>OX451737.1:842862665-845262665 GCA_948472305.1 Vicia faba
TGGCAAAACAAAAATAAAACAAAAGATCATAGTCCCTCGATGACGTTATCTGAGTTGCCTAAACAAAATGATCAAGTCCCTCAAGAGAATTGCCAAAAATACTTGACACAATTGCTATCATGGTCTATACGATGACCCGCGCCTGTCCCGTTTAACATCCTAACACAAGGTTGTTCACCAAATACAATGGTGAAACAACACTTTTAAAAGGGTTAAAAACATAAGAAAGATCTTTGAGTAAAAATATGGTAGATAGCTCTTAGTTACTTGATCAAAGCTTGCAAAAACATCCTTGCTATTTTCAAAACACACTTCACCACACAATTTCAAAACCCTACTTTCAAACATTGAAAACTTTTCAAAAGACAAAAACACCTTTGTATACATTCAAACAAGAATCATTACAAAGGTTGCCACAATGATGGCCTCTTTTCAAAACATCTTTCAAAATCACACACACAAAGCACCATTTCAAACAATTGAAGAGCACCATTTCAAACAATTGAAAAGCAAAGCAAGTGATCTAAACAAGTAACTAAGAGCCCATGGATAACCATGGATAGAAAGGGTGCTAATACCTTCCCTTTCTATATTCTACTCCCCGACCCAAGAAAACATCTCAAAGGTCTTTCCTGTACTTTTTGACCTTTCCTATGGATAAAATAAAAAGTCAGTGGCGACTCTTGCTAAACTGAAACATTTGTGAACACAAACGCAAAACCTCAAGTCAGTTCTCCCACCGTATCACAGAACTGGCGACTCTGCTGGGGACAACTTTAAAAGTGGAGTAACCTTAGGGCTTAGATCACCCTTTGCATGATTATATTGTTTGCTTTGATTGCTTTACATTTGGTTCTCTTGTTTGGGCTTGAAATCCTCCACCCGGATTTGGGAAACATTTATAGGTAAATAGCAATATGTTGTGGAAACTGTGCGGGGTATACCGATATGGTTGAGGCAATAATTATATTAGTGCAACATATTTGTGAGTACAGGTAGCCTTTGAGTCAATCAAAGAGAATACGGGGCCGCTGAGTGATGTCATAAAGCACTAATGAACTCTTAGAACCTTACTTGACCATCTTGACCTTTTATTAGGGGTAGTGAGATGACCGACTTTGGTGCAGTCCGAAGTTGGTATATACTCGATACTACACTCATTGAGGGTTGTTTTCTTGGAATATTTTGGTCGCTAGTTAAGTGGCTAAACCAAAACAATGAACATAGAAAACAATCCAGTGATATTGATCTCCTTAGAACCCGGTTACTATTTATAAGACATGTTTGAGCCAACTAATCTCAAGAGGGTATTTACCTATGAAACCTCATGCAAGCCTGAAACTAGGGTTTTGTGTGACTTGCTTGTACATGTGCTTGTGCATACATCATGAACATCATAAAGCATCATATGCATCCACTAACCATTTCAAGGGTTTGGATCTTCATCTTCGTTCTTGTTTTGTAGGTCATGGAATCTCTTCGCAGGAAAACAATTCAAGTCAACCTTGTGAGAATCCCTCCTCAACTCAAGGAGCTCACTTCCAAGATTCCAGAGAATTCTCTCTTCAGTGAAAGACATGGTAGGCTTCTCAACTTGGTCAACTCCAACATTGAAGAAGACATGGTGAAAGTTCTCTTCCAGTTCTTTGACCCCCTACACCACTGTTTCACATTTCCTAATTACCAACTAGTACCCCACTTTGGAGGAGTTTTCTCAACTCCTGAGAATTCCTATTCTTCATCAACTACCATACAACGGTACAGAAAAAGAACCAGAGCCTGAAGATGTTGCTCAAGCATTACACTTGCAACCATCTGACATAAAGGGACATTGGGAAACCAGAAGTGGTGTCAAGGGTTTCTTGGCAAAGTTTCTGTTTGAGAAGGCACAAGACTGCTGGAATTCTCTTGACCTACAAGCCTTTGAAGAGATTGTGGCACTCCTTATCTATGGGTTGGTGCTGTTTCCAAACCCTGATCAACTTATAGATGTGAATGCTGTCAAGATTTTCATATCCCGGAATCCTGTACCTACATTGCTTGGGGACATCCTACACTCATTTTACACACGAACAATAAGGAAAAAAGGTGTTCTCATGTGCTGTACTCCTCTCCTAGAAAGGTGGTTCATTTCTCACCTTCCACAATCAGTTTTGAAGAATGAGCAAGGTTCAAGGTGGTCACAACGGTTGATGACCCTCACACATTCTGATGTTCATTGGTGTTCTCGGTCTAGAGAAAATGTCATCATCATTGATCGTTGTGGGGAATTCCCTAATGTCCCACGACTTGGCATTAGGGGAGGCATTACCTACAACCCTTGTTTAGCTCTAAGACAGTTTGGATATGCTCGGAGGGATGGCCCTCATGACATGCTGATTCCTGACCTAGTTTTTGACTTCGACAACGATGCGGAAGGACTTCGACAAAGGTTCATTAGAGCTTGGAGGATGCCCAATAAGGTGGATAGTAAGACACTGGGGCACAAGAATTCCATCCCCTTGAGCCTTACCTCAAGTGGGTACGAACCCGCACCCAGAGTCTTATGATGCCATACCCTCACGTTCTCCCCTTGATCAAAGAGCATGTTATGGAAGGAGAGGTTCCATACACCCTCCTACATCCTGACATGCCAACATCATGGGAAGAATTGCAAAAGAGTTGGATCCAACTGAAGGAAGAACGGAATACTTTTGAAGCCAACTTTTATGCCAGTGAGAAGAAGGTCTTGGAGCTTACCCGCCGACTGCATGAGGAGGAAACTCTCAACACTTACATCGCACCAAAGAGGATGCGTAATGTCTTTTTACATTAAGAATTTTGTAATATTTTGCCCATGGGGCACTTATGTACTAACCATTTCTTCTTAATATGACGTGTGTTCCTTTTTGTTTGCAACAAATTTGAATTTCTGAATCCTTGAATGCATTACATGAATAATGTGATCGGTGGATCTGGAACTGACTGTTTTAAAGCTGGTTTCGCGAAATGTCGCGGTAAGCAAGAGTCGCCACCGTCTTTTATTTTCTCCAATATGGAAAGGACAAAAGCACAGAAAAATTCCTTATTGAGATTAGTTCTCGGTTCGGGAGGTAGATTTATAGAAAGGGAAGGTGTTAGCACCCTTTCTATCCATGGTTATCCATGGGCTCTTAGATACTTGCTCATTGTGTTTTCAAAATTTGTTTGCTTTTCAAGTGTGAGTGGGTTTTGAAAAAGTTCGTTTGAAAACTTCTAGGTAACTCTTGTATCAGTCCTCAAGAGTGTATGAAGTATTGTTTGAAAACTTTTTGAAAAGTGTAAGGTGTGAAAAGTATTTTGATTTGTTTTTGAAAAGAGCAAGTATCCATGAGTCATCTACCTACCCTAAGGAATTAAGCTGTGTAATTGTCCTTTAGGTAGTGCCATCCCACCATTGAGAGGTAGGTAGCACCACCGTTGGAGGTGTTCGGGTCAATTCGAGGGTTAGGGACAGTGTGGTCACCGAGCAATAGTAAGATACCTTAGAAGCTACCCTTATGCCATTGATCTTTTTATTCCGAGGCAAGTTGTTTCGAGGCAACCGTTTTGAGGCAACTAGATCAATGGAACATAAGGACTCACTAAGACGTCCTGTACTCAACGACCACGTTTCGAGGGGCAAGGCAACAGGGTGATCACCAGAGCAATGATAAGATACCTTAGAAGCTACCCTTATGCCATTGATCCTTTTATTCCGAGGCGACCGTTCCGAGGCAACTTATTCGAGGCAACTGGATCAATGGAACATAAGGACTCACTAAGGCATCCTTTACTTGATGACCACCTTTCGAGGGATAAGGCAACAGTGAAGCGTACCCTAGGGGTGGTGTGTGATTTGTGTGTCATTTTCAGTTTATTGTTTGTCTTGTCATGTATTGGTGATCTACGCTTTGATTTTATTTTTTTGGGCATTCATTCTTTCATGTTATTGTTTAACAGTTAAAGGTGCGGGAATTTAAAGTGCGGAAAAAAGATAAAGGTCCTACGCTATTACAAGGGCGCGGGTCTACAACGCCAAATTAATCCAGACCCGATTTAAAATAAATTGCATAAAATAAAGGTCTAAGAGCTATTACATGGCTTTGGTACGAGTACATTATATTTACATCAAAAAATAAATAAAACGCGCGAAAAAAGGAAAATATGACCGAATGCGAGGGCGTTGGACCCTTAAAGGAATTAAAATAAAATTATTAAATAATTAAATTAAATAAAAAGAAAGAAACTTATTTTTATGTTTTTTGTATTTATGACATTAAAGAAAATTAAATTAATTAAAGGTCAAGTAATTAATTCTAATTCTAATTGTTTTTAATTTATTAAAGAAAATGCATTAAAGTTAAAACCT
This sequence comes from Vicia faba, assembly GCA_948472305.1. Classification (NCBI taxonomy): domain Eukaryota; kingdom Viridiplantae; phylum Streptophyta; class Magnoliopsida; order Fabales; family Fabaceae; genus Vicia; species Vicia faba. The sequence continues at coordinate 842,867,035 of OX451737.1, forward strand.
AGAATTAAAACTAATTAATTATAAAATTTTACTTACAAAATTAATGGTTAATGATATTTATAATAAAAATATTTAATTAATTAAAAAAAGGGATAAAAAGTATTAAAGACCTATTTTTGTTATTTTTTGGTTTATTATGAAAAAAGAATTAAATTACCTAAAATTAAATCTGAATTAATTATATACGAATTTATTTATGAAAATTAATACTAAAATAAAATTATCATTTATCTTTATCTTTTCTGATTTTTTTGTGTTTTTTTATATTTTGTAAACATAATTAATTAAATAAACAGTAATTAAAACAAAAATAAGAATTAAAACAAGAATAGAAAAAAAATAGAAAAAATGAAAAGAAAGTGCAAACCAAAGGGGGTCTGCCCCTGATTTTGGAGGTATAGCCCAAGGTTTCTGGCCCAATAAGCTTTGATCTTTTTGACTTTTCTGACTAGCATGTGGTGCGTGGACTAGGGCTTAGTGTGTTCACCCAATCTGTGCCTTTGATCTGAAGCAGCTGGACGCGTGGAAGGATAGATCTGGAGGATGTATGGTGAGCTTTAACGCTTGTGCTGCATGTGAAGATGATTGGAAAAATATTATTGGGAAAGCATGAGACCTGGGGCTCGAACCCAGGTCATGGATATTGCAAAGGTGTACACCTGCCACTGAAGCGCTTCGTTCATTCATGAATTAATATAACAACTAAATATTATAAAAGAAAAAGGTTAGTGGCCTTGGAAACGCGCGCGAGATTTTGAATAAGCCAATCAGCGTGTGACATGAAATCATCTTCTCCACCTTCCCTGAAATATAAAACATTGAGCAACGGTTTTAGACGCGTTGCTTTAGGGACGTTTTGAAAAAATAGCGAATAGGTTTTAGGCACTCATAAATTGAGCGCGATGTGTGTTTCCTGTTCGTCTCCATGCGCTGAGTAGAATGGTCTTGGTCTGGAGTCATAATTTTTCCTCTTTGCAAAAGCCCCATTTTGAAGCTCTGTAAACCCTAGAAAGCTAACATGGTAAAATCACGTTGAGAGCACAAAAACACAATTAAATTGTATAGTTAGCATCAGAAATCATCAATGAGTAATAATCCATAAAAAAAATGCAATGATTATGCTTCAAAATCAAAATACGATTATGCAATTTTCTTGATGCAGTTTGCATCCTAGGTACCGATTCTTGGCGTTTGAGTGGATGATTCTGATTGGGATGTGTTCAATAATCTCTAAGGAAGCTATTGAGATGAAAATTATGCTTTGAATCGACCTCTAACTGAGTTTTCAGATTTGAGATTTTTTTGTAAAAAGTGTGAGTTTGTGTTTTGAGTTCTGGCGCAGCTTCTTGTGTCCAATGGCCTCTGATCACTTGTATATCCTTTTGGCAATGTGTATGAATGATAATTATAGCCAATAAAGCCTTGCATTGATGCATTGGATTTTCACATAAACCACCATAACCAACTTTCCATTTTTGACTCAAATTTTGAATTCTTGCCTTGTTTGCTCTTTGCACGAATTTGGGTAGGCCCATAATGATGTTTCAAGGCTAGTTAAGGCCAAATATTCCCTCTTAAATCAATTTTTGAATTTCTTTTGATTTTAAAAGATTTAAAATTAATTAAATCCAATAAAATCAATAAAAATGAAAAAAATTAATAAAAAAATCTGAAATAAAAGATGGGACACGTGGGAAGCATGGCCAAGTCAATTCAAGTGGAAAAAGTGGGCCCCTTTTGTCAAAAATGAGATTTCAAGGATAAATGATTTTGGCCATTTCACAAAAATTTCCCAACTTCTCCAATGCATAACTTGCTCAATTTTTAAGCTTTGCTCATGTTCTTGGACATTTTGGAAAGGTTTTTGAGTCCTCTAAACAATGTCTTTGGTCCCATGTAATTTTGATTTACCAATCTCAAGTTATGGCCTTTGACTTAAAGTCCCTTTTTGTTGACTTTTGAAAATGACCTATAATGTTGAAATTGATAACTTTTTGTGAGAGAATTTCTTGGACTTGAAGTATGAATATGAGTTGTAGGAAATGTCTTTCTCTTCAAAATGAGCTTTGGATGGAATTTTTCTGATGAACCATGTGAAAGTTATGCCCTGGTCAATTTCAGTTGACTTTTTCAACTGTCCAAAAATAGAAACTTTTGCATCTTGATGATTTTTGAGCCAAGTTTTGAGAATCATGATCAAGCATTGATCAAATGATGTTTGTGGCTTCAAAATGATATGTTGACCAAAAATTTGAACTTTTGACTGTCAAATGACCATTTTGCCCCTACAGTTGACCGTAGTGCAATTAGGGTTTTTGACTGTGCAATTTTGTGCTGAAAGTCTTGAAACTTGATATGAGGATGCTTGACCATATTTGTAGGCATGTGAGACTTGATTGGGCCCTTGAAAACTTCATTTTCTTGATCAGAACAAAAACCCTAATCTTGACTGTTTAGGAGACCCTTGCACTGTGCAACCCTTGGGGAGATTTGAAACTTGACTTGGCAATTTCTTGGAGAATATGGGAGGGCAAATTTTGGGGTACAACAGTTGCCCCTGTTCAATCTTCTTAGACCTGAGGATGCAGATTGGCTGACGTGCCTTTCGTAATCCGAGGGTAGAAGATGATTGGACACCAGAGTGCCCAGAAATTTGCGCTCACGTCGTGGCAGTGGCGGGAATGGGCTTATAGATGCCATTTAGAGGTTGATGAAATAGGATGATGGGCTTATAGATGCCATCTGGATGTTGATCGCGTAAGAGATTCCCTAGCGAAAACCTGCATACCTGCAAAAGAAAAATGAGTACCTGACACGCTGCAAGCACTGGTTTTCGGATGTTTGGCATAGATATGTCCTGACTGGTTACAGGAGCTGGGTCTGGAGCTTCAAACGATGATGAATGAACCAGGGATGGTTACTACCTTAGCATGAATGGTAAGAGAACCTTGGGCGACTTTAACTTCAACAACGCTCGTTGAGAAAAATCTTGGGTGTCTTCTACTGGGATAAGAATCAGGGAGATCTTAGGGTCGATCTGACTGAACCAGAGGAGGCCTTTGACTGGATAAGCATCAGGAAAATCTTAGGGTCGATTTAACTGAACCGGACAAGGTCTTGGAATATCTTCAACTGGATAAGCATCAGGGAGATCTTAGGGTCGATCTGACTGAACCAGAGAAGGCCTTTGACTGGATAAGCATCAGGAAAATCTTAGGGTCGATTTAACTGAACCGGACAAGGTCTTGGAATATCTTCAACTGGATAAGCATCAGGGAGATCTTAGGGTCGATCTGACTGAACCAGAGAAGGCCTTTGACTGGATAAGCATCAGGAAAATCTTAGGGTCGATTTAACTGAACCGGACAAGGTCTTGGAATATCTTCAACTGGATAAGCATCAGGGAGATCTTAGGGTCGATCTGACTGAACCAGAGAAGGCCTTTGACTGGATAAGCATCAGGAAAAATCTTAGGGTCGATTTAACTGAACCGGTCTAGGTCTTGAAATGTAGCTTGAGAACTTAACTGGATCTTTCCTGAAAGGTAAAGGTCAGTTATATGCAATGCATGATATGAATCATGCAATGATGTTCTCAATATAAATGAGACTTGTATGATATGATGTGTCTATGCATGTTATAATGATGTATGTGATGTTTTATATATGTTTTTGTATAGGAAAGTGAATCCTTGACGGGTGCCAGGAAGTCGTATCCTGGGCTGATGTTGAAGAATAGATTTCGCTTCCGCTGGGGATGCTAGTTGCAAGAATGCCGGTAGGAGAAAATGACTCCGTTGGGGGATAGACTTGGCGAATGGAATAACTCTGCGGGGAGGAGAGTACTCTAACGATCTTGCTGGGAAGCAATACTCTGTGGGAAGAGGGATGCCTCGCTGGGTGTTGATGATAGTTTGCTGGGGATAGGAAGACTTTGTCGACGACGCTCTTTCCGTGGCTTTTGGCTGAGGATAACCCAGTTATATCCTGTTAAGGAAATAACTCTTTAAATAAAGCCGGGCGACGCGTTCGTGCTCTGCGAGGGGATAAGCTTCCAGAATTTACTGGGGATAAGCTTACTGCTTGGGGATATGAATTCCATCTTTGCTGGGGAATTGGGTTGGATTCTTCTGGGGAGTTTGATATGCTGGGGAAGTGATTACTTTGAATGTTTGATATACCGCCGGGGAACAATCTTTAGACCAAGACTGCCGGGGATGCTTGTTAAGAATATATGCTGCTAGGGGATACTCAACCTTCCTTAAGGTCTGATGACTTTGCTTGGAGAGGAATGCACCGACTTGCTGGCTCACTCTCTGGGGAATTAGGACATACTGGTCATGCCCTTTAACTGAACCTACCTTGGTACCTTGGAGGATAGAACAATTAGATTGCTTAGACAACTCTTTATTGCCCCTGTTTCTAATGTTACCTGTAATTAATCCTTTGTTTCGTATGCAACTATTTATGAGTTAGCAAATTATTGTCAATGCATATATCACAAATTGAACCTTGGACGTTCTTCGCAAAACAAAACAGAAAAAGAAAAAACAATTGGCACTTTTAACTGAAAAGTATATTTGTATTGATTTTTGAATGGCCCGAAAACAGGCGTTTTGTATACAAGAGGCTGACATCCTAGTAAGAGGAACGCCGCCGAACAAGAGAGTTTATACAAATTTTGTACAAGAGAAAATAAAACAGCTGTGTGAAATGAATGATCCCACTGGGTTTCAACTCTGCTATTGCCGTTACATCTCCGAGTGTCTCATCACTTGATGACCTAAACGAAGATGAAGCTGATTGATCGATGCCGTCTGAACTCGATGTAGATTCCGGATTCTGGATGCAAAGTGATCAATGAGACATAGTATTACGCTTTTATCCCTAATTTTTGCCTGGACCGCCCTTTCGGGTTTTCAGTCCACCGGGATACCCATTTTTGCCCAAGCCGCCTTTTCAGGTTTTCGACTTGCCGGGTGTACAGATTTTTTTCATTTCATCCCTTCATTTTGCCCGAACCCTTTTGGTTCGACGGGAAGCCCTAATTTTTGCCTAGGCATGTCAGCCTAGCGGGTCTTTTTATGCGTAGTATCTTTTTACTATGTCTGCATTGGCAGGGTGAGGAAGGTCGTCACAATCCATGTTGGTCAATATCATTGCTCCTCCTGAGAACACGTGTTTGACCACAAATGGCCCTTCGTACGTAGGGGTCCATTTGCCCCTTGGATCACTCTGTGGAAGGATGATTCGCTTGATTACCAGATCCCCAACTTGATATTCCTGTGGTCTGACCTTTTTGTTAAATGCCCTGATCATCCGTTTCTGATACGTCTGACCATGGCAGATAGCAGCAAGTCTCTTTTCATCAATGAGGTTGAGCTGATCAAGTCGTGTCTGGATCCAATCATCTTCGTTCAGATTTGCATCCTTCATTATCCGGAGAGATGGTATTTGCACTTCGACCGGTAAGACTGCCTCCATACCATAAACCAAAGAGAAAGGAGTTGCCCCGGTTGACGTCCTAGCTGAGGTACGGTACTCATGTAGAGCGAACGATAACATTTCGTGCCAATCTTTATAGGTCACTGTCATCTTCTGCACGATTTTCTTGATATTTTTATTTGCTGCTTCTACAGCCCCATTCATCTTCGGTCTGTAAGGAGAAGAATTGTGGTGCTGTATTTTGAACTGTTCGCAGAGCTCAGTGATCATCTTGTTATTCAGATTGGTACCGTTATCTGTAATAATTCTCTCAGGGACGCCGTATCGACAGATCAGGTTATGCCGAATGAACCGTGCCACAACAGTCTTGGTTATCGTAGCATAGGATGCTGCTTCAACCCATTTTGTAAAGTAATCAATCGCTACAAGGATGAAGCGATGCCCGTTAGATGCCGTAGGTCTGATCTCACCAATCATGTCAATGCCCCACATTGCAAAAGGCCAAGGTGCGGTCAGAACATTCAGGGGAACTGGAGGAACATGCACCTTGTCTGCATAAATCTGGCACTTATGGCATGTCCTGGAATGTTGGTAGCAGTCAGCTTCCATTGTGGACCAGTAATATCCTGCCCGAAGGATCTTCTTCGCCATGGTGTGCCCACTGGAATGTGTACCAAAGGTCCCTTCATGCAGCTCTTCCATGATCCTTTCCGCTTCAGTCTTATCCACACAACGCAGTAAGGTTGAATCATGGTTTCGCTTGTACAAGATGCCGTTACTAAGGAAGAACTTTGTCGCGAACCTTCTTAGAAACTTTTTATCATTGACAGATGCACCTTCAGGATACTCCTGAGCTTCCAGATATCTCTTTACCTCATGGTACCAAGGCTTCTCAGTTACCAATTCAGTCTCGAGATCGCAACAGTATGCCGGTTCGTCTAACTTCCAAATGATGACCCTGGGAGCCTCATTATCCCATTTAACCTTGAACATAGAAGACATTGTAGCTAATGCGTCCGCCAGCTGATTCTCTTCTCTCGGGAAGTGTTCAAAAGTTATCTCTGTGAAGTGGGGGATCATTGTCAACACACATTCTTTGTAAGGAATAAGATTCGGATGTTTCGTATCCCACTCGCCTTTGATCTGGTTGATCACGAGAGCGGAATCTCCGAAGACACTCAGAAACTTGATCCTTAAGTCAATTGCAGCTTTGAGTCCCATGATGCACGCCTCATACTCCGCCATGTTGTTGGTACAGTTGAAGCATAGCCGGGCAGTGAGTGGAGTATGAGTGCCTTGAGGGGATATGATCACAGCGCCGATACCGTTACCCAAAGCATTGGAGGCTCCGCCAAAGTGCATAGACCATCGGGATCCTGGTTCAGGTCCTTCATCCGGTCCAGGTACTTCACAATCAGTCACAATCATGATACTTTCATCCGGAAACTCGAAGTTCATTGACTGATAGTCATCTACGGCCTGATGTGCCAAGTGGTCTGCCAATACACTTCCCTTGATGGCTTTCTGGGTCGTGTACTGAATGTCGTATTCCGTCAAGATCATTTGCCATCTTGAAATTCTCCCAGACAGAGCAGGCTTTTCGAATATATACTTTATAGGGTCCATCTTTGAGATCAGCAAGGTAGTGTGAGTCAGCATATACTGTCTCAGCCGGCGAGCAGCCCATACCAAAGCGCAGCAAGTTTTCTCAAGCAGTGAGTATCGTGTCTCACAGTCGGTAAACTTTTTGCTAAGGTAATAAATGGCGTGCTCTTTTCGGCCAGACTCGTCATGCTGCCCCAACACACACCCCATTGAGTTATCAAGTACTGTCAGGTAAAGTATCAGAGGTCTCCCTTCAACCGGTGGCATAAGGATGGGCGGTTCTTGGAGATACTCTTTGATTCTGTCAAAAGCAGCCTGACATTCATCATTCCAACGTACTACCTGATCTTTCTTCAGCAGTTTGAAGATTGGCTCACAGGTAGCAGTCAGGTGTGAGATGAACCGAGCAATGTAATTCAGACGTCCTAAAAAGCCTCTGACTTCCTTCTCTGTTCTAGGAACTAGCATCTCTTGAATAGCTTTAACTTTGGCAGGATCCACTTGAATACCCTTGTCACTTACAACGAAGCCTAGTAAATTCCCGGATCTCACCCCGAAGGTGCACTTGTTCGGGTTCAACCTCAGCTTGTACAGTTTCAGACGGTCAAACAATTTCTGCAGATGATCCAGGTGTTCTTCCTCAGTCTGGGACCTTGCGATCATGTCATCAACATACACTTCTATCTCATGATGGATCATGTCATGAAATAAAGCAACCATGGCACGTTGGTAGGTTGCCCCAACATTCTTTAGTCCAAAAGGCATAACTTTGTAGCAGAAGGTGCCCCACTGAGTAACAAATGTAGTCTTTTCCATGTCTTCAGGTGCCATCTTGATCTGATTGTACCCTGAAAAGCCATCCATGAAAGAGAACACCTTATGCTGAGCTGTATTATCAACAAGGACATCAATGTGAGGTAAAGGGAAGTCATCTTTGGGGCTGGCCCTGTTCAGATCCCTGTAGTCGACACACATTCTGACCTTACCGTCCTTCTTAGGTACCGGCACCACATTAGCAACCCACTGAGGGTAAGAAGTTACTGCAAGAAACCCGGCATCAAACTGTTTCATAACCTCGGCTTTAATCTTCTCAGACATCTCCGGACGCATACGGTAGACCTTTTGCTTAACCGGAGGACAGTCTTCCTTAGTAGGCAAGTGATGGACCACAATATCGGTATCCAACCCAGGCATGTCTTCGTAGGACCAGGCAAAGATCTCCATATAATCATGCAGCATTTGAGTCAACCGTTGTTTCACGCTAAGCTCTAGGTTGGCACCAATCTTTACCTCTTTCCTGTCTTCTTCAGTACCCAAGTTTATTGTTTCCACTGGCTCTTCATGTGGTTGAATTGCCCTCTCTTCCTGTTGTAACAGTCTTGTAAGTTCGCCAGGCACTTCGCAATCATCTTCACCTTCGTCTTCGGCTAAGTCGATCGGATTTTCGAAGTCATAACTGGCAGTAGCAGAGTCGTTACCAGTGAGATCCAGAGTGGATTGAAACCTGTATGAGTGAGTGTGTGTGTAAATACAGCTGTTTTGCAATATGTAAAGAAAGGAAAGAAAAGGAGCGCAAAATTTGAAATGTGAAAAACGTCCAAGATTTTCATTTATGATATATGGAATGACAATTTATATGCCCTCACAAATAGAACCACGGTGCCTCGGGTAAGACACCGGGCCATAGAGTTTAATTAATTGTTTATTACAGATACCAAAAACATAGGAATTCATTACTTAGTAACAAGAGAAACAGATAAGTTGTTCTTTGCACTCCAATTGTTAAGTCCACCGTCAGTTGCCGGGTAGATCCAGCTATCAAACTCGGCTTCATCCACTTCCTCTTCGTCCCCAATAGCATTCACTCCATGAGCAGGCAGGGGAGCTGTCACTACGTTTGGCTTGTCAGATACCTCAAACTGTACCTCCTTGGCGTCAATAAGGTCCTGCAGCTTATTCTTTAACGCCCAACAGTCATCAGTAGAGTGCCCCGGGCTATCAGAGTGGTAGGCACAACGAGCATTCGGGTTGTACTTGGGAGATGCAGTGTTTGGAAACTTCGACACCTCCCTGACAGTCACTAAATTGGTTGAGAGCAACTGTGGCAGGATCTGTGATAAGGTCATGCTCAAGCGGGTAAACTCTCTCCGGGGTCTTTCATCCCTTTGAGGATTGGTCGGCCGAGGAGCGGCAATAGGCTTGGCAATCATTACCGCACTGACAAATTGGCGGTGCTCAGGTCGCTCTGGTCTCCGGGAGCTATACACAACACTAGCCTCCTTTTTGAAGGGTTTCTTTTCAGCACTGGAGGAGGCAACCTTCTGTATCTTCCCCGATTTTATACCGGCCTCGATCCTTTCACCAGTCAGGATCAGATCAGTAAACCCAGCAGAGGAATTACCGATGAGATGATTGAAAAATGGACCAGAAAGGGTGCCCAAGAACATATCCACCAGCTCTCGGTCCGTCAACGGTGGCTGCACCCTGCCAGCCAGATCTCTCCACTTCTGGGCGTACTCCTTAAAACCTTCACCCGACCCTAGCGACATACCCTAGAGTTGGGTACGCGTAGGAGCGAGGTCGAAATTATATTGATACTGCTTGTAAAAAGCAGTGGCCAGATCCTCCCAGTTATGAATGTTGATTCCATCCAGCTGATAGAACCATTCGAGGTGAGTCCCTGAAAGACTCTCCTGGAAGAAGTGGATCCATAAGTTCTTGTCTGCCGTGTAAGGCTGGATCTTCCTTACATAAGAACGGAGGTGCATCTTGGGACAGGAAGCCCCGTCATATTTCACAAAGGCAGGTGCCTTAAACTTGTGTGGAATCACCACCCCAGTAGATAACCCCAAGTCTCCGAAATCCAGTCCAGGCACACGCTGAACTTCCATAGCTTTTAATCTGTCCTCCAGCTGCTTGTACCGGTCTTCAGCAGAAGGGTACTGTTCGTCGTTGAAGTCTGTTTCAGTATCAGAGACCACAGGAGTAGGGACCTCCCTTTCTTGGTGACTACCTTCCCCCACAGATGGAGTAGTCCTCTCAGCCTCATCTCGTAAAGTATTCCCGAATCTGCGCCCAGTGTTGAATAGCACAGTCCTCTTCTTCTTCTTGTTCTTCTTCAGAAGCATGGTCTTCAACTCTTGTTGACCCTGAGCCAGACCCTTGATCAGCTCCTGAAATTGGGCGTTCTGCGCCTGAAGAGCCTTGATAGATGCCTCGGTTGATGATTCAGGGTTCATGATGCTGAAATAAACAGCGAAGAACAGTCAGCAGCCTGAAAAGAAGAGTACATGTGATGCATATGATGAATGATATGTGTTTATGCAATGCATTCAAGAGTTCGAAAATTCAAATTTGTTGTAGACAAAAAGAACACACGTTATTATTAAGAAAATGATTGTTCAGTACATTACAGCCTCATAGGCAAACATTACAAAGCAGATCAGTCCCAAAAGACACTACGCATCCTTTTTGGAGCAATATAGGTATTGAGATTCCTTTCCTCATGCAGTAGGCGGGTGAGCTCCAGGACCTTTTTCTCACTGGCATGTAGATTGGTTTCCAGAGAATTCCGTTCTTCCTTAAGCTGGATCCAACTCTTCTGCATTTCTTCCCAGGATGTGGGCATGTCAGGATGTTGAATGGTGTAGGACACCTCTCCTTCCGAGTCTGGCTCTTTGATCACGGGGAGAACATGAGGATATGGCATCACCAGCTTCTGGGAACGGGCTCGTACCCATTTGAGATAAGGCTCCAATGGGATGGAGTTCCTGTGCCCCAGGGTCTTGCTGTCTATTTTGCTGGGCATCCTCCAAGCTTTGATAAATTTCTGGCGAAGTCCTTGCGTGTCCTTGTCGAAGTCAAAAACTATGTCAGGAATTAACATCTCATGAGGGCCATCTTTCCGAGCATAACCAAACTGTCTCCAAGCCAGGCACGGGTTGTAAGTAATACCTCCTCTGATTCCAAGTAAAGGAACATTAGGGTACTCCCCACAACGATCAATGATAGTGACATCCTCTCTGGACTGAGAACACCAATGTATATCTGCATGTGTAAGAGTCATCAACCGTTGTGACCACCTCAAACCTCGCTCGTTCTTCAAAACTGATTGTGGAAGGTGCGAAATAAACCACCTTCTCAGGAGGGGAGTGCAGCACATAAGAACACCCCTTTTTCTCATGGTTCGAGTGTAACATGAGTGAAGGATGTCCCCCAGCAACGTAGGTATAGGGTTCCTGGACATGAAGACCTTGACAACACTGATATCTATAGGCTGATCTGGTTTAGGGAACAACACCAACCCATAGACAAGGAGGGCTACAACTTCTTCAAAGGCCTGCAGGTCAAGGGAATTCCAACACTCTTGGGCCTTCTCAAACAGAAACTTTGCCAAAAATCCTTTGATACCATTTCTGGTTTCCCAATGCCCCTTGATGTCAGATGGTTGTAGGCATAATGCTTTAGCTACTTCTTCAAGTTTTGGTTCCCTTTCCGTACCGTTGTAGGGTAGTTGATGGAGAATGGGAATCTTCAGAAGCTGGGAAAACTCTTCTAGGGTAGGCACCAACTGATAGTCCGGGAAAGTAAAACAGTGATGCAGAGGGTCAAAGAATTGGAAAAGGACCTTTACCATTTCTTCCTCAATATTGGTATTGACCAGGCTGATGAGTCTACCATGCCTTTCACTGAATGACGAGTTCTCGGGAATCCTGGATGTAAGCTCCTTAAGCTGAGGAGGGACCCTTATAAGGTTGATCTGAATTGTCTTTCTGCAGATAGTTTCCATGTCCTACAAGATAAGAACAAAGATGAAGATTCGAACCCCTGAAATGGTTAGTGGATGCATATGATGCTGTATGATGTTATGATGCTATGATTAAACACACCACAAATATTTACAAAGGCAAACATGTAAGGCACACAAGTCACACAAGACAAGCCCTTAGAGTTTAGGCCAGCATGGGGTCTGGGTATTACCCTCTTGAAGTTGGTGGGCTTAAACCTGTCCTATCAAAGCAACCGGGTTCTAAGGATCTCAACATCATTGGATTGCTTTCATTGTTCATCGTTTCGATTTGGCCACTGACTGGCGATCAAAATATCCCAAGAAAACAACCCTCAATTGAGTGTAGTATCGAGTATCAACCGACTTCGGAGTACACCAAAGTAGTCATCTCACTACCCTAAAGAGGCCAAGATGGTTCAATTAAGGTTCCTAAGGTCTGTTGATGCTTCACGACACCACATGGAGGCCCCGTACTCTCCTTGATTGACTCAAGGGTTACCGGTACACACCAAAGTGCCACATCAACGTAGCAGACTGCTTCAACCATGTCGGTATACCCCGCACAGTTCCCTCACAGCCTTGTTGCTACTTTCTAAGAAGGTATCCCCAGATCCGGGTTAGGATCTATAGTACTCCCAAGACAGTCCCACAATTTAAAGCAAGCAAAGAAAGCAATTGAAAACACAGTGATCTTAGTCCTAAGGTACACCTCACTTTATAAGAGTCCCCAGCAGAGTCGCCAGTTCTGTGATCGGTGGATCTGGAACTGACTATTTTAAAGCTGGTTTCGCGAAATGTCGCGGTAAGCAAGAGTCGCCACCGTCTTTTATTTTCTCCAATATGGAAAGGACAAAAGCACAGAAAAATTCCTTATTGAGATTAGTTCTCGGTTCGGGAGGTAGATTTATAGAAAGGGAAGGTGTTAGCACCCTTTCTATCCATGTTTATCCATGGGCTCTTAGATACTTGCTCATTGTGTTTTCAAAATTTGTTTGCTTTTCAAGTGTGAGTGGGTTTTGAAAAAGTTCGTTTGAAAACTTCTAGGTAACTCTTGTATCAGTCCTCAAGAGTGTATGAAGTATTGTTTGAAAACTTTTTGAAAAGTGTAAGGTGTGAAAAGTATTTTGATTTGTTTTTGAAAAGAGCAAGTATCCATGAGTCATCTACCTACCCTAAGGAATTAAGCTGTGTAATTGTCCTTTAGGTAGTGCCATCCCACCATTGAGAGGTAGGTAGCACCACCGTTGGAGGTGTTCGGGTCAATTCGAGGGTTAGGGACAGTGTGGTCACCGAGCAATAGTAAGATACCTTAGAAGCTACCCTTATGCCATTGATCTTTTTATTCCGAGGCAAGTTGTTTCGAGGCAACCGTTTTGAGGCAACTAGATCAATGGAACATAAGGACTCACTAAGACGTCCTGTACTCAACGACCACGTTTCGAGGGGCAAGGCAACAGGGTGATCACCAGAGCAATGATAAGATACCTTAGAAGCTACCCTTATGCCATTGATCCTTTTATTCCGAGGCGACCGTTCCGAGGCAACTTATTCGAGGCAACTGGATCAATGGAACATAAGGACTCACTAAGGCATCCTTTACTTGATGACCACCTTTCGAGGGATAAGGCAACAGTGAAGCGTACCCTAGGGGTGGTGTGTGATTTGTGTGTCATTTTCAGTTTATTGTTTGTCTTGTCATGTATTGGTGATCTACGCTTTGATTTTATTTTTTTGGGCATTCATTCTTTCATGTTATTGTTTAACAGTTAAAGGTGCGGGAATTTAAAGTGCGGAAAAAAGATAAAGGTCCTACGCTATTACAAGGGCGCGGGTCTACAACGCCAAATTAATCCAGACCCGATTTAAAATAAATTGCATAAAATAAAGGTCTAAGAGCTATTACATGGCTTTGGTACGAGTACATTATATTTACATCAAAAAATAAATAAAACGCGCGAAAAAAGGAAAATATGACCGAATGCGAGGGCGTTGGACCCTTAAAGGAATTAAAATAAAATTATTAAATAATTAAATTAAATAAAAAGAAAGAAACTTATTTTTATGTTTTTTGTATTTATGACATTAAAGAAAATTAAATTAATTAAAGGTCAAGTAATTAATTCTAATTCTAATTGTTTTTAATTTATTAAAGAAAATGCATTAAAGTTAAAACCTAGAATTAAAACTAATTAATTATAAAATTTTACTTACAAAATTAATGGTTAATGATATTTATAATAAAAATATTTAATTAATTAAAAAAAGGGATAAAAAGTATTAAAGACCTATTTTTGTTATTTTTTGGTTTATTATGAAAAAAGAATTAAATTACCTAAAATTAAATCTGAATTAATTATATACGAATTTATTTATGAAAATTAATACTAAAATAAAATTATCATTTATCTTTATCTTTTCTGATTTTTTTGTGTTTTTTTATATTTTGTAAACATAATTAATTAAATAAACAGTAATTAAAACAAAAATAAGAATTAAAACAAGAATAGAAAAAAAATAGAAAAAATGAAAAGAAAGTGCAAACCAAAGGGGGTCTGCCCCTGATTTTGGAGGTATAGCCCAAGGTTTCTGGCCCAATAAGCTTTGATCTTTTTGACTTTTCTGACTAGCATGTGGTGCGTGGACTAGGGCTTAGTGTGTTCACCCAATCTGTGCCTTTGATCTGAAGCAGCTGGACGCGTGGAAGGATAGATCTGGAGGATGTATGGTGAGCTTTAACGCTTGTGCTGCATGTGAAGATGATTGGAAAAATATTATTGGGAAAGCATGAGACCTGGGGCTCGAACCCAGGTCATGGATATTGCAAAGGTGTACACCTGCCACTGAAGCGCTTCGTTCATTCATGAATTAATATAACAACTAAATATTATAAAAGAAAAAGGTTAGTGGCCTTGGAAACGCGCGCGAGATTTTGAATAAGCCAATCAGCGTGTGACATGAAATCATCTTCTCCACCTTCCCTGAAATATAAAACATTGAGCAACGGTTTTAGACGCGTTGCTTTAGGGACGTTTTGAAAAAATAGCGAATAGGTTTTAGGCACTCATAAATTGAGCGCGATGTGTGTTTCCTGTTCGTCTCCATGCGCTGAGTAGAATGGTCTTGGTCTGGAGTCATAATTTTTCCTCTTTGCAAAAGCCCCATTTTGAAGCTCTGTAAACCCTAGAAAGCTAACATGGTAAAATCACGTTGAGAGCATAAAAACACAATTAAATTGTATAGTTAGCATCAGAAATCATCAATGAGTAATAATCCATAAAAAAAAATGCAATGATTATGCTTCAAAATCAAAATACGATTATGCAATTTTCTTGATGCAGTTTGCATCCTAGGTACCGATTCTTGGCGTTTGAGTGGATGATTCTGATTGGGATGTGTTCAATAATCTCTAAGGAAGCTATTGAGATGAAAATTATGCTTTGAATCGACCTCTAACTGAGTTTTCAGATTTGAGATTTTTTTGTAAAAAGTGTGAGTTTGTGTTTTGAGTTCTGGCGCAGCTTCTTGTGTCCAATGGCCTCTGATCACTTGTATATCCTTTTGGCAATGTGTATGAATGATAATTATAGCCAATAAAGCCTTGCATTGATGCATTGGATTTTCACATAAACCACCATAACCAACTTTCCATTTTTGACTCAAATTTTGAATTCTTGCCTTGTTTGCTCTTTGCACGAATTTGGGTAGGCCCATAATGATGTTTCAAGGCTAGTTAAGGCCAAATATTCCCTCTTAAATCAATTTTTGAATTTCTTTTGATTTTAAAAGATTTAAAATTAATTAAATCCAATAAAATCAATAAAAATGAAAAAAATATGAAATAAAAGATGGGACACGTGGGAAGCATGGCCAAGTCAATTCAAGTGGAAAAAGTGGGCCCCTTTTGTCAAAAATGAGATTTCAAGGATAAATGATTTTGGCCATTTCACAAAAATTTCCCAACTTCTCCAATGCATAACTTGCTCAATTTTTAAGCTTTGCTCATGTTCTTGGACATTTTGGAAAGGTTTTTGAGTCCTCTAAACAATGTCTTTGGTCCCATGTCATTTTGATTTACCAATCTCAAGTTATGGCCTTTGACTTAAAGTCCCTTTTTGTTGACTTTTGAAAATGACCTATAATATTGAAATTGATAACTTTTTGTGAGAGCATTTCTTGGACTTGAAGTATGAAGATGAGTTTTAGGAAATGTCTTTCTCTTCAAAATGAGCTTTGGATGGAATTTTTCTGATGAACCATGTGAAAGTTATGCCCTGGTCAATTTCAGTTGACTTTTTCAGCTGTCCAAAAATAGAAACTTTTGCATCTTGATGATTTTTGAGCCAAGTTTTGAGAATCATGATCAAGCATTGATCAAATGATGTTTGTGGCTTCAAAATGATATGTTGACCAAAAATTTGAACTTTTGACTGTCAAATGACCATTTTGCCCCTACAGTTGACCGTAGTGCAATTAGGGTTTTTGACTGTGCAATTTTGTGCTGAAAGTCTTGAAACTTGATATGAGGATGCTTGACCATATTTGTAGGCATGTGAGACTTGATTGGGCCCTTGAAAACTTCATTTTCTTGATCAGAACAAAAACCCTAATCTTGACTGTTTAGGAGACCCTTGCACTGTGCAACCCTTGGGGAGATTTGAAACTTGACTTGGCAATTTCTTGGAGAATATGGGAGGGCAAATTTTGGGGTACAACAAATAACATACCATTCATCATATGCATAAACAGGTCTTCACACCAGGTTTCCTTATCTTCCTGCTGTTTATTTCAGCAAGATGGATTTGGAGCGAATGGTTAAGGATCTGCAAGCACAGAATTCTCAATTCCAGCAACTCCTCATGACCTTAGCAAAGGGTCAAGAGGACCTTAAAGCACTGTTGGAGAAAAATAAAGAGAAAAAGAAGAAAAGGCCCGGAGTAGCCACTTTTGGAAGAAGGTTTGAAAGCAATGCTAGAAAAGTTTTCGAGTTCCCCTCAACGTCCGATGAAGGGGCTGGTAAAGGAAAAGGAGCTGCGGGACCTTATGAATCTGAAGTTGAAGAAGAAGAAGAGGAAGAGGATGAAGACTACTCCGAACAACAATATCCCCCGACGGATGATAAATATAAGAATCTGGAGGATAGATTGGCAGCCATGGAGTTGCAAAGGGTACCTGGTTTAGATTTTGAAGAACTGGGGTTGGTTGCTGGGATCATCATTCCTCCCAAGTTCAAAGTACCAACATTTGCTAAGTATGACGGCCTGTCCTGCCCAAAGATGCATCTAAGATCCTATGTCAGAAAGATTCAACCCCACTCATCTAATAAAGACCTCTGGGTACACTTTTTCCAAGACAGTTTGTCAGGCACACAATTGGACTGGTTCTATCAACTTGAGAGGTCTGAGGTTCATAACTGGGAAGACTTAGTTGCTGCTTTTTACCGTCAATACCAATACAATGCTAATTTGGCGCCCACTCGTACTCAGCTACAGAGTATGGGTATGACTTCTAATGAGGGATTTGAAGAGTATGCCCAGAAGTGGCGTGATCTGGATGGAAGGGTGCAGCCACCGTTGTCGGATAGAGAGCTGGTTGACATGTTTTTAGGGACCCTGTCTGGCCCTTTCTTCAATCAATTAATCAGGAGTTATTCCGCAGGATTCACCGAACTAATTTTGACCGGCGAAAGGGTCGAGGCCGGTATTAAAAGTGGTAAGATTCAGAAAGATACCTCCGCGTCCACTGCTGTTAAGAAAACCTTCCCAGCTAAGAAGGAAGCCTCTGTTGTTTATTCTCAGAAAAGTAAAGGAAGAACTGAGCGCCGGCCAACTGTGGGGGCTGTGATGATTCAAAACTCTTCAAATGATCAACCTCGCGGCAATCAGCCAAGACCTAATCAACAACGGGTAGAAAGGCCACAACGGCAGTTCACCCGAATCAACATGACGCCAACTCAAGTACTCCCTCATTTGTTAAAGTTGAATCTTACCAATTTGAAGGAAGCACCATAGAACCCTAATACCTCCTCTCCATACTACCACTCCAATGCCAAGTGTGCTTACCACTCTGACAGTGCAGGGCATGATACCAACAACTGTTGGGCGCTTAAGAATAAAATCCAAGACCTGATTGACACCAAGGAAGTAGAATTCAATGCGTCCGAAAAGCCAAATGTGATTTCTGCCCCAATGCCCAAGCACGGTCATAATGTTCATGCCGTTATGGAAGACCTTCATGTTACCAATGTTGCTGACCTTTTGACTCCGTTACTAGTGATTAAAGAGAATTTGATGAGAGTCGGGATATCCCCAGGCTGTGGAAAAGACTGCTACTTTTGTTTAAACATACGAGCTAACTGCCCAATGTTGAAATCAGGTATCCAACGCCTGATGGATACCCAAGAGATACTCTTCCAAAAGACCCCTGTTGATACCTTCACTCCTGTTACTCCTGCTACTTTTGCTACTTCAACCAACGACATTGCAATAATAACCATTTTCGACAATCTTCCCAAGGCTTGCAAAAGGCCTGTCAAGATTACACCTGATCCTGAGTTTGTACCATTAAAAATCACCATGTCGGGGCCTGACCCATATCAATCTAACAAAACGATACCATGGAACTACGGAGGATAAATCTTCTATCATGGTATCAAACAGATTGAAGTAGTCCAAGAGAATTCTGAAGAAGAAACCCCTAATATAGGGAACATTGCGGGAACAAGTAAAATAACCCGCAGCGGCCGGATTTTTTCTCCGGAGATTGCTCCCCCTCGAGCAGTTTTCGGACCCTCGAAAGCTTCTGCGCCTGTTAAGCCATCTGGGCAAGACCCGATAACTGAAGAATTGGATACTTCTGAAGTAAGACCATCTGTTGATACTATCGATAAGGGTAAGGGGATACTAGAAGCGCCTGTCAGGACGAATGCTCATACTATGGTTATCCCCAAAACCACCCAGAAAGAAATGGAGGAAATCTTGAAAATAATCAAAAGGAGCGATTTCGACGTCGTGGAACAGCTAGGGCAGACCCCTTCTAAAATATCCATGTTGGCTCTTCTACTCTGCTCTGAGGCCCATGCTAAGGCCTTAATCAAATTTTTAAAGACGGCACACGTGCCCCAAGAAACTCCGGCTGACCAGTTTCAGGAGTGTGTGGCTAGCCTTACTGCTGATAATGGCCTTGGCTTTTCCGATGCTGATTTGACTCCCAAGGGAAGGAAACACAACGACGTGCTACATGTCTCAGTTGAATGCAGGGGAACCACCCTCGCCCATGTCTTAGTTGATACTGGTTCTTCCTTGAATATGATGCCGAAGAAAGCGTTGGACCGTTTGGACTGCGAAGGATTGACCCTCAAACCCAGTAACATCGTTGTTAGGACCTTTGATGGGTCCAAAAGAATGGTTCACGGAGAGGTTGACATTCCTATAAAAGTGGGCACAGAAGTTTTCAACTCCACCTTTTATGTGATGGACATCCGTCCTTCATATTCGTGTTTGTTGGGAAGACCGTGGATCCATTATGCTGGGGCAGTTACCTCCTCTTTACACCAAATGCTGAAATATCCTGTTAAAGGTAAGATTATAACGGTGCACGGCGAGGAAGAGTACATGATAAGTCACCTCAACTCCTTCCGCTATATGGAGTTGGATGGCGAGTTCATCGAAACGCCTTTCCAACATTTTGAGGAAGTTTCTCCTGAGGTCGCAGTTGAGAAGACAATGGTTAAGGTGCCTATCGTTCCCAAGCATGTATCTAGGATGGCATCTCTCAAGGACGCAGAGGGGGTAATCAAAGAAGGAAAGAGTACAATATGGGGGCAACTGCCTGATTCTCCCCATAAGACGGACAAGTTTGGATTAGGGTTTACTGCTGCAGGATAGAAGGCTATGCGTTGCTCCAAGGCTGGAGGACCACCCGTCAAAATCACCTACCATGGAATTAATGTTGTAGAAGATGAGGATGAAGAGAACCACTTTGAAGACTGGATCTTTCCAACCGTCGAATGGGGTTTAAGCTGTTAGAATAATGTTTGAATCTACTACCCTATATTTAAGTTTTGATGATAACAAAGTGAAAAGATATAGTATTTATAAGTTTCATGTATGAACTATCTGCTGCCTAAAAGTATTATGTTCTAACTTGCAGATACTCTGATTGATATAAGCAAGATCACATCTATTCAGCATCAGAACTTGATTTCAGACACCAGCATCAGAAGTTGCCATATCAGAATGTCAGAATCAGATGATCAACTCACGTACATGCTGAAGCCTGATGAACAAGACTGCGCTCAACACTTTGATAAAGAAACACAACAGTTCATCAGCAGCGAAGCAGAGTCAGAATGAGCCAAGCCAGAACTTGCATTAAGTAAGCAACGGTACTGTGCATTGAAAGCAAATTAATTCCAACGGCCTCATTCCAGACAAGATCTGCTCAATAAGGAAAGTTTGTTATTAGCATTGAATCAAGAATATTGCATCCAACGTTAATTATCTCAGTGCTATATAAACAAGGCTTTGAAGATTGAAATGGCTAATGCTCTCCAAATCTCTACACGCACAAAAGCTCATTATAATCTTCTCTCTCAGTTTTGCTAAACCACTCACTCTGATATTCTATCATTGTTTAGCAATCTAGTTTCTAAGCTTCAATTTGTGTATACATCACAGTTGTGATAAAGTTTTGTAGAAAACATTCACACACTTAGTTTTATCTCTTTGTAAGAAAGTGTTACCTTGACAAACCGGGTTGTGGTTTGGATCAAGAAGGCTTTAGCAGTTGTTAAAGCAGTCTGTAATATTCAGTTGAATATAGTGGATTAAGACCTCGTTGGAGAGAGGCGAAATCACCTTGAACGGGTGGACTGGAGTAGTTTGAGATCAAACGAACCAGGATAAAAATATCTTGTTCATTGCATTAGATTTCAGTTTTACAATTCAACCCCCCCTTCTTGTGTTTTTCACCACTTCAATTGGCATCAGAGCGCCTGGTTCTGAGCTAAAACACTTAACCGTGTCAGTACAAGATCCAGCGTTAGAAAAACACAATGGCAGGAAACAATTCTCACATCAGCAATGACAACAATGAGGACAGAGACAGATTCAGTGGCAAGCCTCCAGTATTTGATGGAGAAAACTTTGATTACTGGAAAGACAGAATTGAAAGCTTCTTTCTGGCACATGATGCTGATCTGTGGGATATGGTGACAGATGGATACACGCACCCTGTGAATGCAAGTGGTCAGAAGATTGATAGAAAAACAATGTCTGATCAACAAAAGCGTGACTTCAAGAATCACCACAAGGCCAGAACCATCCTCCTCAGCGCCATCTCCTATACTGAGTATGAAAAGATCTCCAATAGAGACACAACAAAGAATATTTTTGACTCACTCAGAATGACGCATGAGGGCAACGTTCAGGTCAAAGAAACAAAAGCTCTGGCGCTCATTCAGAAGTATGAGGCGTTCAAAATGGAAGAATCTGAATCCATTGAAACCATGTTCTCTAGATTCCAGATTCTGGTAGCTGGTCTTAAAGTTCTGGACAAAGGATACTCTACTGCTGACCACGTCAAGAAAATCATCAGAAGTTTACCCAAGCAGTGGAGACCTATGGTTACAGCTCTGAAGCTAGCTAAAGATCTCAACAAAATCACTCTGGAGGAACTTATCAGCTCCCTCAGAAGTCATGAGATAGAGCTAGAAGCTGACGAGCCTCAGAAGCAAGGTAAGCCTTTAGCATTAAAATCTAACAGAAAATTTGAGTCTAAAGTTTTGCAGGCAGTTGAAGAAACATCTGATGGATCCTCATCAGAAGAAGACGAACTCTCCCTTCTCTCCAGAAGAGTAAATCAACTGTGGAAGCAAAGACAAAGGAAGTTCAGGAATCCCAGAAGATCTGATCAGAACGAGTCTTCTTCCAGATACAGAAGGACATATTCTTTCTCTGGATACAGAAGATCTGAAGGCTCCTCCAGTAGCAAAAAGCCAAACACCAAAGACATCATCTGCTATGAGTGCAACGAGCAAGGACACTATAAGAGTGACTGCCCAAAGCTTCAGAGGGAAAAGCCCAAAAAGAAGTTTGGAAGAGAGAAGAAGAAAAGTCTCATGGCTACATGGGATGACTCTGACTCGTCTGAAGCTGACTCAGAATCAGATGATGAAAGGGCAAACATAGCTCTCATGGCTAACATTTCAGAAGATAGTGAAGCTTCTGAATCAGACTCAGAATCAGACACTGAAGAGGTATTTCCTAACTTTGCTGTTAACTTTACAAAGGCTGAACTTGCTGAAAGCCTTAATGAGATTCTGGAACGTTATCAGCAAATTAGAGCTAAATTCAGAGACCTGAAAAGGAATCTTGAATCTGACTCTAATAAGACTGAGAGTCTCAAATTGGAAAATTCTGAGCTGAGAAATAAGATTTCAGAATTAGAAAACACTTTACAAAACTCTCAGAAGGATCCAATTTCTGAAACTCCCAGCAACGCTGATGAGATCATCAAGGAGTATGATCACAGTTTCCAGAAGTTCCTAGCTAAAAGCATAGATAGAAGCAGAATGGCTTCAATGATCTATGGAGTTAGCAGAAACGGCAGGAAAGGAATAGGATACCAAGGTAAGGTTCCTACACCAAATAATGTCATGGACTTAACCATTAAACACACTCCTCTGAATTCACATTTTGTATATGGTCACACACATGATATCAAATACACTAGCAGTAAGCACTCTGTGAAACCAAAATTCAACCAGATTTTTGGTAAAACTAACAAATCAGGACCCAAGAAAATCTGGGTACCTAAGGATAAAATAATACATGTTGCAGATATCTTTAGCAGCAAGTCAGAAACACCAGTCATGGTACCTGGACTCTGGCTGCTCACGACACATGACGGGAAGAAGGCATATGTTCCAAAGCCTGGAACTTAAGCCTGGAGGCCACGTTGGCTTTGGAGGCAATCAGAGGGGAAAAATAATTGGCTCTGGAACTGTAGGTAATGGAAATCTCCCCTCTATCAATAATGTTCTGCTAGTAGATGGATTGATGCATAATCTGTTATCCATAAGTCAATTAAGTGATAACGGTTATGATATAATCTTTAATCAAAAATCATGTAAAGCTGTTAGTCAGAAAGATGGGACTATCCTGTTTAATGGTAAGAGGAAAAACAACATTTACAAAATCAAACTTTCTGAACTAAAAAGTCAGAATGTAAAATGTCTTCTGTCTGTTAACAACGAGCAGTGGATCTGGCACAGAAGATTGGGACATGTTAGTATGAGAAGAATATCTCAGATTAACAAACTCAATCTGGTTAGAGGACTTCCTAATTTGAAGTTCAATTCAGATGCTCTGTGTGAAGCATGTCAGAAAGGAAAATTTGCTAAACCTTCTTTTAAATCCAAAAATGTTGTTTCTACCTCTAAGCCATTAGAACTTCTGCACATTGACTTATTTGGACCAGTTAAAACTGCCTCAGTCAGTGGTAAGAAGTATGGGTTAGTAATCGTAGATGACTATAGCAGATGGACATGGGTAAAGTTCTTAAGACACAAGGACGAGTCACACTCTGTGTTTGTTACCTTCTGTAACCAAGTTCAGAATGAAAAGGATCTTAGAATCGTTAAAGTCAGAAGTGATCATGGTGGAGAATTTGAAAATAAAGATTTTGAGTCATTCTTTAATGACAGAGGCATTCTGCATGATTTCTCTTGTCCTAGAACTCCCCAACAAAATGGAGTTGTAGAACGAAAGAACAGAACATTGCAAGAAATGGCCAGAACCATGATCAATGAGACAAACGTTGCTAAGACCTTCTGGGCAGAGGCAATAAACACAGCGTGCTACATTCAGAATAGAATCTCAATAAGACCTATTCTGGAAAAGACTCCATATGAATTGTGGAAGAACAGAAAGCCCAACATTTCATATTTTCATCCATTTGGATGTACCTGCTTTATATTAAATACAAAGAATTATTTGAACAAGTTTGACTCTAAAGCACAGAAGTGTATTATGTTAGGATACTCTGAACGCTCAAGAGGGTACAGAGTATACAATACAGAAACACAGATTGTGGAAGAATCAATCCGTGTTCGTTTTGATGATAAGCTTGACTCTGAAAAGTCAAAGCAGAATGAAGTTTTTGCAGGTATAGAAATTGAATTTGCAGGTTCTGAAGACAAGTCATCAGAAGCTCTCAACACAGACATTCCTTCAACGTCTGAAAGGAGCACTGCTAGCAATCCTACAACAACTGCTGATCAACCTCAGAAGAGATTACTCAGAAGCAGCTTGGATCACCCAGAAGAGACTATCCTAGGAAGAAAGGAAGATCCAATCAGAACAAGGGCAAGCTTCAGAAACTCTGAAGAAACACTTATGGGACTTGTGTCTCTGATTGAACCTTCTTCTATTGATGAAGCACTTCTGGATAATGACTGGATTCTGGCAATGCAAGAAGAGCTGAATCAATTCACCAGAAACGACGTATGGGATC
This sequence comes from Vicia faba, assembly GCA_948472305.1. NCBI lineage: Eukaryota > Viridiplantae > Streptophyta > Magnoliopsida > Fabales > Fabaceae > Vicia > Vicia faba. The sequence goes on from OX451737.1 coordinate 842,891,386, forward strand.
TCGTCCCCAGACCAAAAGGATTCAACGTCATTGGAACAAGATGGGTGTTCAGAAACAAGCTAAATGAACAAGGTGAAGTCATCAGAAACAAGGCACGACTGGTTGCACAAGGTTATAGTCAGCAAGAGGGGATAGACTATACAGAAACCTTTGCCCCAGTCGCCAGGTTAGAATCTATCAGACTTTTAATTTCATTTGTTGTTAATAGAGGCATCACTCTGTATCAGATGGATGTCAAAAGTGCATTCTTAAATGGTTATATAGAAGAAGAAGTTTATGTACACCAACCCCCAGGTTTTGAAAATACAAAACATCCAGAACATGTTTTCAAACTAAAGAAGTCACTGTATGGTCTGAAACAAGCTCCCAGAGCTTGGTATGAAAGGCTAAGTAACTTTCTGCTGGAAAATGAATTCACCAGAGGGAAGGTGGACACTACTCTATTCTGTAAATCAGTTAAGAGTGACATCTTAGTTTGTCAAATTTATGTTGATGATATTATTTTTGGTTCTACTAATCCTTCTCTTAGAAGAAAATTTGCTAAGTGTATGCAGGCAGAATTTGAGATGAGCCTCATGGGGGAACTGAAATTCTTTCTAGGAATTCAGATCAATCAAACTCCAGAAGGAACTTACATTCATCAGAGCAAATACATCAAAGATCTTCTGAAGAAATTTGATCTCTCAGAATGTAAGCCATCAAAGATTCCAATGCATCCCACGTGCATTCTGGAAAGAGAAGAGAAAATCTAGTGATTACAGCTTAGTAGGCTACTGTGATGCTGATTTTGCTGGAGACAGAGTGGAACGTAAAAGTACTTCTGGAAGCTGCCAGTTTCTGGGAGAAAATCTGATCTCTTGGTCCAGCAAAAGGCAATCAACAATTGCTCTGTCAACAGCAGAAGCTGAGTACATAGCAGCAGCAGGTTGTAGCACACAAATGCTCTGGATGAAAAGTCAGCTTGAAGACTTCTAGATTTTTGAGAGTAACATTCCTATACTTTGTGATAATACTTCTGCTATTTGCTTAAGTAAGAATCCCATTTTACATTCTAGAGCTAAGCATATAGAAATAAAACATCACTTCATTAGGGACTATATTCAGAAAGGTATTTTGAACTTAAAATTTATAGATACAGACCATCAATGGGCTGATATCTTTACTAAACCCCTTTCAGAAGATAGGTTCAATTTCATTCTGAAACATCTCAGCATGAAAGTGTGTCCAGAGTGAAAACGTTTTAATTCCATATATTTACCTTCAGAATGTAATTATTTTACTGTGAACTTATGATCAATCCCTTTTCAGAAAGATAGAACATGCAGATTGTATCAGATGCAAGTCTAAAGATCTGAGAGTCTAAGCTCAAAGACAGACGTGCTGATCACTACATCAAACAAGTGTCATCCAATCATCAGCATATCTCTGAAGCAGAACGCGTGCATGCTTCTGAGAAGGCAAAGCGCTGATTGGGTGCATTGAGACACATGTCTGGTAACCGTTTTTAAGTATCTTTCTCAAATCCCCCAAAATCAGCAAGCATTTAATGAAAAGTAAATATGCTTTTAAAATGCAATCATGATTTTTCTCTCTCTTAAAAAACGTTTATCTTTTCAAAACAGTTTTGAAAACTCTATTTAAGCACATTAATCTCTCATTCTCATTCTTTACGCTTTCTCACAAACACTCAAGCATTTTTCTGCATATTTCTGTGTTCATCTCTTGCAACCTATTTTCCTCAGTTTATTCTCAAAACCCTTTTAGTGTGAACATGGCAACCTCCAGCAACGCTTCTGCAGGTCCTCAGAAGAAAGCATCATCTGAGCAATATCAAGTGCCACTCAGAACTCTCCTCACTCCTGTGAAGAATCTTGAAGTGCTTCTGATCAGCTCTGGTCACAATTCAGACTTTGGGTACGTGCTGAAGCCCTCAAGTTGCAGGATATCAACTATGAGCAGGCACAACAGAACTTTAGCAAGCTGCTGAAGGAAGTTGAAAGTCAGCTGCCTCAGGAAGCTGTGCTCCCTCTGGACAGTGAACCTTGGTCTGAGAAACAGCAAGCTGCAAAGGTGCAATCAGCAGAAGACAAGACCATTCAAGCTGAAGAAAGTCAAGCAGAGGATGTTGCTGAAAGTTCTCAGAAGCCTCCTGCTTCTGATGCTTCTCAAGCTGCCTTGGACAGGCAGACTCTGGAAGAACTAAGGCTGAATGACATGCGTCTGCAGCAGCGGATGGATGAAAGCGATCAGAAGATGAAAGAGAGAATGGATGTGCAGGATAGCAAGATTGACACTATTGTCAGCATGGTGCACAAGCAGAATGAGACTGCTGAAAAGATCCAAGCCATGCTGGAGAACCTGTTCACACGCTTGCCTCCTCAACCTTAATCCTTTTTCATTCATGACCTTTTTCATGTTTTCCTTAATTTTCTGATGTACTGGTTGAATATGTTTTGTAATATTTTCTTGTTTTGATTCTGAACTCTCTCAATATGATTAGTTTTTCTGATCTTAATTGTTTTAGCACATCACCAACACTTTTTGATTGCTGACAAAAAGGGGGAGAACAAGAACGATATTTTAATCAATAACGGCTAATCAGACAGAAATTCTCAAACATTCTAACTCTATTACTTGAAAATGTTTTTCTGTTTTGCTTAAAGTCTATAGGTACAAGGAAGCTCCTGGACACTCTGAAGACTAGAAGCTCTGAAGCTCTGATCACTATGAAGTTCTGATCCGCTCTGATATTCTGATCCAAAGCAAAGCTCTGACAAGAAAAACTCTGAAGCTCTGCTCTGACATAAAGCTTCTGATAAGTCAAAAGGCTCTGATACTCTGATGTTCAAAGAAAGGCAAAAAGATCTGATCCTGAAGAACACGTGAAATCAAAGGGAAGTAACAAACTCAGGGGGAGTATCTCTCAACTCTGATATCTCTTTACTCCTTATCCTTTTACTTCTTATTCTGATACATATTCCAGATACCTTTTCACGTTATTTTCATTTAAAATATCTAGTTTTTGTCATCATCAAAAAGGGGGAGATTGTTAGAACAATGTTTGAATCTACTACCCTATATTTAAGTTTTGATGATAACAAAGTGAAAAGATATAGTATTTATAAGTTTCATGTATGAACTATCTGCTGCCTAAAAGTATTATGTTCTGACTTGCAGATACTCTGATTGATATAAGCAAGATCACATCTATTCAGCATCAGAACTTGATTTCAGACACCAGCATCAAAAGTTGCCATATCAGAATGTCAGAATCAGATGATCAACTCACGTACATGCTGAAGCCTGATGAACAAGACTGCGCTTAACACTCTGATAAAGAAACACAACAGTTCATCAACAGCGAAGCAGAGTCAGAATGAGCCAAGCCAGAACTTGCATTAAGTAAGCAACGGTACTGTGCATTGAAAGCAAATTAATTCCAACGGCCTCATTCCAGACAAGATCTGCTCAATAAGGAAAGTTTGTTATTAGCATTGAATCAAGAATATTGCATCCAACGTTAATTATCTCAGTGCTATATAAACAAGGCTTTGAAGATTGAAATGGCTAATGCTCTCCAAATCTCTACACGCACAAAAGCTCATTATAATCTTCTCTCTTAGTTTTGCTAAACCACTCACTCTGATATTCTATCATTGTTTAGCAATCTAGTTTCTAAGCTTCAATTTGTGTATACATCACAGTTGTGATAAAGTTTTGTAGAAAACATTCACACACTTAGTTTTATCTCTTTGTAAGAAAGTGTTACCTTGACAAACCGGGTTGTGGTTTGGATCAAGAAGGCTTTAGCAGTTGTTAAAGAAGTCTGTAATATTCAGTTGAATATAGTGGATTAAGACCTCGTTGGAGAGAGGCGAAATCACCTTGAACGGGTGGACTGGAGTAGTTTGAGATCAAACGAACCAGGATAAAAATATCTTGTTCATTGTATTAGATTTCAGTTTTACAATTCAACCCCCCCTTCTTGTGTTTTTCACCACTTCATAAGCAACTGGGAGGCAAAGGATTTTATTCCCATCACCTTCATCAACCAGTAAATTTATCTTTGAACAATTTCCCATTTTTGGTCTGTAATAACTAAACAATTCATACACTATTTTCACCTCATGCCTTGCCCGGGGCATGTAGGTCCATTTGTAAGGGCTTGATTTTCTTCATTATCATATGCCATGTTTTAATGAATCATTGGACGTCTTCATCTATAAACTGTTGTGTTCATTTTCTTTCTTTTTGCATTTTGTTTTGTTTAAGGATAACTATCCCTTACACACACCTACACTCACAAATGCAGGTACCCATCCACTCCGGATTCCATGGGTGACTATTCTGCTTTAGCCTTCGGTAACTCTGAAGATTTGGTCAATCATGCTGAGTACGAAGTTGACGAAGACCGTGAAGTGTCGGGTGAGTTAGCCAGGCTTTTGCAACAAGAAGAGAGGGATATCCTGCCTCATAAGGAGTTGCTAGAAACCATCAACTTGGGGACAGAGGAAGACAAGAAAGAGGTAAAAGTGGGTGCCAACCTGGAACCAAGTGTCAAAGAGCGCTTAGTGCAGTTGTTGAACGAATATGTTGAAATCTTCGCCTGGTCTTATGAAGACATGCCGGGACTAGACACATATATCGTGGTTCACCGTCTCCCGACAAGAGAAGATTGTCCACCGGTCAAGAAAAAGGTCCGCCGAATGAGGCCCGACATGTCTGAGAAGATCAAAGCTGAGGTAATGAAGCAATTCAATGCTGGCTTTCTGGCTGTTACCTCCTATCCATAATGGGTTGCTAACATTGTGCCCGTGCCTAAGAAGGACGGAAAAGTCAGAATGTGCATGGACTATCAGGACTTAAACAGGGCTAGCCCTAAAGATGATTTTCCACTGCCACACATCGACATCTTGGTTGACAACACAACTCAACACAAGGTTTTTTCCTTCATGGATGGATTCTCGGGATACAACCAGATCAAAATGGCCCCAGAGGACATGGAGAAAACTACTTTTGTCACGCAATGGGGTACCTTTTGCTACAAAGTGATGCCATTCAGACTGAAGAATGCAAGGGCAACCTATCAACGCATCATGGTAGCTTTGTTTCATGATATGATACATCATGAGATCGAAGTTTACATAGACAACATGATAGTTCGATCACAGACGGAAGAAGAACACCTTGATCATTTGCAAAAGCTGTTTGCCAGGTTGAAGGAGTATAAGCTCAGACTGAACCCAAGCAAGTGCACTTTTGGAGTTAGGTCTGTTAAACTTTTGGGATTTATTGTCAGCAACAAATGCATTGAGGTTGATCCAGCTAAAGTAAAGGCTATACAAGAAATTCCTGCCCCCCGCACTGAAAAGGAGGTTAGAGGATTCTTGGGACGCTTAAACTATATTGCGAGGTTCATCTCTCACCTAACGTCTACCTGTGAGCCAATCTTTAAGCTGCTGAAAAAAGATCAGGTAGTTGAATGGAACAACGATTGTCAAGTTGCTTTTGATAAGATCAAGGAGTATTTACTGGAACCTCCTATTTTGATGCCACCCGTCGAAGGAAGGTCGTTAATCATGTATCTGACTGTTTTGGATAACTCAATGGGGTGCGTACTGGGCCAACATGACGAGTCTGGCCGAAAAGAGCATGCCATTTATTACCTTAGCAAAAAGTTTACCGACTGTGAGACTCGCTACTCACTGCTCGAGAAAACTTGTTGCGCTTTGGTATGGGCTGCTCGCCGACTAAGGCAGTATATGTTGACTCATACCACTTTGCTGATTTCCAAGATGGATCCGATCAAGTATATCTTCGAGAAGCCCGCTTTATCTAAAAGAATCGCTAGATGGAAGATGATCCTGACTGAGTATGGTATCCAGTATACTACCCAAAAAGCTATAAAGGGGAGTGTACTAGCTGACCATCTAGCTCATCAAGCCGTCGAAGATTACCAATCTATGAGATTCGATTTCCCTGACGAAGACATCATGACATTGAACAACATTGAAGGTAACGGACCGTATGACGGACCTGAACAAGGATCCCGATGGACCCTGTACTTTGATGGTGCTTCAAATGCACTTGGCAACGGTATAGGTGCGATACTCATTTCTCCGGAAGGTTGCCATACACCCTTCACTGCCCGACTTTGCTTCAGCTGTACCAACAACATGGCTGAATATGAAGCCTGCATCTTTGGTCTCAAGGCTGCTATAGACTTGGGAATCAAATCTTTGGTCGTATTTGGGGACTCGGCTTTGGTTATCAGTCAAGTCAAAGGAGAGTGGGACACCAAACATCCTAATCTTATCCCATACAAAGAACATGTCTTGACATTGTTGCCTCATTTCGAGCAGATTACCTTCGAGCATTTCCCGCGAGAAGAAAATCAGCTAGCAGATGCTCTGGCTACAATGTCTTCCATGTTTAAACTCAACTGGGATAACGAGGCTCCCCAAATTACCATCGAGCGAATGGATGAACCTGCGCACTGTCATAAGATTAACACCGAAGAAGTAGTGGAACAACCCTGGTTTCATGAAACCAAAAGGTATCTCCAGACTCGAGAATATCCTGAAGGAGCTTTAGTCAATGATAAAAAGTTCTTAAGGAGATTTGCTGCCAAGTTCTTCCTAAGCAATGACATCCTTTATAAGCGCATCCATGATTGTGTTCTACTTCATTGTGTGGACAAGGTTGAAGCAGAATTGATCATAACCGAGATACATAGTGGCACATTTGGCACCCACTTGAGCGGACATAGGATGGCTAAGAAGATTCTAAGGGCAGGCTACTACTGGTCTACTATGGAAGCTGATTGTCATCAACATTCCCGTACTTGCCACAAATGCCAAGTCTACGCCGATAAGGTACATATTCCTCTTGTTCCTCTCAATGTTCTGACAGCTCCTTGGCCATTCGTAATGTGGGGCATTGACATGATTGGAGAGATCAAGCCTACGGCATCCAATGGACATCGCTTCATCCTGGTGGCTATTGATTACTTCACCAAATGGGTCGAAGCAGCTTCCTTTGCCTCCGTTACAAAGAATGTGGTTGCCCGTTTCATCAAGCAGAACCTCATATGTTGGTATGGTATCCCCGACAGGATTATCACGGACAACGGTACAAATTTGAACAACACTATGATCACCGCTCTATGCGAACAGTTCAAGATTTATCATCATAATTCATCTCCCTACCGGCCGAAGATGAACGGTGTTGTTGAAGCCGCGAACAAAAATATTAAGAAGATCATTCAAAAGATGATGGTCACCTACAAGGACTGGCATGAGATGTTACCGTTTGCTCTGCATGGATATCGTACCACGGCACGTACTTCAACAGGGGCAACCCCATTTTCTTTGGTATATGGCATGGAGGCTGTTTTACCTATGGAGGTTCATATTCCTTCCTTAAGGATTATGAAAGATGCCGATTTAAGTAAAGACGATTGGATTTAGACCCGACTTGACCAACTTAATTTGATCGACGAGAAGCGACTTACTACTGTTTGTCATGGTCAGACGTATCAAAAACGGATGATCAAGGCTTTCAATAAGAAAGTCAGGCGTCAGGTATATCAAGTCGGAGATCTTGTAATCAAGCGGATCATCTTGCCGCAAAGTGATCCCAGGGGCAAGTGGACTCCTACTTACAAAGGACCATTTGTGACCAAGAGCATATTTTTTGGTGGGGCAATGATTCTGACCACCATGGACGGCGACGACTTGCTGCACCCTGCGAATGCAGACATAGTCAAAAGATACTACGCATAAAATAACCCGACAAGTTGAAAACCTGAAAGGGCGACTTGGGAAAAAATGGGTATCCTGGTGAATCGAAAACCCGAAAGGGCGGTTCAGGCAAAAATTAGGGATAAAACAAAAAAATCTGTACACCCGGCAAGTTGAAAACCCGAAAGGGCGACTTGGGCAAAAAAGGGTTTCCCGGTGGATCGAAAACCCGAAAGGGCGGTCCAGGCAAAAGTTAGGGAATTAAAGCATATGACTATGTCTCGTCGGATCCCTTTAAGAACAATCTCTTCACCAACAAAGCTCCAAGCTATTGATCAATCCAATCATCGGCGGACGAAGCAGCGAATGGACAAGATACTCAAAGTTGTGAAGGCTATAGCAGAATGGGAACCCCATGGAATTATTACATATAGCCATCTTTCTCTTGTATAAAAATTTTCTCAATTTTTACGACAACATTCTCTTACTAGGATGTCTGTCCCCTTTGTACAAAGATACTTATGAAAGTTAATACAAAAATACTTCAAAGTGCAGAAATTTGCTTTCCTTTCTTTTCTTTTTACACTTATGTTTTATTTGAAAACGTCCAAAGATTTGTTAAACAGGCATATGCATTTGAATATAATCACTGCTTATAAATAAAACAAAATTGAGAAAGGATAATTACTGGTGGATTGAATGTGTAGGAAGATATCTTTGTGCTATTCAGGTCCTCAACAAAGCCAAAGTCTTAAGGTATGTGTCCCCAGCAGAGTTAAACTTCAAGATCCCCAGCGGATCCCGAAAACCCTGAAATACCTATCTCCAGTGGAGCCAGAATATCCTAAACCCAATTTCCCCAGCAGGCTGTCTTAAAAGTTTGAGAATCAAGCAAATAACAGTTAACTTCTTGGCTTATCCCCAACTAGGATGCTTCCCCAGTAGTTTGGCATACAACCCAAAGCTCTTGATTTCACCGGCCGGGTGTTGTACCCCAAAATTTGCCCTCCCATATTTCTCAAAACATTTCAAGAAAATTCACAAGTCCAAGCCGGCGCGTTATATTCAGGTATTCTTTCGCCAAGATATCTCTGATAACGTATTCTCAAATTCAGGTTCGGATCAAGAGCCAATTCTTTAAAGAAGGTATCCGAATGTGTGAATTTTCTCGAAGAAATATGGTGAAAAAAAGTGTGCTGAAAGTGCAGTTTTTACGCGCTAAAAAATTCATAACTTGAAGATCGTGGCTCGTATTGAACCCGTTCCGGTGGCCAAAATTCCGTCTTGACATTATCTACGTTTTCATCTCTCATGGCTGGAAGCCAATTTCGATCAGAAGGTCTTCAAAAATGTAGATTTATCAAGTATTTTTGCACAGAAAATTTGTGACAGAAGTTTACTTGCGTCATGTTCAGAAAATCATAACTTGGTCGATTTTCATCGTATCGAGCTGGTTCTGGCGCCAAAATTTCACAAATTGAGTTGGCTACATTTTCACAGAAGGTATTGAGTTCAAACGGTATTCAAAAGGCCTTCGTTTTTTGCTCAGAGTGCGTGACACGCTGAAAATCCTGAATGCTGAATATTATTTCAGCTGGGCCGAAACTTCAAAAATTCATAACTCGGTCAATTTTTATCGGATTGGACTCATATTTTTACACAAGGTCACTGACTCATAGATCTACAACTTTGCTTCAAAAGTCGAGACCAAATTATGCACCGAACAATACCAGTTTTTTATTGAAGAACGTGTCAGAGTCGACACTGAAGCCCAAAATAAGTTTGTCTGAGCTGAAACTTCAAAAATTCATAACTAATTCACTGTTTATCCGATTGAGTCGATTTTCGGATAGGAGTTAGTTCTCGCTGTCGGCTACATTTTGTTTTCACATTTCAACTTCAAAAAATGCACTTAAGTCCCTGCGATTTAGCCTGGAAAGTGACGAATTCAAGTGAATATTGGAGGCCCAATTGCACATTCAAAGCCCATTTGCTTTACCCTAATTTCCATTATATAATCACCTTCTTTTCACACAAACCGGGAGGAGAAAAAAAAGGAGGAGAAAAGAAGAGAGAGAAAAAACCTTGCCACAACACTGTTAGAATATCAAATTCTTTCAAGAACCCTAAAACCTTGAAATCCTTATTACAAATCCCTCTCTCACTACAAACAAGCCATCACCGTTACAAACCAACACCTCACTACTTCTTCAGTAAGGGTAAGGCTGGCTTAATCTCCATGATCCTAATTTTCCAGTAAGGCATAAAAGCATTCAGGCCACTGATTTTCCAGTAAGGGTAAGATTGATTTGATCTCCATGATCAAAAGGGTATAATCATTCATACATGCCATATTGTGCCTAAACATTAAATTTCTTCATATATTGGCTTTATTTGCATTTTATGATTTTATTTAATGTGTTCGTGAGATCCAACTGCAGATTTAGACATGATCCCAGGTTCATTAAGGAACGTTGAGGCCAAAACGTAAATGGCCAAAAGTCAAAAGCCAAATGGCCAAAGTAGAAAAACTTATGCATGATGAGGCCAGAATACAAATGGTCAAACCACTCCAATTCACCTCCAAAAAGGGGACAGAAACCCCCCAAGGTATTGTATTTTGTTTCTTTTCCTTATTTTATTTATTTCAATTATTTCTTTTTTTTAATTAATTCCTTTAATTTAACTTATTTTCATAAAATATAAAAAATAGTAAAAAACAGAAAAGTCATAAAAATCAAAATATATTTATTTAATTAATATTTTTTGTAAATAAATTTCACTAATAATTAATTATTTATTTTTATAAATCAAAATTGCATGTAAATAATTAGATTAATTTTAGGTTTAATTTTAACATATTTTTCTTAATAAATAAAAAAAATTAGAATTAGGGTTAATATTTTAATTTCATTTAATCTTTCTCATAAAAATACATAAAAAACATAAATACCAAAAACTCAAAAAAAATAATAATTTCTTTTTTCTCTTTAATTTCATTAGTTTAATCATTTAATTTAATTTCATTAAAAAGGGTCCAACGCCCTCGTTTCCAATTTTAATTCCTATTCGCGCATTTTTATTTATTTCCTTCTTTTAAATATTTATGTAACTCTCCCAAAGCCTTGTAAACTTAATTTCTCGCACTTTATTTTATTTCTTTATTTACTTTCCATCAAATCGGGTCCTGGATTTTAATTTTGGCGATGTGGACCCGCGCCTTTGTAATAGTTTAGAACTTTCAATTTCCGCATCTTTTTTAACTGTTAAATAAATGCATGCAAGAATGAATGACAAAAAAATAAAAACAAACGCATAGATCACCCATAACCTGACAAAACAAAAATAAATGAATCTGACACACAAATCACACACCACCCCTAGGGTACGCCTCACTGTTGCCATGCCTCGAAAGGTGATCGTCGAGTAGAGGATGTCTTAGTAAGTCCTCATGATCCGGGAACCTGGCATGAGGGTAGCTTCTAAGGTGTCTTCCCATTACTCTGGTGATCACCATGTCCCAAACCTCGAATTGACCTGAACACCTCCAACGGTGGTGCTACCTACCTCTCAATGGTGGGATGGCACTACTTTAAAGGACATTTACACAGACGAATTCCTTAGGGTAGGTAGACGACTCTAGATACTTGCTCTAATTTCAAAACAAATTCAAAAAATACTTTTCACACCGACACCTTTTCAAAAAGCTTTCGAAAGCAACTTTTCAAACACTCTTGAGGACCGATACAAGAGTCGAACTGGAATTTTCAAAGAAACTTTTTAAAACCCACACTTGAAAAGCAAACAAACAATTTTGAAAACACAAATGAGCAAGTATCTAAGAGCCCATGGATAACCATGGATAGAAAGGGTGCTAACACCTTCCCTTTATATAACCTACCTCCCGAACCGAGAGCAATCTCTTTAAGGAATTTTTCTGTGCTTTTGTCCTTTCCATTTGGAGAAAATAAAAGACGGTGGCGACTCTTGCTTCCGCGACATTTCGCGAACCAGCGTTAAACAGTCAGTTCTATTTCCACCGATCACAGAACTGGCGACTCTGCTGGGGATATCTTATAAAAGTGAGGTGTACCTTAGGGTTAGTTCATAACTGTGTTTTCAATTGTATTGACTTGTCTGCTTTAAGTTTGTGGGTTGCATGGGAGTTACATAGATCCTAACCCGGATCTGGGGATACCCTGTTTAGGTAGCATAAGCTGTGAGGGACCTGTCCGGCGTATACCGACATGGGTGAAGCAGTGGCTACGTTGGTGTGGCGCCTTGGTCTGTACCGATATCCCTCGTGTTGAAACGGGGAGAATATGGGTCTTCCAAGGAGTCATTAAGCACCAACAACCTTAGAACCTTAAATGACCCAACTTGGCCAATAGAACATTAGCAGTATGCTACGCCCATTGAGGCTAAACTCTCGTGATGGTTCTGGCCGCAAGAAAAGATTGCGATGCTGGAGTTATGACCGATTGAGGGTAGTCAGTGATATTGGGATCCTCTAGAACCCGGTTACTTCTGATAGGACAGGTCTTAACCAACAAACTGAAAGAGGGTAATACCTAGACCCCATGCTGGCCTAAACTCTAAGGGATCTTGTGTGACTTGTGTGCCTTCCAACTTGACTATTTACATGCATGTTATCTGACACTTGAGTTTCTTGCAGGTTTTGTTTATAGTCCTTAATAGGGACTCATAACAGGGTATACTAAGTTTCTTACAGGTTTTATTTATAGTCCTTAATAGGGACTCATAACAGGGTATACTAGGTTTCTTACAGGTTTTGGTTTGCAGTCCTTAATTAGGACTCATAACAGGGTTTACCGAGGTTCTTGCAGGTTTTGTTTTTAGTCCTTAACTGGGACTCATGACAGGTTTTACTTGAGTTTCTTGCAGGTTTCTGTTTATAGTCCTTAATAAGGGCTCATAACAGGGTTTATTCATATTATCCCACGCATCATGACATCATACCATTGCATACATCCTAACCCATTTCAAGGATCTCAAGGGCTTGTGATGCAGGTCATGATGAATCAAACATCTAGCAAGGGGCAAAGAGGATTTATTTTCCTCTAGCTAAGGTTGTCAGGGGCTATGACCCACTAGATATGGTGAGCTTTGACGCTTGAAGAAGGTTCCCCCCAACCAAGGTTGTTTGGAAATCAAAACCAGATGTGATGACTAAAGTCAGGGGCTATGACCCACTTGATATGGTGAGCCTTTGACCCTTGTAAGAAAGACTCTCAACAAATATGAAGTTCTTTCAATCAAGCTACCGGATCCAAATGCTAACAAATTTTCTTGTTTACCCCGCGAGGTCCTTGAAAACATTACATGCATGTCATACTCATCATTGCATAACAGGTATCCTTGTTGCAGGTCACTTACCTTTCTCGCTGTTTATTTCAGCAATGGCTTCACAACAAGATCCAGGACCTGATTGAGGAAGGGGCATTAGAGTTCACACAAGATGGTCAGGCATAATTTTTCTACCATCCCTCCAAGGCTCACCAGTTGAAGTGACAAGCCCTAAGACTAGGAAACTTTTGTTCATTCGAATGTTCAAGTTGCAATTTTCTTTTGTTCAAACATTTACTCATGTTAAACATTGTTATTCCATTAATGCATCGCATATGTCTGTTCTGAAACAATATGTTCGTATTCACTAAATGCAAATTATTTTCATATTTTTTCTGATGATCAACTCTTAATTGATAATTCTAAGCCTCTTGAGGGAGGATGACGAAAACGATACCATAATCTACAGTATGCTTTTGAACAGACCCCGCTGATGAGGTACAGGCATTGTTTCAATCCCTAAACACTGGAGTTATAAGGATGATAACCCCTCGTCAACCCCTCTGAGCCAAAGAAGTAGGAGTTTTTCTTTTCGAAATTTAAAACCCTTAATCATAACCTGGGGCAGGGTAGTTCCCTCAGCTGATCCAAGTGCATAACAAATGGCACCAAAGAGGTCCTTACAAAACAAAGAAAGACAGTGATGGTTCCGAACAATCTTAAAGACAGGCAGTCATTACTTCTCAAAATAAAAACCCATTAAGTCAAAACCCATGAAGGAGACTTATAAAACTGGGGCATCCCGCTGACTGTAATTCCAAAAAAGGAAACAATTCAGGCAAAAAAGGAAAGGGATAACAAAAATAAAAAAGAAAGAGGTCCTACAAACCCTCAACAAAAAAGGAAATGACTGCCTAATCAAAATAAATCGTCAGTATCCGAACCATCACTGGTATATCAAAGCAAAGACGCAACAAGGTCTAACGCACGATTAGCTGAGTTTAGGATTGAAGAACATCACGAAGAACGGGTGGGTACAAATAATTTGAGCCTTTATCCTTTGTTTCTTAAACCGTGAACCAGGCCACGCTACAACCCTTAAAAGTCCTAGCTGAAGCATGGGTTGGTTCGAAAGCATATTGTTACTAAAGGTATCCTGACTCCTTAAGGCCTACGGTAAATACGGAGTTGACATCACGTTTTACAAACATTCACTTGTTTTATGAAAAAATGCATTTTCAAAATGTTCAAGACAGACATAGGCTTTGCATTTTTAACATAACTTTGTTTGCATATGACTTTTTGTTTGAACAACAGGAAAAATTCGCACGATGAATACCTAGTGAACAGAAGCGCTTCCAATCAAGGGGCAGGGCATGACTATTGTCCATCGTCTGGGGCAGTTAAGTCAAGATTAGGAGAATCTCTCAAAGGCCAAATAGCATGGGACAAATCTCCGCCTGAGTCACTTGGGGCATCCCAACAACGAATCTTGCCTGGTCAAAAATCTTCTGATGGCATGACAAAACACTTCTAACAGGGGCAACTCCCTACATTCTGAGAGCATGGACATAGTCGAAAAAATACTACGCAAAATCAAAGACCCGCTAGGTTGACATACCTAGGCAAAAATAAGGGCTTCCCGGCGAACCAAAAGGGTTCGGGCAAAATGAAGGGATGAAAATGAAAAATCTGTACACCCGGCAAGTCGAAAACCTGAAAAGGCGGCTTGGGCAAAAATGGGTATCCCGGTGGACTGAAAACCCGAAAGGGCGGTCCAGGCAAAAGTTAGGGATCAAAGCGTACGACTATGTCCTGTCATCTTATCACCTGCCTACCAGAAGAAGGTTTGTCCATCAACAACTATCAGCACCTCACAGGTCTTCCTCTCCCATATCAGAAGCAGGGGCAATAAAGAGTTGTCTAAGCAATCTAATTGTTCTATCCTCCAAGGTATCAAGGTAGGTTCAGCTAAAGAACATAACCAGATATCCTAATTCCCCAGAGAGTGAGCCAGCAAGTCAATACACTCTTCCCAAGCAAAGCTATTATCAGTCTTAAGGAAGCTGAGTATCCTCCGGCAGATCTCAACATGCCCCAGCAGCATATATATTCTTAAAAAGCATCCCCGGCAGTCTTGACTTAAAGATTGTTCCCCGACGGTATACCAGACATTCATTGGTGTCATTTCCCCGGTACAATTCAAAACTTCCCCAGGAGAGTCCAGCCCAGTTTCCCAGGAAAGTTGGAATCCATCTCCCCAAGCAGTAAGCTTATCCCCAGTAGATTCTGGAAGCTTATCCGCGCAGCGCACGAACGCGTCTCCCGGCTTTATTCAAAGAGTTATTTCCTTACCAGGATATAACTGGGCTATCCTCAGCCAAAAGCCACGGAAAGATCGTCGTCAACGAAGTCTTCTTATCCCCAGCGAAGTCTATCAACACTTCCAATACAACAAGGGTATCCCCAGCGAAGTTACCATCAACATTCCAGCAAAGTACCCCTCTCCCCACAGAGTATTGCTTCCCAGCAAGACCGTAAGAGTACCTTTTCTCCCCGCAGAGTAATCCATTCGCCAAGTTCATTCCCCAACGGAGTCATCTTCTCCTACCGGTATTCTTGCAACTATCATCCCCAGCGGAAGCAATAAATCAATACTTCAACATCAGCCCAGGAGTGACTTCCCGGCACCCGTCAAGGATTTATTTTCCCAAGACGAAAACATACATTCATAAACATCACATTTTCATTACAACATGCATATACGCATCATATCTTACAAACCTCATTTATATTGAGAACATCATCACTTGATCCATATCATGCATTGCTTATGACTGACCTTTACCTTTCAGGAAAGATTCAGTTAAGTTCTCAAGCTACATTCCAAGACCTTGTCTGGTTCAGTTAAATCGACTCCAAAGATTTTCCTGGTTATTATCCAGTCAAAGACGTTCTCTGGTCTAGTTAAACCGACTCCTAAAGGTTTTTCTTTTGAAGACTCAGTTGAAGACTCGAAAGACCTTGTCTGGTTCAGTTAAATCGACTCCAAAGATTTTCCTGGTTATTATCCAGTCAAAGGCGTTCTCTGGTCTAGTTAAACCGACTCCTAAAGGTTTTTCTTTTGAAGACTCAGTTGAAGACTCCAAAGACCTTGTCTGGTTCAGTTAAATCGACTCCAAAGATTTTCCTGGTTATTATCCAGTCAAAGGCGTTCTCTGGTCTAGTTAAACCGACTCCTAAAGGTTTTTCTTTTGAAGACTCAGTTGAAGACTCCAAAGACCTTGTCTGGTTCAGTTAAATCGACTCCAAAGATTTTCCTAGTTATTATCCAGTCAAAGGCGTTCTCTGGTCTAGTTAAACCGACTCCTAAAGGTTTTTCTTTTGAAGACTCAGTTGAAGACTCCAAAGACCTTGTCTGGTTCAGTTAAATCGACTCCAAAGATTTTCCTGGTTATTATCCAGTCAAAGGCCTTCTCTGGTCTAGTTAAACCGACTCCTAAAGGTTTTTCTTTTGAAGACTCAGTTGAAGACTCCAAAGACCTTGTCTGGTTCAGTTAAATCGACTCCAAAGATTTTCCTGGTTATTATCCAGTCAAAGGCGTTCTCTGGTCTAGTTAAACCGACTCCTAAAGGTTTTTCTTTTGAAGACTCAGTTGAAGACTCCAAAGACCTTGTCTGGTTCAGTTAAATCGACTCCAAAGATTTTCCTGGTTATTATCCAGTCAAAGGCGTTCTCTGGTCTAGTTAAACCGACTCCTAAAGGTTTTTCTTTTGAAGACTCAGTTGAAGACTCCAAAGACCTTGTCTGGTTCAGTTAAATCGACTCCAAAGATTTTCCTGGTTATTATCCAGTCAAAGGCGTTCTCTGGTCTAGTTAAACCGACTCCTAAAGGTTTTTCTTTTGAAGACTCAGTTGAAGACTCCAAAGACCTTGTCTGGTTCAGTTAAATCGACTCCAAAGATTTTCCTGGTTATTATCCAGTCAAAGGCGTTCTCTGGTCTAGTTAAACCGACTCCTAAAGGTTTTTCTTTTGAAGACTCAGTTGAAGACTCCAAAGACCTTGTCTGGTTCAGTTAAATCGACTCCAAAGATTTTCCTGGTTATTATCCAGTCAAAGGCGTTCTCTGGTCTAGTTAAACCGACTCCTAAAGGTTTTTCTTTTGAAGACTCAGTTGAAGACTCCAAAGACCTTGTCTGGTTCAGTTAAATCGACTCCCAAAGATTTTCCTGGTTATTATCCAGTCAAAGGCCTTCTCTGGATCAGTCAGATCGACTCCAAAGATCTCCCTGTTTCTTATCCAGTTGAAGACATTCAAGACCTAGACCGGTTCAGTTAAATCGACTCCAAAGATTTCTCTGTTTCTTCTCCAGTCAAAGGCCTTCTCTGGATCAGTTAAATCGACTCCAAAGATCTCCATGTTTCTTATCCAGTTGAAGACATTCAAGACCTAGACCGGTTCAGTTAAATCGACTCCAAAGATTTCTCTGTTTCTTCTCCAGTCAAAGGCCTTCTCTGGTTCAGTCAGATCGACTCCAAAGATCTCCCTGTTGCTTATTCAGTTGAAGACATTCAAGACCTAGACCGGTTCAGTTAATCGACCCTAAGATTTTCTATTTCTTATCCAGTCCAAGGCCTTCTCTAGTCCAACTAAATTGACCCCAAACAGATTTTCCTGATAAAGACTTAGTAGAAGTTATCCAAGGTTCTCTCAATGTTTGCTGTTGAGGTGGTAATCGCCTATGGTTCTCTCCCCGATACTGCGGAGGTGGTAATCCCAGATTTCGCTTAATGATTACTGTTGAAGTTGAAGTTATCCAAGGTTCTCTCAATGTTTGCTGTTGAAGTGGTAATCGCCTATGGTTCTCTCCCCGATACTGCGGAGGTGGTAATCCCAAGATTCGCTCAACGATTGCTGTTGAAGTTGAAGTTATCCAAGATTCTCTCAATGATTGCTGTTAAGGTTGTAGTCGCCTATGGTTCTCTCCCCGATACTGCGGAGGTGGTAATCCCAAGATTCGCTCAACGATTGCTGTTGAAGTTGAAGTTATCCAAGATTCTCTCAATGATTGCTATTGAGGTTGTAGTCGCCTATGGTTCTCTCCCCGATACTGCGGAGGTAGTAATCGCCCCAAGTTTCTCTCAGCGTTACTGTTGAAGTTGAAGTTATCCAAGATTCTCTCAATGATTGCTATTGAGGTTGTAGTCGCCTATGGTTCTCTCCCCGATACTGCGGAGGTAGTAATCATCCCAAGATTTTCTCAACGATTGCTGTTGAGGTTAAAGTCATCCAAGGTTCTCTCACCGTTCCTGTTGAGGTACGCAGGTTCTCGCTAAGGAATCTCTTACGCGATCGACATCCAGATGGCATCTATAAGCCCATCCACTATCCATCATCTCTTAGCATGGCATCTGTAAGCCCATCATCCTATCCATCAATCTCCAAATGGCATCTATAAGCCCATTCCCATCATCACACTATTATGTAAGCGCAAATTTCTGGGCACTCTAGTGTTCAATCATCTTCCACCTTCGGATTACGAAAGGCACGTCAGCCAATCTGCATCCTCAAGTTTAAGAAGATTGAACAGGGGCAACTGTTGTACCCCAAAATTTGCCCTCCCATATTTCTCAAAAACATTTCAAGAAAATTCACAAGTCCAAGCCGGCGCGTTATATTCAAGTATTCTTTCGCCAAGATATCTCTGATAACGTATTCTCAAATTCAGGTTCGGATCAAGAGCCAATTCTTTAAAGAAGGTATCCGAATGTGTGAGTTTTCTCGAAGAAATATGGTGAAAAAAAGTGTGCTGAAAGTGCAGTTTTTACGCGCTAAAAAATTCATAACTTGAAGATCGTGGCTCGTATTGAACCTGTTCCGGTGGCCAAAATTCCGTCTTGACATTATCTACGTTTTCATCTCTCACGGCTGGAAGCCAATTTCGATCAGAAGGTCTTCAAAAATGTGGATTTATCAAGTATTTTTGCACAGAAAATTTGTGACAGAAGTTTACTTGCGTCATGTTCAGAAAATCATAACTTGGTCGATTTTCATCGTATCGAGCTGGTTATGGCGCCAAAATTTCACAAATTGAGTTGGCTACATTTTCACAGAAGGTATTGAGTTCAAACGGTATTCAAAAGGCCTTCGTTTTTTGCTCAGAGTGCGTGACACGCTGAAAATCCTGAATGCTGAATATTATTTCAGCTGGGCCGAAACTTCGAAAATTCATAACTCGGTCAATTTTTATCGGATTGGACTCATATTTTTACACAAGGTCACTGACTCATAGATCTACAACTTTGCTTCAAAAGTCGAGACCAAATTATGCACCGATCAATACCAGTTTTTTATTGAAGAACGTGCCAGAGTCGACACTGAAGCCCAAAATAAGTTTGTCTGAGCTGAAACTTCAAAAATTCATAACTAATTCACCGTTTATCCGATTGAGTCGATTTTCGGATAGGAGTTAGTTCTCGATGTCTGCTACATTTTGTTTTCACATTTCAACTTCAAAAAATGCACTTAAGTCCCTACGATTTAGCCTGGAAAGTGACGAATTCAAGTGAATATTGGAGGCCCAATTGCACATTCAAAGCCCATTTGCTTTACCCTAATTTCCATTATATAATCACCTTCTTTTCACACAAACCGGGAGGAGAAAAAAAAGGAGGATAAAAAAAAGGAGGAGAAAAAGAGGAGAAAAGAAGAGAGAAAAAAAACCTTGCCACAACACTGTTAGAATATCAAATTCTTTCAAGAACCCTAAAACCTTGAAATCCTTATTACAAATCTCTCTCTCACTACAAACAAGCCATCACCGTTACAAACCAACACCTCACTACTTCTTCAGTAAGGGTAAGGTTGGCTTGATCTCCTTGATCCTAATTTTCCAGTAAGGCATAAAAGCATTCAGGCCACTGATTTTCCAGTAAGGGTAAGATTGATTTGATCTCCATGATCAAAAGGGTATAATCATTCATACATGTCATATTGTGCCTAAACATTAAATTTCTTCATATATTGGCTTTATTTGCATTTTATGATTTTATTTAATGTGTTCGTGAGATCCAGCTGCAGATTTAGACAGGATCCCAGGTTCATTAATGAACGTTGAGGTCAAAAGCCAAATGGCCAAAAGCCAAAAGTCAAATGGCCAAAGTAGAAAAACTTATGCATGACACCAATACATGGCGAGACAGACATCCTGAGAAGATTAAGGAACGTTGAGGCCAAAACGCAAATGGCCAAAAGCCAAAAGCCAAATGGTCAAAGTAGAAAAACTTATGCATGATGAGGCCAGAACACAAATGGTCAAACCACTCCAATTCACCTCCAAAAAGGGGACAGAAACCCCCAAGGTATTGTATTTTCTTTCTTTTCCTTATTTTATTTATTTCAATTATTTCTTTTTTTTAATTAATTCCTTTAATTTAACTTATTTTCATAAAATATAAAAAATAGTAAAAAACAGAAAAGTCATAAAAATCAAAATATATTTATTTAATTAATATTTTTTGTAAATAAATTTCACTAATAATTAATTATTTATTTTTATAAATCAAAATTGCATGTAAATAATTAGATTAATTTTAGGTTTAATTTTAACATGTTTTTCTTAATAAATAAAAAAAATTAGAATTAGGGTTAATATTTTAATTTCATTTAATCTTTCTCATAAAAATACATAAAAAACATAAATACCAAAAACTCAAAAAAAAAAATAATTTCTTTTTTCTCTTTAATTTCATTAGTTTAATCATTTAATTTAATTTCATTAAAAAGGGTCCAACGCCCTCGTTTCCAATTTTTATTCCTATTCGCGCATTTTTATTTATTTCCTTCTTTTAAATATTTATGTAACTCTCCCAAAGCCTTGTAAACTTAATTTCTCGCACTTTATTTTATTTCTTTATTTACTTTCCGTCAAATCGGGTCCTGGATTTTAATTTTGGCGATGTGGACCCGCGCCTTTGTAATAGTTTAGAACTTTCAATTTCCGCATCTTTTTTAACTGTTAAATAAATGCATGCAAGAATGAATGACAAAAAAATAAAAACAAACGCATAGATCACCCATAACCTGACAAGACAAAAATAAATGAATCTGACACACAAATCACACACCACCCCTAGGGTACGCCTCACTGTTGCCTTGCCTCGAAAGGTGATCGTCGAGTAGAGGATGTCTTAGTAAGTCCTCATGATCCGGGAACCTGGCATGAGGGTAGCTTCTAAGGTGTCTTCCCATTGCTCTGGTGATCACCATGTCCCGAACCTCGAATTGACCCGAACACCTCCAACGGTGGTGCTACCTACCTCTCAATGGTGGGATGGCACTACTTTAAAGGACATTTACACAGACGAATTCCTTAGGGTAGGTAGACGACTCTAGATACTTGCTCTAATTTCAAAACAAATTCAAAAAATACTTTTCACACCGACACCTTTTCAAAAAGCTTTCGAAAGCAACTTTTCAAACACTCTTGAGGACCGATACAAGAGTCGAACTGGAATTTTCAAAGAAACTTTTTAAAACCCACACTTGAAAAGCAAACAAACAATTTTGAAAACACAAATGAGCAAGTATCTAAGAGCCCATGGATAACCATGGATAGAAAGGGTGCTAACACCTTCCCTTTCTATAACCTACCTCCCGAACCGAGAGCAATCTCTTTAAGGAATTTTTCTGTGCTTTTGTCCTTTCCATTTGGAGAAAATAAAAGATGGTGGCGACTCTTGCTTCCGCGACATTTCGCGAACCAGCGTTAAACAGTCAGTTCTATTTCTACCGATCACACCGGGTAAACATTCTACCCACAGAGTTATCTCCCAGCAAGATCGAAGATTCTCGGTCTCATTTCTCCAAGCAGAAGTCTCCCAGGTTTTAATTCCCCAGTAGAGATTTTTAGAGTTTTCCCTATTTCCCAGGTGTGATCGGTGGATCTGGAACTGACTGTTTAACGCTGGTTCGCGAAATGTCGCGGAAGCAAGAGTCGCCACCGTCTTTTATTTTCTCCAAATGGAAAGGACAAAAGCACAGAAAAATTCCTTAAAGAGATTGCTCTCGGTTCGGGAGGTAGATTATAGAAAGGGAAGGTGTTAACACCCTTTCTATCCATGGTTATCCATGGGCTCTTAGATACTTGCTCATTTGTGTTTTCAAAAATGGTTTGTTTGCTTTTCAATTGTGGGTTTTTAAAAAGTTTCTTTGAAAATTCCAGTTCGACTCTTGTATCGGTCCTCAAGAGTGTTTGAAAAATTGCTTTCGAAAGCTTTTTGAAAATGTGTCGGTGTGAAAAGTATTTTGATTTGTTTTTGAAATTAGAGCAAGTATCTACGAGAACCTACCTACCCTAAGGAATTCGTCTGTGTAAATGTCCTTTAAAGTAGTGTCATCCCACCATTGAGAGGTAGGTAGCACCACCATTGGAGGTGTTTGGGTCAATTCGAGGTTCGGGACATGGTGATCACCAGAGCAATGGGAAGACACCTTAGAAGCTACCCTCATGCCAGGTTCCCGGATCATGAGGACTTACTAAGACATCCTCTACTCGACGATCACCTTTCGAAGGGTAAGGCAACAGTGAGGCGTACCCTAGGGGTGGTGTGTGATTTGTGTGTCGTTTTCATTTGCATTTATTTTGTCATGTTATTGGTGATCTAGCGTTTGTTTTTATTTTTGTCCATTCATTCTTGCATGCCTTGATTAACAGTTAAAAATTGCGAGAAAAGTAAAATTCTAAAGCTATTACAAAAGGCGCGGGTCCACATCGCCAAAATTTCTTGAACCCGATTTGACAGAAAATAAAGAAATAATGAAAAGTAAAGTGCGAGAAATTAATTTACAAGGCCTTGGGAGAGGTACACAAATATTACACGAGAAAGAAATAAATACGCGAATTAAATAAGAATTAAAAACGAGGGCGTTGGACCCTTTTTGCAAAATTAAATTAAATGATGAAATTAATTAATTAAAAGAGAAAAGAAATTGTTTTTGGTATTTTTTGGTATTTTATGAAAAAAGAATTAATTAGAATAACATGCTAACCCTAATTCTAGTTTTTTTTTATTTGTTAAGAAAGTATTAAACTTTAACCTAAAATTAAACCTAATTATTTCGCATGCAATTTTATTTTATAAAAGTAAACAATATTAAATATTTAATTATTATGGAAAAAAGGGATAGAAATTAATTAAACCCTAATTCTATCAATTTAGATTTTTATTATGAAAATATTACAATTAAACCTAATTTAATAACTAAAATTAATTAATGCGATTTATTTATAAAAATACTAAAATAAAAATATTTACTATTTTTCATCTTTTCTGATTTTTTATATGTTTTTTATATATTATGAAAATACTAAATTAATTAATAAAACAATAATTAAAAGAAAGTAAAAATAATGAAAAAATAAAGAAAGTAAGAAAAATTTGCAAACCTAGGGGGTCTGCCCCTAATTTGGAGGGTGAAACTTTGGCAATCTGGGCCCAATGATCTTCAGGCCTGGTAGACTTTCTGATTAGCGTATGGCTCCTTTGACTCATGTCCATGCTGCTGTCCCAACCATAACCCTTGGATTGCTCTTGGCATACGCGTGGCAGGTTTGATTTTGTGGGTGCATGGTGGACACCACTACTGAAATTGCACATGAATATTAATTGGAAAAATATATGGAAAGGGGTGAGGACCTGGGGCTCGAACCCAGGTCCTGAACATTACCAACCAACGCGCTTGCCAACTCTGCTGTTTGAGTTCTTTGTTTATATAATAATCAATAATCAATATAAAATAAAACAAAACGCTAGTGGATTTTTAGCGTGCAATTTTGAATAGACCAACCAGAATTGGCCACTTCATCGTCTTCCCCATGATTTTGTTCTTCCTGGAAAATAGAAAACGATTAACGGGGGTTTTGAACCCCCTCAAAATAAACCACATTCCATAATAGCGATTAAGCCCTCTTGGTATATAAATTAAGCGCGAGCATGCCATTCTTTTCGTCTAAGCGAGCTGAACATGGTCATGGCATTGAGGTCTCTTAATTTTACAGTATCAAGAAACCCCTAATTTGGATTTCAAGAAAACCTAGCCTGCATCAATGGTAGAATCATGTATATCGCATAAAAACGCAATTAATTTATATGGTTAGCTTCAGAATCTTATAATGAACACAAATCAAGCATCAAAAATTATGAAAAGTGTATGAATCAAGATGCACGAATGAGAAATTTTTTCTATACAGTTGAGATCGTTCTCACGTTTCTGGGCACGAAAGCTTGTGGTTTTTGATCCAAATCCCTTCTTTGAAGCCTCAGCAAGCTAATGGAATTGATCTTTGGCCTTGAATCGTCCTCTAACCTTGTTTTCAGTTTCCAAATTTTCAACCAAAAACTCAAGTTTAATGCTTGGTCTATAGCGCAGCTTAGGGGTTCTTAGGAGGTTCTTAGGATTAGGTTTAGTCTCTATATGTACCTGTGAATGATTAGGGTTAAAGAAATTTGATCAAAATCCATGCATTGATGAATATGATATTTGATTTTTTAACCATGATTTTCAAATCTTTTTCACATGCTTTTGCTACCAAATCATGACCAATTCAAATGATTCTTTCTATATTTGGTTAGGCACGAAATCTTGAGTATATTATGTGCATAAAAAGATTTAAAACTTAGGTTTAGCATTTTTCATGTATTTATTTAATTAAAATGAATTATTAATAATGAAAATCCAAATAAATAAATAAATAGTGAAGAAAAACTTCCCTTTGGGCCAAGTGGTCGTGCACATGTCTTGGATGATGAATTATGGAAGAAAAATAGGCCCATTATCAATTTTAGGTCATTTGAAGCAAAGTTGACTTTTCAAAATATCCAAAAATTTCCCAACTTCCACAAGGCATAACTTGCTCAATTTTTAAGCTTTGCTCATGTTCTTGGACATTTTGGAAAGGTCTTTGAGTCCTCTAACCAATGCCTTTGGTCCCATGTCATTTTGATTTACCAATCTAAAGTTATGGCCTTTGACTTAAAGTCCCTTTTTGTTGACTTTTGAAAATGACCTATAATGTTGAAATTGATAACTTTTTGTGAGAGAATTTCTTGGACTTGGAACATGAAGAGGAGTTGTAGGAAATGTCTTTCTCTTCAAAATGAGCTTTGGATGGAATTTTTCTGATAATCCATGTGAAAGTTATGCCCTGGTCAATTTACAGTTGACTTTTTCAACTGTCCAAATAAGGAAACTTTTGCATCTTGATGATTTTTGAGCCAAGCTTTGAGAATCATGATCAAGCATTGATCAAATGATGTTTGTGGCTTCAAAATGAGATGTTGACCAAAAATTTGAACTTTTGACTGCCAAATGACCATTTTGCCCCTACAGTTGATTGTAGTGCAATTAGGGTTTTGACTGTGCAATTTTGTGCTGAAAGTCTTGAAACTTTGTATGAGGATGCTTGACCATGTTTATAGGCATGTGGGACTTGATTGGACCCTTGGAAACTTTATTTTCTTGATCAGAACCAAAACCCTAATTTTGACTGTTTAGGAGGCCCTTGAACTGTGCAACCCTTGGGGAATTTTGAAGCATGACTTGGCAATTTCTTGAAGAATATGGGAGGGCAAATTTTGGGGTACAACACCAGGAAAGTCATAAAGAACTCTCTTTTCCCGCAGAAGTTGTCAAGGCCTTGTTAATCCCCACAAATCGCCAAGGATTTTCAATCTCCAACAGTGGTCCCAGGATTTCTCCTTCTCAAACAATCAGAGATCTTTAATCCCCAAGCAACCAGCAAGGATTTCTCATCTTCAACAATCAAAGTTTTTTTGAATCCTCAACATCGGTCAAGGATTTACTTTCCCCGGCAGCAGTCAAAGATTTCAATCCCCAGCAGCAGCCAAGGATTTATTTGCCTCAGCAAGACAGCCACTCGGCTTACATGCCCATCCATTACATTCATATATCATAAACATTGATGAAACACAGTTCACTGCATCATACATATCATATAACATAACTTTTTGTTTTAGCTAACATTTTACCCTTTTCAGGATAAGATTAAAAGGCTATCATTAACAATTATTTAGATACAGTATGGATACACCCCAGACACGACGGTCATTCTATTACTCATTCAGAACTTCAAGTCAAAATACAGTACGGATACACCCCAGACACGACGGTCATTCTACTACTCATTCAGACTTCAGCAATCCGATACAGACTAGATACGCTCCAGACACGACAGTCATTCTATCTCTCATTCAGATTCAACTATCAACTACAAGTTCAGATACGCTCTAAACACAGATGCCATTCTGTCCCTTACACTAGAAGTTTGATTCTCCCTAGTGCAATCACCACGGAAGTCATTCTGTCACTTATTCAGATCCCAGTTACAGTCTCAGATACACTCCAGACATGGAAGTCATTCTGCTACTCATACATATCTCAACTTCAGATACAATACAGATATACTCCAGATATGACAGTTATTTTGATATTCATTCAAAGTTCAAATACAGTTACAGCTCAGATACGCTCCAGACACAGACGCCATTCTTTTGCTCATACAGACTCGGTCTCCAGATACAGTTCAAATGCATTCCAGACACAGATACCATTTTGATGCTCATTCTTCTGACCTACAACATTGCAATTCAACAAACATTCTTGGATGGCATCTTTAAGCCCATCTCTAGCAAGAATTCTACCATCTCCAAATGGCATCTTTAAGCCCATTTCCTCAGCTATATTTTGACGAGTGCAAATTTACGGGCACTCTAGTGTCCAATCCTCTTTTACCTTCGAGTCGCGAAAGGCAAACTTGCCAATCTAACTCTTCAGGATCAAGAAGATTGAACAGGGGCAACTTTTGTACCCCAAAATTTGCCCTCTCATTTCATCAACATTTCTCATCACAAGACTCTTGGAACTCAAGATCAAGCTAGGGTTTGCTCTGCTCAAGACACCTCCTTGCACTGTTGACCTAAATTAGGGTTTGAGTTTGCACAGGGATGTTTTGACCCACAATGCCCAAAGTTACTTTCATACTTCATGTTGGACTCACAAGTTTGTCCATACCAAGTTTCAAGCCTTGAATCAAATTTCTGCCCAGTCAATTGGACAGTTGACCTAGAAATCAGCTGTATTGAGGAAAAAAAGTCAACTGTGGCCAATTGACAGTCAAACCTTATGAATTTTGACCCACATCAACATTATGAACTCATATGAACCATGTGATCAAGTTTGGATCACAATTCCACAAGAAATTTGATCAGATCACCAAAAGGGCAAAATGGTCATTTTTAGGGTTTTGACTGTGCAAAGGCAATTTTTGACTGTTTGACCTAGCAAATGGCAAATCAAGCTCAAACATGGACTCAATGTCATTCAACGAGTTCAAAAGGTCTCAAACGCATAGGATTGACAGATGAATTTTTCAGTCAATTGATCAAAATTTGACTGTACACTGAAAAGTCAAACTTTGACTTTTTGGTCAAAATCAAGTGCCAAGATTCATTTTCCATCCATATGTGTCAAATTATGAAACTTTTTCATCAAGAAACCCAAAATTACAAATTAGGGTTTGAAATTGAAAATTTTCATAACTTAGAAATTTTCTAAGTTATGAAATTTTCTTAACTTTTCCTAACTTTGTCCCATATTTTAACCAAGATGCAAATGGATTCAATCAAAACTTACAACATGAAAGTTATAGTCCATCACAAAGTCTACAACTTTTATTCACAAAGTTTTCTCAAAAGAAGCTTGTATCTCAAGTTATGATTTTTGGAACAAGGGTACCTAAAACTTTTATCTTAGAGAAATTTTGCCCTAGTTTAGGCAGGATTTTGACCCATCTTATTGGCCATTTTTCACATAGTTCCACTTGGAGTCTTAAGTTTCATTTCAAAGATGGATTATAGTACATGTTGCAAGCTTTCCAAATTATCCAAGAACTCCTCAAACACCTTTGTGGTTAGGGAGAATCGAATGCTTGAAGTTGGCAAAAACTCACTTTGTAACCATGGCCAATACATGTTCATACCACTTGCCAAATCTGGCCAAACTAGATTAGTACATAATTACAGGCCTCTAAACCAATTTACACTCAAAAATTGAATGCAAATACATTGGACATTGGAATTGTTCTGATCAAGAGAACATTGTACAATGAACATTTCCATTTTGAGCATATAGGTCATACTTCCATTTTCATAAAGGCTACTTTATGTCAAATTGCATTTTTCTTGAGCCTTGGACTTTTTTCCTTGCAGCAAACAAGTTCCCTAATCTCAGGCATAGTACACCAACTTGAGCATGCTTGTAACTAGCCTGTACAAGCCATAGCTTGGTCACTTCACATCTTTACTTTCAAAACAAGTCAAATGGCAAAAAGCTCATAACTCACATATCTGATATATTGAACTCAAGAAAAGTTTTCAAACAAGTTTCTCACATCCTTGAAAGCCAGAAGCATGAGCCCTTGACCTCTCAAACCTCCTCATACTCAAAAACCACATTTTCTTGCAAAACAGGGCAAGCCCTGCAGAATAACTTCCATCTTCACTTTGCCTCGTGCGTTTTGCCTCAAACTTGTTCCAATACCTTCCATTCAACTCACTCAAACTATCCCAAACCTCCATTTCCAACTGTAACTCCATTTACAGGGTTCACCATTTTTGTTTGAAAGCTTTGCAGATTGAGTTCTGTAGCACGATTCAGGCCACTTCAAAACAAACTAAGCATTGGGAAAGGTTCAGGGGACATCAAGCAAGCTCAAAAGAACCTCATGCCCCATTGAAAGTTGTTGCATTGTCCAGCTCGAACTCAACTGAAACAAGTATTTCATGAACTTCTATCTCTCTATTTAGGAACATTTAGACTTAGGTTTGTGAATGAAAAATGTTGTATTCATTGCCCTGAAACCATACATGTGCTTAGTTTTCATTTATATTAATCGTGCTAGGAGAATTTCATCCATGAACTTTATGAAAAAATTAGGTTAAAAATTAGGGCCAGAGAAATTCTCTCTGGTCTTTGAGAGTTAACTTAAGTTTTTTATATGGTTAGATTCGTGATTTGATGCTCTACAAGTTTCATGTTTTGAGTTTTGTCAGAAGGCGCATGTTTTTGTTTGAACAGAGGAAGAAGATGAAGTAGCTGGGCTGGGCCTGGCTATTTCCTGCTTTTGACACCCCCATTTTCAGTTTCACACCCCCCTGGCCCATTTCTTTGTATATTTATTATTTTTGCATTTTAATTTCATTTCTGACTTTATTATTTTATTTCCAAACATAAAAAATGCCAAAAAAATATTTTCATAAATTTTTACATTTTATTTGGTATTTATTTTAATTATTTCCAACATTAAAATGTTTAAATACTTTATATTATTTTATTAAAACTTAAAAATAATGTAAAAAATACTTTTATTTTCATTTATTATTTTTATTCACATTTGGAAATATTTTCTTGAAATATATACATTTTTGTAAATAATTTATTTTATTTTTTACACACTTAATATATTTAATATATATATATATATATATATATATATATATATATATATATATATATATATATATATATATATATATATATATATATATATATATATATATATATATATATATATATATATATATATACTTTATTTTATTAAAAGCATAGAATAAAAAACACAAAAATAATACATTTTTATTTTTATTGATATTTTATACTAAAAAAAATACTTTTTTTCAATATACTTTTATTTTTGTACATAATGATACATTTTTGTATATAAATAATAAATAATATCATTTCTTTAAGGAATTAGGGTTTACCCTAAAAATAATTAAAATTAACTTTTTATTTATTTCTTTACATTTATTTCCATTTAAAGATACTTTACATACATAAAAAACCTTTTTTTGCATAATACATTTTATCTAATATTTATTTATTGTATTTTATTTAAATATTGTACATTTAAATATTATGCCTTGCAAATTCAATTTGGTTGTAATAATTTAGGGTTTAATTTCTTGCAAAATAATCCCCTATTCAAATTTGTATCCCCCTCCCTATATCATGTTGTAATAGCTTAGAATTTAAATTCTCACACCTTTAAGCTTTCAATTATGCCATGATTACAGAATTAGGGTTTGTATGCAAAATCAAAACCAACAAATAGTTTGACCTAATCAAAGACAAAAAATGCATGAAAAACAAACACAACACTTGCACCCCTAGGGTTACAATCCACTTGTTGCCTTCAAAAATGGGCCATGGTATGCATGTCAAGTACTTTGGCAAAACAAAAACAAAACAAAAGATCATAGTCCCTCGATGACGCTATCTGAGTTGCCTAAACAAAATGATCAAGTCCCTCAAGAAAATTGCCAAAAATACTTGACACAATTGCTATCATGGTCTATACGATGACCCGCGCCTGTCCCGTTTAACATCCTAACACAAGGTTGTTCACCAAATACAATGGTGAAACAACACTGTTAAAAGGGTTAAAAACATAAGAAAGATCTTTGAGTAAAAATAGGGTAGATAGGTCTTAGTTACTTGATCAAAGCTTGCAAAAACATCCTTGCTATTTTCAAAACACACTTCATCACACAATTTCAAAACCCTACTTTCAAACATTGAAAACTTTTCAAAAGACAAAAACACCTTTGTATACATTCAAACAAGAATCATTACAAAGGTTGCCACAATGATGACCTCTTTTCAAAACATCTTTCAAAATCACACACACAAAGCACCATTTCAAACAATTGAAGAGCATCATTTCAAACAATTGAAAAGCAAAGCAAGTGATCTAAACAAGTAACTAAGAGCCCATGGATAACCATGGATAGAAAGGATGCTAATACCTTCCCTTTCTATAATCTACTCCCCGAACCCAAGAAAACATCTCAAAGGTCTTTCTGTGCTTTTTGACCTTTCCTTAGGATAAAATAAAAAGTCGATGGCGACTCTTGCTAAACCGAAACATTTGCGAACACAAACGCAAAACCTCAAGTCAGTTCTCTCACCGTATCACACTATCTAACAATTTTATATGATATATTGGGATATACTATAGCGATAAAGACTTAGTGTCTTTAGTGATACTAATTTAGAAATGTGTTCTAGTAGATGTTAAGATAATATATTATAGCGGCAAACATGGTAATTGAATATATATATATATATATATATATATATATATATATATATATATATATATATATATATATATATATATATATATATATATATATATATATATATATATATATATATATATATATATATATATATATATATATATATATATATATATATATATATATATATATATATATATATATATATATATATATATATATATATATATATATATATATATATATATATATATATATATATATATATATATATATATAATACTTCATTTGGTATAAATAATATATTATACTAATTATAATATTAGTAATAATAATAATTATTATTTAAATTATTTAGTATTATTAATATAATAATTTTTAGGAGTTTTGAGTTAGACATAATTATTTGGATTATTTAGCTAATTTAAGTTATTTTCAATTCCGATAGAGTTGTTACAATTATCAATTGAGTTGTCAATATGATTGTTAGAGTTGTCAATAGTGTTGTTAAAGTTATCAATAGAGTTGTTTTTTATCATTAAAAGTCATTTTTATTTGTTTTGCCGTAATTTCGACATGTTTAGAGTTGTCGGTAGGGTAAGTTGGAAGTTCCAAATAATATGTATATATATATAATACTTCATTTTGTATATGATCTGACCTGATCAGAAATGGACCGTCATGGCTGGCTCCGAGCTGAAAGCTTCTTGAACGAGGTGGGGGGGGGGGGGTACCTGCAAGGCACTCCGATGCTGAAGTAAGTAGAAGCACGAGCAGACAATAATAAGTGTATGGGTAGAATGATGAATACCTGACCCTCTGGAAACAGAGGGTATTTATAGCCCCCAGCGCTGGGCCAAGGTTCCTTCATTGGGCCGGGCAGGTTTGGCCCAATGGAGGAACTGTCAGGTTCTACGTGTGTAGTGGGGACTCGCACGTGATCCCCTTCCTGGATGTTCTGCGTGAAGTGCGGGCGGACGGAGACGCGGTCTTTTCGGGGCCTCGTTGGGAGTGCAGTGGACTGAGTCTGCCCTAGTTGGGGTGCTCGAGGTGATGTCGAGCTGGACAGCAGGATGTCGAGCTGGAGGTGTAGAGGTCGAGCACGTGACCTCAGGGAGCACGTCGGGCACGACTATGACCCTTTGGTCGGCGTGGTCCTCAGCAAGTCCATTTGGATTGGGCCTTAGCAATGCTTTTGGGCCTGTCGGGCCCAGTCCAGAACAGGAGCCCCCCAAGTCGTGGTTCCTTTGTTAGGAGCCATGGCTTGAACTCAGGTCGTTTCCGCTTCGGGGTCTCGCGCCCAGGACAGAGATGCAGGCCCTCGAGGGCCTCTCCGTGTCGTGCTCGGAGACATCTTCCGCGGTGGATGCTCGGAGGATCCTCACCGGTGCGTGTCTGTCGAGCACACGAGGTATCTTTCGGGAACTGTGCTGCCACCCTATGATGATAGGGTCATCATTGCGTTGGGAGCAGTGCGTCGAGGAGAGAAACTCCGTGGTTGCCCGAGGTGACGTTTGGTATTCCACGTCATCACTATAAATAGGAACCTTAGGCCCCATAACACGTTTCTATTCTTTGCGCTCCTACTGCTGCTGTTCTTCCAGATCTTTCATAGTTGCGATCTTCTGTTACAGATTCTTTTCCTCCGTAGCCGAATCCACTTTTTGATTCAAGTAAGTGACTTATCTTCTTCATTTTCCTGTTGTAATGCATGATTTTCAGCGTTTGTAGACGTTTTAGGGACTGTACGCGTAGGACTAGCCCGGTAAACTCATGCTTAGCTCGACACATTCATGCTTAGGACCGGCAAACACATGCTTGTGGCTGGTAGATTCATAGTTTTAGGTAATAATCAGCAGCGCTGCCCGGGGTCTTCATGATCCAGGGCGCCTGATTCATGATCGCGCCCGGTATGTTCATGGTCCCGGCCGTAGGTCTCATGATGTTGCTCGCCATGTTCATACCTTGGGTCGACATGTTGGAGAGTGGCCGCGTAGTCGGTTTGGAGAAGGGCACATCGAGTTTTCTGGATGTCGGGGAGGCGACTACTTGTTGCAAACTAACTTTTGTGGTCGTGCATGGGACGATGTGGTTTGTCGTACACTACACTCGGTCCGCTAAGTCGAGCGTATGGTTTCGTGCCCAATTGACTGGTTTCCCGTGCTCTGCAGGTAACCATGGTGGACGAGCCGTGCTTCTCTGGACGCCACGAACATGAGGAACAAAGTGCCGATGAGGCGGTGAGCTTGATTGATACTGTCGATGACCCCTTGCTGGATTGGGTGGGCGCCGAGCCCCGAGGAATCGCGTCGATATATAGCCGGCGTGACCGAAATCCATATGCTGTCCTCGAAGCGGGCCAGGGGCAGCCTGATTTCCAGAATAATTTCGTTATCATGCGTCCGACCTCCCGTGCCCGGATCTGCTCGGTGTACCCAGAGTATAGCTTCCCGATGTATGAGATCGCGTTCAAAGATCTTGGGCTGCAGCTGCCCTTTAGTGATTTTCAGACCGGGGTCTTCACCCATCTGGAGTTGGCCCCGTCGCAGCTACACCTGAACTCACTCACCTTTATCCGGGCGTTTGAGCTGACATGTCGCTTTCTGAGGATCGGGGCGACCATACCGCTTTTCTTTAGAATTTTTCATCTGCAGCGCCAGTCCCGAGGAGGGAAACACAGCTGGGTCTCCTTAAAACAGTCGAGGAGACTATTCAAAATGTACATGGACTCCGTGAGGGGTTTTAAAGACAAGTGGTATGTCGTGCGGTCAGTTACCACATCTGCTTTAGGATCCCTGTACGAGGAGGAGGTGCCCATAAGCGATGATGACGGGGAGGCGGTCTTAGGCAACGATGGGTATCCCGTGATGGCCCGTACAACCAAGTTCCCTGTGCATTGGATGTTCAGGCACTACGAGCACGGGACTGGATACTACCATACTGTTGCCGGGGACATGTGTTCGGAGGACGAGGAGGCGTACGCCACTCTTTGTCGGTTCATCGACAACTTCCACCCCGCCCAGTGGGCCACGAGGGAAGGGGAAGATGTGTTGGATGCAGAGGGTTATCCGACATTTGAGTCCCGGCCGATTGATACTAAGGCACTCGTGGAGTGTCAGACGTTCAGGCAGGCTGCTCGTCTGCTAGGTCGTTTATTGCTTGAATTTCTTTGCTCGTCATTTATTTATGAACTTGCTCGACACTAACCCGTCTTTTATTTTGTGCAGGCTCGATGGCCGGTCGAAGGGAAAGACTTTTGAAGTTGTCTTGCAACCAGAAGCGAGGCAGGAGGGTCGTGAAGGCTCCCCAGGCGACGAGGATGGGCCCGCCACATAGTCCGGGCGCTCCTCAGGTGGTGAGGGTGGATTCGTCACCCAGCTCGGGGGCCGCGTTGGACGGGATCCCAGAGGTTCAAGAGGTCGATCCTAATGCCGACTTGATACAAAGAAAGAGGACCCGGGTGGAAAGCGGTCCGGCTGTCAGCGAGGACACCAGCGCCGTCAGGTCTTTCGGGTTTCCCCCTTGTTTCAAAGAGGAGGGTTTCTTCGAGAGATTCCCTCTGTCAGTGGTTTCCGGCGAGGCTGAGACTATCAAAAGGATGAGTAAGGAGGATCAGAAGAGGCATCT
Source organism: Vicia faba (assembly GCA_948472305.1). NCBI lineage: Eukaryota > Viridiplantae > Streptophyta > Magnoliopsida > Fabales > Fabaceae > Vicia > Vicia faba. The sequence continues at coordinate 842,926,226 of OX451737.1, forward strand.
GGCCGCCAGCATAGACGGGCTGGTGAAAATGGCCGAAATGGCCCTGGTGTTGTCCGAGGAAGGGGGGGATCCTGTCCGTATTGAAGAATTTGAGCAGGAGAAAGCGGTTCTCACCTCGAGCTCGCGGAAGTTGAAGACTGCCCTGGAACGCTCCGAGGAGATGTTCCACGAGCAGACAGTGATGCTGGATGCTGAGAGGGAGATGCTAGTCCTGGAGAAGGAAAGGTCGGGGAAGCTGGCCGAGGAGGGAGAGTTTCTCCGTGCGGATAGGAATCATCTGGAGACTGACATCGGGCGCTTGACCCAACAAATCGAGGACATGAGAGTCGCCATGCTTCCTGTGGAGGACGAGCCGGAGGACATAGCGGCTTTGAAGAGTCGATCGGAGTTGGTCGCCCATATCCGGCTACTCGAGGCAGATTGCGTCGGTGCTCTGGAGGAGGGGTTCGACTCCGCAGTCGGCCAGCTTTCCTTGTTAAACCCTGGTTTGGTCAATGAGGGGACGGGCCACACACATCAGATCGTGGATGGCGTGATCGTGCCCCCGCCCGACTCTCCAGTTGTCGACAATGATGGTTCTGGGGAAGCCTGATTGTAGGATAGCGGGCCTGTGTGCCTTTGACATTTGTATTTTTTGGGCCTGCGTGCCCGTCGGTTGTACGTTATGAACATCGCCGGCCTTCTTGGTCGGTTTATAATTGTTTGCTTTGTCGCCTTCGGGCATTTTTATTTGAATGAATGCTGTTTTGCATTTGAATGTTTTGCCCGTGCTTGAAATCTTATATATTTGCATAAAATTTAGCCTAAGTCATGGGCCCGAGGAGTGCCCATAAGTGGCTGTGATTTAGCGGGCGAATCTGCCCGTCTTCCATTTGTATATGTGCCCAGCCTTCTTTCGCTGGCCGGAGTCACCTAAGTGTTGCGCTCGAGGGGAGAGACTTCCCTTTGACCCTTTTAGATGGCCCGTCATTCTTGACGACTTGTCGGGCATATGGAGCGAAGTTGCTCAGTCGGGCGCGAAGCCCGGTAGGGACTATTTGCCCTTGGCGTGAACTGCCCATCGCGAGCTAGGTGTTCTGCCTTATGGGTACTACGACGGTGGTGCTCGGTGTAGCTGTCCACGTCGGGCACTATCGATCGGTCTCATTTGTCGAGCGATGTTGTGCGGTTTAGCCATATGTCGGGCTTGTACCTCAGCCTCTATACGGAGTCAGACATTTTTCCTCGTCGACTGGGCGCGGGTGTCGATGGTCGAGGGTCCTAGGTGTTGGTAGTTTTTAACTATATTACTGCTTTAGCTTAGCAGCGTTCCAGGGTCGTGGTAATGGCTCTCTGTCTAATTGCTCGAGATAGTATGCCCCGGTACCAGTGGTGCCGTGGACGCGATAAGGTCCTTCCCAGTTCGCGGCCAGCTTCCCTTCGCGGGAATCCTTCTGGTTCCTACATAATACCAGGCTGCCGATTTCGAACTCGCGCTTGATGACCTTGTCGTTGTGGCGTAGAGCCACTCGTTGTTTTAGGGTGGCTTCGCGCAGGGCTGCACCCGATCGGATTTCCTCGACTAGGTCGAGTTCGTCCCTTAGCGCCTCGTCATTCATTTCTTCGTCGAGGGGGTTCTCTGTTCGTCTGGAAGGTTCCATGATTTCAACTGGGATAACGGCCTCGGTGCCACACGTCAACCGAAATGGGGTCTCGCCCGTCGTTGAGTGGGGCGTGGTTCGGTATGCCCACAAGACGCTGTGGAGCTCCTCGACCCATCCCCTCTTGGCCTCCCCGAGTCGACATTTGAGTCCTCGGAGGATGACTCTGTTCGCGACTTCAGCTTGCCCGTTGGTCTGAGGGTGTTCGACCGACGTGAAATGTTGCTTTGTACCTAGTTTGGTGACGAAGTCTTGGAACCCGTGGTCGGTGAACTGGGTACCGTTGTCGGTCACCAGGGCCCGGGGAATTCCGAATCTGGCGAGGATGTTTCTTTTGTAGAAACGGAGGATATTGTGCGAGGTGATTTTTGCGAGGGCCTCGGCCTCGATCCACTTCGTGAAGTAATCCACGGCGACGATGAGGAATTTGTTCTGATAGGTTCCTTGCACGAAGGGCCCGAGGATGTCCATACCCCACCAGGCGAACGACCATGGGGACGACAGTATGCTCAGCTCGTGCGGAGGGGCGAGGTGCATGTCCCCGTGTTTTTGGCACTTATCACATTTTTTGACGTGTTCCTTGGCATCCTGCTGCATCATCGGCCAGTAGTATCCTTCTCGAAGGGCTTTCCTTGCTAAGGATTTACCACCCATGTGCTGGGCGTTGATCCCTTCGTGTATCTCCCGCAGTACTTCGGGGACGGTGGACTCGTCGATGCATTTCAGGAGGGGGATGGAGAATCCTCTTCGGTACAGTTTCTGCTCGAGAACCACGTACGAACATGCTCGTCGCTTGGTGATGGTAGCTTCTGCCTGGTTCGACGGGAGTTCTCCTTTTGTCAGGAAATTATAAACCGGGGTCATCCAGGACGTAGCATCCCCGATGGCATGGATCTCGACTGTAGTTGAGGGCCGTTCGATACTTGAACGCGCTAGAGATTCCTAGATGACGGATTTGTTCCCGCCCTTCTTTCATGTGCTCGCGAGTTTGGACAGTATGTCTGCCCTCGTGTTTTGCTCGCGGGGAACATGTGAAATTTCTGCTCGTACGAACTTTGTCATGTGTTTTTTGACTAAGTTCAAATACTCGATGAGGTTGTCGTTTTTGGCCTGGTAGCTCCCCTGTACCTGAGAGGCGACGAGCTGGGAGTCGGTGTAGATCTGTACCTCGCGGGCTCCCAGGTCCTCGGCCAGTCTCAGCCCTGCGAGCAGGGCTTCGTATTCTGCCTGGTTGTTTGACGTCGGGAAGGAGAGAGCTAAGGAGTGCTCGATTACTACGCCTTCCTCGTTTTCCAGGAGGATTCCTGCGCCGCTTCCGACCGAGCTGGATGCTCCGTCGACGAAGATGGTCCACTTGTGTTCTTTCCCCGGGGAAGGGTCGTGAGTGGTCATTTCCGCGACAAAGTCGGCCAAGGCCTGTGCTTTCAGGGCTTTCCTGCTTTCGTACTGAATGTCGAATTCGGAGAGTTCCAAGGACCACTTCAGCATCCTGCCCGCCATATCTGGCCGACCCAGGAGTTGCCTCACCGGTTGGTCGGTTCGCACGATGATGGTGTGGGCTAGAAAGTAGTGTCTGAGCCTCCTCGCCGCGTTGACGAGGGCCAGAGCAACCTTTTCTATCTGCTGGTATCTGCTTTCGGGCCCCTGTAAGGCCTTGCTCGTGAAGTAGACGGGTTTCTGCCCGTCGGGGGTCTCGCGGACAAGAGCTGCGCTGATGGCTTCGTTTGAAACGGCCAAGTACAAGTACAGCGGTTCCCCGTCGTCTGGTCGAGATAGCACGGGCGGCTGAGACAAGCTTTGCTTTAGGTGGCGTAGTGCCTGCTCGCATTCCTCATTCCATTCGAAGGGTGCTTCCTTTCGGAGGAGTTTGAAGAAGGGAAGGGCGTGTTGAGCGGACTTCACGACGAAGCGGGACAACGACGTGAGCATGCCGTTCATGATTTGTATCGACTTCTTCGTCGTCGGTGTTGGGAGGTCGGAGAATGCCCGGCATTTGTCGGGGTTGGCTTCGATTCCCCGTTCTGTTAGATGGATTCCAAGGAATTTTCCTGCCTTAACCCCGAACGTACATTTCTCGGGGTTGAACCTCATTTTACATTGCCTTGCTTGGGCAAAGACTATCTTGAGATGAGCTGCGTGATCGGTGTCTGCTCGGGATTTGACGATCATGTCGTCCATATATACCTCGAGCATGTCGCCGATCTGTTTGTTGAAAACTCTGTTCATCATGCGTTGGTAAGTTTCTCCGGCATTTTTCAGTCCGAAGGGCATTACGTTGTAGTAATAGTTGCCCGAGCTGGTCATGAATGCCGTGTAGTGTTTGTCGCCCAGGGCCATTGGGATTTGGTTATATCCCGAATAGGCGTCCATGAACGACAAAGTTTTGTAGCCGGCCGATTTGTCGACCAGCATATCTATGTTAGGCAAGGGAAAAGCATCTTTCGGGCAAGCCCGGTTGAGATCAGTATAATCAACGCACATTCTCCATTTTCCATTATTCTTTTTCACAAGTACAACATTTGACAGCCAAGTGGAATACCGGGCTTCAGAAATAAAATTTGCCTCTAGGAGGTCTTTTACAGCTTTTTCAGCAGCCTCCGTTTTTTCTGGAGACTGCCTACGCCTACGTTGTACTACGGCCTTGGCGGCTGGATCAATGGCGAGGTGGTGACAGGCGACCTCATGGTCGAGTCCGGGCATCTCCGCAGCGCTCCAGGCGAAGAGATCAGCATTCTCGCGCAGACAGACCTTGATTTTCTTCCTGGCCAAGTCGGGGAGGTCTTTGCCAATCTTCACTCCCTTGGTCGGGTCTGTGCCGAGGGGAACGAGTTCACAATCCCCGTCCGGTATTGGTCGGAGTGGGACTTGCTCGCTGCTGGATGGCTCGTTATGATCGAAGCGGGTGTCCAGAGCTATGGAGTCGACCTTTAGGGGAGCTTTCTGGACTTCTTCCTCGGGGGATGCTTTCCTGTCGGGCTCCTGTTTTGTCCTTTTAGCGGGTTTGGTCCCTATGTCGACGGTATCCCGTCCCTTAGAAGCAGCGTTGAAGCACCTACGGGCAGCGGCTAGGTCTCCTTGGATGGTGGCTACCCGTGCCCTTCTGGTGTAGAACTTCATCTTCAGATGGACGGTCAAGGGCACCGCTGTTAGCTCTGCCAGTGTCGGTCTCCCCAAGATGCAATTGTATAGAGACGGGCAGTCAATGACGAGGAACCGGACCTTAACTTGTCTCGTAGCCGTTCCTTCACCGAACGTAACCAGGAGCTCGACATAACCCCAAGGTTTGGAAGTCGAGCCGTTGAAGCCTTGTAGATCCGACCCCACATACGGAGAGAGATGTGAGTCGTCCAGCTGTAAGGTTCGGAACAACTGGCTGTACATCACGTCGACGGAACTCCCTTCGTCGACCAGGATGCGATGCACGTCAAAATTGGCCATTCTTGCCCTTATCAGTAAGGGGATGACCGCGTTCGGGGCTCCGCCGGGGAGTTCTTCTAGGTAGAAGGTGATGGGCTCTGACCTGCCCTTCACCCTTTCGAACGTTACTGTTTGCGGGGGAGCCGCGTCGACCAGCTCGTCCAACTTCCTCTTAGCTGAATTGATGGTGAGGTCGTTGAACCCGCCCCCGTTGATGACCATGGCGGAGGGAAAGTATTCCCACCTGCTGTGCGTTGTCAGCGGCTCCTGCAGGTGCTCGGGAATGTCGAAATCCTCGGGCCTGGTTATCGAGAAGGCGGTCTGGATAGGCACCGACTCGTCTGATGGTCGGGCGTCTTCTTCTGGCTCCTTGGCTTCATGGGCGTCACGACGAGGAGCGTCGTTTCGCCTGTACTGCGCGAGCCTCCCTCCCTTGATGAGGGTTTCAATGGCGTCCTTGAGGTGGACGCAGTCCTCTGTCAAATGACCATGACTCCTATGGTATTGACAGTATTTATTTTTATCCGCCCCTGGCTTGGCGGGAGCAGGTCGGGGACGCTTGACGCCGCCGTCCTTGAAGTCTGTACTGGCACACTCCGCCAAAATACGCTCGCGGGAAGCTGTGAGCGGAGTGTACTCGGTGAAACGGCCCGAGGGGCCCCTTTGTTCCCGGACTTCCCGGGGTCGATCTTCTTTCCTTTTCTCCCCGGTACGTCGGGGAGGAGCCTCTTGGCGTGAGCTACTGCTGTTGTTGGGACCCCGAGTCCTGGAGTCTCGGGCCCTGTTGGCAGCTTCCCTCTCCTCGTAGTCCATATATGCTCGGGCCTTATCGAGGAGGGCATCAAATGTCGGAGGTGGCTCGATACCCACAGCCTTTCTGAATTCTATGCCGGGGAGGAGACCCCTCTCCAGCAAGTATCTTTTCATATGGTCCGCGCAGGGGAACTGTATTGCTTCTCGGTTGAAGCGGTTGATGAACTCCCTCAAGGTTTCATCCTGTCTTTGGATGATGGCCTCGAGGGCCGCCTCGGTCTTCGGATGGCGCCGAGAAGCTGTGAAGGAACTGATGAACTGGTTCTTCAGGTTCCGCCACGACGTGATTGAGCCCGGGGCGAGTCCTTTATACTAGTCCATGGCCGCCTTCCTGAGAGTCGTGGGGAAAAGACGGCACTTGATGGGCCCCCCGACATTATGATAATGGAGCATAGCCTCGAACCCGTCAATATGGTCGACCGGGTCCACGACTCCATCGTACTCCTTCAGATGTGGGGGCTTCTCCATGCCCGGGGGGATGGGTGCATCCATGATGGCCTGCGACAGGGGACCGCGGGGGTCGTCCTCGTCGCTCCTCTCTGGAGACAGAGATGGGGACCTGTAGTATTGTCTGGCACGGCGGTCGTGGTCGTGCTGAGTCTCCCTCGAGCGTGATGCTCGTTGGGTGAATGTTACGCGCCCGTCTCCGGCGTGTCTCTTGTCGTGCCTTGCCGGGTCGCGACTGGGTTCTCCGGCAGGGATGACGGGTTATCTCTCCAAATAGGGTCGCCTATGCTTTGGCCGGGGAGAGGGGCTTCTGGAGTTCTCCCTGTAGTGTCTCCGCGGGGGAGAAGGGTGTCGAACTTCTGTGACCCGAGGAGGTGGGGAACATGGCCTCCGATGCCTCCTCGGGGGTCTTCGGTCATCTTCAAGCGCCCTTAGTCTTTCTCCTTGGGCGAAGATGAGATAGTTTGTCTGATTAATGGCCGCGAACAGGGCCTGAGTCGTGGCATCTGCCCCGACGGGAACTGGGACTTCATGGAACCGGGCAACTCTGTAATGAGCGAGGGTCGCCGGGTCGTCTTCAAGTGGTGGTGGGAGCGGGGAGGATGATGCAGTAGCCCCGTCCCTGTAGGAGGAAGTTCCAGGGGCGTCGTCACAGGAATGGTACTATGGCCGGGGTCGCCGGGGTTATCGAGGTGTCCGTTTTTGTCCGCCGTGCCGTTATTGGTGTCGGCGACATGGACGTTCTGCTCATCGCGAGCTGGATCAGCCATGACAGGTAATTGAATTTTGAGCTTTGGTCTTTTAAGTTGTTTGTAAGACGGGGAAGCTAGATTCCCACAGACGGCGCCACTGATCTGACCTGATCAGAAATGGACCGTCACGGCTGGCTCCGAGCTGAAAGCTTCTTGAACGAGGTGGGGGGGGGGGGGGTACCTGCAAGGCACTCCGATGCTGAAGTAAGTAGAAGCACGAGCAGGCAATAATAAGTGTATGGGTAGAATGATGAATACCTGACCCTCTGGAAACAGAGGGTATTTATAGCCCCCAGCGCTGGGCCAAGGTTCCTTCATTGGGCTGGGCAGGTTTGGCCCAATGGAGGAACTGCCAGGTTCTACGTGTGTAGTGGGGACCCGCACGTGATCCCCTTCCTGGATGTTCTGCGTGAAGTGCGGGCGGACGGAGACGCGGTCTTTTCGGGGCCTCGTTGGGAGTGCAGTGGACTGAGTCTGCCCTAGTTGGGGTGCTCGAGTTGATGTCGAGCTGGACAGCAGGATGTCGAGCTGGAGGTGTAGAGGTCGAGCACGTGACCTCAGGGAGCACGTCGGGCACGACTGTGACCCTTTGGTCGGCGTGGTCCTCAGCAAGTCCATTTGGATTGGGCCTTAGCAATGCTTTTGGGCCTGTCGGGCCCAGTCCAGAACAGTATAAATAATAGATTATACTAATTATAATATTAGTAATAATAATAATAATTATTTTAATTATTTAATATTATTAATATAATGATTTTTAGGAGTTTTGAGTTAGAGATAATTATTTGGATTATTTAGCTAATTTAAGTTATTTTCAATTCCGATAGAATTGTTACAATTATCAATTGAGTTGTCAATAAGATTGTTAGAGTTGTCAATAGGGTTGTTAAAGTTATCAATAGAGTTGTTTCGTATCATTAAAAGTCACTTTTATTTGTTTTGTGTAATTCTGACATGGTTAGAGTTGCCGGTAGGGTAAGTTGGAGGTTCCAAATAATAATACATCTTTGCTAATTTATGATTTATTATCAGTATGAAAAATTTTTAAATCAATTTTAGTAGTATGTCAGTAGAATAAATAAGATAAGTAGCAGAAATTGGTGGTAGGCTTATTAATAAAATGATTAGTGTCTATATGTTTGGATACTATAGCGAAAGAACACAATGCATATATGCTTGGATACTGTAGTAAAGTGGAATTAGGTGAAATTGAGATAGCATTTCAAATTTACTAGTATACACCTATTTAATTAATAATAGAGCTTACACATTTTAGTATTACTTTGTGAAAGTATAAACTGTAATATTATCTTTGAAAAACAAATTGACATATATAGTTAGTTGTAGCGTCAAATTCAAACTAAGACAATATATTATGTTCCTATGCCAATTAAATTATGGTACTATGACTTATATGCGTTAAATTGCGAATAAGATTTTGGTGGTATATAATGTAGCGTGAATTATAGATCAATTGAAAAATCAGTTTCAGTGTTACAAATTACTAATATATGTGTATATACATTTCATTATAATAATAATAATAATGATAATAATAATAATAATAATAATAATAATAATAATAATAACAACAATGAGTTAATATTATTAATAAAATAATTTTAAGAGTTTTGTAATTAGAAATAAGCATTTAGATAATTAATTAACTGGAAATAGTCGAAATAGCCCGAATAGTTACGCGGTTTAGTTGTAGTAAATTTTGGTTGATTCGTGGTATCGTGTTCCTTGTTGAACAATGTGAATTTGCAGGTGATGTTGTATCTTGTTGAATTGTCTATATTTATGGGTAAAATATTAAGTTGTGGGCTTATGGCCAATGTTGGTTTGTTGTTGTGTTGCTATAGAATTTTGTTGTTGCTATCCTGACATTCATATTGGGTCGTATACATAGCATATCAAGTTGGAGCTAATGCTTGGTAAGTTGGTCTGAATTGGCAAATTAAGTTGAAGACTTATGCCTTGTTGATGCATCTATTAATATGCAGATTTCTAAGTTGAGAGTTTTACTCTATTGGTACCACATGCGTGTGCATTGTAACGAGTCGCATTCCGTATCACATATTTAACATGTTATGTTGTTGACTTGTGATGATTGATGTTGGTTGAAAGTTGTAAAGTGGTGATTTTATATAACCTGATCTAATAAATTGTTTATCATACACTCAATTATATGGTTCGATATCTCACCCCTTTTGTTTGAATGTTGCTCTATGTTGGTAACGTGCAGGTAATTAAGAAGGATAATTGTTACCTACGTTAGTTCGACTCAGTGTTGTTGCTCTAATACGTAGCACTCAGGGGGATGAATGCATGTTTTATTTATTGTTGGTTTTCATTATGTTGCTGACTTTTTAAGTTATTTTCATTAAAAACTTGTTGTCTTAAAGCCGTTTTGAGTTGGACAAGATGATATGGTATTTTCAGTTGAAATTGTGAATCCGTTGCGTAGCAACGAAAGTTGTTTTATTTTTAAAGACTAAACAGGTTGTTATCGGTTCATCCGAATTTTATGTGTTATGTATCTGAACTATTGGTGATTGAATGTCGTTGTTTGCAAGTTGAAAGTGTAGCATTCCATTTGTTTGTTGGAAATTTTGTAACTCTAATTTTATATAATTCATTGGGTAGAAATGAGGTGTTACATTAGTGGTATCAGATTAGGTCGGTCCGTCCGACCAAGTTGTTGAGTCAGTAGAGTAGTGTGACAGTTGAATACTTTCGATGTGTTGTTTCTTAGTACGTGTGTGCGACACACTGTCAGTACTTGTTTGCTTTTCCAATCAATTGTATACAGGAGTTGGTTTAAAGATAAGTGGGGAATAAACTTTGCTTCTTGGATATGTTTTGGTTGTAATATGTTAGTTCAATATGTTGCTGATGGCGATAATGCAAATATTATTGAAGTTTTGTTGTTTGCCAAATCCGAAGGTGACATGGATTCAAGATTTTTTTTGTTAATCAAGTTGAAGCGTCTTGAAGGGGGATGGTTATACATTGTTGATGTTTACTTCTCGAAGGATGAGGAGAAATGTAACAATTGCTGATATACAAGTAGAGTGTAAATCCCTGATGTTTCTGAAGGTGATTGTTAAGTAACAAGGATAATTTTTAGAAGATGGAATTTAGAAAGTTGCGATGTTTTAGCGCTGCTGGTGGACTGTGAAGTTTTCGGTTTGGGTAGCCCTTGCGTAAGATGTCGATGTTTGAACGGTGATAGAGTGACAAATTTTTGTAGACCTTGTCGTGGGATACTTGTAAGTGATTATAAAAGTTGTTGAAGTTGTTGGAATGTTTTGAATCGCGAGTCAGAGTCGGAAATGTGAGGAGATGGGTATGATTTCAAGAATGGTAAGTGTTAGTACTAGTACAGAGAAATTTTGTTCTAATCTTATTGTGAGGTGTGTAATAGTATGTCGCTGCATGACATCAATGTTCGCATTTTCGGATAACTTTGAAAATTCATATCTTATGTTCTGAGTATCAGATTGATGTTCTGTTTGAACCTATGAGGAGATAAAAATATATTTTATCCTATGAAAGTGTTTTCAAATATGGTAGATACATTCCTATATGGAGGGACTCTGAAGTCGATTACAGAACTAGAGGCTATTTTGGCATAAATGGTTATTATCACAGCTGTTCGAGACAATGTCAAGCGTAATATATTGTTGGCGAATAAGTTGAGAAATGAGATGTTCGACATTAAAAAGGATGTGAAAGTATTGGAGAAGCGCATAGAGATGCAACTTATGATGATTAACAATGATTATAATGAAGATGTCCATTTAAAGGAATATGCTTTTAAGAGGAATTAGAGTCATGTTTATGATGCCAAGGTAGTGGCGTGTGTAAAAGAAGAATTGGGGAGGTTCTATCACCAAAACAATGTGGAACGACATTGTTAAGATTTCAAATTAGGACGAGATGACGTGTAATGTACTGGTATAATAGTAATTCTTGAGTTGGAGAATACTTAACCTCCCTGTGAGGCTAAGTGAGTGTAATGTGGACTGTGTAATATGTTGAGCGTTGGTGTCTGATCGATAAGATCGAATGAGAGGGAAATTATGGGAGTATTTGTAAACCTCATTGGAAATTATTGGATTATGGTGTTTTAGGTGACTTGAGTACAAGTTCTAAAGGAACACTATTATAGTTTGGTAATGATGATTTATACTCCATTATGGTTGTTGGCTATCTATTGACAAATTGAGGAATTGATCACCCTTAATCTCTTGTTGATAGTAGACGAGATTGTGTTGGATGGTATAGACTTTCCTTGCTATCTTAACAATGTGTAAAGTGATTGATGTTATATCGTGAGGATAGCCGCTCACCAGTTTGTGTGAATTAATAGAGGAGTGGCTAAGAAAGAGTTGAGACGTATTGAACAATTTAAAGTAACGGGTTTATATGCGAGCTAACATCGCAAAGTGAAAGATTGAGAATATCAAGTGAACGACGATTTTATGGTGGATGTTAAAGAAAGTGTGAAACTAGGTTGAAACTTGTAAACCATATATTTGACGGGAATTTTAATGAGGATGGTGACGTAAGATGAATGATCAGAGTTGCGCAGTTGAAGCGTGATGTAGCGCAGTTGTTATACTTATACGACTCGTTAGAAGTGAAGGACTAAATATCATAAGCCTATGGGAATGATATGTCTTGATCTACATGTTTGATTTGGTGGATTATTGATATAGGGATGATGTGCCAGAGTACTGTGTTTTCTCGTAAATATTTGTTGATTTTATAAGGATATTAATATGGTTGTTGGTTGATGGTGAGTTATGTGTATATTTGTTGAGTTATACTGTTAAGTTGACGTTATAATGATTTTGTTCTCGTTGTCGTGATGTTGTTGTTGGTTACCGTAAATGATGAATAGTACTCCATAATATGACGAAGTTTATTATGTTGGCTATGTTGATGTCATTATAAGAGTGATAAGACGATATGAATAGAGTTGTTGATATTTTGTTGATAATTGACATATATATATATATATATATATATATATATATATATATGGGAATAAAATTGTGTATGTGTTTTGGTGTTGAAAATGTTGTTGAGATGATAATGTGATGTTGTATATCCAAGTATAAGTGTGTTATGGTTGTTACTACTTTAAATATTGATATGTCAAAAGTATAAGTGTGTTATGGTTGTTACTACTTTAAATGTTGATATGTCAAAATATTGTTGAAGTGGTTGATAAGTTATTAACGATTATATCGTAAAGGTTGATTAACATGTGTGTATTTGATTTAAATTATGTTGAGTTATTGTTATGTCGAGAAAGTAGTGGTAAAAGTGTTGCCAAATGCGACTCGGGGATCAGAGAGTGAGATGCAAAATTCGCGTTAAGAGTGGTAGTATCAAGTAGATCTTCAAGGACGAAAATATTCTAAGTGGGGGAGAGTTGTAACGCCAAATATTTAATTAATTATTTAATTGAATATTTTTGAATATTTTTTCGATTAAAATTTTTGAAGTTGTGAAATGTTGATTTAAGTTGTATTGTTCTTAATTGAATTAATTAGTTGATTAAGTCGTAGGATTAACATTGAATAATACTATTATTATTTATGTGAGCTTGTTTTAATGTTAGAAGTAGTAGAAAGGAAGGTGTAAAAATTTAAGCCCAACAAGGCAAAATAAGAATAATAGTATAGTAGTTATATTATAATAGATGTTTAGAAATAACAGGAAAATAGAAGTATCAGTAGAAAGAAAGAAGAATAGGTTTTGACAGAAGAAGAAAATAAGGGCTTTCGAAGAGATACATAAGAGTGTAAAGAGGAGGCAAAACTAGGTGCAATCGGAGAGTTAGAGCAACTTTCAATCCAAGGTAAGGGTGATGTTCTGACTATATAATAGAGTATGTGATGAATGGTATGTGGGATTAAGTTGTAAAATTGTTTCTGTTTGTGTTTGTAATTGATATATATGATTTGGTACTGGTATTATTATGGTGCCCTATATATGTATATCCTGCTTTCGCTAGACTACTGCAACATTAATCTCATATTGCTATGAGTACACTGGCTTTCGTTGTTATATATATATATATATATATATATATATATATATATATATATATATATATATATATATATATATATATATATATATATATATATATATATATATATATATATATATATATATATATATATATATATATATATATATATATATATATATATATATATATATATATATATATATATATATATATATATATATATATATATATATATATATATATATATATATATATATATATATATATATATTTTGAAGCGCAATCTGTTACTGTATGCATTGCATTGTCTATAGTTTAATAGAGTTAGAAATTACTATCTAACAATTCCATAGGATATATCGGGATATATTGTAGCGATAAAGACTTAGTGTCTTTAGTGATACTAATTTAGGAATGTGTTCTAGTAGATATTAAGATAATATACTGTAGCGGCAAACTTGATAATTGAATTAAGTTAACATTATTGATTCATATATTATACTAATTATAATATTAGTAATAATAATAATTATTATTATTTTAATTATTTAGTATTATTAATATAATTATTTTTAGGAGTTTTGAGTTAGAGATAATTGTTTTGATTATTTAGCTAATTTAAGTTATTTTCAATTCCGATAGAGTTGTTACAATTGTCAATTGAGTTGTCAATAGGGTTGTTAGAGTTATCAACAATATTGTTAAAGTTATCAATAGAGTTGTTTCGTACCATTAAAAGTCACTTTTATTTGTTTTGCGTAATTCCAACATGTTTAGAGTTGTCAGTAGGGTAAGTTGGAGGTTCCAAATAATAATACATCTTTGCTAATTTATGATTTATTATCAGTATAGAAATTTGTTTAATCAATTGTAGTAGTATGCCACTAGAATAAATTAATATAAGTATCGGGAATTGGTGGTAGGTTTATTAATAAAATGATTAGTGTCTATATGTTTGGATACTATAGCGAAAGAACACAATGCATATATATTTGGATACTGTAGCGAAAGAACACAATGCATATATGTTTGGATACTGTAGTAGAGTTGCATTAGGTGAAATTGAGATAGTATTTCAAGTTTATTAGTATATACCTATTTAATTAATAATAGAGCTTACACCTTTTAGTATTACTTTGTGAAAGTATAAACTGTAATGTTATCTTTGAAAAACAAATTGGCATATATAGTTAACTGTAGCGTCAAATCCAAACTAAGACAATATATCATATTCCTATTCTAATTAAATTATGGTACTATGACTTATATGAGTTAAATTGAGAATAAGATTTTGGTGGTATATAATGTAGCGTAAATTATAGATCAATTGAAAAACCAGTTTCAGTATTACAAATTACTAATATATGTGTATATACATTTCATTAGTATAATAATAATAATAATAGTAACAATGAGTCAATATTATTAAAAAAATATTTTTAAGAGTTTTGTAATAAGAAATAAGTATTTATATAATTAATTAATCGGAAATAGTCGAAATAGCCCGAATAGTTAGGCGGTTTAGTTGTAGTAAATTTTGGTTGATTCGTGGTATCGTGTTCCTTGTTGAACAATGCGAATTTGCAGGTGATGTTGTGTCTTGTTGAATTTTCTTTATTTACGGGCAAAATATTAAGTTGTGGGTTTATGGCCAATGTTGATTTGTTGTTACGTTGCTATGGAATTTTATTGTTGTTATCCTGACATTTGTATTGGGTCGCATACATAGCATATCAAGTTTGAGTTGATGCTCGGTAAGTTGGTATGGATTGACAAATTAAGTTGAATGCTTATGCCTTGTTGATGCCTATATTAATTGGAAGATTTCTAAGTTGGGAGTTTTGCTCCATTGGACCACATGCATGTGCATTGTAACGAGTCGTATTTCGTGTTACATATTTAACATATTGTGTTGTTGACTTGTGATGATTGATGTTGGTTGAAAGTTGTGAAGTGGTGATTTTATATAATCTGATCTAATAAATTGTTTATCATACACTCAATTATATGGTTCGATATCACATCCCTTCTATTTGAATGTTTCCCTCTGTTGGTAACGTGCAGGTAATCAAGAAGGATAGTTGTTACCTTTGTTAGTTCGAGTCAGAGTTGTTGCTCTGATACATAGCATTCGAGGGGATGAATGCATGTTTTCTTTATTGTTGGTTTTCATTATGTTGCTGAATTTTTAAGTTGTTTTCATTAAAGACTTGTTGTCTTAAAGCCGTTTTGAGTTGGACAAGATGCTATGGTGTTTTCAGTTGAAATTGTGAATCCGTTGCATAGAAATGAAAGTTGTTTTATTTTTAAATACTAAATAGGTTGTTATTGTTTCATCCAAATTTTATGTGTTATATATCTAAACTATATGTGATTGAATATCGTTGTTTCTAAGTTGAAAGTGTAGCATTCCATTTGTTTGTTGAAAATTTTGTAACTCTGATTTTATATAATTCATTGGGTAGAAATGAGGTGTTACACTAGGTCTGGCCGCTAGATATCCCACTCTCACGCTTATATTCATGAAGTTTCCTCTATTTCCATTCTTAAAAAAACCTTTATTCTATCAATAAAACCTCACCAACTAATTAAAATCATCTCCCAACAAAAATTTATTCTATTATTTCTTGATAATACTCCTTATTTCTTGTTCTTCTATGCTAAACAAACCGAATAATAACAAAACAGCTTTCTCCTCTCTCCATCGTTTCCTATCCTCTTCCCTTATTTCGATCGATTACGCTATAACACCAATAACCTTCTGCTTTCGCTTCACGATTTTGATTATGTTCAAAAATTCACAGATTCAAAGTTAGATCAGCAATAACAGTAGCGATTCACGGTTCAGATTCAATGATTCACAATGAACAAACAATAACAACAATTGTTTCAGAACAAACAATAGTAGAAAAAGATAAGGGAAAAGAGAGTTACTAGATCATAGATCTTCCAATGAATTTTCTAAGGTATACAATCCTTTATTCTTCTTCGAATTTTGTTTCTGAATTTTTTGTTTGTGCGTATGAAGCTAAGAATATCTTCTTGTAACATTGATGTTTCTTATGGATAGGTTTGTGAACTCTACATATTACTTAGAGGTTTAGCTCAAGCACACTTAGAGCTTCAGCACGAGGCTATAATTTGCTTATGATATGGAGCTTTAAGTGGGGTGTTTGGAGGAAGTTTTTTTCTCAGAATTTTTGTAGAGTTCTATTCATGGTTTCTTTCCTCTAATTTTTCTTCCTCCATTTTTGTTGAATATTAGATGTATATATAATGCAATGGAATTGAAATTTGGATGAAAAGTGTGGGAAGTTTTTAAAGATTAAGAGGGAATTTTTTTTAGCTTGGAATTTTGGTTTTGGAGGTTTGGAGGGATCGATCCGTGCCAAAGGTTCTTATGAATTTGGACCCTTGATTGCTTGAGATGTGTTGTACCCCAAAATTTGCTCTCTCATTTCTCAAGGATTCTCTCACAAGATCTACTACGATGTCAAGTTTACAGCACTGATACATCAATTTAGGCCTGGAATTGGCACAAGGGCAAAATGGTTAATTGCATACTGGAAAGTCAAACTTTGACTTTTTGGTCAAAATTACATTCCAAAGATCAAATTTCATCAAGACATTCAAGAGTATCAAGCTTGATCATCAAGAAGTCAAGAAAGTTAAAAGTCAACTTGAAAAGTCAAGATTTCCAAGACTTAGAAATTTTTCTAAGTGTTTTTATACATGATAATTTCACCACTTCACGCCATTCTTTCACCAAGATGCAAGACAGTTCAAGGAAAACTTTCAACATGAAAGTTGTAGATCCCAATGAGATCTATAACTTTTCTTTGCTGATCCAATCCTAGAAGTGCTTGTATTTTGAGTTATAAATTCATGAAGTCATGACATTTTCATTTAACACTTAGAGAAATTTTCAACAAATTTTGTTCAGGATTTTATCCCAACTTCTTGGCATTTTTTCACATAGTTACAAGATGATTTTGTCAAAATGGCCAACATGAAAGTTATAGAGGATTTTTCAAGCTTTCCAAAACATCCAAGAGAATGAATTTATCATACTTGAGCTAGGAGATACAAGGGCTTGAAGTTGGGCATCCATCCTTGAATTGCAAGTCATTTTAGTGAAGAATGCATAACAAAACTCTTATGATTTGCTGCATAATCTTATGTTGCAGGCTTCTTTGCTTGAAAATATCATCATAATTTAATGATTACACCCACTCTTGATCTATTACCCAAGTGTTTAAACCATTGTCCAAAAGATCCTTCCATTTATGGCATAAAGGCACAATTGCTATTCTTTAAAAGCAAGCTTTTGTACAAAGTTTGTCATGAGCCCATACCTTGTTGGTTGCTGATTATACTCCACCATAAATCATGGGAAGTAACTCCTCAATACAAGCAACTTTGGTACTTCATCTTGGGACTATGGAGTACTTGACTTAGTTTGATCTTTGTAATCCAACCAAACCATAACATTCTGTCTTGCAAACCTAATCTGCTCATATGCACAAACCCCTTGCCTATAAATATAAGAAGCGTTTGTAAGAGGAGGAGGTTAGAAAAAATAGAGAAAAAAAGCCATAAGTTTTGTTGTAAGCTAGCCATCAAGATCCCATACTCCAAAAATCCATAAATGTCCAAAAAAGCTTCCACTCTTGAGTTTTAAAGTCCAAATATTTGGAACTCTCACACTTTGAAAACTCTGTCCAAACATTTAAACACCTCACACACATCACCTAGAAATTATTCAAACACAAGAACAAGCTTCTACAACATCTTTGTTTTCTTTTCCAAGTTCAATAATAGTCAAGACAACAACTCAAGCTCAGAGTATAAGATCCAGCTCCAAGGTAAGTTTCTTGACTTTAGTTCTTCATTTCAAGCATCATTAGTAATTCATTTTTTGAAGACAAAGTGTAGTGACCATTGTCCTTGATGTTAAACTTTTATTTATCTTCCATTCTTTTCATTATGTGTTGAGAACTAACCCATGTATGCAGCAAAACAATATTGAAGTAAAAAACGATAGTATGAGTCGACACATACCCTTATGAGTCGATACATACTGCTTTACAGACCTAAAACAGAAGGAAAACGAGTGTATGAGTCGATACAAAGCACATATGAGTCGGCACATGCAATGTATGAGTCAACACATACCATTATGTATCGACTCATACTGAGTTGATTTGGCAATACAGGGGCAAGGAAGGTTATGTGTCGATGCATAGGAGCTTGTGTCGACACATAATAGTTCAAAATGCATTTTTCCCTTCTTTTTACACTGTTTTTACATTTCCTTCATTGTTATTCGATATGGTTGTAATATTTAAGTTCCTATTTCATCCCCATTTGTAAATTGTACCCCCATCCCCTAAACGATGTAATAGCGTAGGACTTTATTTTCCGCAATTTAACGCTTTCAAGTACAAATGCTAGTAATTAGGGTTTTGTATGGAAAGACTAAAACCAATCAATAGAAAACCCTAATCAAAGACAAAAAAAAAGTATGTAAATCAATACACTTGCACACAAACACCCCTAGGGTAAATCCACTTGGTTGCCTTACAAAAATGGCCATATTACGCATGTGAGGTATCTTAGCAAAGAGGAGCAAAATATAAGATCATAGTCCCTCGATGACGCTATCAAAAGTTGCCTTTCAAAATCATCTTAGTCCCTAAAGAAAAATGCTAAGATGCCTTGCAATATTGCTAATCATAGTTAAACGATGATCCACGCCCGTCCCTCTTACATCCAAAGATAGGGCTTCTTACCAAATCAATGGTAAGATAGCAATATCGAAGGAAAGGAAGAAATGAACAAAGACTTTTGAGTAGGTAGATTGTTCCTAGTTGCTTGCTCAATTTCAAATCAAACACTCTTGCTTATTTTCAAAACAAACACCAACACTTTCAAAACATCTTTCAAAACTTGAAAACATTTTCAAAAGATCAAACACTTTGTATACATTCTTACGAATGAAAATCATTACAAAGTTTGCCTAAAAAAATGGCCTCTTTTAAAAAATACTTTCAAAACCACATAAAGCACAATTTCAAACAAAAGCAAGTGATGTAGCAAGTAACTAATAGCCCATGGAAAACCATGGATGAAAAGGGCGCTAATACCTTCCCTTTTCATACCCCCGAACTCAAGAAACAATCTTAAAGGTCTTTCCTGTGCTTTTTCACATTTCCTTTTGGATAAAAGAAAAGTCGATGGCGACTCTTGCTAACCGCAACATTTGCAATCAAACTCAAAACATCCCAAGTCATTTCTCCCACCGTATCACAGAACTGAAGACTTTGTTGGGGACAATTCTTAAAGTGGGGTTACCTTAGGGATACGATCATATTTACTTGCTTTTATTGTTTAACTTGTATGCTTTACATTTTGGTTCTTTGTTTGGGTTTGAATCCTCTACCCGGATTTGGGATACCTTATAGGTAAGTAGCAATACATTGTGGAAATTGTGCGGGGTATACCAACATGGTCTAAGCAATAGCTATGTTAGTGTGACATATTTATGGGTACCGGTAGCCCTTGAGTAGTCAAGGAGAATACGGGGCCGCTGAGTGATGTCATGAAGCACTAATGAACTTTTAGAACCTTTACTTGACCAACTTGGCCTTTAGGACATAGTGAGATGACCGGCTTTGGTGCAGTCCGAAGTTTGGTTCTTTGGGATATTTCGGTTGCCATTAAAGAGGCTTGTGCTGAAACAATGCCCGAGAAAACAAACCAGTGATATTGAGCTCCTTAGAACTCAGTTACTATTACTAGGACAGGTTTGAGTCAACTAAACTTCAAGAGGGTACTTACCTATGAGACTCCATGCAAGCCTAAACCTAAGAACTTGTTTGTTTTGTTTGTATATATTTACTTGTACATAACATCATAAACATCATAACATCATACTCATATTCACTAACCATTTCAAGGATTTTGGGATTTATCTTTGTTCTGTTTTGTAGGACATGGATTCTATTTGTAGGAAAACCATTCAAGTCAATCTTGTAAGGATCCATCCTCAACTTAAAGAGTTAGCATCAAGGGTTCCCTAAAATTATCCATTTAACGAAAGACATGGTCGCCTCCTAAACTTGGTTACCTCCAACACTGATGAAGACATGATGAAGGTGCTCTTCCAGTTCTTTGATCCTCTACACCATTGCTTCACATTTCCCGATTATCAACTTGTGCCAACTTTGGAAGAATTCTCCCAACTCTTGAGGATTCCATTTCTCAATCAACTACATTTCAACGGTACAGAAAGAGATCCAAAGCCATAAGAGATTGCTCAAGCCCTACACTTGCAACAATCTGATGTCACAACTAATTGGGAAACAAGGAGTGGTGTCAAAGGTTTCCTAGCCAAGTTCTTGTTTGAGAAAGCTCGAGATTGTTGGAACTCCTTGTACTTACAAGTTTTTGAGGAAATTGTGGATCTTTTCATCTATGGGATGGTTTTGTTTCCAAATCTTGACCAACTCATAGATGTAAACGCCGTCAAAATCTTCATGTCTCGTAACCTGGTGCCTACTTTATTAGGAGACATCTTACATTCTTTTTACTCTCGCACTATGAGGAAAAAAGGTATCCTTATGTGTTATACTCCTCTTTTGGTAAGATGGTTTATTTCACATCTTCCCCAATCTGTATTGAAGAACGAGCAAGGTTCAAGGTGGTCACATAGGTTGATGGCGCTCATACATTCAGACATTCATTGGTGTTCCCGATCTATGGAGAATGTTACTATCGTCGACCGTTGTGGATAATTCCCTAATGTCTCTTTGCTTGGCATTAGAGGAGGTATCACTTATAACCCCTGCTTAGCCCTACGATAGTTTGGTTACACCCGAAGGGATGGTCCCCATGAGATGCTTATCCAAGGAGTGGTATTTGACTACGAGAATGACGATCAAGGTTACCGCCAGAGGTTTATCCGATCTTGGAGGATGTTGAACAAGATGGATAGCAAGACACTAGGACACAATAACTCCATTCCCCTCGAGCCTTACCTTAAATTGGTGCGAGCTCGTGCTCAGAAACTTGTGATGTCTTATCCTTCCATCTTACAAGTCATCATGGATCTTGTGGTCGAAGGAGATGTTCCCTACACTATCCTCCATCCCGACATGCCTACCTCTCTCGAAGACTTGCAAAAGGGTTGGATTCAGCTTAAAGAAGAACGAGATACTTTCGAAGCTCAATTATATGCTAGTGAGAGGAGGGTCTTGGAGCTTACGAAGAAGCTACAAGAAGAGAAAAGTGTGAACGCTTATCTCGCACCAAAGAGGATGCGTTCGGTCTTTTTATATTAGAATGTTATTTTGTAAGCCCAAGAGGCATGGTGTAATCTATCTTGTTTTATGTCTAATGAAAATTAACGTTTGTTCATTATTTTGTCTATACAAATTTAAATCTCATCAATCCTTGAAATCATTTGCATGTACATATTCCATGCATCATAACATGTCAGGTTTTTGCATAACAGGTTTCCTTATCTTTCTGCTGTTTATTTCAGCAAGATGGATCTAGAGAAAACTGTGCAGGATCTCCAAGCCCAAAATTCT
The DNA here is from genome assembly GCA_948472305.1 of Vicia faba. NCBI lineage: Eukaryota > Viridiplantae > Streptophyta > Magnoliopsida > Fabales > Fabaceae > Vicia > Vicia faba. The sequence continues at coordinate 842,947,944 of OX451737.1, forward strand.
CAGTTTCAGGAAGGTCTACTAGCCCTAGCCAAGGGGCAGCAAGATATGATGGCTTTGCTGGCTGTTAAGAAGAAGCCAAAGAAGAAAGCTATACTCAACATGGGTAGAAGGTTCAAGGAGACAGTCCGTCAAATCCCATTAGGAGGAGACTCATATGAAGATGACGAGAACTAGATCGGTGAGGTCAAGAGTACTCAAGCTCACTGTGTCAATGATCATGTATCTGATGATGATTATTTTGACGAGCAGTATCCACCCGCTAATATCAAATACAAGCAGTTAGAAGACAAATTGAAAGCTGTTGAAATCCAAGCCGTCCCCGGTTTAGATTTTGATGATTTAGGTTTGATCTTTGGGGTAGTCATCCCCCACAAATTCAAAATACCAGTCTTTGCAAAGTACGATGGAGTTTCTTGTCCAAAACTCCATTTGAAATCTTATGTGCGCAAGACACAGTCGCACACCTCTGATAAGAAGCTCTGAGTTCACTTTTTCCAAGAAAGCTTAGCTAGAACGCAACTGTTGGCTGAAGATTTTGATGATACAGTTCGAGACGAAGCAAGTTGGATGTTTCGTTGGAATAAAGCAAGATGTTATGGTTCAGAATGGTAGAAGCAGTTCTTCGAATAAATATGTCAAAGCTCGAAGCTTCGAGTGACAGTTGTGGAGACATATTCAAAAGAAGTCTCGAGTGGTAACGAGGCTGTGTCCAGGAAATGAGTTCGAAGCGAAGAGTGCCAAAAACATTTGAAATTCAAACGCAAGCGGGATGTTCGAAATTTAAAATATATGCGCTGGAGCATTCGAAGACGCGTGGAATCTAGAGAGGAGCAGTGCTCTGCATGTTCTGAACGTGGCAGAATCTTATAGGCAAGACCGTTATGGTCGAAGTAGTGAAAATAGAAGTCTTAGCGTTAGGATTTCGTGTGTCATATCTATTGTACAAAATTCAGTAAACATTCAAAATACCACATGGCTAGGGAAACGAATGCTCGAACAATGTACGCATGATAACACCAAATATTTATGATTCAGCAAAACTCTTTATCATTTCCAGTTTATCTTCTATCTTCATGTCAATATCATTTAAAAGCCTTTACATTAAAGTATTTTCATTCAAAGTCATTTACTGAGTTCTTGCATTTAAACGTTTTCTGTCTATTTCGAATCCTTTATATTTCAGAAACTCTTGTACATTTCATGCTTTTATCTTCATGCTTTTGTCATTCGAATACCTTTTCATTCAAATTCATTTACTGATTTCTTGCATTTAAACGCTTTCTTTCTATTTCGAATCCTTTACATTTTAGAAATTCTTTTACATTACATGCTTTTACACTTCAAAGTTATTTACTCGTTTCTTGCAGTTTTACATTTCTTTACAATCGAATCTTTATTCATGCAATTTAGTTTCGCACGTCTTTACTTGATCATGTCATTAGATCTTTTTAATATGGTAATCGAAGTAAGTTGAACGCCTACACAACATTCTAAATACTAACCATGAATATCAGTTCTACAATGAGAATTATCCAAACGACCAATACACCATAGGATCAATCTAGTCGATCCTGCAAGTTACTAGAGAGATTAAATAACATTCATTAAGATTATTTGATAGTTTGGAGGACTAGCGGTTGTTTACCAGAAATCACTGTAAACAAATTGGCACACCCGGTGGGACGCAACCATTGGTCGTTACGAAATTTAGAATAAAGTAAAAAAAAAATTGTTGAGACATAACCATTGTAAAAGTACTTTCTGAGTGATAAGTTCGTTGTTATATGAACCTTAGAAGTGGTAGAATAACCAATAGCAAACAACACTTACCCAGAAGAAAACGTTTAAACAAGATGTCTAATCCAGACAATCAACAGGGGGAACAAAATATCCCACATGCAACAAGTGCTAATATGTCCGCTTCGACGGGAACATCTAATATGATCCCTTCGAACGCACAGTCTGTTGCATCTTCTACCAGTAGTATGGCCACGAATGGGACAAGTGGCATGTCGACTAACAGTTCGTTCCTAGGAAATACAGGAACCATTGGTTATCCTGGGGGATTTGTCCCACCATCAGGGACACAAACCCATTTCGCCACCCCACTAACTAGACCACCCGGGTTCGATGCTAACAGACACATAAATTCCTCTTATGGGATGCCAACATCTTTTATGGCGGGTCTGCACACTTCGACATCGAATACGTCACCATAATTAGGGTCTGGGTCTGGGGAAAATCAATTTATGACAAATAACCAAGGGTCAGTGGGTTATAGTGCAATGCCTATCTTAACCACAGAAAATCAGTTGGCCTTTAGGCAATTAATGGATGACAGTAACCATAATATGATAGGAGTATTAGTGCAAACTATGCAGGAGATCTTTGCCCCAATAGTACAAAATGTAACTGTGACAAACAGAGAAAACGCGGATAACATGAGTCGAATAGCAGATTTTTTCGCTCCCCCAGAAAGGCGTAGGCAGAATCAAGCGGGAGTTCGAGCAAACGTGCCTATCATAGAACAAGTTGCTGATGACCCACCCTATAGACCAGCCAGAGAGGGGGTTAATTTGGGGGCAAGGGCACAAAGGTTAGAAGCCCCAATGATTCAAGGCCCACAAAGGGAAATTATGGAACCAGGGGCAAGGATCGAAAGGTTAGAAGTCCCAGAGTTTCGAGAAGAACCACCTAGAGGAGTTGTCATGGTGGGTCGAAATCAAGATGCTGATGCAGTCGTTCACAAAATTCGAAACGATAACATCTTGGCAGAAAATAATTTAACCACCATGATAGAGAGAATCATGGCCCAGAATGGCCTCAATACAGGAATTAGAAGGCCAAATTATGCCTCTCCTATATCAGATTACATAATGCACACTGATTTACCAAGGGGATATAAAGTCCCTAAGTTTACAAAGTTCGCTGGAGATACCAATGAATCAACAGTCGAACACATAGCCAGGTATCTAACCGAAGCAGGAGATATAGCAAATAATGAAGACCTTAGGATCAAATATTTCCCAAGTTCCCTAACTAAGACCGCTTTCACATGGTTCACCATTTTGCCTCCTGGGTCCATAGATACTTGGGCTCTGTTGGAGAGATTATTCCATGAACCGTTCTACATGGGACAATCTAAAATAAGTCTGAAGGAACTAGCCAGTGTCAAGAGGAAGTTTACTGAACCCATAGATGACTATCTGAATAGATTCAGGCTCTTGAAATCTAGATGCTTCACAGTAGTTCCTGAACATGAGAGTCGAAATGGCTGTTGGCAGCCTGGATTACTCTATTCGAAAGAAATTAGATACACAATACTTGAGGGATATAGCTCAATTAGCCGATAGGGTTCGACAAGTCGAAAGGCTAAAGGCCGAAAAGGCCAGAGTTTTTAAAAATAACAAGAAAGAAAGGGTCTCCTATGTTGGAGCTGAGGAAGCAGAAGATTACCCTGAATTCGAAGAGGTCGAAATTGATCTCGCTGAATTAAAACAGGCCCCACCTTACTCTTGCAAATTATTAGTTCCCACAAAAGGGAAAGAAATTGTTGAAAATGAGAAAAGTGACAAATTCCCAAAGAAGGTTTATACCTTCGATGTAACTAAGTGTGACGAGATTTTTGATTTACTTGTCAAAGATGGCCAACTCATTGTGCCATCAAATGTCAAAATACCTCCTTTAGATCAAAGGAAGAAAAGAGGATTTTGTAAGTATCATAGTTTCCTAGGCCACAAAACCTCACAGTGTTTTCTTTTCAGGGATCTAATTCAAAATGCAATTAAGGATGGCAGATTGAAATTCGCTGACAAACCAAAAATGAAAGTAGATGAAGATCCTTTGGATGTCGCAGACACCAATTACTCCGAGCCTGTATGCATTGGAGAAATCAATATGGTGGAAGCAGATCAAGATGACACTCCATTAGGAGAGAAAGGTACTGAGAATGAAAACTGGGTGTTAATCGAAGTCAACAAGGGGGTCATTGAGGACGTCCACAAGCAACCAGAGGCTTCGATCGAAGCAGCACCTTTAGTTGTTGCAAAAGAAATCCAGGCTACTGAAGGCCAGGAAAACCAAAAGCAAGAGTTGACACAGGTTACTGAAGGCCTGAGGCTAAAATTGGAGAAAGTCCAGATCACAAAGCCACCCTCCCCTCAGAAAGAAATATGGGATACTTTAGGAGAGCCCAGTGGAAAGTTTGACTACTTGGTAAAGTATTCCGCCCCAGAAAGTTCAGAAATCCAAATTGAAGATATAAAACCTACAGGATGGGGAGATGATGACATAAAGGGGGAGGATGCAGATGTAAACATGGTGAATATGGAGAGACCTCGTTCTGAAATGGAGGAGGTGGAGAGATACTTAGAAAAAGAAAAATATAAAATGGAGGATAATTGTGCTGGGGATGCCAGTCTTAAAGATTACCTCATGTTGTGCCACAAAGGAGATGCGGAAATGATACTATGCCCTAGGTGCAACATCATCTGCAACCCGAGAATTGCTGCAAATTTCGAGAGGGTACAAAGGGCACGAACTGGCATCAACTGGCGCCAGGATAACCAGTTATTCAGGTGTTACCCTAAAGCTGGAGAAAGTTTGTTGGAGTTTTTGCTTCGCTATTGTTGTACCCCAAAATTTTCCCTCCCATATTCTTCAAGATTTGTCAAGATCAGGGTTCAAAATCTCTCAAGGGTTGCACAGTCCAATTTCCTCCCAACACAGTCAAAATTAGGGTTTTGGTTCTTGCAAAGAAATTGAGGTTTCCAAGGGTCCAATCAAGTCCCATATGCCTACATACATTGTCAAGCATCCATATGTCAAGTTTCAAGACTCACAGCATCAAGTTGCACAGTCAAAAATCCTAAATGCTGCACAGTCAACTGTAGGGGCAAAATGGTCATTTGACAGTCAAAAGTCAAAAAATTTGGTCAACATCTTATTTTGAAGCCACAAACATCATTTGATCAATTCTTGATCATGATTCCTCAAAGCATGGTTCAAAAAGTCTCAAGATGCAAAAGTTTCTATTTTTGGACAGTTGAAAAAGTCAACTGCAAATTGACCAGGGCATAACTTTTTCATGGTTTATCAGAAAAATCCCATCCAAAGCTCATTTTGAAGAGAATGACATTTCCTACAACTCATCTTCACACTCCAAGTCCAAGAAATGCTCTCACAAAAAGTTATCAATTTCAACATTATAGGTCATTTTCAAAAGTCAACAAAAAGGCACTTTAAGTCAAAGACCATAACTTGAGATTGGTAAATCAAAATGACATGGGACCAAAGTAATTGGTTAGAGGACTTCAAGACCTTTCCAAAATGTCCAAGAACATGATCATAGCTTCAAAATTGAGCAAGATATGCATTAGAGAAGTTGGGAAATTTTTGGGAACTTTGAAAAGTCAACTTTGCTTCAAAAGCTTCAAAAATGCTAATGGGCCTCAAATTCTTCCTTGAATCATTACCCAAAGCATATGCACGACCCATTAAGCTCAAAGGGATTTATTTTCTTATTTTTAATTAATTAATTGAATTTTTATTCTTATTAATTCATTTAATTAGATTTAATTATGAGAAAAATATCAAATAATGCCTTTCAAATCTTTTTATGCAGCAAATATTCTCATTATAGGCTAAAGATTTCGTGCACCAATCAACAAGACAAGATCATCCATATTTGGCAAGATTTGCATGGAAAAAAGATTGGAAATTCATGATTAAAAATCAAATATTCAAAACATAAATTCATGGATCTTTGGGCTTGTTTCTTGGCCTAATTTGCTTCATGTACTTATGCAAGACCTAACCTAATGCAAGCATACACGAAAAAAACTGCTCACGAACTCAGAACAAAGTTGCAACTTTTCATCAAAAATTTGGAAACTGAAATCATAGTTGCAACACGTTTCAAAGCCTAAAAAGAATTCTAACATATTGCTAGACCTTCCAGGAGTCTAGTAGCATCAAGAATCATTCCAAACGCATAAAGAATTGAAGAATACAGATCACACGGTTTGCCTTTTTTTTCAAACTTGCACATCACGATTCATGCATTATTAATACATTTGGTTGATTGTTTTGTGTTCACAGCACTCAGGCAAAGCTTTCTGTATGATTCAATTCCATTAATATGCCTTGAAACGAAATTCACCATTGATGAAACCTAGGGTTTCAGAACTTCAAAATTAGGGGTTCCCATATACTGTAAAATTGGACCTTCAAACTTGTATGGATGAATTCATGGCATCAAGACGAAACGAACCAACACCTCGCGCCCAATTTATTTAATCCATAGGCGTAATCGCTATTTTCTTGAGTTTCAATTTATGGGGGTTTAAAACCCCCGCTATTTGTTTTCTATTTACAGGAAAAACAAAGAAGAAGATGAACGTAGCTTGATGTTACTGGGAGGTTCAAATATTGACGCGTGTTTCTTTGTTTCAGTATAATTGCTTTTTTTTCACATATTATAAATCGTGGTTATATTATATACAAAGAAACGCAATAGCTCAGTTGGCTGGCAACGTGTCCCTCCAGCGTTGGGACCTGGGTTCGATTCCCAGGTCCCCCCATTTAATCCATAATTTTTGTTGTAATGCTTTCCTATGCAGCGCTCACTCAATGGCTCACCATGCACGCTCATGCCTGTGCCTGCCAAGTGGACTTGAGATCAATCTAGTGGCCACAGAAGGAGGACCATCATACGCCTGGGTCAACCATCAAGCATGTGATTCCTAAGAGTCAACGAGGCTCTATGCAAATGGGCCAAAATTACTCCAAAAACACCTCCCTTTGGGTCTGAAAACCCCCCTTGGTTTGCATATTTTTCAATTCTATTTTCTTTTCTTTTTTCTAATTCTTTTAATTATTTTTATTTAATTCACCTAAAATAATTTTCCATAAAAAATCAGAAATCAAAAAATGTAATATATTTAATTATTATTAATTTCACCATTTAAATATTTTTGTAAATAAATTTTAATAACCATTAACTTAGTTAATTTAGGTTTTAATTTGAACACTTTTTTTTTTCTTAATAAAAAATATGTAGGAATTAGGTTTTTTGACATTTTCATTTTTTTCTTAAATAAATAATTTTCTCTCATTATTATTATTATTAGTTACTATTTATTTTTGTAAATAAACATGTACATTAATCAATTAGTAAATTAGGTTAATTTTAATACTTTCTTAAATAATTAAAATAATCTAGAATTAGGGTTCCCATTTAATTTTAATTTTCCTTATTTTCATAAATACAAAAAAACATAAAAAACAATTCCTTTTCTTTAATTAAATAATTAATTAGCTTTAATTTCAATTGAATTTCAAAAGGGTCAAAACCCTCGGACGTCCTAACTTTTATTCTTTCGCACGTTATTCTTTTTTCTTTTCGAATATTATGTAACTGTTCAAGGATTGTAATAGTAATTAGGTATTTTTTTTTACTTTCCGCATTTTATCAAAAACGGGTCTTTGTATTTTGGCGATGTATAGACCCGCGCCTTGTAATAGCGTAGGATTTATCTTTCCGCATTTAAATTTCCGCACTCTTAAATTCTAAATTGCATGAAAGAATGTATGTTTAATTAAAAACAAGCGTAGCTCACAATGCCATGACCAAAGATAAACATTAAACTGAAAATAATACACGAATACACACACCACTTCTAGGGTACGCCTCACCTGTTGCCTTCGAAACGTGGTCGTCAAGTATAGGACGTCTTAGTAAGTCCTTATGTCCATGATCCAGTTGCCTCGAAACAAGTTGCCTCGAAACAAGTTGCCTCGGAATAGTTGCCTCGAAACGGGTGCCTCGGAATTAAAAAAGGATCAAGGACATAAGGGTAGCTTCTAAGGTGTCCTAACTGTTGCTTCGGTGACCACACTGTCCCTAAAACTCGAATTGACCCGAACACCTCCAACGGTGATGCTACCTACCTCTCAATGGTGGGATGGCACTACCTTAAGGACATTTACACAGCCTAATTCCTTAGGGTAGGTAGATGACTCATTAGATACTTGCTCTATTAAAAAACAAATCAAAACTCTTTTCACACCGACACTTTCAAAAAGCTTTCAAAACAATTTTTCAAACACTCTTGAGGACTGATACAAGAGTTATTCCGAAATCTTTCAATGAAACTTTTTCAAACCCACTCACAATTGAAAAGCAAACATCTTTTGAAAACATAAGAGCAAGTACCTAAGAGCCCATGGATAACCATGGATAGAAAGGGTGCTAACACCTTCCCTTTCTATAAATCTACCTCCCGAACCGAGAGACATCTCGAAAAAGGAATTTTGCTGTGCTTTTGTCCTTTCCATGTTGGAGAAAATAAAAGACGGTGGCGACTCTTGCTTCCGCGACATTTCGTGAAACCAGCGTTAAACAGTCAGTTCTAAATCCGCCGATCACAGAACTGGCGACTCTGCTGGGGAGAATTGTAAAAGTGAGGTGTACCTTAGGACTAAGATCACTTGTGTTTTCAATTGCTTTGTTTTGTTTGCTTTATTATTGTGGGCACTGTCTTGGGAGTTCTATAGATCCTAACTCGGATCTGGGGGATACCTTCTTAGAAAGTAGCAACAAGACTGTGAGGGAACTGTGCAGGGTATACCGACATGGTTGAAGCATTCTGCTACGTTGATGTGGCACTTTGGTGAGTACCGGTAACCCTTGAGTTCAGTCAAGGAGAGTACGGGGCCGCCGTGTGGTGTCATGAAGCATCAACTGACCTTAGGAACTTTAATTGAACCATCTTGGCCTCTTTAGGGTAGTGAGATAACTGACTTTGGTGCAGTCTGAGGTTGGTTGATACTCGATACTACACTCAATTGAGGGTTGTTTTCTTGGAATATTTCAGTTGCCAGTTCAGTGGCTAAATCGAAACGATGAACAATGAAAGCAATCCAATGATATTGGGACCCTTAGAACCCGGTTACTTCTGATAGGACAGGTTTTGAGCCCACCAACTTCAAGAGGGTAGTACCCCAAACTTCATGCTGGCCTGAACTCTAAGGGTTGTCTTGTGTGACTTGTGTGCCTTCAAACTTGACTATTTGCATGCTTGTTATCTGACACATGAGTTCCTTGCAGGTTTTGTTTACGGTCCTTAATCTGGACTCATAACAGGGTTTATCCATATTACCCCATGCATAGCATAACATCATACCATTGCATGCATCCGGCATAAAAGACTAATCCATTTCAAGGATCTCAAGGGTTTGTGATGCAGGTCATGATGAACCAAACGTCTAGCAAGGGGCAAAGGGGATTTATTTTACTCTAGCCAAGGTTAATGACTTGAGTCAGGGGCTATGACCCACTCGATATGGTGAGCCTTGACTCTTGAAGAAGGACTCTCAACAACATGAAGTTCCTTCAATCAAGCTACAAAATTCTAACAATTTTTCTTGTTTACCCCGCGAGATCCTTGGAAACATTGAATGCATATCATACATATCATTGCATTACAGGTACCACTGTTTAAAGGTCACTTACCTTCTTTGTTGTTTATTTCAGCAGTCGCATTATGAATCCTGAATCATCTACTGAGAAATCCATCAAGGCCCTCCAGGTTCAGAACGCCCAGTTCCAGGAGTTGATTAAGAATCTAGCCCAAGGTCAACAGGATTTGAAGACTCTGCTCTCGAAGAAGAAGAAGAAGAGAACAATGTTGTTCAACCCGAGACGCAAATCTGGGAATGGATCACTAAATGAAGTGGAGCAGACTACCCCATCCGTTGGAAAGGACATCCCCCATGAGAGAGAGGTTCCTAGCCCAGTGGTCTCCGACAATGAGACATAGTTCAATGATGAACAGTACCCTCCAGCTGAGGACAGGTATAAACAGTTGGAAGACCGGCTAAGTGCTATGGAGATACAAAAAGTGCCCGGCCTGGACTTCGAAGATCTAGGTCTGTCTTCTGAGGTAGTGATCCCACACAAATTCAAGGCACCTGCCTTTGCAAAGTACGACGGGGCATCCTGTCCTAAGCTGCATCTCAGGTCATACATAAGGAGGATCCAGCCCTACACGACTGACAAGAATTTGTGGATTCACTTCTTTCAGGATAGTCTGTCAGGAACTCAACTCGACTGGTTCTATCAACTGAATGGAGCCAACATCCGCAGCTGGGAGGACTTGGCCACTGCATTCTACAAGCAGTACCAGTATAATGTCGATCTTGCTCCCACGCGTACCCAGCTTCAGGGGATGTCTATGGGTACAGGCGAAGGCTTCAAAGAATATGCTCAAAAATGGAGGGACCTTGCTGGAAGGGTACAACCACCTCTGACTGATCGGGAACTTGTCGTTATGTTCTTGGGGACCCTGTCTGGGCCGTTCTTCAACCATCTGATTGGTAATTCTTCTGCTGGGTTTACAGATTTGATCTTGACTGGGGAAAGAATCGAAGCTGGTATCAAGGCTGGGAAGATTCAAGAGGCTACACCTTCTGATACTCACAAAAAGCCTTACATGGGGAAGAAAGAGTCTAATGCTGCATACAGTCAAAAGAGTCGTCGTGACCAACATGCAGGGGCAGTCATGATCTCTGGTTCTGCACCACGCCGACAACCACAAAAGGGAAATCAGCGAAGGCCGGACGAGCCTAAAAGACGATTCACCAACATCAACATGCCATTGTCACAAGCATTGAAGCACATGTTGAAGATGAATCTGATTGCGGTGATCAACCCTCCTGCAAACCCCAAGACCTCTTCTCCAAACTACAACCCAGAAGCGAGGTGTGCTTATTATTCTGATAGCCCGGGGCACGATACTGATGATTGCTGGGCGCTAAAATACAAGATCCAGAATATGATCGACGCCAAGGAGATCGAATTCGAGCCTGCTGAGACTCCCAATGTGATCACTGCTCCATTGCCAAAGCATGGCTAGGATTGGAAATTTTTGTTCATTCGAATGTTCGAGTTGTAATTTTCTTTAACTATTCAAACATTTTATTTCATATCAAACTTGGTTATTTCATTAATGCATTACACGTGTCTGTTTTGAAGTAATTGTGTTCACTATATTCAAAATTGCTTTTATTTTTGATGTTCAACTCTCGATTTTAAAATTCTAAGCCTCTTGAGGGAGGATGACGAAAACGATACCATAATTTACAGTATGCTTTTGAACAAACCCTGCTGATGAGGTACAAGCATTGTTTCAATTCCTAAACACTGGAGTTATAAGGAAGATAATCCCTCGTCAACCCCTTCGAGCCAAAGAAGTAGGAGTTTTTCTTTTCGAAAAATAAAACCCTTAATCATAACCTGGGGCAGGGTAGTTCTCTCAGTTGATCCAAGTGCACAACGAATGGCACCAAAGACGTCCTTCCAAAACGAAAGACAGTGATGGTTCCGAATAATCATAAAGACATGCAGTCATTATCTCTCAAAATAAAAGCCCAATAAGTCAAAACCTATGAAGGAGACTTACAAAACTGGGGCATCCCGCTGACTGTAACCACAAAGAAATAGTTCAGGCAAAAAACAGGGATAAAAAAATCAAGAAAGAGAAAGAGGTCATACAAACCCTCAACAACAAAAAAGAGATGACTGCCTATTCAAAATAAACTGTCAATGTCCGAACCATCACTGGAATATCAAGAGCAAAGACTCAAACAAAGTCTAACGCACGACCAACTGAGTTTAGGATTGAAGAACATCACGAAGAGCGGGTGGGTACAAATAAAATTTGAGCCTTTATCCTTTGTTTCTTAAACCATGAACCAGGCCACATTATAACCCACAAAAGTCCTAGCTGAAGCATGGGTTAGTTCGAAAGCATACTGTTACGAAAGGTATCCTGACTCCTTAAGGCTTGCTGTGAAATAACGAGTTGACATCACATTTTACAAAATTCACTGGTTTTACTGAAAATGCATTTTTCAAAAACATCAAGACAGACATAAGCTTTGCATTTTAAAATAACATTGCTTGCACATGACTATTTGTTTGAACAGCATAGAAGTTTGCACGACGAATGTCTAATGAACAAAAGCACCTCTAATCAAGGGGCATGGCATGATCATTGTCTGTCATCTGGGGAAGTTAAGTCAAGATTCGGAGAATCTCTCAAAAGGCCAACCAGCTTGGGGCAAATCTCCATCACTTGGGGCATTGGACGATCAAACGAAGATCTTCTGGTGGTATGGAAACACAACAACAGGGGCAACTCCCTACATTCTGAGAGCGTGAACATAGTCGAAAAAATACTATGCATAATCAAAGTCCCACTAGGTTGACACGCCTAGGCAAAAATAAGGGCTTCCCGGCGAACTAAAAGGGTTCGGGCGAAAATAAGGGATGAAATAAAAAAATCTGTACACCCGGCAAGTCGAAAACCTGAAAAGGCGGCTTGGGCAAAAATGGGTATCCCGGTGGACTGAAAACCCGAAAGGGCGGTCCAGGCAAAAGTTAGGGATCAAAGCGTACGACTATGTCCCAGCACCTCGTCACCTATCCACCAGAAGGTTTGTCCATTACCTCCTTCTCCCATGGAAGCCGGGGCAATAAGAATTGTCCAAACAGTGCAAATGGCTCTGTCCACCAAGGTACCAAGGTAAGTTCGGCTGAAGAATGTACCCAAGATGCCTTAATTCCCCGGAGAGTGAGCCAAGGTGCAGCCATACTCCCCCCGAGCAGACAAGGCACCGTATCTCCAGTGAGTTGACAATACTCTCCCCGAGCAGAGTTATCCTCAGTCAGCCTTAAGGAAGTTGGGTATCCCAGCAGATCTCAACATTCCTCAACGGAGTCTACAAATATTCCTAACAAGCATCCCCGGCAGTCTTGATCTAAGATTGTTTCCCGGCGGAATACCGGACAACCAATGGAGCCATTCCCCAGTCCAATCTGAAAAGTCCCCCAGGAAAGTGAAATCCATATCCCCAGCAGGTCTTGAAGCTTATCCCCAGAAGATTCTGGAAGCTTGTCACCTGCAGAGTACGAACGCTCCCCCGACTTTATTCAAAGGTTATTTCCCCACCAGGATATGACTGGGTTATTCTCAGCCAATTGCCACGGAAAGATCGTCCCCGACGAAGCCTTCCTATCCCCAGCGGAGTTCATTTCCCAACAAAATCTATCAATGGTATCCCCAACGGAGTTATCATCAATCTCAGCAAAATACCTCTCTATCTCCCCACAGAGCTCACTCCCCGCAGAGTAATCTATTTGCCAAGTTTATTCCCCAATGGAGTCATCTTCTCCTACAGGTTCATTCTTGCAACAATATCCCCAGCGGAAACAAAGAGCGCTACTCTTCAACATCAAGCCCAGGATTTAAGTTCCCGGCACCCGTCAAGGATTTATTTTCCTAGACAAAAATACAGTCATAAACATCACATCTTCATACATTATAGCATGCACATACGCATCATGGACATACAATCTCATTTATTCTGAGAACATCACGCATGTCATACATCATGACATTGCATACAACTAACGTTTTGTCTTTTCAGGACCAAGATCAAGGCAAAGATGATTACCATCTACCTTTATAAGTTCCAGATCAACACCGGTAACAAGCCAGGAAAATTCTGTGGACGACTGATCGTGGGTTAATATCCGAAGCCAGACAGGATAGTCATCCACTTGATCATCATGAAGCAACCCCACACTGGTTCCTTCTCAACTTCAGATGTAGTTTTACACGAACTCATCATCAGGCAACCCTACACCGGTTCCTGTTCTTTCAAAAGAAGTCTTACACGGACTTATCTCAAGATGACCTTACTCCGGTTCATCAAGAAGTTTTACACGAACTTATCCTGCAGTAACCTTACCCCGGTTCCTCCAAAAGTCTTACACGGATTTATCTCAAGATGACCTTACCCCGGTTCATCCAGAAGTCTTACACGGACTTATCACCAAAGTAACCCTACACCGGTTCCTTTTATTTCAGAAGAAGTCTTACACGGACTTATCTCAAGATGACCTTACCCCGGTTCATCAAGAAGTCTTACACGGACTTATCTCAAGATGACCTTACCCCGTTTCATCAAGAAGTCTTACACGAATTTATCTCAAGATGACCTTACCCCGGTTCATCAAGAAGTTTTACACGAACTTATCCCAAAGAAACCCTACACAGGTTCTCTCTTTCCAAAGATGCAGTTTTACACGGACTCGTCACCAGAAACCCTACCCAGGTTTTACTTCTTCCAGGATACAGTTTTACACTGGCTCGTCATCAAAGTAACCCCACACAGGTTCCCTCCTCAAACTCCAGGCGTAGTTTTACACGGACTCGGCATCAGTAAACCCTACACAGGTTTCCTTCTCAGCTCTAGATGCAGTTTTACACGGACTCGTCATCAAAGTAACCCTACACAGGTTCCTTCTCCACTTCAGATGCAGTCTTATACGGACTCATTATCAGTAAACCCTACACAGGTTTCCTTCTTTCAAAAATGCAGTTTTACACGAGCTCATCATCAGGCAACCCTACACAGGTTCCCTCTTTCAACTTACAAAAATTACAATTCAACAGACAACCTCCAGATGGCATCTATAAGCCCATCCACTCCTATCCATCAGTCTCTAAATGGAATTTGTAAGCCCATTCCCACCATCACACTGCTGACACTCTACTATGTGAGTGCAAATTTCTGGGCACTCTAGTGTTCAATCATCTTCCACCTTCAGATTACGAAAGGCACGCCAGCCAATCTACATCCTCAGGTCTAAGAAGATTGAACAGGGGCAACTGTTGTACCCCAAAATTTGCCCTCCCATATTCTTCAAGATTTGTCAAGATCAGGGTTCAAAATCTCTCAAGGGTTGCACAGTCCAATTGCCTCCCAACACAGTCAAAATTAGGGTTTTGGTTCTTGCAAAGAAATTGAGGTTTCCAAGGGTCCAATCAAGTCCCATATGCCTACATACATTATCAAGCATCCATATGTCAAGTTTCAAGACTCACAGCATCAAGTTGCACAGTCAAAAATCCTAAATGCTGCACAGTCAACTGTAGGGGCAAAATGGTCATTTGACAGTCAAAAGTCAAAAATTTTGGTCAACATCTTATTTTGAAGCCACAAACATCATTTGATCAATTCTTGATCATGATTCCTCAAAGCATGGTTCAAAAAGTCTCAAGATGCAAAAGTTTCTATTTTTGGACAGTTGAAAAAGTCAACTGCAAATTGACCAGGGCATAACTTTTTCATGGTTTATTAGAAAAATCCCATCCAAATCTCATTTTGAAGAGAATGACATTTCCTACAACTCATCTTCACACTCCAAGTCCAAGAAATGCTCTCACAAAAAGTTATCAATTTCAACATTATAGGTCATTTTCAAAAGTCAACAAAAAGGCACTTTAAGTCAAAGACCATAACTTGAGATTGGTAAATCAAAATGACATGGGACCAAGGGCATTGGTTAGAGGACTTCAAGACCTTTCCAAAATGTCCAAGAACATGATCATAGCTTCAAAATTGAGCAAGATATACATTGGAGAAGTTGGGAAATTTTTGGGAACTTTGAAAAGTCAACTTTGCTTCAAAAGCTTCAAAAATGCTAATGGGCCTCAAATTCTTCCTTGAATCATTACCCAAAGCATATGCACGACCCATTAAGCTCAAAGGGATTTATTTTATTATTTTTAATTAATTAATTGTATTTTTATTCTTATTAATTCATTTAATTAGATTTAATTATGAGAAAAATATCAAATAATGCCTTTCAAATCTTTTTATGCAGCAAATATTCTCATTATAGGCTAAAGATTTCGTGCACCAATCAACAAGACAAGATCATCCATATATGACAAGATTTGCATGGAAAAAAGATTGGAAATTCATGATTAAAAATCAAATATTCAAAACATAAATTCATGGATCTTTGGGCTTGTTTCTTGACCTAATTTGCTTCATGTACTTATGCAAGACCTAACCTAATGCAAGCTGTTGTACCCCAAAATTTGCCCTCCCATATTCTTCAAGAATTGCAAAGAGCATGCTTCAAAATCTCCCCAAGGGTTGCACAGTTCAAGGGCCTCCTAACAGTCAAAAACTAGGGTTTTGGTTCTGGCAAAGAAAATGAAGTTTCCAAGGGTCCAATCAAGTCCCACATGCCTATAAACATGGTCAAGCATCTTCATGCCAAGTTTCAATACTTACAGCACAAAATTGCACAGTCAAAAACCCTAATTGCCCTACAGTCAACTGCAGGGGCAAAATGGTCATTTGACAGTCAAAAGTCCAAATTTTTGATCAACGTCTCATTTTGAAGCCACAAACATAATTTGATCAATTCTTGATCATGATTCTCAAAGCATGGCTCAAAAAGTCTCAAGATGCAAAAGTTTCCATATTTGGACAGTTGAAAAAGTCAACTGTAAATTGACCAGGGCATAACTTTTTCATGGTTTATCAGAAAAATCCCATCCAAATCTCATTTTGAAGAGAATGACATTTCCTACAACTCCTCTTCACACTTCAAGTCCAAGAAATGCTCTCACAAAAAGTTATCAATTTCAACATTATAGGTCATTTTCAAAAGTCAACAAAAAGGCACTTTAATTCAAAGGCCATAACTTGAGATTGGTAAATCAAAATGACATGGGACCAAAGGCATTGGTTAGAGGACTTCAAGACCTTTCCAAAATGTCCAAGAACATGATCATAGCTTCAAAATTGAGCAAGATATGCATTGGAGAAGTTGGGAAATTTTTGGGAACTTTGAAAAGTGAACTTTGCTTCAAAAGCTTCAAAAATGCTAATGGGCCTCAAATTCTTCCTTGAATCATTACCCAAAGCATATGCACGACCCATTAAGCTCAAAGGGATTTATTTTCTTATTTTTAATTAATTAATTGAATTTTTATTCTTATTAATTCATTTAATTAGATTTAATTATGAGAAAAATATCAAATAATGCCTTTCAAATCTTTTTATGCAGCAAATATTCTCATTATAGGCTAAAGATTTCGTGCACCAATCAACAAGACAAGATCATCCATATTTGGCAAGATTTGCATGGAAAAAAGATTGGAAATTCATGATTAAAAATCAAATATTCAAAACATAAATTCATGGATCTTTGGGCTTGTTTCTTGACCTAATTTGCTTCATGTACTTATGCAAGACCTAACCTAATGCAAGCTGTTGTACCCCAAAATTTGCCCTCCCATATTCTTCAAGAATTGCAAAGAGCATGCTTCAAAATCTCCCCAAGGGTTGCACAGTTCAAGGGCCTCCTAACAGTCAAAAACTAGGGTTTTGGTTCTGGCAAAGAAAATGAAGTTTCCAAGGGTCCAATCAAGTCCCACATGCCTATAAACATGGTCAAGCATCTTCATGCCAAGTTTCAAGACTTACAGCACAAAATTGCACAGTCAAAAACCCTAATTGCCCTACAGTCAACTGCAGGGGCAAAATGGTCATTTGACAGTCAAAAGTTCAAATTTTTGATCAACATATCATTTTGAAGCCACAAACATCATTTGATCAATTCTTGATCATGATTCTCAAAGCATGGCTCAAAAAGTCTCAAGATGCAAAAGTTTCCATATTTGGACAGTTGAAAAAGTCAACTGTAACTTGACCAAGGCATAACTTCCACATGGTTTATCAGAAAAATTCCATCCAAAGCTCATTTTGAAGAGAATGACATTTCCTACAACTCCTCTTCACACTTCAAGTCCAAGAAAGTCTCTCACAAAAAGTTATCAATTTCAACATTATAGGTCATTTTCAAAAGTCAACAAAAAGGGACTTTAAGTCAAAGGCCATAACTTGATATTGGTAAATCAAAATGACATGGGACCAAAGGCATTGGTTAGATGACTTCAATACATTTCCAAAATGTCCAAGAACATGATCAAAGCTTAAAAATTGAGCAAGATATGCCTTGTGGAAGTTGGGAAATATTTGGGAATTTTGAAAAGTCAACTTTACTTCAAATGCCTCAAAATTGCTAATGGGCCACATTTTCTTCCAAGATTCATTATCCAAAGCATATGCACGACCATTTGGCCCAAAGGGGATTTATTCATCATTTTTATTTATTTATTTGAATTTTTAATTGCTATTAATTCATTTAATAAAATAAAATATGTGAAAAATACTAAAACAAGCTTTTCAAATCTTTTTATGCATGGAATGCCTTCAAGATTTCGTGCCCTATCTAATATGGAAAGAATCAAGGTGATTTGATCATAATTGGCACCAAAAGCACATGAAAAGATTTGGAAGATATGCCATGAAAATCAAATATCTTATACATCAATGCAAAGGGTTTTGGATCCAAATTTCAACCCTAATCTGATCCCATACTTATACTGATCAAAACCTAATGCCTAAGAACCTGAAAGCTGCGCCCAAAAGCCATAAACAACTTTGCACTTTTTCAAGAAAATTACAAAACTGAAAATACGATTCCAAGGAGTTTCAAGGCAAAACATTGACTCCATTACATTCCTGAAGCATCAGTGAACATTTCTGGATCAAAGCCACTAGTTCTAAAGCAAAGAATTGGTAGAAATATGTCTCACTTTTCATGAAAATATGCATATTCGTGTTTCAATTTTTAAGCATCCTCATTGCATTTTCTTTGTTGATTTATACTAATTGAACCATTCTGAATCTAACCATGCTCTTCAATTGAGTTTTTGTGCATTGTATGAGAAATCACCATTAAAGCTTTCTAGGTTTTCAGAGGTCACAAATTGGGGCTTCTTTATTCTGGAACAATTGAGATATGAGACCCACACCATTGAATTCAGCGCACTTAAACGATCAAGAATCACTATTCGCGCTCAATTTATGAGCCACCATATTCTATTCGCTATTTTTATGCTTGCTATTTAGTGGGGGTTTAAAACCCCCGCTGTTCAATTTGTTTTTGTTTCAGGCACAACAAATAATTAGAGAAGATGATGATGTGTAGGCCAACGAATGGTGCGTTTGAATTTCGCGCGAAAATGTCCCACTAACCATTGTTTTACGTAATATTGATTATGTGTTATATTATAAACAAAGCGCATTAACAGCTCAGTTGGCAGGCACGTGAATTGGTAAGCAACGGGACCTGGGTTCGATTCCCAGGTCCCCACACTTTCTTCATATATTTTGTTTCAGCATAATCTCATGCAGTTTCAAGCCTCAGAGTTCACCATACACCCATGATCCAAACGTGCCACATGGCCACTGAGGGCAATCCAAAGGCCAATGTTTGAAGAGTACCATGTGCGTTGGTCAACGAAGCCACATGCCAGCATGAAGAGTCAACGAGGCCAAGGGTCTATTGGGCCTAATTGCTGAGACAACACCTCCAAACTGGGGTCAACACCCCCAAGGGTTTGCATTTCCTTTCTTTTTTCCCTATTTTATTTTTATTTGTTTTAATTTGATTATTTCTTTTTAATGTATAAATTAATATTTTCATAAAACATAAAAATAAAAAAAAAATCAGAAAGACAAAATAAAAAATATTTTATTTAAATGTTATTTTTGTAAATAAATCTTATTAATTAACTTAGTTTGTTTTAAATTCTAGGATTAATTTTAACATTTTCTTAATAAACTTAAAAAATTTGTAGAATTAGGGTTTTAATCACTTTTATCTTTTTCTTTTCTTTTATCATTATTAATAACTAATTATTTATTTTTGTAAATAAATTTGTATTAATTAATTAGTTTAATTTTAGATTCAATTTTAACATATTTCTTAATAAATAAAAATAGTTAGAATTAGGGTTAATTAATTTTTTTTTATTTCATTTAATTCTCTCATAAAAAATCTTTAAATACAAAAAACTCCAAAAAAATCTCTTTTATTTTAATTTAATTAATTTGTTCATCGTAATTTAATTTCATTAAAAAGGGGTCCAACGCCCTCGCTTTCAATTTTAATTCTCTTCGCATTTTTATTTCCTTTCTTATAATATGCATGTAATTCTCCCAAAGCCGTGTAAATTGGACATTTATATTTCTCGCACTTTATTTCTTTATTCAAATCGGGTCCTGGATTAAATTTGGCGATGTGGACCCGCGCCTTTGTAATAGCGTAGAACTTTTAAATTCCGCACTTTTTAACTGTTAATAAATTTGCATGCAAGAATGAATGTTAAAATAAAAACAAAAGCGTAGATCACCTATGACATGAACAAGATAAATGCAAATGAACATGACACACAAATCACACACCACCCCTAGGGTACGCCTCACTGTTGCCTTGCCCCTCGAAAAGTGATCGTCGAGTAGAGGATGTTTTAGTAAGTCCTCATGATCCGGGAACCTGGCATGAGGGTAGCTTCTAAGGTATCTTCCTATTGCTCTGGTGATCACCATGTCCCGAACCTTCGAGTTGACCCGAACACCTCCAACGGTGGTGCTACCTACCTCTCAATGGTGGGATGGCACTACTTTAAGGGCATTTACACAGACGAATTCCTTAGGGTAGGTAGACGACTCTAGATACTTGCTCTAATTTCAAAAACAAATCAAAAATACTTTTCACACCGACACCTTTTCAAAAAGCTTTCGAAAGCAACTTTTCAAACACTCTTGAGGACCGATACAAGAGTCGAACTGAAATTTTCAAAGAAACTTTTTAAAACCCACATTTGAAAAGCAACAAACCATTTTGAAAACACAAATGAGAAAGTATCTAAGAGCCCATGGATAACCATGGATAGAAAGGGTGCTAACACCTTCCCTTTCTATAATCTACCTCCCGAACCGAGAGCAATCTCTATAAGGAATTTTTCTGTGCTTTTGTCCTTTCCCTTTGGAGAAAATAAAAGACGGTGGCGACTCTTGCTTCCGCGACATTTCGCGAAACCAGCGTTAAATAGTCAGTTCCAGATCCACCGATCACACAAGCATACACGAAAAAAACTGCTCACGAACTCAGAACAAAGTTGCAACTTTTCATCAAAATTTTGGAAACTGAAATCATAGTTGCAACATGTTTCAAAGCCTAAAAAGAATTCTAACATATTGCTAGACCTTCCAGGAGTCTAGTAGCATCAAGAATCATTCCAAACGCACAAAGAATTGAAGAATACAGATCACACGTTTTGCCTTTTTTTTCAAACTTGCACATCACGATTCATGCATTATTAATACATTTGGTTGATTGTTTTGTGTTCACAGCACTCAGGCAAAGCTTTCTGTATGATTCAATTCCATTAATATGCCTTGAAACGAAATTCACCATTGATGAAACCTAGGGTTTCAGAACTTCAAAATTAGGGGTTCCCATATACTGTAAAATTGGACCTTCAAACTTGTATGGATGAATTCGTGGCATCAAGATGAAACGAACCAACACCTTGCGCCCAATTTATTTAATCCATAGGCATAATCACTATTTTCTTGAGTTTCAATTTGTGGGGGTTTAAAACCCCCACTATTTGTTTTCTATTTACAGGAAAAACAAAGAAGAAGATGGACGTGGCTTGATTTTACTGGGAGGTTCAAATATTGGCGCGTGTTTCTTTGTTTCAGTATAATTGCTTTTTTTTCACATATTATAAATCGTGGTTATATTATATACAAAGAAACGCAATAGCTCAGTTGGCTGGCAACGTGTCCCTCCAGCGTTGGGACCTGGGTTCGATTCCCAGGTCCCCCCATTTAATCCATAATTTTTGTTGTAATGCTTTCCTATGCAGCGCTCACTCAATGGCTCACCATGCACGCTCATGCTTATGCCTGTCAAGTGGACTTGAGATCAATCTAGTGGCCATAGAAGGAGGACCATCATACGCCTGGGTCAACCATCAAGCATGTGATTCCTAAGAGTCAACGAGGCTCTATGCAAATGGGCCAAAATTACTCCAAAAACACATCCCTTTGGGTCTGAAAACCCCCCTTGGTTTGCATATTTTTCAATTCTATTTTCTTTTCTTTTTTCTAATTCTTTTAATTATTTTTATTTAATTCACCTAAAATAATTTTCCATAAAAAATCATAAATAAAAAAATGTAATATATTTAATTATTATTAATTTCACCATTTAAATATTTTTGTAAATAAATTTTAATAACCATTAACTTAGTTAATTTAGGTTTTAATTTTAACACTTTTTTTTCTTAATAAAAAATATGTAGGAATTAGGTTTTTTGACATTTTCATTTTTTCTTAAATAAATAATTTTCTCTCATTATTATTATTATTATTATTATTATTATTAGTTACTATTTATTTTTGTAAATAAACATGTACATTAATCAATTAGTAAATTAGGTTAATTTTAATACTTTCTTAAATAATTAAAATAATCTAGAATTAGGGTTCCCATTTAATTTTAATTTTCCTTATTTTCATAAATACAAAAAAACATTAAAAAAATTCCTTTTCTTTAATTAAATAATTAATTAGCTTTAATTTCAATTGAATTTCAAAAGGGTCAAAACCCTCGGACGTCCTAACTTTTATTCTTTCGCACGTTATTCTTTTTTCTTTTCGAATATTATGTAACTGTTCAAGGATTGTAATAGTAATTAGGTCTTTTTTTTACTTTCCGCATTTTATCAAAAACGGGTCTTTGTATTTTGGCGATGTATAGACCTGCGCCTTGTAATAGCGTAGGATTTATCTTTCCGCATTTAAATTTCCGCACTCTTAAATTCTAAATTGCATGAAAGAATGTATGTTTAATTAAAAACAAGCGTAGCTCACAATGCCATGACCAAAGATAAACATTAAACTGAAAACAATACACGAATACACACACCACTTCTAGGGTACGCCTCACCTGTTGCCTTCGAAACGTGGTCGTCAAGTATAGGACGTCTTAGTAAGTCCTTATGTCCATGATCCAGTTGCCTCGAAACAAGTTGCCTCGAAACAAGTTGCCTCGGAATAGTTGCCTCGAAACGGTTGCCTCAGAATTAAAAAAGGATCAAGGACATAAGGGTAGCTTCTAAGGTGTCCTAACTGTTGCTTCGGTGACCACACTGTCCGTAAAACACGAATTGACCCGAACACCTCCAACGGTGATGCTACCTACCTCTCAATGGTGGGATGGCACTACCTTAAGGACATTTACACAGCCTAATTCCTTAGGGTAGGTAGATGACTCATTAGATACTTGCTCTATTCAAAAACAAATCAAAACTCTTTTCACACCGACACTTTCAAAAAGCTTTCAAAATAATTTTTCAAACACTCTTGAGGACTGATACAAGAGTTATTCCGAAATCTTTCAATGAAACTTTTTCAAACCCACTCACAATTGAAAAGCAAACATATTTTGAAAACATAAGAGCAAGTACCTAAGAGCCCATGGATAACCATGGATAGAAAGGGTGCTAACACCTTCCCTTTCTATAAATCTACCTCCCGAATCGAGAGACATCTCGAAAAAGGAATTTTGCTGTGCTTTTGTCCTTTCCATGTTGGAGAAAATAAAAGACAGTGGCGACTCTTGCTTCCCCGACATTTCGCGAAACCAGCATTAAACAGTCAGTTCTAAATCTGCCGATCACAGCTGTTACAAAGGGGCAACCAAATGCTTGGTATGCCCAAGGTGTTCTGCAGTGTACGATCAAAGTATGGCCAGGGCCTTCGAAAAAATCCCTTTCGCCCCATGCTGGAACCACCAAGAGACTGGTCAGATGGGCCAACGTTTCGATAGCAAATACAATCAACGAAGGCCTGATAGTCCTCATCCCAAAGGCGCTCGAAGAGTGACGTTCAAAATTCCTGCTGAAATACCAACAGACAAATGGCTGCAAGTCAGAACTGACAAGGGCAAAGACAAATGGAGAAATAATGAACGAAACGCACGCCACGCTATGAC
Source organism: Vicia faba (assembly GCA_948472305.1). Lineage (NCBI taxonomy): Eukaryota > Viridiplantae > Streptophyta > Magnoliopsida > Fabales > Fabaceae > Vicia > Vicia faba. The sequence continues at coordinate 842,971,732 of OX451737.1, forward strand.
ATATAGAAGGCAGTTAAACATGGCGAAGAGGGAGGAAGTGAGGTTAGAAAACTACAAAGGAAGAAACCCCATGTCAAGATCTCAATGGCGAAGGCAACAGAGAATTCGAAAGGCTGAAAGGGAAGCTACGGCAAATAAAGGAGCAACTTCGATAAAAAACCAAGGGGAATCAAGCACCAACAAACCCACACCAAATAATCAAACTGAGGATAAACCCCCAGTTAGTAGGAGACTCTTCTCTGAAGCACAACCAAATGAATCGAAGGAATACACTCCAGGTCCAGAAGAAGACGAAGATATGCTAACAGACAACTTCGAATCAGAGGGGGAGTCTTCGCTCAATATCAATTGCAACATGGTATCTGTACTACCTTGTGAGTTTGGACAGGAAACTGAAATCGAAGAGTATGAGGAGGATGATACAATAGATCTGATGAAGCATAGGCCTGTGTGTTACTACGTGATGGATAACGGAGCTGTCGAGGAGCAGAATGCTTTCTTCGAACGCCCAGAGCCAGCTATGAAAAATCATCTGAAGCCATTATTCATTCGGGCAAAGGTTGGTGCCCATGGCGTAAACAAGGTTTTAGTGGATGGGGGCGCTGCAGTTAACTTAATACCCCATTTCATGCTGAAAAAGTTAGAAATACGCGAAGGTGACATCAAACCACACAACATGGTTCTGTCCAATTATGAAGGGAAAGTAGGCCAAACATTGGGAGTAATTCAACTGGACTTGACGATAGGATTAAGCTGTAGGCCCACCATGTTCATGGTGATCGAAGCCAAGGCCAACTACAACTTGTTGTTGGGAAGAGAGTGGATCCATGGCGTAGGAGCAGTTCCTTCATCAATGCACCAGAGGTTGGTTTTATAGAGAAAAGATGGGATCGTGGAGAACATTGAAGCATACCAGAGTTACTTCATGACAGCAGTCAACTTAGTTGACAAGAGGAATTATTACAAACATTTGGCCAAGATTGCTCCTTGCGTCCCTAATGATGAAATCAACGAAACCAGGAACGCACACTATTATATGACCCTCCGCCATGATGGCATATATTGGGATAGAAGAATAGTCAGTGAAGATGAAGGAGTCGAAGGTACTATGTAAAGACGGCCAACAGGCTGGGAATTCGACAACCTTGCTCATGATTGAGTCCTCCTTCTTCGAAAGGATTTCGGCCTATATGGCTGAGAACGAATCGAAAGCGGCCTTAGAGGATGAAATAAATAAATTGGCTGTAAAGGTGAACGAAATAAATGGGGATGGCTCGAAAGACTCACCCTTTGAAAAACACGAAATAGATCAAAGGTTGGATGCCATCTATGATAAAGAACCCTTAGGCTTCGAGAAGGACCCCATAGACTCGGGTGCCAAAATGTTGGCGCTGGATCCACTCGAAGAGGTGAATTTAGGGGATGAGAACACGAAAAGAATAACTTATATAAGCGCAAAACTTAATCCAGGCCTCAAGCAGGAAGTGATCGAAGTCCTCAAGAGAAACAAATATTGCTTCGCGTGGGATTATGATGAAATGCCTGCTTTGAAGAGGGAGTTAGTGGAGCATAGACTTCCAATCAAGGATGGCAAGAAGCCCATCAAGCAAACTCCTAGAAGATTCGCACCAGCGGTTCTCACAAAGATCAAAGCTGAGATCGAAAGGTTGCTGCGCTGCAGATTCATCAGAACCACAAGGTATGTCGAATGGTTAGCAAATATAGTTCCTGTTATTAAGAAAAATGGCTCTCTGAGAATCTGCATAGATTTTAGGGATTTAAATACTGCAACCCCTAAAGATGAGTACTCCATGCCTGTGGCAGAAATGTTAGTAGACTCTGCTGCGAGATTCGAATATTTAAGTATGTTAGATGGATACTCTGGGTACAATCAGATTTTTATTGCTGAAGAAGATGTTGCCAAGACAACATTTCGTTGCCCAGGAACCTTAGGCACCTACGAATGGGTGGTGATGCCTTTTGGTTTAAAGAATGCTGGGGCAACTTATCAAAGGGCAATGAATTCGATTTTCCATGATTTCATTGAAATCTTTATGCAGGTGTATATTGATGATATAGTCATCAAATCTATATCTGCAGAAACCCATTTGCATCATTTGAGCCAATCATTCGAACGAATGAGAAAACATGGCTTAAAGATGAACCCCCTTAAATGTGCATTTTTTGTGCAGGCTGGAGATTTCCTTGGCTTTGTGGTTCATAAAAAAGGAATCAAGATCAACCAAAATAAGACCAAAGCTATAAGGGAGACGAAAGCACCTATGTCAAAAAGGGAGCTGCAATCTTTGCTAGGGAAGATTAACTTTCTCAGAAGGTTCATTTTGAATCTAAGTGGAAGAACCCAAGCTTTCTCTCCGTTGCTTCGTTTGAAGCAAGGCCAAGCCTTCGAGTGGAACGAAGCCCATCAGGAGGCATTTGACAAGATAAAAAGATATCTCTCTCAGCCTCCCATCTTGTCTCCACCTTCATGGGGAAAGCCCATGAGATTGTACATATCTGCCTCTGAAGTTAGTATAGGTAGTATGTTAGCACAAGAAGATAGTAATGTCATCGAAAGAGCCATATACTATTTAAGTAGGGTATTGAATGATGCAGAGACTAGATATAGCAATATAGAAAAGCTATGCCTCTGTTTGTACTTTTCTTGTATGAAACTTAAGTATTATATAAAGCCTGTTGATGTTTATGTTTCATCTCATTTCGATGTTATTAAACACATGCTTTCGAAACCAATAATGCATAGCAGAGTTGGTAAATGGGCTTTAGCCTTAACAGAATATTCTTTGACTTTCATGCCTTCAAGAGCTGTGAAAGGCCAAGTAATTTCTGATTTTATCGTGGACCATTCACTGGTTGAAAGGACTGTCATGGCTTACGTTGAAATGCAACCTTGGAAATTATACTTTAATGGTTCGACCCATAGGGATGGTAGTGGTGTTGGAGTTCTCATAATTTCTCCTGAAGGAATTCCAACAAAATTCAAGTATAAGTTAGATGGTCCTCGTTGCTCGAACAACGAAGCTGAGTACGAAGCGCTTATTGTTGGACTTGAAGCTTTGTTGGAATTAGGGGCAACTAGAGTCGAAATTAAAGGAGACTCAGAGTTAGTGGTCAAGCAAATAACAAAGGAGTATAAATGCATAAAGGAAAATCTGATGACATACTTCGTCATAGTTAACAGGCTACTTAGAAAATTCGAATATATGAATATTCAACATATACCAAGAATAGAAAACCAAGAAGCAAATGACTTAGCACAGTTAGCTTCAGGTTATAAAGTTTCTGCCAAAAACTTTGAGGATTTGGTTGAATTAAGAGGTAGAGTTATGGCTACTAGATTCATACCATCAGATCTAGAGAGTATAAAATTAGGTCATGCTGAGAAACAGGGATTCGAAGTACTAGCCATAGACACCTTATCAGATGCAGATTGGTGAAGTCCACTTGTGAGTTATTTAACAAATCCAACTTTGAATGTTTATAGGAAGATAAAATATAGAGCATTATCATATGTCCTCATGGGAAATGAATTGTTCAAAAAGACCCAAGAAGGCGTATTACTGAAATGCCTAGGAGAAAGTGAGGCATATTTAGCATTGTCAGAAGTCCATAATGGGGCATGTGGGGCACATCAAGCAGGTCATAAAATGAAATGGTTGTTATTTCAATATGGCATGTATTGGCCCAGCATGCTCAAAGATTGTATAGACTTTGCTAAAGGGTGTGAAGAATGCCAGAAACATGCAGGGATTCAACATGCTCCTGCAAGTGAGTTGCATTCGATCATTAAACCATTGCCCTTTAGAGGATGGGCATTGGATTTAATAGGAGAAATAAATCCTGCTTCATCTAAAGGACAAAAATATATTTTGGTAGGAATAGATTATTTTACCAAGTGGATCAAAGCGATACCATTGGTAGCTGCTGATCAAGAGGTTATTATTGAGTTCATACAGAAACAAATTATCTATAGGTTCGGATTGCCAGAGAGCATAACCACAAACCAAGGTTCTGTGTTTACTGGTAGGAAGATGCAATAATTTGATCAAGAGATGGGGTTTAGATTACTGACATCAACACCATATTATGCTCAAGCAAATGGTCAGGTCGAAGTAGCCAATAAAGTGATAATAGGATTAATTAAGAAACATATTGGTAAAAAGCCAAGGAACTTGCATAAAACTTTGGACCAAATACTATGGGCCTGTAGAACATCTCCTAAAGAAGCTACTAACACCACGCCTTTCCAACTAACATTTGGTCATGATGCAGTTCTGCCAGTAGAAATTCATCTACAATCAGTTCGAATTCAAAGACAAAACGAAATCCCATATGCATTATATTTGGAGATGATGATGAATGAGTTAGTTGAGTTAGATGAAGTTAGATTGCATGCATTGCAAATCCTAATGAGACAAAAGGAAAGGGTAGCCAGGGCATATAACAAAAGGGTGAAAGGAAAAGCATTCACTATTAATGACTTAGTCTGGAAAGTCATATTGCTCATGGACAAGAAAAATAAAACATTAGGTAAATGGTCACCTCATTGGGAAGGACCTTTTCAAATAATGAAGATATTTTCAAACAATGCATATGAAATCAAAGAGTTGGCTGATGATAAGCGAATCCTAAAGGTTAATGGGAAATATTTAAAGAAATATAAGCCACGCCTGCAGGAGATTCGAATAATAACAACGTAATCAAAACATCATAAAGGAATGCCAAAATGGTAATATAGGATTGCCAAAATGGCATTGTTCGGATATTACAGACCAAAACCAAATTTCAAAACTAATTAAAACTAAGATTTAAAAATAGGCATTGTTCCTCAATCTATTAAAGGTACTCCGAAAGGACTCAAGCCTTTGTTGAGTGAAACGCATTGCTCCTTCTAGGGTAGCTACTTCTCCTTTAAGTTGCTCTGCTGCCTCCATTTCTGCAAGTCCTTTGTTGAGGAGCTCTTCGAACTGATCACCAGCAGTATTGGTTTCGTAGGCCAATTGTTGTTGTTGAGCCTCCTTAACCTTTTGTTGAAGTTCTTGAATTTTTGCTTTTCCCAGAGAAGAATAGACTCAGCTCGAGCTTCATAGTCAGTTTTGGCTTTCTTTATGTGCATGGCTTGATCTTCAGCTTCTTTAGAGAGCTTCGAAGCATGCTCATAAGCAGCGTCCATGGCAGTTCGTTTCTCTTGGACCTTTCTGGTAGCAAATTCGTCTTGGAGAAGACACCCAGTCTTGTTTTCTAACAGAGATTGAATATCGAATAAGATGGTGCTGACTGGCAAAGAGCAGGTGGCGAGGTTAACTTGCGTAAGTAGCTCCTTCATGGTATAGCAAGTTGTACTATCCTGTTTGAGCACTTCGAACAAGTCCACATCAAGGATTGTTCTCCTAATTCTGTTAAGGAGTACAACTCTATCATCTGAGGGCAACAGATTTCTAGTCGAACTAGTACCATCCCTAGCAAGAGGAATATCCCTTTGAGCTAGTTTCGCCTTCATATACCCAATTGGGTCATTTCGTCTTAGGAGAGCTAGCTCCTCTTCAGTCATTTGAGATTGAGACGATTGAGGAAGTTCCATGCGCAAGGGAGTCACATCCATTTCGACTTCCATGGGCTCATTGGTCCGGTCACCGTCACCTTCACTCGTTTCCTGCTCATTGCCTTCTTCATTATCAACCAGATCCACCACTTCGATATCATTGTTCTCATTGCTATTGGCATCTGACTCTGTTCCAGAAGTCGAACCATTATGGGCATCTTCTTCCTCAGATCCTTCCTCTGCAGATTCTTTGTTTTCTTGATCAGAATCAACCTTCTCTTCTTCAGCATGAATGTCCTTTGGGTTCTCTTGAAGGGTTTCGAGATGGGACTTTTGAAGAGAAGTTTCTGGTAAAATCTCTGCAGATGCATGAAGCGTTGCTTCATTCGTTTCTTTCAAAGGAGGAGAAGTACTTTGGTCATCTTGCTGCTCTAAAGCCCCAGTCAGAACCGCCATGTTGGAGGATCCTTTGTTTTGCACCAGGTTACTGGAGTCCCCATGAGGAGAAGAGTTGATGGGAGCAGCAGTCTTTGATGGAGAAGTCGAAGTGGTAAGAGTTGGGTTCAAAATGTCCTACAGAGGCAAAGAATATTAAGAGCACGCACCAAGGTAATGAATGATTATTTTGTTAAAAATTAGAGTTCAACTTACCTGTGGATTCTCAGAAGAGAGGTTGCTATCTATATGTTCCAACATTATGTTGGAGGTCGAAGGTGGATTTTTGGATTTAGTTGAGGGAGCAGCATCTCTGGAATCAAGTCCAGAAATTCCAGTTGGTGCAGCGCCTTTGGAAATTTCTTTCTTCTGCTTCTTCTTCGAGGCAGTTGGTGAATTCCCTCCAACATTGGGATTCTTCCCAGTAGTGTTGGTTTTTCTTTTCTTCGGAGTGGTTGGTGGGAGTTTGTTAGTCTGAAAAGATTTAAACATGAGTTAGATCCAAATCATGAAACTCAGTTTATTCGAAACATCAGGGATAATTGATTACCTGTGGAGTTGGAACAGTTGTTATTACTGGTGTTGTTGTTGTTGCAGTAGTTGTTGTTGGTTTGGATAAGGTCACATCATCAGTGGTTTCGACAGATGTTTGGGAGGCACTTCCTTCCTTAGACTTCGAAGCAGCGGTCTTTATCCTGATGGCTGAAAATCGAAACAATTAAGGTAAAAGTTAAAAATGTAGAAAGTAAGAAACATTTGGGATTTTCCCAAGCATTCGCACCTGCGCCTTGATTAGATATAATCGACATGGCAGAAAGGTCATAGCGAAGATGTCCTGGGAAATCATGGAGCCAATGATGAGCCCATGTCACAATCTCAGATCGCTTTGGTTTCTTTTGAAGATATTTGAACATTTCTTTGCAAGTGAACCACCAAGGGTATGGAGGAAACCAAGCCAGAGCCAGTTCTGAGGTAGGCAATCTAGGGAATTTAGGTGGATGCATTTCGAGTGCCAACCTATACCTATCCTCAGGTGACAACCCTGAAGGAAGTTTTAACTTAGAAATTTTTTCTTTAAATTTTTCCTTCAAGGTCTCAGCCGCTTGATGCACAGTGGATTCCAAGTGTGTGGGATCATAAGTGGTTTCGAAATAATTTTGAAAGGCCCTAATCTCTTTGGCGTGAGTGAACGTACCTTTCTTGGAGTGTACCTGTACATCAAACGCATCAGTTAGTTTCTGTTGAATAGAGAGGGTATCGAACATATAAGATTGGTAGAACTTTGTCCACCATTCCAGAAAACCCTTTGCTGTGAAGTGTGTGGGTTCAAAAGGTATTAGTTCAAAGTGGGCGAAGCCTTGATATTGTTCCTGTTGCAGTTTGGCTTCTCTGGCTTTAAAAGTTCAACCAGAAGTGATGGCACTTTCTGTTTGGAACAGAGGTTCAGGGATTAGTTGGCACAGGCCAAATTGTCTAGAAACAAAGTTGGGTTGATAAGCGAAAAGGAAGATTTGATTCTTGGAAGGAGTGATTCGTGAGGAGATTAATCTGGGAAGCAAAAAGGCTTTCCAAATATCTTGAATTTCTTTGCTTTTAACTGCTTCTGAGAGAGCCATGGTGAACCATGATGGTCCATGAGTCCTTGAAGCAAAGGGCGCCATGGTCTCTTCAAATTTGTGTCTCTTGGAGAAAATCATGATATAGTTTGAAAAAAGGACCTTGAAGTCATCTTTATCATCGTTTGGGGTAAGTTTTCGCAGCCTCGTACCTTCAATGATTCTATCTGCTATCTTCGGATCTTGTTCAACAATAGTGTTAGAAGTTGATAGTGAGGGTTCAAACATGGCATTAAGCCATAACTGGAGTAACCAGAAGGGGCCAGCTAGAAGGATGTTTTTTGGAGTGTGGGATTTCAAACTCGAAACGACTGATCTTAAACTTTCGTAAAGATCAACAAGTAACAGTTCGCTTAAACACACCCTCCTATTCTCATGTAAGTCTCTAGATAGAGGGATGAACCTGCTTGCTACCTGTAAGGACCTGCTGCAGAATACATACCTTGATAACCATAAGGTGAGGAAAGCAATATGTTCCACATTAGACACACTATCTCCTCCAGTGTGGTAGTGGCTAATGAACTTTGAAAAGCTGGCTAATTTGACTTCGAAGTCAATAATACTGGAGTGCTCTTCATTGTCAGGGATGTAGGTTTCTCCTACTGGTGACAAACCAGTAATGGCTGCTATATCAAAAAATATGGGTGTAATCATTCCCCCAGGGAGATGAAAGGTGTTGTAGGTGCTGTCCCAGAAATATAAGGACGCAAATAATAATGGATGACTATAGGTGAAGCCTGGTTTCGATAACTTAATCAAATTGTAAATTCCTAATTCCTCCCATTGCTGGGATTTCTTGGCTTCTACTTTGGTAAACCAGTTTTGGTAAGCTGTGTCAGAGGTAGGGCAGGATCAGAATGGTTTAAAGTTGCTCTTCACATAGTCTAGCACAAAGGGGTCTTTTGGGGGAACGATTGGAGTTTCCACGGTTGTCGAATCAGAAGACTCGCCTGTCTTAGGGATATCCATTTTATTAAACAAAGGCTTAAAGTTATAACAAACAGGGAAGATTTTTCTAGTATCTTTTAAGATTTCAAAGACTGTAAGAGGACCCATCAGAGCAAACCTCTTTCTAGCAGCGTTAGTTGGAATTAGTACCTGAGAGGCGTAAAGCATTTCCTTCTCTTTGGAGATCATTTGGGGGATAAGCACATATTGACCTTGATAAGTACCAACCTTGCTTTCCATTATTGTTCCTGTGTTCTTTCCTTTATTTTTGGAAGTTTTCTTCAGTTGGGATGATGTTGTAGAAGACATTGTTGGAGATTGTTGGAAGTTTTAGGGTTTCGGTGAGAAGAAAGGAAGAAAAAGTTTCAGAAAGTGGAAGAGAATAAAAGACTACGTTGATTGGTTTTTATAGTGTGGAAGTTTAAACATCCACTAAGTGAGACTAGGATACGTGGGAGTCGTGGGTTGGATTGAGAAGGAGGTGGCGTAAAGGCTGATATTGGTAATAGGCGTGATTAATAATAATCATTGTTTTATAACTGCACCATGTTGTGAAGTACTGACTCAAGACGGTTAAGGAATCCAAGAGGCGTCGTGATTGACGTGACTGGAGTCATACTCAATAAATGTTACGATTACTCAAAGGTCACATCAAAATCTTGCATATATATTTAAAATAAGTGTTTCTCAAAGGATCAAAATACATATTTTAAAGGGGCATTTTGTTGGCTGAAGATTTTGATGATACAGTTCGAGACGAAGCAAGTTGGATGTTTCGTTGGAATAAAGCAAGATGTTATGGTTCGGAATGGTAGAAGCAGTTCTTCGAATAAACATGTCAAAGCTCGGAGCTTCGAGTGACAGTTGTGGAGACATATTCAAAAGAAGTCTCGAAGTGGTAACGAGGCTGTGTCCAGGAAATGAGTTTGAAGCGAAGAGTGCCAAAAACATTTGAAATTCAAACGCAAGCGGGATGTTAGAAATTTAAAATATATGCGCTGGAGCATTCGAAGACGCGTGGAAGCTAGAGAGGAGCAGTGCTCTGCATGTTCTGAACGTGGCAGAATCTTATAGGCAAGACCGTTATGGTCGAAGTAGTATAAATATAAGTCTTAGCGTTAGGATTTCGTGTGTCATATCTATTGTACAAAATTCAGTAAACATTCAAAATACCACATGGCTAGGGAAACGAATGCTCGAACAATGTACGTATGATAACACCAAATATTTATGATTCAACAAAACTCTTTATCATTTCCAGTTTATCTTCTATCTTCATGTCAATATCATTCAAAAGCCTTTACATTAAAGTATTTTCATTCAAAGTCATTTACTGAGTTCTTGCATTTAAACGTTTTCTGTCTATTTCGAATCCTTTATATTTCAGAAACTCTTGTACATTTCATGCTTTTATCTTCATGCTTTTGTCATTCGAATACCTTTTCATTCAAATTCATTTACTGATTTCTTGCATTTAAATGCTTTCTTTCTATTTCGAATCCTTTACATTTCAGAAATTCTTTTACATTACATGCTTTTACACTTCAAAGTTATTTACTCGTTTCTTGCAGTTTTACATTTCTTTACAATCGAATCTTTATTCATGCAATTTAGTTTCGCACGTCTTTACTTGATCATGTCATTAGATCTTTTTAATATGATAATCGAAGTAAGTTGAATGCCTACACAACATTCTAAATACTAACCATGAATATCAGTTCTACAATGAGAATTATCCAAACGACCAATACACCATAGGATCAATCTAGTCGATCCTGCAAGTTACCAGAGAGATTAAATAACAGTCATTAAGATTATTTGATAGTTTGGAGGACTAGCGGTTGTTTACCAGAAATCACTGTAAACAACAACTTGAATGGTTTTATCAGTTAGATGGTTCTCGTATCAATACTTGGTAGGATTTAGCTACTGCCTTCTACCATCAATATCAGTACAACACCGACTTGGCGCCAACGAGGGTTCGGTTGCAAGATATGACCATGGGAAAGAATGAAGGATTTAAGGAATATGCGCAAAAGTGGAGAGACCTCGCCAGTAGGGTTCAACCACCCTTGACTGATCGAGAACACATTAACATGTTCATGGGAACTTTGTCTGGTCCCTTCTTTAATCTATTGGTTGGTTGCTCTTCTTCTGGTTTCACTGAATTAATCTTAACCGGTGAAAGAGTTAAAAGTGGCATCAAAAGTGGGAAGATCTCTATGGAGTCTACCTCCACCCCTAATCCTATCAAGAAACCTTTTGATGCAAAGAAGGAAGTCATTTCTATGTACGGGGAAAGGGCCCGTATAAAAAATATTGATCATCCGTCTGTAAATGTCGTCTGAATCTCCAATCCAACTCCTACTCCAAGACCATCTACAAATCACCAACATTTTGAAACTCCAAAAAGACAATTTACGAGGTTAGGCATGTCATTGTCTCAAGCCCTTCAACATTTGCTCAAGGATAATTTAGTGACATTGCGCGATCCTCCCGCCAACCCTGATACCTCGTCACCAAAGTATAATCCGGACGCTAAGTGTGCTTACCACTCCAACAGCCCCGGACACGAGACTGACCAGTGTTGGGCCTTGAAGAACAAAATACAGGATTTAATTGATAACAAAACTATTGAGTTTGATCCTCCCCCGACACCGAATGTAATTACAGCTCCAATGCCGAAGCATGACAAGAGTGTTAATGCTGTTGATGATACAATTTTTGTTGCCTCTGTTTAAGAACTAACTACTCTGCTGAATATAATAAAAAATAATCTATTGAAAGCCAGGATTTTCCGTGGCTGCGTAAAGGACTGTGTGTGTTGTACAAGGAAACTCAATGGGTGTGAAGGGCTGAAGAAAGGCATACAACGCCTGATGGATAGCCACAAAATTCTGTTCGAAAAGACCCCACTTGCCAAAAGTTTGATTAACAAATGTGAAGACCTCTCCATTATTACCATCTCAAACAAGCCTCTTAAGATCACCTCCAAAGGTCCTATTAGGATTTCAAATGAACCCACTGTTTCTCCCTTAATAATTACCAATCTCGGACCTATTCCCTACTCTTCTAACAAAGCAGTACCATGAAATTATGGTGTTGAAGTGTTCTATCATAGGATTAAACAAGCGCTTGGATCTAAGAAGAAAAAGATGACGATGTTGGCAACATAGTTGGCTCAAGCAAAGTAACTAGAACTGGGAGAATATTTTGACCCAATATATCACCACCAGTTGTTACGAGGATGCCCATCCGCATTACTGCTGCCAAGCCAAGTACTGATACAAGAGGGAAGGAAAAGGTTGTTGAGCCTGATGTGATTGAAGTACCCTCCAAGGACGTAGCTGATGAAGAACCCTCCGCCCGTGAGATGGAATAGATCTTGAAGATAATAAAAAGAAGCGACTTCAAGATTGTGGAACAGTTAGGGTAAACCCCTTCTAAGATTTTAATGTTGTCATTGCTTCTTTGTTCTGATGCCCATGCTTGGACATTAATCAAGTTCCTAAAAAAGGCTCATGTCCCCCATGAGACAACAACAGACCAATTTGAGAATTACGTGGCTAGCCTGACAGTTGATAATGGCTTGGGATTTTCAGATGCTGACTTAAAACCCCTTGTGAGGAATCATAATAAAGTGTTGTACCCCAAAATTTTCCCTCCCATATTTCTCAATACATTTCAAGTGAGATCCTCAAATTGCTCAAGGAAGTCCAAGAGTTGACCAGACAAACTCTCTCCTAAGGCAGTCTACCTCAAATTAGGGTTTCATGTTGCATCAAGATACTTGAGTCCAAAGGGTCTAAAATTCTCACCATTATCCTAAAATGTTCTCAAGATCATCCATGTCAAGTTTCAAGCCTTGCAGAGGATGTTTGCTCAGTCAATTGCTCAAAGGCCTGAAAATCAACTGTGCTAGGGCAAAAGTCAACGGTGGCCCACATACAGTCAAACTTCAATATTTTTGGTCAACATCCTCATTTTGAAGTATTATTCATAATTTTATCAAGGGTTGATCATGATTCCTCAAGGATTGCTCACAATTCATCAAAACCCAAAAGTTGCTAAATTAGGGTTTTGTAGGAAAAGTCAACTCAACTTTGACCAAGCATAACTTTCTCATACTTTATCAGAAATGACCCATGCAAATCTCATTTTGAATAGGATGCAATTCCCTATAATTCATATTCAGCTCCCAAGTTTAAAATATGCACTCACAAGAAGATATGAATTTGGACATTATAGGTCATTTTGAAAAGTCAACAAAAACACCTTTTTTGTCAAAGCTTCATACATGAATATGGAAGACTCAATTGAGATGAAACCAAATTGGTTGCTTAGGGGACAACCTAAGCTTTCTTAAAAGTCCAAGAACACCCTCATAAGATTAAAATTGAGAGAGATATGCATTGTCAAAGTTGGACAATTTTTGAAAAAATGCATGAAGCAAATATTGAACAAACTTGGATTTTTTTCCAAATGGGTCTATCTTTTAAAGTTTTAAACTCATTCCTAACATGTTCCACGATCTCTAAGCCCACCCATACATTTTTCTACTATTTATGCTATTTATTTTGATATTTTATTCATTAAAATTCAGAATTAAATAAATAATAGAAATAATGTAAATTTTGATGTGAATCTATTTTGGGCAAGTTTTATGCTGGTTTATGTCAATTGATTTCGTGCAATAACCTTTCAAATATGTCCAGGTTCATCCACATGTGAAAATGGCATAAAATCATCAAATATGGCATTTTTTTCAAATTTTGATCATGGTTTTAAAACACAACATTATGAGGGAAATTCTTTCCATGCTTTCTTGTCTCGTCATTCTCCTCTATAAATATAGATCCATACAAGCTTGAAAGGGACGAAAATTCCTCTCTAAAAAGCTCTCAAAAAGCTCTTCAGAAAGCTCTCTAAAAGCTCTTCAAAAAGCTCTCCAGAAATCAAAGAATTGGTGCAAGTCATATCTCGAGGTTCCGGTCTCTCTCAATTGACATCAAGCATCAAACCATCCTCTTGAAGTCCTCAGGAGTCTTACAAGGCCCAAGAGCAATCCATCACACGCCTAGCACGCCCCCATTTGACAACACTGGTTTGGTAAAATTTTAAACTTCGAATCTCTAATTTTAATCACATTTTATGGTATGCTAACGTTTGTTTGAGTTTATATAGAACAATTATGGATGGTTGAATCATAGGTTCCACGCAAGAATAAAAAAACACCATAGTTAGAGCATGAAGCTTTCGAAGATTCGGGCCTAGGGATTTCTGATGATTGCACTCCCTGTTTACTTTTGCTACTAGGCCCATCTTTATTTTCTTGTTTTATTCATTTCATTTATTTCTTTTAATCCCTTTTTTATCAATAAACAAATATAAAAATCACATAAAAATAGATTTAGGATTTTTTCTTAATTAAATTTTAATTTTGGTAAATTAATTAACTAAACACTTTAACTTTAAAAAAAATTAAAATTAATAGAACTTAGGTTTAATTTCATTTTAATTCATTTCCTTCTCGTAACAAAAATACCAAAAAAACATATGTTGTACCCCAAAATTTGCCCTCCCATATTCTTCAAGATTTGCAAAGAACATGCTTCAAAATCTCCTCAAGGGTTGCACAGTTCAATGGCCTCCTAACAGTCAAAAACTAGGGTTTTGATTCTGACAAAGAAATTGAAGTTTACAAGGGCCCAATCAAGTCCCACATGCCTACAAACATGGTCAAGCATCCTCATGCCAAGTTTCAAGACTTACAGCACAAAATTGCACAATCAAAAACCCTAATTGCTCAACAGTCAACTGCAGGGGCAAAATGGTCATTTGACAGTCAAAAGTTCAAATTTTTGGTCAACATCTTATTTTGAAGCCACAAACATCATTTTATCAATTCTTGATCATGATTTTCAAGGCATGGCTCAAAAGGTCTCAAGATGCAAAAGTTTCCATATTTGGACAGTTGAAAAAGTCAATTGTAACTTGACCAGGGCATAACTTCCACATGGTTTATCAGAAAAATTCCATCCAAAGCTCATTTTGAAGATAAAGACATTTCCTACAACTCCTCTTCACACTTCAAGTCCAAGAAATGCTCTCACAGAAAGTTATCAATTTCAACATTATAGGTCATTTTCAAAAGTCAACAAAAAGGGACTTTAAGTCAAAGACCATAACTTGAGATTGGTAAATCAAAATGACATGGGACCAAAGGAATTGGTTAGAGGACTTCAAGACCTTTCCAAAATGTCCAAGAACATGATCAAAGCCTAAAAATTGAGCAAGATATGCCTTATGGAAGTTGGGAAATTTTAGGGAATTTTGAAAAGTCAACTTTGCTTCAAATGCCTCAAAATTGCTAATGGGCCACAAATTCTTCCAAGAATCTTTATCCAAAAGCTATGCACGACCCATTGACCCAAAGGGGAGTTATTTTCTTATTTTTAATTAATTAATTGAATATTTAATCTATTTAATTCATTTAATCAAAATTAATTACAAGAAAAATACTAAAATAAGGTTTTCAAATCTTTTTGTGCAGTATAATCTCTCATCAAGGCCTAAGGATTTCGTGCATGCCCAAAGAAGAAAGATTCCATGCAAATTGGCTAGGTTTCATGATAAAAAGATTGAAAAAGATTTCATTAAAAATCAAATATTTGATTCATCAAAACATTGATTTCTTGGCTTGAATTTTCACCCTAAAACATTCCCATACATAAACAGAAGCCAACCCTAATGCTAGATACCTTCAAGCTGCGCCTCAGACCTCATACAAACTTTGCAATTTTTGTCAAAAATTCCAAAACTGAAAACACTCATAGGGCGTGATTCAAAGCCTATAATCCATCCAAAAAGCTTGCTGAGGTCTCCCTGAACCTAACTGAATCTTTTTCCAGTCCCCACGCATCAAGAATTGGTATATAGAAGTCAAACTTTCTCAAACTTTTTTGCATAATCGTGTCTCATAATTCATGCCATATTTTTGATTTCTAACGCTTGATTTGTATTAGTCTAATCATTCTGAAGCTAACCATGCCATTCAATTGAGTTTTCGTGCCCTATACATGAATCCACCATTGGAGCTCGTTAGGGTTTCAAAGCTGTAAAATTGGGGTTTCTCTCGTCCGGTAAAATTGAGACACAAGACTTATGCTATTAGAATCAGAAGCTTCACACGAATTCAATACACATGTCGCGCTCAATTTATGAGCAACGGTGGCCTAATCGCTATTTTCCAGTTTCAGGATTAGTGGGGGTTTAAAACCCCCGCTATTTGATTTTTGTTGCAGGTATAACATGGAGAAGAAGCCTGCGTGTCCTCTCGTGGTTGGATCGTTTGAATTTTTAGCGCGTTTTTATCATTAGCGTGACTTATTATTTATTATATTTGTTTTGCATGATACTTACGAATGCGTTGAATGGTGTGGTGGTTGGGAACCTTGTTGGCAAGCCTTGGGACATGGGTTCGATCCCCAGGTCCCCCATATTTCCTTCTATTTTTTCTCATAACGTGGTTAGGTACTCAACATGTCCAGAATTCTACCGTGCACCCAGCGCTGGAGCTTGCCACGCGCCTCATAAGATCAATCCAGTGGTCAGAAGCTACAGACCACCATGTGCATAGGTCAACGCCTTCTTACACAAGCCAGGAAAGTCCACGTGGGCTAGCGTTTCATGGGCCTAATTGCTGTCCACAAACCTCCAAAAGGGTCAACAAACCCCCCTTGTTTGTATTTCTTCCCTATTTTCTTTTCCTTTTTATTTTTGTTTTAATTATTTTCTTTTAATTCCCTAAATTAATAATTTTAATAATATAAAAACACACAAAAAATCAGAAAAGACAAAAATAAAAATATATTTTATTTAATGTTATTTTGTAAATAAATTTTGTTAACTAATTTAGTTTTAATATTAGGTTTAATTTTAATGTTTTCTTAATAAATTAAAAAACATAAAAATTAGGGTTTCTAGCTTTTTATTCCTTTTTTTCAATAAATTAAAATTTCTTCTTATTATTATTAATAATTAATGTTATTTTGTAAATAAATTGGTAATTAAATAATTAGGTTAAAACTAGGTACAACTTAAACATTTTTTAATAAACTAAAAATAGTTTAGAATTAGGTCTTTTAATTCCAATTTAATTTTCTCATTAAACTCCATAAATACAAAAAACTCCAAAAAAATTCTTTCTTTTATTTAAATTTGATTAATTTCATAATTTTAATTTAATTTCTTTAAAAGGGTCCAACGCCCTCGCTTTCGATTATAATTTCGTTTCGCGCGCTTATTTTATTTCTTTTTGTGAATATAATGTATTTATCCCAAAGCTATGTAATAGATTGATTAGGACATTTATTTTCCGCATTTTATTTTATTTCAAATCGGGTCTTGGATTAATTTGGCGATGTGGACCCGCGCCTTTGTAATAGCGTAGGACTTTTACCTTCTCGCATCTTTTAACTGTAAATAACTTGCATGAAAGAATGAATGCCAAAAATAAAAACAAAGCGTAGATCACAAATGCATGACAAGATAAAAATAATTGAAAATGACACACAAATCACACACCACCCCTAGGGTACGCCTCACTGTTGCCTTGCCCCTCGAAAAGTGGTCGTCGAGTAGAGGACGTTTTAGTAAGTCCTCATGTCCATGAACATGGTATGAGGGTAGCTTCTAAGGTGTCTTCCTATTGCTCTGGTGACCACACTGTCCCGAACCCTCGAATTGACCCGAACACCTCCAACGATGGTCCTACCTACCTCTCAATGGTGGGATGGCACTATCTTAAGGACATTTACACAGACGAATTCCTTAGGGTAGGTAGACGACTCGTAGATACTTGCTCTAATTTCAAAACAAATCAAAAACTCTTTTCACACCGACACTTTCAAAAAGCTTTCAAAGCAACTTTTCAAACACTCTTGAGGACTGATACAAGAGTCGAACTGAAATTTTCAAAGAAACTTTTTTAAACCCACAGTTGAAAAGCAAACAAACAATTTTGAAAACACAAATGAGCAAGTATCTAAGAGCCCATGGATAACCATGGATAGAAAGGGTGCTAACACCTTCCCTTTCTATAAATCTACCTCCCGAACCGAGAGCAATCTCTATAAGGAATTTTTCTGTGCTTTTGTCCTTTCCATTTGGAGAAAATAAAAGACGGTGGCGACTCTTGCTTCCGCGACATTTCGCGAACCAGCGTTAAACAGTCAGTTCCAGATCCACCGATCACAGAACTGGCGACTCTGCTGGGGACATTTACTTAAAGTGAGGTGTACCTTAGGATAGTTCATAACTGTGTTTTCAATTGTATTGACTTGTTTGCTTTAAATTGTGGGTTGCATGGGAGTTACATAGATCCTAACCCGGATCTGGGGATACCCTGTTTAGGTAGCATAAGCTGTGAGGGACCTGTCCGGCGTAGACCGACACGGGTGAAGCAGTGGCTACGTTGGTGTGGCACCTTGGTCTGTACCGATATCCCGTGTGTTGCAACAAGGAGAATATGGGTCTTCTGAGGAGTCATTAAGCACCAACAGACCTTAAAACCTTAAATGACACAACTTGGCCATTAGAACAGTAGCAGTATGCTACACCCATTGAGGCTAAACTCTCGTAATGGTTCTGGCCACAAGAAAAGATTGCGATGCTGGAGTTATGACCGATTGAGGGTAGTCAATGATATTGGGATCCTCTAAGAACCCGGTTACTTTTGATAGGACAGGTATGAACCAACAAACTGAAAGAGGGTAATACCCAGACCCCATGCTGGCCTAAACTCTAAGGGTTTCTCTTGTGTGACTCGTGTGCCTTCCAACTTGACTACTTGCATGCTTGTTATCTGACACTCGAGTTTTCTTGCAGGTTTTGTTTATAGTCCTTAATCGGGACTCATAACAGGGTTTACCAAATTTCTTGCAGGTTTTGTTTATAGTCCTTAATTGGGACTCATAACAGGATTTACTAAGTTTCTTACAGGTTTTGTTTACAGTCCTTAATTGGGACTCATACCAGGGTTTACCTACATTACCCCATGCATAGCATAACATCATACCATTGCATACATCCTACATAAGGACTAACCCATTTCAGGAATCTCAAGGGCTTGTGATGCAGGTCATGATGAACCAGAATGGCTAGCAAGGGGCAAAGGGGATTTATTTTCCTCTAGCCAGGTTGAGGGTCTGAGTTAGAGGCTATGACCCACTGGATATGGTGAGCTTTGACCCTTGAAGAAGGACTCTCAATAACATGCAGTTCCTTCAATCAAGCTACCGGATTCCAACTCTAATAATTTTCTTGTTTACCCCGCGAGATCCTTGAAAACATTGCATGCACATCATACATATCATTGCATTACAGGTACCCTCTGTATAGGCCACTTACTTCCTCCGCTGTTTATTTCAGCAATGGCTTCCCAACAATACAACCAGGACTTCCATGCTCAAGAGACTCGGTTCGGGGAAATCCTCCTGAATCTATCCAAGGGGCAGGAGGAGTTGAGAGCACTTCTCATGGGGACCTTGGTCAGGAACAGTGCTGAGGATGAACGGCTGAAACGCCTGCAAGCTGAGATGGATGCAATGAAGGCCCAGATGCTGGGGCAGGTGACTGCCATTCAAGGTTTAGCTCAAAGACAAGAAGAGCTCGGAGTTCTCATCAACCAACTGCTTCAGGGTAACCAACTGGGGCAAACGTCTAAGGGTAAAGAGCCAGTCATCATTCAACCATCTTTGAGACAAGGAGATAAGGGGAGAGCTCCTCAAATGGCTCCAGTGTTACAAATTCAGCATCAACCTCACCAGCTTCAGCCAGACAAGCCCAGGAGGCAATTCACCCAGCTCAACATGTCGCTGTTTCAAGCTTTACAACGCCTGTTGAGATTGAATCTGATCACATTAAGGGCTCATCCCCGGAACCCCAACACAACATCTCCTACCTATCATCCCAATAAAAGGTGTGCCTACCATTCTGCCAGTCCAGGACATGATACAAATGAGTGTTGGGCTCTGAAGAACAAGATCCAGGACCTGATTGATGAAGGAGCATTGGAGTTCACACAAGATGGTCAGGCTGAGTTTTTCTACCATCCCTCTAAGGCTCACCATTTGAAGTAACAAGCCCTGAAGATGAAAAGATTTTTGTTCATTAGGATTTTCAAGTTGTTAATTTTCTTTTGTCCAAACATTTACTCATAATAAACGTTGTTATTCCATTAATGCATCGCCTACGTCTGTTTTGAAGCAATATATTCGTATTCACTATATACAAATTATTTTCATATTTTTTTCTGATGATCAACGCTCGATTAATAATTCTAAGCCTCTTGAGGGAGGATGACGAAAACGATACCGCTATCTTTACAGTATGCTTTTGAACAGACCCCGCTGATGAGGTACAGGCATTGTTTCAATTCCTAAACACTGGAGTTATAAGGAAGATAATCCCTCGTCAACCCCTTTGAGCCAAAGAAGTAGGAGTTTTTCTTTTCGAAAATTAAAACCCTTAATCATAACCTGGGGCAGGGTAGTTCTCTCAGTTGATCCAAGTGCATAACAAATGGCACCAAAGAGGTCATTACAAAAAAAAACAAAAGACAGTGATTGGTTCCGAACAATCATACAGACAGGCAGTCATTACTTCTCAAAATAAAAACCCAATAAGTCAAAACCTATGAAGGTGACTTACAAAACTGGGGCATCCCGCTGACTGTAATTCCAAAAGAGGAAACAGTTCAGGAAAAAAATAGGGATAACAAAATCAAAAAAGAAAGAGGTCCTATAAACCCTCAACAAAAAAGGAATGACTGCCTATTCAAAATAAATTGTCAACATCCGAACCATCACCGGAAAATCAGAGCAAAGACTCAAACAAGGTCTAACGTATGATCAACTGAGTTTAGGTTTGGAGAACATCACGAAGAGCGGGTGGGTACAAATAAAATTTGAGCCTTTATCCTTTGTTTCTTAAACCGTGAACCAGGCCACGTTATAACCCTTAAAAGTCCTAGCTGAAGCATGGGTTAGTTCGAAAGCATACTATTACGAAAGGTATCCTGACTCCTTAAGGCCTACGGTAAATACGGAGTTGACATCACGTTTTACAAACATTCACTTGTTTTATGAAAAAGAATACATTTTCAAAATCTTCAAGACAGACATAAGCTTTGCATTTTTGATATAACATTGTTTGCATATACTATTTGTTTGAACAGCAGGGAAATTCGCACGATGAAAGCCTAGTGAACAAAGACACTTCCAATCAAGGGGCATGACATGATCATGGTCTATCATCCGGGGCAGTTAAGTCAAGATTCAGAGAATCTCTCAAAGGCCAAATAGCCTGGGGCAAATCTCTGCCTGAGTCACTTGGGGCATTCCAACAACGAATCTTGCACGATCAGACATCTTCTGGTAATATGGCAACACAAGCAGCCAGGGGCACCTCCCTGCATTCTAAGAGCATGGACATAGTTAAAAGATACTACGCATGAAAAAAGACCCGCTAGGTTGACATACCTAGGAAAAAATAAGGGCTTCCCGGCGAACCAAAAGGGTTCGGGCAAAATGAGGGATGAAATGAAAAAAAATCTATACACCCGGCAAGTCGAAAACTGAAAAGGCGGCTTGGGCAAAAATGGGTATCCCGGTGGACTGAAAACCCGAAAGGGCGGTCCAGGCAAAAGTTAGGGATCAAAAGCGTACGACTATGTCCTGTCATCTTGTCACCTGCCTACCAGAAGGAGGTTGGTCCATCAACAACTATCAGCACCTCACAGGTCTTCCTCTCCCACATCAGAAACAGGGGCAAGGATGAGTTGTCCAAACGATCTAATTACTCCGTCCACCAAGGTACCAAGGTAAGTTCGGCTGAAGAACATAACCAGCATATCTTAAATCCCCAGGAAAGTTTGAATCAATCTCCCCAGCAGGAAGCTTATCCCCAGTATATTCTGGAAGCTTGTCCTCCACAGAGTGACAAAGCATCTCCCCGGCTTTATTCAGAAGGTTATTTTTCCTACCAGGATATAACTGGGTTATCCTCAGCCAAAAGCCACGGAAAGATCGTCCCCGACGAAGTCTTCTTATCCCCAACAAAGTCTATTAACACTTCGGACGTAACAACGGTATCCCCAGCGAAGTTACCATCAACATTCCAGCAAAGTACCTCTCTCCCCACAGAGTATTGTTCCCCAGCAAGATCGTTAGAGTACTTTTCTCCCCGCAGAGTAATCCATTCGCCAAGTTTATTCCCCAACAGAGTTATCTTCTCCTACCGGTATTCTTGCAACTATCCTCCCCAGCGGAAACAAATATTCTTTTCTTCAAACATCAGCCCAGGAGTCAACTTCCCGGCACCCGTCAAGGATTTATTTTCCTAGACAAAAACATACGTTCATAAACATCACATTTCCATACATTATAGCATGCATATACGCATCATATCTTACAAATCTCATTTATGTTGAGAACATCATTGCTTGATCCATATCATGCATTGCATATGACTGACCTTTACCTTTCAGGAAAGATCCAGTTAAATTCTCAGCTATATTCCAAGACCTAGCCTGGTTTAGTTAAATCGACCCTAAGATTTTTCTGATTCTTATCCAGTCAAAGGCCTTCTCTGGTTCAGTCAGATCGACCCTAAGATCTCCCTGATTCTTGCCCAGTTGAAGTTATTCCAAGACCTAGCCTGGTTCAGTTAAATCGACCCTAAGATTTTTCTGATTCTTATCCAGTCAAAGGCCTTCTCTGATTCAGTCAGATCGACCCTAAGATCTCCCTGATTCTTGCCCAGTTGAAGTTATTCCAAGACCTTGCTTGGTTCAGTTAAGTCGACCCTAAGATTTTTCTTGATTCTTATCCAATCAAAGGCCTTCTCTAGTCCAGTTAAATCGATCCCTAAAGATTTTCCTGATGAAGACTCAGTAGAAGACATCCAAGATTCTCTCAGCGTTACTGTTGAGGTTGAAGTCGCCTATGATTCTCTCATCGTTACTGTTGAGGTTGAAGTCGCCTATGACTCTCTCATCGTTACTGTTGAGGTTGAAGTCGCCCAAGATTCTCTCATCGTTACTGTTGAGGTTGAAGTCGCCTATGATTCTCTCAGCGTTACTGTTGAGGTTGAAGTCGCCTATGATTCTCTCATCGTTACTGTTGAGGTTGAAGTCATCCAAGATTCTCTCAGCGTTACTGTTGAGGTTGAAGTCGTCTAAGATTCTCTCAGCGTTACTGTTGAGGTTGAAGTTGCCTATGATTCTCTCATCGTTACTGTTGAGGTTGAAGTCGCCCAAGATTCTCTCATCGTTACTGTTGAGGTTGAAGTCGCCTATGATTCTCTCATCGTTACTGTTGAGGTTGAAGTCACCTATGGTTCTCTCCCCGTTACTGCAGAGGTAGTAATTGCCCCAAGATTCTCTCAGCGTTCCTGTTGGGGTAGTAATCGTCCAAGGTTCTCTCAGCGTTCCTGTTGAGGTAGTAATCGTCCAAGGTTCTCTCACCGTCTCGTTGAGGTAGTAACCATCCCTGATTCGTTCATCACCGTTTGAAGCTCCAGATTCAATTCTTGTAATCAGTCAGGACGCATCTATACAAAGAGTTTGAAGACCAGCTCCTGTAACAGGTCAGGTAATCATTTTCTTTTTCAGCTACGCAACTTCTCGCTAAGGAATCTATTACGCGATCGACATCCAGATGGCATCTATAAGCCCATCCACCTTCCATCATCTCTCAGATGGCATCTATAAGCCCATCATCCTATCCATCAATCTCCAAATGGCATCTATAAGCCCATTCCTGCCATCACATTGCCAACATGTGAGCGCAAATTTTTGGGCACTCTAGTGTTCAATCACCTTCCACCTTCGGATTACGAAAGGCACGTCAGCCAATCTACATCCTCAGGTCTAAGAAGATTGAACAGGGGCAACTGTTGTACCCCAAAATTTTCCCTCCCATATTCTTCAAGATTTGCAAAGAACATGCTTCAAAATCTCCTCAAGGGTTGCACAGTTCAATGCCTCCTAACAGTCAAAAACTAGGGTTTTGATTCTGACAAAGAAATTGAAGTTTCCAAGGGCCCAATCAAGTCCCACATGCCTACAAACATGGTCAAGCATCCTCATGCCAAGTTTCAAGACTTACAGCACAAAATTGCACAGTCAAAAACTCTAATTGCTCAACAGTCAACTGCAGGGGCAAAATGGTCATTTGACAGTCAAAAGTTCAAATTTTTGGTCAACATATTATTTTGAAGCCAAAAACATCATTTGATCAATTCTTGATCATGATTTTCAAGGCATGGCTCAAAAAGTCTCAAGATGCAAAAGTTTCCATATTTGGACAGTTGAAAAAGTCAATTGTAACTTGACCAGGGCATAACTTCCACATGGTTTATCAGAAAAATTCCATCCAAAGCTCATTTTGAAGAGAAAGACATTTCCTACAACTCCTCTTCACACTTCAAGTCCAATAAATGCTCTCACAAAAAGTTATCAATTTCAACATTATAGGTCATTTTCAAAAGTCAACAAAAAGGGACTTTAAGTCAAAGACCATAACTTGAGATTGGTAAATCAAAATGACATGGGACCAAAGGCATTGGTTAGAGGACTTCAATACCTTTCCAAAATGTCCAAGAACATGATCCAATATTAAAAATTGAGCAAGATATGCCTTGTGGAAGTTGGGAAATTTTAGGGAATTTTGAAAAGTCAACTTTGCTTCAAATGCCTCAAAATTGCTAATGGGCCACAAATTCTTCCAAGAATCATCATCCAAAAGCTATGCACGACCCATTGACCCAAAGGGGAGTTATTTTCTTATTTTTAATTAATTAATTGAATATTTAATCTATTTAATTCATTTAATCAAAATTAATTACAAGAAAAATACTAAAATAAGGTTTTCAAATCTTTTTGTGCAGTATAATCTCTCATCAAGGCCTAAGGATTTCGTGCATGCCCAAAGAAGAAAGATTCCATGCAAATTGGCTAGGTTTCATGATAAAAAGATTGAAAAAGATTTCATTAAAAATCAAATATTTGATTCATCAAAACATTGATTTCTTGGCTTGAATTTTCACCCTAAAACATTCCCATACATAAACAGAAGCCAACCCTAATGCTAGAGACCTTCAAGCTGCACCTCAGACCTCATACAAACTTTGCAATTTTTGTCAAAAATTCCAAAATTGAAAACACTCATAGGGCGTGATTCAAAGCCTATAATCCATCCAAAAAGCTTGCTGAGGTCTCCCTGAACCTAACTGAATCATTTTCCAGTCCCCACGCATCAAGAATTGGTATATAGAAGTCAAACTTTCTCAAACTTTTTTGCATAATCGTGTCTCATAATTCATGCCATATTTTTGATTTCTAACGCTTGATTTGTATTAGTCTAATCATTCTGAAGCTAACCATGCCATTCAATTGAGTTTTCGTGCCCTATACATGAATCCACCATTGGAGCTCGTTAGGGTTTCAAAGCTGTAAAATTGGGGTTTCTCTCGTCCGGTAAAATTGAGACACAAGACTTATGCCATTAGAATCAGAAGCTTCACACGAATTCAATACACATGTCGCGCTCAATTTATGAGCAACGGTGGCCTAATCGCTATTTTCCAGTTTCAGGATTAGTGGGGGTTTAAAACCCCCGCTATTTGATTTTCGTTGCAGGTATAACATGGAGAAGAAGCCTGCGTGTCCTCTCGTGGTTGGATCGTTTGAATTTTTAGCGCGTTTTTATCATTAGTGTGACTTATTATTTATTATATTTGTTTTGCATGATACTTACGAATGCGTTGAATGGTGTGGTGGTTGGGAACCTTGTTGGCAAGCCTTGGGACCTGGGTTCGATCCCCAGGTCCCCCATATTTCCTTCTATTTTTTCTCATAACGTGGTTAGGTACTCAACGTGTCCAGAATTATACCGTGCACCCAGCGCTGGAGCTTGCCACGCGCCTCATAAGATCAATCCAGTGGTCAGAAGCTGCAGACCACCATGTGCATAGGTCAACGCCTTCATACACAAGCCAGGAAAGTCCACGTGGGCTAGCGTTTCATGGGCCTAATTGCTGTCCACAAACCTCCAAAAGGGTCAACAAACCCCCCTTGTTTGTATTTCTTCCCTATTTTCTTTTCCTTTTTATTTTTGTTTTAATTATTTTCTTTTAATTCCCTAAATTAATAATTTTAATAATATAAAAACACACAAAAAATCAGAAAAGACAAAAATAAAAATATATTTTATTTAATGTTATTTTGTAAATAAATTTTGTTAACTAATTTAGTTTTAATATTAGGTTTAATTTTAATGTTTTCTTAATAAATTAAAAAACATAAAAATTAGGGTTTCTAGCTTTTTATTCCTTTTTTTCAATAAATTAAAATTTCTTCTTATTATTATTAATAATTAATGTTATTTTGTAAATAAATTGGTAATTAAATAATTAGGTTAAAACTAGGTACAACTTAAACATTTTTTAATAAACTAAAAATAGTTTAGAATTAGGTCTTTTAATTCCAATTTAATTTTCTCATTAAACTCCATAAATACAAAAAACTCCAAAAAAATTCTTTCTTTTATTTAAATTTGATTAATTTCATAATTTTAATTTAATTTCTTTAAAAGGGTCCAACGCCCTCGCTTTCGATTATAATTTTGTTTCGCGCGCTTATTTTATTTCTTTTTGTGAATATAATGTATTTATCCCAAAGCTATGTAATAGATTGATTAGGACATTTATTTTCCGCATTTTATTTTATTTCAAATCGGGTCTTGGATTAATTTGGCGATGTGGACCCGCGCCTTTGTAATAGCGTAGGACTTTTACCTTCTCGCATCTTTTAACTGTAAATAACTTGCATGAAAGAATGAATGCCAAAAATAAAAACAAAGCGTAGATCACAAATGCATGACAAGATAAAAATAATTGAAAATGACACACAAATCACACACCACCCCTAGGGTACGCCTCACTGTTGCCTTGCCCCTCGAAAAGTGGTCGTCGAGTAGAGGACGTTTTAGTAAGTCCTCATGTCCATGAACATGGTATGAGGGTAGCTTCTAAGGTGTCTTCCTATTGCTCTGGTGACCACACTGTCCCGAACCCTCGAATTGACCCGAACACCTCCAACGATGGTCCTACCTACCTCTCAATGGTGGGATGGCACTATCTTAAGGACATTTACACAGACGAATTCCTTAGGGTAGGTAGACGACTCGTAGATACTTGCTCTAATTTCAAAATAAATCAAAAACTCTTTTCACACCGACACTTTCAAAAAGCTTTCAAAGCAACTTTTCAAACACTCTTGAGGACTGATACAAGAGTCGAACTGAAATTTTCAAAGAAACTTTTTTAAACCCACAGTTGAAAAGCAAACAAACAATTTTGAAAACACAAATGAGCAAGTATCTAAGAGCCCATGGATAACCATGGATAGAAAGGGTGCTAACACCTTCCCTTTCTATAAATCTACCTCCCGAACCGAGAGCAATCTCTATAAGGAATTTTTCTGTGCTTTTGTCCTTTCCATTTGGAGAAAATAAAAGACGGTGGCGACTCTTGCTTCCGCGACATTTCGCGAACCAGCGTTAAATAGTCAGTTCCAGATCCACCGATCACAACATAGAATTAATTTCTTTTATTTAAATTTCATGTTTCTTTAATAATTATCTTTTTTTTAAATATAGATCCAGATCAATTATTTTTTAACTTAAACCATTTTTATAAATTAAAACAAAAAACAACAAAAAGATTTTTTTATATCTTAGGATTTTTAGACGTCTTTTCAAATTTGCGCGTTATTATTCTTTCGCACTTCATTTTATTATTGTAACTGTATATTGGGATGTAATAGATGATTAGTAGGACCTTTACCGCTTTTATTTATTTTTCCCCCAGTTTTGGATATGTACATAATCCCCCTCCTCGAAGCCTTGTAATAGCTAGGTTTTATATTTCTGCACTTTTAAATTACTGCAATTATTAACTGCTAGATGTATGACTAATAGGATTGTATGGCAAGAATAATCAAACATTAGCAAACTTAATACAAGACTAAAATAACTGAACATAACACACCTTGCACATATGCACCCTTAGGGTATACCTCACTTGGTTGCCTCGGAAAATAATGGTCATGTCCCTAGAACATAGGGATACCCTTAGCAAAGACCCTCGGTTAAAGTCAGTATTGTACCCCAAAATTTTCCCTCCCATTTTTCTCAAGACATTTCAAGAAAGATCCTCAAGTTGATCAAGGTAGTCCAAGGGTTGACCAGACAAGCTCTCTCCTAAGGCAGTCTACCTCAAATTAGGGTTTCATGTTGCATCAAGATACTTGAGTCCAAGGGATCCCAAATGCTCACCAATGCCCTAATATGTTCTCAATATCATCCATGTCAAGTTTCAAGCCTTGCAGAGGAAGTTTGCTCAGTCAATTGCCCAAAGGGTTGGAAATCGACTATGCTAGGGCAAAAGTCAATTGTGGCTCACATACAGTCAAACTTCAAGATTTTTGGTAAACATCCTCATTTTGAAGTATATTTCATCATTTTATCAAGGGTTGATCATGATTCATCAAGGATTGCTCATAATTCATCAAGAATCAAAAGTTGCTAAATTAGGGTTTTGTAGGAAAAGTCAACTCAACTTTGACCAAGCATAACTTTCTCATACTTTATGAGAAATGACCCATAAAAAGCTCATTTTGAAGAGGATGTCATTCTATACAATTCATCTTCAGCTCCCAAGTTCAAAATATGCACTCACAAGAAGTTATGAATTTGGACATTATAGGTCATTTTGAAAAGTCAACAAAAACACCTTTTTTGTCAAAGCTTCATACATGAGCATGGAATATCAAATTGAGATGAGACCAAAAGGGTTGCTTAGAGGACATATCAAGATTTCTAAAAAGTCCAATAACACCTCCAAAGAGTCAAAATTGAGGAAGTTATGCATTGGTGAAGTTGACCTTTTTTGCAAAATTATCAAAAGTCAACTATGCCCAAAACTTCAATTTTTGCCAAATGGGCCCAATCTTTTCCACTTGTTTTAAGTTGAAAACATGGTCCACGAGCCCTAGCCTTTGCCACTTGTCATTATATTATTTATATTATTTATTTTGTTTTTTATTTGAATTAAACCATTTTAAATCAAAACAAATCATATAAAATCCAAAATATTGAAAACTCAAGATTTTTTACATGATTCAGGTCTTAATGTCCACCTAACATAAGATCAAATTCGTGTAAAGGCATGGTGTGGACAAAAAGATTGAATTAGGCTATTTTTGGAATGATATTCAAAGTGAATCAAATCAAGAATCAAGACATTAATGGAGGGAGATTAAGGCTAGGTTTTCAACCCTAATCTATTCCTCAGTACATATAAAAGGAATGCAGACCAGAAGAGGCTAGAGAAGGAGGAGCAACATCTAGAATCAAACTTGGAAAAATCAAGAAAAAGTGCAAACACGAATTCCCACTTAGATGCCAATTCAAGACCCTTGGACCATTCCAATCACTTCCTGGGATCCCCAACAAGCAAAAGCAATCAAGAACCAGTGTTTCCAGGCCCTATATCACGCTGTAAGTCCATCACGATATTGCTTCTTTCTTGAATTTTGTTTGCAAAATTCTGGCATGTATAGCATAATATAATCATAGATTCTTGTTCACCATGACAATTGCAAGCTTTCTGTAATACCCAATTGCGTTTTCATAGACTGAATTGATAATTGCCATTGTTAGGTTTTTTGGTTCTGTTTTAGGGTTATTGTATACAGGAAAAATTAGTCTCCATGAAGGGTACCATCATGTTCAGAATGACAAGACGAATCCAACCATGGCATTAGAAGTCATTTATCGTGCCCATGGAGGATTTTGAGATGAACCAGGGTTGAAGCTACGGACATACGTCTGTAGGTAAAAGTCCCTGTAACTTTTACCCACAGAGAAGGGAAGAAGATGATTAGCTGGCAAGCAACCATTGGCCTGTTCAAATTTCCCCGCGAGTTTTTTCCATATTACGCTTGTTTATAATATAATAATTGTTTTGTATTATTTAACAACAAGAACAAGTAGCGCAGTTGGTTACAGGGCGAAGGCAAAATGCTTCAGGACCTGGGTTCGAATCCCAGGTCCCCCACTTTCTTCATATTATTTTCTTGCAGATAATCCAGCGTGCGCATGAAGCTAAGGTCCATCATATGACCTCAAGATCCAGTCTGCCAAGTGGCCAGATGGCCAGATCCAAAGGCCATCCATGAGGGAGCATCAAATGCCTAGTCAAACGCATAGCATAGGATCTCAAAAGTCAACATGGACTTCCATCTTTTGGGTCCAGTAGCTGCTATCTGCACCCCCCATATTGCTCAGGCCCAATATCTCTTCTCTAACTTTTTTTTATATATTTATTTTATTTACTAACACAATTAACTATTTTCTTTTTATCAAAAAAATCATAAAAATAATACTTTTCACAAATTAGGTTTAGATTTTATAATTAATTAATTTAATTAGATTTTAATTTTAGGTAAACTTTAATTTCTTTTTGCAAATAATTAAAAATAATTAGAAAGTTAGGGTTTTGTCTAAATTTAATTTAATTTTCTTTTCCTAAAAATAACAAAAAACATAAAAAATAGGCCATGTAATTATTTTCATTAATTAATTTAATTAGCTAATTAATTTGTATATTTAATTTTAAAACCTAATCCTTTTTATTAAAAAACAACAAAAACATTTTTTCTTTTAATTAGGTTAAAAGGGTCAAAACCCTAATTTCTTCCCGATCTTAATTTCATCGCGCGCGTTATTATTATGTTTACCATATTAATGTAACTGCTCACAAGTTATAATAGTTAATTAGGACGTTTATTTTCATTTATCACTTTATTTTCAAAGGGTTTATTTTTTGGCTATGTAAATACCCGAAGCCTTGTAATAGCGTAGTTTAATTTCCGCACTTTTAATTCCACAAAATATTAAACTGTTAGATGTATGATATAGGGATGCATGACAAGAATTTATGTAAAACTTTAAAACAGTTAGATAACCCTAAAATGTGCAAAGATAAATAATCTGAAATTGAATCACTCGCACATGCGCATTCCTAGGGTACACTCCCACTTGGTTGCCTTTGGTAAACAGTTATTGAGTATAGGATGCTTTAGTGGTCGTCCTTTTGTCCAAAGATCAAAGTTGCCTCGGAAAGGTTGCCTCAGATATTGTTGCCTCGGATAAATTGATCTAAGACATTAGGGTTATTACTAAGACGTCCTAACATAGCTTTAGTGACCGTACGTCCTGTTGTACCCCAAAATTTTCCCTCCCATATTTCCCAAGACATTTCAATAATAACTTCCAAGTTGCTCAAAGATAGCTCAAGAGTTGGACAGTTAAATCACATCCTAAGGCAGTCAATCTCAAATTAGGGTTTTGTGTTGCATCAAGGTCCTTACATCCAAATGACCTCAAGTGCTCCCCAATGTCTTAATATGCTCTCAAGTTCATCCATGTCAAATTTCAAGCCTTGCAGAGGAAATTTGGTCAGTCAATTGCTCAAAAGGTCCAAAAGTCGACTGTGCTAGAAAAAAGTCAACTGTGTCCCAAATACAGTCAAACTTCAAGATTTTTTGCCAACATTCTCATTTTGAAGGATAATTCATCATTTGATCAAGGGTTGATCATGATTCATCAAGGATTGCTCAAGATTCATCAAGATTCAAAAGTTGCTAAATTAGGGTTTTGTAGGAAAAGTCAACTCAACTTTGACTAAGCATAACTTTCTCATACTTTATGAGAAATGACCCATCCAAAACTCATTTTTAAGAGGATGCAATTTACTACAATCCATATTCACACCCCAAGATCAAGAAATGCACTCACAAGAAGTTACAAATTTGGACATTATAGGTCATTTTTGAAAGTCAACAAAAACACCTTTTCTTCCAAAGCTTATAACTTGATCATGGAACATCAAAATGAGAAGAGACAAAAAGTTTTGGTTAGAGGACATCTCAAGGTTTCTAAAAAGTCCAAGAAAACCTCCAAAAGTTCAAAATTGAAGAAGTTATGCATTGTTGAAGTTGGGCATTTTTCCAAAATTGCCAAAAGTTAACTATCCCCAAAACTTCAAATTTTGTCAAATGGGCCCACTTTTTTCCACTTGATTTGATCTTGTCACACCACACACGTGTCCTATCTTCAATTTCATGACCAATTATTAATTTTTCTATTTTATTAGATTTTTATTGATTTAATTCATTTTTAATCAATTTAAATCAAAATAAAATCTCAATATTAATAACTTGTGATCTTTTTGATTGATACAACTTTCAATTACCATGATGGATACAATCAAATTGGTACCATGCCATATTGTGAACAAAATATTTGATTTGGGACAATTTTGGAAGCTTTGTTAATGGTGATCAAATCAAATCTCAAATCATCAATTCACATGGATTCAAAGCTCAATTCTTGACCTAATTGCTTCCCTTATACTCACACAAGCTGGACACACACAATACACGACCAAAAAGCTGCACAAACGGCCAGACCAAACTTGGAAAAAAGCTTGAAAATCTTGAAACTGAAATCATACTTAAAGCTTGATTCAAAGCAAAAACTCCACACTACTCTCTTGCTGGACATCCACTGGATCTATTGGAATCAAAATCAAGCCTTGAAACCTCCTAAATAGCGTTGTAAGTGTTCTTGAACATGGCCCTGTACATGGAATCATGATCTCTTATTCTTGCATCCTTTTGCCAAAATTATTGCATAATCATGTTAATCGGCCTATTTAGAATGTTTCTGCAATATTTGATTTCATTTTTATAGCTTGTAACCCCCTAGCCGGTTCTAGGGTTCTTACTATGCATTTTTGGGCGTTTTGTTTTCAGGAAAAAATAGGTCAAATACTGGCCATGGTTGTGTTCAGGGAGGAGAAACGAGCATGGGGATGATCTTAGTTCGCATTTATATGGCCTGGAAGTTGTTTTATGATGAACCCACGGATCTTGCTGTGGATAAAAATCCGCAGGTAAGAAACCAATGTTTCAATGAAGAAGACGCTGACGCGTCTCCCTCCCATTCGCCCTTTCAAATCTCGCGCGCTTTATTTTTTTATTTACAACATATTGATTGTTTTTTGCATATAATATTCTCCACTTATCCATTTAACAAAAGCGCGCAATGGCTCAGTTGGTGAAGGCGTTAGTGGATTGTCCAATGGGACCTGGGTTCGAATCCCAGGTCCCCCAATACATTTGTTTAATTTTTCTTCAGGCAATTGCATGTGATTTCCAAAGCGTGGTCCACCATACTCCTCATCCCATCAGGCGCCAGATGGCCTCCAGGCCAAATCCAATGGCCAAGATTGAAGGCCTACCATGAACTCTGGTCAACAGGCGCGCGTGAGATCCTGGAAAGTCAAACAAGGCTTGTATGAATTGGGCCAAACAAATGCTATTCAAACACCCTGATCCAGGCCCAACACTTTTTTTTGGTTATTTCTTTTTCTCTTCATTATATTTATTTATTTTGCCAATTATTATTATTATTATTTTAAACTAACCAATTAAATATTTTCCTCATAAAATCAGAAAACACCAAAAAATAATATTTTTTATTTATTAAAATTAAATTTGACTTGTAAATAAATATAATTTAATCAATTTAGCATTTAATTAGGTTTAACTTTTAACATCTTTTGCAATAATTAAAATCAATTTAGAATATTATGTTTTTATTAACATTAATCCATTTTATTTTATTTCCTTAAATATTCAAAAACCCAAAAATATTTTAATTAATTAATTAATTAACTTTGACCTAATTTAATTCCATTTAATTCAAAAACAACAAAAAAATATTTTCTTTTCAAAAAGGGTCAAAACCCTAAAAAATGCGCCAATTTAATTTTCTCGCACGCGTATCATTTTTCCAATATTGTAATTGCTTCCGGTATGTAATAGCTTTTAATTAGGACTTTAATTATTTATCGCTTTATTTTATTTTCCGCAATTTAAATTAAAGGGTTTGTTTTTGGCGATGTAAATACCCGACGCCTTGTAATAGTTTAGATTTAATTTCCGCAATTTAAATACCGCAACTATACACTGCTAGATGTTTGATAATAGGGAATGCATGACAAGATCCAATGTATGAACTTAAAATCAACATAGCTCACCCATGACATGTACAAAGATAAATAACTGAAAAACAATACACTCGCACATGCGCACTCTTAGGGTACACCTTACTTGGTTGCCTTCGAAAGTGGTCATTGAGTATAGGAAGTTTTAGAGGTCGTCCTCTTGTCCAAAGATCATAAGTTGCCTCGAAACGGTTGCCTCAGATAAAATGATCTAAGACATTAGGGTTACCGCTAAGGCATCCTAACGTTTCTTTAGTGACCACACGTCCCTTAATCGAATTAACTCGAAAACTCCGACGATGATGCTACCTACTCATCAATAGTGGGCTAGCGTTGTCTAAAGGACATTAGCACAGTTTAATTCCCTTTTCGAGTAGGTATGGTTCTTAAGTACTTGCTCCTTTTAAAAACAAAACTTTTTACACTTACACCTTTCAAACAAAATACTCTTTTCAAACCCACAAACACAAAGAAAAGCAAATTTTGAAAACACAATGAGCAAGTACCTAAGAGCCCGTGGATAACCACAGATAGAAAGGGTGCTAACACCTTCCCTTTATATAATCTACCTCCCAAACCCGAGAAATATCTCAAAAAGGAATTTTTCTGTGCTTTTGTCCTTTCCTTGTTGGCTAAAATAAAAGACAGTGGCGACTCTTGCTCACCGCGACATTTTGCAAAAACATACGCAAAACGCGAACCAGCATTCCAAAATAGTCAATTCTCTTTCCCACCGATCACACGTCCCTTTCGAATTGACCCTCAAAACTCCAACAATGATGCTACCTACTCACTAATAGTTGGATAGCGCTGTCTAAAGGAAACGAACATAGAACGATTCTTTTTTCGAGTAGGTAGATTAGTTCTTAAGTACTTGCTTAATCAAAACAAAATTTTCACACTTACACTCCTTTACAAACAAAGTTTTCAAAAACACTTCATTACACTCTTGAAGACAGAAGCAAGAGTTAAATCAAAGTCAAAAACAAAAAACTTTTCAAATCACACAAACACAAAGAAGCAATTTTGAAAATTATGAGCAAGTACCTAAGAGCCCGTAGATAACTACAGATAGAAAGGGTGTTAATACCTTCCCTTTCTATAATCTACCCCCCATACTCAGAAATATCTCGAAAAAGGAATTTTTCTGTGCTTTTTTCCTTTCCTTGTTGGATAAAATAAAAGACGATGGCGACTCTTGCTTTCCGAGACATTTTGCAAACACAAACGCAAAACGCAAACCAGCATTCCTGAAAAACAGTCCCAGTTCTGGCCACCGTATCCCAGAACTGGCGACTCTGCTGGGGAAATAATAAGTGGGGTGTACCTTAGGATTAGTTCATCATATTGTTTTCTAATGTTTTATTTGATTGCTTTATCTTTATGGGCTTTGTATCGAAGTTACTATAGATTCTAACTCGGATCTGGGGATACCTTTTAGGTAAGTAGCAATAGACTGAGGGAACTGTACAGCGTAGACCGATACGGTTGAAGCAGTAGCTACGTTGATATGGCACATTAGTTGGTACCGATATCCCTTGTGGAGCAACAAGGAGAATATGGGGCTGCTATATGGGTCATTAAGCATCAACTGATCTTAGAACCTATAATTGACCAACTTGGACATAGAAAGTAGCATGATGCTACACTCATTGAGACCATACTCTCGCAATGGTTCCAGCCGCAAGAAAAGATTGTGTGAGCTGAAACTATGACCGATGAAGGATGGTCAGTGATATTGAGATCCTCTAGAACTCGATTACTATTACTAGGACAGGTTGAACCAACTAAACTGCAAGAGGGTAGTACCTAGACTCCATGCCAGTCTGAAATTTGAGGGCTACTGTGTGACTTGTTTGCCCTTACCATGTTTTCTATCTATGATACCTGTGGTGTGTTTTTATCATGACATCATGCATCATGACATCGCATGCATATTTCATTAGACTAACCATTTCATAGACCGAGGGGATTCATCTTTGTTCTGTTTTGCAGATCATGGCTTCTATGTAAAGAAATACCATTCGAGTCAACTTCGTGCAGATCCCTGCTCAGCTCAGAGAGTTGGTTTCAAGAGTTCCTGATACTTCCTCATTTATTAGAAGACATGGTCATCTCCTTAGCCTGGTCACTTCAAAGTTGGACGAGCAAATGATGAGTGTATTGTTCCAGTTCTTTGATCCATTGCATCATTGTTTTACCTTCCCGGACTATCAGCTGGTCCCTACTTTGGAGGAGTTTTCTGATTTACTTGGTGTGATACGGTGGGAAGAACTGAATGTTTTTTGGAATGCTGGTTTGCGTTTTGCGTTTGTTTTTGCAAAATGTCGCGGTAAGCAAGAGTCGCCACCGACTTTTATTTTATCCAACAAGGAAAGGAAAAAAGCACAGAAAAATTCCTTTTTCGAGATGTTTCTCGGGTTCGGGGGGTAGATTATAGAAAGGGAAGGTGTTAGCACCCTTTCTATCTGTGGTTATCCATGGGCTCTTAGATACTTGCTCATATGTTTTCAAAATTGCTTTCTTTGTGGTTGTGGGTTTGAAAAAAGTTTTTTATTTGAAACTTCGATTTAACTCTTGCTTCTGTCCTTAAGAGCGTATGAAGTGTTTTTGAAAACTTTGTTCGAAAAGTGTAAGTGTGAATAGTTTTTGTTTTTTGAAAGAGCAAGTATCTAAGAACCATCTACCTACTTGAAAAAGGAATCGTTCTATGCTATCTTCCTTTAGACAATGATATCCCACTATTGATGAGTAGGTAGCACCATCGTCGGAGTTTAAGGGTCAATTCGAATGAGGGACATGCGGTCACTAAAGCAATGTTAGGACACCTTAGCGGTAACCCTAATGTCTTAGATAATTTGTTTTGAGGCAACAATATCCGAGGCAACCGTTTCGAGGCGACTATGATCTTTAGACAAGAGGATGACCTCTAAAGTGACCTATACTCAATGACTGCGTACGAAGGCAACCAAGTGGGGTGTACCCTAAGAGTGCGCATGTGCGAGTGTGTCGTTTTCAGTTATTTTTGTCTTTGTACATGTTAATGGTGATCTAAGTTGATTTTAGGTTAAGACATTCAGTCTTGTCATGCCATCCCCTATTATCAAACATCTAATAGTTTATAAGTTGCGGAAATTAAATGCGAAATTTACATTACAAGGCGTCGGGTATTTACATCGCCAAAGACAAACCCTTTTAAAAATAAATAAAGCGATAAAAAAAAATAAAGGTCCTATTTACTATTACAAACCGGAATCAGATACATAATAGGATAAATGAAAATGAATCGTGTGCGGGAAATTAAATCGAGTGCGAGCTTAGGGTTTTGACCCTTTTTTATTAAAGAAAAGAATTTTTGTTGTTTTTATATTTTATGAAGAAATTAATCTAAGTTAATTACTAAATTAATGAATTAATAAATAAAATAAATTATTTTTGGATTTTTGGTATTTTAAGGAAGAAAAATAAAATTAATTGAATTAATAAAACCTAATTAAGTCTAATTTAATTTTAATTATTTAAAAAATATATTAAAGTTATTCTAATTAACCTAAATTAATTAATAGGTTTGTTAATAAAAATAAATACTAAAATTTGATTTGAAGTAAAAATGTTTTTTGTGGTTTTAATTTTATAAAGGAAAAAAAATTTGATTGGTTAGAAAATAATAAATCAATTAAATCAATAAAACAAATATTAAATAAAAGAAATAGAGAGAAGAGGTTTGGGCCTGAAAAAGGTATCTGAATAGCAATCTTATGGCCCAATAGTGCTGGCCTTGTTTGACCCTTTTTGATTCCATGTGCGCGTGCTGACTTGGTCTATGGTGGACCGTCAGTTTCTGGCCACCAGATTTGGCCTATGGCCATCTGGCCATCAGATGCTTGAGGGTGTATGGTGGGCTTCGCGCTTGGATCTGCACACAATCACCTGAAGAAGAAAAATAAATGGAAATTAGGGGGACCTGGGATTCGAACCTAGGTCCTGTTGGATGTTGGATGGAGACGCTTGCCACTACGCTGAATTGTTTTATTTGTTAATAATATACGAATAATATATAATAAAAGAAATCAACGCTTATGGATCAGAAAAATAAGACGCACAAAAACCATTTGAATTGGCCAACCAGAAGCTGACACACACTCGTCCCTGTCCTTCCACTACTGTAATTTTACCTGCGGATTTGAATCCGCAGCTAAAAGCGCAGCTCAATCCAAAAATCCATTCCAGGCAATAAAAATGATCTTCAAAGGCATGGTAAGGTTCGTCTCCTTCTCCTAAGTGCAACCATGCCCATTATAGGGATCAATTTCACCTGAAACAAGAATCCCTAAAAAACAAAACGTAACCCTAGCCATGGTATTTTGGGTTTACAGCGCATATAAACCAAATTGAATATTGCCAAAAGCTTAGAAATGTCATAAGGATTATAAATATGCCAAGAATTTGTTCAAATGATGCAAGCATGAAGATTTACGGTTTCAAGAACAGAGCTTGGCATCGTGATACTTACAGTGCTTTTGAAGGCCTGAGGACGCGTGCTTTTGATCCAGGAAGGTTGTGTGATCACCCAGGAATCGATTGGGATGCTTCTTGGCTTCTGAGATTGCCTCTAAGTATGAATTTGAATTCAAGCTTTTTGTCTCTTTTTTCAATTTTTCATCTGTCTATGCTTGCAGCCTCTAAGCCTTATTTTCGTGTGCCTCTCTTGCTTATGTATGATACAAGGTGTTAGGGTAACAAATATGGATGGAATCTCTCTAAATCAATGCATTGTAATGTGATTTGATTCACTCTTTACCACTTGCCAAATTTTCCCAAATCTCAATCTTTTCACATGAATTGGTGAGATACGAATTTGATGCTGACCATGATGATAATTAAGGCCTGAAACAACCATAAAGATCTTAAGTAATCAATATTTGGATTTTATATGATTTAATTTTGATTTAAAATGAATAAATTCAATAAAAATCAACTTAAATAGTAAAAATAAAATATGGGATCATGGCTGAAGCTAGGACACATGGACACTGATGCAAGCTCAAATCAAGTGGAAAAGAATCGGCCCATTTGACAAAATTTGAAGTTTTAGGGATAGTTGACTTTTGGCAATTTTGCAAAAATGCCCAACTTCAACAATGCATAACTTCTTCAGTTTTGAACTTTTGGAGGTGTTCGTGGACTTTTTAGAAAGCTTGAGATGTACTCTAACCAACACTTTTTGTATCATATCATTTTGATATTCCATGCGCAAGTTATAAGCTTTGGCAAAAAATGTGTTTTTGTTGACTTTCAAAAATGACCTATAATGTCCAAATTTATAACTTCTTGTGAGTGCATTTTCTGATCTTAGGGTATGAAGATGGATTATAGGAAATTACATCCTCTTCAAAATGAGATTTGAATGGGTCATTTCTCATAAAGTATGAGAAAGTTATGCTTGGTCAAAGTTGAGTTGACTTTTCCTACAAAACCCTAATTTAGCAACTTTTGAGTCTTGATGAATTTTGAGAAATCCTTGATGAATCATGATCAAACCTTGATCAAATGATGAAATATTCTTCAAAATGAGAATGTTGACAAAAAATCTTGAAGTTTGACTGTTTATAGGTCACAATTGACTTTTGCCCTAGCATAGTCGATTTTGGACCCTTTGAGCAATTGACTGAGCAAACTTCCTCTACAAGGCTTGAAACCTGACATGGATGATCTTGAGAGTATATTAGGACATTGGGGAGAACTTTAGGTCATTTGGACTCAAGGATCTTGATGCAACACAAAACCCTAATTTGGGTTTGACTGCCTTAGGAGATAGCTTCACATTGTACAAAATTTGTTTGTTTTACTGAAAGACGCATTTTCAAAATATTTAAAGACAGACATAAGCTTTGCATTTTTGAAATAATATTGTTTGCCTATGACTTTTTGTTCGAAAAGCAGAGAAATTCGCACGACGAATACCTAGTGAACAAAAAACCTTCTCAAGGGTCATCTCAAGTGAAACAAAAGCACCTCCAATCAAGGGGCACGGCATGAGCATTGTCCATAATCTGGGGCAGTCAAGTCAAGATTCAGAGAATCTCTCAAATGCCAAAATAACCAGGGGCAAATCTCCGCCTGAGTCACTTGGGGCATTGGACATGAATTCCAGCTATGAATCTTGCCTGATCAAACGAAGATCTTCTGGTCACATGGCAACACAATAATAGGGGCACCTCCCTACATCCTGAGAGCATGGACATAGTCAAAAAAAATACTGCGCATAATCAAAGACCCGCTAGGTTGACACACCTGGGCAAAAATAAGGGCTTCCCGGCGAGCTAAAAAGGTTCGGGCAAAAATAAGGGATGAAAATGAAAAAATCTGTACACCCGGCAAGTCGAAAACCTGAAAAGGCGGCTTGGGAAAAAATGGGTATCCCAGTGGACTGGAAACCCGAAAGGGCGGTCCAGGCAAAAGTTAGGGATCAAAAGCGTACGACTATGTCCCGTCATCTCGTCACTTGCCTACCAGAAGAAGATTTGTCAAACCGACAGTCATCAAGCACCTCCACAGGTACCTTCTCCCGTAGAAGCTGGGGCAATAAGAGTCGTCCGGACTATACAAGCTGCTCTGTCCTGAAGGTACGAGTTAGATTCAGCTGAAGAACATAACCAGGTTACCTCCACTCCCCGCAGAGTAAGATAAGGATCAGCAATACTCTCCCCCGAGCAAAGTTGGTCTCCCGTCAGCCCTAAAAAGGCACAGTATTCCCCAGCAAGTCAACGATACTCTCCCCAAGCAGAGTTAGCCTACAGTCAGCCTCAAGGAAGTCGGATATCCCCAGAAGATCTCAATATTCCCCAGCGGAGTATACAGATGTTCCTAAGCAAGCATCCCCGACAGTCTTAATATAAGATTGTTCCCCAGCGGAATACAAACACCCCAGTGGAGCCACTTCCCTAGTATAGTCAAAAGTTTCCCCAGGAAAGTTGAATCAATCTCCCCAGTAGATTCTGGAAGGATATCCCCAGTAGATTCTGGAAGCTTATCCCCAGTAGATTCTGGAAGCTTATCCCCAGTAGATTCTGGAAGCTTGTGCCCCGCAGAGTGACAAAGCATCTCCCCGGCTTTATTCAGAAGGTTATCCCCCACCAGAGCTTATAACTGGGTTATCCTCAGCTAATTACCACGGAAAGATCGTCCTCGGCGAAGTTCTTCCTATCCCCCAGCGGAGTCCATCAAATTCTTCCAACAGAGCTTATCAGCGGAATCCCCAGCGGAGTTATCATCAAAACCTCAGCAAAGTATCTCTTTCCACAGAGTATTTCCCCGCAGAGTAATCTCTCCAACAAGTTTATTCCCCAACGGAGTCATCTTCTCCTACCGGTTTATGCTTGCAACCATCATCCCCAGCGGAAGCGAGAGACTATACTCTTGACATCAGCCCAGGAGTTAACTTCCCGGCATCCGTCAAGGATTTCTTTTCCTAGACGAAAATACATTCATAAACATCACATCTTCATACATTATAGCATGCATACGCATCATATCACAAATCTCATTTATTTTTGAGGACATCTTAATATCATGCAGTTCATGCATCATGACACTGCATACAGCTAACGTTTTGCCTTTTTAGGAAAAAAGGTCAATCCAAAGATGATTACTATCAACTGTCGCAATTCCAGATTCGATACTTGTATCTAGCCAGGGCATATCTGTGAGCGATTGATTATGGATTCGATACTTGTATCTCGCCAGAGTTACTTATTCAGAGATAGCTGGGAAATGCTCCAGATATGGATGCTATTCTTTTGCTTATTTAAAGTTTCTTCTCAGAGATAGTTCAAATATGCTCCAGAACCGGATGCTATTCTATTGCTTATTCAGAGTTACTTATTCAGAGATAGCTGGGAAATGCTCCAGATATGGATGATATTCTTTTGCTTATTCAAAGTTTCTTCTCAGAGATAGTTCATATATGCTCCAGAACCAGATGCTATTATGTTGCTTATTCAGAGTTGCTTATTCAGAAATAGCTTGGAAATGCTCCAGACATGGATGCTATTCTTTTGCTTATTCAAAGTTTCTTCCAG
This sequence comes from Vicia faba, assembly GCA_948472305.1. Classification (NCBI taxonomy): domain Eukaryota; kingdom Viridiplantae; phylum Streptophyta; class Magnoliopsida; order Fabales; family Fabaceae; genus Vicia; species Vicia faba. The sequence continues at coordinate 843,013,575 of OX451737.1, forward strand.
AAATGGCTTAGAGATGCTCCTGACCCGGATGCTATTCTATCGCTTATTCAGAGTTTCTTCCCAGAAATGGCTTGGAAATGCTCCAGACATGGACGCTATTCTTTTGCTTATTCAGAGTTTCCTTTAAGAGATAGCTTGGAAATGCTCCAGACATGGACGCTATTCTTTTGCTTATTCAGAGTTTCCTGTCAGAGATGGCTTAGAGATACTCCAGATCCGGATGTTATTCTTTTGCCTATTCAGATTTCTCTCCAGAGATGGCCTAGAGATGCTCCAGATCCTGACGCTATTCTACTGCTTATTCAGATTCAAACTTCTAAAGACAACTTAGAGATGCTCCAGATCCGGATGCTATTCTATTGTTTAGTCCAGATTCATTCAAAAGATATTCCAGATACGATCCGGATTCGGATAATACTCTGTCACTCACTCAGATAAAATATGGATATACCCCAGACGCGTCGGTCATTCTACTATTTATTCAGACGTCAGCAATTAGATATAGACTAGATATGCTCCAGACACGGAAGCTATTTTATTTCTTATTCAGATTTAACTATCCATTACATTTCCAAATGACATCTATAAGCCCATTCCCGACAAGGTTCTGTCACATCTTCAGATGGCATCTATAAGCCCATCCTCCTATCCACTACACTTCCAAATGGCATCTATAAGCCCATTCCCGACATCACATTGCTGATATTCTACTATGCGAGTGCAAATTTCTGGGCACTCTAGTGTTCAATCATCTTCCACCTTCGGATCACGAAAGGCACGCAAGCCAATCTACATCCTCAGGTCTAAGAAGATTGAACAGGGGCAACTGTTGTACCCCAAAATTTGCCCTCCCATATTTCTCAAAACATTTTAAGAAAAATTCACAAGTCCAACCCGGCGCGTCATATTCAGGTGTTCTTTCACAAAGATATTTCTGATAACGTATTCTCAAATTCAGGTTCGGCTCAAGAGTCAATTCTTTAAAGAAGATATCCGAATGTGTGAGTTTTCTTGAAGAAATATGGTGAAAAAGTATGCTGAAAGTGCAGTTTTTACGCGCTAAAAAATTCATAACTTGAAGATCGTGACTCGTTTTGAACCCGTTCCGGTGGCCAAAATTCCGTCTTGACATTATCTACGTTTTCATCTCTCACAGCTGGAAGCCAATTTCGATCAGAAGGTCTTCAAAAATGTGGATTTATCAAGTATTTTCGTACAGAAAATTTGTGACAGAAGTTTATTTGCGTCATGTTCAGAAAATCATAACTTGGTCGATTTTCATCGTATCGAGCTGGTTCTGGCGCCAAAATTTCACAAATTGAGTTGGCTACATTTTCACAGAAGGTATTGAGTTCAAACGGTATTCAAAAGGCCTTCGTTTTTTAATCAGAGTGCATGACACGCCAAAAATCCTGAATGCTGAATATTATTTCATCTGGGCCGAAACTTCGAAAATTCATAACTCGGTCAATTTTTATCGGATTGGGCTCATATTTTTACACAAGGTCACTGACTCAGAGATCTACAACTTTTCTTCAAAAGTCGAGACCAAATTATGTACCGATCAATACCAGTTTTTTATTGAAGAACGTGTCAGAGTCGACACCGGAGCCCAAAATAAGTTTGTCTGAGCTGAAACTTCAAAAATTCATAACTAATTCAACGTTTATCCGATTGAACCTATTTTCGGACAGGAGTTAGTTCTCGATATCGGCTACATTTTGTTTTCATATTTCAACTTCAAAAATTGCAATTAAGTCTCTGCGATTTAGCCTGGAAAGTGACGAACTCAAGTGAACATTGGAGGCTCAATTGCACATTCAAAGCCCATTTTCTTTACCCTAATTTCCATTATATAATCACCTTCTTTTCACACAAACCAGAGAGGAGAAAAGAGAGAAAAAAAACCTTGCCACAACACTGTCAGAATATCAAATTCTTTCAAGAACCCTAAAACCTTGAAATCCTTATTACAAATCCCTCTCTCACTACAAACAAGTCATCTCAGTTACAAACCAACATCTCACTACTTCTTAAGTAAGGGTAAGGCTGGCTTGATCTCCATGATCAAAAGGGCATAAAAGCATTCATGTCACTACTTTTCCAGTAAGGGTAAGATTTATTTGATCTCCATGATCAAAAGGGTATAATCATTCATACATGCCATATTGTGCCTAAACATTAAATTTCTTCATATATTGGCTTTATTTGCATTTTATGATTTTATTTAATGTGTTCATGAGATTCAACACTGCAGATTTTAGATAGGATCCCATGCAGGTTCATTAAGGAACATTGAGGCCAAAAGCCAAATGGCCAAAAGCCAAAAGCCAAATGGCCAAAACAGAACAGCTTACACATGACACCAATACATGGCGATGCAGACATCTTGAGAAGGTTAAGGAACGTTGAGGCCAGAACACAAATGGACAAAAGCCAAAACACAAATGGCCAAAACAAAACAGTTTACACATGACGCCAATAGCTGTTTCACCCCTCCAATCAGGCTCGTATACTCCTAAACTCTCTCTCTATTTGTATTATGTTCCTTTAATTAATTAATCGTTATTATTTTTATTAATCACTAACCAATTAACATTTTTTCCTAATAAAATCAAAAACACAAAAAAATATTTTATTTATTAAAATTAACTTCATCACTTTTATTTTTGTAAATAAATTAATTTAATCAATTTAGCTTCAATTAGATTTAACTTTTAATATTTTTTGCAATATTTAAAATCAATTTAGAATATTAGGTTTTTTTTAGCATTAATTCAATTTATTTTATTTCTTTAAAAAACTCAAAAATCCAAAAATATTTTCATTATTTAATTTAATTTAATTGTTCATTTAATTTAATTTCATTTAATTCAAAAATAACCAAAAAAATCACTTTCTTTCAAAAAAGAGTCAAAACCCCAAAAAACTCGCATCCGATTTAATTTCCCGCACGCGATCCATTTTATCATATTATTGTATCTGTTTCCCAGAATGTAATAGCTTTTAATTAGGACTTTAATTATTTACCGTTTTATTTTACTTTCCGCATTTTAATTTCAAGGGTTGTTTTTGGCGATGTAAATACCCGACGCCTTGTAATAGCGTAGATTCACTTTCCGCAATTTATTTTCTGCACAATTATTAACTGCTAATGATGCATGACAAGACTTGCCTGAAAAATAAAATCAATCCGTAGCTCACCATAAAAATGTGCAAAGATAACTTGAACATGAAACCTGACACACATGCACATGCCACTCCTAGGGTACACCTCACTTGGTTGCCTCGACGTGGTCATCAAGTATAGGGTGTTTTAGAGGTCGCCCTCCTGTCTAAAGATCCAGTTGCCTCGAAACGGTTGCCTCGAATAAAAAGGATATAGGACATTAGGGTTACCACTAAGGCGTCCTACTATTGCTTTGGTGATCACATGTCCCATATAATCGAATTGACCCGAATAACTCCAACAACGGTGCTACCTACTTCTCAATAGTGGGATAGTACTGTCTAAAGGACATTTACACAACTTAATTTCTTTTGAGTAGGTAGAGGTTCTCAGGTACTTGCTCTTTCAAAACAAAAAACAAAAACAACTTTTCGCACCTACACTTTCAAAAAGTTTTCAAACAAACATTTCATACACTCTTGAGGACTGATACAAGAGTTACCTAGAAGTTTTCAAAACGAAATTTTTTCAAAACCCACAAACACAAGAAAAGCAAACATTTTTGAAAACATAGTGAGCAAGTACCTAAGAGCCCGTGGATAACCACGGATAGAAAGGGTGCTAACACCTTCCCTTTCTATAATCTACCTCCCGAACCGAGAAACATCTCGAAAAGGAATTTTGCTGTGCTTTTGTCCTTTCCTTGTTGGAGAAAATAAAAGACGGTGGCGACTCTTGCTTACCGCGACATTTCGCGAACCAATTTTAAAACAGTCAGTTATATTTCCACCGATCACAGTATGTCACCGTCATCTTCTGCACAATCTTCTTAATGTTCTTATTGGCCGTTTCAACAACCCCATTCATCTTCGGCCGGTAGGGAGAAGAGTTGTGATGCTGTATCTTAAACTGCTTACAAAGCTCGGTGATCATCTTATTGTTGAGATTGGTACCATTGTCTGTAATGATCCTCTCTAGTACACCATATCGACAGATCAGGTTATGCCGAATGAACCGTGCCACGACGTTCTTGGTCACAGTAGCAAAGGAAGCTGCTTCAACCCACTTCGTAAAGTAATCAATAGCCACCAAGATGAAACGATGCCCGTTAGATGCCGTAGGTCTGATCTCGCCGATCATGTCAATGCCCCACATTGCAAAAGGCCAAGGAGTTGTCAAGACATTCAGAGGAACTGGAGGTATGTGAACTTTATCAGCATAGACTTGGCACTTGTGACAGGTCCGGGAATGCTTATAACAGTCGTCTTCCATTGTGGACCAATAATATCCTGCCCGAAGGATTTTCTTTGCCATGGTGTATCCACTGGAATGAGTTCCGAAAGTACCTTCATGTAACTCTGCCATGATCCTTTCTGCTTCGTTCTTATCCACACAACGCAGTAAGGTTGAATCATGGTTACGCTTGTAAAGGATGTCATTACTGATGAAGAACTTCGCCGTGAACCTCCTCAGAAACTTCTTATCATTAACAGATGCACCCTCGGGATACTCGTGAGCTTTAAGATACTTCTTTACCTCATGAAACCAGGGTTTATCCGCTACCTCTTCAGTCTCAACATCGCAACAATGTGCAGGTTCATCCAATCTTTCAATGATAATTCGGGGAGCTTCGTTGTCCCAATTGACCTTGAACATGGAAGACATCGTAGCTAACGCGTCCGCCAACTGATTCTCCTCTCTAGGGAAGTATTCAAAGGTTATCTCCTCGAAGTGGGGAAGAAATGTAAGCATATACTCCTTGTAAGGAATAAGATTTGGATGTTTCGTATCCCACTCGCCTTTGATCTGACTGATCACGAGAGTGGAATCTCCGAAAACACTCAAGAACTTAATCCTTAGGTTAATTGCTGCTCGAAGACCCATAATGCACGCTTTATACTCCGCCATGTTGTTGGTGCAGTTGAAACATAGTCGGGCGGTGAACGGAGTATGAGAGCCTTTAGGAGATATGATCACGGTGCCAATGCCATTACCCAAAGCGTTTGAAGCTCCATCAAAGTGCATATACCATCGGGATCCTTCCTCAGGTCCTTCATCCGGTCCAGGTTCTTCACAATCGGTCACCAACACGATATTCTCATCCGAAAATTCAAAGTTCATTGACTGGTAATCATCCACTGCCTGATGTGCCAAATGATATGCCAACACACTTCCCTTGATTGCCTATTGGGTCGTATATTGGATGTCATACTCAGTCAAGATCATCTGTCATCTTGCTATTCTTCTGGATAAGGCAGGCTTCTCGAAGATATACTTGATTGGGTCCATCTTTGATATCAATAGAGTAGTGTGAGTCAACATATACTGTCTCAGCCGGTGAGCAGCCCATGCCAAAGCGCAACAAGTTTTCTCGAGTAGTGAGTATTGGGTCTCACAGTCGGTAAACTTTTTGCTAAGGTAATAAATAACATGCTCTTTTCGTCCAGACTCGTCATGCTGACCCATCACACACCCCATTGAGTTGTCGAGTACTGTCAAGTATAAGATCATAGGTCTCCCTTCAACTGGTGGCATCAGAATATGTGGCTCTTGGAGATACTCTTTGATCCTTTCGAAAGCGGCCTGGCATTCATCATTCCATTTTACCACTTGATCTTTCTTCAGCAGCTTGAAGATTGGCTCACAAGTAGCAGTCAGGTGCGAGATGAATCGGGCAATGTAATTCAGACGTCCCAGAAAGCCTCTGACTTCTTTTTCTGTTTGGGGAACGTGCATCTCCTGTATAGCCTTCACCTTTGCAGGATCCACTTGAATACCTTTATCGCTTACGTCGAAACCCAGCAGCTTACCAGATCTCACCCCAAAGGTGCACTTGTTCGGGTTTAACCTCGGCTTGTACAACTTCAATCTGTCAAATAGCTTCTGAAGATGGTCAAGGTGTTCTTCCTCAGCCTGGGACCTTGCAATCATGTCATCGACATATACCTCAATCTCATGATGAATCATGTCGTGGAATAAAGAAACCATGGCACGTTGGTATGTTGCCCCAACATTTTTCAATCCGAAAGGCATGACCTTGTAGCAGAAGGTACCCCATTGAGTAACGAAGGTTGTCTTCTCCATATCCTCGGGAGCCATTTTAATCTGATTATAACCGGAGAAACCATCCATAAAAGAGAAGACCTTATGCTGAGTGGTGTTGTCAACCAGAACGTCGATATGAGGCAGAGGGAAATCATCCTTGGGGCTTGCCCTGTTCAGACCCCTATAATCAACACACATCCGAAATTTACCATCCTTCTTCGGCACAAGAACCACATTGGCCACCCACTGTGGGTAAGAAGTAACTGCTAGAAAACCAGCATCAAACTGTTTCATAACTTCAGCCTTGATTTTCTCAGACATTTCCGGGCGCATTCGGCGAGCCTTCTGTTTCACTGGAGGACAATCTTCCTTGGTAGGAAATCGGTTAACCACAATATCGGTATCCAACCCAGGCATATCTTCATAAGACCAGGCAAAGATCTCCACATAGTCACGCAGCATCCGAATCAGTCGTTGCTTAACACTAGGCTCTAAATTTGCACCGATCTTAACCTCTTTCTTGTCTATCTCTGTACCCATATTTATGGTTTCCACCGGCTCTTTGTGTGGCTGTATAACCCTATCTTCTTGAAGTAGCAGTCTAGCAAGTTCACCAGGCACTTCGCAATCATCTTCACCTTCGTCTTCGGCTAAGTTGATCGGACTTTCGAAGTCATAACTGGTAGTAGCAGAGTCGTTATCAGTGGGATCCAGAGTGGATTCAGACCTGTATACGTGAGTGTGTGTAAAATAGCTGTTTTACAATATATAAAAAAAACAGGGAGCGCAAAATTTGAAATGCAAAAAACGTCCAATGCATTTATTAATGATATATGTAAATGACACACATAAAGCCCTCACAAATGAAACCACGGTGCCCCGGGTAAGACACCGGGCCGTAAAGTTAAAAAAATTATCTGTTACAAATACAAAACAAAAGTCTCATTACTGGGTAACAAAAGAAATTGGGATGAAGTCCTTTGCTGTCCAGTTGCTTAGTCCACCATCAGTAGTGGGATAGATCCAACTGTCGAATTCAGACTCTTCAACGTTGTCTTCAATGGCATTTACTCCTGAATTGCTGATAAACAGGGGAGCTCTTCCGATCCGTGCATTTCGAACAACCTTTTGAGCTTATGCAGTGAAACCCAAACCAAACTTGTTAGTCTTAGGTGCAAAATCAGGGAGTTGGCCCCAATTTGCACACCCACCTTTCTCAACAACAGCCCGAGCATCCTTAAAGGAAGCCATCTTCATAGGAGGATCTTCATTGACAGTTTCAGCCGATGCCAGTGTCTGGGGCACCTCTTCAAAGTGTTGAAATGGGGTCTCAATGAACTCCCCATCCATCTCTACATACCGGAAAGAGTTGAGGTGGCTCACCATGTTCCTCTCCTCATACCATCACAATTTTCCCTTTGACTGGGTATTTCAGCATCTAGTGGAGCGTTGAAGTGACTGCCCCAACTTTGTGGATCCATGGGCGACCCAGCAAACAAGAATAGGATGGCCGAATGTCCATCACATAAAAAGTAGACGTGAAAGTCTGAGAACCAACCTTCACTGGAATATCCACTTCTCCATGTACCATTCTCTTTGAACCATCAAAGGCCCTGACAATAATGTTACTTGGCTTCAACTCTAAACCCTCACAGTCCAACCGGTTTAGAGCTTTCTTAGGTAAAACGTTCAATGAGGAACCAGTATCCACCAATACATGGGCTAGAGTAGTGCCCCTACATTCAATGGATACATGCAGGGCATCATTGTGATTTCTCCCCTTAGCAGGCAGGTCGGCGTCAGAGAAACCCAACCCATTATCAGCAGTCAGCAATCTTTAAACTGATCAACTGATGTTTCTTGCGGTACGTGTGCAGTCTTCAGGAAAGCAATCAGAGCCTTAGCATGGGCTTCTGAGCATAACAACAGAGACAACATAGAGATTTTGGATGGGGTTTGCCCCAGCTGCTCGACTACATTGTAGTCGCTCTTTTTGATAATCTTCAGAATTTCTTTCATCTCTTGTCTAGAGGCTTCAACAGTAATCGTCTTCGATGCCTCCGTCTGGGCAGGCTCTCCGGTGGTCTCTTTGCCCCGAGCATTAGAGGACTCGGGAGCAGGGGTAAGAATGGGAACTTGAACAGGAATAGTATCAGGTACACTGGCAGGTATAATAACAACAGGTTTCCGAACAACTGGTGGAGAGATTTCAGGGGAGAAAAGTCTTCCGCTGCGGGTGAGTTTACTAGATCCCACAATATTGCTGACATCAGTATCAACCTCTTCAGCACTCAAGTCTTGCTTAACTCCGTGATAGTATACGTCAGCCCCATAATGCCACGGGATAGCTTTATTGGATGTATATGGGATAGGCCCAGGAACAGTGATGATCAAGGGAGCGATTCTTGGAACATATGTAATTCTAACAGGCTTTCTCGAGGAAGCCTTGGAAGAATTGTCGAAAATGGTGATTATAGCAACTTCTTCAGTAGGAACCAAAGGAACAAGAGTCTTCTCAAAGAGAATTTCTTTATTATCCATCAGGCGTTGGACACCTGTCTTCAAAAGATGGTAATCGGTAGGTAGGATAAAACACATACGGTAACCTTCGTCGTAGCCCGGAAATAAACCGGCTAACAAAAGGTTCTTCTTCACAGTCATCAAGGGAGTAACAATGTCTCTTACAGAAACCACAAATGAGTCTTCATCTATAGCATTCACTCCATGCTTGAGAATATGAGCTGTCACAACATTAGGTCTTTCAGGTGCTTCAAACTCAATCTCCTTCGCATCAATTAAGTCCTGTACCTTATTATTCAAAACCCAACAATCATCTGTATCATGCCCCGGGCTATTAGAGTGAAAAACACAGCGGGCATTAGGGTTGTACTTGGGTGATGTAGTGTTGGGGGTCTTCGGGGCCTCCTTCAGAATCACCAAGTTGGTTTTCAATAACTGTGGCAGAATTTGGGATAAAGTCATGTTGAGCTGAGTGAATTGTCTTTGCGGCCTCTCGGCCCTTGGCTGATTGTTACGCTGAGGTGCAATAGCAGGTCTTGAAATAACAATCGCATTAACAGCTTGGCAGCGTTCAGGTCTATTATGGATTTTTGAACTATAAACAACACTGGACTCTTTCTTAAAAGGCTTCTTCTCGGTGCTTGACTAAGCACCCTTTTGTATCTTACAACTCTTGATACCAACCTCAATTCTTTCCCCGGTCATGATCAGCTCTGTAAACCCGGATGATGAACTTCCAATCAGATGGTTGAAATACGAACCAGACAGGGTCCCCAAAAACATATCCACTAGCTCCCTATCAGCCAAGGGTTGTTGCACTCTACCAACAAGGTCCCTCCACTTCTGAGCATATTCTTGGAAACCTTCGCCCACGCCCATGGACATACCCTAGAGTTGGGTACACGTGGGAGCAAGGTCGGCATTATATTGGTACTGCTTGTAGAAAGCAGCAGCGAAGTCCTCCCAATTACGAATACTAGCTCCTTCTAGCTGGTAAAACCATTCAAGCTGAGTCCCTGAGACACTGTCTTGAAAGAAGTGGATCCAGAGATTCTTGTCAGCGGTGTATGGCTGAATCTTCCTAACATACGAACGGAGGTGCAATTTCGAACAAGAGACTCCGTCGTATTTAGCAAAGTATGGTGCTTTAAACTTGTGGGGAATTACCACCCCAGATGACAGACCCAAGTTGCCAATGTCCAGACTAGGCACCTTCTGAACTTCCATCGCACTCAACCGGTCTTCTAGTTGTTTGTATCTATCCTCAGCTGGAGGATACTGGTCTTCGTCAAAGTCCGTCTCGTTGTCTGAAACCACAGGGCTAGGAGCCCTCCTTTCTTCCTGATTATCTTTCCCTCCATATGAGGGGGTCAAATCAACCTCTTCTCGCAAATCGTTTCCGAATCTGCGACCCATATTAAATAAGACCGTCTTCTTCTTCTTCTTCTTCTTCTTCTTCTTCTTCTTCTCCTTCAGGATAAGGGCCTTCAGATCTTGCTGACCCTTAGCCAGGTTCATGAAAAATTCTTGGAACTGGGCGTTTTGTGCCTGTAGAGCCTTGATTGCTTGTCCAGTTGATGGTTCGGAAGACATGATGCTGAAATAAACAACGAAGAAGATGAGAAAACCTGTAGGGGTACCTATTATGAGGTGCATGGGAATAATATGCGTATGATATGATTTCAAAGACGTCGAGAGATTCAAATTCATAAACAAGAAATGAAACACACTTTTATTAGATAAACTTGAAATCCAAATTGTTCAACAGATGCCTTTAAGGCGTTACAAGAAAGAAAAACTGAAAAAGTAAATCAACAACTAGAAATAATCAAAAAGACAATCAGTGCTCCCATGGTCGTTTCTTATCGGTGTGGACATAGTCATTGAGGATCCGCTCGTTCTCCAGTTGCCTTGTCAACTTCTGGATCTTCTGCTCTTGCTCGTGATACTTTTCTCGGTAAGTATCCCGCTCTTCTCTCAGCTGTTTCCACGATCTCTTCAATGCCCCAATGTTAGTAGGCATGTAAGGGTGTAGGATGGTAGGAGGAACCCCTTCTTCATCAGCAACTTCAAGAGTTATAGGCAAGACAGCTTCATAGGTCATTCCCAGCTTTTGGGCACGTATGCGAACCCATCGAAGATATGGTTCCATTGGTAGAGAAGTCTTCACACCCAGCTCGTGTGTATCAGACCTGTGTACTCTATCCCAAGCTCTTATGAATCTGCGGCGTTGCTCGTCACTGTCCCCTTGGAAATCAAATACAATACTTGGCATTAGTAACTCATGAGGTCCTTCCCTCCTAGCTTGCCCAAACTGACGTAAGGCCAAGCACGGGTTGTAAGTAATTCCTCCATTGGTTCCTATCAGTGGAACATTGGGGTATTCCCCACAACGATCAATAATAGCCACCTCGTCCATACCCTTGATGGTCCAAATGATGTCATAATGAGAGAGAGACATAATCCTGTAGGCCCATCCCATGCCTTCCTTGTTCTTAAAAAATGATTTGGGGAGGTGAGAAATAAACCACCTCGCCAGCAATGGAGCACAACACATAAGGGTACCCCGCTTCCGAACAGTACGAGCATACAAAGAATGAAGAATGTCACCCAAGAGAGTGGGCACAGGATTACCGGACATAAAGATCTTTACCGCATTCACGTCAACAAAAGAATCAGAGTTAGGAAACAATACCAAACCATATATCAGAAGAGCCAGAATGTCTTCAAATGCCTGGAAGTCTAGACTGTCCCAGAAATGATTAGCTTTACCAACCAAGAATTTTGTCAAAAATCCCTTTGCTCCACTACGAGTTTCCCAATTAGACATTACCTCAGCCTTGGCCAGATGAAGGGCTAAAGCAATCTCTTCCGGCCTAAGGATCTTCTCCTAACTTGTAAACGGGATCTGCTCTAGAATGGAGATACCAAGCAGATCAGAGAACTCTTCCAAGGTAGGGACCAACTGGTAGTCCGGAAAAGTAAAGAAATGGTACAGTGGATCAAAGAATTGGACTAAGACACTCATCATCTGCTCGTCCAATTTGGAAGTGACCAAACCAAGAAGGTGCCCATGTCTTCAGATGAAAGAGGTAGTATCTGGCATCTTTGCAACCAATTCCTTAAGCTGAGTGGGAATCAGGACAAAGTTGATCTAAATAGTATTCCTACGCATGGGTGCCATGACCTACAAAACAGAACAAAAATGAATCCCCTTTATCTTTGAAATAAGTTAGTCTTGATGCAAGATGCATGCAATGTTATGATGTCATGATGCCATGATAGAAAACACACCACAAGTATCCACAAATAGCAAACATGGTAAGGGCACACAAGTCACACAGAGAGCCCTTAGATTTCAGGCTGGCAAGGAGTCTAGGTATTACCCTCTTTCAGTTCAGTTGGTTCAAACCTGTCCTAAAAATAGTAACCGGGTTCTAGAGGATCTCAATATCACTGACTACCCTCGATCGGTCATAATTCCAGTTTAGCAACCTTTTCTTGCGGCCAGAATCATCGCGAGAGTTTAGTCTCAATGAGTGTAGCATACTGCTACTGTTCTATGGCCAAGTTGGTCAATTTAAAGGTGCTAAGGTCAGTTGGTGCTTGATGACCCCTTAGCAGACCCATATTCTCTTCGTTGCGCCACAAGGGATATCGGTACATACTAAAGTGCCACACCAACGTAGCTACTGCTTCAACCGTATCGGTCTACGCCGTACAGTTCCCTCACAGTTTATTGCTACTGACCTAAAGGGTATCCCCCAGATCCGAGTTAGGATCTATAGTAACTCCGATATAAGCCCACAAATATAAAGCATACAAGTCAAGAAATTGAAAACAATATGAACTATTCCTAAGGTACACCCCACTTATTAATACTCCCCAACAGAGTCGCCAGTTCTGTGATACGGTGGGAAGAACTGACTATTTTTGGAATGCTGGTTTGCGTTTTGCGTTTGTTTTTGCAAAATGTTGCGGTAAGCAAGAGTCGCCACTGACTTTTATTTTATCCAACAAGGAAAGGAAAAAAGCATAGAAAAATTCCTTTTTCGAGATGTTTCTCGGGTTCGGGGGGTAGATTATAGAAAGGGAAGGTGTTAGCACCCTTTCTATCTGTGGTTATCCACGGGCTCTTAGATACTTGCTCATATGTTTTCAAAATTGCTTTCTTTGTGCTTGTGGGTTTGAAAAAAGTTTTTTATTTGAAACTTCGATTTAACTCTTGCTTCTGTCCTTAAGAGCGTATGAAGTGTTTTTGAAAACTTTGTTCGAAAAGTGTAAGTGTGAAGAGTTTTTGTTTTTTGAAAGAGCAAGTATCTAAGAACCATCCACCTACTCAAAAAAGGAATCGTTCTATGCTATCTTCCTTTAGACAATGTTATCCCACTATTGATGAGTAGGTAGCACCATCGTTGGAGTTTAAGGGTCAATTCAAATGAGGGACATGCGGTCAATAAAGCAATGTTAGGACGCCTTAGCGGTAACCCTAATGTCTTAGATCATTTGTTTTGAGGCAACAATATCCGAGGCAACCGTTTTGAGGCGACTATGATCTTTAGACAAGAGGACGACCTCTAAAGTGACCTATACTCAATGACCGCGTACGAAGGCAACCAAATGGGGTGTACCCTAAGAGTGCGCATGTGCGAGTGTGTCATTTTCAGTTATTTTTGTCTTTGTACATGTTAATGGTGGTCTAAGTTGATTTTAGGTTAAAACATTCAGTCTTGTCATGCCATCCCCTATTATCAAACATCTAACAGTTTATAAGTTGCGGAAATTAAATGCGGAATTTAAATTACAAGGCGTCGGGTATTTACACCGCCAAAGACAAACCCTTTTAAAAATAAATAAAGCGATAAAAAAATAAATAAAGGTCCTATTTACTATTACAAACCGGAATCAGATACATAATAGGATAAATGAAAATGAATCGTGTGCGGGAAATTAAATCGAGTGCGAGCTTAGGGTTTTGACCCTTTTTTATTAAAGAAAAGAATTTTTGTCGTTTTTATATTTTATGAAAAAAATTAATTTAAGTTAATTACTAAATTAATGAATTAATTAATTAATAAAATAAATTATTTTTGGATTTTTGGTATTTTAAGGAAGAAAAATAAAATTAATTGAATTAATAAAACCTAATTAAGTCTAATTTAATTTTAATTATTTAAAAAATATATTAAAGTTATTCTAATTAACCTAAATTAATTAATAGGTTTGTTAATAAAAATAAATACTAAAATTTGATTTAAAGTAAAAATGTTTTTTGTGGTTTTAATTTTATAAAGGAAAAAAAATTTGATTGGTTAGAAAATAATAAATCAATTAAATCAATAAAACAAATATTAAATAAAAGAAATAGAGAGAAGAGGTTTGGGCCTGAAAAGGGTGTCTGAATAGCAATCCTATGGCCCAATAGTGTTGGCCTTGTTTGACCCTTTTTGATTCCATGTGCGCGTGCTGACTTGGTCTATGGTGGACCGTCAGTTTCTGGCCACCAGATTTGGCCTATCGCCATCTGGCCATCAGATGCTTGAGGGTCTATGGTGGGCTTCGCGCTTGGATCTGCACACAATCACCTGAAGAAGAAAAATAAATGGAAATTGGGGGGACCTGGGATTCGAACCCAGGCCCTGTTGGATGTTGGATGGACACGCTTGCCACTATGCTGAATTGTTTTATTTGTTAATAATATACGAATAATATATAATAAAAGAAATCAATGCTTATGGATCAGAAAAACAAAACGCGCGAAAACCATTTGAATTGGCCAACCGGAAGCTGACACACACTCGTCCTTGTTCTTCCACCACTGTAATTTTACCCGCGGATTTGAATCCGCAGCTAAAAGCGCAGCTCGATCCAAAAATCCATTCCAGGAAATAAAAATGATCTTAAAAGGCATGGTAAGGTTCGTCTCCTTCTCCTAAGTGCAACCATGCCCATTATAGGGATCAATTTCACCTGAAACAAGAATCCCTAAAAAACAAAACGTAACCCTAGCCATGGTATTTTGGGGTTACAACGCATATAAACTAAATTGAATATTTCCAAAAGCTTAGAAATGTCATAAGGATTATAAATATGCCAAGAATTTGTTCAAATGATGCAAGCATGAAGATTTACGGTTTCAAGAATAGAGCTTGGCATCGTGATACTTACAGTTCTTTTAAAGGCCCGAGGACGCGTGCTTTTGATCCAGGAAGGTTGTGTGATCACCCAAGAATCAATTGGGATGCTTCTTGGCTTCTGAGATTGCCTCTAAGTATGAATTCGAATTCAAGCTTTTTGTCTCTTTTTTCAAGTTTTGTTCTGTCTATGCTTGCAGCCTCTAACCCTTATTTTCGTGTGCCTCTCTTGCTTATGTATGATACAAGGTGTTAGGGTAACAAATATGGATGAAATCTCTCTAAATTAATGCATTGTAATGTGATTTAATTCACTCTTTACCACTTGCCAAATTTGCCCAAATCTCAATCTTTTTCACATGAATTGGTGAGATACGAATTTGATGCTGATCATGATGATAATTAAGGCCTGAAACAACCAAAAAGATCTTAAGTAATCAATATTTGGATTTTATATGATTTAATTTTGATTTAAAATGAATAAATTCAATAAAAATCAAATTAAATAGTAAAAATAAAATATGGGCTCATGGCTGAAGATAGGACACGTGGACACTGATGCAAGCTCAAATCAAGTGGAAAAGAATGGGCCCATTTGACAAAATTTGAAGTTTTAGGGATAGTTGACTTTTGGCAATTTTGCAAAAATGCCCAACTTCAACAATGCATAACTTCTTCAATTTTGAACTTTTGGAGGTGTTCTTGGACTTCTTAGAAATCTTGAGATGTTCTCTAACCAACCCTTTTGGTATCATATCATTTTGATATTCCATTCTCAAGTTATAAGCTTTGGCAAAAAGGTGTTTTGTTGACTTTCAAAAATGACCTATAATGTCCAAATTTATAACTTCTTGTGAGTGCATTTTCTGATCTTGGGGTATGAAGATGGATTGTAGGAAATTGCATATTCTTCAAAATGAGCTTTTAATGGGTCATTTATAATAAAGTATGAGAAAGTTATGCTTGGTCAAAGTTGAGTTGACTTTTCCTACAAACACTAATTTAGCAACTTTTGAGTCTAGATGAATTTTGAGCAATCCTTGATGAATCATGATCAACCCTTGATAAAATGATGAAATATTCTTCAAAATGATAATTTTGACAAAAAATCTTGAAGTTTGACTATTTATAGGTCACATTTGACTTTTGCCCTAACACAGTCGATTTTGGACCCTTTGAGCAATTGACTGAGCAAACTTCCTCTGCAAGGCTTGAAACCTGACATGGATGATCTTGAGAGTATATTAGGAAATTGGGGAGCACTTGAGGTCATTTGGACTCAAGGATCTTAATGCAACACAAAACCCTAATTTGGGTTTGACTGTCTTAGGAGATAGCTTGACTGTCCAACTCTTGAGCAAACTTGAGCAACTTGGAGATTTTCCTTGCAAGGTTTTGAGAAATATGAGAGGGAAAATTTTTGGGGTACAACACTTGGCATATTTATTCTAGAGCAGACACCCTTTACAGGTTTGGAGATAGCTCCTAGGCCATAGGATATTGCTTCAGCCCTACATCTAAAAATGGCTGATGTAGTATCTAACTGGGAGATTCGGAGTGGGGTTAAAGGTTTCTTGGCTAAGTTTTTGATTGATCAAGATCAACAGTTCTGGGATAGGTTGGAATTTCAAGCATTTGAAGACATCCTGGCTCTCCTCATCTACGGCTTGGTTCTGTTCCCGAATCCAGATTCTTTCGTCGATGTGAATGCAGTCAAGATCTTCATGTCTCGTAACCCAGTGCCTACTCTTCTAGGTGATATTCTACATGCTCTTTATACCCGTACTGTGCGGAGAAGGGGAACTCTCATGTGTTGTACACCACTACTGGCGAGGTGGTTTATTTCTCACCTCCCCAAATCTGTATTGAAGAATGAGGAAGGTATAGGTTGGGCTTATAGAATCACGTGCCTTGCTCATACAGACATCCTTTGGAGTACTAAAGACATGGAAAGGGTAGCTGTCATTGATCGGTGTGGTGAATACCCCAATGTTCCATTGCTTGGAATTAGAGGAGGAATAACCTATAATCCTTGTTTGGCCTTACAACAGTTTGGACGAGCTCGAAGGGACGGACCTCATGAGATGCTGCTTACAGACATTGTCTTTGACTTCAAGGGGGATGTTGAGGGACATCACCGCAGATTTATACGAGCCTGGGGAAAGGTGAACAGGTATGACCCACATGAGCTAGGACTGAAGACTTCTCTCCCGATGAAACCTTACCTCCAGTGGGTTCGAGCCCGTGCTCAAAAGTTGGGGATGCCATATGAAGCTGTTTTGCCGGTGATCATAGAGAATACTGATGAAGAAGGTGTTCCTTATACAATCCTCCATCCCTATATGCCTACTGATTTGGGGGAATTGAAGAGATCTTGGATCCAGTTAAAGGAAGAAAGGGATACCTACCGAGAGAAGTATCATGAGCAGGAATGGAAGATCCTGAAGCTTACAAGGCAGCTTGAGAATGAGAGGACAATCAATGATTATGTCAGCACGAAAGGAAAACGACCATGGTATTTCTGATGACTTTTATTATTTCTAGTTTAGATTTGCTTTTCGGTTCATTTCTTTTGTAACGCCTTAAAGGCATTTGTTAAACATTGTTTCAAGTTTTAATCTAATAAAGTGTGTTTTATTTTGGTTTACAAATTTGAATCGCCCTAAGTCTTTGAAATCATTTCATACGCATTCCATTACCATGCACCTCATTACAGGTACCATTACAGGTTTCTTATCTTCTTCGCTGTTTATTTCAGCACAACATGTCTTCTGAAACACCTACTGATCAAGCTATCAAGGCTCTTCAAGCCCAGAATGCTCAGTTCCAGGAGATGTTCTTGAACTTGGCCAAAAGCTAACAAGATTTGAAGACTCTTATCTTGAAGGACAAAAAGAAGAAGAAGAAGAAGGTGGTCCTCCTGAATATGGGTCACAGGTTTGGGAATAGGTTGCGACAAGAAGTTGATCTGTCTCATTCATCTCGAGGAGGAGAGAATCAAGAGGAAAGGAAGGGTCCTAGCCTTGTGGTTTCTGACAATGACACTGATTTTGATGAAGACTAGTATCCTCCTGCTGAGGATAGGTACAAGCAACTTGAAGACTGTCTGAGTGCCATGGAGGTTCAGAAGGTTCCCGGTTTGGACTTTGGAGATCTGGGGCTGGCATCAGGAGTGGTGATCCCACACAAGTTTAAAGCTCCTATCTTTGCTAAATATGACGGGGTATCTTTCCCGAAGCTACACCTCCGCTCATACGTCAGAAAGATTCAACCATATACTGCTGATAGGAACCTTTGGGTTCATTTATTTTAAGATAGTCTGTCAGGGACTCAACTTGAATGGTTCTATCAATTGGAAGGAGCTAATGTCCGCAACTGGGAGGACCTTGCTGCTGCTTCTTACAAGCAATACCAGTATAATGCCGACCTTGCTCCCACGCGTACCCAACTTCAGGGTATGTCTATGGGTGCAAGCGAAGGTTTTAAGGACTGCGCTCAGAAGTGGAGAGATCTGGCTGGAAGAGTATAACCCCCTCTGTCTGATAGGGAGTTGGTGGATATGTTTCTTGGGATTTTGTCTGGTCCGTATTTCAATCATTTGATCGGAAGTTCATCGTCTGGGTTCACTGAATTGATTATGACTGGGGAGAGGGTTGAAGCTGGTATCAGAGGTGGAAAAATAGAGAAAGGTGCTTCATCGAGTACAAAAACGAAGCCTTTCAAGAAGGAGTCTAGTGCAGTTTACAGCTCGAGGAGCCAAAACCAACCTGAGCATCGCCAAGCAGTGAATGCAGTGGTAATATCAAGACCTATTGTTTCCCCATAACGCAATAATCAGCAAAGAGTAGAGAGACCGCAAAGACAGTATACTCGGCTCAGTATGACCTTATCTCAAATCTTACCGCAATTGTTGAAGACTAACCTGGTGACTCTGAGGGAAGCTCCGAAGAATCCCAGTACCACATCTCTGCTGTATAAACCGAATGCCCGCTGTGCCTATCACTCTGATAGCCCAGGGTATGATACCGATAACTGCTGGGCCTTGAGGAATAAGGTGCAAGATTTGATTGAAGCTAAAGAAATTGAGTTTGATACACCAGAAAAGCCTAATGTCATGACTGCTCCTGTGCCCAAGCATGGAGTAAATGCTGTGGATGATGATTCATTTGTGACCTTCGTGAAAGACATTTCTGCTCCATTGATGACCGTAAAGAAGAACTTATTGTTGGCCGGTTTATTTCCGGGCTATGGCGAAGGTTGCCACCTGTGTTCCATCCTACCTACTGGTTGCCATTTATTGAACTCAGGTGTTCAACGCCTGATGGATAACAAAGAAATCTTGTTCGAGAAAACTTTGGTTCCGTTGTTTCCTGTTGAAGATGTTTCTATAATTAGCATTTCCGCCAATCCTTCCAAGGCTTCCTCGAGAAAGCCTGTTAGGATTACATCAGTTCCGAAAGTTGCTCCATTGATCATTACTATTCCTGGACCTATCCCTTACACTTCGGATAAGGCTGTCCGGTGGCACTATGGGGCCGATGTGTATTATCATGGGATTAAGCAAGACTTGAAGGTTGAAGAGGCTGATACTTATGTCAGCAATATTGTCGGGTCTAGCAAGGTCACCCGAAGCAGAAGACTTTTCTCTCCTGAAATTTCTCCCCCGACTGTTCAAAAGCCTATTCTCGTTCCAGCTGCCAGTACGTCAGCTACTGTTCTGATTCTTACACCAGTTATCACCCCTGTCGCCGAGTCATCTGACACTCGGGGCAAAGAAGTTACAGGTGGGCCTGCCCGGATGGAGGCACCTAAAAAAGTCATTGTTAAAACCTCTAGGCAGGAGATAGAGGAAAATTTGAAAATTATTAAGAAAAGCGACTACAACATAGTCGAACAGCTGGGGCAAACCCCGTCAAAGATCTCCATGTTATCTTTATTGTTGTGTTCAAAAGCCCATGCTAAGGCTTTAATTTCTTTCCTTAAAACTGCACATGTGCCGTAGGAAACATCTGCTGATCAATTCAAAGACTGTGTGGCCAGTTTGACCGCTAACAACGGGTTGGGTTTCTCCGACGCAGATCTAACTGCCAAAGGAAGGAATCACAACGATGCTCTGTATGTATCGATTGAGTGCAGGGGCACTACTTTGGCCCACGTGCTGGTGGATACTGGGTCTTCCTTAAATGTTTTACCCAAGAAAGCATTAGATCGGTTGGATTGTGAAGGGTTGGTTTTGAAGCCCAGTAATATTGTGGTTAGGGCCTTTGACGGGTCCAAAAGGATGGTACATGGAGAGGTGGATGTACCAATTAAGGTTGGTTCCCAGACTTTTGCGTCTACATTCTATGTGATGGACATTCAACCATCTTATTCTTGTTTGCTGGGTCGCTCGTGGATTCATAAGGCTGGGGCAGTAACTTCTACGCTCCATCAGATGTTAAAATATCCAGTGAAGGGTAAGATTGTTACGGTGCAGGGTGAGGAGGAGTACATGGTAAGCCACCTTAACTCTTTTCGGTATGTGGAGATGGATGGGGAGTTCATTGAAACCTCGTGCCAGTACTTTGAAGAAGTCCCCCAGACTCTGGCATCAACTGAAATTGATGTTGACGAACCTCCAATGAAGATGGCTTCCCTCAGGGATGCTAGGGCTGTTGTTGAAAAAGGTGGGTGTGTGAATTGGGGCCAACTCCCTGACTTTGCACACAAGACTGACAAGTTTGGTTTGGGTTTTACTGCAGAAGCTCAAAGGGCTGTTCGGCGTGCGCAGATTGGAAGACCTCCCCTGTGTATCAGTAATCCGGGAGTGAATGCGATTGAAGATGATGATGAAGAGTAAGATTTTGACAGCTGGATTTACCCGACTACCAATGGTGGCTTGAACAACTGGACGGCAAAGGACTTCGTGCCAGTTTCTTTTATTACACAGTAATAGACTTTTGTTTTGAGACTTGTAACAGACAATTTGAAACTTTTACGGCCCGGTGCCTTGCCCGAGGCATTGTGGCTTTGTTTGTAAGGGCTTTATATTTGTCATTTCCATATATCATTAATAAAGCATTGGACGTTTTTCTTGCATTACAAATTTTGCGCTCCTTGTTTTTCTTTTCTGTCTTGCACTTTATCAAAACAGCTATTTGTCTTACACACACTCACATATCATAATATAAGCCCACATCCACTCTGGATCCCACTGATAACGACTCTACTACTGCCAGTTATGACCTCGAAAGTCCGATCAACCAAGCCGAGGACGAAGGTGAGGATGATTGTGAAGTGCCTGGGGAACTTGCTAGACTGTTACTTCAGGAAGAGAGGGCCATACAGCCGCACGAAGAGCCATTGGAAACAATAAATCTGGGTACCGAGGAAGACAAGAAAGAGGTCAAGATCGGTGCAAATTTGGAGCCTAGTGTCAAGCAACGGTTGATACAGATGCTGCGTGACTATGTTGAGATCTTTGCCTGGTCTTATGAAGATATGCCTGGGTTAGATACCGATATTGTGGTTCACCACTTGCCAACTAAGGAAGACTGTCCTCCAGTGAAATAGAAAGTTTGCCGCATGCGCCCAGAGATGTCTGAGAAAATCAAGGATGAGGTCATGAAGCAGTTTGATGCCGGTTTTCTAGCAGTTACTTCTTACCCGTAGTGGTTACCAACGTGGTTCCAGTGCCGAAGAAAGATGGTTTTGTCTGTATGTGTGTAGACTATAGAGATCTGAATAGGGCAAGTCCCAAGGATGATTTCCCTCTGCCTCATATCGATGTTTTGGTTGACAACACCGCACAGCATAAGGTCTTCTCCTTTATGGATGGTTTTTCTGGTTACAATCAGATTAAGATGGCTCCCGAGGATATGGAGAAGACAACGTTCGTTACACAGTGGGGTACCTTTTGCTACAAGGTCATGCCTTTCGGATTGAAGAATGCTAGGGCAATGTATCAGCGTGCCATGGTCGCTTTTTTCCACGACATGATTCACCATGAGATTGAGGTTTACGTTGATGACATGATTGCAAGGTCCCAAAATGAAGAAGAGCATCTTGACCATCTTCAGAAGCTATTTGACAGGTTGAAGTTGTACAAGCTGAGGTTAAACCCGAACAAGTGCACCTTCGGGGTGAGGTCTGGTAAGCTGCTGGGTTTCGTCGTTAGTGATAAAGGTATTCAAGTGGATCCCGCAAAGGTGAAGGATATACAGGAAATGCCAGCTCCCCGAACAGAAAAAGAAGTCAGAGGCTTTTTGGGACGTCTGAACTACATTGCCCGATTCATCTCACACCTGACTGCTACTTGTGAGCCAATCTTCAAGTTACTGAAGAAAGATCAAGTGGTAAAATGGAATGATGAATGTCAGGCCGCTTTCGAAAGGATCAAAGAATATCTTCAAGATCCTCCTATTCTGATGCCTCCAGTTGAAGGGAGACCTTTGATCTTATACTTGACAGTACTCGACAATTCAACGGGGTGCATGCTGGGGCAGCATGACGAGTCTGGCCGAAAAGAGTATGCTATTTATTACCTTAGCAAAAAGTTTACCGACTGTGATACCCGATACTCACTGCTCGAGAAAACTTGTTGTGCTTTGGCATGGGCTGTTCGCCGGCTGAGACAGTATATGCTGACTCACACTACCCTATTGATATCAAAGATGGATCCAATCAACTATATCTTCGAAAAGCCTACCTTGTCCGAAAGAATAGCAAAATGGCAGATGATCTTGACTGAGTATGACATTCAATACATGACCTAGAAAGCAATCAAGGGAAGTGTATTGGCAAATCATTTGGCACATCAGGCCGTGGATGATTACCAGTCTATGAACTTTGAATTTCCGGATGAGAATATCATGTTGGTGACTGACTGTGAAACTCCTG
The DNA here is from genome assembly GCA_948472305.1 of Vicia faba. Lineage (NCBI taxonomy): Eukaryota > Viridiplantae > Streptophyta > Magnoliopsida > Fabales > Fabaceae > Vicia > Vicia faba. The sequence continues at coordinate 843,036,321 of OX451737.1, forward strand.
AACCGGATGAAGGACCTGAGGAGGGATCCCGATGGTCTATGTACTTTGATGGAGCTTCAAACGCTTTGGGTAATGGCATTGGCGCCGTGATCATCTCTCCTGAAGGCTGTCATACTCCGTTCACCGCCCGATTATGTTTTAACTGCACCAACAATATGGCGGAGTATGAAGCATGCATCATGGGCATACGTGCACCTATTGCCCTAAGGATTAAGTTCTTGAGTGTGTTCGGAGATTCCGCTCTCGTGATCAGTCAGATTAAAGGCGAGTGGGATATGAAACATCCAAATCTTATTCCTTACAAAGATTATGTATTGATGTTGCTTCCACACTTCGAGGAGATAACCTTTGAACACTTCCCAAGAGAGGAGAATCAGTTAGCGGACGCGCTAGCTACGATGTCTTCTATGTTCAAGGTCAGGTGGGACAATGAGGCTCCCCGGATTACCATTGAAAGGTTGGACGAACCTGCACACTGCTGTGATATCGAGACTGAAGAAGTAATGGATAAACCCTGGTTTCATGAGGTAAAGAGGTATCTTGAGGCTCAAGAATACCCCGAGGGTGCATCTGTTAATGATAAGAAGTTTCTGAGGAGGTTCGCGGCGAAGTTCTTCATCAGTAATGGTATCCTTTACAAGCGTAACCATGATTCAACCTTACTGTGATGTGTGGATAAGAACGAGGCAGAAAGGATCATGGCAGAGTTACATGAAGATACTTTTGGGACTCATTCCAGTGGACATACCATGGCAAAGAAAATCCTTTGGGCATGATACTATTGGTCCACTATGGAAGCCGACTGTTATCAGCATTCTCAGACCTGTCATAAGTTCCAAGTCTATGCTGATAAGGTGCATATACCTACAGTTCCTCTGAACGTCTTGACGGCACCTTGGCCTTTTGCAATGTGGGGCATCAATATGATTGGCGAGATCAGACCTACGACATCCAACGGGCATCGTTTCATCCTGGTAGCAATTGACTACTTCACAAAGTGGGTTGAAGCAGCTTCCTTTGCTACAGTGACTAAGAACGTCGTGGCACGATTCATTCGGCATAACCTGATATGTCGATACGGTGTACCATAGAGGATCACTACAGACAATGGTACAAATCTCAACAACACAATGATCACCGAGCTCTGCAAGCAGTTCAAGATACAGCATCACAACTCTTCTCCTTATCGGCAGAAGATGAATGGGGTTGTTGAAGAGGCTAATAAGAATATCAAGAAGATTGTGCAGAAGATGACGGTGACATACAAAGACTGGCACGAGATGTTACCATTTTCTCTTCATGGGTACCGTACCTCAGCACGGACGTCAACAGGGGAAATACCCTATTCCTTTGTATATGGTATGGAGGCAGTCTTGCCCATTGAAGTTCAGATACCCTCTCTTCGAATTATGAAGGATGCAGGTTTGAGCGAAGATGACTGGATTCAGACCCAGCTTGATCAACTGAACTTAATCGATGAGAAGAGACTTACTGCTATTTGTCATGGTCAGACGTATCAAAAACGGATGATCAAGGCATTTAACAAGAAAGTCAGACGACAAGAGTATCAAGTTGGGGATCTAGTAATCAAACGCATCATACTACCACAAGGTGATCCCAGGGGAAAATGGACCCCTACTTACGAAGGGCCATTTGTGGTTAAGAACATTTTCTCGGGAGGAGCTATGATTATAACCAACATGGATGGTGACGAACTTCCTCACCCCGTCAATGCAGACATAGTGAAAAAATACTACGCATAATCAAAGACCCGCTAGGTTGACTGGCCTAGGCAAAAATAAGGGCTTCTCGGCGAACCAAAAGGGTTCGGGCAAAAATAAGGGATGAAAATGAAAAAAAACTGTACACCCGGTAAGTCGAAAACCTGAAAAGGCGGCTTGGGCAAAAAAGGATATCCCGGTGGACTGAAAACCTGAAAGGGCGGTCCAGGCAAAAATTAGGGATCAAAGCATAACACTATGTCTCATTGGACCATCTTGCAACCAGACTTCGGTATCAACTATCAAGCTCGGACGAGACTAATCAATCTGATCTACCTTCAACCAAGTAGCAAAGTGATGAGATGCTCGAGGACATAAAGGCAATAGCAGAGTTGGAACTCAGTGGGATTGTTCACATAGCTGTTTTTCTTTGTTTTCCACAAATTGTGTAAATTCTATCATTCGACGGCGTTCTCTTACTAGGACGTCAGCCTCTTGTACAAAAACGCCTATTTACAGGCCAAACTTCAAAGTCAATACAATTCATTTTCGCAAATAAATTTCAAATTGTTTTTCCTTTTTCTGTTTTGTTTTGCAAGAACGTCCAATGTTCATTTTTGATATATGCATTTGACATTAATTACTTCTCATAAATATTTACGTGCGAAACAAAAGACGATTACTCGTAATTTCAGAAACAGGGGCAAACAAGAAATGTCCAAGCCTTACAGTTGCTCTATTCACCAGGTACATGGATAGATCTGGCCGAAGAATATGACTAAGGTACATTCACTCCCTGCAGAGTAGGAAAAATACAGTATTATCAACTCTCCCCAGCTAAGGCTCGCAACCGCGAATGAGTCGGTAAGAGTCTCCCCAAGCAGAGTTTATCTATCACCAGCACTGGAAGATTGTCCCCAGTGGAGTCTGGAAGGTTATCCCCAGCATAGTCTTGAAGACCATCCCCAGCGGAGTCTAGAAGATCATCCCCAATAGAGTCTGGAAGATTATCCCCAGTGAAGTCGCCACTAAGAGATTATCCCCAGCGGAGTTCATTTCTTTCACAAACAGGAAATTCATCCCTAACAGAGTTTATCATCGCCAGCAACGATAATTCATCCACAACCGAGGGTTATTTCTCCAAGATCAGAAAATCCTCAACAGAGCATCTCTTCCCCACAGAGTTATCCTCTCACTAATATATTCTCCAGCAGAATTATTCTCCCAATCATCTTCGGTCTTTATCCCCAGCGAGCGAAACTCTTTATATTCTCCAGCAGCAGTCAAAAATTTATTTTTCCTCAGCTAGAGAACATCATAAAAACATTGCACGTCCATACATCATGACATGCATACGCACCATACAGCACAATCTCATTTATTTTGAGAACATCATTGCTTGATACATATCATGCATTACATACAGCTAACCTTTACCTTTCAGGAAAGATACAATCAAATTCTCACAAAAGTTCAAGCTATGAAGCTCGGGTACGACCGGATAATATCTTGATTTCTACAGCATATTGTGAATCCCGGAGAACGACCGGATAACAGTATCAGACTACCGCGAAGCCTGGATTAGGACCAGATAGTGGTATCTCTTAAAAGCAATCTATAAAGCCCGGATTCAACCGGATAATAGTTTAATCCCCAGCGAGCCGTGAAGCCCAGATTACGACCGGATAGCAGCTTAGCAGGTTACCATGAAGCCTGGATTTTGACCAGATAGTGGTATATCTTTAATACAAGCCGTGAAGCCTAGATTACAACCGGATAACAGCTCAGAAAGTTACCATGAAGCCTAGATTTTTCAACCATATAATGGTAGAAGACATTGTGAATCCTGGATTACGACCAGATAGCAACCAAGAATACTACGAAGACTGGATTACGACCAGATAGTGGTATATCTTTAATACAAGTTATGAAGCCGAAATTTGACCTGATCGTATCTTGATTCATCCGAACACCATGAAGCCTGGATTTCGACCAGATAGTGGTATGAGACATCGTGAAGCCTGGATTACGACCAGATAGCGGTAAGAGACACTATGAAGCTTGGATTTATACCAAATAACAGTTTACTCGGCCATTTACTATGAAGCCCAAATTCGACCGGATATTAGTAGGCCCAACAGTCAAATGGAAGCCCGAATGCAACCAGATAAGCACTTGATCTCTTCTGAAGCTTGGATTTCGACCAGATAAGAAGTAAGGTATTGTGAAGCCTGGATTACGACCAGATAGCAGTACAAAATACCATGAAGTCTGGATTCGACCAGATAATGGTATAATACATCGTGAAGCCTAGATTACAACCAGATAGCGGTACAAGACACTATGAAGCTTGGATTTCAACCAAATAGCAGTTTACCTGGAAAGTTACTAAGAAGCCCGGAGTCGACCGAATATTAGTGTGCCCTAAATTCAAGTTAAAGCCCGGATGCGACCGGATAACAACTTAATTCTTTCTGAAGCCTGGATTACGACCAGATAAGAATCGAGAAACTACGAAGCCTGGATTACGACCAGATAGAAAGTTTAATCTCCTCTCCCCAGTAAGTCATTGTGAAGCCTGGATTACGACCAGACATCAGTTGATCTTATCACTATGAAGCCTGGATTACGACCAGATAGTAGTTCATTCCCACCTCTTCAACAAAGATGATTCCTCAGTAGAATAACGGACGACCGAAGCTCCTAAAATTTAAAACAGAGACGATTCACCAGTAGAATAACGGACGACCGAAGCTCTTAAAATTCTATTCCTCTTAACAGAGATCAACATTCCCCAGCAGAATCTTCCTCAACAACAGGTACATATGTGTTGTACCCCAAAATTTTCCCTCCCATATTCTTCAAGATTTGTCAAGAATCATCTTCAAATGGTTCAAGACTTCTCAAGGATTGCACAGTCCAGATGCCTCACAAGCCAGTCAAAATTAGGGTTTTGTTTCTTTCAAGGAATATGAGGTTTTCAATGGCTCAATCAAGTCTCATAGGCCTATATACATTGTCAAGCATCTACATGCCAAGTTTCAAGACTCACAGTGTCAATTGGCACAGTCAAAAGCCCTATTTGCTTCACAATCAACTGCAGGAGTAAAATGGTCATTTTACAGTCAAAAATCAGAATTTTTGGTCAACATCTTATTTTGATCCCACAATCATCATTTGATCAAGTCTTGATCATGATTCCATAAGCATGGCTCAAAAATCATCAAGATGCAAAAAGTTACTATTTTTGGACAGTAGAAAAGTCAACTGTATCTTGACCAGGGCATAACTTTTTCATGGTTCATCAGAAAAATCCCATCCAATGCTCATTTTGAAGGGGACGACATTTCCTACAACTCATATTCACATTCCAAGTCCAAGAAATGCTCTCACAAAAAGTTATCAATTTCTATATTATAGGTCAATTTCAAAAGTCAACAAAAATGCACTTTAAGTCAAAGACCATAAAATGAGATTGGTAAATCCAAATGACATGGGACCAAAGGCATTGGTTAGAGGACTTCAAGACCTTTCCAAAATGTCCAAGAACATGTTCATATGATCAAAATTGAGCAAGATATGCATTGGAGAAGTTGGGAAATTTTTGTGAATTTGCAAAAGTCAACTTTGCTCAAAACACTTTGTTTTTGCTAATGGGCCTCAAATTTCTTCTTGAAACTTTATCCAAGGCCTATGCACGACCCATCAAGCCTATTTGAATTTATTTTCTTATTTTTATTAATTAATTGGATTTTTAATTGATTTTAATTCATTTAATTAATTTAAATTGTAGGAAATTCAAAGATATGGTTTTTCAATCTTTTTTTGAAGCAAGAATGACCTAATCAAGCTGGCAAATTCGTGTGCAAATCAAGGATATCAAAATCTCCAAGTTTGGAAACTTTCTTCAATCAAAAAGATTCAAAATTATTTGATTTTCAATCAAATATTGAACCATTATTCCATGGATCTTTTGTGCAAGATTGTAACCTAATTCAGCTCTTTTATAAATACACAAACCAACCCTAATGCCATGGACGTGAAATCTCTGCAGAAAAAAGCCATAGCCATTCAAGAAAAATCAAAGAAAAGTGAAAACTGTTTTCCATAATTTAGCACGATTCAAAGCAATTGGTGGATTCTAATACATTGCTGGAACTCTCAGGGACGTTTTACAATCAAAACCAGACCTTAAGGCTCAAAGAATCACCCAGAACAGTTTCACGGTTTGCTTATTTTGTCCATAATCGAATAGCTTAATTCATGCATCATTAACGTGATTTGTTGTGTGTTTTGCATTGCTAGAACTCCTAGGAAGCTAATGGTACAAGTTAATTGAATTATAACACGCAGAATCGCAAAGTGCCATTAACGAATTTTAGGGTTCATGAGTTCTTGAATTAGGGCTTTCCAAATCCAGTAAAATTGGGACCCCTAAGGCATATGGTTGAGACCGTCAGGACAAGACGAACACACAACCACCCTCGCGAAGAATTTATATTGAACACAGACCTATTCGCTATTATTCCTCATGTTAAATTGTGGGGGTTAAAAACCCCCGCTATCTATTTGTTCTTTTTACAGGCAAACGAGGAAGACGAATGCGTGTTGATTCATGGTTGGAACATTTGAAAACACGTACGTGTTTTGCTTTTGTGCAGCATATGAATTGGTTATTTAATATAATGTTTGTTTGTTAATTCAATGATGACTGAAGCGTGATGGCCTAGTGGAAGATGCGCTGGTTGGTAACTGTGATCAGTGGATCTGGAACTGACTGTTTAAAGCTGGTTTCGTGAAATGTCGTGGAAGCAAGAGTCGCCACCGTCTTTTATGTTCTCCAACATGGAAAGGACAAAAGCACAGCAAAATTCCTTATGAGATTGTCTCTCGGTTCGGGAGGTAGATTTATAGAAAGGGAAGGTGTTAGCACCCTTTCTATCCATGGTTATCCATGGGCTCTCAGATACTTGCTCATTTGTGTTTTCAAAAGTGTTTGATTTTCAATTGTGAGTGAGTTTGAAAAAGTTTCGTTGAAAGTTTCAGATCGACTCTTGTATCAGTCCTCAAGAGTGTTTGAAAAATTGTTTTGAAAGCTTTTTGAAAGTGTCGGTGTGAAAAGAAGTTTTGATTTGTTTTGAATTAGAGCAAGTATCTACGAGTCATCTACCTACCCTAAGGAATTAGGCTGTGTAAATGTCCTTAAGGTAGTGCCATCCCACCATTGAGAGGTAGGTAGCACCACCGTTGGAGGTGTTCGGATCAATTCGAGTTTAGGGACAGTGTGGTCACCAGAGCAATAGTAGGACTCCTTAGAAGCTACCCTTATGCCATGTTCATGGACATAAGGACTTACTAAAACGTCCTATACTCGACGACCACGTTTCGAGGGGCAAGGCAACAGTGAGGCGTACCCTAAGAGTGGTGTGTGAATTTGTGCATCGTTTTCAGTTATGTTTTATCTTGATCATGCATTGGGTGAGCTACGCTTTGATTTTATTTGGGCCATTCATTCTTTCATGTGATTAGCAGTTTAAAGGTGCGGAAATTAAAATGCGGAAAATAAAGGTCCTACGCTATTACAAGGCGCGGGTCTATACATCGCCAAATTAACAAAGACCCGTTTTTTTTATAAATAAAATGCGGAAAATAAAACCTAGTTACTATTACAAGGCTTGCACAGTTACATTATATTAAAAAGGGAAATAAAAATAAATGCGCGAAAAGAAATTAGAATCGAATATGCGAGGGCGTTGGACCCTTTAAAGAAATTATTGAAATTAAAAGTTAATTAATGATTAAATAAAGAAAAGAAGTTATTTTTTATGGTTTTTTTGGTATTTATGGAAATAAAGAAAATTAATTAAAATTAAAACCCTAGTTCTAAGTTGTTTTTTAATTAAAAAAAATGTTTAAGTTTAACCTAATTTACCCTAATTAATTACATGTTTATTTACAAAATAATTAAGAATTAATAATAATAATGAGAAGGAGAAATTATTTATTAAACAAAAGAATAAAAATGTTAAAAAACCTAACGAACGTTTGGAGGTCCTGAGTCCATTGGCATAGGTTTGAATGGCCAATTTTTCCATATATGTAAAGCCCCAAATCTGGAGCTCTGAAACCCTAACGAACGTCCATGGCAACTTTTGATACAGCCACTATTAGTTCAATTAAAGGGCATCAATAGCTTCAGCATGTTCATGTTAGTATAAATCAAACATTAAAAAGTATGGAAAATGCATGTAAATTCAAATACGAATGTGAAAAATTTCATGAACATGGCGATGTCATTCTACCACTTCTGGATGTATGGAGACTTGGCTTTGATTGTAAAAGCTTCCTGAGTCCCTTGGCAATGTATTGGAACACTTTTCAAGCCTTGAAACACCTTTTATGTATGAAAACAGTTTTCAATATTTCTTGTGAAAAAGTGCAATGTGTTCTATGCCTTCTGCGCAGCTTCTTGTGTGTCCAGCCTTAGGTTTCAATTGTGCATATATGTGTGAATAGAATTAGGTTAAAAGTCAGCCCAAAATCCATTGATTTAATGATTTTGAATATTTGATTTTTGCCAAATCTTTTCCAATCTTTCTTCATGCCAATTATGCCAATTATGGAAGATTCTTTCCTTTGAGGTAGTACACGAGATATTTGGTTCATAATGGATGGAAATGCTGCACAAAAAGATTCAAAACACATGATTTAGTATTTTTCTCATAATTAATTTTAATTAAATGAATTAATAAGATTAAAAATTCAATTAATTAATTAAAAATAAGAAAATAACTCCCTTTTAGCTTAATGGGTCGTGCATAGCCTTTGGGTGATGATTCATGGAAGAATTTGAGGCCCATTAGCAATTTTGAGGCATTTGAAGCAAAGTTGACTTTTCAAAATGCCCAAAAATGTCCCAACTTCCACAAGGCATATCTTGCTCAATTTTTAAGCTTTGATCATGTTCTTGGACATTTTGGAAAGGTCTTGAAGTCCTCTAACCAATGTCTTTGGTACCATGTCATTTTGATTTACCAATCTCAAGTTATGGTCTTTGACTTAAAGTGCCTTTTTGTTGACTTTTGAAAATGACCTATAATGTTGAGATTGATAACTTTTTGTGAGAGCATTTCTTGGACTTGAAGTGTGAAGATGAGTTGTAGGAAATTTCATTCTCTTCAAAATGAGCTTTGGATGGAATTTTTCTGATAAACCATGTGGAAGTTATGCCCTGGTCAATTTGCAGTTGACTTTTTCAACTGTCCAAAAATAGAAACTTTTGCATCTTGAGACTTTTTGAGCCATGCCTTGAGAATCATGATCAAGAATTGATCAAATGATGTTTGTGGCTTCAAAATAAGATGTTGACCAAAATTTTTGACTTTTGACTGTCAAATGACCATTTTGCCCCTGTAGTTGACTGTGAAGCAATTAGGGTTTTTGACTGTGCAATTTTATGCTGTGAGTCTTGAAACTTGACATAGGGATGCTTGACAATGTATAAGGGCATATGGGACTTGTTTGGACCCTTGGAAACTTCAATTTCTTTGCCAGAACCAAAACCCTAATTTTTGACTGTTAGGAGGCCATTGGACTGTGCAACCCTTGGGAGATTTTGAAGCATGATCTTAGCAAACCTTGAAGAATATGGGAGGGCAAATTTTGGGGTACAACAGTTTCCCCTGTTCAATCTTCTTAGACTTGAGGATGTAGATTGGCTGGCGTGCCTTTCGTAATCCGATGGTGGAAGATGATTGAACACTAGAGTGCCCAGAAATTTGCGCTCACATAGTAGAGTGTCAGCAGTATGATGTCGGGAATGGGCTTACAGATGCCATTTGGAGGGATGATGGATATGAGGATGGGCTTATAGATGCCATCTGGAGATGTGATAGAACATTGTAGGGAATGGGCTTATAGATGCCATTTGGAACTGTCGGTGTGTGGATGGGCTTATAGATGCCATCTGGGTGTCGATCGCGTAAGAGATTCCTTAGCGAGAACTTGCATACCTGAGAAAAAAAATAATTACCTGGCCTGTTACAGGAATTGATCTTCAAACTCTTTGTGTAGATGCGCCCTGGCTGGATACAGGAATCGGATCTTTAAACTCTTCAAACGTGCCCTGGCGAGATACAGGAATCGAGTCCGGAGAATATAGTCGTCAACAGATACACCCTGGCAAGATACAGGAATCGGATCCTTGAACTCTTCAGACGCACCCTGGTGAGATACAGGAATCGGGTCTGGTAATGTTAGTCGTCAACAGATACACCCTGGCAAGATACATGAATCTGATCCTCAAACTCTTCAGACGCACCCTGGCAAGATACAGGAATCGGGTCTGGTAATGCTAGTCGTCAACAGATACACCCTGGCAAGATACAGGAATCGGATCCTCAAACTCTTCAGACGCACCCTGGCAAGATACAGGAATCGGGTCTGGTAATGTTAGTCGTCAACGGATACACCCTGGCAAGATACATGAATCAGATCCTCAAACTCTTCAGACGCACCCTGGCAAGATACAGGAATCGGGTCTGGTAATGCTAGTCGTCAACAGATACACCCTGGCAAGATACAGGAATCAGATCCTCAAACTCTTCAGACGCACCCTGGCAAGATACAGGAATCGGGTCTGGTAATGTTAGTCGTCAACAGATACACCCTGGCAAGATACATGAATCGGATCCTCAAACTCTTCAGACGCACCCTGGCAAGATACAGGAATCGGGTCTGGTAATGCTAGTCGTCAACAGATACACCCTGGCAAGATACAGGAATCGGATCCTCAAACTCTTCAGACGCACCCTGGCAAGATACAGGAATCGGGTCTGGTAATGTTAGTCGTCAACGGATACACCCTGGCAAGATACATGAATCAGATCCTCAAACTCTTCAGACGCACCCTGGCAAGATACAGGAATCGGGTCTGGTAATGCTAGTCGTCAACAGATACACCCTGGCAAGATACAGGAATCAGATCCTCAAACTCTTCAGACGCACCCTGGCAAGATACAGGAATCGGGTCTGGTAATGCTAGTCGTCAACAAATACACCCTGGCAAGATACAGGAATCGGATCCTCAAACTCTTCAGACGCACCCTGGCAAGATACAGGAATCGGGTCTGGTAATGTTAGTCGTCAACGGATACACCCTGGCAAGATACAGGAATCGGATCCTCAAACTCTTCAGACGCACCCTGGCAAGATACAGGAATCAGGTCTGGTAATGCTAGTCGTCAACAGATACACCCTGGCAAGATACAGGAATCGGATCCTCAAACTCTTCAGATGCACCCTGGCAAGATACAGGAATCGGGTCTGGTAATGCTAGTCGTCAACAGATACACCCTGGCAAGATACAGGAATCAGATCCTCAAACTCTTCAGACGCACCCTGGCAAGATACAGGAATCGGGTCTGGTGATGCTAGTCGTCAACAGATACACCCTGGCAAGATACAGGAATCGGATCCTCGAACTCTTCAGACGCACCCTGGCAAGATACATGAATCAGGTCTGGTAATGCTAGTCATCAACAGATACACCCTGGCGAGATACAGGAATCGGATCCTCAAACTCTTCAGACGCACCCTGGCAAGATACAGGAATCGGGTCTGGTAATGCTAGTCGTCAACAGATACACCCTGGCAAGATACAGGAATCGGGTCTGGTAATGCTAGTCGTCAACAGATACACCCTGGCAAGATACAGGAATCGGATCTTTGGTTGCGACCGTTGATAGTAATTATCTTTGTATTAACTTTTGTCCTGAAAAGACAAAACGTTAGTTGTATGCGATGTCATGATATATGACATGCGTGATGAGGTTATGTGTTCATGATGCGTATATGCATGCTGTAATGTATGAAAATGTGTTTATGAATGTATGTTTTCGTTTTAGGAAAATGAATCCTTGATGGGTGCCGGGAAATTAAATCCTGGGCTCGATGTGAATAGAGCTTCGCTGTTTCCACTGGGGAGTGATAGTTGCAAGAATACCGGTAGGAGAAGATGACTCCGTTGGGGAATAAACTTGGCGAATGGATTACTCTGCGGGGAGAAAATTACTCTAGCAATCTTGCTGGGGAACAATACTCTGTGGGAAGAGAGGTACTTTGTTGGGATGTTGATAACCCCGCTGGGGATACCATTGTTAAGTTAGAAGTTTAAATAGACTCCGCTGGGGATAAGAAGACTTTGCCGAGGACGATCTTTCCGGGGCTTTTGGCTGAGGATAACCCAGTTATATCCTGGTAGGGAAATAACCTTTGGATAAAGCCGGGAGACGCGTTCGTGCTCTGCAGGGGATAAGCTTCCAGAATCTACTGGGGATAAGCTTACTGCTGGGGAGATGGATTCCACTTTCCTGGGGGAACTTCAGACTGGACTCTCCTGGGGAAATCTTGAGATATATTGGGAGTGGCTCCACTGAATGTCTGTATACCGCCGGGGAACAATCTTTGATCAAGACTGCCGGGGATGTTTGTTAGGAATGTCTATAATTTGCTGAGGAATGTTGAGATCTGCTGGAGGATACCCAACTTCCTTAAGGCTGACGGGATAACTCTGCTTGGGGAGAGTGTATTGACTTGCTGGCTTACTCTCTGGGGAATTAAGATATACTGGTCATGTTCTTCAGCTGAACTTACCTTGGTACCTTGGTGGACAGAGCAATTAGATCGCTTAGACAAACATTATTGCCCCTGTTTCTAGTGTTACCTGTAATTAATCCTTTGTTTCATATGCAAATATTTATGAGTTGGCAATTATTGTCAAATGCATATATCACAAATTGAACCTTGGACGTTCTTCGTAAAACAAAACAGAAAAGGAAAAACAATTGGCAATTTTAGCTGAAAAGTGAATTTATATTGATTTTTGAATTTGCCTGTAAATAGGCGTTTTATGTACAAGAGGCTGACGTCCTAGTAGGAGAATGCCGCCAAATAAAAGAGTTTATACAATTTTGTGAAAAAGGAAAACAAAACAGCTATGCGAAAAGAATGATCCCACTGGGTTTCAACTCTGCTATCGCCTTTATATCTTCGAGCGTCTCATCACTTTGCTGCTCAGTTGACGATGAAGCTGATTGATCGATGTCGTTTGAACTTGGGGTTGATACCGGATCTTGGATGCGAAGTGATCCAATGAGACATAGTATTACGCTTTATCTCTAACTTTTGCCTGGACCGCCCTTTCGGGTTTTCGGTCCACCGGGATACCCATTTTTGCCCAAGCCTCCTTTTCAGGTTTTCGACTTGCCGGGTGTACAGATTTTTTTCATTTCATCCCTCATTTTGCCCGAACCCTTTTGGTTCGCCGGGAAGCCCTAATTTTTGCCTAGGTATGTCAACCTAGCGGGTCTTTTATCATGCGTAGTATTTTTTTACTATGTCTGCATTGGCGGGGTGAGGAAAGTCGTCACCATCCATGGTGGTTAGGATCATGGCTCCTCCTAAGAACACATGTTTAACCACAAATGGCCCTTCGTACGTAGGGGTCCATTTGCCCCTGGGATCACTCTGAGGAAGGATGATACGTTTGATTACCAGATCCCCAACTTGATACTCTTGTGGTCTGACCTTCTTGTTAAATGCCCTGATCATCCGTTTTTTGTACGTTTGACCATGAGAAATAGCAGCAAGTCTCTTTTCGTTGATTAAGTTTAGCTGATCAAGTCGTGCCTGGATCCAATCATCTTCGCTCAGATCTGCATCCTTCATTATCCGGAGAGAGGGTATCTGCACTTCGATCGGCAAGACTGCCTCCATGCCGTAGACCAAGGAAAAAGGAGTTGCCCCGGTTGACGTCCTTGCTGAGGTACGGTACCCATGAAGAGCGAACGGTAACATCTCATGCCAATATTTATAAGTCACTGTCATCTTCTGCACAATCTTCTTGATATTCTTATTCGCTGCTTCTACAGCCCCATTCATCTTCGGCCGGTAAGGAGAAGAGTTATGGTGCTGTATTTTGAATTGCTCGCAGAGCTCAGTGATCATCTTGTTGTTGAGATTGGTACCGTTGTCTGTAATAATCCTTTCTGGGACGCCGTATCGACAGATCAGGTTGTGCCGAATGAACCGTGCCACGACATTCTTGGTTACAGTGGCGTAGGAAGCTGCTTCAACCCACTTTGTAAAGTAATCGATCGCTACCAGGATGAAGCGATGCCCATTGGATGCCGTAGGTTTAATCTCGCCGATCATATCTATGCCCCACATTGCGAAAGGCCAAGGTGCAGTCAGGACATTCAGAGGAACTGGAGGAACGTGCACTTTATCAGCATAAATCTGGCATTTATGACATGTCCGAGAATGTTGGTAACAGTCAGCTTCCATAGTGGACCAGAAATACCCTGCCCGAAGGATTTTCTTTGCCATAGTGTGTCCACTGGAATGTGTTCCGAAGGTACCTTCATGTAGCTCTGCCATGATCCTTTCTGCTTCAGTCTTATCCACACAACGCAGTAAGGTCGAATCATGGTTTCGCTTGTACAGAATGTCGTTGCTAAGGAAGAACTTTGCTGCGAACCTTCTCAGAAACTTCTTATCATTGACAGATGCACCTTCAGGGTATTCCTGAGCTTCCAAGTACCTCTTCACCTCATGGTACCAGGGTTTTTCAGTCACTACCTCAGCCTCAAGATCACAACAATATGCCGGTTCATCCAGTTTCCAGATGATGACCCGGGGAGCCTCATTGTCCCATTTGACTTTGAACATGGAAGACATCGTAGCTAACGCGTCTGCCAACTGATTCTCCTCTCTTGGGAAATGTTCAAAAGTTATCTCGGTGAAATGGGGGATCAATGTCAACACACATTCTCTGTAAGAAATAAGATTCAGATGTTTCGTATCCCACTCGCCTTTGATCTGATTGATCACGAGAGCGGAATCTCTGAAGACACTCAGAAACTTGATCCTTAAGTCGATCGCAGCTTAAAGACCCATGATGCATGCCTCATACTCCGCCATGTTGTTGGTGCAGTTGAAACATAGCCGGGCAGTAAGTGGAGTATGAGTGCCTTGAGGGGATATGATCACAGCGCCGATACCGTTACCCAAAGCGTTGGAGGCTCCGTCAAAGTGCATAGACCATCGGGATCCTTCCTCAGGTCCTTCATCCGGTCCAGGTACTTCACAATCAGTCACTATCATGATGCTCTCGTCCGGAAACTCGAAGTTCATTGACTGATAGTCATCTACTGCCTGGTGTGCCAAGTGGTCTGCCAATACACTTCCTTTGATAGCTTTCTGGGTTGTGTACTGGATTTCGTATTCTGTCAAGATCATTTGCCATCTTGCTATTCTCCCAGACAGAGCAGGCT
The DNA here is from genome assembly GCA_948472305.1 of Vicia faba. Classification (NCBI taxonomy): domain Eukaryota; kingdom Viridiplantae; phylum Streptophyta; class Magnoliopsida; order Fabales; family Fabaceae; genus Vicia; species Vicia faba. Next base: position 843,051,376 of record OX451737.1, read on the forward strand.
TTTCAAATATGTACTTTATTGGATCCATCTTTGAAATCAACAAGGTAGTGTGAGTCAGCATATACTGTCTCAGCCGGCGAGCAGCCCATACCAAAGCGCAGCAAGTTTTCTCGAGCAGTGAGTATCGGGTCTCACAGTCGGTAAACTTTTTGCTAAGGTAATAAATGGTATGCTCTTTTCGGCCAGACTCGTCATGCTGCCCCAACACACACCCCATTGAGTTGTCGAGTACTGTCAGGTATAGTATTAGAGGTCTCCCTTCAATCGGTGGCATAAGGATGGGTGGTTCTTAGAGATACTCTTTGATTCTGTCAAAAGCGGCCTGACATTCATCATTCCAAAGTACTACCTGATCTTTCTTCAGCAGCTTGAAGATTGGCTCACAGGTAGCAATTAGATGCGAGATGAACCGGGCAATGTAATTCAGACGTCCTAAAAAGCCTCTGACCTCTTTCTCTGTCTTAGGAACTGGCATCTCTTGAATGGCTTTAACCTTGGCAGGGTCCACTTGAATACCTTTGTCGCTTACGACGAAGCCTAGCAACTTTCCAGATCTAACCCCGAAGGTGCACTTGTTCGGGTTCAACCTCAGCTTGTACAGTTTCAAACGGTCAAACAATTTTTGCAGATGGTCAAGGTGTTCCTCCTCAGTTTGGGACCTTGCGATCATATCATTGACATACACTTCAATCTCATGATGGATCATGTCATGAAATAAAGCAACCATGGCACGTTGGTAGGTTGCCCCAACATTTTTCAACCCGAATGGCATGACCTTGTAGCAGAAGGTGCCCCACTGAGTAACAAAGGTAGTCTTTTCCATGTCTTCAGGAGCCATTTTGATCTGATTATAACCTGAAAAGCCATCCATGAAGGAGAACACCTTGTGCTGAGCAGTATTGTCAACCAGAACGTCAATGTGAGGTAGGGGAAGTCATCCTTGGGGCTGGCCCTGTTCAGATCCCTGTAATCAACACACATTCTGACTTTACCATCTTTCTTTGGTACCGGCACCACGTTGGCAACCCACTGAGGGTAAGAAGTCACTACAAGAAACCCGACATCAAACTGTTTCATAACCTCAGCTTTGATCTTCTCAGACATCTCTGGACGCATACGGCGGACCTTTTGCTTAACCGGAGGGCAATCTTCCTTGGTAGGCAAGTGATGGACTACGATGTCGGTATCCAACCCAAGCATGTCTTCGTAAGACCAGGCGAAGATTTCCACATAATCATGTAACATCTGAGTCAACCGTTGTTTCACGCTGGGCTCCAGATTAGCACCAATCTTGACTTCCTTTCTATCTGCCTCAGTACCCAGATTTATCGTTTCCACTGGCTCTTCATGTGGTTGAATTTCCCTCTCTTCCTGGAGTAACAGTCTTGCAAGCTCACCAGGCACTTCGCAATCATCTTCACCTTCGTCTTCGGCTAAGTTGATCGGATTTTCAAAGTCATAACTGGCAGTAGCAGAGTCGTTACCAGTGAGATCCAGAGTGGATTGAAACCTGTATGGGTGAGTGTGTGTAAATATAGCTGTTTTTCAATATATAAAGAAGGAAAGAAAGAAAGGGAGCACAAGATTTGAAATGCGAAAAAACGTCCAAGGTCTTTATTCATGATATATGTAAATGACAGTTAATAAGCCCTCACAAATGAAGCCATGGTGCCCCGGGTAAGACACCGGGCCATAAAGTTTCAGTTTATTGTTTATTACAAATAACAAAAACAAAGGAATTCATTACTGCGTAACAAAAGTAACAGGTGTATGATCTTTTGTGGTCCAATTGTTCAATCCACCGTCAGTCGTCGGGTAGATCTAGCTATCGAACTCTGATTCTTCCACTTCGTCTTCATCCCCAATAGCATTCACTCCTGGATTGGTGATGAGCACAAGAGGTCTTCCGATCCTAGCTTTGCGCACAGCCCTCTGAGCCTCTTTCTCGATTACAGCCCGGACATCCTTCAAGGAAGCCATCTTCAAAGGAAAGTCCTCTTCAACCACTGTTTCCGCTGCTGCCAATGTTGGAGGTACCTCTTCAAAATGTTGAAAGGGGGTTTCAATAAACTCCCCGTCCATCTCAATATACCGGAAGGAATTCAGATGACTAACCATGTATTCTTCCTCCCCCTGCACAGTGACAATCTTCTCCCTGACAGGATACTTGAGCTTCTGGTGTAGAGTGGAAGTCACTGCCCCAGCTTTATGAATCCAAGGTCGACCCAGCAAACAGGAATAAGATGGACGAATATCCATCACATAGAATGTTGAGTCAAAGACTTGGGAACCAACACGAATAGGAATGTCTACTTCTCCATGAACCATCCTCTTCGATCAGTCAAAGGCTCGAACAATGATGTTGCTAGGTTTCAACTCCAGGCCCTCACAATCCAACCTATCTAAGGCCTTCTTGGGCAACACATTTAGGGAAGAACCGGTGTCCACCAACACGTGAGCGAGAGTAGTGCCCCTGCATTCTATAGAGACATGCAGTGCATCATTGTGGTTCTTTCCCTTGGCGGTAAGGTCAGCATCCGAGAAACCCAAACCATTGTCGGTTGTCAAATTGGCTACGCAATCAGTAAACTGGTCTGCAGACGTCTCTTGTGGCACATGGGCCGTCTTCAGAAATGAAATCAGGGCCTTAGCATGGGCCTCTGAGCACAACAGCAATGAGAGCATAGAGATCTTGGAGGGGGTATGCCCCAGCTGTTCAACGACATTGAAGTCACTCTTCTTGATTATCTTAAGAATTTCCTCCATCTCTTGCTGGGAGGCTTCAACATTCACAGACTTTGGTGCCTCCATCCGGGCAGGCTCATCATCAATCCCTTTGCCCCGAGTATTAGATGACTCGGCAGCAGGGGAAGCAACTTGATCAGAAGTAGAAACAGGCGCACTTGCAGGTGTTATAATGAGAGGTCTTCGAATAGCTGGTGGCGCAATGTCAGGCAAGAAGAGCCTGCCACTGCGGGTTACTTTAGCTGGACCAGTGATATTGCTGATGCTGGTACCGGTGTTGAACTCTTGCTTTATTCCAAGTACATATACATCTGCCCCATAGTGCCATGGGACAGCCTTATCAGATTCATAGGGGAGGGGCCCCGGAACAGTAATAACAATGGGTGCAACAGTCATGATTTTAACTGGCTTCCTCGGGGGAGCCTTGATTGGATTGTTGAAAATTGTAATGACGGATACTTCTTCCACGGGAACACAAGGAACAGCAGTCTTCTTGAACAGAATTTCCTTGCTATCCATCAGGCTTTGGATGCCTAACTTCAGCAACAGACAACCAGTAGGGGTAACAACACACAAAAGGCAACCCTTGCTACAACCCAGAAATAAACCGGCCAGCAGCAAGTTCCTCTTAACAGTCAATAGAGGGGTAACCACGTCATTCACAGAAACGACATACAAGTCTTCATCAATGGCATTTACTCCATGCTGGGGCATAGGAGCAGTCACAACATTTGGCCTCTCAGGCGCCTCAAATTGTATCTCCTTCGCATCAATAAGGTCCTGCACCTTATTTCTTAGGGCCCAACAATCATCAGTAGAACGCCCCGGGCTATCGGAGTGATAAGCACAGCGGGCATTTGGATTATACTTAGGAGATGCAGTATTCACAACCTTTGGAGCCTCTCTGACAGTCACCAAGTTGGTTGATAGCAGTTGCGGCAAGATTTGTGACAAGGTCATACTCAGCCGGGTAAATTCTCTTTTGGGTCTCTCGCCCCTTGGTTGGTTAGGTTGCCGAGGAGCGGCAGCAGGCTTAGCAATCACCACCGCGTTGACAGTTTGGCGGCGCTCTGGTTTGTCTTGCCTTCTAGGCCCATACACATCACTGGCCTCCTTCTTAAAAGGTTTCTTCTCAGAACTTAAAGACGCACCTTTCTGAATCTTTCCTGACTTCATACCAGCCTCTATCCTTTCCCCGGTCAGAATAAGGTCTGTGAACCCTGCAGATGAATTGCCAATAAGATGATTAAAGAACGGCCCAGATAGGGTCCCCAAGAACATATCCACTAGCTCACGGTCTGTTAATGGTGGCTTCACCCTGCCAGCCAAATCCCTCCACTTCTGCGCATACTCTTTAAAACCTTCTCCCGATCCTAACGACATACCCTGGAGTTGGGTACGTGTAGGAGCGAGGTCGGCATTATATTGATACTGCTTGTAAAAAGCAGTAGCCAACTCCTCCCAGTTATGAACCTTGGTTCCATCCAGCTGATAGAACCATTCGAGATGAGTCCCTGAAAGACTCTCCTGGAAGAAGTGGATCCACAAGTTCTTGTCCACTGTATACGGCTGAATCTTCCGCACATAAGATCTGAGGTGCAGCTTAGGGCAGGACGCCCCGTCACACTTGGTGAAAGATGGTGCTTTAAACTTATGCGGGATGATCACACCAGAAGATAAACCCAAGTCTCCGAAATCCAAACCAGGCACTTGTTGAATTTCCATGGCATTCAGACGGTCTTCCAACTGCTTGTATCTGTCTTCAGCTGGAGGATACTGTTCCTCATTAAAATCAGTCTCGTTGTCAGAGACCACCAGACTTGGAGCCCTTCCCCCTGGGGACTGTCTTTGCCTACAGAAGAACCAACTTCCTCATTCTGCAGTGTGTTACCAAACCTCCGGCCCGTGTTGAATAAAACAGTTCTCTTCTTCTTCTTCTTCTTGACCAGCAGAGCCTTCAGCTCCTCTTGACCTTGAGCCAAACCCATGATCAGCTCTTGAAATTGTGCGTTCTGCGCCTGAAGGGCCTTGATAGACTGCTCGGTAGATGATTCAGGGTTCATGATGCTGAAATAAACAGCGAAGAATAGTAAGCAACCTGAAAAGAAGAGTACCTGTGATGCACATGATGAATGGAATGCGTATGATTTATGTTTTCAAAGACAATCGGGAATCAACTTTGTAAACAAAAAGGAACACACTTCATTAGATTCAACTTTGAAATTCAAATTGTTCAACAGGTTGCCCTTAGGCGTTACATAAAAAATGGAAATACTGAAAAGGGAAATAAAACTGTAAAAGAATATCCAAAGCTCATTATTGATCCCAGGGTCTTCTCTTCTCAGTACGGATGTAGTCATTCAGAGCTCGCTCATTCTCCAACTGCTTTGTCAGCTTCTGGATCTTCAATTCCTGCTCGTTGAACTTTTCTCGATAAGAATCCCGTTCTTCTCGCAGTTGCGCCCAAGACCTCTTTAATGTCTCATAATCAGTAGGTATCTGAGGAGGGAGAATAGTTGGAGAAACCCCATCCTTGTCAGGGTACTCAAGAATGATGGGTCTGACAGCTTCGTACGGCATACCTAACTTCTGAGCACGGATGCAGACCCATTTGTAGTAGGCTTCCATAGGTAGAGAAGTCTTTGGTCCCAACTCTTGTGGGTCAGCTTTGTGAATTCTGTCCCAAGCCTTGATGAACCTACGACGCAGCTCGTCACTATCTACCTGAAACTCAAAACTGATGTGAAGCACCAACATCTCATGAGGCCCTGCTCTTCTGGCTCTTCCAAACTGACGGAGAGCTAGACATGGATTATAAGAGATCCCTCCTTGGGTACCAATCAGAGGAACATTAGGGTATTCTCCGCAACGATCAATAACAGCTATCTCATCCAAACCTCTGAGAGTCCAAATGATGTCCTTATCAGTGAGAGACATTAACCTATGAGCCCAGCCTCTTCCTTCTTGGTTCTTTAGCACGAACTTGGGGAGGTGCGAAATAAACCACCTCACCAACAAAGGGATACAACACCACAGAGTTCCTCGTCTTCGGGCAGTACGAGCATAAAGTTGTTGCAGGATATCACCCAAGAGAGTGGGCACAGGGTTCTGAGATATGGAGATCCTTATGGCAGTGACATTGATGAAGTTATCAGGATTAGGAAACAAGACTAGACCATAGAATAAGAGAGCCAGGATGTCTTCATATGCCCTAAAGTCCAAGTCATTCCAGAAACTGTTAGCTTTACCAACCAGGAACTTGGCCAAGAAACCCTTAACTCCGCTTCTAGTCACCCAGTTGTCCATTACTTCTTGGTGAGTCAAGGGAAGAGCTGCAGCAACCTCCTCAAGCCTAAGAGTCTTTTCCCAACCAGTGTAGGGAGTCTGATCCAAGATAGAGATACCAAGCAAATCAGAGAACTCTTCCAGGGTAGGGACCAGCTGGAAGTCTTGAAAGGTGAAGCACTGGTACAGAGGGTCATAGAACTGGGTCAGGACACTCATCAAATGTTGGTCCCACTTTGCCGTGACTAAACTGAGAAGAGAACCGTGCCTCTGGATGAAGGAAGTAGTATTTGGAATTCTGCTAACCAACTCTTCAAGCAACTCAGGTGGGTGAACAAAATTGAACCGGATAGTGTTCCTTCGCATAGGCATCATGATGTCCTACAAAAAAGAGCAAAGGTGAAACCCTCTTGTCTTTGAAATGGTCAGTCCTTATGTAGGATGCATGCAATGTTATGATGGCATGATGTTATGATAAAGCACACCACAAATATTCACAAAGGCAAACATGATAAGGCACACAAGGCACACAAGACAAGCCCTTAGAGTTTAGGCCAGCATGGGGTCTAGGTATTACCCTCTTTCGGTTTGTTGGTTCATACCTGTCCTATTAGAAGTAACCGGGTTCTAGAGGATCCCAATATCACTGACTACCCTCAATCGGTCATAACTCCAGCATCACAATCTTTTCTTGCAGCCAGAACCATCACGAGAGTTTAGCCTCAATGGGTGTAGCATACTGCTACTGTTCTATTGGCCAAGTTGGGTCATTTAAGGTTCTAAGGTCGGTTGGTGCTTAATGACTCCTCAAAAGACCCATATTCTCCTCGTTGCAACACAAGGGATATCGGTACAGACTAAGGTGCCACACCAACGTAGCCACTGCTTCACCCATGTCGGTCTACGCCGGACAAGTCCCTCACAGCTTATGCTACCTAACAGGGTATCCCCAGATCCGGGTTAGGATCTATGTAACTCCGATGCAACCCACAATTTAAAGCAAACAAAGCACAACAATTGAAAACACAAGTGATCTTAGTCCTAAGGTACACCTCACTTTATAAAAATCCCCAGCAGAGTCGCCAGTTCTGTGATCGGTGGATCTGGAACTGACTGTTTAAAGCTGGTTTCGCGAAATGTCGCGGAAGCAAGAGTCGCCACCGTCTTTTATGTTCTCCAACATGGAAAGGACAAAAGCACAACAAAATTCCTTATGAGATTGTCTCTCGGTTCGGGAGGTAGATTTATAGAAAGGGAAGGTGTTAGCACCCTTTCTATCCATGGTTATCCATGGGCTCTTAGATACTTGCTCATTTGTGTTTTCAAAAGTGTTTGCTTTTCAATTGTGAGTGAGTTTGAAAAAGTTTCGTTGAAAGTTTCAGATCGACTCTTGTATCAGTCGTCAAGAGTGTTTGAAAAATTGTTTTGAAAGCTTTTTGAAAGTGTCTGTGTGAAAAGAAGTTTTGATTTGTTTTGAATTAGAGCAAGTATCTACGAGTCATCTACCTGCCCTAAGGAATTAGGCTGTGTAAATGTCCTTAAGGTAGTGCCATCCCGCCATTGAGAGGTAGGTAGCACCACCGTTGGAGGTGTTCGGGTCAATTCGAGTTTAGGGACAATGTGGTCACCAGAGCAATAGTAGGACACCTTAGAAGCTACCCTTATGCCATGTTCATGGACATAAGGACTTACTAAAACGTCCTATACTCGACGACCACGTTTCGAGGGGCAAGGCAACAGTGAGGCGTACCCTAAGAGTGGTGTGTGAATTTGTGCATCGTTTTCAGTTATGTTTTATCTTGATCATGCATTGGGTGAGCTACGCTTTGATTTTATTTGGGCCATTCATTCTTTCATGTGATTAGCAGTTTAAAGGTGCGGAAATTAAAATGCGGAAAATAAAGGTCCTACGCTATTACAAGGCGCGGGTCTATACATCGCCAAATTAACAAAGACCCGTTTTTTTTATAAATAAAATGCGGAAAATAAAACCTAGTTACTATTACAAGGCTTGCACAGTTACATTATATTAAAAAGGGAAATAAAAATAAACGCGCGAAAAGAAATTAGAATCGAATATGCGAGGGCGTTGGACCCTTTAAAGAAATTATTGAAATTAAAAGTTAATTAATGATTAAATAAAGAAAAGAAGTTATTTTTTATGGTTTTTTTGGTATTTATGGAAATAAAGAAAATTAATTAAAATTAAAACCCTAGTTCTAAGTTGTTTTTTAATTAAAAAAAATGTTTAAGTTTAACCTAATTTACCCTAATTAATTAATTACATGTTTATTTACAAAATAATTAAGAATTAATAATAATAATGAGAAGGAGAAATTATTTATTAAACAAAAGAATAAAAATGCTAAAAAACCTAATTTCTACATATTTTAGTTATTTAAGAAAACATTTAAATCTAAACCTAATTTTACTAACTTGATTATTAAAATTTTATTTACAAAAATATTAATAAACTATATTAAATAACATATTTTATTTTTTTGATTTCTGATATTTTTTGTGTTATGAAAATTAATTTTTGTGATTTAAATAAAAAAAACAATTAAAATAAAAAGAAGAAAAGAAAAGAGAATTAGAAAAGAAAAAAAATACAAACAATGGGGGGGTATCTGGCCCAATTTGGAGGTCAATTTGAAGCATTTTGGCCCAATGAACAAGAGCCCTGGTTGACTTTTCCAGCGTGTGTGGGATGATTGACCAGCGTGCATGGTGGAATTCACGTGATGGCCTTTGGATTGATCCCTGGGGACATGTGGCAGGCACAAGTATTGGGCGTTTGGTGGACCCTGGGAGAGGCGCTACACAGAAGCGTGTTATAGAAAAAATCATGAAATATACAAGGGGACCTGGGAATCGAACCCAGGTCCCAATACCTACAAGCCAGCGCATCAACCAACCGTGCCATTGAGTCTCTTTGTCATATTAGTGGAACGTGAATAACATATGTGAGAAAAGCAATATTACGTTGAACCAAATAAAACGCGCTAATATTCAAACCTGCCAATCATGCTCAGACACATAGGCTTCGTCTTCCTTTTGCACCTGTAAATAGAAGCAAATAGCGGGGGTTTTAAACCCCCACTAAACATGAACGGGAAAAATAGCGACTAGCTCATAAGCAATTATAAAAATGGCGCGAGGGGTGGCTTTGATTCGTTTGGAGGTCCTGAGTCCATTGGCATAGGTTTGAATGGCCAATTTTTCCATATATGTAAAGCCCCAAATCTGGAGCTCTGAAACCCTAACGAACGTCCATGGCAACTTTTGATACAGGCACTATTAGTTCAATTAAAGGGCATCAATAGCTTCAGCATGTTCATGTTAGTATAAATCAAACATTAAAAAGTATGGAAAATGCATGTAAATTCAAATACGAATGTGAAAAATTTCATGAACAGGGCGATGTCATTCTACCACTTCTGGATGTATGGAGACTTGGCTTTGATTGTAAAAGCTTCCTGAGTCCCTTGGCAATGTATTGGAACACTTTTCAAGCCTTGAAACACCTTTTATGTATGAAAACAGTTTTCAATATTTCTTGTGAAAAAGTGCAATGTGTTCTATGCCTTCTGCGCAGCTTCTTGTGTGTCCAGCCTTAGGTTTCAATTGTGCATATATGTGTGAATAGAATTAGGTTAAAAGTCAGCCCAAAATCCATTGATTTAATGATTTTGAATATTTGATTTTTGCCAAATCTTTTCCAATCTTTCTTCATGCCAATTATGCCAATTATGGAAGATTCTTTCCTTTGAGGTAGTACACGAGATATTTGGTCATAATGGATGGAAATGCTGCACAAAAAGATTCAAAACACATGATTTAGTATTTTTCTCATAATTAATTTTAATTAAATGAATTAATAAGATTAAAAATTCAATTAATTAATTAAAAATAAGAAAATAACTCCCTTTTAGCTTAATGGGTCGTGCATATCCTTTGGGTGATGATTCATGGAAGAATTTGAGGCCCATTAGCAATTTTGAGGCATTTGAAGCAAGTTGACTTTTCAAAATGCCCAAAAATTTCCCAACTTCCACAAGGCATATCTTGCTCAATTTTTAAGCTTTGATCATGTTCTTGGACATTTTGGAAAGGTCTTGAAGTCCTCTAACCAATTTATTTGGTACCATGTCATTTTGATTTACCAATCTCAAGTTATGGTCTTTAACTTAAAGTGCCTTTTTGTTGACTTTTGAAAATGACCTATAATGTTGAGATTGATAACTTTTTGTGAGAGCATTTCTTGGACTTGAAGTGTGAAGATGAGTTGTAGGAAATGTCATTCTCTTCAAAATGAGCTTTGGATGGAATTTTTCTGATAAACCATGTGGAAGTTATGCCCTGGTCAATTTGCAGTTGACTTTTTCAACTGTCCAAAAATAGAAACTTTTGCATCTTGAGACTTTTTGAGCCATGCCTTGAGAATCATGATCAAGAATTGATAAAATGATGTTTGTGGCTTCAAAATAAGATGTTGACCAAAATTTTTGACTTTTGACTGTCAAATGGCCATTTTGCCCCTGCAGTTGACTGTGAAGCAATTAGGGTTTTTGACTGTGCAATTTTATGCTGTGAGTCTTGAAACTTGACATAGGGATGCTTGACAATGTATAAGGGCATATGGGACTTGTTTGGACCCTTGGAAACTTCAATTTCTTTGCCAGAACCAAAACCCTAATTTTTGACTGTTAGGAGGCCATTGGACTGTGCAACCCTTGGGAGATTTTGAATCATGATCTTAGCAAACCTTGAAGAATATGGGAGGGCAAATTTTGGGGTACAACAGTAACCATTGGGACCTGGGTTCGATTCCCAGGTCCCCCCAAATAATTGTTTCTATTTTTTCTAACATGATCACATGCAGGCTGCCCAACGTGTTCCATCATGCACTCCACACAACAACGCGCCAAGTGGCCATATGCACAAATCAGAAGGTCATAGGTGGATGACCACCATACTCCAAGTCAAGGCGTATCATGGACAATCAGGAAAAGTCAATGGACTGAATAGCTTAATGGGCCTGGAAATTGTTTTCTAACCTCCATATTGGGCCATCACCCCCCCTGGTTTATTATTTTCTTATTTTATTTCCCTTTTATATTTTCTTTTAATAATTATTATAACTATTATTATTATTATTATTATTATTTAATTTACTCATAATTAATTTTTTCACAATAAAAATCAGAAAACTGAAATATTTTTATTTATTATTATTAATTATTAATTTCACCTTTTATTTATTATTTTTGCAAATAAATGTAATTAATTAATTTAGTTGTTTTAATTAGGTTAATTGTAATCATTTTCAAAATAAATAAAATCTATCTAGAATTAGGGTTTTTCTTTTGAGAATTTTAATCCTTTTTATTTTATTTTCATTAAAACATAAAAAACATAAAAAAAAAATACTTTTTCTTGTAATTAATTAGTAAATTAGGGTTAATATTAATTAATTGCAAAAAGGACCAAAATTCCATTCTTTTCTCAAAAAGGGTCAAAACCCTAAGGACGTCCTGATTCAATTTCTTTTCGCGCATAATATTTTTTCATATTTATGTAATTGTTCCGAGAATGTAATAGATAATTAGGACCTTTTATCGCTTTCTTTATTTTCTCGCAATTTACTTTTCAAGGGTTATGTTTTTGGCGATGTAAATACCCGACGCCTTGTAATAGCGTAGATTTACTTCCCGCAATTTACTTTCCGCACAATTTTTAACTGTTAACTATGCATGACAAGACTTGCCTGAAAAATAAAATCAACTCGTAGCTCACCATAACTTGTGCAAAGATAATATAAATTGAAACCTGACACACGTGCACATGCCACTCTTAGGGTACGCCTCACTTGGTTGCCTCGACGTGGTCATTAAGTATAGGGTGTTTTAGAGGTCGCCATCCTGTCTAAAGATCCAGTTGCCTCGAAACGGTTGCCTCGGATAAAAAGGATCTAGGACATTAGGGTTACCGCTAAGGCGTCCTACTATTGCTTTGGTGACCACACATGTCCCTATAATTGAATTGACTCGAATAACTCCAACGACGGTGCTACCTACTTCTCAATAGTGGGATAGTACTGTCTAAAGGACATTTACACAGCTTAATTCCTTAGAGTAGGTAGATTTCTCCTGGGTACTTGCTCTTTCAAAACAAAAAAACAACTTTTCGCACCTACACTTTCAAAAAGTTTTCAAACAAACACTTCATACACTCTTGAGGACTGATACAAGAGTTACCTAGAAGTTTTCAAAACGAAACTTTTTCAAAACCCACAAACACAAGAAAAGCAAACATTTTTGAAAACATAGTGAGCAAGTACCTAGGAGCCCGTGGATAACCACAGATAGAAAGGGTGCTAACACCTTCCCTTTCTATAATCTACCTCCCGAACCGAGAAACATCTCGAAAAGGAATTTTGCTGTGCTTTGTCCTTTCCTTGTTGGAGAAAATAAAAGACGGTGGCGACTCTTGCTTACCGCGACATTTCGCGAACCAGCATTTCAAAACAGTCAGTTCTATTTCCACCGATCACAGAACTGGCGACTCTGCTGGGGACTTATAAGTGAGGTGTACCTTAGGATTAGATCATTCTATGTTTTCAATTGTATGCCTTGTTTGCTTTAATATTGTGGGCTTGTATTGGAGTTTCATAGATCCTAACCCGGATCTGGGGAATACCCTTTAGGTAGCAATAAACTTTGAGGGACCTGTCCGGCGTAGACCGACACGGGTGAAGCAGTAGCTACATTGGTGTGACACCTTGGTCTGTACCGATATCCCTTGTGTTGGAACGAGGAGAATATGGGTCTTCTGAGGAGTCATTAAGCACCAACTGACCTTAGAACCTTAAATTGATCAACTTGGCCATAGAACAGTAGCAGTATGCTACACTCATTGTGGCTAAACTCTCGCGATGGTTCCGGCCGCAAGAAAAGATTGCGAAGCTGGAGTTATGACCGATTGAGGGTAGTCAGTGATATTGAGATCCTCTAGAACCCGGTTACTATTTTCTAGGACAGGTCTTAACCAACTAAAACTGAAAGAGGGTTGTACCTAAACTTCATGCCAGCCTGAAATCTAAGGGCTCTTCTATGTGACTTGTGTGCCTTCAAACTTGAACTACTTGTACATACTTGTTATCTAACAACATGGGTTCCTTGCAGGTTTTGTTTACAGTCCTGAATCTGGACTTATTACAGGGCTTACTTACACCTCACACCTTTGCATCCACGTACATAACATCATGCGCATCATAACATCATACCATAGCATGTCCTTAACCATTTCAAGGATCTCAAGGGTTTGTGATGCAGGTCATGATGAATCAAATGTCTAGCAAGGGGCAAAGGGGATTTATTTTCCTCTAACCAAGATTGTTCGGAGATCAAACATGATAACTTGAGTCAGGGGCTATGACCCACTAGATATGGTGAGCCTTGACTCTTGAAGAAGGACTCTCAACAATATGAAGTTCCTTCAATCAAGCTACCAAATTCAAATTCTAACAATTTTCCTGTTTACCCCGCGAGATCCTTGAAAACATTGCATACATATATCATACATATCATTGCATAACAGGTCATCCGATACAGGTCTCTCATATTCTCGCTGTTTATTTCAGCCATGGCTTTCCAACCAGACAACCAGGAGTTCCATACTCAAGAGACTCAGTTCAGGGAAATCTTCCTAAGCCTATCCAAGGGGCAGGAAGAGTTGAGAACACTCCTCATGGGGAATTTGGTCAAAAAGAGTCCTGAAGACAGTAAGGAAGAATGGCTGAAACATCTGCAAGCTGAGGTAGATGCAATGAGAACCCAGATGCTGGGGCAGATGGCTCTTATCCAAGGCTTAGCTTGGGAACAAGAAGAGTTGAGAGCCATGATCAATCAACTTCATCAAGACAAATACAATAGTATGAAGCAAACGGTCAAGGCTGGGGATCAAACCAGTAATCAGCCTCCAAGAAGACAAGAGTTTGGTATGGTGAAGAATGGACCTCTCCAAGTTGCTACTACCTCAAGGGTCTGACAACAACCTCACCAAGAACAACAGGTTGATCAGAGCAAGCCAAACAAGCTCAGGAGGAAATTTACCAAGATCAACATGTCACCAACTCAAGCGCTACAACACATGTTGAAGACAGGGCTGATTACATTAAAGGCTCCTCCCCGGAACCCAAATACTTCCGCTCTTACTTATCATCCCTATGAAAGGTGTGCATACCACTCTGACGGTCCAGGACATGACACCGACAACTGTTGGACTCTGAAGAACAAGATCCAAGACTTGATTGACAGGAGGGTGCTGGAGTTCATCCCGGATGGTGAGATGAAAATCTTCCGCTGAGCCTTCTCCATCTGAGATGACTAGTTCAAACTAAGAGACTTTTGTTCATTTGAATTCTGAAGTTGTATTTTTCTTTGCTTATTCAAACAATTATTGTCATGGCAAACTCTTTTATTTCATTAATGCATCGCATATGTCTGTTTTGAATCAATCCATTCGTATTCACTATATTCAAATTACTTTCATATTTGTGATGATTAACTCTCGATTAAAAAATTCTAAGCCTTTTGAGGGAGGATGACGAAAACGATACCATGATCTTTACAGTATGCTTTTGAACAGACCCCGCTGATGAAGTACAGGCATTGTTTCAAATCCTAAATAGTGGAGTTATAAGGAAGATAATCCCTAGTCAACCCCTTTGAGCCAAAGAAGTTGGAGTTTTTCTTTTCACAAATTAAAACCCTTAATTATAACTTGGGGCAGGGTAGTTTTCTCAGCTGATCCAGGTGCACAATGAATGGCATCAAAGGAGTCCTTCCTAAACAAGAGACAGTGATGGTTCCGAATAATCGTAAGGACAGGCAATCATTATCTCTAAAAAAAAGCCCATTAAGTCAAAACCTATGAAGGAGACTTACAAAAACTGGGGCATCCCGCTGACTGTAATCACAAGAGAAACAGTTCAGGCAAAAAAAAACAGGGATAATAAAAACCAAAAGGGAAGAGATCCTGCAAACTCTCAATAAAATGACTGCCTATTCAAAATAAATTGTCAACACCCGAACCATCACTGGAATATCAAAGCAAAGACTCAAACAAAATCTAATGCATGATTAACTGAGGTTAGGATCGAAGAACATCACGAAGAACGGGTGGGTATAAATAAAATTTGAGCCTTTATCCTTTGTTTCTTAAACCGTGAACCAGGCCACGTTATAAACCTTAAAAGTCCTAGCTGAAGCATGGGTTAGTTCGAAAGCATACTGTTACAAAAGGTATCCTGACTCCTGTAGGGCTCGCGGTAAAATCCTGAGTTGACATCACATTTTACAAAAACTCGCTTGTTTTATTGAAAACTGCATTTTCAAAAACTTCAAGACAGACATAAGCTTTTGCATTTTTTAAATAACATTGTTTGCATATGACTATTTGTTCAAACAGCATAGAAATTCGCATGATGAATATCCAGTGAACAAGAATCTTCTCAACAAAAGGGTCATCTCAAGTGGAAGAAACACCTCCAACCAAGGGGCATACGTGATCATTGTCCATCATCTGGGGCAGATCTCCATCTGAATCAACTGGGGCATTGGGCAGGAATTCCAGCGACAAATCTGGTACGATCAAACATCTGTTGGTAATATGACAACACAACACTATTGATAGTGACACCTCTCTACATCCTGAGGGAATGGACATAGTCGAAAAAATACTACGCATAATCAAAGACCCGCTAGGTCGACTGGCCTAGGCAAAAATAAGGGCTTCCTGGCGAACCAAAAGGGTTCGGGCAAAAATAAGGGATGAAAATAAAAAAAAAAGTTGTACACCTGGCAAGTCGAAAACCTGAAAAGACGGCTTGGGCAAAAAAGGGTATCCCGGTGGACTGAAAACCCGAAAGGGCGGTCCAGGCAAAAGTTAGGGATCACAGTGTACGACTATGTCCCGGCATCTCGTCACTTGCCTACTAGAAGAAGATTTGTCAAATCGGCAGTTATCAAGACCTCCACAGGTACCTTCTCCCATAAAAGCTGGGGCAATAAGAGTTGTCCGAACTGTACAAACTGCTCTGTCAACCAAGGTAGATTCAGCTGAAGAGTATGACCAAGATACCTCCACTCCTCGCAGAGTAAGACAGGTTTCAGCAATACTCTCCCCAAGCAGAGTTGGTCTCCCATCAGCCCCAAAAAGGCATAGTATCCCTAGCAAGTCAGCAATACTCTCCCCCCAGGGCAGAGTTGGTCTACTATCAGTCCTGGAAAAGTTGGATATCCCCAGAAGATCTTAATATTCTCCAGCAGAGTATACAGATATTCCTTAACAAGCATCCCCGACAGTCTCAATATTCCTCGACAGAAATATAAGATTGTTCCCCGGCGGAATACAAGGTACACCCCAGTGGAGCCATTTCCCAGTGTAGTCCAAAGTTTCCCCAGGAGAGTTGAACCATCTCCCCAGTAGATTCTGGAAGCTTGTCTCCTGCAGAGTACAAATATCTCTCCCAGCCATATTCAGAGGTTATTCTCCACCAGAGCTTAACTGGGTCATCCTCAACAAATTACAACGGAAAGATCGTCCTCAGCGAAGTTCTTCCTATCCCCAGCGGAGTTCATCAAATCCCTCAACAAAGCTTATCAACGGAATCCCCAGCGGAGTTATCATTAAAAATCTCAGCGAAGCATCTCTTCCCACAGAGTAATTCCCCGTAGAGTAAACTCTTCACCAGGTTTATTCTCCAACGGAGTCGTCCTCTCCTACAGGTTTATTCGTGCAGTCAGCTTCGTTCATCATCCCCAGCGGAAACGAAGAACTCTACTCTTCAACATCAGCCCAGGATTCAACGAACTTCCCGGCATTCGTCAAGGATTTATTTTCCCAGACGAAAATACATCCATAAACATATCACATCTCATACCTCCTATTTACATACATGATAAAGTGCATACGACACAATCTCATTTATTCTTGAGAACATCATGACATTATGCATTTCATACATCATGACATTGCATACGACTAATGTTTGCCTTTTTAAGAAAAGGTCAATCAAAAGATGATTACCATCAACCTTTTTTAAGTTCCAGATTCGATACCTGTATCTAGCCAGGGCATATCTGTGGATGTTTGATTGTAGATTGATACCTGTATCTAGCCAGGAAAGTATCTGCATGAAGAGTTTGAAGATCAATACCTGTATCAGGCCAGGAAATTATCTTTCATTCTCAGGTCAGAGGTCTACACCTGTATCCATCCAGGAAAGCTATCTCTACCAACCTTTTGAAGTTCCAGATTTGATACTTGTATCTAGCCAGGGCATATCTGTGAGCGATTGATTGTAGATCTATACCTGTATCTAGCCAGGAAAGTATCTGGATGAAGAGTTTGAAGATCAATACCTGTATCAGGCCATGAAATTATCTTTCATTCTCAGGTCAGAGGTCTACACCTGTATCTAGCCAGGAAAGCTATCTCTACCAACCCTTTTGAAGTTCTAGATTTGATACGTGTATCTAGCCAGGGCATATATGTGAGCGATTGATTGTAGATCTATACCTGTATCTAGCCAGGAAAGTATCTGCATGAAGAGTTTGAAGATCAACCCCTGTATCTAGCCAGGAAATTATCTTTCATTCTCAAGTCAGAGGTCTACACCTGTATCCAGCCAGGAAAGCTATCTCGACCAACCTTTTGAAGTTCCAGATTCGATACCTGTATCTAGCCAGGGCATATCTGTGAGCGATTGATTGTAGATCTATACCTGTATCTAGCCAGGAAAGTATCTGCCTGAAGAGATTGAAGATCAACACCTGTAACAGGCCAGGAAATTATCTTTCATTCTCAGAGATCTACACCTGTATCCAGCCAGGAAAGCTATCTCGACCAACCTTTTAAAGTTCCAGATTCGATACCTGTATCTAGCCAGGGCATATATGTGAGCGACTGATTGTAGATCTATACCTGTATCTAGCCAGGAAAGTATCTGCATGAAGAGATTGAAGATCAACACCTGTAACAGGCCAGGAAATTATCTTTCATTCTCAGGTCAGAGGTCTACACCTGTATCCAGCCAGGAAAGCTATCTCGACCAACCCTTTTGAAGTTCCAGATTCGATACCTGTATCTAGCCAGGGCATATCTGTGGACGATTGATTGTAGATTTATACCTGTATCTAGCCAGGAAAGTATCTGCATGAAGAGTTTGAAGATCAATACCTGTATCAGGCCAGAAAATTATCTTTCATTCTCAGGTCAGAGGTCTACACCTGTATCCATCCAGGAAAGCTATCTCTACCAACCTTTTGAAGTTCCAGATTCGATACCTGTATCTAGCTAGGGCATA
Organism: Vicia faba; assembly: GCA_948472305.1. Lineage (NCBI taxonomy): Eukaryota > Viridiplantae > Streptophyta > Magnoliopsida > Fabales > Fabaceae > Vicia > Vicia faba. The sequence goes on from OX451737.1 coordinate 843,069,779, forward strand.
TCTGTGAGTGATTGATTGTAGATCTATACCTGTATCTAGCCAGGAAAGTATCTGCATGAAGAGTTTGAAGATCAATACCTGTATCAATCCAAGAAATTATCTTTCATTCTCAGGTCAGAGGTCTACACCTGTATCCAGCCAGGAAAGCTATCTCTACCAACCTTTTGAAGTTCCAGATTCGATACCTGTATCTAGCCAGAGCATATCTGTGAGCGATTGATTGTAGATCTATACCTGTATCTAGCCAGGAAAGTATCTGCATGAAGAGTTTGAAGATCAACACCTGTAACAGGCCAGGAAATTATCTTTCTTTCTCAGGTACGCAAGTTCTCGCTAAAGAATCTCCTATCCATCATCTCTCCAAATGGCATCTATAAGCCCATTCCCGACATCACATTGCTAATACTACACCATGCGAGTGCAAATTTCTGGGCACTTTAGTATTCAATCATCTTCCACCTTCGGATCACGAAAGGCACGCAAGCCAATCTACATCCTCAGGTTTAAGAAGATTGAACAGGGGCAACCCCAAAATTTTCCCTCCCATATTCTTCAAGATTTGTCAAGAATCATCTTCAAATGGTTCAAGACTTCTCAAGGATTGCACAGTCCAGATGCCTCATAAGCCAGTCAAAATTAGGGTTTTGTTTCTTTCAAGGAATATGAGGTTTTCAATGGCTCAATCAAGTCTCATAGGCCTATATACATTGTCAAGCATCTACATGCCAAGTTTCAAGACTCACAGTGTCAATTGGCACAGTCAAAAGCCCTATTTGCTTCACAATCAACTGTAGGGGTAAAATGGTCATTTTACAGTCAAAAGTCAGAATATTTGGTCAACATCTTATTTTGAGCCCACAATCATCATTTGATCAAGTCTTGATCATGATTCCACAAGCATGGCTCAAAAATCATCAAGATGCAAAAAGTTACTATTTTTGGACAGTAGAAAAGTCAACTGTATCTTGACCAGGGCATAACTTTTTCATGGTTCATCAAAATAATCCCATCCAATGCTCATTTTGAAGGGGATGACATTTCCTACAACTCATATTCACATTCCAAGTCCAAGAAATGCTCTCACAAAAAGTTATCAATTTCTACATTATAGGTCAATTTCAAAAGTCAACAAAAATGCATTTTAAGTCAAAGACCATAACTTGAGATTGGTAAATCCAAATGACATGGGACCAAAGGCATTGGTTAGAGGACTTCAAGACCTTTCCAAAATGTCCAAGAACATGTTCATATGATCAAAATTGAGCAAGATATGCATTGGAGAAGTTGGGAAATTTTTGTGAATTTGCAAAAGTCAACTTTGCTCAAAACACTTTGTTTTTGCTAATGGGCCTCAAATTTCTTCTTGAAACTTTATCCAAGGCCTATGCACGACCCATCAAGCCTATTTGAATTTATTTTCTTATTTTTATTAATTAATTGGATTTTTAATTGATTTTAATTCATTTAATTAATTTAAATTGTAGGAAATTCAAAGATATGATTTTTCAATCTTTTTTTGAAGCAAGAATGACCTAATCAAGCTGGAAAATTCGTGTGCAAATCAAGGATATCAAAATCTCCAAGTTTGGCAACTTTCTTCAATCAAAAAGATTCAAAATTATTTGATTTTCAATCAAATATTGAACCATTATTCCATGGATCTTTTGTGCAAGATTGTAACCTAATTCAACTCTTCTATAAATACACAAACTAACCCTAATGCCATGGACGTGAAATCTTTGCAGAAAAAAAGCCATAGCCATTCAAGAAAAATCAAAGAAAAGTGAAAACTGTTTTCCATAATTTAGCACGATTCAAAGCAATTGGTGGATTCTAATACATTGCTGGAACTCTCAGGGATGTTTTACAATCAAAACCAAACCTTAAGGCTCAAAGAATCACCCAGAACAGTTTCACGATTTGCTTATTTTGTCCATAATCGAATAGCTTAATTCATGCATCATTAACGTGATTTGTTGTGTGTTTTGCATTGCTAGAACTCCTAGGAAGCTAATGGTACAGGTTAATTTAATTATAACACGTAGAATCGCAAAGTGCCATTAACGAATTTTAGGGTTCATGAGTTCTTGAATTAGGGCTTTCCAAATCCAGTAAAATTGGGACCCCTAAGGCATATGGTTGAGACCGTCAGGACAAGACGAACACACAACCACCCTCGCGAAGAATTTGTATTGAACACAGACCTATTCGCTATTATTCCTCATGTTAAATTGTGGGGGTTAAAAACCCCCCGCTATCTATTTGTTCTTTTTACAGGCAAATGAGGAAGACGACTGCGTGTTGATTCGTGGTTGGAACATTTGAAAACGCGCGCGTGTTTTGCTTTTGTGCAACATATGAATTGGTTATTTAATATAATGTTTGTTTGTTAATTCAATGATGACTGAAGCGTGATGGCCTAGTGGAAGATGCGCTGGTTGGTAACCATTGGGACCTGGGTTCGATTCCTAGGTCCCCCCAAATAATTGTTTCTATTTTTTCTAACATGATCACATGCAGGCGGCCCAACGTGTTCCATCATGCACTCCACACAACAACGCGCCAAGTGGCCATATGCACAAATCAGAAGGTCATAGGTGGATGACCACCATACTCCAAGTCAAGGCGTATCATGGACAATCAGGAAAAGTCAATGGACTGAATAGCTTAATGGGCCTGAAAATTGTTTTCTAACCTCCATATTGGGCCATCACCCCCCCTGGTTTATTATTTTCTTATTTTATTTCCCTTTTATATTTTCTTTTAATAATTATTATAACTATTATTATTATTATTTAATTTACTCATAATTAATTTTTTCACAATAAAAATCAGAAAACTGAAATATTTTTATTTATTATTATTAATTATTAATTTCACCTTTTATTTATTATTTTTGCAAATAAATGTAATTAATTAATTTAGTTGTTTTAATTAGGTTAATTGTAATTATTTTCAAAATAAATAAAATCAATCTAGAATTAGGGTTTTTCTTTTGAGAATTTTAATCCTTTTTATTTTATTTTCATTAAAACATAAAAAACATAAAAAATACTTTTTCTTGTAATTAATTAGTAAATTAAGGTTAATATTAATTAATTGCAAAAAGGACCAAAATTCCATTCTTTTCTCAAAAAGGGTCAAAACCCTAAGGACGTCCTGATTCAATTTCTTTTCGCGCATAATATTTTTTCATATTTATGTAATTGTTCCGAGAATGTAATAGATAATTAGGACCTTTTATCGCTTTCTTTATTTTCTCGCAATTTACTTTTCAAGGGTTATGTTTTTGGCGATGTAAATACCCGACGCCTTGTAATAGCGTAGATTTACTTCCCGCAATTTACTTTCCGCACAATTTTTAACTGTTAACTATGCATGACAAGACTTGCCTGAAAAATAAAATCAACTCGTAGCTCACCATAACTTGTGCAAAGATAATATAAATTGAAACCTGACACACGTGCACATGCCACTCTTAGGGTACGCCTCACTTGGTTGCCTCGACGTGGTCATTAAGTATAGGATGTTTTAGAGGTCGCCCTCCTGTCTAAAGATCCAGTTGCCTCGAAACGGTTGCCTCGGATAAAAAGGATCTAGGACATTAGGGTTACCGCTAAGGCGTCCTACTATTGCTTTGGTGACCACACATGTCCCTATAATCGAATTGACCCGAATAACTCCAACGACGGTGCTACCTACTTCTCAATAGTGGGATAGTACTGTCTAAAGGACATTTACACAGCTTAATTCCTTAGAGTAGGTAGATTTCTCCTGGGTACTTGCTCTTTCAAAACAAAAAAACAACTTTTCGCACCTACACTTTCAAAAAGTTTTCAAACAAACACTTCATACACTCTTGAGGACTGATACAAGAGTTACCTAGAAGTTTTCAAAACGAAACTTTTTCAAAACCCACAAACACAAGAAAAGCAAACATTTTTGAAAACATAGTGAGCAAGTACCTAAGAGCCCGTGGATAACCACGGATAGAAAGGGTGCTAACACCTTCCCTTTCTATAATCTACTTCCCGAACCGAGAAACATCTCGAAAAGGAATTTTGCTGTGATTTTGTCTTTTCCTTGTTGGAGAAAATAAAAGACGGTGGCGACTCTTGCTTACCGCGACATTTCGTGAACCAACATTTCAAAACAGTCAGTTATATTTCCACCGATCACAATATGCTCTCGCTAAGGAATCTCTTAAGCGATCGACACTTCTTCGAATGGAATATTTAAGCCCATCTCCTATCATTCACTTCCAAATGGAATCTTTAAGCCCATTCCCGACATCACAAGACAAATACTACTTCATGTGAGTGCAAATTTCTGGGCACTCTAGTGTTCAATCATCTTCCACCTTCAGATCATGAAAGGAAGACAAGCCAATCTAAATCTTCAGGTTTAAGAAGATTGAACTGGGGCAGCTGTTGTACCCCAAAATTTTCCCTCCCATATTTCTCAATACATTTCAAGAAAGATCCTCAAGTTGATCAAGGTAGTCCAAGGGTTAACCAGACAAGCTCTCTCCTAAGGCAGTCTACCTCAAATTAGGGTTTCATGTTGCATCAAGATACTTGAGTCCAAGGGATCCCAAATTCTCACCAATGCCCTAATATGTCCTCAAGATCATCCATGTCAATTTTCAAGCCTCGCAGAGGAAGTTTGCTCAGTCAATTGCCCAAAGGGTTGGAAATCGACTATGCTAGGGCAAAAGTCAATTGTGGCTCACATACAGTCAAACTTCAAGATTTTTGGTCAACATCCTCATTTTGAAGTATATTTCATCATTTTATCAAGGGTTGATCATGATTCATCAAGGATTTCTCATAATTCATCAAGAATCAAAAGTTGCTAAATTAGGGTTTTGCAGGAAAAGTCAACTCAACTTTGACCAAGCATAACTTTCTCATACTTTATGAGAAATGACCCATCCAAATATCATTTTGAATAGGATGTTATGCTATACAATTCATCTTCATCTCCCAAGTTCAGAATATTCACTCACAAGAAGTTATGAATTTGGACATTATAGGTCATTTTGAAAAGTCAACAAAAACACCTTTTTTGTCAAAGATTCATACATGAGCATGGAATATCAAATTGAGATGAGACCAAAAGGGTTGATTAGAGAACATCTCAAGATTTATAAAAAGTCCAAGAACACCTCCAAAGAGTCAAAATTGAGGAAGTTGTGCATTGGTGAAGTTGACCTTTTTTACAAAATTGTCAAAAGTGAACTATGCCCAAAACTTCAATTTTTGCCAAATGGGCCCAATATTTTCCACTTGTTTTAAGTTGGCAACATGGTCCACGAGCCCTAGCCTTTGCCACTTATCATTATCTTATTTATATTATTTATTTTTATTTTTATTTGAATTAAATCATTTTAAATCAAAACAAATCATATAAAATCCAAAATATTGGAAACTCAAGATTTTTTACATGATTCAGGTCTTAATGTCCAGCTAGCATAAGATCAAATTCGTGTAAAGGCATGGTGTGGACAAAAATATTGAATTAGGCTATTTTTGGAATGATATTCAAAGTGAATCAAATCAAAAATCAAGACATTGATGGAGGGAGATTGAGGCCAGGTTTTCAACCCTAATCTATTCCTCAATACATATAGAAGGAATGCAGACCAAAAGAGGCTAGAGAAGGAGGCGCAACATCTAGAATCAAACTTGGAAAATCAAGAAAAAGTGCAAACACGAATTCCCACTTAGAGGCCAATTCAAGACCCTTGGACCATTCCAATCACTTCTTGGGATCCCCAGCAAGCAAAAGCAATCAAGAACCAGCATTTCCAGGCCCTATATCGCGCTGTAAGTCCATCACGACATTGCTTCTTTCTTGAATTCTGTTTGCAAAATTCTGGCATGTATAGCATAATATAATCATAGATTCTTGTTCACCATGACAATTGCAAGCTTTCTGTAATACCCAATTGTGTTTTCATAGACTGAATCGATAATTGCCATTGTTAGGTTTTTTGGTTCTGTTTTAGGGTTTTTGTATATAGGAAAAATTAGTCTTCATGAAGGGTACCATCATGTTCAGAATGACAAGAAGAATCCAACCATGGAATTAGAAGTCATTTATCATGCCCATGGAGGATTTTGAGATGAACCAGGGTTGTAGCTACGAACATACGTCCGTAGGTAAAAGTCCCTGTAACTTTTACCCACGGAGAAGGGAAGAAGATGATTAGCTGGCAAGCAACCATTGGCCTGTTCAAATTTCCGCGCGAGTTTTTTTCCACATTACGCTTGTTTATAATATAATAATTGTTTTGTATTATTTAACAACAAGAACAAGTAGCGCAGTTGGTTACAGGGCGAAGGCAAAATGCTTCAGGACCTGGGTTCGAATCCCAGGTCCCCCACTTTCTTCATATTATTTTCTTGCAGATAATCCAGCGCGCGCATGAAGCCAAGGTCCATCATGTGACCTCAAGATCCAGTCTGCCAAGTGACCAGATCGCCAGATCCAAAGGCCATCCATGAGGGAGCATCAAATGCCTAGTCAAACGCATAATATAGGATCTCAGAAGTCAATGTGGACTTCTATCTTTTGGGCCCAGTAGCTGCTATCTGCACCCCCCATATTGCTCAGGCCCAATATCTCTTCTCTATCTTTTTTTTATATATTTGTTTTATTTTATTTAATTCATTTATTTTATTTACTAACACAATTAACTATTTTCTTTTTATCAAAAAAATCATAAAAATAATACTTTTCACAAATTAGGTTTAGATTTTATTTTTTATCAAAAAATTAATTAATTAAATTAGATTTTAATTTTAGGTAAACTTTAATTTCTTTTTGCAAATAATTAAAAATAATTAGAAAGTTAGGGTTTTGTCTAAATTTAATTTAATTTTCTTTTCCTAAAAATAACCAAAAACATAAAAAATAGGCCATGTAATTATTTTCATTAATTAATTTAATTAGCTAATTAATTTGTATATTTAATTTTAAAACCTAATCCTTTTTATTAAAAAAAAACAAAAACATTTTTTATTTTAATTAGGTTAAAAGGGTCAAAACCCTAATTTCTTCCCGATATTAATTTCATCGCGCGCGTTATTATTATTTTTATCATATTAATGTAACTGCTCACAAGTTGTAATAGTTAATTAGGACGTTTATTTTCATTTATCGCTTTATTTTCAAAGGGTTTGTTTTTTGGCTATGTAAATACCCGAAGCCTTGTTTTAGCGTAGTTTAATTTCCGCACTTTTAATTCCACAAAATATTAAACTGTTAGATGTATGATATAGGGATGCATGACAAGAATGTATGTAAAACTTTAAAACAGTTAGATAACCCTAAAATGTGCAAAGATAAATAATCTGAAATTGAATCACTCGCACATGCGCACTCCTAGGGTACACTCCCACTTGGTTGCCTTCGGTAAACGGTCATTGAGTATAGGATGCTTTAGTGGTCGTCCTTTTGTCCAAAGATCAAAGTTGCCTCGGAAAGGTTGCCTCAGATATTGTTGCCTCAAATAAATTAATCTAAGACATTAGGGTTATTACTAAGACGTTCTAACATTGCTTTAGTGACCGTACGTCCCTTTCGAATTGACCCTCAAAACTCCAACGACGATGCTACCTACTCACTAATAGTGGGATAGCGCTGTCTAAAGGAAACGAACATATAACGATTCTTTTTTCGAGTAGGTAGATTAGTTCTTAAGTACTTGCTCAATCAAAACAAATTTTATAACACTTACACTCCTTTACAAACAAAGTTTTCAAAAACACTTCATTACACTCTTGAAGACAGAAGCAAGAGTTAAATCGAAGTCAAAAACAAAAAAAACTTTTCAAATCACACAAACCCAAAGAAGCAATTTTGAAAATGATGAGCAAGTACCTAAGAGCCCGTAGATAAATACGGATAGAAAGGGTGCTAATACCTTCCCTTTCTATAATCTACCCCCCGTACTCAAAAATATCTCAAAAAAGGAATTTTTTTGTGCTTTTTTCCTTTCCTTGTTGGATAAAATAAAAGACAGTGGAAACTCTTGCTTACCGCGATATTTTGCAAACACAAACGCAAAACGCAAACCAGCATTCCTAAAAACAGTCCCGGTTCTGGCCACCGTATCACAGTCATCATAAAAGATCATGGTCCCTTACTGTCCCTCGAGTTGCCTACGGTATATGATCTTGTCCCTCGATGTTGTCTACGAATATATGATGACAGTCCCTTCGAAATGCTAAGGTATCCTTACATGTTGCCTTCAATGACCATTACGTCCCTTTCGAATTGATCCTTACAAATTCCAATGACGGTGCTACCTATTTCTCAATAGTAGGATAGCGCTGTCTAAAGGAAACAAGAATAGAAACGATCTTTTTTCGAGTAGGTAGATGCTAGTAGGTACTTGCTCAAATCAAACTTTTTCACACCAAACACTTTTCAAATAAAGTTTTCAAAAACACTTCGTAACACTCTTGAAGACAGAAGCAAGGGTTAAAACGAAGTAAAACAAACTTTTTAAAATAAAATACACACACAAGCAATTTAAAAAGATGAGCAAGTACCTAAGAGCCCATGGAAAACCATGGATAGAAAGGGTGCTAACTGCTTCCCTTTCTATAATCTACCCCCCGTACTCAGAATATCTCGAAAAAAGGATTTTTTTCTGTACTTTTTCCTTTCCGGTTGGATGAAATAAAAGTCGGTGGTGACTCTTGCTTACCGCGACATTTTGCGAATAAAAAAACGCAAAACGCAAACCAGTAAAAACAGTCGGTTCTGCCACCGTATCACAGAAATGGCGACTCTGCTGGGGAGTTAATAAGTGGGGTATACCTTAGGATCTAGTTCATCATATTTTCTTCTCTTGTTTGTCTTGGTTTCTTTACTTTTAAGGGTTGTTTGGGAGTTACTATAGATCCTAACCTGGATCTGGGGACACCGTTTAAGTAAGTAGCAATAAACTGTGAGGGAACTGTACGGCGTAGACCGATACGGTTGAAGCAGTAACTACATTGATGTGGCACATTGGTTGGTACCGGTATATCTTGTGGAGAAACGAGGAGAATACGGGGCCGCTGCGTGTGTCGTTAAGCATCAACTGACCTTAGAAGCTTTAATCGACCAACTTGGCCATTAGAAAGTAGTGAGATAGCCGACCTCGGTGTAAAGTTGGGAACTAGTTGATACTCGATGCTACACTCATTGAGACCATACTCTCGAGATAGTTCCGGCTGCAAGAAAAGATTGCGTGAGCTGAAACCATGACTGGTGGAGGATGGTCAGTGATATTGAGAACCTCTAGAACCCGGTTACTTTTTCTAGGACAGGTTTGAAACCAAATTAACTTCAAGAGGATACTACCTTAAAACCCATGCAAGCCTAAACCTAAGGCTGTTTGTGTGACTTGTGTGCTTTCAACTTGAACTACTTGCACATATTTATTATCTGACAACATGAGTTCCTTGCAGGTTTTGTTTACAGTCCTTATCCAGTAACTTGGATTTCTTGCCGGATTTACTTGCTTACATCACCTCACACTTTTTCTTAAACGCATAGCATACACATTGTTGTACCCCAAAATTTGCCATCCCATATTTCTCAAGACATGTCAAGAATCATCTCCAAGTTGTTCAAATTGGCTCAAGGGTTGGACAGTCAAACCACCTCCTAAGGCAGTCAACCTTAAATTAGGGGTTTGTGTTGCATTAAGGTCCTCATATCCAAAAGGACTCAAGTGCTTCCCAATGTATTAATATGTTCTTAAGTTCATCCATGTCAAATTTCAAGCCTTGCAGAGAAAGTTTGGTCAGTCAATTGCTCAAGAGACCCAAAAATCGACTATGCTAGGGCAAAAGTCAACTGTGTCCTAAATACAGTCAAACCTCAAGATTTTTTGTCAACATTCTCATTTTAAAGGATAATTCATCATTTGATCAAGGGTTGATCATGATTCATCAAGGATTGCTCAAGATTCATCAAGATTCAAAAGTTGCTAAATTAGGGTTTTGCAGGAAAAGTCAACTCAACTTTGACCAAGCATAACTTTCTCATACTTTATGATAAATGACCCATCCAAAGCTCATTTTTAATAGGATGCAATTTCTACAATCCATATTCACACTCCAAGATCAATAAATGCACTCACAAAAAGTTACAAATTTGGACATTATAGGTCATTTTTGAAAGTCAACAAAAACACCTTTTTTGCCAAAGCTTATAACTTGAGCATAGAACATAAAAATGAGATGAGAACAAAAGGGTTGATTAGAGGACATCTCAAGGTTTCTAAAAAGTCCAAGAACACCTCTAAAAGTTCAAAATTTAAGAAGTTATGCATTGTTGAAGTTGGGCTTTTTTCCAAATTTGCCAAAAGTCAACTATCCTCAAAACTCCAATTTTTGACAAAAGGGACCACTTTTTTCCACTTGATACAGTCTTGTCATGCCACACACGTGTTCCATCTTTAATTTCATGGACATTCATCTATTTTTCTATTTTATTTCATTTTTATTGATTTAATTCATTATTAATCAATATTAAATCAAATAAAATCTTAAAATTGATGTAATAAGATTCTTGTGGTCATTACAGCTTGCAAATATCATATAACACTCAATCAAATTCGTGCCAAGTCAAAACATGCACAAAATCTCAAATTTGATGCAAATATGGCAACTTGTTAATGGTGATCAAAATCAAATCTTCCATCTTCAATGCATAAGGATTATGGCCCAAGTTTTTATCTAAACACATCCCCTTATGTACACACAAGTGAGGCAGACCAGGAATACGCACCAGGAACTGTTGAAACGGCCAGAACAATTTTGGAAAAAACCTTGAAAAAGTGGAGATCGAATTCTGGTTTAGAGACATTTACAAAGCAAAAGCTGGACATAGCTCCCTTGCCTGATATCCTGTGAAGCTGTAGCAATCAAAACCAGCCCTTGAGACCATCTGAAACTCACTGTAAGTCATCACGAAACAAGCTCTGAACATGAAATCTAAATCTCTAATTCTTGCATCCTTTCATTGAAATAATTGCATATTCATACGCTGTGTTGCATTCTGAAACTTTTGGCATCACTGAATTTTATTTTCATAACCTGTAACGCCATGCCCAGTTCTAGGGTTCGTACATCTTGTTTTTGGGGCTTTTAGTTGCAGGGAAAATCAAGGCCAATGCTTGACATGGATGAAACCAGGAGGAAGAGACGAACACATTGGTATTCTTAGGATTCGTTTACATGGCCAGGAGACGGTTGTTGAGATACCCTACGAATCTTCCTGCGGATAAAAATCCGCAGGTAAAGAACCAGGGTTATGTGAATAAGATGATAATGTGGCTGGGCGTGATTGGCCAGTTCAAATCATTGGCACTTTTTATTTTTATTTTTCAGGCTTAGCGTTTTATTTTCTATATATTATTTGTTTCTTATTTCAATAACAATTAAGCAAGCTGGTTGGAGTGGTTGGAGCGCTGACATGTGAGCAATGGGACCTGGGTTCAAATCCCAGGTCCCCCAAAACTTTGATAAATTTTGTTTTCAGGTAATCTCACGCAGCGTTCAAAAACTGGGTCCACCATACGCCTCAGGGATCCACCTGCCAGATGGCTTGCCAATCAAAACTAATGATCCAGATTGAAGGTTCACCATGAACCCTAGTCAACAAGCACGCGCTGGATTTCAAAGGTCAAACAGGCTGGTGTTAACGGGCCAAAAAACTGCTGATCATACTCCCTCTTCAGGCCCAAACCCCCCCATTTTGGTTTATTTCTTTCCTCTCTATATTTATTTTATTTTATTATTATTATAAAAAATTAACCAATTAATATTTTTTCTATAAAATCAGAAAACCCTAAAAAATAATATTTCTATTAATTTCACTATTTTATTATTTTTTTTAAAATAAATTTTAGTCAATTAATTTAGATTTTTAATTAGGTACAATTTTAATATCTTTTGCATTAAATTAAAATTAATTTAGAATTAGGTTTTTAATATTTTTAACCATTCTTATTTTATTTCCTTAATTAAAATAAGACCCAAAAAATATTTTCATTTAATTAATTAATTCAATTATTAATTTTAGGTTAATTTTTAATTCAAAAAATAACAAAAAATATGTTGTATTTAATAAAAAGGGTCAAAACCCTAAAAAGCACTCTGATTTAAATTTCTCGCGTGCAAATTATTTTTGATCCATATTTCAATATTGTAACTGCTTCGGGAATGTAATAGTTTTTAATTAGGATTTTATTTATCGTTTTTATTTACTTTTCGCAATTTAATTTTATAGGGTTTGTCTTTGGCGATTTAAATACCCGACGCCTTGTAATAGCTTAGATTTATTTTCCGCAATTTAATTCCCGCACAATATTAACTGTTAGATGTTTGAATACTAGGCAATGCATGACAAGATTAATATTTAACTTAAAATCAACAGTAGCTCACCATAACATGTACAAAGATAATATAACTGAAAAACAATACACTCGCACATGCCACTCTTAGGGTACACCTCACTTGGTTGCCTAGAACGTGGTCATTGAGTATAGGAAGTTTTAGAGGTCGCCCTCTTGTCCAAAGATCATAGGTTGCCTCGAAACGGTTGCCTCAGATAAAATGATCTAAGACATTAGGGTTACCGCTAAGGTGTCCTAACATTGCTTTAGTGACCACACGTCCCTTAATCGAATTGACCCGAAAACTCCAACGACGATGCTGCCTACTCCTCAATAGTGGGATAACATTGTCTAAAGGACACTTGTACAATTTAATTTCTTTTTCGAGTAGGTAGATGGTTCTTAAGTACTTGCTCCTTTTAAACAAAACAAAACTTTTCGCACTTACACTCCTTTCAAATCAAAAACTCTTTCAAACCCACAAACACAAAGAAAAGCAAACTTTTGAAAACACAATGAGCAAGTACCTAAGAGCCCGTGGATAACCACGGATAGAAAGGGTGCTAACACCTTCCCTTTCTATAATCTACCTCCCGAACCCGAGAAATATCTCAAAAAGGAATTTTTCTGTGCTTTTGTCCTTTCCTTGTTGGATAAAATAAAAGACGGTGGCGACTCTTGCTCACCGCGACATTTTGCGAAAACAAACGCAAAAGCGAACCAACATTCAAAAACAGTCAGTTCTATTCCCACCGATCACAGAACTGGCGAATCTGCTGGGGAGACTTTTATAAGTGAGGTGTACCTTAGTATTAGATCACTATGTTTTCAATTGTATGCTTTGTATGCTTTAATTTTGTGGGCTTGTATCAGAGTTCTATAGATCCTAACCCGGATCTGGGGATACCCTTTAGGTAAGTAGCAATAAACTGTGAGGGATTTGTATAGTGCAGACCGATACGGATGAAGCAGTAGCTACGTTGGTGTGGCACCTTGGTCTGTACTGATATCCCTTGTGTTGGAACGAGGAGAATATGGGTCTTCTAAGGAGTCATTAAGCACCAACTGACCTTAGAACCTTAAATTGACCAACTTGGTCATATAACAGTAGCAATATGCTACACTCATTGAGACTAAACTCTCGTGATGATTCCGGCCGCAAGAAAAGGTTGCTAAACTGGAATTATGAACGATTGAGGGTAGTCAGTGATATTGAGATCCTCTAGAACCTGATTACTATTTTTAGGACAGGTCTTAACCAACTGAACTGAAAGAGGGTAGTACCTAAGCTCCATGCCAGCCTGAAATCTAAGGGCTCTCAGTGTGACTTGTGTGCCTTTACCATGTTTTCTTTTTGTGGATACTTGTGGTGTGCCTTTATCATGACATCATGACATCATAACATTGCATACATTTTGCATAAGGACTAACCTATTTCAAAGACAAGAGGGTTTCATCTTTGCTCTGTTTTGTAGGTCATCATGATGCCCATGTGTAGGAATACTATTCGGATCAACTTTGTCCAAGTACCTACCCTGCTTAAAGATTTGGTTGTCAGGATTCCAGACACTACTTCCTTCATCAGAAGGCGTGATTCTCTTCTCAGTTTGGTCACTTCAAAATTGTACGAGCAAATGATGAGTGTTCTGGTCCAATTCTATGATCCGCTGTACCATTGTTTTACTTTCCAGGATTTCCAACTGGTGCCTACCCTAGAAGAGTTCTCTGAGTTGCTCGGTATCTCCGTCCTAGAACAAACTCCGTTTACTGGTTTGGAAAAGACTCTTAAGCTCGAAGAAATTGCTGCAGCCCTTCACTTGACCAAGGAGGAGGTAATGGCTAACTGGGAGACTAGAAGTGGAGCTAAGGGTTTTCTGGCTAAGTTTTTGGTTGACAAAGCTAATTACTTCTGGGACAGCTTAGACTTCAAGGCGTACGAGGACATTCTGGATCTCTTGATTTATGGTCTGGTATTGTTTCCGAATCCTGACACTTTTGTTGATATTAATCCCATCAAGATCTTCATCTCTCAGAATCCGGTACCCACTCTCTTGGGTGATATCCTCCATCAGCTCTATGCTCGTACTGCCTGAAAGCAGGGAACTTTGATGTGTTGTGCTCCTTTATTGTCGAGGTGGTTTATTTCGCACCTCCCTAAGTCCGTACTAAAGAACAAAGAAGGAATGGGTTGGGCTTATAGGGTGATGTCTCTTTCTAATAATGACATTATCTGGACTCTCAAAGGAATGGATGAGGTGACTATCATTGATCGCTGTGGAGAGTATCCTAATGTTCCATTGATCGGGACCCATGGAGGGATTTCTTACAACCCATGCTTAGCTCTCCGTCAGTTTGGAAGAGCCGGAAGAGAAGGGCCTCATGAGATGCTGATGCCCCATATCATCTTTGATTTTCAGGGAGATAGCGACGAGCTGCGTCGTAGATTCATAAGGGCTTGGGACAAAGTTCACCAATCTGACCCACATGAGTTGGGACCAAAGACTTCTCTGCCAATGGAGCCATATCTCAGATGGGTCCGCATCCGTGCCCAGAAGTTAGGTATGCCATATGAAGCTGTCAGGCCTGTTACTCTTGAAGTTGCTAATGAGGAGGGGGTTCTTCCAACTATTCTCCACCCTTATATGCCCACTGATATTGGGACACTGAAGAGGTCTTGGATGCAGTTGGGGGATGAACGGGATTCCTACCGAGAGAGGTTCAATGAACAAGAGCAGAAGATCTAGAAGCTGACCAGACAATTGGAAAACGAGCGGATCCTGAATGATTATGTTCGCACTGAGAAGAAGAGACCATGGGAGCATTGATGGACCTTTGAGGATTTCTTTTACAGTTTTCATTTACTTTTCAGTATTTCCATTCTTGTAACGCCTAAGGGCAGTTTGTTGAACAATTTAAATTTTGAAGTTTAAATCTAATAAAGTGTGTTTCCTTTCTTGTTTACCAATTTGAATCTCGATTGTCTTTGAAATCATAAATCATACGCATTTCATCCCATGCACTTCATAAACAGGTACCCCATTACAGGTCTCTTATCTTCTTCGCTGTTTATTTCAGCAATCATCATGTCTGCTGAACCTTCAACTGAGCAAGCTATCAAGGCCCTCCAGGCCCATAATGCCCAATTTCAAGAGCTATTCATGAATCTAGCTAAGGGTCAGCAGGACCTGAAGACCTTGATTCTGAAAGAGAAAAAGAAGAAGAAGAAGAGGACCATCCTGTTCAACACTGGACGCAGGTTTGGAAACGGGATACAAAATGAAGTTGATATGACCACCTCATCTGGAGGGAAAGATAGTCCACAAGAAAGGAGGGCTCCTAGCCCTATGGTCTCCGACAACGAGACAAACTATGATAAAGAACAGTATCCTCCTGCTGAGGATAAGTACAAATAGCTGGAAGACTGTTTGAGCACTATGGAAATACAGAAGGTGCCCGGTCTAGACTTCGGAGATCTAGGTCTATCATCTGGGGTGGTGATTCCCCATAAGTTCAAGGCACCTGCCTTTGCCAAGTATGATGGAGTTTCCTGTCCGAAGCTGCACCTCTGGTCCTATGTGATGAAGATCCAGCCTTACACTGCTGATAAGAACTTGTGGATCCATTTCTTTCAAGACAATCTCTCAGGGACTCAGCTTGAGTGGTTCTATCAGCTGGACGGAGCCAGTATCCGCAGCTGGGAAGATTTGGCTACTGCATTCTATAGGCAGTATCAGTACAACTCCGACCTCGCTGCTACACGTACCCAACTCCAGGGTATGTCAATAGGAACATGTGAAGGATTTAAAGAGTATGCTCAGAAATGGAGAGACCTTGCCGGAAGGGTGCAACCACCTTTGGCTGATCGTGAACTTGTTGACATGTTTTTAGGGACCCTGTCTGGTCCATTCTTTAACCAGCTAATTGGAAGCTCTTCAGCTGGGTTTACAGATCTTATTTTGACTGGTGAGAGGATTGAAGCTGGTATTAAGGTCGGGAAGATACAGAAGGGTGCCTCCTCGAGCACCGAGAAGAAACCGTTTAAGAAAGAGTCCAGTGCTGTCTACAGTTCGAGAAGACATAATAGACCTGAACACCGCCAAGCTGTCATTGCGGTTTTTATTTCAAAACCTGCTAGTGCCCCTCAGCATCACAATCAACAAAAGGACGAGAGACCTCGAAGGAAATTCACTCGTCTCAGCATGACTTTGTCTCAGATTCTGCCCCAGTTGCTAAAGACCAATCTGGTGACTCTAAAAGAAGCTCCGAAAAATCCAAGTACCACATCACCAAAGTACAACCCTAATGCCCGTTGCGCTTTTCACTCTGATAGCCTGGGGCATAATACAGATGATTGTTGGGTTTTAAGGAACAAGGTGCAAGACCTAATTGATGCAAAGGAGATTGAGTTTGAGGCTCCCGAGAGGCCTAATGTTGTGACTGCTCCCATGCCCAAACATGGAGTAAATGCTGTAGAGGAAGACTTGTTTGTAGTTTCCGTGGATGATATTGTTACCCCTCTGATGACTGTCAAGAAGAAACTGTTGCTAGCCGGTTTATTTCCGGGTTGTGGCGAAGGTTGCCATATGTGTTCTGTTTTACCTACTGGTTGCCCATTTCTGAAGTCAGGTATCCAAAACCTGATGGATAATAAGGAGATCCTGTTTGAGAAGATTGTTGTTCCTTCCATTCCTACTGAAGAAGTTTCCATCATTACCATTTTCAACAATTCTTCTAAGGCTCCCTCGAGGAAGCCTGTTAGGATTACATCTACTCCGAAGATCGCACCTGTAATCATCACTGTTCTGGGGACCATCCCCTACACCTCTGACAAAGCTGTCCCTTGGCACTATGGGGCAGATGTTTATGTTCATGGAGTTAAGCAAGAGTTGGATGCTGATACCGGCGTCAGCAACATTACTGGGCCTGCTAAAGTCACCCGCAGCGGTAGACTTTTCTCACCTGATATTGCTCCACCAACTGTCCGAAGACCTGTTGTCATTACACCTGCAAGTGTACCTACTGCCATTCCTGATCAAGTTCTTAGTTCTACTCCTGTCGCCGAGTCATCTGACGCTCAGGGCAAAGGGATCATCACTGATGTGCCCGCCCAGACGGGGGCACCGAAGAAAATTACTGTTGAAGCTTCCAAACAGGAGATGGAAGAGATTATGAAGATTATTAAGAAGAGTGATTACAACGTAGTTGAGCAACTGGAGCAAACCCCATCCAAGATTTCTATGTTGTCATTGTTGTTGTGTTCAGAGGCCCATGTTAAGGCTCTGATTACCTTCCTGAAGACTGCCCAGGTGCCACAAGAGACATCAGCTGATCAGTTTACCGATTGTGTGGCCAATTTAACTGCTGATAATGGTTTGGGTTTCTCCGATGCTGATTTGACTGCCAAGGGGAAAATCATAACGATGCCCTACATGTCTCCATTGAATGCAGGGGAACTACTCTTGCACATGTATTGGTTGACACTGGTTCCTCATTGAACGTCTTTCCCAAGAAAGTTCTGGACCGGTTGGATTGCGAAGGGTTGGAGCTAAAGCCCAGTAACATCATTGTCAGGGCCTTTGACGGGTCTAAAAGGATGGTGCATGGTGAGGTTGATATTCCAATTAAAGTTGGTTCTCAGGTCTTCAATTCTACATTCTACGTGATGGACATTCAGCCATCCTATTCTTGTTTGTTGGGTCGTCCATGGATCCATAAAGCTGGGGCCGTAACCTCAACGCTCCACCAGAAGCTGAAGTACCCGGTCAGAGGGAAGATTGTGACAGTTCAAGGGGAGGAAGAGTACATGGTCAACCACCTCAACTCGTTCAGACACGTAGAGATGGATGGGGAGTTCATTGAGACCCCATTTCAGCACTTTGAAGAAGTTCCCCAGACACTAGCATCAGCTAAGACTGGTTGAAGATTCTCCTATGAAGATGGCTTCCTTAAAGGATGCCCGGGCTGTTATTGAGAAGGGTGAGTGTGCAAATTGGGGCCGACTTCCTGATTTCACTCAGAAGACTAACAAGTTTGGTTTGGGTTTCACTGCAGAAGCTCAAAGGGCTGTTCGAAGTGCAAGGATTGGAAGACCCCCCGTGTTCATCAACAACTCAGGAGTGAATGCCATTGAGGACGATGTGGAAGAGTCTGAATTCGACAGCTGGATCTATCCTACGACCAACGGTGGACCAAGCAACTGGATAGCAAAGGACTTCATCCCTATTACTTTTGTTACCCAGTAATGAACTCTTTGTTTTGAGCTTGTAACAAACAATGTTTTGAAACTTTATTGCCCGGTGTCTTACCCGGGGCACTGTGGCTTCATTTGTGAGGGCTTTTGTGTGCCATTTTCATATATCATTAATAAAAGCATTGGACGTCTTTTGCATTTCAAATTTTGTACTCCTTGTTTTTCTTTATTATATGTTGCAAAACAACTATTTTACACACACTCACGTATATAGGTCCGCATCCACTCTGGATCTCACTGGTAACGAATCTGCTACTGCCAGTTATGACTTCGAAAATCCGATCAACTTAGCCGAAGACGAAGGTGAAGATGATTGCGAAGTGCCTGGTGAACTTGCAAGACTGCTACTCCAGGAAGAAAGGGCCATTCAGCCACATGAAGAGCTGGTGGAAACAATGAATCTGGGTACTGAGACAGACAAGAAGGAAGTCAAGGTTGGTGCCAATCTAGAGCCTAGTGTGAAACAACGGTTGATTCAGATGTTGTGTGACTATGTGGAGATCTTTGCTTGGTCTTACGAAGATATGCCTGGGTTGGATACCGACATTGTGGTTCATCGCCTGCCTACCAAGGAAGAATGTCCTCCCCTAAAACAGAAGGTTCGCCGAATGCACCCAGAGATGTCTGAGAAAATCAAGGCTGAGGTTATGAAATAGTTTGACACCGGTTTTCTAGCAGTGACTTCTTACCCTTAGTGGGTTACCAATGTGGTTCCGGTACCGAAGAAGGATGGTAAGGTTCGAATGTGTGTTGACTACAGGGATTTGAACAGGGCGAGCCCTAAGGATGACTTCCCTCTACCTCACATCGACGTTCTGGTTGACAATACTGCTCAGCACAAGGTATTCTCCTTCATGGACGGTTTCTACGGTTATAATCAAATTAAGATGGCTCCCGAGGATATGGAGAAGACCACTTTTGTCACTCAGTGGGGTACCTTTTGTTACAAGGTCATGCCTTTTGGATTGAAGAATGCTGGGGCAACATATCAGCGTGCCATGGTTGCTTTGTTTCATGACATGATCCATCATGAGATTGAAGTATACGTCGACGATATGATTTCAAGGTCCCAGACTGAGGAAGAACACCTTGACCATCTACAAAAGTTGTTTGACAGGTTGAAGTTATACAAGTTGAGGTTGAACCTGAACAAGTGCACCTTCGGGGTGAGATCTGGCAAACTACTAGGTTTCGTTGTAAGCGACAAAGGTATTCAAGTGGACCCGACAAAGGTGAAAGCCATACAAGAGATGCCAGCCCCCAAGACAGAGAAGCAGGTCAGAGGCTTTCTGAGACGACTGAACTACATTGCCCGATTCATCTCTCACCTGACTGCTACTTGTGAGCCAATCTTCAAGCTGCTGAAGAAAGATCAAGTGGTATGTTGGAACGACGAATGCCAGGCTGCTTTCGAAAGGATCAAAGAGTATCTCCAGGAGCCACCTATTCTAATAACACCAGTGGAAGGGAGACCTCTAATCTTATATTTGACAGTACTTGATAACTCAATGGGGTGTGTGCTGGGGCAGCATGACGAGTCTGGCCGAAAAGAGCATGCTATTTATTACCTTAGCAAAAAGTTTACTGACTGTGAGACCCGATACTCACTGCTTGAGAAAACTTGCTGCGCTTTGGCATGGGCTGCTCGCCGGCTGAGACAGTATATGCTGACTCACACTACTCTGTTGATTTTAAAGATGGATCCAATCAAGTACATCTTCGAAAAGCCTGCCTTGTCCGGAAGAATAGCAAGATGGCAGATGCTCTTGACTGAGTATGACATCCAGTACACAACTCAAAAAGCAATTAAGGGAAGTGTATTGGCAGACCATTTGGCACATCAGGCAGTGGATGATTACCAGTCTATGAACTTTGAATTTCTGGACGAGAATATCATGGTTATGACTGATTGTGAGATACCTGGACCGGATGAAGGACCTGAGGAAGGATCCTGATGGTCTATGTACTTTGATGGAGCTTCGAACGCTTTAGGTAATGGCATTGGCGCCGTGATCATATCTCTTAAAGGCTCTCATACTCCGTTTACCGCCCGACTATGTTTCAACTGCACCAACAATATGGCGGAGTATGAAGCATGCATCATGGGTCTTCAAGCTGTAATTAACCTAAGGATTAAGTTTTTAAGTGTCTTCGGAGATTCCTCTCTCGTGATCAGTCAGATCAAAGGCGAGTGGGATACGAAACACCCAAATCTTATTCCTTACAAGGAGTATGTATTGACGTTGCTTCCCCATTTCGAGGAAATAATCTTTGAGCACTTTCCTAGAGAGGAGAATCAGTTGGCGGACGCGCTGGCTACGATGTCTTCTTTGTTCAAAGAACGGAGCTCCCCGGATCATCATTGAAAGATTGGACGAACCTGCACATTGCTGTGATATTGAGACTGAAGAGGAAACAGAAAAGCCCTGGTATCATGAAGTGAAGAGGTATCTTGAAGCTCAGGAGTAACCCGAGGGTGCATCTGTTAATGACAAGAAGTTTCTGAGGAGGTTTGCAACCAGGTTCTTCATCAGCAATGGCATTCTTTACAAACGTAACCATGATTCGACCTTACTACGTTGTGTGGATAAGAATGAAGCAGAAAGAATCATGGAAGAGCTGCATGAAGGTACTTTAGGAACTCATTCCAATGGGCATACCATGGCAAAGAAAATCCTTCGGGCATGATATTACTGGTCCACAATGGAAGCTGACTGTTATCAGCATTCTCGGACATGTCACAAGTGCCAGGTCTATGCTGATAAGGTGCACATTCCTCCATTTCCTGAATGTTCTGACAGCACCTTGGCCTTTTGCAATGTGGGGCATTGATATGATCGGAGAGATCAGACCTACGGCATCCAACGGGCATCGTTTCATCCTGATAGCGATTGATTACTTTACAAAATGGGTTGAAGCATCTTCCTTTGCTACCGTAACCAAGAACGTCGTGGCACGGTTCATTCGGCACAATCTGATTTGTCGATACGGTGTACCCGAGAGGATCATTACGGACAATGGTACCAATCTCAACAACAAGATGATCACTGAGCTCTGCGAGCAATTCAAGATACAGCATCACAACTCTTCTCCCTACCGGCCGAAGATGAATGGAGCTGTCGAAGCAGCAAATAAAAACATTAAGAAGATTGTGCAGAAGATGACAGTGACGTACAAAGACTGGCACAAGATGTTACCATTTGCTCTTCACGGGTACCGTACCTCAACACGGACGTCAACAGGGGCAACACCCTATTCCTTGGTTTATAGCATGGAGGCAGTCTTGCCCATCGAAGTTCAGATACCCTGTCTCCGGATCATGAAGGATGCAGGTTTAAGCGAAGATGACTGGATTCAGACCCGACTTGATCAAATGAATCTAATCGACGAAAAAAGACTTACCACTGTTTGTCATGGTCAGACGTACCAAAAATGGATGATCAAGGCATTTAACAAGAAAGTCAGACGACAAGAGTATCATGTTGGGGACCTGGTAATCAAGCGCATTATTCTACCTCAAGGTGATCCCAGGGGCAAATGGACCCCTACTTACGAAGGGCCATTTATGGTTAAAAACATCTTCTCAGGAGGAGCTATGATTCTAACCACCATGGATGGTGACGATCTTCCTCACCCCGTCAATGCAGACATAGTGAAAAGATACTACGCATAATTAAAGACCCGCTAGGTTGACTGGCCTAGGCAAAAATAAGGGCTTCCCGGTGAACCAAAAGGGTTCGGGCAAAAATAAGGGATGAAAATGAAAAATCTGTACACCCGGCAAGTCGAAAACCTGAAAAGGCGGCTTGGGCAAAAAAGGGTATCCCGGTGGACTGAAAACCCGAAAGGGCGGTCCAGGAAAAAGTTAGGGATCAAAGCATAATACTATGTCTCATTGGATCACCTCGTATCCAGACTTCGGTATCAACTATCAAGCTCGGACGACACTAATCAATCAGATTCATCTACTAAGCAGCAAAGTGATGAGACACTTGAAGATATAAAGGCAATAGCAGAGTTGGAACCCAGTGGGATTATTCACATAGCTGTTTTGTTTTGTTTTCACAAATTGTATAAATTCTATTTGGTCGGCGGCGTTCTCTTACTAGGACGTCAGTTCAAATCATTGGCGCTTTATTTTTTATTTTTCAGGCTTAGCGTTTTATTTTCTATATATTATTTGTTTCTTATTTCAATAACAATTAAGCAAGCTGGTTGGAGTGGTTGGAGCGCTGGCATGTGAGCAATGGGACCTGGGTTCGAATCCCAGGTCCCCCAAAACTTTGATAAATTTTGTTTTCAGGTAATCTCACGCAGCGTTCAAAAACTTGGTCCACCATACGCCTCAGGGATCCACCTACCAGATGGCTTGCCAATCAAAACTAATGATCCAGATTGAAGGTTCACCATGAACCCTAGTCAACAAGCACGACGCAGCGTTCAAAAACTTGGTCCACCATACGCCTCAGGGATCCACCTACCAGATGGCTTGCCAATCAAAACTAATGATCCAGATTGAAGGTTCACCATGAACCCTAGTCAACAAGCACGCGCTGGATTTCAAAGGTCAAACAGGCTGGTGTTAACGGGCCAAAAAACTGCTGATCATACTCCCTCTTCAGGCCCAAACCCCCGCATTTTGGTTTATTTCTTTCCTCTCTATATTTATTTTATTTAATTATTATTATAAAAAATTAACCAATTAATATTTTTCTATAAAATCAGAAAACCCTAAAAAATAATATTTCTATTAATTTCACTATTTTATTATTTTTTGTAAATAAATTTTAGTCAATTAATTTAGTTTTTTAATTAGGTACAATTTTAATATCTTTTGCATTAAATTAAAATTAATTTAGAATTAGGTTTTTAATATTTTTAACCATTCTTATTTTATTTCCTTAATTAAAATAAAACCCAAAAAATATTTTCAACTAAATTAATTAATTCAATTATTAATTTTAGGTTAATTTTTAATTCAAAAAATATGCTGTATTTAATAAAAATGGTCAAAACCCTAAAAAGCACTCCGATTTAAATTTCTTGCGCGCGAATTATTTTTGATCCATATTTCAATATTGTAACTGCTTCGGGAATGTAATAGTTTTTAATTAGGATTTTATTTATCGTTTTTATTTACTTTTCGAAATTTAATTTTAAAGGGTTTGTCTTTGGCGATGTAAATACCCGACGCCTTGTAATAGCTTAGATTTATTTTCTGCAATTTAATTCCCGCACAATATTAACTGTTAGATGTTTGAATACTAGGCAATGCATGACAAGATTAATCTTTAACCTAAAATCAACAGTAGCTCACCATAACATGTACAAAGATAATATAACTGAAAAACAATACACTCGCATATGCCACTCTTAGGGTACACCTCACTTGGTTGCCTCGAACGTGGTCATTGAGTATAGGAAGTTTTAGAGGTCGCCCTCTTGTCCAAAGATCATAAGTTGCCTCGAAACGGTTGCCTCAGATAAAATGATCTAAGACATTAGGGTTACCTCTAAGGCGTCCTAACATTGCTTTAGTGACCACACGTCCCTTAATCGAATTGACCCGAAAACTCCAACGACGATGCTGCCTACTCCTCAATAGTGGGATAGCATTGTCTAAAGGACACTTGTACAATTTAATTCCTTTTTCGAGTAGGTAGATGGTTCTTAAGTACTTGCTCCTTTTAAACAAAACAAAACTTTTCGCACTTACACTCCTTTCAAAACAAAAACTCTTTCAAACCCACAAACACAAAGAAAAGCAAACTTTTGAAAACACAATGAGCAAGTACCTAAGAGCCCGTGGATAACCACTGATAGAAAGGGTGCTAACACCTTCCCTTTCTATAATCTACCTCCCGAACCCGAGAAATATCTCAAAAAGGAATTTTTCTGTGCTTTTGTCCTTTCCTTGTTGGATAAAATAAAAGACGGTGGCGACTCTCGCTCACCGCGACATTTTGCGAAAACAATTACAAAACGCGAACCAGCATTCAAAAACAGTCAGTTCTATTCCCACCGATCACACACATGATAACATCATGCCTTAACATTTCCTTAACCATTTCAAGGATCTCAAGGTTTTGTGATACAAGTTATGGTAAATCAAACGTCTAGCAAGGGGCAAAGGGGATTTATTTTCCTCTAGCCAATGCCGTCTAGAGATCAAAACACGATAACTTGAGTCAGTGCCTATGACCCACTTGATATGGTGAGCTTGACTCTTGAAGAAGGACTCTTAACGGCATGAAGTTTCTTCAATTAAGCTGCAATCAAATTCTAACAGTTTCTTGTTTACCCCGCGAGATCCTTGAAAACATTGCATACATATATCATACATATCATTGCATAACAGGTCTTCCAGTACAGGTCTCTCATGTTCTCGCTTTTTTATTTCAGCAATGACTCTCAAACAAGACAACAAAGATCTTCAAACTCAAGAAGCTCAGTTCAGGGACATATTCCTAAACCTATCCAAGGGGCAGGAAGAGTTGAAAACACTCCTCGTTCGGAATTTGGTCAAGAAAAGTCCTGAAGAAAATAAGGACGAACGGCTGGAACAACTGCAAGCTGAGGTAGATGTACTAAGAACCCAGATGCTGGGGCAGATGGCTCTTATCCAAGACTTAGCCCGGGGATAAGAAGAGATAAGAACCATCATCAACCAACTTCATCAAGACGGATACAACAATATGAAGCAAACAGTCGAGGCCAGGGACCAAGTCATTGATCAACCTCCAAGAAGACAAAAGGTTGGTTTGGTGAAGAGTGGACCTTTCCAAATTTCTAATACATCACGGGTCCAACAACAACCTCTCCAAAAAAAATGGGTTGATCAGAGTAAGCCGGATATGCCCAAAAGGCAGTTTACCAAAATCAACATGTCATTAGCTCAAGCATTGCAATGCCTATTGAAGGCCAAGTTGGTTATATTAAGGGACTCTCCTCAGAATCCCAACATAGCCTCCCCAAGGTACAATCCTGATGCAAGGTGTGCATACCATTCCAACAGCCCTGGACATGACACCAACGGCTGTTGGGTGTTGAGAAATAAAATTCAAGACCTGATTGATGAAGGAGCGCTAGAATTCGCACAAGACGGTCTGGCTGAGTTCTTCTGCCATCCCTCCAAAGCATACCATTTGAAGTGACAAGTTCTAACAAGAGGGATTTTCGTTCATTAGAATTTTCAATTTGTAATTTTCTTTTGATTGTTTGAACATTTATTCATATCAAACCTCGTTATTTCATCAATGCATTGCACATGTTTGTCTTGAATCAATTCATTCGTATTCACTATTTCAAAAATGTGTTCTTATTTACTTTTGTGATATTCAACTCTCGATTAAAAACTCTAAGTCTTAGAGGGAGGATGACGAAAATGATACCACAATCTCTACAATATGCTTTTGAACAGACCCCGCTGACGATGTACAGGCGTTGTTTCAAATCCTAAACAGTGGAGTTATAAGGAAGATAATCCCTAGTCAACCCCTTTGAGCCAAAGAAGTAGGAGTTTTCTTTTCACACAAATTAAAACCCTTAATCATAACCTGGGGCAGGGTAGTTTCTCAGTTAATTTAGATGCGCGTTCGGTCGCAATATTCTACTTCATACATAATGAATGGCATCAAAGACATCCTTCCGAAACAAAAGACGATGATGGTTCCCTATAATCATCAAGGCAGGCAGGCATTATCTCTCTAAATAAAAGCCCATTAAGTCAAAACCTATGAAGGAGACTTAAGAAAAAAACGGGGGCATCCTACTGACTGTAATCATAAAAAGAAATAGTTCAGGCAAAAGACGGGGATAATAAAACCAAAAAACGAGGTTACTACAAATCCTCGGCAAAAACAAATATTATAAAATGACTACCTTTTTCAAGTAAACTTTCAGTATCTGAACCATCACCGAAACATCTAGGGAAATATTCCAAGACTCAAACGGGATCTAAATGCATAATTAACTGAGTATAGGATCAAGGAACATCACGAAGAACAGATGGGTACAAATAAATTTTGAGCCTTTATCCTTTGTTTCTTGAACCGTGAACCAGGCCCCGTTATAACCCTTAAAATTCCTAGCTGAAGCATGGGTTAGTTCGAAAGCATATTGTTACAAAAGGTATCATGAATCCTGTAGGCTTTGTTACGAATCCTGAGTTGATATCACATTCTTGCAAACTTCATTTTACTACACAAAACACATTTTCAAAAAAAAATTTCAAGACAGACACGAGTTTTGAATTCTTTAAATGACAATGTTTGCATATGACTAATTGTTTGACAGCAGAGAAATCCACACAATGGATATTCAATGAACAAACATCCTCTCAATAGACAGAATCACCTCAGCGAGAAAGGTACTTCCAATAATAGGTCTTTCATAAGAAAGGGGCATGACATGATGTCTAAATACACCTGGGGCAGTCTCTCCAAAAGTGCCAAATAACTAGGGGCAGATCTCCATCTGAATCGCTTGGCGAATTACGCACGCATTCCAACAACGAATCATGTGCCATCAAGAAAACATTTTTGACAATACTACAACATAACGGATAGTGATAACTCTCTACATCCTGAAGGCGTGCACATAGTCGGAAAATACTATGCATAACAAAGACCTGCTAGGTTGACATACCTAGGTGTGATCGGTGGATCTGGAACTGACTGTTTAACGCTGGTTCGCGAAATATCGCGGAAGCAAGAGTCGCCACCGTCTTTTATTTTCTCCAACAAGGAAAGGACAAAAGCACAGAAAAATTCCTTATGAGATTATCTCTCGGTTCGGGAGGTAGATTTATAAAAAGGGAAGGTGTTAGCACCCTTTCTATCCATGGTTATCCATGGGCTCTTAGATACTTGCTCATTTGTGTTTTCAAAATGTTTGTTTGCTTTTCAATCGTGAGTGGGTTTGAAAAAGTTTCGTTTAAAGTTTTAAGATCGACTCTTGTATCAGTCCTCAAGAGTGTTTGAAAAATTGTTTTGAAAGCTTTTTGAAAAGTGTCAGTGTGAAAAGAGTTTTTTGATTTGTTTTTTTTGAAATAGAGCAAGTATCTGTGAGTCATCTACCTACCCTAAGGAATTAGTCTGTGTAAATATCCTTTAGGTAGTGCCATCCCACCATTGAGAGGTAGGTAGCACCACCGTTGGAGGTGTTCGGGTCAATTCGTTTGTAGGGACAGTGTGGTCACCGAGCAACAGTAAGACACCTTAGAAGCTACCCTTATGCCATTAATCTTTTTATTCCGAGGCAACTGTTCCGAGGCAACTTGTTCGAGGCAACCGTTCCGAGGCAACTTATTCGAGGCAACTAGATCAATGGACATAAGGACTCACTAAGACGTCCTATACTTGACGACCACGTTTCGAGGGGCAAGGCAACAGTGAGGCGTACCCTAGGAGTGGTGTGTGAATTGTGTGTCATTTTCAGTTATAGTTTATCTTGATCAGGCATTGGGTGAGCTACACTTTGATTTTATTTGGGCATTCATTCTTTCATGTGATTAGCAGTTAAAAGGTGCGGAAATTAAAATGCGGAAAAATAAAGGTCTTATGCTATTACAAGGCGCGGGTCTATACATCGCCAAATTAACAAAGACCCGATTTGAAATAAAAAGTGCGGAAAGTAAATGTCCTAATTATTATTACAAAGCTTTGGGGCAAATACATTATATTTAAAAAGAAATAAAAATAAACGTGCGAAAAGAAATTAATATCGAGTGCGAGGGCGTTGGACCCTTTAAAGAAATTAAATTGGAATTGAAAGTAAATTAATTATTTTAATAAGAAAAGAAGTTATTTTTTTGATGTTTTTTGTATTTAATGAAGATAAAGAAAGAAAATTAATTATTGTTAGAAACCCTAATTCTAAATTGTTTTTAATTATTAAAAAATGTTTAAATTTAACCTAATTTTACCCTAATTAATTAAATGACATATTTATTTACAAAATTAATTAATAGTTAATAATAATAATAAGGAGAAATTATTTATTGAAAAAAAAGATAATAAAAATGTTAAAAACCCTAATTTCTATGTATTTTAGTTATTAAGAAAAACATTAAAATTAAACCTAAAATTAAACCAAATTGATTATTGAAATTTATTTACAAAAACTATTAATGAATTAAAAATTAAATAAACATATTTTGTTTTTGACTTTTCTGATTTTTTTTGTGTATTTTTGAAAATTATTTTGTGATTTTAAAAACAACAATTAAAATAATTAAACTAAATAAAAGAGAAAAAAGAAGAAAAAAGAGAGAGAGAGAGGAGATACAAACAAGGGGGTATTCAGGCCCTTTTGGAGGTGTTTGGGAGGCATTTTGGCCCAATGAATTCAAGCCCTTTGTTGACTTTTTTGGGATTGTGTGTGGCTCCTTGGAC
Organism: Vicia faba; assembly: GCA_948472305.1. Classification (NCBI taxonomy): domain Eukaryota; kingdom Viridiplantae; phylum Streptophyta; class Magnoliopsida; order Fabales; family Fabaceae; genus Vicia; species Vicia faba. The sequence goes on from OX451737.1 coordinate 843,098,826, forward strand.
TAGCGCATATGGTAGGCTGCTCATGCTGGCCTTTGGATTGATCATGAAGCCACCTGTCAAGCCTGGGTGTTGGGTTGCATGATGGTCTTTTGAGAGAGGCGCTATGCTGGAATATGTAAATGGAAAAAAATGTGAAATATACAAGGGGACCTGGGAATCGAACCCAGGTCCCAATACCTGCACGCCAACACAACGACCAACTCCACCAACGCGTTTATCTGATATTATAGTGGGACGTGAATATTATGAGAGAGAATAAGCGCTATTGGTAAACACAAAAAACACGCGCGAATGTTTGAATTGCCCAGTCTGGTTGAGACAACTCAGCGTCTTCTCCATTGAGTATTCGTTTTTGCCTGAAAATAAGAATAGATAGCGGGGGTTTTAAACCCCCACTAAACTCAAACAATAAAAATAGCGATTAGCTCCTGTGCAAGTATAAAAAGGGCGCGATGGGTGATTTGGCTTCGTTGGAATGTCACGAGTCCAATGGTGCTAGTTTCATTGTCTAATTTTTCCAGATATGTAAACCCCTCTTTTGGAGCTTCAGGAACCCTAGAAAGTTTTAATGGCAACTTTGCATACAAGCGGTATTAATCCAATTGGAGAACATCAATAGCTTCAGAATCATCATGTTAGTGTAAATCAAACATTCAAATGTATGGAAAATGCGTGTAAATCAAAATACGAATGTGAAAAATTTCATGAACAGGGCAAAGTCATTCTACCACTTCTGGATGTATGGAGACTGGAAAAGTATTGAGTCACGTTCAGGAAGGTTCCAGCAATCGTTTGGAATACTTTTTAGGCCTTGAAACACCTTGTATCTATGAAAACAGTTTTGACCTTTTTGTGAAAAAAATGCAAGTTTGTTCTTGATGCTTATGCGCAGCTTCTGTGTTCTTAGCATTAGGTTTGCAATGTGCACATATATGTGAATGAATTAGGTTAAAAAAACTGGCCCAAAATCCATGTATTCAATGATTCAATATTTGATTTTCAAGCATCTTTTTCAATCCTTTTTTGTCATAGAAACTTGCCTATTTTGGAAGATTTGGTCCCTTGATGTGGTACACGAAATATTTAGGTCTTAATGAGAGAATATGCTGCACAAAAAGATTTGGAAAACATGTTTTAGTATTTTTCTCATATTTAATTTTAATTAAATGAATTAATAGGATTAAAAACTCAATTAATTAATTAAAAATAAGAAAATAACTCCCCTTTGGGTCAATGGGTCGTGCATGGCCTTTGGGTGATGATTCATGGAAGAAATTGAGGCCCATTAGCAATTTTGAGGCATTTGAAGCAAAGTTGACTTTTCAAAATTCCCAAATATTTCCCAACTTCCACAAGACATATCTTGCTCAATTTTTAAGCTTTGATCATGTTCTTGGACATTTTGGAAAGGTCTTGAAGTCCTATAACCAATGCCTTTGGTCCCATGTCATTTTTATTTACCAATCTCAAGTTATGGTCTTTGACTTAAAGTCCCTTTTTGTTGACTTTTGAAAATGACCTATAATGTTGAGATTGATAACTTTTTGTGAGAGCATTTCTTGGACTTGAAGTGTGAAGATGAGTTGTAGGAAATGTCATTCTCTTCAAAATGAGATTTGGATGGAATTTTTCTGATAAACCATGTGGAAGTTATGCCCTGGTCAATTTGCGGTTGACTTTTTCAACTGTCCAAAAATAGAAACTTTTGCATCTTGAGACTTTTTGAGCCATGCCTTGAGAATCATGATCAAGAATTGATCAAATGATGTTTGTGGCTTCAAAATAAGATGTTGACCAAAAATTTTGACTTTTGACTGTCAAATGACCATTTTGCCCCTGCAGTTGACTGTGAAGCAATTAAGGTTTTTGACTGTGCAATTTTGTGCTGTGAGTCTTGAAACTTGACATAAGGATGCTTGACAATGTTTATAGGCATGTGGGACTTGTTTGGACCCTTGGAAGCTTCAATTTCTTTTCCAGAACCAAAACCCTAACTTTTGACTGTTAGGAGGCCGTTGGACTATGCAACCCTTGGGAGATTTTGAAGCATGCTCTTAGCAAATCTTGAAGAATATGGGAGGGCAAATTTTGGGGTACAACACTAGGCAAAAATAAGGGCATCCCGACGAACCAAAAGGGTTCGGGAAAAAAATTAGGGATAAAAACAAAAAAGATATGTACACCCGGAAAGCCGAAAACCTGAAAAGGCAGCTTGGGCAAAAAAGGGTATCTCGGTGGACTGAAAATCTGAAAAGACAGTCTAGGCAAAAGTTAGGGATTAAATCGTACGACTATGTCCCATCTCCTGTCTATCAGTGGAAGACTTATACCTTGATCAACATTCAGCAAGAGCACCATAATCGATATAGTTCAGATACTCTCCAAATACGGATGCCATTCTGATACTCATTCAGATTCAGCTTTCAGATACAGTCCAGATACGCTCCAGATACGGATGCCATTATGATACTCATTTAGATTCAGCTTTCAGATACAGTTCATATACGCTCCAGATACGGATGCCATTCTGATACTCATTCAGATTCAGCGTTTAGATACAGTTCAGATACGCTCCAGATACGGATGCCATTCTGATACTCATTCAGATTCAGCTTTCAGATACAGTCCAGATACGCTCTAGATACGGATGCCATTCTGATACTCATTCAGATTCAGCTTTCAGATACAATTCAGATACGCTCCAGATACGGATGCCATTCTGATACTCATTCAGATTCAGCTTTCAGATACAGTCCAGATATGCTCCAGATACGGATGCCATTCTGATACTCATTCAGATACAGTTCAGATACGCTCCAGATACGGATGCCATTCTGATACTCATTAAGATTCAGCTTTCCGATAAAGTTCAGATATGATCCAGAGACAGATGCCATTCTGAAACTCATTCAACACATATTTCAAGTACAGTTCAGATACAATCCATAGACAGATGTCATCCTGACAGTCATTAAATACATGTTCAAGTACAATCACAACATAGATCCATCCATAAAATCTCCGCATGTACTTTTTCCAGCATGGTACAAGGGGCAGAGACAGTTGGAAGCAAAGTCACTATCACATACAAGCCAGTGAAACCCATACTCCCCACAGAGCCGAGACAACCAAGATCCGACCTCTTTATCCCCAAGTAGGAATTCCTATCCCAGCAGGTTCCTTTAGAAAGCTGATATCTGCATTCCCCAGTCGAGTTTTATAACCATGAGCAGTTTATAAAGCCATCTCCCGAGCAGAGTTTATTTCTCTGACAGTGGAAGCTCAATCTCCAACAAAGCTCTTCTCTCCAGCAATGAAAGTTCATCCCCACCTGAGTTTATTTCTCCAAATCAGCAGATCTTCCAACAGAGTATCCCTCTTCCCCATAGAGTCAGTCTCCCACAAGGTTATTCTCAAACAGAGTCTCTCCCAGAGGATTGTTCTCAAGCAGAACGGACGCAAGTCTCCAGCTAATCATCTTCGGTCATTATCCCCAGCGAGAACGAATAACTCAACTCTTTGTACTCTCTAACAATAGTCCAGGATTTATTCTCCCCAGCTGGATAATATCACAATGGCATTACATATCCATACATCATGGCATGCGCATATGCATCATACAACACAATCTCATTTATTTTGAGAGCATCATTACTCAATACATGTCATACATCATGACATTACATACGACTAACTCTTTACCTTTCAGGGAAAGATACAATCAAATTCTCACAAGTTTTCTCTGGTTCAGTCAAATCGATGCTAAGATTTCTATTCCAGTTCAAGCTATGAAGCCCGGATCCGACCAGATAATATCTTAATTTCTCCATCATACTATGAAGCCCGGAGAACGATCGGATAACAGTACCAAGATACTACGAATCCTGGAATCGACCAGATAATGGTATATCCCAAATTCAAAGCTATGAAGCCCGAAAATCAACCGGAAAATAGTTGAATCCCCAGCAAATTACTGTGAAGCCTGGAATCGACCAGATAGCAGTACAAAACACCATGAAGCCTGGAATCAACCAGATAGTGGTATATCATAAACACAAGCTGTGAAGCCTGGAGATCAACCAGAAAACAGCTTAACCCCTCAACAAGGTATTGTGAAGCCTGGAAACCGACCAAATAGCAATACAAGATACCATGAAGCATGGGCTCGGCCATATAATGGTATAAAACACCGTGAAGCCTGGATTACGACCAGATAGCGGTAAAAGACACTGAAGCCTGGGACTACGACCATATAACAATATAAGGTACTGCGAAGCTTGGAATTCGACCAAATAGTAGTTTACCCGGCCAATTACTAAGAAGCCCAGAATCGACTGGATATTAGTATGCCTTAAATTCAAGTTGAAGCCCGGATGTGACTGGATAACAACTTAATTCCTTCTGAAGCCTGGATTACGACCAGATAAGAATTGAGAAATTGCGAAGCCTGGAGAACGACCAGATAGCTAGTTTAATCTCGTCCCCCTAGTAAGTCGCTGTGAAGCCTGGAGCACGACCAAATAACAGTTCATTTTAACCTCCTCGACTAAGAGATGATTCCCCAGTAGAGTAACGGGCGACTGAAGCTCCTAAAATTCTATTTTTTTCTCAAGACAGAGGCCAGCATTCCCCAGCACAGTCCTCCTCAACAACCGGTATATGGGTTCTCGCAAAGGAATCTCTTATGCAATCGACACTTCTTTTGATGGCATCTTTAAGCCCATCTTCTGACATCAATTTCCAAATGTCATCTATAAGCCCATTCCTGATATCGCTAGGCCAGTACCACTTCATGCGAATGCAAATTTCTGGGCACTCTAGTGTTCAATCATCTTCAACCTTCGGATCACGAAAGGCAAACAAGCCAATCTACATTCTCAGGTTTAAGAAGATTGAACAGGGGCAGATGTTGTACCCCAAAATTTTCCCTCCCATATTTCTCAATACATTTCAAGTGAGATCCTCAAATTGCTCAAGGAAGTCCAAGAGTTGACCAGACAAACTCTCTCCTAAGACAGTCTACCTCAAATTAAGGTTTCATGTTGCATCAAGATACTTGAGTCCAAAGGGTCTCAAATGCTAACCATTATCCTAAAATTTTATCAAGGTCATCCATGTCAAGTTTCAATCCTTGCAAAGGAAGTTTGCTCAGCCAATTGCTCAAAGGCCTGAAAATCGACTATGTTAGGGCAAAAGTCAACTGTGGCCCACATACAGTCAAACTTCAAGATTTTTGATCAACATCCTCATCTTGATGTATTATTCATAATTTGATCAAGGGTTTATCATGATTCCTCAAGGATTTCTCACAATTCATCAAAACCCAAAAGTTGCTAAATTATGGTTTTATAGGAAAAGTCAACTCAACTTTGGCCAAGCATAACTTTGTCATACTTTATCAGAAATGACCCATCCAAATCTCATTTTGAATAGGATGCAATTACCTACAATTCATCTTCATCTCCCAAGTTCAAAATATGCACTCACAAGAAGATATGAATTTGGACATTATAGGTCATTTTGAAAAGTCAACAAAACACCTTTTTTTTCAAAGATTCATACATGAACATGGAAGACTCAATTGAGATGAAACCAAAGAGGTTGCTTGGGGGACATCCTAAGATTTCTAAAAAGTCCAAGAACACCCTCATAAGGTTAAAATTGAGGGAAATATGTATTGTCAAAGTTGGACAATTTTTGAAAAAATGCATGAAGCAAATATTGACCAAACTTGGATTTTTTCCAAATGGGCCTATCTTTTCAAGTTTGAAACTAATTTCTAACATGGTCCACGACCTCTAAGCCCACCCATACATTTTTCTACTATTTATGCTATTTATTTTGATATTTTATTCATTAAAATTCAGAATTAAATAAATAAATAATAGAAATAATGTAAATTTTAATGTGAATCTATTTTGGGCAAGTTTTATGCTGGTTTATGTCAATTGATTTCATGCAATAACCCTTCAAATATGTCCAGGTTCATCCACATGTGAAAATGGCATAAAATCATCAAATATGGCATTTTTTTTCAAATTTTGATCATGGTCTTAAAACACAACATTATGAGGGAGATTCTTTCCATGCTTTCTTGCCACCTCATTCTCCTCTATAAATATAGAGCCATACAAGCTTGAAAGGGACGAAAATTCCTCTCTAAAAAGCTCTCAAAAAGGTCTTCAAAAAGCTCTCTAAAAGCTCTTCAAAAAGCTCTCCAGAAATCAAAGAATTGGTGCAAGTCATATCTCGAGGTTCCGGTCTCTCTCAATTGACATCAAGCCTCAAACCGTACTCTTGAAGTCCTCAGGAGTCTTACAAGGCCCAAGAGCAATCCATCACACGCCTAGCACGCCCCCATTTGACAACACCGGTTTGGTAAAATTTTAAACTTCGAATCTCTAATTTTAATCACATTTTATGGTATGATAACGTTTGTTTGAGTTTATATAGAACAATTATGGATGGTTGAATCATAGGTTCCACGCAAGAATAAAAAAATACCATAGTTATAGCATGAAGCTTTCGAAGATTCGGGCCTAGGGATTTCTGATGATTGCACCCCCTGTTTACTTTTGCTACTAGGCCCATCCTTATTTTCTTGTTTTATTTATTTCATTTATTTCTTTTAATCCCTTTTTTTATTAATAAAAAAAAATAAAAATCACATAAAAATAGATTTAGGATTTTTTCTTACTTAAATTTTAATTTTGGTAAATTAATTAACTAAACACTTTAACTTTTTTTAAAAAAATTAAAATTAATAGAACTTAGGTTTAATTTCATTTTAATTCATTTTCCTTCTCGTAACAAAAATACCAAAAAAACATAGAATTAATTTCTTTTATTTAAATTTCATATTTCTTTGATAATTATCTTTTTTTTTTAAATATAGATCTAGATCAATTATTTTTCAACTTAAACCATTTTTATAAATTAAAACAAAAAACAACAAAAAGATTTTTTTATATCTTAGGATTTTTAGACGTCTTTTCAAATTTGCGCGTTACTATTCTTCCGCACTTCATTTTATTATTGTAACTGTATATTGGGATGTAATAGATGATTAGTAGGACCTTTACCGCTTTTATTTATTTTTCCCCCAGTTTTGGATATGTATATAATCCCCCTCCCCGAAGCCTTGTGTGATACGGTGGGAAAGAACTGACTATTTTGGAATGCTGGTTTGCGTTTTGCGTTTGTTTTTGCAAAATGTCGCGGTAAGCAAGAGTCGCCACCGACTTTTATTTTATCCAACAAGGAAAGGAAAAAAGCACAGAAAAATTCCATTTTGAGATATTTCTCGGGTTCGCGGGGTAGATTATAGAAAGGGAAGGTGTTAGCACCCTTTCTATCTGTGGTTATCCACGGGCTCTTAGGTACTTGCTCAAAGTGTTTTCAAAAATTGTTTTTCTTTGTGTTTGTGGGTTTGAAAGAAGTTTTTGTTTGAAAGGTGTAAGTGCGAAAAGTTTTTGTTTTGAAAGAGCAAGTACTTAAGAACCATCTACCTACTCGAGAAAGGAATCAATTTGTGCTAATGTCCTTTAGACAATTCTATCCCACTATTGATGAGTAGGTAACACCGTCGTTGGAATTTGAGGGTCAATTCGATTAAGGGACGTGCGGTCACCAAAGCAATGTTAGGACGCCTTAGCGGTAACCCTAATGTCTTAGATCATTTTTCCGAGGCAACCGTTTCGAGGCAACTATGATTTTTGGACAAGAGGGCGACCTCTAAAACTTCCTATACTCAATGACCACATACGAAGTCAACGAAGCGAGGTGTACCCTAAGAGTGCGCATGTGCGAGTATGTCATTTTTCAATTAATTTGTCTTTGTACATGTCAATGGTTATCTATGTTGATTTTAGGTTAAACATTCGATCTTGTCATGCATGCCCTATTACCAAACATCTAATAGTTTATAAGTTGCATAAATTAAATTGCGGAAATTAAACTAACTATTAAAAGGCGTCGAGTATTTACATCGCCAAAAGCAACCCTTGAAAATAAAATGCGGAAAATAAAGCGGTAAAAATATTTAAAGTCCTATTAAACTATTACATTCCAGGAAACAGATACAATATTGAATAAATATGGATCGCGTGCGGGAAAATTAAATCGGGCGCATTCTAGGGTTTTGACCCTTTTGTTTAATAAAGAAAAGATTTTTGGTCTATTTTTGAATTTATGGAAGAAATTAAATGAAGTTAAGCATTAAATTAACAAATTAATTAATTAATTAATAAAATGATATTTTTGGATTTTTTGATATTTAAAGAAATAAAAATAATTTGATCAAAATTAATAAATAATAAAAAAAACCTAATTGTCTAATTTAATTTTATTATAGCAAAAAATATTAAGGTTATTCCTAATTAAACTAAATTAATTAATTTGATTTTATTAACAAAAAATAAAAATGCTGAAATTAAATAAAATATTTTTTTATTTTTTTTTATTTTATTAAGAAAAAGAAAAGGTGATTGGTTAGTTAGTAAATAAATAATAAAACAAAATAATTAAAAATAAAAAAGAATGAGATAGAAAAACTCGGTGGGGGGGTTTAGGCACAATTTGGAGGTTGGAATGGTAATTGTGGCCCAACAGGCGCATGCTTAGTTGACTTCTGGACTCCCATATGCATTGGTTGACCTGGTAGCATGGTGGACGTCCATTTCTTGGCCTTCAGATCTGGCCTAAGGCCATCTGTCCATTGGAGATATGGAGGCGTATGATGGATCTCACGCTAGTGTCACCACTGGATCACCTGAAGAAAAATAAGAACAAATGCATGGGGGACCTAGGATTCGAACCCAGGTCCTGTTGGATTTTGAACGTATGCCCTTGCCACTCAACCACTGCACTTCATTCGTTAGTGTACTGGACAATAAATATAATATGGGAAAATAGATCAATATGCCAGCAAATAAAAAAAACACACGCCAAGTTTGAATGGACAAATGGGAGAGGGCCACGTCTTCATCTTCTTCGTTTGACCCTGGATATTTACCTGCGGATTTATATCCGCAGCTAAATCCGTATGTCCATCCTAAAATTAGTTCTAGGCCATGAAAACACAATCTAAGACCATGGTCATGTTCGTCTTCCTCCACTGATCATGCATATGTCCATCAATGGCATCAATTTTGCATGTAAATAACATACCCAAAAAAGCAATCTACGAAACCCTAGGTTCGGTTACAGAGCTATGGTTCATATAAACGCAATTAAATAATGCCAAAAGTTTAGAAATTGAATGAGCATCATGAATATACCAAAGATTTGTCAAAAAGATGCAAGAATATGGAGTTGCGATTTCAAATGAAAAGCGGTTTTTTTGAGAGATTTACATAGCTTTAGGGCATGTATGGAGATTGATTCTGGGTTGGTTCTGCTTCAAGGATGGTTCAGCAATTGATTCACGTTGAGCTTTGCCTTTGAATTTGCCTTTGAATTTGCCTTTATGCACGATTTTAGTTTCACACTTTTTGGTCAATTTTCAAGTTTTGTTCTTGAGGTTCTTGCAGTCTCTCACCTCTAATTCGTGTGCCTTTCACTTGTATATGTAATAAGCAATGCATTAGGTCAACTTTTGTGGACTCAATCCTTGTACATCAATGCTTGGAGATTTGATTTGATCCTTCATTGATAACCTTCCAATTTTGTCCAAAATCCAATCTTTTTGCACATGGAATGTATGATACGAATTTGATTCACTTGATGATGATGATTAGGTCCTGAAATAGCCAAAAAGAGATCAAATAATCAATGTTTGGATTTTATTTGATTTAAATTGATTTAAAATGGAATAATTCAAATAAAAATCAAATAAAATAGAAATTTTGATAAATGGACATAAGGTTGAAGCTAGGACACGTGTGTAGTGTGACAAGATCAAATCAAGTGGAAAAGAATGGGCCCATTTGACAAAATTTGAAGTTTTGGGGATAGTTGACTTTTGGCAATTTTGCAAAAATTCCCAACTTCAACAATGCATAACTTCTTCAATTTTGAACTTTTGGAGGTGTTCTTTGACTTTTTAGAAAGCTTGAGATGTCCTACAACCAAACCTTTTGGTCTCATATCATTTTGATATTCCATTCTCAAGTTATAAGCTTTGGAAAAAAAGGTGTTTTTGTTGACTTTAAAAAATGACCTATAATGTCCAAATTTATAACTTCTTGTGAGTGCATTTTCTGATCTTGGGGTATGAAGATGGATTATTGGAAATTTCATCCTATTCAAAATGAGCTTTGGATGGGTCATTTCTCATAAAGTATGAGAAAGTTAAGCTTGGTAAAAGTTGAGTTGACTTTTCCTACAAAACCCTAATTTAGCAACTTTTGAGTCTTGATGAATTTTGAGAAATCCTTGATGAATCATGATCAACCCTTGATCAAATGATGAAATATCCTTCAAAATGAGAATGTTTACAAAAAATCTTGAAGTTTGACTGTATTTGGGTCACAGTTGACTTTTACCCTAGCACAATCGATTTTTGGACCCTTTGAGCAATTGACTGAGCAAACTTCCTCTGCAAGGATTTAAATTTGACATGGATGACCTTAAGAAAATATTAGGACATTGGGGAGAACTTAAGGTCATTTGTATGCAAGGACCTTGATGCAACACAAAACCCTAATTTGGGGTTGAATGCCTTAGGAGATGATTTGACTGTCCAACTCTTGAGCAATCTTGAGCCACTTGGAGATTTTTTCTTGAAATGTTTTGAGAGGGAAAATTTTGGGGTACAACAGCTGCCCCTGTTCAATTTTCTTAAACCTGAGGATATAGATTGGCTTTCGGGCCTTTCATGATCCGAAGGTGGAAGATGATTGAACACTAGAGTGCCTAGAAATTTGCACTCGCATGAAGTGGTATCAGCATTGTGATGTCGGGAATGGGCTTACATATGCCATTTGGAGACTGTTGATAGGTGGTCTAAACTTTGGCTGGAGTAGGAATCAGGGAGATCTTATCATCGATCTAACTGAATCAGAGAAGGTCTTGGGTTAACTTTGGCCGGATCGACATCAGAAAAATCTTCGAATCGATTTAACTGGACCAGACAAAAGTCTTGGAATAACTTCAACCGGAATACGAATCAGGGAGATCTTCGCGACGATCTGACTAAACCAGAGGAGGTCTTGGATTAACTTTGACTGGATCGACATCAGAAAAAATATTCGAATCGATTTAACTGGACCAGACAAGAGTCTTGGAATAACTTCAACTGGAATACGAATCAGGGAGATCTTATCGGCGATCTGACTGAACCAGACGAGGTCTTGGATTAACTTTGACTGGACCGGCATCAGAAAAATCTTCGAATCGATTTAATTGGACCAGACAAGAGTCTTGGAATAACTTCAACTGGAATACGAATAAGGGAGGTCTTCGCAGCGATCTAACTGAACCAGAGGAGGTCTTGGATTAACTTTGACTGGATCGGCATCAGAAAAATCTTCGAATCGATTTAACTGGATCAGACAAAAGTCTTGGAATAACTTCAACTGGAATACGAATCAGGGAGATCTTCGCGGCGATCTAACTGAACCAGAGGAGGTCTTGGATTAACTTTGACTGGATCGGCATCAGAAAAATCTTCGAATCGATTTAACTGGACCAGACAAAAGTCTTGGAATAACTTCAACTGGAATACGAATCAGGGAGGTCTTCATGGCGATCTAACTGAACTAGAGGAGGTCTTGGATTAACTTTGACTAGATCGGCATCAGAAAAATCTTCGAATCGATTTAACTGGACCAGACAAAAGTCTTGGAATAACTTCAACTGGAATACGAATCAGGGAGATCTTCGCGACGATCTGACTGAACCAGAGGAGGTCTTGTATTAACTTTTACTGGATCGACATCAGAAAAAATCTTCGAATCGATTTAACTGGACCAGACAAGAGTCTTGGAATAACTTCAACTGGAATACGAATCAGGGAGATCTTATCGGCGATCTGACTGAACCAGACGAGGTCTTGGATTAACTTTGATTGGATCGGCATCAGAAAAATCTTCGAATCGATTTAACTGGATCAGATAAAAGTCTTGGAATAACTTCAACTGGAATACGAATCAGGGAGATCTTCGCGACGATCTGACTGAACCAGAGGAGGTCTTGGATTAACTTTGACTGGATCGACATCAGAAAAAAATCTTCGAATCGATTTAACTGGACCAGACAAGAGTCTTGGAATAACTTCAACTGGAATACGAATCAGGGAGATCTTATCGGCGATCTGACTGAACCAGACGAGGTCTTGGATTAACTTTGACTGGACCGACATCAGAAAAATCTTCGAATCGATTTAACTGGACCAGAAAAGAGTCTTGGAATAACTTCAACTGGAATACGAATCAGGGAGGTCTTCGCGGCGATCTAACTGAACCAGAGGAGGTCTTGGATTAACTTTGACTGGATCGGCATCAGAAAAATCTTAGAATCGATTTAACTGGATCAGACAAAAGTCTTGGAATAACTTCAACTGGAATACGAATCAGGGAGATCTTCGCGGCGATCTAACTGAACCAGAGGAGGTCTTGGATTAACTTTGACTGGATCGGCATCAGAAAAATCTTCGAATCGATTTAACTGGACCAGACAAAAGTCTTGGAATAACTTCAACTAGAATACGAATCAGGGAGGTCTTCATGGCGATCTAACTGAACCAGAGGAGGTCTTGGATTAACTTTGACTAGATCGGCATCAGAAAAATCTTCGAATCGATTTAACTGGACCAGACAAAAGTCTTGGAATAACTTCAACTGGAATACGAATCAGGGAGATCTTCGCGACGATCTGACTGAACCAGAGGAGGTCTTGTATTAACTTTTACTGGATCGACATCAGAAAAAATATTCGAATCGATTTAACTGGACCAGACAAGAGTCTTGGAATAACTTCAACTGGAATACGAATCAGGGAGATCTTATCGGCGATCTGACTGAACCAGACGAGGTCTTGGATTAACTTTGATTGGATCGGCATCAGAAAAATCTTCGAATCGATTTAACTGGATCAGATAAAAGTCTTGGAATAACTTCAACTGGAATACGAATCAGGGAGATCTTCGCGACGATCTGACTGAACCAGAGGAGGTCTTGGATTAACTTTGACTGGATCGACATCAGAAAAAAATCTTCGAATCGATTTAACTGGACCAGACAAGAGTCTTGGAATAACTTCAACTGGAATACGAATCAGGGAGATCTTATCGGCGATCTGACTGAACCAGACGAGGTCTTGGATTAACTTTGACTGGACCGGCATCAGAAAAATCTTCGAATCGATTTAACTGGACCAGAAAAGAGTCTTGGAATAACTTCAACTGGAATACGAATCAGGGAGGTCTTCGCGGCGATCTAACTGAACCAGAGGAGGTCTTGGATTAACTTTGACTGGATCGGCATCAGAAAAATCTTAGAATCGATTTAACTGGATCAGACAAAAGTCTTGGAATAACTTCAACTGGAATACGAATCAGGGAGATCTTCGCGGCGATCTAACTGAACCAGAGGAGGTCTTGGATTAACTTTGACTGGATCGGCATCAGAAAAATCTTCGAATCGATTTAACTGGACCAGACAAAAGTCTTGGAATAACTTCAACTAGAATACGAATCAGGGAGGTCTTCATGGCGATCTAACTGAACCAGAGGAGGTCTTGGATTAACTTTGACTAGATCGGCATCAGAAAAATCTTCGAATCGATTTAACTGGACCAGACAAAAGTCTTGGAATAACTTCAACTGGAATACGAATCAGGGAGATCTTCGCGACGATCTGACTGAACCAGAGGAGGTCTTGTATTAACTTTTACTGGATCGACATCAGAAAAAATATTCGAATCGATTTAACTGGACCAGACAAGAGTCTTGGAATAACTTCAACTGGAATACGAATCAGGGAGATCTTATCGGCGATCTGACTGAACCAGATGAGGTCTTGGATTAACTTTGACTGGATCGGCATCAGAAAAATCTTCGAATCGATTTAACTGGACCAGACAAGAGTCTTGGAATAACTTCAACTGGAATACGAATCAGGGAGATCTTATCGGAAATCTGACTGAACCAGAGGAGGTCTTGGATTAACTTTGACTGGATCGGCATCAGAAAAATCTTCGAATAAATTTAACTGGATCAGACAAAAGTCTTGGAATAACTTCAACTGGAATACGAATCAGGGAGATCTTCGCGACGATCTGACTGAACCAGAGGAGGTCTTGGATTAACTTTGACTGGATCGACATCAGAAAAAATCTTCGAATCGATTTAACTGGACCAGACAAGAGTCTTGGAATAACTTCAACTGGAATACGAATCAGGGAGATCTTATCGGCGATCTGACTGAACCAGACGAGGTCTTGGATTAACTTTGACTGGACCGGCATCAGAAAAATCTTCGAATCGATTTAACTGGACCAGACAAGAGTCTTGGAATAACTTCAACTGGAATACGAATCAGGGAGGTCTTCGCGGCGATCTAACTGAACCAGAGGAGGTCTTGGATTAACTTTGACTGGATCGGCATCAGAAAAATCTTCGAATCGATTTAACTGGATCAGACAAAAGTCTTGGAATAAATTCAACTGGAATACGAATCAGGGAGATCTTCGCGGCGATCTAACTGAACCAGAGGAGGTCTTGGATTAACTTTGACTGGATCGTCATCAGAAAAATCTTCGAATCGATTTAACTGGACCAGACAAAAGTCTTGGAATAACTTCAACTGGAATACGAATCAGGGAGGTCTTCATGGCGATCTAACTGAACCAGAGGAGGTCTTGGATTAACTTTGACTAGATCAGCATCAGAAAAATCTTCGAATCGATTTAATTGGACCAGACAAAAGTCTTGGAATAACTTCAACTGGAATACGAATCAGGGAGATCTTCGCGACGATCTGACTGAACCAGAGGAGGTCTTGTATTAACTTTTACTGGATCGACATCAGAAAAAATCTTCGAATCGATTTAACTAGACCAGACAAGAGTCTTGGAATAACTTCAACTGGAATACGAATCAGGGAGATCTTATCGGTGATCTGACTGAACCAGATGAGGTCTTGGATTAACTTTGACTGGATCGGCATCAGAAAAATCTTCGAATCGATTTAACTGGACCAGACAAGAGTCTTGGAATAACTTCAACTGGAATACGAATCAGGGAGATCTTATCGGTGATCTGACTGAACCAGAGGAGGTCTTGGATTAACTTTGACTGGATCGGCATCAAAAAAATCTTCGAATCGATTTAACTGGATCAGACAAAAGTCTTGGAATAACTTCAACTGGAATACGAATCAAGGAGATCTTCGCGACGATCTGACTGAACCAGAGGAGGTCTTGGATTAACTTTGACTGGATCGACATCAGAAAAAATCTTCGAATCGATTTAACTGGACCAGACAAGAGTCTTGGAATAACTTCAACTGGAATACGAATCAGGGAGATCTTATCGGCGATCTGACTGAACCAGACGAGGTCTTGGATTAACTTTGACTGGACCGGCATCAGAAAAATCTTCGAATCGATTTAACTGGACCAGACAAGAGTCTTGGAATAACTTCAACTGGAATACGAATCAGGGAGGTCTTCGCGGCGATCTAACTGAACCAGAGGAGGTCTTGGATTAACTTTGACTGGATCGGCATCAGAAAAATCTTCGAATCGATTTAACTGAGTCAGACAAAAGTCTTGGAATAACTTCAACTGGAATACGAATCAGGGAGATCTTCGCGGCGATCTAACTAAACCAGAGGAGGTCTTGGATTAACTTTGACTGGATCGGCATCAGAAAAATCTTCGAATCGATTTAACTGGACCAGACAAAAGTCTTGGAATAACTTCAACTGGAATACGAATCAGGGAGGTCTTCATGGCGATCTAACTGAACCAGAGGAGGTCTTGGATTAACTTTGACTAGATCGGCATCAGAAAAATATTCGAATCGATTTAACTGGACCAGACAAAAGTCTTGGAATAACTTCAACTGGAATACGAATCAGGGAGATCTTCGCGACGATCTGACTGAACCAGAGGAGGTCTTGTATTAACTTTTACTGGATCGACATCAGAAAAAATCTTCGAATCGATTTAACTGGACCAGACAAGAGTCTTGGAATAACTTCAACTGGAATACGAATCAGGCAGATCTTATCGGCGATCTGACTGAACCAGATGAGGTCTTGGATTAACTTTGACTGGATCGGCATCAGAAAAATCTTCGAATCGATTTAACTGGACCAGACAAGAGTCTTGGAATAACTTCAACTGGAATACGAATCAGGGAGATCTTATCGGCGATCTGACTGAACCAGAGGAGGTCTTGGATTAACTTTGATTAGATCGGCATCAGAAAAATCTTCGAATAGATTTAACTGGATCAGACAAAAGTCTTGGAATAACTTCAACTGGAATACGAATCAGGGAGATCTTCGCGACGATCTGACTGAACCAGAGGAGGTCTTGGATTAACTTTGACTGGATCGACATCAGAAAAAATCTTCGAATCGATTTAACTGGACCAGACAAGAGTCTTGGAATAACTTCAACTGGAATACGAATCAGGGAGATCTTATTGGCGATCTGACTGAACCAGACGAGGTCTTGGATTAACTTTAACTGGACCAGCATCAGAAAAATCTTCGAATCGATTTAACTGGACCAGACAAGAGTCTTGGAATAACTTCAACTGGAATACGAATCAGGGAGGTCTTCGCGGCGATCTAACTGAACCAGAGGAGGTCTTGGATTAACTTTGACTGGATCGGCATCAGAAAAATCTTCGAATCGATTTAACTGGATCAGACAAAAGTCTTGGAATAAATTCAACTGGAATACGAATCAGGGAGATCTTCGCGGCGATCTAACTGAACCAGAGGAGGTCTTGGATTAACTTTGACTGGATCGTCATCAGAAAAATCTTCGAATCGATTTAACTGGACCAGACAAAAGTCTTGGAATAACTTCAACTGGAATACGAATCAGGGAGGTCTTCATGGCGATCTAACTGAACCAGAGGAGGTCTTGGATTAACTTTGACTAGATCAGCATCAGAAAAATCTTCGAATCGATTTAATTGGACCAGACAAAAGTCTTGGAATAACTTCAACTGGAATACGAATCAGGGAGATCTTCGCGACGATCTGACTGAACCAGAGGAGGTCTTGGATTAACTTTAACTGGATCGACATCAGAAAAAATCTTCGAATCGATTTAACTGGACCAGACAAGAGTCTTGGAATAACTTCAACTGGAATACGAATCAGGGAGATCTTATCGGCGATCTGATTGAACCAGACGAGGTCTTGGATTAACTTTGACTGGACCGGCATCAGAAAAATCTTCGAATCGATTTAACTGGACCAGACAAGAGTCTTGGAATAACTTCAACTGGAATACGAATCAGGGAGGTCTTCACGGCGATCTAACTGAACCAGAGGAGGTCTTGGATTAACTTTGACTGGATCGGCATCAGAAAAATCTTCGAATCGATTTAACTGGATCAGACAAAAGTCTTGGAATAACTTCAACTGGAATACGAATCAGGGAGATCTTCGCGGCGATCTAACTGAACCAGAGGAGGTCTTGGATTAACTTTGACTGGATCGGCATCAGAAAAATCTTTGAATCGATTTAACTGGACCAGACAAAAGTCTTGGAATAACTTCAACTGGAATACGAATCAGGGAGGTCTTCATGGCGATCTAACTGAACCAGAGGAGGTCTTGGATTAACTTTGTCTAGATCGGCATCAGAAAAATCTTCGAATCGATTTAACTGGACCAGACAAAAGTCTTGGAATAACTTCAACTGGAATACGAATCAGGGAGATCTTCGCGACGATCTGACTGAATCAGAGGAGGTCTTGTATTAACTTTTACTGGATCGACATCAGAAAAAATCTTCGAATCGGTTTAACTGGACCAGACAAGAGTCTTGGAATAACTTCAACTGGAATACGAATCAGGGAGATCTTATCGGCGATCTGACTGAACCAGATGAGGTCTTGGATTAACTTTGACTGGATCGGCATCAGAAAAATCTTCGAATCGATTTAACTGGACCAGACAAGAGTCTTGGAATAACTTCAACTGGAATACGAATCAGGGAGATCTTATCGGCGATCTAACTGAACCAGAGGAGGTCTTGGATTAACTTTGACTGGATCGGCATCAGAAAAATCTTCGAATCGATTTAACTGGATCAGACAAAAGTCTTGGAATAACTTCAACTGGAATACGAATCAGGGAGATCTTCGCGACGATCTGACTGAACCAGAGGAGGTCTTGGATTAACTTTGACTGGATCAACATCAGAAAAAATCTTCGAATCGATTTAACTGGACCAGACAAGAGTCTTGGAATAACTTCAACTGGAATACGAATCAGGGAGATCTTATCGGCGATCTGACTGAACCAGACGAGGTCTTGGATTTACTTTGACTGGACCGACATCAGAAAAATCTTCGAATCGATTTAACTGGACCAGACAAGAGTCTTGGAATAACTTCAACTGGAATACGAATAAGGGAGGTCTTCGCAGCGATCTAACTGAACCAGAGGAGGTCTTGGATTAACTTTGACTGGATCGGCATCAGAAAAATCTTCGAATCTATTTAACTGGATCAGACAAAAGTCTTGGAATAACTTCAACTGGAATACGAATCAGGGAGATCTTCGCGGCGATCTAACTGAACCAGAGGAGGTCTTGGATTAACTTTGACTGGATCGGCATCAGAAAAATCTTCGAATCGATTTAACTGGACCAGACAAAAGTCTTGGAATAACTTCAACTGGAATACAAATCAGGGAAGTCTTCATGGCGATCTAACTGAACTAGAGGAGGTCTTGGATTAACTTTGACTAGATCGGCATCAGAAAAATCTTCGAATCGATTTAACTGGACCAGACAAAAGTCTTGGAATAACTTCAACCGGAATACGAATCAGGGAGATCTTCGCGACGATCTGACTAAACCAGAGGAGGTCTTGGATTAACTTTGACTGGATCGACATCAGAAAAAATCTTCGAATCGATTTAACTGGACCAGACAAGAGTCTTGGAATAACTTCAACTGGAATACGAATCAGGGAGATCTTATCGGCGATCTGACTGAACCAGACGAGGTCTTGGATTAACTTTGACTGGACCGGCATCAGAAAAATCTTCGAATCGATTTAATTGGACCAGACAAGAGTCTTGGAATAACTTCAACTGGAATACGAATAAGGGAGGTCTTCGCAGCGATCTAACTGAACCAGAGGAGGTCTTGGATTAACTTTGACTGGATCGGCATCAGAAAAATCTTCGAATCGATTTAACTGGATCAGACAAAAGTCTTGGAATAACTTCAACTGGAATACGAATCAGGGAGATCTTCGCGGCGATCTAACTGAACCAGAGGAGGTCTTGGATTAACTTTGACTGGATCGGCATCAGAAAAATCTTCGAATCGATTTAACTGGACCAGACAAAAGTCTTGGAATAACTTCAACTGGAATACGAATCAGGGAGGTCTTCATGGCGATCTAACTGAACTAGAGGAGGTCTTGGATTAACTTTGACTAGATCGGCATCAGAAAAATCTTCGAATCGATTTAACTGGACCAGACAAAAGTCTTGGAATAACTTCAACTGGAATACGAATCAGGGAGATCTTCGCGACGATCTGACTGAACCAGAGGAGGTCTTGTATTAACTTTTACTGGATCGACATCAGAAAAAATCTTCGAATCGATTTAACTGGACCAGACAAGAGTCTTGGAATAACTTCAACTGGAATACGAATCAGGGAGATCTTATCGGCGATCTGACTGAACCAGACGAGGTCTTGGATTAACTTTGATTGGATCGGCATCAGAAAAATCTTCGAATCGATTTAACTGGATCAGATAAAAGTCTTGGAATAACTTCAACTGGAATACGAATCAGGGAGATCTTCGCGACGATCTGACTGAACCAGAGGAGGTCTTGGATTAACTTTGACTGGATCGACATCAGAAAAAAATCTTCGAATCGATTTAACTGGACCAGACAAGAGTCTTGGAATAACTTCAACTGGAATACGAATCAGGGAGATCTTATCGGCGATCTGACTGAACCAGACGAGGTCTTGGATTAACTTTGACTGGACCGACATCAGAAAAATCTTCGAATCGATTTAACTGGACCAGAAAAGAGTCTTGGAATAACTTCAACTGGAATACGAATCAGGGAGGTCTTCGCGGCGATCTAACTGAACCAGAGGAGGTCTTGGATTAACTTTGACTGGATCGGCATCAGAAAAATCTTAGAATCGATTTAACTGGATCAGACAAAAGTCTTGGAATAACTTCAACTGGAATACGAATCAGGGAGATCTTCGCGGCGATCTAACTGAACCAGAGGAGGTCTTGGATTAACTTTGACTGGATCGGCATCAGAAAAATCTTCGAATCGATTTAACTGGACCAGACAAAAGTCTTGGAATAACTTCAACTAGAATACGAATCAGGGAGGTCTTCATGGCGATCTAACTGAACCAGAGGAGGTCTTGGATTAACTTTGACTAGATCGGCATCAGAAAAATCTTCGAATCGATTTAACTGGACCAGACAAAAGTCTTGGAATAACTTCAACTGGAATACGAATCAGGGAGATCTTCGCGACGATCTGACTGAACCAGAGGAGGTCTTGTATTAACTTTTACTGGATCGACATCAGAAAAAATATTCGAATCGATTTAACTGGACCAGACAAGAGTCTTGGAATAACTTCAACTGGAATACGAATCAGGGAGATCTTATCGGCGATCTGACTGAACCAGACGAGGTCTTGGATTAACTTTGATTGGATCGGCATCAGAAAAATCTTCGAATCGATTTAACTGGATCAGATAAAAGTCTTGGAATAACTTCAACTGGAATACGAATCAGGGAGATCTTCGCAACGATCTGACTGAACCAGAGGAGGTCTTGGATTAACTTTGACTGGATCGACATCAGAAAAAAATCTTCGAATCGATTTAACTGGACCAGACAAGAGTCTTGGAATAACTTCAACTGGAATACGAATCAGGGAGATCTTATCGGCGATCTGACTGAACCAGACGAGGTCTTGGATTAACTTTGACTGGACCGGCATCAGAAAAATCTTCGAATCGATTTAACTGGACCAGAAAAGAGTCTTGGAATAACTTCAACTGGAATACGAATCAGGGAGGTCTTCGCGGCGATCTAACTGAACCAGAGGAGGTCTTGGATTAACTTTGACTGGATCGGCATCAGAAAAATCTTAGAATCGATTTAACTGGATCAGACAAAAGTCTTGGAATAACTTCAACTGGAATACGAATCAGGGAGATCTTCGCGGCGATCTAACTGAACCAGAGGAGGTCTTGGATTAACTTTGACTGGATCGGCATCAGAAAAATCTTCGAATCGATTTAACTGGACCAGACAAAAGTCTTGGAATAACTTCAACTAGAATACGAATCAGGGAGGTCTTCATGGCGATCTAACTGAACCAGAGGAGGTCTTGGATTAACTTTGACTAGATCGGCATCAGAAAAATCTTCGAATCGATTTAACTGGACCAGACAAAAGTCTTGGAATAACTTCAACTGGAATACGAATCAGGGAGATCTTCGCGACGATCTGACTGAACCAGAGGAGGTCTTGTATTAACTTTTACTGGATCGACATCAGAAAAAATATTCGAATCGATTTAACTGGACCAGACAAGAGTCTTGGAATAACTTCAACTGGAATACGAATCAGGGAGATCTTATCGGCGATCTGACTGAACCAGATGAGGTCTTGGATTAACTTTGACTGGATCGGCATCAGAAAAATCTTCGAATCGATTTAACTGGACCAGACAAGAGTCTTGGAATAACTTCAACTGGAATACGAATCAGGGAGATCTTATCGGAAATCTGACTGAACCAGAGGAGGTCTTGGATTAACTTTGACTGGATCGGCATCAGAAAAATCTTCGAATAAATTTAACTGGATCAGACAAAAGTCTTGGAATAACTTCAACTGGAATACGAATCAGGGAGATCTTCGCGACGATCTGACTGAACCAGAGGAGGTCTTGGATTAACTTTGACTGGATCGACATCAGAAAAAATCTTCGAATCGATTTAACTGGACCAGACAAGAGTCTTGGAATAACTTCAACTGGAATACGAATCAGGGAGATCTTATCGGCGATCTGACTGAACCAGACGAGGTCTTGGATTAACTTTGACTGGACCGGCATCAGAAAAATCTTCGAATCGATTTAACTGGACCAGACAAGAGTCTTGGAATAACTTCAACTGGAATACGAATCAGGGAGGTCTTCGCGGCGATCTAACTGAACCAGAGGAGGTCTTGGATTAACTTTGACTGGATCGGCATCAGAAAAATCTTCGAATCGATTTAACTGGATCAGACAAAAGTCTTGGAATAAATTCAACTGGAATACGAATCAGGGAGATCTTCGCGGCGATCTAACTGAACCAGAGGAGGTCTTGGATTAACTTTGACTGGATCGTCATCAGAAAAATCTTCGAATCGATTTAACTGGACCAGACAAAAGTCTTGGAATAACTTCAACTGGAATACGAATCAGGGAGGTCTTCATGGCGATCTAACTGAACCAGAGGAGGTCTTGGATTAACTTTGACTAGATCAGCATCAGAAAAATCTTCGAATCGATTTAATTGGACCAGACAAAAGTCTTGGAATAACTTCAACTGGAATACGAATCAGGGAGATCTTCGCGACGATCTGACTGAACCAGAGGAGGTCTTGTATTAACTTTTACTGGATCGACATCAGAAAAAATCTTCGAATCGATTTAACTAGACCAGACAAGAGTCTTGGAATAACTTCAACTGGAATACGAATCAGGGAGATCTTATCGGTGATCTGACTGAACCAGATGAGGTCTTGGATTAACTTTGACTGGATCAGCATCAGAAAAATCTTCGAATCGATTTAACTGGACCAGACAAGAGTCTTGGAATAACTTCAACTGGAATACGAATCAGGGAGATCTTATCGGTGATCTGACTGAACCAGAGGAGGTCTTGGATTAACTTTGACTGGATCGGCATCAAAAAAATCTTCGAATCGATTTAACTGGATCAGACAAAAGTCTTGGAATAACTTCAACTGGAATACGAATCAAGGAGATCTTCGCGACGATCTGACTGAACCAGAGGAGGTCTTGGATTAACTTTGACTGGATCGACATCAGAAAAAATCTTCGAATCGATTTAACTGGACCAGACAAGAGTCTTGGAATAACTTCAACTGGAATACGAATCAGGGAGATCTTATCGGCGATCTGACTGAACCAGACGAGGTCTTGGATTAACTTTGACTGGACCGGCATCAGAAAAATCTTCGAATCGATTTAACTGGACCAGACAAGAGTCTTGGAATAACTTCAACTGGAATACGAATCAGGGAGGTCTTCGCGGCGATCTAACTGAACCAGAGGAGGTCTTGGATTAACTTTGACTGGATCGGCATCAGAAAAATCTTCGAATCGATTTAACTGAGTCAGACAAAAGTCTTGGAATAACTTCAACTGGAATACGAATCAGGGAGATCTTCGCGGCGATCTAACTAAACCAGAGGAGGTCTTGGATTAACTTTGACTGGATCGGCATCAGAAAAATCTTCGAATCGATTTAACTGGACCAGACAAAAGTCTTGGAATAACTTCAACTGGAATACGAATCAGGGAGGTCTTCATGGCGATCTAACTGAACCAGAGGAGGTCTTGGATTAACTTTGACTAGATCGGCATCAGAAAAATATTCGAATCGATTTAACTGGACCAGACAAAAGTCTTGGAATAACTTCAACTGGAATACGAATCAGGGAGATCTTCGCGACGATCTGACTGAACCAGAGGAGGTCTTGTATTAACTTTTACTGGATCGACATCAGAAAAAATCTTCGAATCGATTTAACTGGACCAGACAAGAGTCTTGGAATAACTTCAACTGGAATACGAATCAGGCAGATCTTATCGGCGATCTGACTGAACCAGATGAGGTCTTGGATTAACTTTGACTGGATCGGCATCAGAAAAATCTTCGAATCGATTTAACTGGACCAGACAAGAGTCTTGGAATAACTTCAACTGGAATACGAATCAGGGAGATCTTATCGGCGATCTGACTGAACCAGAGGAGGTCTTGGATTAACTTTGATTAGATCGGCATCAGAAAAATCTTCGAATAGATTTAACTGGATCAGACAAAAGTCTTGGAATAACTTCAACTGGAATACGAATCAGGGAGATCTTCGCGACGATCTGACTGAACCAGAGGAGGTCTTGGATTAACTTTGACTGGATCGACATCAGAAAAAATCTTCGAATCGATTTAACTGGACCAGACAAGAGTCTTGGAATAACTTCAACTGGAATACGAATCAGGGAGATCTTATTGGCGATCTGACTGAACCAGACGAGGTCTTGGATTAACTTTAACTGGACCAGCATCAGAAAAATCTTCGAATCGATTTAACTGGACCAGACAAGAGTCTTGGAATAACTTCAACTGGAATACGAATCAGGGAGGTCTTCGCGGCGATCTAACTGAACCAGAGGAGGTCTTGGACTAACTTTGACTGGATCGGCATCAGAAAAATCTTCGAATCGATTTAACTGGATCAGACAAAAGTCTTGGAATAAATTCAACTGGAATACGAATCAGGGAGATCTTCGCGGCGATCTAACTGAACCAGAGGAGGTCTTGGATTAACTTTGACTGGATCGTCATCAGAAAAATCTTCGAATCGATTTAACTGGACCAGACAAAAGTCTTGGAATAACTTCAACTGGAATACGAATCAGGGAGGTCTTCATGGCGATCTAACTGAACCAGAGGAGGTCTTGGATTAACTTTGACTAGATCAGCATCAGAAAAATCTTCGAATCGATTTAATTGGACCAGACAAAAGTCTTGGAATAACTTCAACTGGAATACGAATCAGGGAGATCTTCGCGACGATCTGACTGAACCAGAGGAGGTCTTGGATTAACTTTAACTGGATCGACATCAGAAAAAATCTTCGAATCGATTTAACTGGACCAGACAAGAGTCTTGGAATAACTTCAACTGGAATACGAATCAGGGAGATCTTATCGGCGATCTGACTGAACCAGACGAGGTCTTGGATTAACTTTGACTGGACCGGCATCAGAAAAATCTTCGAATCGATTTAACTGGACCAGACAAGAGTCTTGGAATAACTTCAACTGGAATACGAATCAGGGAGGTCTTCACGGCGATCTAACTGAACCAGAGGAGGTCTTGGATTAACTTTGACTGGATCGGCATCAGAAAAATCTTCGAATCGATTTAACTGGATCAGACAAAAGTCTTGGACTAACTTCAACTGGAATACGAATCAGGGAGATCTTCGCGGCGATCTAACTGAACCAGAGGAGGTCTTGGATTAACTTTGACTGGATCGGCATCAGAAAAATCTTTGAATCGATTTAACTGGACCAGACAAAAGTCTTGGAATAACTTCAACTGGAATACGAATCAGGGAGGTCTTCATGGCGATCTAACTGAACCAGAGGAGGTCTTGGATTAACTTTGTCTAGATCGGCATCAGAAAAATCTTCGAATCGATTTAACTGGACCAGACAAAAGTCTTGGAATAACTTCAACTGGAATACGAATCAGGGAGATCTTCGCGACGATCTGACTGAATCAGAGGAGGTCTTGTATTAACTTTTACTGGATCGACATCAGAAAAAATCTTCGAATCGGTTTAACTGGACCAGACAAGAGTCTTGGAATAACTTCAACTGGAATACGAATCAGGGAGATCTTATCGGCGATCTGACTGAACCAGATGAAGTCTTGGATTAACTTTGACTGGATCGGCATCAGAAAAATCTTCGAATCGATTTAACTGGACCAGACAAGAGTCTTGGAATAACTTCAACTGGAATACGAATCAGGGAGATCTTATCGGCGATCTAACTGAACCAGAGGAGGTCTTGGATTAACTTTGACTGGATCGGCATCAGAAAAATCTTCGAATCGATTTAACTGGATCAGACAAAAGTCTTGGAATAACTTCAACTGGAATACGAATCAGGGAGATCTTCGCGACGATCTGACTGAACCAGAGGAGGTCTTGGATTAACTTTGACTGGATCAACATCAGAAAAAATCTTCGAATCGATTTAACTGGACCAGACAAGAGTCTTGGAATAACTTCAACTGGAATACGAATCAGGGAGATCTTATCGGCGATCTGACTGAACCAGACGAGGTCTTGGATTTACTTTGACTGGACCGGCATCAGAAAAATCTTCGAATCGATTTAACTGGACCAGACAAGAGTCTTGGAATAACTTCAACTGGAATACGAATAAGGGAGGTCTTCGCAGCGATCTAACTGAACCAGAGGAGGTCTTGGATTAACTTTGACTGGATCGGCATCAGAAAAATCTTCGAATCTATTTAACTGGATCAGACAAAAGTCTTGGAATAACTTCAACTGGAATACGAATCAGGGAGATCTTCGCGGCGATCTAACTGAACCAGAGGAGGTCTTGGATTAACTTTGACTGGATCGGCATCAGAAAAATCTTCGAATCGATTTAACTGGACCAGACAAAAGTCTTGGAATAACTTCAACTGGAATACAAATCAGGGAAGTCTTCATGGCGATCTAACTGAACTAGAGGAGGTCTTGGATTAACTTTGACTAGATCGGCATCAGAAAAATCTTCGAATCGATTTAATTGGACCAGACAAAAGTCTTGGAATAACTTCAACTGGAATACGAATCAGGGAGATCTTCGCGACGATCTGACTGAACCAGAGGAGGTCTTGTATTAACTTTTACTGGATCGACATCAGAAAAAATCTTTGAATCGATTTAACTGGACCAGACAAGAGTCTTGGAATAACTTCAACTGGAATACGAATCAGGTAGATCTTATCGGCGATCTGACTGAACCAGACGAGGTCTTGGATTAACTTTGACTGGACCGGCATCAGAAAAATCTTCGAATCGATTTAACTGGATCAGTTAAAAGTCTTGGATTAACTTCAACTGGAATACGAATCAGGGAGATCTTCGCGACGATCTGACTGAACCAGAGGAGGTCTTGGATTAACTTTGACTGGATCGACATCAGAAAAAATCTTCGAATCGATTTAACTGGACCAGACAAGAGTCTTGGAATAACTTCAACTGGAATACGAATCAGGGAGGTCTTCATGGCGATCTAACTGAACTAGAGGACGTCTTGGATTAACTTTGACTAGATCGGCATCAGAAAAATCTTCGAATCGATTTAACTGGACCAGACAAAAGTCTTGGAATAACTTCAACTGGAATACGTATCAGGGAGATCTTCGCGATGATCTGACTGAACCAGAGGAGGTCTTGTATTAACTTTTACTGGATCGACATCAGAAAAAATCTTCGAATCGATTTAACTGGACCAGACAAGAGTCTTGGAATAACTTCAACTGGAATACGAATCAGGGAGATCTTCGCGGCGATCTAACTGAACCAGAGGAGGTCTTGGATTAACTTTGACTGGATCGGCATCAAAAAAATCTTCGAATCGATTTAACTGGACCAGACAAAAGTCTTGGAATAACTTCAACTAGAATACAAATCAGGGAGGTCTTCATGGCGATCTAACTGAACCAGAGGAGGTCTTGGATTAACTTTGACTAGATCGGCATCAGAAAAATCTTCGAATCGATTTAACTGGACCAGACAAAAGTCTTGGAATAACTTCAACTGGAATACGAATCAGGGAGATCTTCACGACGATCTGACTGAACCAGAGGAGGTCTTGTATTAACTTTTACTGGATCGACATCAGAAAAAATATTCGAATCGATTTAACTGGACCAGACAAGAGTCTTGGAATAACTTCAACTGGAATACGAATCAGGGAGATCTTATCGGCGATCTGACTGAACCAGATGAGGTCTTGGATTAACTTTGACTGGATCGGCATCAGAAAAATCTTCGAATCGATTTAACTGGACCAGACAAGAGTCTTGGAATAACTTCAACTGGAATACGAATCAGGGAGATCTTATCGGCAATCTGACTGAACCAGAGGAGGTCTTGGATTAACTTTGACTGGATCGGCATCAGAAAAATCTTCGAATAAATTTAACTGGATCAGACAAAAGTCTTGGAATAACTTCAACTGGAATACGAATCAGGGAGATCTTCGCGACGATCTGACTGAACCAGAGGAGGTCTTGGATTAACTTTGACTGGATCGACATCAGAAAAAATCTTCGAATCGATTTAACTGGACCAGACAAGAGTCTTGGAATAACTTCAACTGGAATACGAATCAGGGAGATCTTATCGGCGATCTGACTGAACCAGACGAGGTCTTGGATTAACTTTGACTGGACCGGCATCAGAAAAATCTTCGAATCGATTTAACTGGACCAGACAAGAGTCTTGGAATAACTTCAACTGGAATACGAATCAGGGAGGTCTTCGCGGCGATCTAACTGAACCAGAGGAGGTCTTGGATTAACTTTGACTGGATCGGCATCAGAAAAATCTTCGAATCGATTTAACTGGATCAGACAAAAGTCTTGGAATAACTTCAACTGGAATACGAATCAGGGAGATCTTATCGGCGATCTGACTGAACCAGAGGAGGTCTTGGATTAACTTTGACTGGATCGGCATCAGAAAAATCTTCGAATCGATTTAACTGGATCAGACAAAAGTCTTGGAATAACTTCAACTGGAATACGAATCAGGGAGATCTTCGCGGCGATCTAACTGAACCAGAGGAGGTCTTGGATTAACTTTGACTGGATCGTCATCAGAAAAATCTTCGAATCGATTTAACTGGACCAGACAAAAGTCTTGGAATAACTTCAACTGGAATACGAATCAGGGAGGTCTTCATGGCGATCTAACTGAACCAGAGGAGGTCTTGGATTAACTTTGACTAGATCGGCATCAGAAAAATTTTCGAATCGATTTAATTGGACCAGACAAAAGTCTTGGAATAACTTCAACTGGAATACGAATCAGGGAGATCTTCGCGACGATCTGACTGAACCAGAGGAGGTCTTGTATTAACTTTTACTGGATCGACATCAGAAAAAATCTTCGAATCGATTTAACTGGACCAGACAAGAGTCTTGGAATAACTTCAACTGGAATACGAATCAGGGAGATCTTATCGGTGATCTGACTGAACCAGATGAGGTCTTGGATTAACTTTGACTGGATCGGCATCAGAAAAATCTTCGAATCGATTTAACTGGACCAGACAAGACTCTTGGAATAACTTCAACTGGAATACGAATCAGGGAGATATTATCGGCGATCTGACTGAACCAGAGGAGGTCTTGGATTAACTTTGACTGGATCGGCATCAGAAAAATCTTCGAATCGATTTAACTGGATCAGACAAAAGTCTTGGAATAACTTCAACTGGAATACGAATCAAGGAGATCTTCGCGACGATCTGACTGAACCAGAGGAGGTCTTGGATTAACTTTGACTGGATCGACATCAGAAAAAATCTTCGAATCGATTTAACTGGACCAGACAAGAGTCTTGGAATAACTTCAACTGGAATACGAATCAGGGAGATCTTATCGGCGATCTGACTGAACCAGACGAGGTCTTGGATTAACTTTGACTGGACCGGCATCAGAAAAATCTTCGAATCGATTTAACTGGACCAGACAAGGGTCTTGGAATAACTTCAACTGGAATACGAATCAGGGAGATCTTCGCGACGATCTGACTGAACCAGAGGAGGTCTTGGATTAACTTTGACTGGATCGACATCAGAAAAAATCTTCGAATCGATTTAACTGGACCAGACAAGAGTCTTGGAATAACTTCAACTGGAATACGAATCAGGGAGATCTTATCGGCGATCTGACTGAACCAGAGGAGGTCTTGGATTAACTTTGACTGGATCGGCATCAGAAAAATCTTCGAATCGATTTAACTGGACCAGACAAAAGTCTTGGAATAACTTCAACTGGAATACGAATCAGGGAGGTCTTCATGGCGATCTAACTGAACCAGAGGAGGTCTTGGATTAACTTTGACTAGATCGGCATCAGAAAAATCTTCGAATCGATTTAACTGGACCAGACAAAAGTCTTGGAATAACTTCAACTGGAATACGAATCAGGGAGATCTTCGTGACGATCTGACTGAACCATAGGAGGTCTTGTATTAACTTTTACTGGATCGACATCAGAAAAAATCTTCGAATCGATTTAACTGGACCAGACAAGAGTCTTGGAATAACTTCAACTGGAATACGAATCAGGGAGATCTTATCGGCGATCTGACTGAACCAGATGAGGTCTTGGATTAACTTTGACTGGATCGGCATCAGAAAAATCTTCGAATCGATTTAACTGGACCAGACAAGAGTCTTGGAATAACTTCAACTGGAATACGAATCAGGGAGATCTTATCGGCAATCTGACTGAACCAGAGGAGGTCTTGGATTAACTTTGACTGGATCGGCATCAGAAAAATCTTCGAATAGATTTAACTGGATCAGACAAAAGTCTTGGAATAACTTCAACTGGAATACGAATCAGGGAGATCTTCGCGACGATCTGACTGAACCAGAGGAGGTCTTGGATTAACTTTGACTCGATCGACATCAGAAAAAATCTTCGAATCGATTTAACTGGACTAGACAAGAGTCTTGGAATAACTTCAACTGGAATACGAATCAGGGAGATCTTATTGGCGATCTGACTGAACCAGAGGAGGTCTTGGATTAACTTTGACTGGACCGGCATCAGAAAAATCTTCGAATCGATTTAACTGGACCAGACAAGAGTCTTGGAATAACTTCAACTGGAATACGAATCAGGGAGGTCTTCGCGGCGATCTAACTGAACCAGAGGAGGTCTTGGATTAACTTTGACTGGATCAGCATCAGAAAAATCTTCGAATCGATTTAACTGGACCAGACAAAAGTCTTGGAATAACTTCAACTGGAATACGAATCAGGGAGGTCTTCATGGCGATCTAACTGAACCAGAGGAGGTCTTGGATTAACTTTGACTAGATCGGCATCAGAAAAATCTTCGAATCGATTTAACTGGACCAGACAAAAGTCTTGGAATAACTTCAACTGGAATACGAATCAGGGAGATCTTTGCGACGATCTGACTGAACCAGAGGAGGTCTTGTATTAACTTTTACTGGATCGACATCAGAAAAAATCTTCGAATCGATTTAACTGGACCAGACAAGAGTCTTGGAATAACTTCAACTGGAATACGAATCAGGGAGATCTTATCGGCGATCTGACTGAACCAGATGAGGTCTTGGATTAACTTTGACTGGATTGGCATCAGAAAAATCTTCGAATCGATTTAACTGGACCAGACAAGAGTCTTGGAATAACTTCAACTGGAATACGAATCAGGGAGATCTTATCGGCGATCTGACTGAACCAGAGGAGGTCTTGGATTAACTTTAACTGGATCGACATCAGAAAAAATCTTTGAATCGATTTAACTAGACCAGACAAGAGTCTTGGAATAACTTCAACTGGAATACGAATCAGGGAGATCTTATCGGCGATCTGACTGAACCAGAGGAGGTCTTGGATTAACTTTGACTGGATCGGCATCAGAAAAATCTTCGAATCAATTTAACTGGATCAGACAAAAGTCTTGGAATAACTTCAACTGGAATACGAATCAAGGAGATCTTCGCGACGATCTGACTGAACCAGAGGAGGTCTTGGATTAACTTTGACTGGATCGACATCAGAAAAAATCTTCGAATCGATTTAACTGGACCAGACAAGAGTCTTGGAATAACTTCAATTGGAATACGAATCAGGGAGATCTTATCGGCGATCTGACTGAACCAGACGAGGTCTTGGATTAACTTTGACTGGACCGGCATCAGAAAAATCTTCGAATCGATTTAACTGGACCAGACAAGAGTCTTGGAATAACTTCAACTATAATACGAATCAGGGAGGTCTTCGCGTCGATCTAACTGAACCAGAGGAGGTCTTGGATTAACTTTGACTGGATCGGCATCAGAAAAATCTTCGAATCGATTTAACTGGATCAGACAAAAGTCTTGGAATAACTTCAACTGGAATACGAATCAGGGAGATCTTCGCGGCGATCTAACTGAACCAGAGGAGGTCTTGGATTAACTTTGACTGGATCGGCATCAGAAAAATCTTCGAATCGATTTAACTGGACCAGACAAAAGTCTTGGAATAACTTCAACTGGAATACGAATCAGGGAGGTCTTCATGGCGATCTAACTGAACCAGAGGAGGTCTTGGATTAACTTTGACTAGATCGGCATCAGAAAAATCTTCGAATCGATTTAACTGGACCAGACAAAAGTCTTGGAATAACTTCAACTGGAATACGAATCAGGGAGATCTTCGCGACAATCTGACTGAACCATAGGAGGTCTTGTATTAACTTTTACTGGATCGACATCAGAAAAAATCTTCGAATCGATTTAACTGGACCAGACAAGAGTCTTGGAATAACTTCAACTGGAATACGAATCAGGGAGATCTTATCGGAGATCTGACTGAACCAGATGAGGTCTTGGATTAACTTTGACTGGATCGGCATCAGAAAAATCTTCGAATCGATTTAACTGGACCAGACAAGAGTCTTGGAATAACTTCAACTGGAATACGAATCAGGGAGATCTTATCGGCGATCTGACTGAACCAGAGGAGGTCTTGGATTAACTTTGACTGGATAGGCATCAGAAAAATCTTCGAATAGATTTAACTGGATCAGACAAAAGTCTTGGAATAACTTCAACTGGAATACGAATCAGGGAGATCTTCGCGATGATCTGACTGAACCAGAGGAGGTCTTGGATTAACTTTGACTGGATCGACATCAGAAAAAATCTTCGAATCGATTTAACTGGACCAGACAAGAGTCTTGGAATAACTTCAACTGGAATACGAATCAGGGAAATCTTATCGGCGATCTGACTGAACCAGACGAGGTCTTGGATTAACTTTGACTGGACCGGCATCAGAAAAATCTTCGAATCGATTTAACTGGACCAGACAAGAGTCTTGGAATAACTTCAACTGGAATACGAATCAGGGAGGTCTTCGCGGCGATCTAACTGAACCAGAGGAGGTATTGGATTAACTTTGACTGGATCGGCATCAGAAAAATCTTCGAATCGATTTAACTGGACCAGACAAAAGTCTTGGAATAACTTCAACTGGAATACGAATCAAGGAGGTCTTCATGGCGATCTAACTGAACCAGAGGAGGTCTTGGATTAACTTTGACTAGATCGGCATCAGAAAAATCTTCGAATCGATTTAACTGGACCAGACAAAAGTCTTGGAATAACTTCAACTGGAATACGAATCAGGGAGATCTTCGCGACGATCTGACTGAACCAGAGGAGGTCTTGTATTAACTTTTACTGGATCGACATCAGAAAAAATCTTCGAATCGATTTAACTGGACCAGACAAGAGTCTTGGAATAACTTCAACTGGAATACGAATCAGGGAGATCTTATCGGCGATCTGACTGAACCAGATGAGGTCTTGGATTAACTTTGACTGGATCGGCATCAGAAAAATCTTCGAATCGATTTAACTGGACCAGACAAGAGTCTTGGAATAACTTCAACTGGAATACGAATCAGGGAGATCTTATCGGCGATCTGACTGAACCAGAGGAGGTCTTGGATTAACTTTGACTGGATCGGCATCAGAAAAATCTTCGAATCGATTTAACTGGATCAGACAAAAGTCTTGGAATAACTTCAACTGGAATACGAATCAGGGAGATCTTCGCGATGATCTGACTGAACCAGAGGAGGTCTTGGATTAACTTTAACTGGATCGACATCAGAAAAAATCTTCGAATCGATTTAACTGGACCAGCCAAGAGTCTTGGAATAACTTCAACTGGAATACGAATCAGGGAGATCTTATCGGCGATCTGACTGAACCAGACGAGGTCTTGGATTAACTTTGACTGGACCAGCATCAGAAAAATCTTCGAATCGATTTAACTGGACCAGACAAGAGTCTTGGAATAACTTCAACTGGAATACGAATCAGGGAGGTCTTCACGGCGATCTAACTGAACCAGAGGAGGTCTTGGATTAACTTTGACTGGATCGGCATCAGAAAAATCTTCGAATCGATTTAACTGGATCAGACAAAAGTCTTGGAATAACTTCAACTGGAATACGAATCAGGGAGATCTTCGCGGCGATCTAACTGAACCAGAGGAGGTCTTGGATTAACTTTGACTGGATCGGCATCAGAAAAATCTTCGAATCGATTTAACTGGACCAGACAAAAGTCTTGGAATAACTTCAACTGGAATACGAATCAGGGAGGTCTTCATGGCGATCTAACTGAACCAGAGGAGGTCTTGGATTAACTTTGACTAGATCGACATCAGAAAAATCTTCGAATCGATTTAACTGGACCAGACAAAAGTCTTGGAATAACTTCAACTGGAATACGAATCAGGGAGATCTTCGCGACAATCTGACTGAACCAGAGGAGGTCTTGTATTAACTTTTACTGGATCGACATCAGAAAAAATCTTCAAATCGATTTAACTGGACCAGACAAGAGTCTTGGAATAACTTCAACTGGAATACGAATCAGGGAGATCTTATCGGCGATCTGACTGAACCAGATGAGGTCTTGGATTAACTTTGACTGGATCGGCATCAGAAAAATCTTCGAATCGATTTAACTGGACCAGACAAGAGTCTTGGAATAACTTAAACTAGAATACGAATCAGGGAGATCTTATCGGCGATCTTACTGAACCAGAGGAGGTCTTGGATTAACTTTGACTGGATCGGCATCAGAAAAATCTTCGAATCGATTTAACTGGATCAGACAAAAGTCTTGGAATAACTTCAACTGGAATACGAATCAGGGAGATCTTCGCGACGATCTGACTGAACCAGAGGAGGTCTTGGATTAACTTTGACTGGATCAACATCAGAAAAAATCTTTGAATCGATTTAACTGGACCAGACAAGAGTCTTGGAATAACTTCAATTGGAATACGAATCAGGGAGATCTTATCGGCGATCTGACTGAACCAGACGAGGTCTTGGATTAACTTTGACTGGACCGGCATCAGAAAAATCTTCGAATCGATTTAACTGGACCAGACAAAAGTCTTGGAATAACTTCAACTGGAATACGAATCAGGGAGGTCTTCACGGCGATCTAACTGAACCAGAGGAGGTCTTGGATTAACTTTGACTGGATCGGCATCAGAAAAATCTTCGAATCGATTTAACTGGATCAGACAAAAGTCTTGGAATAACTTCAACTGGAATACGAATCAGGGAGATCTTCGCGGCGATCTAACTGAACCAGAGGAGGTCTTGGATTAACTTTGACTGGATCGGCATCAGAAAAATCTTCGAATCGATTTAACTGGACCAGACAAAAGTCTTGGAATAACTTCAACTGGAATACGAATCAGGGAGGTCTTCATGGCGATCTAACTGAACCAGAGGAGGTCTTGGATTAACTTTGACTAGATCGACATCAGAAAAATCTTCGAATCGATTTAACTGGACCAGACAAAAGTCTTGGAATAACTTCAACTGGAATACGAATCAGGGAGATCTTCGCGACAATCTGACTGAACCAGAGGAGGTCTTGTATTAACTTTTACTGGATCGACATCAGAAAAAATCTTCGAATCGATTTAACTGGACCAGACAAGAGTCTTGGAATAACTTCAACTGGAATACGAATCAGGGAGATCTTATCGGAGATCTGACTGAACCAGATGAGGTCTTGGATTAACTTTGACTGGATCGGCATCAGAAAAATCTTCGAATCGATTTAACTGGACCAGACAAGAGTCTTGGAATAACTTAAACTAGAATACGAATCAAGGAGATCTTATCGGCGATCTGACTGAACCAGAGGAGGTCTTGGATTAACTCTGACTGGATCGGCATCAGAAAAATCTTCGAATCGATTTAACTGGATCAGACAAAAGTCTTGGAATAACTTCAACTGGAATACGAATCAGGGAGATCTTCGCGACGATCTGACTTAACCAGAGGAGGTCTTGGATTAACTTTGACTGGATCAACATCAGAAAAAATCTTTGAATCGATTTAACTGGACCAGACAAGAGTCTTGGAATAACTTCAATTGGAATACGAATCAGGGAGATCTTATCGGCGATCTGACTGAACCAGACGAGGTCTTGGATTAACTTTGACTGGACCGGCATCAGAAAAATCTTCGAATCGATTTAACTGGACCAGACAAGAGTCTTGGAATAACTTCAACTGGAATACGAATCAGGGAGGTCTTCGCGGCGATCTAACTGAACCAGAGGAGGTCTTGGATTAACTTTGACTGGATCGGCATCAGAAAAATCTTCGAATCGATTTAACTGGATCAGACAAAAGTCTTGGAATAACTTCAACTGGAATACGAATCAGGGAGATCTTCGCGACGATCTAACTGAACCAGAGGAGGTCTTGGATTAACTTTGACTGGATCGGCATCAGAAAAATCTTCGAATCGATTTAACTGGACCAGACAAAAGTCTTGGAATAACTTCAACTGGAATACGAATCAGGGAGATCTTCGCGATGATCTGACTGAACCAGAGGAGGTCTTGTATTAACTTTTACTGGATCGACATCAGAAAAAATCTTCGAATCGATTTAACTGGACCAGACAAGAGTCTTGGAATAACTTCAACTGGAATACGAATCAGGGAGATCTTATCGGCGATCTGACTGAACCAGATGAGGTCTTGTATTAACTTTGACTGGATCGGCATCAGAAAAATCTTCGAATCGATTTAACTGGACCAGACAAGAGTCTTGGAATAACTTCAACTGGAATACGAATCAGGGAGATCTTATCGGCGATCTGACTGAACCAGAGGAGGTCTTGGATTAACTTTGACTGGATCGGCATCAGAAAAATCTTCGAATCGATTTAACTGGATCAGACAAAAGTCTTGGAATAACTTCAACTGGAATACGAATCAGGGAGATCTTCGCGATGATCTGACTGAACCAGAGGAGTTCTTGGATTAACTTTAACTGGATCGACATCAGAAAAAATCTTCGAATCGATTTAACTGGACCAGCCAAGAGTCTTGGAATAACTTCAATTGGAATACGAATCAAGGAGATCTTATCGGCGATCTGACTGAACCAGACGAGGTCTTGGATTAACTTTGACTGGACCGGCATCATAAAAATCTTCGAATCGATTTAACTGGACCAGACAAGAGTCTTGGAATAACTTCAACTGGAATACGAATCAGGGAGGTCTTCACGGCGATCTAACTGAACCAGAGGAGGTCTTGGATTAACTTTGACTGGATCGACATCAGAAAAATCTTCGAATCGATTTAACTGGATCAGACAAAAGTCTTGGAAAAACTTCAACTGGAATACGAATCAGGGAGATCTTCGCGGCGATCTAACTGAACCAGAGGAGGTCTTGGATTAACTTTGACTGGATCGGCATCAGAAAAATCTTCGAATCGATTTAAGTGGACCAGACAAAAGTCTTGGAATAACATCAACTGGAATACGAATCAGGGAGGTCTTCATGGCGATCTAACTGAACCAGAGGAGGTCTTGGATTAACTTTGACTAGATCGACATCAGAAAAATCTTCGAATCGATTTAACTGGACCAGACAAAAGTCTTGGAATAACTTCAACTGGAATACGAATCAGGGAGATCTTCGCGACGATCTGACTGAACCAGAGGAGGTCTTGTATTAACTTTTACTGGATCGACATCAGAAAAAATCTTTGAATCGATTTAACTGGACCAGACAAGAGTCTTGGAATAACTTCAACTGGAATACGAATCAGGGAGATCTTATCGGCGATCTGACTGAACCAGATGAGGTCTTGGATTAACTTTGACTGGATCGGCATCAGAAAAATCTTCGAATCGATTTAACTGGACCAGACAAGAGTCTTGGAATAACTTAAACTAGAATACGAATCAGGGAGATCTTATCGGCGATCTGACTGAACCAGAGGAGGTCTTGGATTAACTTTGACTGGATCGGCATCAGAAAAATCTTCGAATCGATTTAACTGGATCAGACAAAAGTCTTGGAATAACTTCAACTGGAATACGAATCAGGGAGATCTTCGCGACGATCTGACTGAACCAGAGGAGGTCTTGGATTAACTTTGACTGGATCAACATCTGAAAAAATCTTCGAATCGATTTAACTGGATCAGACAAAAGTCTTGGAATAACTTCAACTGGAATACGAATCAGGGAGATCTTCGCGACGATCTGACTGAACCAGAGGAGGTCTTGGATTAACTTTGACTGGATCAACATCAGAAAAAATCTTTGAATCGATTTAACTGGACCAGACAAGAGTCTTGGAATAACTTCAATTGGAATACGAATCAGGGAGATCTTATCGGCGATCTGACTGAACCAGACGAGGTCTTGGATTAACTTTGACTGGACCGGCATCAAAAAAATCTTCGAATCGATTTAACTGGACCAGACAAGAGTCTTGGAATAACTTCAACTGGAATACGAATCAGGGAGGTCTTCGCGGCGATCTAACTGAACCAGAGGAGGTCTTGGATTAACTTTGACTGGATCGGCATCAGAAAAATCTTCGAATCGATTTAACTGGATCAGACAAAAGTCTTGGAATAACTTCAACTGGAATACGAATCAGGGAGATCTTCGCGACGATCTGACTGAACCAGAGGAGGTCTTGGATTAACTTTGACTGGATCGGCATCAGAAAAATCTTCGAATCGATTTAACTGGACCAGACAAAAGTCTTGGAATAACTTCAACTGGAATACGAATCAGGGAGATCTTCGCGATGATCTGACTGAACCAGAGGAGGTCTTGTATTAACTTTTACTGGATCGACATCAGAAAAAATCTTCGAATCGATTTAACTGGACCAGACAAGAGTCTTGGAATAACTTCAACTGGAATACGAATCAGGGAGATCTTATCGGCGATCTGACTGAACCAGATCAGGTCTTGTATTAACTTTGACTGGATCGGCATCAGAAAAATCTTCGAATCGATTTAACTGGACCAGACAAGAGTCTTGGAATAACTTCAACTGGAATACGAATCAGGGAGATCTTATCGGCGATCTGACTGAACCAGAGGAGGTCTTGGATTAACTTTGACTGGATCGGCATCAGAAAAATCTTCGAATCGATTTAACTGGATCAGACAAAAGTCTTGGAATAACTTCAACTGGAATACGAATCAGGGAGATCTTCGCGATGATCTGACTGAACCAGAGGAGGTCTTGGATTAACTTTAACTGGATCGACATCAGAAAAAATCTTCGAATCGATTTAACTGGACCAGCCAAGAGTCTTGGAATAACTTCAATTGGAATACGAATCAAGGAGATCTTATCGGCGATCTGACTGAACCAGACGAGGTCTTGGATTAACTTTGACTGGACCGGCATCATAAAAATCTTCGAATCGATTTAACTAGACCAGACAAGAGTCTTGGAATAACTTCAACTGGAATACGAATCAGGGAGGTCTTCACGGCGATCTAACTGAACCAGAGGAGGTCTTGGATTAACTTTGACTGGATCGACATCAGAAAAATCTTCGAATCGATTTAACTGGATCAGACAAAAGTCTTGGAAAAACTTCAACTGGAATACGAATCAGGGAGATCTTCGCGGCGATCTAACTGAACCAGAGGAGGTCTTGGATTAACTTTGACTGGATCGGCATCAGAAAAATCTTCGAATCGATTTAACTGGACCAGACAAAAGTCTTGGAATAACATCAACTGGAATACGAATCAGGGAGGTCTTCATGGCGATCTAACTGAACCAGAGGAGGTCTTGGATTAACTTTGACTAGATCGACATCAGAAAAATCTTCGAATCGATTTAACTGGACCAGACAAAAGTCTTGGAATAACTTCAACTGGAATACGAATCAGGGAGATCTTCGCGACGATCTGACTGAACCAGAGGAGGTCTTGTATTAACTTTTACTGGATCGACATCAGAAAAAATCTTTGAATCGATTTAACTGGACCAGACAAGAGTCTTGGAATAACTTCAACTGGAATACGAATCAGGGAGATCTTATCGGCGATCTGACTGAACCAGATGAGGTCTTGGATTAACTTTGACTGGATCGGCATCAGAAAAATCTTCGAATCGATTTAACTGGACCAGACAAGAGTCTTGGAATAACTTAAACTAGAATACGAATCAGGGAGATCTTATCGGCGATCTGACTGAACCAGAGGAGGTCTTGGATTAACTTTGACTGGATCGGCATCAGAAAAATCTTCGAATCGATTTAACTGGATCAGACAAGAGTCTTGGAATAACTTCAACTGGAATACGAATCAGGGAGATCTTCGCGACGATCTGACTGAACCAGAGGAGGTCTTGGATTAACTTTGACTGGATCAACATCAGAAAAAATCTTTGAATCGATTTAACTGGACCAGACAAGAGTCTTGGAATAACTTCAACTGGAATACGAATCAGGGAGATCTTATCGGCGATCTGACTGAACCAGACGAGGTCTTGGATTAACTTTGACTGGACCGGCATCAGAAAAATCTTCGAATCGATTTAACTGGACCAGACAAGAGTCTTGGAATAACTTCAACTGGAATACGAATCAGGGAGGTCTTCGCGGCGATCTAACTGAACCAGAGGAGGTCTTGGATTAACTTTGACTGGATCGGCATCAGAAAAATCTTCGAATCGATTTAACTGGATCAGACAAAAGTCTTGGAATAACTTCAACTGGAATACGAATCAGGGAGATCTTCGCGACGATCTAACTGAACCAGAGGAGGTCTTGGATTAACTTTGACTGGATCGGCATCAGAAAAATCTTCGAATCGATTTAACTGGACCAGACAAAAGTCTTGGAATAACTTCAACTGGAATACGAATCAGGGAGGTCTTCATGGCGATCTAACTGAACCAGAGGAGGTCTTGAATTAACTTTGACTAGATCGACATCAGAAAAAATCTTCGAATCGATTTAACTGGATCAGACAAAAGTCTTGGAATAACTTCAATTGGAATACGAATCAAGGAGATCTTATCGGCGATCTGACTGAACCAGACGAGGTCTTGGATTAACTTTGACTGGACCGGCATCATAAAAATCTTCGAATCGATTTAACTGGACCAGACAAAAGTCTTGGAATAACTTCAACTGGAATACGAATCAGGGAGGTCTTCACGGCGATCTAACTGAACCAGAGGAGGTCTTGGATTAACTTTGACTGGATCGACATCAGAAAAATCTTCGAATCGATTTAACTGGACCAGACAAAAGTCTTGGAAAAACTTCAACTGGAATACGAATCAGGGAGATCTTATCGGCGATCTGACTGAACCAGGCGATGTCTTGGATTAACTTTGACTGGATCGGCATCAGAAACATCTTCGAATCGATTTAACTGGACCAGACAAGAGTCTTGGAATAACTTCAACTGGAATACGAATCAGGGAGATCTTATCGGCGATCTGACTGAACCAGAGGAGGTCTTGGATTCACTTTGACTGGATCGGCATCAGAAAAATCTTCGAATCGATTTAACTGGATCAGACAAAAGTCTTGGAATAACTTCAACTGGAATACGAATCAGGGAGATCTTCGCGGCAATCTAACTGAATCAGAGGAGGTCTTGGATTAACTCTGACTGGATCGGCATCAGAAAAATCTTCGAATCGATTTAACTAGACCAGACAAAAGTCTTGGAATAACTTCAACTGGAATATGAATCAGGGAGGTCTTCGCGGCGATCTAACTGAACCAGAGGAGGTCTTGGATTAACTTTGACTGGATCGGCATCAGAAAAATCTTCGAATCGATTTAACTGGATCAGACAAAAGTCTTGGAATAACTTTAACTGGAATACGAATCAGGGAGATCTTCGCGGCGATCTAACTGAACCAGAGGAGGTCTTGGATTAACTTTGACTGGATCGGCATCAGAAAAATCTTCGAATCGATTTACCTGGACCAGACAACAGTCTTGGAATAACTTCAACTGGAATACGAATCAGGGAGGTCTTCATGGCGACTAACTGAACCAGAGGAGGTCTTGGATTAACTTTGACTAGATCGGCATCAGAAAAATCTTCGAATCGATTTAACTGGACCAGACAAAAGTCTTGGAATAACTTCAACTGGAATACGAATCAGGGAGATCTTATCGGTGATCTAACTGAACCAGAGGAGGTCTTGGATTAACTTTGACTTGATCGGCATCACAAAAATCTTCGAATCGATTTAACTGGACCAGATAAAAGTCTTGGAATAACTTCAACTGGAATACGAATCAGGGAGATCTTATCGGCGATCTAACTGAACCAGAGGAGGTCTTGGATTATCTTTGACTGGATCGGAATCAGAAAAATCTTCGAATCGATTTAACTGGACCAGACAAATGTCTTGGAATAACTTCAACTGGAATACGAATCTGGGAGATCTTATCGGCGATCTAAATGAACCAAAGGAGGTCTTGGATTAACTTTGACTGGATCAACATCAGAAAAATCTTTGAATCGATTTAACTGGACCAAACAAAAGTCTTGGAATAACTTCAACTAGAATACGAATCAAGGAGATCTTATCGGTGATCTAACTGAACCAGAGGAGGTCTTTGACATAGCTGAGAACTTAACTGGATCTTTCCTGAAAGGTAAAGGTCAGTCATATGCAATGCATGATATGGATCAAGCAATGATGTTCTCAAAATAAATGAGATTGTGTTATATGATGCGTATATGCATGTATCATGATGTATGGAAATGTAATGTTCCTAGCTGGGGAAAATAAATCACGGATAGCTTGCTGGAGAATAGAGTTGAATTCTTCGTTTCCGCTGGGGATGACAAACGAGGATGATTGTGAGAATAAACGTGCAGGAGAGGATAACTCCGTTGGGG
Organism: Vicia faba; assembly: GCA_948472305.1. NCBI lineage: Eukaryota > Viridiplantae > Streptophyta > Magnoliopsida > Fabales > Fabaceae > Vicia > Vicia faba. Next base: position 843,141,825 of record OX451737.1, read on the forward strand.
AATAAACTGATGAGGAGATTACTCTGTGGGGAAGAGATGCTCTGCTGAGGATTCCACTGACAAATTCCGTCAGGATGAATTATCGTTGCCGGTGATATTGAATCCTGTTGGGGGATTAAATTCCTGCTTGTGAAAGGAAAAAACTTCACTGGGGATGATCTTCAGTTGCGACTTCGCTGGGGATGACCCTTTAGACTCTTATGGGGATAATCCTTTGAGCTTTGCTGGGAATGATCCTTTGAACTCGGTTGGGGAGATTTATTTTTGTACCCCGCTGGGGATAAACTTCTGGAGTCTACTGGGGATGATGCTTCAACTCTGTTGGGGAAGCTTTTTTCAGACTGCACTGGGAAAATTTTAACTCCACTGGGGGTATCTTGTATTCTTTAGGGGAACATTCTTATACTCCGTTGGGGAATATTAAGACTGCCGGGGATATCAAGCCTTTTTAGTGCTGATGATGGATAAACTCTGCTTGGGGAGAGCATTGCTGATTCGTTCATAGTTGCAAGTCTCGGCTGGGGGAGAGCTACCATTATTGTCTTACTCTGCGGGGAGTGAAGCTATCTGAGCCATATTCTTCGGCTGAATTTACTTCGTACCTGGTGGACAGAGCAACTATACGGCTTGGACACTTCTTATTTCCCCTGTTTCTACTATTACCAGTAATTCATCTTTTGTTTCGCATGTAAATATTCATGAGCAACAATTAATGTCAAATGCATATATCAAAAATGAACATTGGACGTTCTTTGCAAAACAAAACAGATAAAGGAAAAACAGTTTGAATTTTCTTTGAAAAGGAATTGTATTGATTTTGAAGTTTGGCTTGTCAATAGGCGTTTTTGTACAAGAGGCTGACGTCCTAGTATGAGAACGCCGCCGAATAATAGAATTTACATAATTTGTGAAAAACTAAACAAAATAGCTATGTGAATGATCCCACTGGGTTCCAACTCTGCTATTGTCTTTATGTCCTCGAGCATCTCATCACTTTGCTGTTGGTTGAAGGTGAATCAGATTGATCAGTGCCGTCCAAGCTGATAGTTGATACCGAAGTCTAGATGCAAGGTGATCCAATGAGACATAGTGTTACGCTTTGATCCCTAATTTTTGCCTGGACCGCCCTTTCGGGTTTTCAGTCCACCGGGATACCCTTTTTTTGCCCAAGTCGCCTTTTTAGGTTTTCGACTTGCCGGGTGTACAAAATTTTCATTTTCATCCCTAATTTTTGCCCGAACCCTTTTGGTTCTCCGAGAAGCCCTTATTTTTGCCTAGGCCAGTCAACCTAGCGGGTCCTTGATTATGCGTAGTATCTTTTCATTATGTCTGCATTGACGGGGTGAGGAAGGTCGTCACCATCCATGGTGGTTAGAATCATAGCTCCTCCTGAGAAAATGTTCTTAACCACAAATGGCCCTTCGTAAGTAGGGGTCCATTTTCCCCTGGGATCGCCTTGAGGTATTATAATGCACTTGATTACCAGGTCCTCAACTTGATACTCTTGTCATCTAACTTTCTTGTTAAATGCCTTGATCATCCATTTTTGATACGTTTGACCATGACAAATAGCAGTAAGTCTCTTTTCGTCGATTAGGTTTAGCTGATCAAGCCGGGTCTGAATCCAGTCAGCTTCACTCAAACCTGCATCCTTCATAATCTGAAAAGAGGGTATCTGAACTTCAATGGGCAAGACCATATACCAAGGAGTAAGGTGTTGCCCCTGTTGACGTCCGCGCTGAGGTACGGTACCCATGAAGAGCAAATGGTAACATCTCATGCCAGTCTTTATATGTCACCTTCATCTTCCGCACAATCTTCTTAATGTTCTTATTATCCACTTCTACAACCCCATTCATCTTTGGCCGGTAGGAAGAAGAGTTGTGATGCTGTATCTTGAACTGCTTGCAGAGCTCAGTGATAATCTTGTTGTTGAGATTGGTACCATTGTCCGTAATGATCCTCTCTGGTACACCATATCGACATATCATATTGTGCCGAATGAACCGTGCCACGACGTTCTTGGTTACAGTAGCAAAGGAAGCTGCTTCAACCCATTTTGTAAAGTAATCGATTGCTACCAGGATGAAATGGTGCCCGTTGGATGCCGTAGGTCTGATCTCGCCGATCATATTAATGCCCCACATTGCAAAAGGCCAAGGAGCTGTCAAGATGTTCATAGGAACTGGAGGTATGTGCACTTTATCAGCATAGACCTGACACTTGTGACATGTTCGAGAATGCTGATAACAGTCAGCTTCCATTATGGACCAATAATATCCTGCCCGTAGGATTTTCTTTGCCATGGTGTGTCCACTGGAGTGAGTTCTGAAAGTACCTTCATGTAAATCAACCATGATCTTTTCTGCTTCGTTCTTATCCATACATCGCAGTAGGGTCGAATCATGGTTACGCTTGTAAAGAATGCCATTGTTGATGAAGAACTTCGCCGCGAACCTCCTCAGAAACTTCTTGTAATTAACAGATGCACCCTCGGGGTATTCCTGAGCTTCAAGATACCTCTTCACCTCATGAAACCAGGGCTTTTCTGTTATCTCTTCAGTCTCAATGTCACAGCAATGTGCAGGTTCTTCCAATCTTTTAATGATGATCCAGGGAGCTTCGTTGTCCCAATTGACTTTGAACATAGAAGACATTGTAGCCAGCACGTCCGACAACTGATTCTCCTCTCTAGGGAAGTATTCAAAGGTTATCTCCTCAAAATGGGGAAGAAAAGTCAACACATACTCCTTGTAAGGAATAAGATTTGGGTGTTTCGTATCCCACTCGCCTTTGATCTGACTGATCACGAGAGTGGAATCTACGAAGACACTTAGAAACTTAATCCTTAGGTCAATTGCTGCTCGAAGACCCATGATGCACGCTTCATACTCCGCCATGTTATTAGTGCAGTTGAAACATAGTCGGGCGGTGAACGGAGTATGAGAGCCTTTAGGAGATATGATCATGGCGCTAATGCCATTACCCAAAGCGTTTGAAGCTTCATCAAAGTACATAGACCATCGGGATCCTTCCTCAGGTCCTTCATCCGGTCCAGGTATCTCACAATCAGTTACCAACATGATATTCTCGTCCAGAAATTCAAAGTTCATAGACTGGTAATCATCCACTGCCTGATGTGCCAAATGGTCTGCCAACACACTTCCTTTGATTGCCTTTTGGGTCGTATATTGGATGTCATACTCAGTCAAGATCATCTTCCATCTTGCTATTCTTCCGGACAAGGCAGGCTTCTCGAAGATATACTTGATTGGATCCATCTTTGATATCAATAGAGTAGTGTGAGTCAGCATATACTGTATCAGCCGGCGAGCAGCCCATGCCAAAGCGCAGTAAGTTTTCTCAAGCAACGAGTATCGGGTCTTGCAGTTGGTAAACTTTTTGCTAAGGTAATAAATAGCATGCTTTTTTCGGCCAGACTCGTCATGCTGCCCCAGCACACACCCCATTGAGTTGTCGAGTACTGTCAAGTATAAGATCAAAGGTCTCCCTTCAACTGGAGGCATCAGAATAGGTGGCTCTTGGAGATACTCTTTGATCCTTTCGAAAGAGGCCTGGCATTCATCGCTCCAACGTACTACTTGATCTTTCTTCAGCAGCTTGAAGATTGGCTCACAAGTAGCAGTCAGGTGTGAGATGAATCGGGCAATGTAGTTCAGACATCCCAGAAAGCCTCTGACTTCTTTCTCTGTTCTGGGAGCTGGCATCTCCTGTATGGCCTTCACCTTTGTAGGATCCACTTGAATACCTTTGTCGCTTACGACGAAACCCAGCAATTTACCAGATCTCACCCCGAAGGTGCACTTGTTCGGGTTTAACCTCAGCTTGTACAACTTCAGCCTATCAAACAACTTCTGAAGGTGGTCCAGATGTTCTTCCTCAGTTTGAGACCTTAGAACCATATCGTCGATGTATACCTCAATTTCATGATGGATCATTTCATGAAACAAAGCAACCATGGCACGCTGATACGTTGCCCCAATGTTCTTCAGTCCAAAAGGCATGACCTTGTAGCAAAAGGTACCCCACTGAGTAACAAAGGTCGTCTTCTCCATGTCTTCGGGAGCCATTTTAATCTGATTATAACCGGAGAAACCATCCATAAAGGAGAATACCTTATGGTGAGCGGTGTTGTCAACCAGAACGTCGATATGAGGTAGAGGGAAGTCATCCTTGGGGATCGCCCTATTCAGATCCCTATAGTCAACACACATTCGAACCTTACCATCCTTCTTCGGCACAAGAACCACGTTGGCCACCCACTGAGGGTAAGAAGTGACTGCTAGAAAACCAGCGTCAAACTGTTTCATAACTTCAGCCTTGATTTTCTCAGACATCTCTGGGCGCATTCGGCGGACCTTCTGTTTCACTGGAGGACAGTCTTCCTTGGTAGGTAGGCGGTGAACCACGATATCGGTATCCAAACCAGGCATATCTTCGTAAGACCAGGCAAAGATCTCAACGTAGTCACGCAGCATCTGAATCAACCGTTGTTTCACACTAAGCTCCAGATTTGCACCGATCTTAACTTCTTTCTTGTGCTCTTCCGTACCCAGATTTATTGATTCCACCGGCTCTTCATGTGGCTGTATAGCCCTCTCTTCTTGAAGTAACAATCTTGCAAGTTCACCAGGAACTTCGCAATCATCTTCACCTTCGTCTTCGGCTAAGTTGATCATATTTTCGAAGTCATAACCGACAATAGCAGAGTCGTTACCAGTGAGATCCAGAGTGGATGTAGACCTGTATATGTGAGTGTGTGTAAAATAGCTGTTTTGCAATATATAATAAAAGAAAAACAAGGAGCGCAAGATTTGAAATGCAAGAACATCCAATGCTTTTATTAATGATATATGAAAATGACACACATAAAGTCCTTACAAATGAAGCCACGGTGCCCCGGGTAAGACATTGGGCCATAAAGTTTAAAACATTGTCTGTTACATATTCAAACCAAAAAGTTTCATTACTGGGTAACAAAAGAAATAGGGATGAAGTCCTTTGCTGTCCAGTTGCTTGGTCCACTGTCGGTCGTAGGATAGATCCAGCTGTCGAACTAAGACTCTTCCACATCGTCTTCAATGGCATTCACTCCTGAGTTGCTGATAAACACGGGAGGTCTTTCGATCCGTGCATTCCGAACAACTTTTTGAGCTTCTACAGTGAAACCCAAACCAAACTTGTTAGTCTTCTGTGTAAAATCAGGGAGTCGGCCCCAATTCGCACACCCACCTTTCTCAACAACAGCCCGGGCATCCTTTAAGGAAGCCATCTTCATAGGAGAATCTTCAACAAAAGCCTCAGCTGACGCCAGTGTCTAGGGAACCTCTTCAAAATGCTGAAATGGGGTCTCAATGAACTCCCCATCCATCTCTACATATCAGAAAGAGTTGAGGTGGCTCACCATGTATTCTTCATCTCCTTGTACTGTCACAATCTTCCCTTTTACTGGGTACCTCAGCTTCTGATGGAGCGTTGAGGTTACGGCCCCAGATTTATAGATCCATGGGCGACCCAGCAAACAAGAATAAGATGGCCGAATGTCCATCACATAGAATGTAGAGTTGAAAACCTGAGAACCAACCTTGATCGGAATATCAACTTCTCCATGCACCATTCTCTTAGACCCATCAAAGGCCCTGACGACAATGTTGCTTGGTTTTAACTCCAACCCTTCACAATCCAACCGGTCTAGAGCTTTCTTAGGCAAAACATTTAATAAGGAACCAATATCCACTAACACATGAGCAAGAGTAGTGCCCATGCATTCAATGGAGACATGTAGGGCATCATTGTGATTCTTCCCCTTAGCATTCAAATCAACGTCAGAGAAACCTAACCCATTATCAATAGTTAGACTGGCCATGTAATCTTTAAACTGATCAGCTGATGTCTCTTGCAGTACGTGTGCAGTCTTCAAGAATGCAATCAGAGCCTTCACATGGACCTCTGAGCATAGCAACAGTGACAACATAGAAATCTTGGACGGGGTTTGCCCAGGCTGCTCAACTACATTGTAGTCACTCTTTTTGATAATCTTTAGAATCTTTTCCATCTCTTGTTTAGAAGCTTCAACAGTAATCGTCTTTGGCGCCTCCGTCTGGGCAAGCTCACTGGTGTTCCCTTTTCCCCGAGTATCAGATGACTCGGCGACAGGGGTAAGAATAGGAACTTGAACAAGAATGGTAGCAGGTACGCTGGCAGGTGTAATAACAACAGGCTTTTGGGCAGTTGGTGGAGAGATATCAGGTGAGAAAAGTCTACCGCTGCGGGTGACTTTAGCAGGTCCAACAATATTGCTGACGTCAGTATCAACATCCAAATCTTGTTTAACTCCATGAAAATAAACATCAGCCTCGTAGTGCCAAGGGACAACTTTATCAGAGGTGTAGGGGATGGGCCCCGGAACAGTGATGATCAATGGTGCGATTCTTGGAACAAATGTAATTCTAACAGGCTTTCTCGAGGAAGCCTTGGAAGAATTGTCGAAAATGGTAATAATAGCAACTTCTTCAGTATGAACTAAGGGAACAACAGTCTTCTCAAACAGGATTTCTTTACTATCCATCAGGCGTTGGACGCCTGATTTCAAAAGATGGTAACTGGTAGGTAGAACAGAACACATACGGCAACCTTCGTCACAACACGGAAATAAACCGACTAGCAAAAGGTTCTTCTTCACAGTCAACAAAGGGGTAGCAATATCATTCACAGAAACCACAAACGAGTCTTCATCTATAGCATTCACTCCATGCTTGGGCATATGAGCGGTCACAACATTATGTCTTTCGGGCGCCTCGAACTCAATCTCCTTAGCATCAATTAAGTCATGTATCTTATTCTTCAAAGACCAACAATCATCTGTATTATGCCCCGGGCTATCAGAGTGAAAAGCACAACGGGCATTAGGGTTGTGCTTCGGTGATGTTGTATTTGGATTCTTCGGGGCTTCCGGAATCACTAGATTGGTTTTCAATAACTGCGGCAGAATCTGAGACAAAGTCATGCTGAGACGGGTGAATTGCCTTCGAGGTATCTCATCCTTTGACTAATTATTATACTGAGGAGCACCAGCAGATCTTGAAATAACAACCGCATTAACAACTTGGCGGCGTTCAGGTCTACTCTGGCTTTTCAAACTGTAGACAGCACTGGACTCTTTCTTAAAAGGCTTTTTCTTGGTGCTTGTTGAAGCATCCTTTTATATCTTACCAGCCTTAATACCAGCCTCAATCCTCTCACCGGTCATAATAAGCTCTGTAAACCCAGATGAAGAACTTCCGATCAGATGGTTGAAAAATGGACCAGACAAGGTCCCTAGAAACATATCCACAAGCTCCCGGTCAGCCAAGGGTGGTTGCACTCTTCCGGCGAGGTCCCTCCACCTCTGAGCATAATCTTTGAAACCTTCACCCGTTCCCATAGATATACCCTGGAGTTGGGTACGCGTAGGAGGGAGGTCGGAATTATATTGGTACTGCCTGCAGAAAGCAGTAGCCAAATCTTCCCAACTGTGGATACTGGCTCCGTCCAACTGGTAAAACCACTCAAGCTGAGTCCCTGAGATACTGTCTTGAAAGAAGTGGATCCATAGGTTCTTATCAGCGGTGTACGGCTGAATCTTCCTTACATATGACCGGAGGTGCAGCTTCGGACAAGAAACTCCGTCATACTTAGCAAAGGTTGGTGCTTTGAATTTGTGGGGAATCACCACCCCAGATGATAGACCTAGACCACCAAAGTCCAGACCAGGAACTTTCTGGACTTCTATCGCACTCAATCGGTCCTCCAGTTGCTTATATCTATCCTCGACCGGAGGATACTGGTCTTCGTCGAAGTCCGTCTCATTGTCTGAGACCATAGGGCTAGGAGCCCTTCTCTCTTCCTGATTATCTTTCCCTCTAGATGAGGTGGTCAAATCAGCTTCATCCCGTAGCCTGTTTCCAAACTGGTGACCTGTGTTAAATAGGATTGTCCTCTTCTTTTTCTTTTTCTTCTCTTTCAGAATCAGGGTCTTCAGATCTTGCTGACCCTTAGCTAGATTCATGAACAACTCTTGGAATTGGGCATTCTGGGCCTGTAGGGCCTTGATTTCTTGCTCAGTTGATGGTTCGGCAGACATGATGAGTGCTGAAATAAACAACGACGAAGATAAAAGACCTGTAATGGGTACCTGTTATGAAATGCCTAGAATGAAATGCGTATGATATGATTTCAAAGACAATCGGGAGATTCAAATTTGTAAACAAGAAATGAAACACACTTTTATTAGGTAAACTTGAAATCCAAATTGTTCAACAAATTGCCCTTAAGGCGTTACAAGAAAGGAAATACTGAAAAGTAAATAAAAACTGGAAAGGAAATAATCAAAGGACAATCAGTGCTCCCATGGTCTCTTCTTGTCGGTGCGGACGTAGTCATTGAGAATCCGCTCGTTCTCCAACTGCCTAGTCAACTTCTGGATCTTCTGCTCTTGCTCGTTAAACTTTTCTCGGTAAGCATCCCATTCTTCTCTCAGCTTCATCCAAGACCTTTTCAGTGCCTCAATGTCAGTGGGCATGTAAGGGTGGAGGATGGTAGGCAGAACACCCTCTTCATTAGCAACTTCAACAATGATGGGCAGGACGGATTCATATGGAATACCCAGCTTTTGGTCCCGGACACAGACCCATCATAGATATGGCTCCATGGGAAGAGAAGTCTTTGGGCCCCGCTCGTGTGGATCAGATCTGTGAACTCTATCCCAAGCCCTTATGAATCTGCGGCGTTGCTCGTCGCTATCCCCTTGAAAATCAAAGATGATACTAGGCATTAACAACTCATGAGGTCCTTCTCTTCTGGCTCTCGCAAACTGACGTAAGGCCAAGCACGGATTATAAGAAATTCCCCCATGGGTTCCTATCAATGGAACATTGGGGTATTCCCCGCAACGATCAATAATAGCCACCTCGTCCATACCCTTGATAGTCCAGATAATGTCATTATGAGAGAGAGACATAACCCTATAGGCCCATCCCATGCCTTATTTGTTCTTCAGCACTGATTTGGGGAGGTGCGAAATAAACCACCTCGCCAATAATGGAGCACAGCACATCAAGGTTCCCCGCTTTCGGGCAGCACAAGCATAAAGCTGATGAAGAATATCACCCAAGAGAGTGGGTACAGGATTACGAGAGATGAAGGTTTTCATCACATTTACATCAACAAAAGAGTAAGGATTCAGAAACAATACCAAGCCATATATTAGAAGAGCCAAAATATCCTCGAATGCCTTGAAGTCTAGACTATCCCAGAAATAATTAGCCTTACCAACCAAGAACTTAGTCAGAAAACCCTTTGCTCCACTTCTAGTCTCCCAATTAGCCATTACCTCATCCTTGGTCAAATGAAGGGCTGAAGCAATCTCTTCTGGCTTAAGGGTCTTCTCCCAACCAGTAAACAGGGTCTGCTCCAGAATAGAGATACCGAGCAGATCAGAAAACTCTTCTAGGGTGGGAACCAACTGGTAGTCTTGAAAAGTAAAGCAATGATACAACGGATCATAGAATTGGACCAAAACACTCATTATCTGCTCGTCCAATTTGGAGGTAACCAAACTGGGAAGGTACCCATGTCTTCTGATGAAGGAGGTAGTATCAGGCATCTTTGCAATCAATTCTTTAAGCATGGTGGGAACCTGGACAAAGTTGATCCGGATGGTATTCTTACGCATGGGCATCATGACCTACAAAATAAAACAAAGATGAATCCCTCCTGTCTTTGAAATAAGTTAGTCCAATGCAAGATGTATGCAATGTTATGATGTCATGATGTCATGATAGAAAGCACATCACAAGTATCCACAAATAGCAAACATGGTAAAGGCACACAAGTCACACAGAGAGCCCTTAGATTTCAGGCTGGCAAGGAGCTTAGGTACTACCCTATTTCAGTTCAGTTGGTTTAAACCTGTCCTAAAAATAGTAACCGGGTTCTAGAGGATCTCAATATCACTGACTACCCTCGATCGATCATAATTCCAGTTTAGCAACCTTTTCTTGCGGCCGAAATCATCGCGAGAGTTTAGTCTCAATGAGTGTAGCATACTGCTACTGTTCTATGGCCAAGTTGGTCAATTTAAAGGTTCTAAGGTCAGTTGGTGCTTAATGACCCCTTAGATGACCCATATTCTCCTTGTTCTAACACAAGGGATATCAGTACAATCTAAAGTGCCACACCAACGTAGCTACTGCTTCAACCGTATCGGTCTATGCCGTACAGTTCCCTCACAGTTTATTGCTACTTACCTAAAGGGTATCCCCCAGATTCGGGTTAGGATCTATAGTAACTCCGATACAAGCCCACAAATATAAATCATACAAAGCATACAATTGAAAACACAATGATCTAATCCTAAGGTACACCCCACTTATTAAGTTTATCCCTAGCAGAGTCGCCAGTTCTGTGATACGGTGGGAAAGAACTGACTGTTTTGGAATGCTGGTTTATGTTTTGCGTTTGTTTTTGCAAAATGTCGCGGTAAGTAAGAGTCGCCACCGACTTTTATTTTATCCAACAAGGAAAGGAAAAAAGCACAGAAAAATTCCATTTTGAGATATTTCTCGGGTCCGGGGGGTAGATTATAGAAAGGGAAGGTGTTAGCACCCTTTCTATCCATGGTTATCCATGGGCTCTTAGGTACTTGCTCAAAGTGTTTTCAAAAATTGCTTTTCTTTGTGTTTGTGGGTTTGAAAGAAGTTTTTGTTTGAAAGGTGTAAGTGCGAAAAGTTTTTGTTTTGAAAGAGCAAGTACTTAAGAACCATCTACCTACTCGAGAAAGGAATCAATCTGTGCTAATGTCCTTTAGACAATGCTATCCCACTATTGATGAGTAGGTAACACCGTTGTTGGAGTTTGAGGGTCAATTAGATTAAGGGACGTGCGCTCACCAAAGCAATGTTAGGACGCCTTAGCGGTAACCCTAATGTCTTAGATCATTTTTCCGAGGCAACTGTTTCGAGGCAACTATGATCTTTGGACAAGAGGGCGACCTCTAAAACTTCCTATACTCAATGACCACGTACGAAGGCAACCAAGCGAGGTGTACCCTAAGAGTGCGCATGTGCGAGTGTGTCATTTTCCAGTTAATTTATCTTTGTACATGTCAATGGTTATCTATGTTGATTTTAGGTTAAACATTCGATCTTGTCATGCATGCCCTATTACCAAACATCTAACAGTTTATAAGTTGCAGAAATTAAATTGCGGAAATTAAACTAACTATTACAAGGCGTCGGGTATTTACATCGCCAAAAGCAACCCTTGAAAATAAAATGCGGAAAATAAAGCGGTAAAAATATTTAAAGTCCTATTAAACTATTACATTCCAGGAAACAGATATAATATTGAATAAATATGGATCGCGTGAGGGAAAATTAAATCGGGCGCATTCTAGGGTTTTGACCCTTTTGTTTATTAAAGAAAAGATTTTTGGTCTATTTTTGAATTTATGGAAGAAATTAAATTAAGTTAAGCATTAAATTAACAAATTAATTAATTAATAAAATGATATTTTTGGATTTTTTGATATTTAAAGAAATAAAAATAATTTGATCAAAATTAATAAATAAATAAAAAAAACCTAATTGTCTAAGTTAATTTTATTATTGCAAAAAATATTAAGGTTATTCCTAATTAAACTAAATTAATTAATTTGATTTTATTATCAAAAATAAAAATGCTGAAATTAAATAAAATATTTTTTTTGTTTTTTTTAATTTATTAAGAAAAAGAAAAGGTGATTGGTTAGTTAGTAAATAAATAATAAAACAAAATAATTAAAAATAAAAAAGAATGAGATAGAAAAACTCAGTGGGGGTGTTTAGGCCCAATTTGGAGGTTGGAATGGCAATTGTGGCCCAACAGGCGCAGGCCTAGTTGACTTTTGGACTCCCATGTGCATTGGTTGACCTGGTAGCATGGTGGACGTCCATTTCTTGGCCTTTAGATCTGGCCTAAGGCCATCTGTCCATTGGAGATATGGAGGCGTATGATGGATCTCACGCTAGCGTCACCACTGGATCACCTGAAGAAAAATAAGAACAAATGCATGGGGGACCTGAGATTCGAACCCAGGTCCTGTTGGATTTTGAACGTATGCCCTTGCCACTCAACCACTGCGCTTCATTTGTTAGTGTAATGGACAATAAATATAATATGGGAAAATAGATCAATATGCCAGCAAATAAAAAAAAACACGCGCCAAGTTTGAATGGACGAATGGGAGAGGGCCACGTCTTCATCTTCTTCGTTTGACCCTGGATATTTACCTGCAGATTTATATCCGCAGCTAAATCTGTATGTCCATCCTAAAATTAGTTCTAGGCCATGAAAACACAATCTAAGACCATGGTCATGTTCGTCTTCCTCCACTGATCATGCCTATACCCATAAATGGCATCAATTTTGCCTGTAAATAAAATACCCAAAAAAGCAATCTACGAAACCCTAGGTTCGGTTACAGAGCTATGGTTCATATAAACGCAATTAAATAATGCCAAAAGTTCAGAAATTGAATGAGCATCATGAATATACCAAAGATTTGTCAAAAAGATGCAAGAATATGGAGTTGCAATTTCAAATGAAAAGCGGTTTTTTGAGAGACTTACAAAGCTTTAGGGCGTGTATGGAGATTGATTCTGGGTTGGTTCTGCTTCAAGGATGGTCCAGCAATTGATTCACGTTGAGCTCTGCCTTTGAGCTTGCCTCTATGCACGATTTCAGTTTCACACTTTTTGGTCAATTTTCAAGTTTTGTTCTTGAGGTTCTTGCAGTCTCTCACCTCTAATTTGTGTGCCTTTCACTTGTATATGTAATAAGAAATGCATTAGGTCAAATTTTGTGGACTCGATCCTTGTACATCAATGCTTGGAGATTTGATTTGATCCTCCATTGATAACCTTCCAATTTTGTCCAAAATCCAATCTTTTTGCACATGGAATGTATGATACGAATTTGATTCACTTGATGATGATGATTAGGTCCTGAAATAGCCAAAAAGAGATCAAATAATCAATGTTTGGATTTTATTTGATTTAAATTGATTTAAAATAGAATAATTCAAATAAAAATCAAATAAAATAGAAAATTTGATAAATGGACATAAGGGTGAAGCTAGGACACGTGTGTAGTGTGACAAGATCAAATCAAGTGGAAAATAATGGGCCCATTTGACAAAATTTGAAGTTTTGGGGATAGTTGACTTTTGGCAATTTTGCAAAAATGCCCAACTTCAACAATGCATAACTTCTTCAATTTTGAACTTTTGGAGGTGTTCTTGAACTTTTTAGAAAGCTTGAGATATCCTCTAACCAAACCTTTTGGTCGCATATCATTTTTATTTTCCATGCTCAAGTTATAAGCTTTGGCAAAAAAGGTGTTTTTGTTGACTTTCAAAAATGACCTATAATGTCCAAATTTATAACTTCTTGTGAGTGCATTTTCTGATCTTGGGGTATGAAGATGGATTGTTGGAAATTGAATCCTCTTCAAAATTAGCTTTGGATGGGTCATTTCTCACAAAGTATGAGAAGGTTATGCTTGGTCAAAGTTGAGTTGACTTTTCCTACAAAACCCTAATTTAGCAACTTTTGAGTCTTGATGAATTTTGAGCAATCCTTGATGAATCATGATCAACCCTTGATAAAATGATGAAATATCCTTCAAAATTAGAATGTTGACAAAAAATCTTGAAGTTTGACTGTATTTGGGTCACAGTTGACTTTTGCCCTAGCATAATCGATTTTTGGACCCTTTGAGCAATTGACTGTGCAAACTTCCTCTGCAAGGGTTGAAATTTGACATGGATGACCTTGAGAACATATTAGGACATTGGGGAGAACTTGAGGTCATTTGGATGCAAGGACCTTGATGCAACACAAAACCCTAATTTGGGGTTGACTGCCTTAGGAGATGATTTGACTGTCCAACTCTTGAGCAATCTTGAGCCACTTGGAGATTTTTTCTTGCAATGTTTTGAGAGATATGAGAGGGAAAATTTTGGGGTACAACACCTTGTAATAGCTAGGTTTTATATTTCTGCACTTTTAAATTACTGCAATTATTAACTGCTAGATGTATGACTAATAGGATTGTATGGCAAGAATAATCAAACATTAGCAAACTTAACACAAGACTAAAATAACTGAACATAACACACCTTGCACATATGCACCCTTAGGGTATACCTCACTTGGTTGCCTCGGAAAATAATGGTCATGTCCCTCTAATGTAGGGATACCCTTAGCAAAGACCCTCGGTTAAAGTCATCATAAAAGATCATGGTCCCTTACTGTCCCTCGAGTTGCCTACGGTATATGATCTTGTCCCTCGATGTTGCCTACGAATATATGATGACAGTCGCTTAGAAATTCTAAGGTATCCTTACATGTTGCCTTCAATGACCATTACGTCCCTTTCGAATTGATCCTTACAAATTCCAACGACGGTGCTACCTATTTCTCAATAGTAGGATAACGCTGTCTAAAGGAAACAAGAATAGAAACAATCTTTTTTCGAGTAGGTAGATGCTAGTAGGTACTTGCTCAAATCAAACTTTTTCACACCAAACACTTTTCAAACAAATGTTTCAAAAACACTTCGTAACTGTGATACGGTGGGAAGAACTGACTGTTTTTTGGAATGCTGGTTTGCGTTTTGCGTTTTTTTCCACAAAATGTCGCGGTAAGAAAGAGTTGCCACCGACTTTTATTTTATCCAACAAGGAAAGGAAAAAAGCACAGTAAAATTCCTTTTTCGAGATATTTCTCGGGTTTGGGGGGTAGATTATAGAAAGGGAAGGTGTTAGCACCCTTTCTATCCGTGGTTATCCACGGGCTCTTAGGTACTTGCTCATATTGTTTTCAAAATGGTTTTCTTTGTGCTTTGTGGGTTTGAAAAAAGTTTTTGTTTGAAAACTTCGATTTAACTCTTACTTCCGTCCTCAAGAGCGTATGGAGTGTTTTTGAAAACTTTGTTTAAAAAGGGTGTAAGTGTGAAAAAGGTTTTGTTTTTTTTTGAAAGAGCAAGTATCTAAGAACCATCTACCTACTCGAAAAAAGAATCGTTCTATGTTAATGTCCTTTAGACAATGCTATCCCACTATGAGTGAGTAGGTAGCACCAGCGTTGGAGTTTGAGGGTCAATTCGAAAGAGGGACATACGGTCACTAAAGAAATGTTAGGATGCCTTAGCGGTAATCTTAATGTCTTAGATCATTTGTTTGAGGCAACAATATCCAAGGCAACCATTTTGAGGCGACTATGATCTTTTAGACAAGAGGACAGCCTCTAAAACGACCTATACTCAATGATCGTTGTGATACGGTGGGAGAACTGACTTGAGGTTTTACGTTTGTGTTCGCAATTGTGCGGTTTAGCAAGAGTCGCCACCAACTTTTTATTTTATCCAAAGGAAAGGTCAAAAAGCACATGAAAGACCTTTGAGATGTTTTCTTGGGTTCGGGGGGTATATTATGAAAAGGGAAGGTGCAAGCACCCTTTTCATCCATGGTTTTCCATGGGCTCTTAGTTACTTGGTTAGATCACTTGCTTTTGCTTTTCAATTGTTTGAAATGGTGCTTTGTGTGTGTGGTTTTGAAAATTCTTTGAAACAAGAGGCCATTGTTGTGGCAACCTTTGTAATGATTCTTGTTTGAATATATACAAAGGTGTATGTCTTTTGAAAAGATAGTTCAATGTTTGAAAGTTTGTTTTTGGGAAATATTTTGAATTGTGTTGTGGAGTGTGTTTGAAAATAGCAAGGATGTTTTGCAAGCTTTTGATCAAGTAACTAAGAGTTATCTACCCTATTTTACTCAAATATCTTTCTTATGTTTTTAACCCTTTTGACAGTGTTATTTCACCATTGCATTTGGTGAACAACCTTGTGTTAGGATGTTAAACGGGACAGGCGCGGGTCATCGCATACAATCATTGAAAGCAACTTGTGAGACTCTCTAGCAATTTTGTAAAGGGGCGAGATCATTTTATCAAAGGCAACATAGAGGGTCATCGAGGGACTACGATCTTTGTTTATCGAAGAGGCATTTTCTAGAGTGTCTCATATTCGAGGGACATGATTGCATTTCCGAGGCAACAAGCGAGGTTACCCTAGAGGTGCACGTGTGAATTGTGTTTGTCATTTTCATGCATTTAAATCTTGTATTAGGTTATCTAGCGATTGATTTTAGATTTTTGCATACAAACCCTAATCTCTAGTCATGGCATATTTGAAAGCATAAAGTGCGAGAATTAAAAGTCTAAGCTATTACAAAAGTATCCGGGGATGGGGGTACAATTATTTACAAATGGGGATGAATCTCACAAGGATAATAATGTCCAAATATTACAACCAAATCGAATCGTCGCAATTCAAATATAAAGCTATAACAAAACATAAAAATAAAGGGAATCAATAAATTATGAAATGCATGTATTTATTAACTTAAAAGTAAATAAATAAAATCTATTCTAAAAAAAGAAAGATTAAGTATTTTATTATTCTTTGTGTTTTATTAATTATGAAAAGAAAAAGTTTTGAAGAAAGAAAATTAGTTAAATAAAACTTCTATTATTTTTGGTGTTTTCATTAATAAAACAAAAAAAGAGTTTAAAGAAACAAAATTAATTAAATCAAATTAAATTATTAAATAATATTAGTGTTATTATTAATAAAAGAAAAGAAAAAAAATTAATAAATATGAATTAATAAACAAACAAGTATTTGTTTTAAACAAAAGAAAAGTAATTAAAAAAAGGCAGAATGGGCTTGGGATTTAGGAGTTAGGCCCATAATAAACATAAAAAGAAGGGGGCAGCATGGACAATGGGGGGCGCGCGCTAGCAAAAACAATATGGGCCTAAGGGATTGGGGCCAGAAAGGCCCAACGCCAAGTTTGTGTACAATTTGTTAGGGTCTCAGCATTTAGGGTTTGTGTGAATCTCTTCCAGCATCGCCGTTTCTCTCGTTCTTCCTCTCTTCATCTTTCTCAATCAAATGCTTCTGATCTAATACTTCCTCTAAACCCTAGCCACCGGAGCACCACCCCCTCACTCTCTGTCCTCTCACAATGGTTAAAGGTTTTGGTTGCAAAAAGGTACGTTTTGTTCTTCTCTGAGTTTTACAGTTTTTCAGTTTGGTGTTTGATTCGCGTGCTTGTCCAGTTTTGTTTTTAATCTATGGTGTTTACATGCTTTGAGATACAGTAAGGGTTTGAGAAAAAAACGTACCTTGATATTTTCTGGAAAGAAAAATGGAGAGGAGAAAAGGGTGAGACGGAGGCGCTTCCTTGGAGGCCGGAGGTACGAGGAAGAGAGTGATGACGACCAATCATTTTTCTGGTATCTCTTTCGTCCCTTTAGCACCTTGAATGATGAGACTTGATAGCTTCTGACTTTGTTGTTTGATGGATTTTGTTGATGATGAATTCAATTCTGAAACTAGATTTGTTGGTATTTTTCGTTGATGATGATGTATTTCTGAAACTTGTTGCCTTTGCTTCTGAAATTCTCTTTTCCTCTCTTCTTGAATGTTGTGTTGATGATGAAGCTCGTTCTGAAACTTGTTGTTTGTTACTTCTGAACCTCTCTTCCTCTCTTCTGAATGTTGATGTTGATGGTTGATGATGATGTATTTCTGAAATTTTGTTGGTTTAGATTGTTTTTTTTATGATTCTGATTTGGTATTTTTTGAGGTTGATTGTGTAGCTTGGTATGATTTTGTTGTTGGTGGTTGATGTTTACAACTTGGGCAAGTTTTGGAAATCTGCTTTGATTATGCAATTTGAAACTGAAAGTTCTTTGAGTTTGTAGTTTTGGCCGTTGTTGTTTACAGTTTGTTAACATGTTTGCAAGTTATTGCAGTTTGGGCAAGCTTGCAGCTTGTGCAGTTTTTGATAGCAGGCTTGGCTGTTTGTTTGAAACTGTTTGCTTGATTGTTTGTTTAAAACTGTTGGCTTGGCTGTTATAGTTTTTGATAGCAGGCTTGGCTGTTTTTAGGCCTTGGTGGTTGTGGTTAACAGGCTTGCTTCTGTTAGCAGGTTTACGGTTTGGTTGTTGTTAAGCTTTTGCAGGTTTGGTAAGCTTGCAGTTTTGTAGTATGGCTATTGATTGTTATGCAGATTGGAGGTTTTTTATAAACCTCTTAATAGTTTGTAGTTTTTGTTACAGTTTGGTTGTAACTGGTTTTTTGAGAGGGCAGGTTTAGACTTCTAAGTTTTCAAGCTTGGCTCAATGTTATCTCCTCCTTTCAAACTATCATTTGATAGTCTTATATCTTTTTCTTCTTTGTCACTGGTGACAGCCCTCTTGCCAAACTGTACACTTCAAAATGTGATATCCTTCTCTCTTTCTCTCTCCATGAAACAAGCATTTTTGCTTTTTTTTATTATATTCTGAAAAGTTTTCCTTTGTCTGGAAAATGATGATAGTTGTGACAAGTCTTTTACTTGTCAATTGGTTTACCTCCAGCTGTTTACTTTTGCCTGCTGCATTTTTCTGCTTTCATGCTGCATTGCTATATTTGTACAGTTTGCATCCAATTTGTTTTGTAACTCAATTTGGGAAATTTGTTTTGTAGCTCAGTTTGAGACCTTGCTTGTGTTGTTTGTTACAGCAGGTTCCTGTCATGTAATGCATTGTATATTGGGTTATGCTTCATTTTGCCTACTTTGCTTTGTAATGCAGCTTGACAATTTGGCCTATGCTTGGCACCTTGCTTGTACAGTTTGGCGCCTGTTGCATTTGAAACTCAGTTTGCTTTGTATGCAATGTTTTAGTTTGGCTTATGTTTGACAGTTTTGGCGCCTGTTGCATTTGAAACTCAGTTTTCTTTGTATGCTTGCATTTTCCTTTTACACTTTTATTATTATTTTTTTCTTTGTGAACCAAGAAGAGAAATCTTCTTGTGATTTGCAAAGAGAAAAATAAAACATGATGAAAAATAAGCATTCTGATTCCAGACGGCAAATTTTAATGATGAATTTTTCCTTTCTTTTTCTGTTTGAAAATTCTTTTCAATTAACTGTACTAATCTTCTTTTCCTTTGTCTTTTTCATGTGAGTACAACTTGGACAGCGACAAAGCAGTAGAAGCCGGAGACCTTGAGCATGGGAGCACTGGAGCTTAGGCTTAGACTTAGATTAGATAGATAGATTTTTCCATTAATTGTAACATTTATTTTTTAAAATACCATAAGTTGTAAAAACTTACAATATTCAAATAATAAATTATTTTTGTATCAATCATCTGAAAAGTCTTTGTGAGGCAAACTAATATCCAATAAAATCATTTACTGTCCAATAATCTTGCCATTCTTTCTCTGCATCTTCACTTAACCCTTTAAAAATCTCAGATAAAAATAATTGAAATTTCATTCCAATATTTTTAACACAGATAACTTAAATTCCAAGTAATTCCAAGAACTTTGCAATCTCATAACTTTGCAACAACATTCTAATCATAATACGCATTGTATTCCAATAAACAAGCAAGCATCTCATTAACCGACAAACATTTCATTCCATTAACAAGCAGATGTCTTGATATTCCAAATAACAGTCTCACCTCCTATCTCTTATCCCAGATAATCAGGCTTTGAGAACAATCAGTTAACCTTTCAGCAAACTTGAAAAAGTGTGAAAACAATGTAACAGTAAACTGAATTTCTGAGGATTCAATTTCTTCTGAGAAATGCGAGAGAAACCCTGATTCTTGATTTACTGCCAAAGAAAAGTCTATTTGATCGATTCCTGAGCCAATCTTAAAAATCAGAGAAAACCCTAGGGTTGTGATTTTCTTGTGAAAAAAGGGAGGGCAAATTTTGGGGTACAACAGCTGCCCCTGTTCAATCTTCTTGAACCTGAAGAGTTAGATTGGCAATTTTTCCGTTCGTGACTCGAAGGTAAAAGATGATTGGACACTAGAGTGCCCATAAATTTGCGCTCGTCAAAGCACAGTTGAGGGAATGGGCTTAAAGATGCCATTTGGAGATGTGACAGAATCTTGTCGGAGATGGGCTTAAAGATGCCATCCAAGAATGTTTGTTGAACTGTATGTTGTAGGTGAAAGGATGAGTATCAGAAAGGTATCCATGTATGGAACGTCTCTGAGCTGGGGGTTTGAATAAGCAATAGATTAGCATCTGTGTTTGGAGAATCCGTAAACTGTTTTCATGAGCTGAATCTGAACAAGCGATAGATTAGCATCCATGTTTGGAAGCGTCCGTAAACTGTTTTTAGAATTTGAATCTGAACAAGCGATATATTAGCATCCATGTTTGGAAGCGTCCGTAAACTGTTTTCAGAAGTTGAATCTGAACAAGCGATAGATTAGCATCCATGTTTGGAAGCGTCCATAAACTGTTTTCAGAAGTTGAATCTGAACAAGCGGTAGATTAGCATCCATGTTTGGAAGCGTCCGTAAACTGTTTTCAGAAGTTGAATCTGAACAAGCGATAGATTAACATCCATGTTGGGAAGCGTCTGTAAACTGTTTTCAGAATTTGAATCTGAATAAGCGATAGATTAACATCCATGTTGGGAAGCATCCGTAAATTGTTTTCAGAAATCTTTGAAGTTGAATAAGCAATAGATTAACATCCGTGTTTGGTGCATCTGTAAACTGTTTTCAAACCTTGAATCTGAACAAGCGATAGATTAACATCCATGTTGGGAAGCGTCCGTAAACTATTTTCCGAAGTTGAATCTGAACAAGCGATAAATTAACATCCATGTTGGGAAGCATCCGTAAACTATTTTTAGAAATCTTTGAAGTTGAATAAGCAATAGATTAACATCCGTGTTTGGTGCATCCGTAAACTGTTTTCAAAAGTTGAATCTGAACAAGCGATAGATTAACATCCATGTTAGGAAGCATCCGTAAACTGATTTCAGAAATCCTTGAAGTTGAAGTTTGTTAATCTTATCCTAAAAAGGGTAAAATATTAGCTGAAACACAAAGTTATGTTGCATGAAATGTATGATGAAATATATGTGTTATATCAATGTTTATGATATATGAATGCAATGTATGCGCATGTAAGCTGATAAGCTGTCTTGCCGAGGAAGATAAATCCTGGATAGCTGGAGATAATAAAATCTTTGACTGCCGTCGGGGAAGATAAATCCTGGATCCTTGTTGAAGCATATGTGTGTCTTCAAGTTTTTTTGACAACCTCTGCGGGGAGAAGCTATACTGCTGGGAAAAATCAGGAGTTTGGGTTGTATGCCAATCTACTGGGGATTCTTGTTTCGTTGTTTGAGGAGAACTCTGCTGGGGAATATCTGAAAGCTCCGTGGGGAATTGAGAATGAGAATCTTCATTCTGCTAAGGGAATTTTTATTGAGGAGTCAAGAACGAGAATCTTTGATCTGCAGGGGATTAAAAACTCTGACAAACTTATGCTGAGAGTAAAGAAGGTTCTGGTCAACCTCACTGGAGAATCAACGATGAGACTCTTGATTTTGTTGGGGGAGTAAAAACTCTGTGGGGAATAGCTGTACTGTTGGGGAGTAGCTATACTGCTGGAGAGTAAGCTCAGGACTCTAGAAAAAACTTATTCCTATTTGGAAGAAGTTCAGGAGTTTAGGTTGTATACCACTTTGAAAACGAGAATCTTCATTCTGTTGGGAATATCGGGAACTCGGGTTGTATGCCACTTTGAGAATGAGAATCTTCATTCTGTCGGAAATATCAGAATTCAAGTTGTGTACCACTTTGAGAATGAGAATCTTCATTCTGTTGGGAATATCAGGAATTCAGGTTGTGTACCACTTTGAGAATGAGAATCTTCATTCTGTCGGGAATATCATAAATTCAAGTTGTGTACCACTTTGAGAATGAGAATCTTCATTCTGTTGGGTTAGGAGGTTGGGTGTATGCCAATCTACTGGGGAAGCAAGAATGAGAATCTTCATTCAGGCGTTTGGGTCAGGAGGTTGGGAGTATACCAATCTTCTGAGGTTTTAAGGATGAGAATCTTCATTCTGTTAAGGGTATCAGGAGCTTGGGAGTATGCCAATCTTTTGGGGAAGCAAGAATGAGAATCTTCATTCAGGCGTTTGGGTCAGGAGGTTGGGAGTATGCCAATCTACTGGGGAAGAAAGAATGAGAATCTTCATTCAGGCGTTTGGGTCAGGAGGTTGGGAGTATGCCAATCTACTGGGGAAGCAAGAATGAGAATATTCATTCAGGCGTTTGGGTCAGGAGGTTGGGAGTATATGCCAATCTTCTGAGGTTTTAAGGATGAGAATCTTCATTCTTGAGAGAAACATAATTTTAGGAGCTTCAGTTATCCATTATTCTGCTGGGGCATCATCTCTATTGAATTTTTGGAACCTCGATCGTCCGTTATTATGTTGAGAAATCATCTCTGTTGAATTTGAAAGTTGGATGCACTACTATCTGGTCGTGGTCCAGGCTTCACGATGTATCATACCATTATCTGGTCGAATCCAGACTTCATGGCGTTCGAAGATATCAAGATATTATTCGGTCGAATCCGAGCTTCATAACTTGTATTAAAGATATACCACTATCTGGTCGAATCCAGGCTTCGTAGTATTCTTGGCTGCTATCTGGTCGTAATCCAGGCTTCGCAGAAACTTGCCGGGGATTAAACTATTATCCGGTCGAATCCGGGCTTCATAGCTTGAATTTGATTGTATCTTTCCTGAAAGATAAAGGTTAGTGGCATGAAATATATCAAACAATGACGTTCTCAAAATAAAATGAGCTTGCGTTGTATGATGTCCTGATGCACGGATGTGTAATGTTTTTTCAAGACAACCTCTCGCCGGGGAAAATAAATCCCAAACTGGTGATGGAGAAAAGAGTTGGATTCTTCGTCTCTGATAGTGAAAAATCTGGAAGTGAATCAGAACAAATCGTTGAGAGATTTATCTGAAATCGTAAAACCCGGAATATCTTCCACTGGAATGAGAATCAGGGAGATCTTAGTGTCGATCTGTCTGAACCAGAGAAGGTCTTGGATTAACTTTGACTCAACCGGATGATGAAGGAATCTTTAACGACTGCTACTTCAAAAGGTGATGAAGGAATCTTTGATGACTGCTACTCCAAAAGGTAATGATAACCTTTACATGCCAATCAATCTGCATATGTTATGAATGTTGTTGAAATGTAATTTGTTTTGGAGAATAAATTCTTGACAAGTGTTGGGGAAATAAACCCATGACCGCTGGTTTGCTAGAGAGGTGATGCACTTCTCGAGGATTCTTGAAATTCTTTTCAGAAAGATTTTGGAGAGACTCGTCATTGCCCCTATTATCAAATGTTTGTGGCACTTCCAGCAAATTTGGACTGTACGTAACCCTTTGATGAGATTGACGTTCAATGCCCCAAGTGATGGTGACGGAGACTTGCCCCAGGTTACTCTACAATTGAGAGATTTCTTGAAATCTTGACCGGACTGCCCCAGGTTAACTGGATCTTGAGAGATTTGTTGAAATCTTGACTGGACTGCCCCAGGTTTACTGGACAATGCCATACCAAGTCCCCTTTTGTTGATAGGAGATTTTTGCAATGGAAGTGTCATTCCACTTGAAGTGATTTTGGTCACTGAGAGAACTTTCATTCATAGGAACTTTCACTGTGTGAATTTCTGCGCTGTCAAACAAATATCCATATGCAAATGATGATATTCAAATAATGCAAAGTTTATGATTGTCTTGAAATTTTGAAAAATGCGTTTTTTAGCAGAAAACTTTTATAAGACAAATTCAATACAAGATTTAGAGCAAAGCCTTACAGGAGTCAGGATACCTTTTGTAACAGTATGCTTTCGAACTAACCCATGCTTCAATTAGGACTTTTGAAGGGTTGTAAAGTGGCTTGGTTCACGGTTTAATAAACAAAGGATAAAGGCTCAAAGTATATTTGTACCCACCCGCTCTTCGTGATGTTCTTCAATCCTAAACTCAGTTAATTGTGCACTTGAACTCCAAATGAGTCTGAAACGACGTTTTTGGTGATGGTTCACACAAGTTGAATTTGTTGGAAGGCAGTCATCATCATTTTTTTTGCAACATTTTCCATGTTGTTGAGGATTTGTAATGACCTCTTTCTTTTGATTTATTATCCCTAATTTTTGCCTGACTGTTCTTATTTTTGAGATTACAGTCAGCGGGATGCCCCAACTTTCTTAAGCCTCCTTTGTAGGTTTTGGCTCAGTGGGCTTTTCTTTTTTTTTAGAGATAATGACTGCCTATGATATAAGTAACCATCACTGTCTTTTGGTTCTAAAGGAAATTTTGATGTCGTTTGCTGTATTACGAACTGAGAGTTTGCGACTAAATGTGCACTTTGAATTAACTGAGAGACTACCCTTCCCCAGGTTTGATTAAAGGTTTCAATTTGTGTTTAAACAGAAAACTTCTACTTCTTTGGCTCGAAGGGGTTGACTAGGGATTACCTTCCTTATAACTCCAGTGTTTAGGATTTGAAAGAAACGCCTGTACATTGTCAGCAAGGTCTGTCCAAAAGCATACTGTATGAGATTATGGCATTGTTTTTGTCATCCTCCCTCTAAAGGCTCGTAACTTTTAGCAAGAGTTAAATATCATCAATAAAGTAGAAAGCATAGTTCAAGAATAGTGAAAACGAATGGATGAATTCAAGACAAACATATGCAATGCATTAATGAAATAGAGTTTGGCATCAACAGATAATTGTTTGAATAACAAAAGAAATTACAACTTGAAAGTTCAAATGAAAGAAAAGCCTCTTAGTCTGAACTTGTCACTTCAGGTGGAGCACCCTCAACGGAAGATTTTCATTTGACCATCTTGTGTGAACTCCAACGTTGTTTTTTAACCAGATCTTGAATTTTGTTTCTCAATGCCCAACAGATATCGGTGTCATGCCCATGACTGTTGGAATGATATGCACATCTTGTAGCGATAAAAAATGTAGCGGGGTAAATCGGAGATCGAATTATTGATTAATTCGTCTCACAAAAGCAAGAGGCGCCACCGCGCTTTATTATTTCCAAGGGAAAAGGGAAAAGAGCGAACTAAAACCCTAAATATGCAATGTAAAATAATACTTTAAAAAAAGTAAAAATACAAGGTGTTTTTGAAAAGAGATCTATGGTTCGGGGGTTGGTTATACAGTGGGAAGGTATTAGCACCCAATGCATCTATAGTACTCTATAGGAACCTTTTGAAATATCTGTTTATTAAAATTGTTAGTTTGATTGAAAAATGAATCGTTTTGGCCGAAAAAGGGGTACAGACGGGTTTTTGAAGAGTCGACGACCTAATGTCGAAGTTTTTGCTTAAAAAGGTATAAGTTTTGAAAAGATTGAATATTTGAGGAAAAATTATCCTAAGTTTTGATGAAATGTGAATGTTCGCATGATTGGACTCGAGGACATGAAGTCGACCAGTTTAATCATTTTTCCCTTGGATTTAAACGTAAACAGAATAATCGAGTAAACAGAAAATTATGATAAATAAATGATATACAACAATGTAAATAAAAGACTAAGTGGTATAAATATGCATTTTTTGGATTTTTGTTTAATATTAATGAAAAGAAAAATGTTTTAATAGTTTTCATTTTTTACGCATTTTTAATATGGATAAAAGTAATGAGAATTAATTAAGGAAAATAAAAAAAGTTTTTTAAGTTTTTTAAGTTTCTATTTTTTTTATATATTTAGAGTTCTATATAAGGCATTATTTTTTAAGAATTATTAAATAATCAAACTAAATGAATACTTAAAAGTTACTAACTTAAACCTAACTAAAAAAGGGAATATTTAAAATTACCAAATAAACCTAAAATTAAACTTAATAAACAAAAGGTAAAATGATTAAAATGTTTTAATTAAATTAATTAATTAATTAAGCTACTAATTAATCCGACTAAATTAGTAATAGTTCTAAAAAAACTAACAAAAGGAATAAATAGAAAAAAAAGGTGTATTAAAAAACTAGATGAACAATCATATATGGGCCAAAGGGGTCTGAGGGGCCCAAGACAAAAGATAGGGAAGGGGGGTGTACAAGGGGTTTCGCTTGGGCTTTAGGCAGAACAGGTTGGTCCAAACAATTTCATAATTTTGTTAGGGTTAAACGTGATTTGTTTAGTTGAATTAGGGTTAAGGTTTTGGGAGAGCGGGGCTCATTCTCTCTTGGCCTTCGTCTTCTCCGCGTGGATCCTCTTCATTCGCTTCTGAACTTTTTGCCTGAGCTCTCCTTCGTCCCAAAGGCCACCAGTATTCTCCATCTCCCTCTTCCCTCCAGCAAAGCATACGGCGATGGATTCACGGTACGATTGTTTTTTCGATTTCGTTAGGGTTCTCGCTACTGCATGTTCATGATTTTTTATCTATTTAATTCTTATTCACATTGTTATGTTTATTGGAGGTGTTATGAAAGTAAAAGAGGAGGAGGAAAGGTTACCTGGAGACGGAGGAAGGAGGTTGAGGGAACGCTTAGGAGGCCGGGGCAAGGAAGACGGTGACGCTGTGCTTCGCTTGGTACCCTGGTATTCTTCTTCTTCTTCTTGCTTGTTTCCGTGTATTTGATGCTTGGTTGCCTTGAATTTGACCTATGATGATATGCTGAGGCTTTGATGCTTTGTACACTTTTTCCTTCTTCTTCTGACTTTGCCTTGCTACTAGTCGCTTGAACTTGGTTGCTTGGATGCCTATGATGACATGCTGAGGCTTTGATGCTTTGTACACTTTTTTATGGTTTATGCTATGGTATTCTGGTTCTTGTTGGACAGTTTTGTGGTTTAAGGTTTGATAATGGTACAGGTTTTACTGGTTTATGCCATGTTGGTTTGATGGTTTATGCAAATTAATGGTTTTGAAATGGTCATGGTTTAGGCCATAGTTATGAAATGGCTATTCCGGTTTTTTGGTTTGTGATGGCAAGTTTTGAAAATGGTTCTGGTTTTGGGCGTGTATACTGGTTTATTGGTTAGGCTGGGCAACAGGTTAAAATGGTACAAGTTTTTGGTTTTAGGCCATATGATTTTGGTTTTATGCAGGTTTATGGTTTATGATAGTAGGTTCCTACTGGTTTTTTGGTTTGGCCATAAGGTTGTGTTTAACAGGTTTAGGCCAAAAGGTTTGATGGTTTAGGCCATGTTTTTGGAATGGTTATGGTTGTTATGGTTTACGCAGCAGGTTCTACTGATTTTTGTTTTGAGACTTGGAGAAAAAAAGGTTTTTGTATTTTTGTTTTCCAGTTTTGAGCGTGGAAGGCTTGAGGATAGGTTATGATCTCTCAATTTGAAGGGATTGGTAATCTTATATCAGTTGGTTCGGCCTCTTTTGTTTATGCTACAGGTTTTGAATTATTTTACTATATCCTTGGTAATTCTGCACTCTTACTGTTACATCAGTTTTGTTGGTATTCTATTTCATGCTTCTTTCCTCTTACTGTGTTATGCTGTAGTTTTGTTTTGTATCCACTTCTGCCTAAACCAAAACCTGTAAAAACCATACTTCTTTCTCTCTTCTCTCTCTTAAGTACCATTTGATATCAAAATGATGTGTACTTTATTTGGTTCTGAAAAAGCAGGCTAGAAGATGATGAGAAAAAAAGGAAAATATACCTTGCTTGCATATTTGATTTAATATTGCACACTTCTCTTTGTCAACCATATGGTACAGTATGGAGCCTATGCATTTTGGCTTCTTCCTAAGTGCATGGCATAGTTTACGTTGGCTTTCTGTGGGAAGCTTGCATATGCTGTTGATTTTTTGTATGCTGTGTATATTTTTTTGAAATATGCAGTTTTTTGACAAAAGAAATTATGCATATTTGAAATATGCAGTTGGCTCTTTAGAATGCAATTGATTTTAATTATGCAGTTTTGAAAATAAAATGAATTTGTGCATGTTTAAATTGTACATTCATTTTGAAAATAAAATCCATCCCTTTTTGTGAACCGGGAGAAATCCCGCGATTTGCAAAAAGGGTAAAACTGATTCCAGCCGTTTGCTTTTAATGATGAACACTAATAAATAATTTTCTAATTTTAATTATTCGTTTAATTCTGACTTTTTCTTTTAATTGTTTTTGTAGGTAAAATTAAATGAGCAGACAAAAAGGCATCGGATAGAAGATGAAGATTTAGAATTTAGGAAAAATTAGAATAGTTTTTATTTTACTTTAAGCCTTTTATATAATTGTTATTGTAAATATTTTTGTAAATAATACAATATTTAAATAACAATTGTAATAATTAGAATAAAGTAAATAAAATTCCAATATTTTACCAATTGACTCTTTCTTCTTTCCAATTATTTATTTATCGTTTATAATTCCTTAAATTATATAGTAATTAAAAATCAATTTCAATTACTTAAATTCAGAATAATAAACAAATAAATAAACATCATTTAATCAATAAACTTCTCTTCAATCTATTCCATTATTTATAATTCTCTAAATTATAATAACTGAAAAAATAAATTTCAACTATTAAACTTAGGATAATAAATAATTAAATAACATTGTTGATCAATTAATGAATTTCCCTTCAAATATTTATTATATTATTTATAAATCTTTAAATTATACAATAACTAAAAATAAATTCCAATTATTTAAATTTAAGATAATAAATAATAAATAAACACTGTCTGAACGATTAATATGCCTCTTTTTTTCAAATATTTACTTTATTATTTATAGATCTTTGAATTATATAATAACTGAAAATAAATTCCAATTATTTAAATTTAAGATGATAAATAATTAATAAACATCATTTAAGTCTTGATCAGTTAATAAATTTAGCGTTCAACAAATAAACAGCTCTCGACTCGAAAAAGTTATGAATTTAAAAAATCAAAAGATCAGAACGCTTGCAATGTAACGATGCAGATGGGAGATGGTATCTTAGGTCAAAATTTGGGGTACAACAGCTGCCCCTATTTAAGTTTCTTCTATCCGGAGATATGAAGATTAAAATCTTCGTTTCGACGAGATTGAAGGTACTTAAATACATAATACGCAAATTTTTACCCTAAGATACCGCCATTATGTTTGATATGAATGCAATGATTGAATTCACAGAGAAATATATTGTATGAAACAAGACAATGCTGGAGGAATCAAACGCCAACAAAACACAGAGACGTGGATTATACACTACCGGGGAAATGAGCCATCGATTTCAAGTAACGGACTCTTGACAGCGAATAAAATTGAGGGAATATGACCTCTGACCCTAACAAAGAAGGCATCTTGCATAGGCCATAAAACAGATTATTGACCCAAAACAGTGAGTTCACAACTCAAGGTCGAAGATAGATGAAAAGTATCAATCTTGCTGATGATGGATTACCGACTTCTGAAGGTAATGATTCATGACAAACTTCTCTGCGAGATTTTCCGGAGATATACTCATTGTGATCGGTGGATCTGGAACTGACTGTTTAACGCTGGTTTGCGAAATGTCGCGGTAAGCAAGAGTCGCCACCGTTTTTTATTTTCTCCAAATGGAAAGGACAAAAGCACAGAAAAATTCCTTAAAGAGATTGCTCTCGGTTCGGGAGGTAGGTTATAGAAAGGGAAGGTGTTAGCACCCTTTCTATCCATGGTTATCCATGGGCTCTTAGATACTTGCTCATTGTGTTTTCAAAAAATGGTTTGTTTGCTTTTCAACTGTGGGTTTTAAAAAAGTTTCTTTGAAAATTCCAGTTCGACTCTTGTATCGGTCCTCAAGAGTGTTTGAAAAATTGTTTTCGAAAGCTTTTTGAAAAGGTGTCGGTGTGAAAAGTATTTTTTGATTTGTTTTGAAATTAGAGCAAGTATCTAGAGTCGCCTACCTACCCTAAGGAATTCGTCTGTGTAAATGTCCTTTAAAGTAGTGCCATCCCACCATTGAGAGGTAGGTAGCACCACCGTTGGAGGTGTTCGGGTCAATTCGAAGGTTCGGGACATGGTGATCACCAGAGCAATGGGAAGACACCTTAGAAGCTACCCTCATGCCAGGTTCCCGGATCATGAGGACTTACTAAGACATCCTCTACTCGACGATCACCTTTCGAGGCAAGGCAACAGTGAGGCGTACCCTAGGGGTGGTGTGTGTGATTTGTGTGTCGTTTTCAGATATTTTGTCTTGTCATGTATTGGTGATCTAACGTTTGTTTTTATTTTTGTCCATACATTCTTTCATGCTTTGATTAACAGTTAAAATATTGGCGAGAAAGTAAAAATTCTAAGCTATTACAAAAGGCGCGGGTCCACATCGCCAAAATTTCTTGAACCCGATTTGACAGAAAAATAAAGAATTAAAAGTGCGAGAAAATCAATTACATGGCTTTGGGAGAGATACATAAATATTAAACGAGAAAGGAATAAACGCGCGAATTAAATAAGAATTAAACGAGGTCGTAGGATCCTTTTTGCAAAATTAAGTTAAATGGTGAAATTAATTAATTAAAAAAGAAAAGAATTATTTTTTGGCATTTTTTGTTTTAATGGGAAAAAGAATTAATTAAAACTAAACCTAATTCTAGTTGTTTTTTAATTTATTAAGAAAAGAAGATTAAAACCTAATATAAACCCTAATTAATTTACATGCAAATTTAATTATAAAAATATGTCTAATATTTAATTATTATGGAATAAAAGAAAAAGGTGAAAATTAAATTAAAACCCTAATTCTATATTTTTTAGATTTTTGTTAAAAGAGTTAAAATTAAAACCTAATTTAAAACTAGTTAATTTGTGAATTTATTTACAAAATATTAATTAAATAAATATATTTAATTTTTGGTCTTTTCTGATTTTTTATGGTGTTTTTTATATTTATGAAAATAATAAATTAATTAAGAAATCAATAATTTAAAAGAAAATAGAAATAAAAAGAAAGAATATGAAAAAAATGGCAAACCTAGGGGGGTATTTGTCCCCAAAGTGGAGGGCTTGTTAGCACTTTAGGCCCACTAAGCTCCTGATTTTGTTGACCTCTCATCCCAGCGTGGGAGTGCATTGACTCATGTTCATGGTATTCTTCAAACTGTAGCCCTTGGATTGATCTAGGCATACGCGTGGAAGGCTGGATTTTGTGGGTGCATGGTGATCCCCTGATGAAGCGTTGCATGGGAGTAGGTTGTACAAAATAATATGGAATAAAGTGAGGACCTGGGGCTCGAACCCAGGTCATGAACGTTACCACCACTACGCCTTGCCAGCTGATCCACCTGATTGCTTTGTATATTATATAACAAACAAATAACATAAGCGAATATGGTTAGTTAATGGATTTTTAGCGCGCAAATTTAAATGAACCACTCACGCCTTGACACTGCATCATCTTCTCCGTTTTGTTTTATTTTCCTGAAACAAAAGATGGTTAGCGGGGGTTTTGAACCCCCTCAAAACATGCTTGTTTTCAAAATAGCGAATAACACATCTTGGGTCAGAAATTAGGCGCGACCATTGCAATCAATTCGTCCAAGCTTCCTAGTCTTGATCATGGTATTGTGATTTGCTAATTTTACAGTACCAAGAAACCCCCAATTCGTAGCTTGTAAAACCCTAGAAAACAATAATGGCATCTTTGCATACAGTGCGTAAAACTTCAATTAAAACATAGAATAAGCTTCAGAATCATGAGAGCAACACAAAACGAGCATTAGAATTTACAATTATGCTATGAATGACAAGATACGATTTGTGTAAAAGAGTGATACAGTTCACCCTCGAATTACCAATTCTTTGAGTATGGGATTAAGTTTTTGATTGGAATCGTTTCCTGACAACCCTGGCAAGCTAATGGAACAAGTTTGGAGGCTTGAATTGACCTGCAAGTGTGTTTTCAGTTATGGAGTTTTCTTGAAAAAAATGCAAGTTTGTTTAGGGATTTTTGCGCAGCTGAGTGGTCCTTGAGCACAAGGGTTTGATCAGGCTTATGTATTGAGTGAATTAGGTTAAAGAAATCAAACAAAAAGCTTGGCATTCATGACTTGAGAGATTTGATTTTCAAAGATCTTTTTTTCAATATTTTCCACGCTTTTTTGTACCAATCATGATCAATTCACTTCAAATCTTTCCATATTTGATTATGCACGAATTATTGAGTATATTTCATGCACAAAAAGATTGAAAAACTTAGGTTAAATATTTTTCATGTATTTAATTGATTTAAATGAATTATTATTAATAAAAAATTCAAATAAATAAATAAAAATGAAGAAATACTTCCCTTTGGGCCAAGTGGTCGTGCACATGCCTTGGATAATGAATTATGGAAGAAAAATAGGCCCATTAGCAATTTTAGGTCATTTGAATCAATGTTGACTTTTCAAAATATCCAAAAATTTCCCAACTTCCACAAGGCATAACTTGCTCAATTTTTAAGCTTTGCTCATGTTCTTGGACATTTTGGAAGGGTATTTGAGTCCTCTAACCAATGCCTTTGGTCCCATGTCATTTTGATTTACCAATCTCAAGTTATGGCTTTTGACTTAAAGTCCCTTTTTGTTGACTTTTGAAAATGACCTATAATGTTGAAATTGATAACTTTTTGTGAGAGCATTTCTTGGACTTGAAGTATGAAGATGAGTTGTAGGAAATGTCTTTATATTCAAAATGAGATTTGGATGGAATTTTTCTGATAATCCATGTGAAAGTTATGCCCTGGTCAATTTACAGTTGACTTTTTCAACTGTCCAAATAAGGAAACTTTTGCATCTTGATGATTTTTGAGCCAAGCTTTGAGAATCATGATCAAGCATTGATCAAATGATGTTTGTGGCTTCAAAATGAGATGTTGGCCAAAAATTTGAACTTTTGACTGTCAAATGACCATTTTACCCCTACAGTTGACTGTAGTGCAATTAGGGTTTTGACTGTGCAATTTTGTGCTGAAAGTCTTGAAACTTGGTATGAGGATGCTTGACCATATTTGTAGGCATGTGGGACTTGATTGGACCCTTGGAAACTTCATTTTCTTGATCAGGACCAAAACCCTAATTTTGACTGTTAGGAGACCCTTGCACTGTGCAACCCTTGGGGAATTTTGGAGCTTGACTTTGCAATTCTTTGAAGAATATGGGAGGGCAAATTTTGGGGTACAACAGTTGCCCCTGTTCAATCTTCTTAGACCTGAGGATGCAGATTGGCTGACGTGCCTTTCGTAATCCGAGGGTAGAAGATGATTGAACTCTAGAGTGCCCAGAAATTTGCGCTCACATAGTAGCAATGTGATGATGGAATGGGCTTATAGATGCCATTTAGAGGTTGATGAATAGGATGATGGGCTTATAGATGCCATCTGGATGTTGATCGCATAAGAGATTCCTTAGCGAGAACCTGCATACCTGCAAAAGAAAAATGAGTACCTGACATGTTGCAGGAGCTGGTTTTCAGATGCTTGGTATAGATATGTCCTGACTGGTTACATGAGCTGGTTTTCAGATGCTTGGTATAGATATGTCCTGACTGGTTACAGGAGCTGGATCTGGAGCTTCAAACGGCGATGAATGAACCAGGGATAATTACTACCTCAACATGAATGGTGAGAGAACCTTGGGTGACTTTAACTTCAACAACGCTCGTTGAGAAAATCTTGGTGGGAATTACCATCTTCGCAGTATCGGGAAGAGAACCAATAGGCAATTATAATCTCAAAAGCGGATGTTTGAGAAGAACCTGGAATGGAATTATCATCTCCGCACCGCTGGGGAGAGAACCATAGGAAATTATAATCTCAAAAGCGGACGTCTGAGAAAAACCTGGGATGGAATTATCATCTCACGCACCGTCGGGGAGAGAACCATAGGAAATTATAATCTCAAAAGCGGATGTTTGAGAAAAACCTGGGCTGGAATTATCATCTCACGCACCGTCGGGGAGAGAACCATAGGAAATTATAATCTCAAAAGCGGACGTCTGAGAAAAACCTGGAATGGAATTATCATCTCACGCACCGTCGAGGAGAGAACCATAGGAAATTATAATCTCAAAAGCGGACGTTTGAGAAAAACCTGGGATGGAATTATCATCTCACGCACCGTCGGGGAGAGAACCATAGGAAATTATAATCTCAAAAGCGGACGTTTGAGAAAAACCTGGGATGGAATTATCATCTCACGCACCGTCGGGGAGAGAACCATAGGAAATTATAATCTCAAAAGCGGACGTTTGAGAAAAACCTGGGATGGAATTATCATCTCACGCACCATCGGGGAGAGAACCATAGGAAATTATAATCTCAAAAGCGGACGTTTGAGAAAAACCTTTGATAACTTCTACTGAGTCTTCATCAGAAAAATCTGTTGGGAGTCGATTTAGCTGGACTAGAGAAGGCCTTGGACTGGATAAGAAATCTTTGGAGTCGATTAACTGAACCGGTCTAGGTCTTGAAATATGATGGAGAATTTAGCTGAATCTTTCCTGAAAGGTAAAGGTTAGTCATATGCAATGCATGATATGGATCAAGCAATGATGTTCTCCACATAAATGAGATTTATATGATATGATGTGTCTATGCATGCTATAATGATGTATGTGATGTTTTGGAATGTATGTTTTCGTCTAGGAAAATAAATCCTTGACGGGTGCCAGGAGGTCACTCCTGGGCTGATGTTGAGGTATTGATTTAGCTTCCGCTGGGGATGATGATTGCAAGAATACCGGTAGGAGAAGATAACTCCGTTGGGGAATAAACTTGGTGAATGGATTACTCTGCGGGGAGAAAAGGTACTCTAACGGTCTTGCTGGGAAGCAATACTCTGTGGGGAGAGAGATACTTTGCTGAGTCGTTGATAATAACTTGCTGGGGATACCCTTGTTGTGTTGGAAGTATTGATAGACTTCGCTGGGGATAAGAAGGCTTCGTCGAGGACGATCTTTCCGTGGCTTTTAGCTGAGGATAACCCAGTTATATCCTGTTAAGGGAATAACTCTTTGAATAAAGCCGGCCGTCGCGTTCGTGTTCTGCGAGGATAAGCTTCCAGACTCTACTGGGGATAAGCTTACTACTTGGGGAGATGGATTCCAACCTTCCTGGGGAACTGGATTGGACTCTCCTGGGGAAGTTTTAAACTGCGGGGGGAGTGATTCCTTTGAATGTTTGATATGCCGTCGGGGAACAATCTCTAGACCAAGATTGTCGGGGATGCTTGTTAGGAATATATGTACATATGCTGCTGGGGAATGTTGAGATTTGCTGGAGGATGCTCAACTTCCTTAAATTTGATTGTAACTTTGTTCGGGGAGAGTGCACTGACTTGCTGGCTCACTCTCTGGGGAATTGGGATATA
This sequence comes from Vicia faba, assembly GCA_948472305.1. Taxonomy (NCBI): domain Eukaryota; kingdom Viridiplantae; phylum Streptophyta; class Magnoliopsida; order Fabales; family Fabaceae; genus Vicia; species Vicia faba. The sequence goes on from OX451737.1 coordinate 843,177,144, forward strand.
CTGGTTATGTTTTTCAGCTGAACGTCCCTTATATCTTGTGGACAGAGCAATTAAATTGCTTGGACGGCTCATCATTGCCCCTGTTTCTGAGGTGGGAGAGGAAGACCTGTGAGGTGCTGATAGTTGTTGATGGACCAACTTTCTTCTGGTAGGCAGGTGACAGGATGACGGGACATAGTCGTACGCTTTGATCCCTAACTTTTGCCTGGACCGCCCTTTCGGGTTTTCAGTCTACCGGGATACCCATTTTTGCCCAAGCCGCCTTTTGAGGTTTTCGACTTGCCGGGTGTACATATTTTTTCATTTCATCCCTTATTTTTGCCCGAACCCTTTTGGTTCGCCGGGAAGCCCTTATTTTTGCCTAGGTATGTCAACCTAGCGGGTCTTTGATTGTGCGTAGTATTTTTCCCGACTATGTCCGTGCTTTCAGAATGTAGGGAGTTGCCCCTGTTAGAAGTGCTTTGTCATGCCACCAGAAAGTGTTTGATCAGGCCAGATTCGTTGCTGGAGTGCCCCACGTGACTCAGGTGGAGATTTTCCCCAGGCTATTTGGCCTTTGAGAGATTCTCCGAATCTTGATTGGACTGCCCCAGATAATGGACCATGGTCATGTCTGCCCCTTGATTGGAGGTACTTCTGTTCATTAGGCATTCGTCGTGCGAACTTCTATACTGTTCAAACAAAAAGTCATATGCAAACAAAGTTATGTTAAAAATGCAAAACCTATGTCTGTCTTGAAGATTTTGAAAATGCATTCTTTTTTCATAAAACAAATGAATGTTTGTAAAACGTGATGTCAACTCCGTATTTACCGTAGGCCTTCAGGAGTCGGGATACCTTTCGTAACAGTATGCTTTCGAACTAACCCATGCTTCAGCTAGGACTTTTAAGGGTTATAACGTAGCCTGGTTCACGGTTTAAGAAACAAAGGATAAAGGCTCAAATTATTTGTACCCACCCGCTCTTCGTGATGTTCTCCAAACCTAAACTCAGTTGATCATACGTTAGACCTTGTTGAATCTTTGTTTTGATTTTCCAGTGATGGTTCGGATATTGAACGTTTATTTGAATAGGCAGTCGTCTCCTTTTTTTGCTGAGGGTTTGTAAGACCTCTTTCTTTTTGATTTTGTTATCCCTGTTTTTTTTTTGCCTGAGCTGTTTCCTTTTTGGAATTACAGTCAGCGGGATGCCCCAGTTTCGTAAGTCCCCTTTATAGGTTTTGACTTTATGGGTTTTTATTTTGAGAAGTAATGACTGCCTTTCTTTATGATTGTTCGGAACCATCACTGTCTTTCTTTTTTTCGTAAGGATCTCTTTGGTGCCATTTGTTATGCACTTGGATCAACTGAGAGAACTACCCTGCCCCAGGTTATGATAAGGGTTTTAATTTTCGAAAAGAAAAAACTCCTACTTCTTTGGCTCAGAGGGGTTGACGAGGGATTATCATCCTTATAACTCCAGTGTTTGGGAATTGAAACAATTCCTGTACCTCATCAGCGGGGTCTGTTCAAAATCATACTGTAGATTATGGTATCGTTTTCATCATCCTCCCTCAAGAGGCTTTAGAATTTTAGATCAAGAGTTGACATCAGAAAAAATATGAAAACAATTTGCATATAGTGAATGCGAATATATTGCTTCAAAACAGACATATGCGATGCATTAATGAACTAACAACGTTTAATCATGAATAAATGTTTGAACAGTTAAAAGAAAGTTACAACTTGGAAATCCTAATAAACACAAGTCTTCCAGTCTCAGGGCTTGTTATTTCAACTGGTGCATCTTGTAGGGATGGCAGGAGCATTCAGCCTGGCCCATCTGGGTGAAATCCACAGCTCTTTCATTAATCAGATCTTGAATCTTATTCTTCAAAGCCCAGCAGTCGTCGGTGTCATGTCCTGGACTGTCAGAGTGGTATGCACATCTTTCCTCAGGATTGTACTTTAGGGAGGTTGTGTTGAGACGCTTAAGAGGGTCCCTTACCGTCACCAGATTCAACCTCAACAATTGTTGTAAAGCTTGAGACGGTGACACGTTGAGTTTGGTGAACTGCCTTTTAGGCTTGTCTGGCTTGCTCTGATCAGCCCGTTGTTCTGGGCGAGGTCGTTGTTGGACCTGAGAAGTAGTAGCAACTCGGAGAGATCTATTCATTGGACCCGACCTTTGCCTTTTTGGAAGCCGTTCTATGACCTGGTCCCTGATTTGGGCTGGTTGCTTCATGTCTTGATGAAGCTGGCTGATCATGACTCTCAGCTCTCCTTGCTCCTGAGATAAACCTTGAATGAGGGCCCTTTGCCCCAGCATCTGGGTTTTCAATGTGTCTACCTCAGCTTGTAGACGTTTCAGCTGTTCGTCCTTGTCATCTTCAGGAGTTTGCTTGACCAAATTCCCCATAAGGAGTGTCCTCAACTCTTCCTGCCCCTTGGATAGGTTTAGAAAGATCTCTCGGAACTGAATCTCTTGAACCTGAAGATCCTGGTTATCTGGATGGGAAGCCATTGCTGAAATAAACAGCGGAGATGGGTAAGTGACCTGCAACAAGGGTACCTGTTATGCAATGATGTGTATGACATGCATGTAATGTTTTCAAGGACCTCGCAGGGTAAACAAGAAAATTGTTAGCATCAGAATTGGTAGCTTTGATTGAAGGGAACCCATGCTGCTGAGGATTCTTCTTTAAGGGTCAAAGGCTCACCATATCCAGTGGGTCATAGCCTCTGACAACTTTGGCTAGAGGAGGATAAATCCTCTTTGCCCCTTGCTAGATGTTTGATTCATCATGACCTGCATCACAAACCCTTGAGATCCTTGAAATGGGTTAGTCCTTATGCAAGATGTATGCAATGGTATGATGTCATGCTATGCATGGGGTAATGTAAGTAAACCCTGTTACGAGTCCCAATTAAGGACTGCAAACCAAAACCTGCAAGAAACTCAGTACACTCTGTTAGGGGTCCCAATTAAGGAATAAAACAAACCCTGCAAGAAACTTGGTAAACCTTGTTATGAGCCCCGGTTAAGGACTAAAACAAAAACCTGTAGGAAATTCAGTAAACCCTGTTATGAGTCCTAGTTAAGGACTATAAACAAAAACTGCAAGCAAACTCAGTAAACCTGCCATGAGTCCTAATTAAGGACTATGGACAAAACCTGCAAAAACTTAGCAAACCCTGCTATGAGTCCCCATTAAGGACTATAAGCAAACCCTGCAAGTAATTCCTGTGTTAGATAACAAGCATGCAAATAGTCAAGTACAAAGGCACACAAGTCACACAAGAGAAGCCCTTAGGGTTTAAGGCCAGCATGGGGTCTGGGTAGTACCCTCTTGAAGTTGGTGGGTTCAACCTGTCCTATTAGAAGTAACAGGGTTCTAAGGGTCCCAATATCACGGGATTGCTTTCATTGTTCATCGTTTCGATTTAGCCACTGAACTGGCGACCGAGATATTCCAGGAAAGCAACCCTCAATTGAGTGTAGTATCGAGTATCAACCAACCTCGGACTGCACCAAAGTCAGTTATCTCACTACCCTAAAGAGGCCAAGATAGTTCAATTAAGGTTCCTAAGGTCTGTTGATGCTTCATGACACCACGCGGAGGCCCCGTACTCTCCTTGACTGAACTCAAGGGTTACCGGTACACACCAAAGTGCCACATCAACGTAGCAGACTGTTTCAACCATGTCGGTATACCCCGCACAGTTCCCTCACAGCCTTGTTGCTACTTTCTAAGAAGGTATCCCCCAGATCCGGGTTAGGATCTATGTAACTCCCATGCAACCCACAAATTAAAAGCAGACAAGTCAATACAATTGAAAACACAGTCATGAACTAACCCTAAGGTACACCTCACTTTAAGTTTAATTCCCCAGCAGAGTCGCCAGTTCTGTGATCGGTGGATCTGGAACTGACTGTTTAACGCTGGTTCGCGAAATGTCGCGGTAAGCAAGAGTCGCCACCGTCTTTTATTTTCTCCAAATGGAAAGGACAAAAGCACAGAAAAGTTCCTTAAAGAGATTGCTCTCGGTTCGGGAGGTAGGTTATAGAAAGGGAAGGTGTTAGCACCCTTTCTATCCATGGTTATCCATGGGCTCTTAGATACTTGCTCATTGTGTTTTCAAAAAATGGTTTGTTTGCTTTTCAACTGTGGGTTTTAAAAAAGTTTCTTTGAAAATTCCAGTTCGACTCTTGTATCGGTCCTCAAGAGTGTTTGAAAAATTGTTTTCGAAAGCTTTTTGAAAAGGTGTCGGTGTGAAAAGTATTTTTTGATTTGTTTTGAAATTAGAGCAAGTATCTAGAGTCGCCTACCTACCCTAAGGAATTCGTCTGTGTAAATGTCCTTTAAAGTAGTGCCATCCCACCATTGAGAGGTAGGTAGCACCACCGTTGGAGGTGTTCGGGTCAATTCGAAGGTTCGGGACATGGTGATCACCAGAGCAATGGGAAGACACCTTAGAAGCTACCCTCATGCCAGGTTCCCGGATCATGAGGACTTACTAAGACATCCTCTACTCGACGATCACCTTTCGAGGCAAGGCAACAGTGAGGCGTACCCTAGGGGTGGTGTGTGCGATTTGTGTGTCGTTTTCAGATATTTTGTCTTGTCATGTATTGGTGATCTAACGTTTGTTTTTATTTTTGTCCATACATTCTTTCATGCTTTGATTAACAGTTAAAATATTGGCGAGAAAGTAAAAATTATAAGCTATTACAAAAGGCGCGGGTCCACATCGCCAAAATTTCTTGAACCCGATTTGACAGAAAAATAAAGAATTAAAAGTGCGAGAAAATCAATTACATGGCTTTGGGAGAGATACATAAATATTAAACGAGAAAGGAATAAACGCGCGAATTAAATAAGAATTAAACGAGAGCGTTGGACCCTTTTTGCAAAATTAAGTTAAATGGTGAAATTAATTAATTAAAAAAGAAAAGAATTATTTTTTGGCATTTTTTGTTTTAATGGGAAAAAGAATTAATTAAAACTAAACCTAATTCTAGTTGTTTTTTAATTTATTAAGAAAAGAAGATTAAAACCTAATATTAACCCTAATTAATTTACATGCAAATTTAATTATAAAAATATGTCTAATATTTAATTATTATGGAATAAAAGAAAAAGGTGAAAATTAAATTAAAACCCTAATTCTATATTTTTTAGATTTTTGTTAAAAGAGTTAAAATTAAAACCTAATTTAAAACTAGTTAATTTATGAATTTATTTACAAAATATTAATTAAATAAATATATTTAATTTTTGGTCTTTTCTGATTTTTTATGGTGTTTTTTATATTTATGAAAATAATAAATTAATTAAGAAATCAATAATTTAAAAGAAAATAGAAATAAAAAGAAAGAATATGAAAAAAATGGCAAACCTAGGGGGGTATCTGTCCCCAAAGTGGAGGGCTTGTTAGCACTTTAGGCCCACTAAGCTCCTGATTTTGTTGACCTCTCATCCCAGCGTGGGAGTGCATTGACTCATGTTCATGGTATTCTTCAAACTGTAGCCCTTGGATTGATCTAGGCATACGCGTGGAAGGCTGGATTTTGTGGGTGCATGGTGATCCCCTGATGAAGCGTTGCATGGGAGTAGGTTGTACAAAATAATATGGAATAAAGTGAGGACCTGGGGCTCGAACCCAGGTCATGAACGTTACCACCACTACGCCTTGCCAGCTGATCCACCTGATTGCTTTGTATATTATATAACAAACAAATAACATAAGCGAATATGGTTAGTTAATGGATTTTTAGCGCGCAAATTTAAATGAACCACTCACGCCTTGACACTGCATCATCTTCTCCGTTTTATTTTATTTTCCTGAAAAAAAAGATGGTTAGCGGGGGTTTTGAACCCGCTCAAAACATGCTTGTTTTCAAAATAGCGAATAGCACATCTTGGGTCAAAAATTAGGCGCGACCATTGCAATCAATTCGTCCAAGCTTCCTGGTCTTGATCATGGTATTGTGATTTGCTAATTTTACAGTACCAAGAAACCCCCAATTCGTAGCTTGTAAAACCCTAGAAAACAATAATGGCATCTTTGCATACAGTGCGTAAAACTTCAATTAAAACATAGAATAAGCTTCAGAATCATGAGAGCAACACAAAACGAGCGTTAGAATTTACAATTATGCTATGAATGACAAGATACGATTTGTGTAAAAGAGTGATACAGTTCACCCTCGAATTACCAATTCTTTGAGTATGGGATTAAGTTTTTGATTGGAATCGTTTCCTGACAACCCTGGCAAGCTAATGGAACAAGTTTGGAGGCTTGAATTGACCTGCAAGTGTGTTTTCAGTTATGGAGTTTTCTTGAAAAAAATGCAAGTTTGTTTAGGGATTTTTGCGCAGCTGAGTGGTCCTTGAGCACAAGGGTTTGATCAGGCTTATGTATTGAGTGAATTAGGTTAAAGAAATCAAACAAAAAGCTTGGCATTCATGACTTGAGAGATTTGATTTTCAAAGATCTTTTTTTCAATATTTTCCATGCTTTTTTGTACCAATCATGATCAATTCACTTCAAATATTTCCATATTTGATTATGCACGAATTATTGAGTATATTTCATGCACAAAAAGATTGAAAAACTTAGGTTAAATATTTTTCATGTATTTAATTGATTTAAATGAATTATTATTAATAAAAAATTCAAATAAATAAATAAAAATGAAGAAATACATACCTTTGGGCCAAGTGGTCGTGAACATGCCTTGGATAATGAATTATGGAAGAAAAATAGGCCCATTAGCAATTTTAGGTCATTTGAATCAATGTTGACTTTTCAAAATATCCAAAAATTTCCCAACTTCCACAAGGCATAACTTGCTCAATTTTTAATCTTTGCTCATGTTCTTGGACATTTTGGAAGGGTATTTGAGTCCTCTAACCAATGCCTTTGGTCCCATGTCATTTTGATTTACCAATATCAAGTTATGGCTTTTGACTTAAAGTCCCTTTTTGTTGACTTTTGAAAATGACCTATAATGTTGAAATTGATAACTTTTTGTGAGAGCATTTCTTGGACTTGAAGTATGAAGATGAGTTGTAGGAAATGTCTTTATCTTCAAAATGAGCTTTGGATGGAATTTTTCTGATAATCCATGTGAAAGTTATGCCCTGGTCAATTTACAGTTGACTTTTTCAACTGTCCAAATAAGGAAACTTTTGCATCTTGATGATTTTTGAGCCAAGCTTTGAGAATCATGATCAAGCATTGATCAAATGATGTTTGTGGCTTCAAAATGAGATGTTGGCCAAAAATTTGAACTTTTGACTGTCAAATGACCATTTTACCCCTACAGTTGACTGTAGTGCAATTAGGGTTTTGACTGTGCAATTTTGTGCTGAAAGTCTTGAAACTTGGTATGAGGATGCTTGACCATATTTGTAGGCATGTGGGACTTGATTGGACCCTTGGAAACTTCATTTTCTTGATCAGGACCAAAACCCTAATTTTGACTGTTAGGAGACCCTTGCACTATGCAACCCTTGGGGAATTTTGGAGCTTGACTTTGCAATTCTTTGAAGAATATGGGAGGGCAAATTTTGGGGTACAACACTCATTAATGCTGAAAGAATAAGATTGTAGATATGCAAGTTGTTCAAATAAAGAAACTGCCACTTGCTGTCTTGCCAAAAAATATTATGACATACAAGCTGCTCAAATAAAGAGGCTGCCACTTGCTGTCTTCCAGAAAACTATGACATACAAGCTGCTCAAATAAAGAGGCTGCCACTTGCTATCGTCCAGGGGTGTCAATAACACACAAGCTGCCCAAATAAAGAAGCCGCCACTTGCTGTTTTCCAAAGAAAATACAAATAACATACAAGCTGCTCAAATAAAGAGGCTGCCACTTGCTGTCTTCCAGAACAATAATAACGTACAAGTTGCTCCAATAAAGAAACTGCCGCTTGCCGTTTTCCAAAATGATAACACACAAGTTGCTCGTGAAGAGCTGCCGCTTGTCGTTTTCCAAAAATAATAATAACGCACAAGTTGCTCGTGAAGAGCTGCCGCTTGTTGTTTTCCAAAATAATAACGCACAAGTTGCTCGTGAAGAGCTGCCGCTGGTCGTTTTCCAAAATAATAACGCACAAGTTGCTCGTGAAGAGCTGCCGCTTGTCGTTTTCCAACGATGTCTATAACGTACAAGTTGCTCATGAAGAGCTTCCGCTTGTAGTTTTCCAAAATAATAACGCAGAAGTTGCTCGTGAAGAGCTGCCGCTTGTCGTTTTCCAACGATGTAACTCAGAAAGAAGTGATGATGACACTGGAAGAGAATAAAATCTTCGTCAAAGAGAATCATGAATCGATCCTTCCCGAGGAGATCACATACTTAAATGTGCAAAATAAATGCACCATTCGTCTAGGTCGCGACTTCACTGGGAAAATCCTGAGATAGCCTACGCAAGAGACAACAACTTCATCCAGGAATAACTAGAGAGAAAACAGTCAAACAAGACTCCACCCAATGAGAAAGCAGCTTGATTGGGGAATTCATCCTATCCAGAAATGGACAAGGTGAGCTAAATCAAAAATCATCCATGAGGATTAGCTCAGTTGGCGAATTTAGAAAGGAAGCACATTTTCTGCCTAAGCTAACCTTCTACTTGGAAAGAAACATGTACATTATTTGAATAAACAAAGTACAACCCAAAATCGATGGCAAATGTGAGTATGCATGCTGATATGAGTGTAAATGAATAAATGAATGTTATGCTGACGAAACGAGCAAGCGGAATATCTTGAAGATAATAAGATGTCACGACAAGATAGATACTCGACCAATCTTAAAAAATACGGAAAATAACTGGAACTGGAATCACACAGCACGTCGGAGCATAACACGCCACAAGGCTCAAGTCTTCTGAGGAGAAAAGCATTCAAATCCAATCTCACAATACCAATAGACCACTGGCAAGAGACAAAGCGTACCACACTTCAGAAATCTGCTCAAACAAAGATAACTGAAACAAATCTTAACTGGAACAGCTGGGGAGTCACCCAACTTAGTACCACCAGAAACACAAGCTTACACAACCAACACCTCAATGACGATTTTGAAACGAAACATGCTCATCATGCAAGGATAGAGTACTGTACTGTTGCATTTCATGGTTTGACCATCCTCGGAACAACTGTTAATATTCCTTTCATTATTCACGACACATTTTAAAATAAGAATATTTTAAGTAAATTTGTTTCAAGTGTTTCCACAAAAATTAAAATTTTGCCCACAAAAGGTAAATGCTCAAATTTCATTAATAATATGGTAGTTCGCTAACAATGCGACTCCAACGGTTTACAAAAGTTTGGGAAATAGTACATGAAATAAAAAGGTTACACAAAAAACAATGATCACTATTCTCCCTAACAACTTCGAATTCCAAAATGTGCTCAAATGCCAAGACTGGCCTGACCAAAAGCCTGCCTAAGCGAAATACTTCTTGACTGCATCGGCGTTCATGGGACGCGGGAGTTCTTCACCGTCCATATTGGTGAGAATCAAGGCACCTCTAGAGAAAACTCTCTTAACGACATACGGTCCTTCATAATTCGGAGCCCACTTGCCCCTAGAATCAGGTTGGAAAGATAATATCTTCTTGAGCACAAGGTCACCTTCCCTAAACTCGCGCGGTCGAACCTTCTTATCAAAAGCCTTCTTCATCCTCTGCTGATATAATTGACCGTGACACAAAGCTGTCAATCTCTTCTCTTCAATTAAATTCAACTGATCATATCTACTTTGACACCATTCAACCTCAGAAAGTTTAGCTTCCATCAACACCCTCATAGACGGGATCTCAACCTCCACGGGGAGTACAACTTCCATACCATAAACTAGGGAAAAAGGGGTTGCGCCCGTTGAAGTTTGGACTGAAGTACGGTATCCATGCAGAGCAAACGGAAGCATTTCATGCCAATATTTATAAGTTACCACCATCTTCTGGACAATCTTCTTGATATTCTTGTTAGCAGCTTCAACAGCCCCATTCATCTTCGGTCTGTAAGGAGAAGAATTATGATGTTCGATCTTGAACTCTTCACAAAGCTCGCTCATCATCTTGTTATTCAAATTCGAACCATTATCAGTGATAATCTTGCTCGGGATGCCGTATCGACAAATGATCTGATTCTTGATAAATCTGACTACCACCTGTCTGGTTACATTAGCATAAGATGCTTCTTCCACCCATTTAGTAAAATAATCGATCGCTACCAAGATGAAACGATGACCATTTGAAGCTTTGGGTTCAATCATTCCAATCATGTCAATGCCCCACATAGAGAAAGACCAAGGTGAAGAGATAACGTTTAGGAGAGTCGGTGGCACATGTATCTTGTCCGCATATATCTGGCATTTATGACACTTCTTCACATATTTGCAGCAATCAGATTCCATTGTCATCCAATAGTAACCAGCTCTCAACATCTTTCTAGCCATCGCATGTCCGTTGGCATGAGTGCCAAAGGATCCTTCATGTACTTCTTGCATCAGCGTGTCTGCTTCACGTCTGTCTACACATCTGAGCAAGACCATGTCATAATTCCTCTTATACAAAACCTCTTCATTGAGGAAGAAACTGCTTGCTAATCTTCTCAACGTCTTCCTATCTTTATTGGATGCCCCAGGCGGGTACTCTTGAGTTTGAAGAACACGTTTAATGTCATAGAACCACGGTTTGTCGTCGGTAAACTCTTCTACCGAGAACACATGAGCAGGTCTGTCAAGGCGCATAACCCGGATCGTAGGCACATCGTTCCAACCATTCACTTGAAACATTGAAGACAAAGTAGCTAAAGCATCAGCCATTTGGTTCTCATCTCTAGGGATATGAGGTAATTCCACTTTGTTGAAGAAGGTTAACAATCTTCTAGCATAGTCTCTGTAAGGGATCAAACCAGGATGATGAGTCTCCCATTCTCCTTTGATTTGATTAATTACCAATGCCGAATCTCCATAAATATCAAGAATCTTAATCCTTAGATCTACTGCTTCTTCGAGACCCATAATACATGCCTCATATTCCGCCATGTTGTTCGTGCAGTCAAACTTCAATCTCGCCGTGAACGGGATATGAGTACCTCGGGGAGTGACAATGATTGCCCCAATTACATTTCCATAAGAGTTCACAGCTCCGTCAAATATTAAACCCCAACGCGATTCAGGATCAGGTCCTTCTTCAGGTAACGGCTCTTCACAATCTTTAGCTTTCAAGTACATAACATCTTCATCTGGGAAATCAAACTTGATGGATTGATAATCGTCAATTGGTTGGTGAGCCAAATGATCGGCTAAAATACTCCCTTTGATTGCTTTCTGAGTGTGATACTCAATGTCATATTCAGATAACAACATCTGCCAACGGGCTATTCTTCCAGATAAGGCGGGCTTCTCAAAGATATACTTAATCGGATCCATTTTGGAGATCAACCAAGTGGTGTGGTTAATCATATACTGGCGCAGACGGCGAGCAGCCCAAGCTAAAGCACAACAGGTTTTCTCAAGCAATGAGTATCGAGACTCGCAGTCTGTGAATTTCTTACTCAGATAATATACAGCATGTTCCTTTCTTCCCGTCTCATCTTGTTGACCAAGCACACAACCCATGGAATCTTCCAATATAGTCAGGTACATAATCAAAGGTCTTCCTTCCACCGGAGGAATCAAAATGGGAGGTTCAAGCAAATATTCTTTGATGTTATCAAAAGCTCTCTGACAATCTTCTGTCCACACACATCCTTGGTTCTTTCGGAGAAGCTTGAAAATCGGCCCACAGGTAGCAGTCATATGAGATATAAACCTAGAGATATAGTTCAGTCTCCCAAGGAATCCTCTTACTTGTTTTTCCGTCTTGGGTGCGGGCATTTCTCGGATAGCTTTGACTTTATCAGGATCTACTTCAATACCTTTCTGACTGACAATGAACCCCAGAAGTCTTCCAGAACGAACACCAAAAGTGCACTTATTGGGATTCAGACGGAGTTTATACTTTCTCAAGCGCTGGAATAGCTTCAACAAGTGTTCCAAATGATCTTCCTCAGTCTGTGATTTGGCAATCATGTCATCCACATACACTTCGATCTCCTTATGCATCATGTCATGGAACAAAGCAGTCATGGCTCTTTGGTATGTTGCGCCAGCATTCCTCAAACCAAACGGCATAACCCGATAGCAAAAAGTTCCCCAAGGTGTAATGAAAGCGGTCTTCTCCATGTCTTCTGGTGCCATCTTGATTTGATTATAACCAGAGAAACCGTCCATGAAAGAAAAGACTTTGAACTTGGCGGTACTGTCGACCAATACGTCAATGTGAGGTAATGGGAAGTCGTCCTTCGGACTAGCTCTATTCAGATCTCTGTAGTCTACACACATCCGAACTTTGCCATCTTTCTTTGCAACAGGCACTATGTTGGCTAACCACTGAGGATAGACCGATGTAACAAGGAAACCTGCATTAATCTGTTTCTGAACTTCCTCTTTGATCTTGTCAGCCATATCGGGACGAGTCCTTCTCAGCTTCTGCTTAATCGGCGGACATTCAGGTCTCAACGGTAAACGATGCTCTACAATATCGTTGTCCAGACCCGGCATATCTTGGTAGGACCAAGCAAACACATCAACATACTCTTTGAGGAGCTCCAACATTTTCTCCTTAACCTCTGGAATAAGCAATGCTCCGACTTTGACTTCCTTTCTATCTTCTTCATCACCCAAGTTGACCAACTCTACAGGTTCTTCAAACGGTTGAATGATCTTCTCATCATGCTCAAGCAAACAGGAAATTTCAACAGGAATCTTCTCACTATCCTCTTCTTCGGCTCTGAACACAGGGAATTCAAAGTTGGGAGAGGGCATAGGATCATTATTTTCGATGGTTAAGTCATGGATTAATCTGCACATATGATTATGCTTTATTTTAGAAATCGATTTGTGCAAATAAAACAAAAGGTTATTATATTTCCTATTACTACCAATTAATTTTCATTACTATTTCCCAGAAAAAGTGAAAAAGAAAATAGTAGTGGACAAAATAACATTTTTATTCATTGACGGGAAATACTTGAAACAAAGGGCCCAGACATTTCTCTTTTGCCTTGGGCAAAGCAAAAGGAATTATTTTTCATAGCCCGACACAAAATACTTTTCGCCTTGGGCAGAGCGAAAGTTTTTTTCAAAAAACAAAATAACACATTACTCGGAAATGTGCATAACAACAGGAACATCAACAGCTATCCAGTTTTGGAAAGCCAATCCAGGCGTCACAAAATCGGGCAAATCTTCCTCGGAATCATCATCTATGATAGCATCAACCTCAGGATGTACAAACCCTTCACTTCGGAAAACCTCTTGAATCGGACGAACAACCACCTCTTGCTTGACTCTTGCAGACACTGGATGAAAACCAAGACCTTCCCCAGACTTGTTCTCGGGCAAAGTCAACACCTGGCCCCATCCTTCGGCCGAACCACTTTCCACCACTCGCCGCGCATCCTCAAAAGAAGAAATGGATGCCCCTGGCTTCTTCACTTCATTCTTGGCAACAGATAGACCTTGGAACTGGGTTCCCACATCCTCATCAGCATCAATAAAAGAGAAGGATGATAAATGGCTTACCACCATAGCCTGCTCTCCACCGATCATCACTAGCTTCCCATGCCTCACAAACTTCAGTCTCTGATGGAGCGTGGAGGTGACTGCCCCTGCATCATGGATCCATGGACGACCCAATAAGCAACTGTAGGCAGCACGAATATCCATCACTTGGAAAGTGATTTGAAAAGTATGGGGACCAATTACTATAGGAAGATCCACTTCACCAATGACTGTCTTCCTAGAACCATCAAACGCTTTAACGATTACCCCACTGGGTCTCATGGGAGCACCTGGATATGAGAGCCGAGATAAAGTAGTCTTGGGCATCACATTCAACGATGAACCCGTATCTACCAACACGCTTGACAAAGTATCATTTCCGCAACTTACTGAGATATGCAAAGCCATATTATGGTTTCTCCCCTCCTCCGGGAGTTCTTCATCACTGAAACCAAGATTGTTACACGAAGTAATATTTCCCACAATTCCATCAAACTGGTCAACCGTCACATCATGATCCACGAACGCCTGGTTCAAGACCTTCATCAAAGCTTCTCTATGGGCACCAGAATCTCTCAGTAAAGCAAGCAAAGAAATCTTGGAAGGAGTTTGCAAAAGCTGGTCCACAATCTTATATTCGCTTCTCTTGATAAGCTTCAGAATCTCATCATCCTCAGGGCGAGGGATAGGTTCACTGGATCGGCCTATCTCAACCCTTGGTTCAACATTTCTCACTGGAATTTCTGCCGGTATGGGTCTCCTGACTTGAACTTCCGGTCTCTTCAAAGGTACTGCTACGAAGACACGTCCACTTCTCGTAACTCTACTCACATCAGCAATGTTAACAAAAGACGGTCTTGTTGGTATAGGGACTTCTACCCCATTCTCAATCATTGTGGCATTATACTTATACGGTACAGCTTGGTCTGAGTTGTAAGGCACAGGACCAGGTGGGTAAATAATCAAAGGATCAACAGGTGTAGTCTGACTGTCGTAAGCGATCTCTACTGATTCAGGCAAATTGAATTGTGGTATGATAACATTCACTTCATCCTCCGGATCTCTGTCATACGTAATAGTGATAACTCTCTAGTCTAACAACTTCTGAATATCCTCCTTCACAATAGGACAATCAATTTCTCTTGGACAAAACTCACAAACATCATAATCATGCTGATGCTTAACAAAGGCAAGTCTTCTCAAACTCTGATGTAACCTGATCAACGACTCTCTTATGTGTTCAACTTGAAAAACTCGAAACTTTCCCAGACAACCTTCCACCATATTCACTGAAGCTGCCCCATGTCGAGGAAAAGGATTATCTCTAACATTTGGATTAACATCCTTGAAAGACAAGATACCATTCTTAATCAATCTCTGCACGTCCGCCTTCAGAGCAAAGCAATTCTCAAGGTTGTGCCCCGGCGACCCTTGATGATACTCACAAAACTGGTCCGCCTTATACCATGGAGAAGTACTATTCAGTGTGACAGGAGGAGGCTTTGTCGTTATGAGATTCTTTCTGATAAGAGCAGGGAACAATTCAGTATAAGTCATAGGAATGGCATCAAACTGCGGTTTTCTGGGTGAACGGTTCTGATTGTTGAATGGATAAGCCTGTTGTCGAGGCTGCTGCTGAAATGGCCGTTGTTGAGTTGGTGGGGTTTGATGAGCTGGGGTCATCAAAGCTGGGCGGACAGCCGGAGTGACTGCCACAACGTGAGAGTAACCTCTCCTTGGTCTCCCTGGGAACAAAGCGCTGACATCCTACTCTTTTCTTTTCGGGAAAACACTTCCAAACTTCTTAGTACTGCTAGACGGACTTCCTTCTTTAACCAAACGCCCTTCACGAATCCCTTCCTCTAACCGCATGCCCATGCTTACCATTTCGGTGAAGTCACTATGTGCGCTGGCGATCATTCTTTCATAGTAAAAGGAACCTAAAGTCTTCAAAAATATCTTAGTCATCTCTTTCTCCTCAAGAGGTGGATAGATTTGAGCAGCAATTTCACGCCACCTCTGGGCGTATTCCTTAAAAGATTCTCGGTCTCTTTGCGACATCGCCCGGAGTTGATCCCTGTCCGGTGCCATGTCAACGTTGTACTTATACTGGTGGACAAAAGCTTCGCCAAGATCGTTGAAGTTGCGGATCCGAATACTGTCTAAACCCATATACCACTTTAGAGCAGCACCCTTCAAACTATCTTGAAAATAATGAATCAACAAGTCATGATCATCGGAATACGTAGACATCTTTCTCACGTACATAGTCAAATGACTTCTAGGACACGAATCACCCTTATATCTTTCAAAGTCTGGCACTTTGAATTTTGCTGGAATCTTGACATTCGGAACTAAACAAAGGTCGTGCGTGTTCTTCCCAAACAAATCCTTCCCCTTTAACGCTCTAAGCTCCTTCTGCATTTCTTGGAACTGATCCTGAAACTCTTCCATTCTATCAAAAAGGCCCAAACTTTCAGCAGGCTCGGCAGGATAAGTAGGTTCATTCAAGTATGGCACGGAGTGGACCACAGGAGTGACAGTTGTCATAACCGGTTGCGGAAAAGGTGTTACAGACGGGATTACCGGCGGCAAGGCAGTTATCTCTGGTTGAGGAAGAGACAAAGCAGGTTGAAACAAAGGCTGTACGGCAGGCTGATACCCCTCTGGCACAAAATTGTAAGGCATTCTCCATGGAAAACCTTTCGGCATCTGATGCTGAAGCGGAGAGTTGATTTGAGTCACAGATGTTGGAACGGTGACAATCTCGGAAACCACTGGAGTTGAAGTCTGAATCTCAGCAACTGTAGTCGATGGCTGATTCTGAACAGCCACCAAACTTTCCACTAACGCAATTAACTTTTCCATCTCGATACGAAGGGTAGCAACTTCCCCACGAAGCTCATGATTTTCCTGTTCCAGATCTTCCATTTTCCTCTGACGATTGGCTCGAGTGTCGTATCGGTGAGACAGCTTGACAACCTTTGGAGTGGAAAAGAAACAAGGATAAGACTCTAAAAAAGTGTGAAGTGAAATGTTGAATGATGCATGATGTGTGATGCAAATGATGATTCATTTTAATAGTTTTTCAAGGACCTTCAATAATTTTGCACACATCAATGGTAAAGGACTTTGGAACAACAAAAACTCAGTCCATTAATCAAAAAGCGGTAAATTACAACTTACAACTTTGAAACAACAAAAATAATAAATTACACTTTGGGATAACAACCCAATAATAAAAGCAGTAAACTACAACTTTGGAACATGAAGTCCATAATAAAGCAATAAATTACAACTTTGGAGCATTAAAGCCCTTAATAAAGCAATAAATTACAACTTCGGAGCATGAAGCCCTTAATAAAGCAATAAATTACAACTTCGGAGCATGAAGCCCTTAATAAAGCAATAAATTACAACTTCGGAGCATGAAGCCCTTAATAAAGCAATAAATTACAACTTCGGAGCATGAAGCCCTTTTACATAGTTTCACAAAATGACATCAATAAAATAAAACTAAAAGCTGAAGATCACTCAGAATCATCGGATGAAGGACCAAACACTAACTGTAACCAGAGCTTCTTGATCTTCTCTTCATAAAAGTCTTCCATCTCTTTCTTCTCAGCTACCAGTCGATCAATGATTTCCTTCTGCAGATTAGGAACAAGAGCAACGCTTACCGAACCTTCCTTCTTTCTCTTCCTCTCACTAGCATACCTCTTCAGTAAAGCATCCTTTTGACGAAGCTTCTCATCATGATCAATGAACCAGCCGTCTTGAATAAACAGCAACTCCTCCTTTTCCTTTAGTTGTCGGGTCAGGACTTGATTCTCATACTCAGACATATTATACTTTTCTTTCCAAGCATCTCTCTCGGACTTCATCCTAGCCAGATTTCCTTGGTATTCTCCTATATTCGCGATAGGGATAACAACAGATGATGATGCAACGGTAGGGAATAAAGGTTTCTCAAGTTTATAGGGCATCTTGAGAGCACAAGCCCTAGCACGGACCCATTGTAGGTAAGGTTCCAAAGAAACGGCACCTCTATGTCCTAACATATCTCACCCTTTCCTATGGATGTGGCGCCAAGCTCCTTCGATCTCCCTCTTGGCTTCCTGATGATCTTGTCCTTCCTGTAGAAAGAAACCACTCACATGGATGTTGTTTGGCTTGTCTCTCATCGGGTACCCAAACTGACGGCGCGCGAGAACAAGGTTATAGTTAATCCCACCTCTCGTACCGAGAAGAGGCACGTTAGGAAAAGCACCACAGCTATCGATGATCTTCACATCGTAGTAAACTCGATTATACCAGTCAATGTCGAAATGAGTGAGAGCCATAATCTTTGGCACCCAACGCGGTTCCTTCTCGAGATCCCAGAAAACATCAGACCCAGGTAGATGCGAAACATACCACTGATACAACAACGGTGCACAACAAATAATCATCCCACCTTGATAAGAGTTTCGAAGATGGATGGAGTAGTAGGTATCTCCTAGCAGCGTAGGGACCGGATTTCCAATCAAGAAAATTCTGATGGCGTTGATGTCCACAAACTTATCAACGTTAGGGAACAAGAATAAACCATAAGCGAGTAAAGCAAAGACGTCTTCAAAGGCAACAATATCTTTTATCTCAGCGAAATGACGAGCTTTCCTCAACAAAAACTGCGCAGACAAGCCTCAGATTCCCCCTTTTGTAGTCATGTTCTCCTCTATCTCTGACTTCTTCAAGTGGGTGATAGTCGCTATCTCGTGAGATTTGGGCTCCTCTTCTAAGCCAGAAAAAGGAACACGGTCGGTGATCGGCAAACCAAGTATGTAGGAGTACTCTTCTAAGGTGGGCATCAACTGGTAATCCGGAAAGGTGAAACATCGGTACAAAGGATCGTAGAATTGAACCAACGTATTAAGAATGCCTTCCTTCATCTTGCGCTTCATGAGAGGTATAATGGACCCATATTTCTTCTGAAAATCCGTCGGGTTCTCGATCTTCGGAATTAAACTCTTCAGTTCTTCAATCTCGGGCTCCTTAAAACTAAAACTTCGAGTGTTTCTCCTTCCAAATTCCATAATAACCTGAGATGTCTACAAAAATCATTCCGAAGCTCCTTGAAAAACAAGTTTTTTTTATAAAAATGTTGATGAATGCATGGATGAATGATAATGCAACAGTCACACACAAGTTTGCAAACATGGGGTTCAAAGGTTCAACGTTCAGCATGGAGTCGAGGGTAAATCCCACCCAAAGGTATGTACTAATGGTTCAATCGCACCTGCAAGACAAGGTTCTAAGAGTTCCCAGAGTCTACATCCCTCCTTCGGATATTACCAACGTCTTGATTACTCAATAATTAGCAATATTCTCAAGAGAAACTCGTCCGAGCGTAGCATCGCGTAACAACTACTTCCGAATTACTCCGTTATAGTCTCCGCGCTACACCTAAAAAAAGGCCAAGATGGGTTAGGGTTCTACGGTCCTCAACTTCACGGGCTCCTAGGTCGAAAATAATAATGTCTTCCCGATTACTCGGTAAACAAATATTAAGTTCAAGAGGGCCTTCCATTGAGTGGGGGATCTCATGCCTTCTTCTTCGGGATTACTCCCTCAAAGTTAACATGACTGTACCGCCCATCCTATTCCTTAAGTGTTACTTAATCCGGGTATAGGATTCATCCTTTGCAAAAACCCAAACACCCCAATTTAAACACATAATCAAGCAAATCAAATAATAATAAAACAGATAAAACAAATTAGGCTTAACCCACTTAGGGATGGACCAGCAAGAGGTCAATCTGTCCCCAGTAGAGTCGTCAATTCTGTAGCGATAAAAAATGTAGCGGGGTAAATCGGAGATCGAATTATTGATTAATTCGTCTCACAAAAGCAAGAGTCGCCACCGCGCTTTATTATTTCCAAGGGAAAAGGGAAAAGAGCGAACTAAAACCCTAAATATGCAATGTAAAATAATACTTTAAAAAAAGTAAAAATACAAGGTGTTTTTGAAAAGAGATCTATGGTTCGGGGGTTGGTTATACAGTGGGAAGGTATTAGCACCCAATGCATCTATAGTACTCTATAGGAACCTTTTGAAATATCTGTTTATTAAAATTGTTCGTTTGATTGAAAAATGAATCGTTTTGGCCGAAAAAGGGGTACGAACGGGTTTTTGAAGAGTCGACGACCTAATGTCGAAGTTTTTGCTTAAAAAGGTATAAGTTTTGAAAAGATTGAATATTTGAGGAAAAATTATCCTAAGTTTTGATGAAATGCGAATGTTCGCATGATTGGACTCGAGGACATGAAGTCGACCAGTTTAATCATTTTTCCCTTGGATTTAAACGTAAACAGAATAATCGAGTAAACAGAAAATTATGATAAATAAATGATATACAACAATGTAAATAAAAGACTAAGTGGTATAAATATGCATTTTTTGGATTTTTGTTTAATATTAATGAAAAGAAAAATGTTTTAATAGTTTTCATTTTTTACGCATTTTTAATATGGATAAAAGTAATGAGAAATAATTAAGGAAAATAAAAAATGTTTTTTAAGTTTTTTAAGTTTCTATTTTTTTATATATTTAGAGTTCTATATAAGGCATTATTTTTTAAGAATTATTAAATAATCAAACTAAATGAATACTTAAAAGTTACTAACTTAAACCTAACTAAAAAAGAGAATATTTAAAATTACCAAATAAACTTAAAATTAAACTTAATAAACAAAAGGTAAAATGATTAAAATGTTTTAATTAAATTTATTAATTAATTAAGCTACTAATTAATCCGACTAAATTAGTAATAGTTCTAAAAAAACTAACAAAAGGAATAAATAGAAAAAAAAAGGTGTATTAAAAAACTAGATGAACAATCATATATGGGCCAAAGGGGTCTGAGGGGACCAAGACAAAAGATAGGGAAGGGGGGTGTACAAGGGGTTTCGCTTGGGCTTTAGGCAGAACAGGTTGGTCCAAACAATTTCATAATTTTGTTAGGGTTAAACGTGATTTGTTTAGTTGAATTAGGGTTAAGGTTTTGGGAGAGCGGCGCTCATTCTCTCTTGGCCTTCGTCTTCTCCGCGTGGTATCCTCTTCGTTCGCTTCTGAACTTTTTGCCTGAGCTCTCCTTCATCCCAAAGGCCACCAGTATTCTCCATCTCCCTCTTCCCTCCAGCAAAGCATACGGCGATGGATTCACGGTACGATTGTTTTTTCGATTTCGTTAGGGTTCTCGCTACTGCATGTTCATGATTTTTTATCTATTTACTTCTTATTCACATTGTTATGTTTATTGGAGGTGTTATGAAAGTAAAAGAGGAGGAGGAAAGGTTACCTGGAGACGGAGGAAGGAGGTTGAGGGAACGCTTAGGAGGCCGGGGCAAGGAAGACGGTGACGCTGTGCTTCGCTTGGTACCCTGGTATTCTTCTTCTTCTTCTTGCTTGTTTTCGTGTATTTGATGCTTGGTTGCCTTGAATTTGACCTATGATGATATGCTGAGGCTTTGATGCTTTGTACACTTTTTCCTTCTTCTTCTGACTTTGCCTTGCTACTAGTCGCTTGAACTTGGTTGCCTGGATGCCTATGATGACATGCTGAGGCTTTGATGCTTTGTACACTTTTTTTATGGTTTATGCTATGGTATTCTGGTTCTTGTTGGACAGTTTTGTGGTTTAAGGTTTGATCATGGTACAGGTTTTACTGGTTTATGCCATGTTTGTTTGATGGTTTATCCAAATTAATGGTTTTGAAATGGTCATGGTTTAGGCCATAGTTATGAAATGGCTATTCCGGTTTTTTGGTTTGTGATGGCAAGTTTTGAAAATGGTTCTGGTTTTGGGCGTGTATACTGGTTTATTGGTTAGGCTGGGCAACAGGTTAAGATGGTACAGGTTTTTGGTTTTAGGCCATATGATTTTGGTTTTATGCAGGTTTATGGTTTATGATAGTAGGTTCCTACTGGTTTTTTGGTTTGGCCATAAGGTTGTGTTTAACAGGTTTAGGCCAAAAGGTTTGATGGTTTAGGCCATGTTTTTGGAATGGTTATGGTTGTTCTGGTTTATGCAGCAGGTTCTACTGATTTTTGTTTTGAGACTTGGAGAAAAAAAGGTTTTTGTATTTTTGTTTTCCAATTTTGAGCGTGGAAGGCTTGAGGATAGGTTGTGATCTCTCAATTTGAAGGGATTGGTAATCTTATATCAGTTGGTTCGGCCTCTTTTGTTTATGCTACAGGTTTTGAATTATTTTACTATATCCTTGGTAATTCTGCACTCTTACTGTTACATCAGTTTTGTTGGTATTCTATTTCATGCTTCTTTCCTCTTACTGTGTTATGCTGTAGTTTTGTTTTGTATCCACTTCTGCCTAAACCAAAACCTGTAAAAACCATACTTCTTTCTCTCTTCTCTCTCTTAAGTACCATTTGATATCAAAATAATGTGTACTTTATTTGGTTCTGAAAAAGCAGGCTGGAAGATGATGAGAAAAAAAGGAAAATATACCTTGCTTGCATATTTGATTTAATATTACACACTTCTCTTTGTCAACCATATGGTACAGTATAGAGCCTATGCATTTTGGCTTCTTCCTAAGTGCATGGCATAGTTTACGTTGGCTTTCTGTGGGAAGCTTGCATATGCTGTTGATTTTTTGTATGCTGTGTATATTTTTTTGAAATATGCAGTTTTTTGACAAAAGAAATTATGCATATTTGAAATATGCAGTTGGCTCTTTAGAATGCAATTGATTTTAATTATGCAGTTTTGAAAATAAAATGAATGTGTGCATGTTTAAATTGTGCATTCATTTTGAAAATAAAATCCATCCCTTTTTGTGAACCGGGAGAAATCCCGCGATTTACAAAAAGGGTAAAACTGATTCCAGCCGTTTGCTTTTAATAATGAACACTAATAAATAATTTTCTGCTTTTAATTATTCGTTTAATTCTGACTTTTCCTTTTAATTGTTTTTGCAGGTAAAATTAAATGAGCAGACAAAAAGGCATCGGATAGAAGATGAAGATTTAGAATTTAGGAAAAATTAGAATAGTTTTTATTTTACTTTAAGCCTTTTATATAATTGTTATTGTAAATATTTTTGTAAATAATACAATATTTAAATAACAATTGTAATAATTAGAATAAAGTAAATAAAATTCCAATATTTTACCAATTGACTCTTTCTTCTTTCCAATTATTTATTTATCGTTTATAATTCCTTAAATTATATAGTAATTAAAAATCAATTTCAATTACTTAAATTCAGAATAATAAACAAATAAATAAACATCATTTAATCAATAAACTTCTCTTCAATCTATTCCATTATTTATAATTCTCTAAATTATAATAACTGAAAAAATAAATTTCAACTATTAAACTTAGGATAATAAATAATTAAATAACATTGTTGATCAATTAATGAATTTCCCTTCAAATATTTATTATATTATTTATAAATCTTTAAATTATACAATAACTAAAAATAAATTCCAATTATTTAAATTTAAGATAATAAATAATAAATAAACATTGTCTGAACGATTAATATGCCTCTTTTTTTCAAATATTTACTTTATTATTTATAGATCTTTGAATTATATAATAACTGAAAATAAATTCCAATTATTTAAATTTAAGATGATAAATAATTAATAAACATCATTTAAGTCTTGATCAGTTAATAAATTTAGCGTTCAACAAATAAACAGCTCTCGACTCGAAAAAGTTATGAATTTAAAAAATCAAAAGATCAGAACGCTTGCAATGTAACGATGCAGATGGGAGATGGTATCTTAGGTCAAAATTTGGGGTACAACACATCTCATATTTGGAATGTACCCTGGGGAGGATGTTTTGGGACGCCGAGGAGGGTCCCTTAATTCAATCTGCTGGACTTCCAACAAGCGTTGCAGCACTTGGGATAATGGCATGTTGATCTCAGTGGAGTGTTTTTCATATGTATTTTGCTCTCGCCGATTACCCTGTTGATGCTGGGCTTGTGACCCTGAAGCAAACTGGGGAGACTTTCCCTTGATTTCTTGTCTCAAAGGAGGCTGAATGGTGACTTGATCTTCAACCCTAATTGTTTGCCCCACTTGGTTACATCCATCTTGATGCAGTTTGTTGATAAGGACCTTTAACTCCTCTTGTCCTTAAGCCAGGTTTTAAATAAGAGCCATCTGGCCCATCAGTTGTCCCATCATCTGAATTCTCAATGTCGCCATCTCAATCTTCATCCCTTCCAACTGATCATTCCTGATGCCCCATGGATTCCCCGTGACCATGCCCCTCATGAGGAGAGATTTCACTTCTTCCCGCCCCTTGGATAGGTTCAAGAACATCTCTTGAAGTTGAGCGTTTTGAGCCTGGATATCTTTGATAGTCTTCTCTAGAACCATCTCTACTGAAATAAACAGTAGGAAGGTAAGGAGACCTGAAAGGGGGAAACCTGTTTATGCATATGATGAATGATATGTATTTATGTAATGCATTCAAGGATTCAGAAATTCAAATTTGTTGCAAACAAAAAGAACACACATCATAAAAAGAAAATTGTTAGTACATAAATGCCCCATGGGCAAGATATTACAAAAGTCTTAATGTAAAAAGACATTGCGCATCCTCTTTGGTGCGATGTAAGTGTTGAGAGCCCGCTCTTCATGGAGTCGACGGGTAAGTTCTAAAACCTTCTTCTCACTAGCGTAGAAGCTGGCTTCAAAAGTGTTCAGTTCTTCCTTGAGCTGTATCTAACTTTTTTGCAAATCTTCCAATGATGTTGGCATGTATGGATGTCGGAGGGTGTATGGAACCTCTCCTTCTGTAACAGGCTCTTTGATCATAGGCAGAATGTAGGGGTAAGGCATCATAAGACTCTGGGCGTGGGTTCGTACCTACTTGAGATAAGGCTCAAGGGGGATGGAATTCTTGTGTCCCAGTGTCTTACTGTCCACTTTGTTGGGCATCCTCCAAGCTCGGATAAACCTTTGTCGAAGTCCTTGCACATCGTTGTCGAAGTCAAAAACCAAGTCAGGAATCAGCATATCATGAGGGCCATCCCTTAGGGCATACCCAAATTGTCTCAGAGCTAAACAGGGGTTGTAGGTAATGCCTCCCCTAATGCCAAGTAATGGGACATTAGGTAATTCTCCATAACGATCAATGATGATGACATTTTCTCTGGACCGAGAACACCAATGAACATCAGAATATGTAAGAGTCATTAATCGTTGTGACCACCTCAAGCCTTGTTCATTCTTCAAAACTAATTGGGGAAGGTGAGAAATAAACCACCTTGCTAGAAGAGGAGTACAACACATGAGAACACCTCTTTTCCTCATTGTTCGTGTGTGAAGTGAGTGTAGGATGTCCCCAAGAAATGTGGGCACATGATTCTGAGATATGAAAATTTTGACATCATTCACATCTATAAGTTGACTAGGGTTTGGGAACAAGACCAACCCATAGATGAGAAGTGCTACAATCTCCTCAAAAGCTTGTAGATCTAAAGAATTCCAGCAGTCTCGTGCCTTCTCAAACAGAAACTTTGCCAAGAAACCCTTGACGCCACTTCTGGTTTCCCAATGACCTTTGATATCAGATGGTTGTAAGTGTAAGGCTTGAGCAACATCTTCAGGCTTTGAATATCTTTCCATACCGTTGTAGGGTAGTTGATGGAGAATAGGAATCCTCAGAAGTTGAGAAAATTCCTCCAAAGTAGGTACTAGTTGGTAATCAGGGAATGTGAAACAGTGGTGTAGGGGGTCAAAGAATTGGAAGAGAACTTTCACCATGTCTTCTTCAATGTTGGAGTTGACCAAGTTGAGAAGTCTACCATGTCTTTCACTGAAGGGAGAATTCTCTGGAATCTTGGAAGTAAGCTCCTTGAGTAGAGGAGGGATTCTCACAAGGTTGACCTGAATAGTTTTTCTGCGGAGTGATTCAATTACCTACAAAACAAGAACAAAGATGAAAATCCAAACCCTTGAAATGGTTAGTGGATGCATATGATGCTTCATGATGTTTATGATGTATGCACAAGTATATGTACAAGCAAATCACACAAGATCCTAGTTTCAGGCTTGCATGGGGTTTCATAGGTAAGTACCCTCTTGAAGTTTGTTGGCTCAACCTGTCCTATAAATAGTAACCGGGTTCTAAGAAGCTCAATATCACCAGATTATTTTCTGTGTTCATTGTTTCGGTTTAGCCACTTTACTGGCGACCGAAATATTCCAAGAAAACAACCCTCAATGAGTGTAGTATCGAGTATCTACCAACTTCGGACTGCACAAAACTGGTCATCTCACTACCCCTAAAAAGGCCAAGTTGGTCAAGTAAAGGTTCTAAAAGTCCATTAGTGCTTCGTGACATCACTCAGCGGCCCTGTATTCTCTTTGATTAACTCAAAGGCTACCGGTATCCACAAATATGTCGCACTAATATAGCTATTGCTTCAACCATGTCGGTATACCCCGCACAGTTTCCACAACGTATTGCTATTTACCTATGAATGTTTCCCAAATCCGGGTAGAGGATTTCAAACCCAAACAATAGAACAAAATGTAAAGCAATCAAGGCAATCAAGATAAGCATGCAAAGGTGATCTAAAACCCTAAGGTAACCCCACTTTTAGAATTTCTCCCCAGCAGAGTCGCCAGTTCTGTGATACGGTGGGAGAACTGACTTGAGGTTTTGCGTTTGTGTTTGCAATTGTGCGGTTTAGCAAGAGTCGCCACCGACTTTTTATTTTATCCAAAGGAAAGGTCAAAAAGCACAGGAAAGACCTTTGAGATGTTTTCTTGGGTTCGAGGGGTAGATTATGAAAAGGGAAGGTGCAAGCACCCTTTTCATCCATGGTTTTCCATGGGCTCTTAGTTACTTGGTTAGATCACTTGCTTTTTCTTTTAAATTGTTTGAAATGGTACTTTGTGTGTGTGGTTTTGAAAATTCTTTGAAAAAGAGGCCATTTTTGTGGCAACCTTTGTAATGATTCTTGTTTGAATATATACAAAGGTGTATGTCTTTTGAAAAGATAGTTCAATGTTTGAAAGTTTGTTTTTGGGAAATGTTTTGAATTGTGTTGTGGAGTGTGTTTGAAAATAACAAGGATGTTTTGCAAGCTTTTGATCAAGTAACTAAGAGTTATCTACCCTATTTTACTCAAAGATCTTTCCTATGTTTTTAACCCTTTTGACAGTGTTATTTCACCATTGCATTTGGTGAACAACCTTGTGTTAGGATGTTAAACGGGACAGGCGCGGGTCATCGCATACAATCATTGAAAGCAACTTGTGAGACGCTCTAGCAATTTTGTAAAGGGGCGAGATCGTTTTATCGAAGGCAACATCGAGGGTCATCGAGGGACTACGATCTTTTTTTATCGAAGGGGAATTTGCTAGAGTGTCTCATATTCGAGGGACATGATTGCATTTCCGAGGCAACAAGCAAGGTTACCCTAGAGGTGCACGTGTGAATTGTGTTTGTCATTTTCATGCATTTAAATCTTGTATTATGTCATATAGCGATTGATTTTAGATTTTCGCATACAAACCCTAATCTCTAGTCATGGCATATTTGAAAGCATAAAGTGCGAGAATTAAAAGTCTAAGCTATTACAAAAGTATCCGGGGATGGGGGTACAATTATTTACAAATGGGGATGAATCTCACAAGGATAATAATGTCCAAATATTACAACCAAATCGAATCATCGCAATTCAAATATAAAGCTATAACAAAACATAAAAATAAAGGGAATCAATAAATTATGAAATACATGTATTTATTAACTTAAAAATAAATATATAAAATCTATTCTAAAAAAAGAAAGATTAAGTATTTTATTATTCTTTGTGTTTTATTAATTATGAAAAGAAAAAGTTTTGAAGAAAGAAAATTAGTTAAATAAAACTTCTATTATTTTTGGTGTTTTCATTAATAAAACAAAAAAAAGAGTTTAAAGAAACAAAATTAATTAAATCAAATTAAATTATTAAATAATATTAGTGTTATTATTAATAAAAGAAAAGAAAACTAATTAATAAAGATGAATTAATAAACAAACAAGTATTTGTTTTAAACAAACGAAAAGAAATTAAAAAAAGGCAGAATGGGCTTGGGATTTAGGAGTTGGGCCCATAATAAACATAAAAAGAAGGGGGCAGCATGGACAATGGGGGGCGCGCGCTAGCAAAAACAATATGGGCCTAAGGGATTGGGGCCAGAAAGGCCCAGTGCCAAGTTTGTGTACAATTTGTTAGGGTCTCAGCATTTAGGGTTTGTGTGAATCTCTTCCAGCGGCGCCGTTTCTCTCGTTCTTCCTCTCTTCATCTTTCTCAATCAAACGCTTCTGATCTAATACTTCCTCTAAACCCTAGCCATCGGAGTGCCACCCCCTCACTCTCTATCCTCTCACAATGGTTAAAGGTTTTGGTTGCAAAAAGGTACGTTTTGTTCTTCTCTGAGTTTTACAGTTTTTCAGTTTGAAGTTTGATTCGCGTGCTTGTCCAGTTTTGTTTTTAATCTATGATGTTTACATGCTTTGAGATGCAGTAAGGGTTTCAGAAAAAAACGTACCTTGATATTTTCTGGAAAGAAAAATGGAGAGGAGAAAATGGTGAGACGGAGGCGCTTCCTTGGAGGCCGGAGGTACGAGGAAAAGAGTGATGACGGCCAAGCGTTTTTCTGGTATCTCTTTCGTCCCTTTAGCACCTTGAATGATGAGACTTGATAGCTTCTGACTTTGTTGTTTGATGGATTTTGTTGATGATGAATTCAATTCTGAAACTAGATTTGTTGGTATTTTTCGTTGATGATGATGTATTTCTGAAACTTGGTGCCTTTGCTTCTGAAATTCTCTTTTCCTCTCTTCTTGAATGTTGATGTTGATGATGAAGCTCGTTCTGAAACTTGTTGTTTGTTACTTTTGAACCTCTCTTCCTCTCTTCTGAATGTTGATGTTGATGGTTGATGATGATGTATTTCTGAAATTTTGTTGGTTTAGATTGTTTTTTTTATGATTCTGATTTGGTATTTTTTCTGGTTGATTATGTAGCTTGGTATGATTTTGTTGTTGGTGGTTGATGTTTACAACTTGGGCAAGTTTTGGAAATCTGCTTTGATTATGCAATTTGAAACTGCAGGTTCTTTGAGTTTGTAGTTTTGGTTGTTGTTGTTTACAGTTTGTTAACAGGTTTGCAAGTTATTGCAGTTTAGGCAAGCTTGCAGCTTATGTAGTTTTTGATAGCAGGCTTGGCTGTTTGTTTGAAACTGTTTGCTTGACTGTTTGTTTGAAACTGTTTTCTTGGCTGTTACAATTTTTGATAGCAGGCTTGGCTGTTTTTAGGCCTTGGTGGTTGTGGTTAACAGGCTTGCTTCTGTTAGTAGGTTTATGGTTTGGTTGTTGTTGAGCTTTTGCAGGTTTGGTAAGCTTGCAGTTTTGCAGTTTGGCTATTGATTGTTATGCAGATTGGAGGTTTTTTGTGAACCTCTTAATAGTTTGTAGTTTTTGTTACAATTTGGTTGTAACTGGTTTTTTGAGAGGGCAGGTTTGGACTTCTAAGTTTTCAAGCTTGGCTCAATGTTCTCTCCTCCTTTTAAACTGTCATTTGATAGTCTTATATCTTTTTCTTGTTTGTCACTTGTGACATCCCTCTTGCCAAACTGTACACTTCAAAAGGTGATATCCTTCTCTCTTTCTCTCTCCATGAAACAAGCATTTTTGCTTTTTTTTATTATATTCTGAAAAGTTTTCCTTTGTCTGGAAAATGATGATAGTTGTGACAAGTCTTTTACTTGTCAATTGGTTTACCTCCTGCTGTTTACTTTTGCCTGCTTCATTTTTCTGCTTTCATGTTGCATTGCTATATTTGTACAGTTTGCATCCAATTTGGTTTGTAACTCAGTTTGGGCAATTTGTTTTGTAGCTCAGTTTGGGACCTTGCTTGTGTTGTTTGTTACAGCAGGTTCCTGTCATGTAATGCATTGTATATTGGGTTATGCTTCATTTTGCCTACTTTGATTTGTAATGCAGCTTGACAGTTTGGCCTATGCTTGTACAGTTTGGCACCTGTTGCATTTGAAACTCAGTTTTCTTTGTATGCAATGTTTTAGTTTGGCTTATGTTTGACAGTTTTGGCGCCTATTGCATTTGAAACTCATTTTGCTTTGTATGCTTGCGTTTTCCTTTTACACTTTTATTATTATTTTTTTCTTTATGAACCAAGAAGAGCAATCTTCTTGTGATTTGCAAAGAGAAAAATAAAACGTGATGAAAAATAAGCATTCTGATTCCAGACTACAAATTTTAATGATGAATTTTTCCTTTCTTTTTCTGTTTGAAAATTCTTTTCAATTAACTGTACTAATATTCTTTTCCTTTGTCTTTTTCATGTGAGTGCAACTTGGACAGCGATAAAGCAGTAGAAGCCGGAGACCTTGAGCATGGGAGCACTGGAGCTTAGGCTTAGACTTAGATTAGATAGATAGATTTTTCCATTAATTGTAACATTTATTTTTTAAAATACTATAAGTTGTAAAAACTTACAATATTCAAATAATAAATTATTTTTGTATCAATCATCTGAAAAGTCTTTGTGAGGCAAACTGATATCCAATAAAATCATTTACTGTCCAATAATCTTGCCATTCTTTCTCTGCATCTTCACTTAACCCTTTAAAATTCTCAGATAAAAATAATTGAAATTGAATTCCAATATTTTTAACACATATAACTTAAAATTCAAGTAATCCCAAGAACTTTGCAATCTCATAACTTTGCAACAGCATTCTAATCATAATACACATTGTATTCCAATAAACAAGCAAGCATCTCATTAACCGACAAACATTTCATTCCATTAACAAGCAGATGTCTTGATATTCCAAATAATAGTCTCAGCTCCTATCTCTTATCCCAGATAATCAGGCCTTAAGAACAATCAGTTAACCTTTCAGCAAACTTGAAAAAGTGTGAAAACAATGTAACAGTAAACTGAATTTCTGAGGATTCAATTTCTTATGAGAAATGCGAGAGAAACCCTGATTCTTGATTTACTGGCAAAGAAAAGTCTGTTTGATCGATTCCTGAGCCAATCTTAAAAATCAGAGAAAACTCTAGGGTTGTGATTTTCTTGTGAAAAAAGGGAGGGCAAATTTTGGGGTACAACAACCGTGTACGAAGGCAACCAAGTGGGGTATATCCTAAGAGTGCGCATGTGCGAGTGTGTCGTTTTCAGTTAATTTTATCTTTGTACATGTTAATGGTGGTCTAAGTTGATTTTAGGTTAAAACATTCAGTCTTGTCATGCCATCCTATTATCAAACATCTAACAGTTATATTTTGCAGAAATAAAATGCGGAAATTAAATTACAAGGCGTCGGGTATTTACATCGCCAAAGACAAACCCTTTAAAAATAAATAAAGCGATAAAAAATAAATAAAAGTCCTATTAAGCTATTACAAACCGGAGGAAAATACATCATTGGTAAATCGCATGCGGGAAATTAAATCGAGCCCAAAGTTCTAGGGTTTTGACCCTTTAAAGAAGACATCTTTTTTTGGTTTTTATTATTTAAAAGAAGAGATTAATCTAAATTAATTACTAAATTAAATTAAATAAATTAATGAAAATAAATTATTTTTGGGTTTTTGGTATTTTAAGAAAGAAATAAAAATTAATTGAGTTAGTAAAAACCTAATTAAGTCTAGTTAATTTTTAATTATTTACAAAAATATATTAAAGTTATTCTAATTAAAACCTAAATCTATTAATTATTATTTATTAATAAAATTAAAATTTGATTTGATAAAGAAAATATTTTTGTGGTTTTAATTTTATAAAGAAAAGAATTTTTTTGATTGGTTAGAATTTTAAATAAAACAATAAAAACAATTAATAAAACTAAATAAATACAATAGAAAAGAAAGGGGTTTGGGCCTGATTTTGGAGTGCTAATAGCAATCTGAAGCCCATTAGAGTTGGCCTTGGTGGACTTTTCCTGATTCAGCGTGCATGTGTTGACTTTGTCTATGGTGGACCATCAGCTATTGGCCACCAGATCTGGCCTTTGGCCATCTGGCTACAGGATGTATGAAGGTGCATGGTACGTTGTAGCAAGGCAAATGCACCGAATCACCTGAAAAACAAAATTATGAATGAAAGTGGGGGACCTGGGATTCGAAACCAGGTCCTGATGGTGATTGGAACGCACGCTTTCCACTACGTTGTTTTGCTTCGTTTGTTAATAATATACAAAATAATAATAATAACACAAAACAATGCTTATTGATCAGAAAAACAAAACACGCGAAAAAACATTTGAATGGGCCTATGAGTGAATGCCAGCTCTTCGTCCTTGTCCTTCCACTACTGTAATTTTACCTGCGGATTTGAATCCGCAGCTAAAAACGCAGCTCATTCCAAAAATCAATTCCTGGCAATAAAAATGACCTTCAAGGGCATGGTTGGATTCGTCTCCTTCTTCTGAGTGCAACTATGCCCATTATATGGACCAATTTCACCTGAAACAAGAATCCCTAAAAACAAAAACGCAACCCTAGCTATGGTGTTTTGGGGTTACAGCGCCTATAAACCAAATTGATTATTTCCAAAAGCTTGGAAATGTTGTAAGGATTATAAATATGCCAATAATTTGTTCAAATGATGCAAGAATGAAGGTTTACGATTTCATGAACAGAGCGGGTTATCGTGATACTTACAACATGTTGTGTTGTGCGAGGACGCGTGCTTTGGATTGGTTTAGCTTCAGTGAACGTCCAGGAAGCGATTGGGATAAGCCTTGGCTTCTGAAAACACCTCTAGCTATCAATTCGATTCCAAGCTTTTTTGTATATTTTTCAAGTTTTGTATTGCCTCTTTCTGCAGCCTCTAACCCTTATTTCGATTCCTTTGGCTTCCTTATGTATCATGCTTTGCATTAGGGTAGAAATTATGGACTGAATCTCTCTAAATCAATGCATACATATTTGATTTGATATCCATTATTAACCTTTCCATATTTGCCAATTTTCAATCTTTTTGCACATGGTTTGGTGTGATACGAATTTGATGATGTTAATGATGATGATCCAATCCTGAAATAGCCAAAAGATCTCATGTAATCAAAGTTTGGGATTTTATATGATTTTATTTGATTAAAAATGTATAAATTCAATAAAAAATCAAATAAAATAATAAAAATAAAATATGAGCTCATGGCTGAAGCTAGGACACGTGTGCAATGATGCAAGCTCAAATCAAGTGGAAAAGAATGGGCCCATTTGACAAAATTTGAAGTTTTGGGGATGGTTGACTTTTGGCAATTTTGTAAAAATGTCCAACTTCAACAATGCATAACTTCTTCAATTTTGAACTTTTGGAGGTGTTCTTGGACTTTTTAGAAAGCTTGAGATGTCCCCTAGCCAAAACTTTTGGTTTCATACAATTTTGATATTCCATGATCAAGTTATAAGCTTTGGAAAAAAAGGTGTTTTTGTTGACTTTCAAAAATGACCTATAATGTCCAAATTTATAACTTCTTGTGAGTGCATTTTTTGATCTTGGGGTATGAATATGGATTGTAGGAAATTGAATACTCTTAAAATGAGCTTTGGATGGGTCATTTATCATAACGTATGAGAAAGTTATGCTTGGTCAAAGTTGAGTTGACTTTTCCTACAAAACCCTAATTTAGCAACTTTTGAATCTTGATGAATTTTGAGCAATCCTTGATAAATCATGATCAAACCTTTATAAAATGATGAAATATCCTTAAAAATTATAATGTTGACAAAAAATCTTGAAGTTTGACTGTTTATAGGTCACAGTTGACTTTTGCCCTAGCACAGTCGATTTTTAGACTTTGGAGCAATTGACTGAGCAAACTTTCTCTGCAAGGCTTGAAATTTGACATGGATGATATTGAGGACATATTAGGACATTGGATAGCACTTGAGGTCATTTAGACTTAAGTATCTTGATGCAACACAAAACCCTAATTTGGGGTTGACTGCCTTAGGAGATAGCTTGACTGTCCAACTCTTGAGCAACCTTGAGCCACTTGGAGATTTTTATTGCAATGTCTTGAGAAATATGAGAGGGAAAATTTTGGGGTACAACATCTGCCCCTGTTCAATCTTCTTAAACCTGAGGATGTAGATTGGCTTTCGTGCCTTTCGTGATCCAAAGGTGGAAGATGATTGAACACTAGAGTGCCCAGAAATTTGCACTCGCATGAAGTGGTATCCGCCTTGTGATGTCGGGAATGGGATTACAGATGCCATTTGGAGATTTCCGGCGGGAGGATGGGCTTAAAGATGCCATCTGCAGGAGTGTCGATCGCATAAGAGCTTCCTTAGCGAGAACTTGCATACCTGTTGTTGTGGAAGATTCCGCTGGGGAAGCCTGATCTTTGTTGAGATTTAGGAACTTGTCTATACCTTAGCTGAGAGAACATCTCTGCTGAGTTTTGAGAACTTATCCATAATTAAACTGGGGGGAAATCTGTCGAGATTTAGAACCTTATCTGTAATTCAATCGAGACTAATTCAGTTAAGATTTAAGAACCGATCAGTACTTTGACTGAGGAAAATTGCCGAGATTTAGAACCTTATCAGTAATTCAACCGAGACTAATTCAGTTGAGATTTAAGAACTGGCCAGTACTTCGACTGAGGAAAATTGCCGAGATTTAGAACCTTATCTGTAATTCAACCGAGACTAATTTAATTGAGATTTAAGAACCGGTCAGTACTTCGACTGAGGGAAACATCTTCACGAAGATCTAGGAACAGTCTGTACTTCAACGGAGAATAATTCTGTTGAGATTTAAGAACTTGTCCACACTTTGACGGAGGAAAATTTTTCGAGATTTAGAACCTTATCTGTAATTCAACCGAGACTAATTCAGTTGATATTTAAGAACCGATCCGTACTTCGACTGAGGGAAACATCTTCATCAAGATCTAGGACTGTCTGTACTTCAACGGAGAATAATTCTTTTGAGATTTAAGAACTCGTCCACACTTTGAGGGAGGAAAGTTGTCAAGATTTAGAACCTTATCTGTAATTCAACCGAGACTAATTCAGTTGAGATTTAAGAACCGGTCAGTATTTCGACTGAGGAGAATTGCCGAGATTTAGAACCTTATATGTAATTCAACCGAGACTAATTCAGTTGAGATTTAAGAACCGATCAGTAGTTCGACATAGCTGAGAACTTAACCGCATCTTTCCTGAAAGGTAAAGGTCAGTCGTATGCAATGCATGATATATATCAAGCAATGATGTTCTCAAAATAAATGAGATTGTGTTGTATGATGCGTATATGCATGTGTCATGATGTATGGAAATGTAATGTTTTGGCTGGGGAACATAAATCCCGTATAGCTGCTGGAGAAAAGAGCTGAATTCTTCGTTTCTGCTGGGGATGGCAAATGAAGACGATTATAAGAATAAACCTGCAGGAGAGGATAACTCCGTTGGGAAAAAAACTGATGAGGCGATTACTCTGTGAGGAAG
This sequence comes from Vicia faba, assembly GCA_948472305.1. Lineage (NCBI taxonomy): Eukaryota > Viridiplantae > Streptophyta > Magnoliopsida > Fabales > Fabaceae > Vicia > Vicia faba. Next base: position 843,212,276 of record OX451737.1, read on the forward strand.
AGATGTTCTGTTGAGGATTCCACCGATAAATTCCACTAGGGATGAATTATCGTTTGCTGGTGATATTGAATCCTGTTGGGGATTGAATTCCTGTTTGTGAAAGGGAAGAACTCCGCTGGTGATGACTCTTCAGTTGCGACTTCGTTGGGAATAACCTTTAAGGCTCTAATGGGGATAATCCTTTGAACCTGTTGGGGATAATCTTCCAAAGGCTACTGGGGATGATTCTCCAAGTTCTACTGGGGAAGCTTTTTCAGACTGCGCTGGGAAAAATTTAAGACTCCACTGGGGATATCTTGTACTCTGTTGGAGAATATTCTTATACTCCGTTGGGGAATATTAAGACTGTCGGGGATATTAAACCCTTTCAGTGTTGATGGTAGATAAACTCTGCTTGGGGGAGAATATTACCGATTCATTTGCAGCTGCAAGTCTCAGCTGGGGAGAGCTGTCATTACTGTCTTCTCTTACTCTGCGGGGAGTGAATGTACCTTGGTCATATTCTTCAACTGAATCTTCCTTGTACCTGGTGGACAACGCAACTGTACAGTTTGGACAATTCTTATTGCCCCTGTTTCTGATATTACCAGTAATCGTCTTTTGTCTCGCATGTAAATATTTATGAGCAACAATTAATGTCAAATGCATATATCAAATATGAACATTTGGACGTTCTTTGCAAAACAAAACAGAAAAAGGAAAAACAGTTTGAAATTTCTCTAAAGATGAATTGTATTGATTTTTGAAGTTTGGCCTGTAAATAGGCGTTTTTGTACAAGAGGATGACGTCCTAGTAAGAGAACACCGCCAAATAATAGAATTTACACAATTTGTGAAAAACTAAAAAAAACAGCTATGTGAATAATCCCACTGGGTTCCAACTCTGCTATTGTCTTTATGTTCTCGAGCATCTTATCACTTTGCTACATGGTTGAAGGTAGATCAGATTGATTAGTGCCATCCGAGCTTGATAGTTGATACCGAAGTCTGGTTACAAGGTGATCCAATGAGACATAGTGTTACACTTTGATCCCTAATTTTTTCCTGGACCGCCCTTTCGGGTTTTCAGTCCACCGGGATACCCTTTTTTCTCAAGCCACCTTTTCAGGTTTTTGACTTGCCGGGTGTACAGTTTTTTTCATTTTCATCCCTTATTTTTGCCCGAACCCTTTTGGTTCGCCGAGAAGCCCTTATTTTTTCCTAGGCCAGTCGACCTAGCGGGTCGTTAATTATGCGTAGTATCTTTTCACTATGTCTGCATTGACGGGGTGAGGAAGGTCGTCACCATCCATGGTGGTTAGAATCATAGCTCCTCATGAGAAAATGTTCTTAACCACAAATGGCCCTTCGTAAGTAGGGGTCCATTTTCCCCTGGGATCACCTTGAGGTAAGATAATGCGCTTGATTACCAGGTCCCTAACTTGATACTATTATCGTCTAACTTTCTTGTTAAATGCCTTGATCATCCGTTTTTGATACGTCTGACCATGACAAATAGCAGTAAGTCTCTTTTCGTCGATTAAATTCAGCTGATCAAGTCTGGTCTGAATCCAGTCATCTTCGCTCAAACCTGCATCCTTCATAATCCGAAGAGAGGGTATTTGAACTTCAATGGGCAAGACTTCCTCCATACCATATACCAAGGTATAGGGTGTTTCCCATGTTGACGTTCGCGCTGAGGTACGGTACCCATGAAGAGCGAACGGTAACATCTCGTGCCAATCTTTGTATGTTACCGTCATCTTCTGCACAATCTTCTTAATGTTTTTATTAGCCGCTTCTACAGCCCCATTCATCTTCGGCCGGTAAGGAGAAGAGTTGTGATGCTGTATCTTGAACAGCTTGCAGAGCTCGGTGATCATCTTGTTATTGAGATTTGTACCATTATCCATAATGATCCTCTTTGGTACACCATATCGACAGATCAGGTTATGTCGAATAAACCGTGCCACGACGTTCTTGGTTACTGTAGCAAAGAAAGCTGCTTCAACCCACTTCGTAAAGTAATCAATAGCTACTAGGATGAAACGATGCCCGTTAGATTCCGTAGGTCTGATCTCGCCGATCATGTCAATGCCCCACATTGCAAAAGGCCACAGAGCCATCAAGACGTTCAGAGGTACTGGAGGTATGTGCACCTTATTAGCATAGACTTGGCACTTGTGACAGGTTCGAGAATGCTGATAACAGTCGACTTCCATAGTGGACCAATAATATCCTTCCCATAGGATTTTCTTCGCCATGGTATGTCCACTGGAGTGAGTCCCGAAAGTACCTTCATGTAACTCTATCATGATCCTTTCTGCTTCGTTCTTATCCACACAACACAGTAAGGTCGAATCATGGTTACGCTTATAAAGGATACCATTGCTGATGAAGAACTTCGCCGCGAACCTCCTCAGAAACTTCTTGTCATTAACAGACGCACCCTCGGGGTATTCCTGAGCCTCAAGGTATCTCTTCACCTCATGAAACCGGGGTTTATCTGCTACCTCTTCAGTTTCAATATCACAGCAATGTGCAGGTTCGTCCAACCTTTCAGTGATAATACGGGGAGCCTCGTTGTCCCAATTGATTTTGAACATAGAAGACATCGTAACCAGCGCGTCTGCCAACTGATTCTCCTCTCTTGGGAAGTGTTCAAAGGTTATCTCCTCGAAATGGGGAAGCAACGCTAACACATACTCCTTGTAAGGAATAAGATTTGGGTGTTTCATATCCCACTCGCCTTTGATTTGGATGATCACGAGAGAGGAATCTACGAAAACACTTAAGAACTTAATCCTTAGGTTGATAGCTGCTCGAAGACCCATAATGCACGCTTCATACTCCGCCATGTTGTTGGTGCAGTTGAAACATAGTCGGGCAGTGAATGGAGTATGAGAGCCTTTAGGAGATATGATCACGATGCCAATACCATTACCCAAAGCGTTCGAAGCTCCATCAAAGTACATAGACCATCGGGATCCTTCCTCAGGTCCTTCATCCGGTCCAGGTGTCTCACAATCAGTTATCAACGTGATACTCTCATCCAAGAATTCGAAGTTCATAGACTGGTAATCGTCCACTGCCTGATGTGCCAGATGATCTGCCAACACACTTCCCTTGATTTCCTTTTGGGTCGTATACTGGATGTCATACTCAGTCAAGATCATCTGCCATCTTGCTATTCTTCCAGACAAAGCAGGCTTCTCGAAGATATACTTGATTGGATCCATCTTTGATATCAATAGGGTAGTATGAGTCAGCATATACTGTCTCAGTCAGCGAGCAGCCCATGCCAAAGCGCAGTAAGTTTTCTCGAGCAACGAGTATCGGGTCTCGCAGTCGGTAAACTTTTTGCTAAGGTAATAAATAGCATGCTCTTTTCGGCCAGACTCGTCATGCTGCCCCAGCACACACCCCCATCGAATTGTCAAGTACTGTCAAATATAGGATTAGAGGTCTCCCTTCCACTGGCGGCATCAGAATAGGTGGCTCTTGGAGACACTCCTTGATCCTCTCGAAAGCAGCCTGACATTCATCATTCCATCTTACCACTTGATCTTTCTTCAGTAGCTTGAAGATTGTCTCACAAGTAGCAGTCAGGTGTGAGATGAATCGGGCAATATAGTTCAATCGTCCCAAAAAGCCTCTGACTTCTTTTTCTGTTCGGGGAGCTGGCATTTCCTGTATAGCCTTCACCTTTGCAGGATCCACTTGAATACCTTTATTGCTTACAATGAAACCCAGTGTTGTACCCCAAAATTTTCCCTCCCATATTTCTCAAGACAAGTCAAGAATAATCTTCAAGTTGCTCAAGTTGGCTCAAGGGTTGGACAGTCAAATCACCTCCTAAGGCAGTCAAGTCAAAATTAAGGTTTTGTGTTGCATTAAGGTCCTCATATCCAAATGACCTCAAGTTCTCCCCAATGTCCTAATATGTTCTCAAGTTCATCCATGACAAATTTCAAGCCTTGCAGAGGAAGTTTGGTCAGTCAATTGCTCAAGAGGTCCAAAAATCAACCGTGCTAGGTCAAAAGTCAACTGTGACCTACATACAGTCAAACCTCAAGATTTTTTGTCAACATTCTAATTTTAAAGGATCATTCATCATTTGATCAAGGGTTTATCATGATTCATCAAGGATTTCTCAAGATTCATCAAGATTCAAAAGTTGCTAAATTAGGGTTTTGTAGGAAAAGTCAACTCAACTTTGACCAAGCATAACTTTCTCATACTTTATGAGAAATGACCTATCCAAAGCTAATTTTGAAGAGGATGCAATTTTCTACAATCCATTTTCACACCCCAAGATCAAGAAATGCACTCACAAAAAGTTACAAATTTGGACATTATAGGTCATTTTTGAAAGTCAACAAAAACACCTTTTTTTCCAAAGCTTATAACTTGAGCATGGAACATCAAAATGAGATTAGACCAAAGGGGTTGATTATATTACATCTCAAGGTTTCTAAAAAGTCAAAGAACACCTCCAAAATTTCAAAATTGAAGAAGTTATGCATTGTTGAAGTTGGGCATTTTTCCAAATTTGCCAAAAGTCAACTATCCCCAAAACTCCAATTTTTGACAAAAGGGCCCACTTTTTTCCACTTGATATAATCTTGTCATGCCACATTTATTTTGGTTTCATGGCCATTCATTTATTTTTATACTTTATTTAATTTTTATTGATTTAATTCATTTTAAATCAATATTAAATCAAATAAAATCTAAAAATTGATGTAAGGGGATTCTTGTGATCATTACAGCTTGCAAATATCATGTGATACTCAATCAAACTCGTGCCAAGTCAAAACAAGCACAAAATCTCAGATTTGATGCAAATATGGCAACTTGATTATGGTGATCAAAAGCAAATCTTGATTCTTCAATGCATATGTGTGATCGGTGGATCTGGAACTGACTGTTTAAAGCTGGTTCGCGAAATGTCGCGGAAGCAAGAGTCACCACCGTCTTTTATTTTCTCCAAATGGAAAGGACAAAAGCACAGAAAAATTCCTTAAAGAGATTGCTCTCGGTTCGGGAGGTAGGTTATAGAAAGGGAAGGTGTTAGCACCCTTTCTATCCATGGTTATCCATGGGCTCTTAGATACTTTCTCACTTGTGTTTTCAAAATTGTTTGTTTGCTTTTCAATGTGGGTTTAAAAAAGTTTCTTTGAAAAATTTCAGTTCGACTCGTACGTCAGAGTGTTTGAAAAATTTGCTTTGAAAGCTTTTGAAAAGTGTTGGTGTGAAAAGTCTTTGAATTTTTGTTTTGTTTTTGAAATTAGAGCAAGTATCCTTGAGAACCTACCTACCCTAAGGAATTTGTCTGTGTAGATGTCCTTTAAAGTAGTGCCATCCCACCATTGAGAGGTAGGTAGCACCACCGTTGGAGGTGTTCGGGTCAATTCGAGTTTTAGGGGCATGGTGATCACCAGAGCAATGGGAAGACACCTTAGAAGCTACCCTCATGCCAGGTTCCCGGATCATGAGGACTTACTAAGACGTCCTCTACTCGACGATCACCTTTCGAAGGCAAGGCAACAGTGAGGCGTACCCTAGGGGTGGTGTGTGCGAACTTGTGTGTCAGTTTCATTGATATTTGTCTTGTCATGTTTGTTGTGATCTACGCTTGATTTTAATTAGGGCCATTCATTCTTGCATGCTTTTTATTAACAGTTAATATTCGCGGGAAAGATAAATCTAAAGCTATTACAAATGGCGCGGGTCCACATCGCCAAAATTAAACCGGACCCGATTTGACAGAAAGATAAATAAAGCAAAGTAAATAAAGGTGCGAGAAATTAAATTGTTACAAGGCTTTGGGATATGTACATAATTATAATAAACGACATAAAATAAATGCGCGAAATTAAATAAATACGCAAATTAAACAATTAAATATATGGGCGTTGGACCCTTTTTTGCAAAAATTAAAATTAATAAGGAATTAAAAATTAAAATTTAATGTTTTTTGGTATTTTGTGTTTTTTTTAGGATTTGAGGAGAAAAAAGAATTAATTAAAATTAAAATGAAATGTTAAACCTAATTCTAATTATTTTTAAGTTATTAAGAAAATATTGAAATTTGACCTAATTTAAATCTAATTATTTTTATGCATTTTTTAATTTATGAAAATAAATAAAATAATATTATGATAAAAAGGAAAAATTAAAAGGAATGAAAATTGTCAATTAACCTAATTCTACCTTTTTTATATTTAATATGAAAAGAATTAAAATTGCAAAAATCCTAATTAAAACTAAATTCATTATATGTTAATTTATTTACAAGAAAATAATTATAATAAAAATATTTATTATTTTTTGGTCTTTTCTGATTTTTTTTGATGTTTTTATATTTTGTAAAAATAATGAATTAAATTAAACAACAAAACAAGTAAAATAATAATTTTAAAAAAAGATATAAGAAAAATAAAACAAAACTTGCAAACCAGGGTGGGGGTGTAGTCCCAACATGGAGGTGTTGTTCAAGAAACTGGCCCACTAAGCTTGCAATCCACTTGACTTTTCCAGTTTGTGTGCCAGCGTGTTGACCTGGGCATAGCATGTTCTTTGCATCCACGCCTTTGATCTGAATTGGTAGGACGCGTGGACGCTTGGATTAGAATGGCATATGGTGAACCATTGCGCTGAAGCTGCATGGGAGCATTTTATGAAGAAAAATATGAAGGAAAGTCAGGACCTGGGTCTCGAACCCAGGTCATGTGGATTGCCAATACACCTCATTGCCACTGGACCACTACCACGCATTTGTTAAATAAATTTACAATGAATAATATAATATGAAATAATGTATAGGTGATTTAAAGCGCGAAAAATTCAAATTATCCAACCAATGCACGCCACTTCATCGTCTTCCTCAAGATTTCTTTTTGCCTGAAAAATAGAGAAAGGTTAACGGGGGTTTTGAACCCCCTCAAAACAAGCCAAATTCCATAATAGCGATTAGGTCCTGAAAGCTCATAAATTGAGCGCGAACGTCATATCTTCTTCGTCTCAACCTGTAGATTTCGTTCCTGGCATTGGTACGTCTTAATTTTATAAGAATTGAAAACGCCCAATTTGAAAACTTCGGAACCCTAAGCATCTCTAATGGTGAATTCTCCTATAGGGCATGAAACTTTAATTAAACCATACAGTTAGTTTGTAAACATCACCCTGAGTATAAAAATAGCAATAGAATATGTTAAAGATGCATGGATAATGGGAAGCAGTTTCGAAATTTCCTTTACCAATTTTGATAGCAACCTTGCGTTTCTTTAAGTATGGGACCTGGAGAATGATTCAGCTAGCTTCAGAGGAACACAAGGAAGCTATTGGAAAAGGAATTAGGCTTTGAATCGTCCTCTAGAGTGCTTTTCAGTTTTGCACTTTTTTGCCAAAAATTCCAAGTTTGTTCAATGGTTTTCTGCGCAGCTTAGAGTCTCCAAGGATTAGGGTTGTATTCCTGGTTATGTAATGAGCATATTAGGTTAACAAAATTCAACAAAATCTCTTGTAATTATGGATTGAAGATTTGATTTTTTTCCATTATATTTTCAATCTTTTTCACATGGTTTTTGTGCAAATTATGATCAATTCAATCCAATTCTTCCTAATCAGCATGTGCACGAAATATTGACCTTGAAATGTGTACAAAAAGATTTGTTTGGTTCATTTAGATATTTTTCACACATTTAATTAATTTAATTGAATTAATATAAATAAAAATTCAAATAAATAAATAAAAAATGAGAAAATGCTTCCCTTTGGGCCAAGTGGTCGTGCATAGGCTTGGAATGATGAATCTTGGAAGAAAAATGGGCCCATTAGCAAATTTAGGTCATTTGAACCAAAGTTGACTTTTCAAAATTCCCAAAAATTTCCCAACTTCCACAAGGCATAACTTGCTCAATTTTTAAGCTTTTCACATTTTCTTGGACATTTTGGAAAGGTCTTTGAGTCCTCTAACCAATGCCTTTGGTCCCATGTCATTTTGATTTACCAATCTCAAGTTATGGCCTTTGACTTAAAGTCCCTTTTTGTTGACTTTTGAAAATGACCTATAATGTTGAAATTGATAACTTTTTGTGAGAGCATTTCTTGGACTTGAAGTATGAAGATGAGTTGTAGGAAATGTCTTTCTCTTCAAAATGAGCTTTGGATGGAATTTTTCTGATAATCCATGTGAAAGTTATGCCCTGGTCAATTTCAGTTGACTTTTTCAACTGTCCAAATATAGTAACTTTTGCATCTTTGATGATTTCTGAGCCAAATTTTGAGAATCATGATCAAGCATTGATCAAATGATGTTTGTGGCTTCAAAATGATATGTTGACCAAAAATTTGAACTTTTGACTGTCAAATGACCATTTTGCCCCTACAGTTGACTGTAGTGCAATTTAGGGTTTTGACTGTGCAATTTTGAGCTGAATGCCTTGAAACTTGATATGAGGATGCTTGACCACATTTGTAGGCATGTGAGACTTGATTGGGCCTTTGAAAACTTCCTTTCTTTGATCAGAACACAAACCCTAGTTTTGACTGTATAGGAGACAGTTGAACTGCACAACCCTTGGGGAATTTTGTGACTTGACTTGGCAATTTCTTGAAGAATATGGGAGGGCAAATTTTGGGGTGCAACAGTTGCCCCTGTTCAATCTTCTTAGACCTGAGGATGCAGATTGGCTGACGTGCCTTTCGTAATCCGAGGGTAGAAGGGGATTGAACACTAGAGTGCCCAAAAATTTGCGCTCACACAGTAGCAGTGATAGTGGGATGGGCTTATAGATGCCATTGGGAGGTTGCTGGATAGGACGATGGGCTTATAGATGCCATCTGGATGTTAATCGCGTAGGAGATTCCTTAGAGAGAACCTGCATACCTGCAAAAGAAAAATGAGTACCTGACACGCCGCAGGAGCTGATTTTAGATGCTTAGTATAGATGTGTCCTGACTGGTTACAGGAGCTGAGTCTGGAACTTCAAAATATGATGAATGAACCAGGTATGGTTACTGCCTTAGCATGAATGGTAAGAGAACCTTGGGTGATTTTAACTTCAACAACGCTCGTTGAGAAAAATCTTGGCGGGAATTACCATCTTTGCAATATCGGGAAGAGGACCATAGGCAATTATAATCTGAAAGGAATGATCACCTCACACTCATCGTTGGAGAGGGAAATATCTGAAAAGGAATTGTCACCTCACACACCGCCGGGGAGGGAACCATAGGAGACTATCGCCTCACACTCATCGTCGGAGAGGGAAACATCTGAAAAGGAATTGTTTACCTCACACACCGTCGGAGAGGGAACCATAGGAGACTATCACCTCACACTCATCGTCGGAGAGGGAAACATCTGAAAAAGAGATTACTACCTCACACACCGTCGGAGAGGGAACCATAGGAGACTATCACCTCACACTCATCGTCGGAGAGGGAAACATCTGAAAAAGGGATTACTACCTCACACACCGTCGGAGAGGGAACCATAGGAGACTATCACCTCACACTCATCGTCGGAGAGGGAAACATCTGAAAAAGGACTTCTGGAAGCAGTATCAGAACGTCACCATATCTGGCTCATAGCTGAAACTATATCTGGAAGGAAATCTGGAAGCAGCATCAGAACGTCACCATATCTGGATCATATCTGAAACTATATCTAGACAAAATTGCGATAGTTTGATAGTAGTCATTTGTATTGATCTTTTTCCTGAAAAGGCAAAACATAATTGTATGCAAAATCATGATGCATGAACTGTATGTCTTCAAAATTAATGAGATTCATGTAGTATGATGCATATGCATGCTATAATGTATGAGGATATGATGTTTATGAATGTATATTTTCGTCGTAGGAAAATAAATCCTTGACGGGTGCTGGGAAGTCGCATCCTGGGATGATGTGGAAGAATAGCTTTTGCTTCCGCTGGGGTTGATAGTTGCAAGTATACCGGTAGGAGAAGATGACTCCGTTGCGGAATAAACTTGGCAAATGGAAGATTCTGCGGGGAGAAAAGATACCCTAACGACCATGCTGGGAAGCAATACTCTGTGGGGGATAGAGATGCTTTGCTGAATGTTGATAGTTTGCTGAGGATACCCTTGTTGTGCTGGAAGTGTTGATAGACTTCGCTGGGGATAGGAAGACTTTGTCGAGGACTCTCTTTCCGTGGCTTTTGGCTGAGGATAACCCAGTTATATCCTGTTAAGGAAATAACTCTTTAAATCAAGCCGGACGACGCGTTCGTATTCTGCGAGGGATAAGCTTCCGGAATCATACTGGGGGTAGACTTATTGTTTGGGGATATGAATTCCATCTTTCTAGGGGAACTGGATTGGACTCTCCTGGGGGAGTATTGAACTGTATTGGTTATGTTCTTCCACGGAACATACCTTGATACCCTGGAGGACAGAACAATCAGATTGCTTAGACTACTCATTATTGCCCCTGTTTCTATGGGGGAGGCACTTATGGGGTGCTGATAGTTGTTGAGGGTCAAACCTTCTTCTGGTAAGCAGATGATAAGATGACGGGACATAGTCGTACGTTTTGATCCCTAACTTTGCCTGGACCGCCCTTTCGGTTTTTCAGTCCACCGGGATACCCATTTTTGCCCAAGCCGCCTTTTCAGGTTTTCGACTTGCCGGGTGTACAGATTTCTTCATTTCATCCCTCATTTTGCCCGAACCCTTTTGGTTCGCCGGGAAGCCCTAATTTCTGCCTAGGCATATCAGCCTAGCGGGTCTTTGATTGTGCGTAGTATTTTTCCGACTATGTCCGTTCTCAGAAAGTAGGGAGTTGCCCCTGTTTAGAAGTGTTTTGTCACCAGAAGATGTTTGATCAGGCGAGATTTGACGCTGGAGTGCCCCAAGTGACTCAGGCGGAGATTTGCCCCAGGCTGGTTGGCCTTTTGAGAGATTCTCCGAATCTTGATTGGACTGCCCCAGATGATGGACAATAGTCGTGCCATGCCCCTTGATTGGAGGTACTTCTGTTCATTAGGCATTCGTCGTGTAAACTTCTATACTGTTCAAACAAAAAGTCATATGCAAACAAAGTTATGTTAAAAATGCAAAGCTTATGTCTGTCTTGAAGATTTTGAAAATGCATTTTTTCATAAAACATGTGAATGTTTGTAAAACATGATGTCCACTCTGTATTTACCGTAGCCTTAAGGAGTCAGGATACCTTCGTAACAGTATGCTTTCGAACTAACCCATGCTTCAGCTAGGACTTTTGAGGGTTATAACGTGGCCTGGTTCACGGTTTAAGAAACAAAGGATAAAGGCTCAAATTTTATTTGTACCCACCCGCTCTTCGTGATGTTCTCCAAACCTAAACTCAGTTGATCATGCGTTAGACCTTGCTTGAGTCTTTGCTTTGATGTTCCAGTAATGGTTCAGATGTTGATAGCTTATAGGCAGTCCTTCTTTGTTTTTGTTGAGGGTTTGTGAGACCTCTTTTTTTTGATTTCGTTATCCCTATTTTTGCCTGAACTGTTTCCTTTTTGGAATTACAGTCAGCGGGATGCCCCAGTTTCATAAGTCTCTTTTCATAGGTTTAGACTTTTTGGGCTTTTCATTTATGAATTTTGATGGTGACTGCCTGTCCTTTTGATTGTTCTGAACCATCACTGTCTTTGTTCGTTTTGTAAAGATGCACTTGGATCAACTGAGAGAACTACCCTGCCCCAGGTTATGATTAAGGGTTTTGATTTTCGAAAATAAAAACTCCTACTTCTTTGGCTCTGATGGGTTGACGAGGGATTATCATCCTTATAACTCCAGTGTTTAGGGGTTGAAACAATGCCTGTACCTCATCAGCGGGGTTTGTTCAAAAGCATACTGTAATGATCGCGGTATCGTTTTCGTCATCCTCCCTCAAGAGGCTTAGAATTAACGAGAGTTGACATCAGAAAAAATATGAAACAATTTGCATATAGTAAATGCGAATATATTGATTCAAAATAGACATAAGCGATGCATTAATGGAACAACAATGTTTTAACATGAATAAATGTTTAAACGGTCAAAAGAAAAACACAACTTGAACATTCAAATGAACAAAAGTTTCCTAGTCTCGGAGCTTGTCACTTCAACTAATGAGCCTTGGAGGAATGGTAGAAAAATTCAGCCTGTCCATCTTGTGTGAACTCCAATGCCCCTTCATCGATCAGGTCCTGGATTTTGTTCCTCAGATCCCAACATTCATTGGTATCATGTCCTGGGCTAGCAGAGTGGTAGGCACACCTCTTATTGGGATCATAGGCAGGAGATGCTGTGTTGGGGTTCCGGGGATGAGCCCTTAATGTGATCAGATTCAACCTCAATAGGCGTTGCAAAGCTTGAAACAACGACATGTTGAGCTGGGTGAATTGCCTCCTGGGCTTGTCTGGCTGAACTTGGCGAGGTTGGTGCTGAATTTGTGACACTGGAGTCATTTGAGGAGCTTTCCCCTTATCCTCTTGTCTCGAGGATGATTGGATGATGAATGGCTTTTTACCCTTAGATGTTTGCCCCAGTTGGTTACCCTGAAGCAGTTGGTTGACGAGAAACCAGAGCTCCTCTTGTCTTTGAACTAGGCCTTGAATGACATTCCTCTGTCCCAGCATCTGGGCTTTCATAGCATCCATCTCAGCTTGTAGGTGTTCCAACTTTTCATCCTCAGCATTGCCCCTGACGAAGGTCTCCGTGAGAAGTATCCTTAGCTCCTCTTGCCCCTTGGATAGATTCAGGAGGATTTCCCCGAACCGAGTCCCTTGGGTAAGAAAGTCCTGGTTGTCTTGTGGGCAAGCCATTGCTGAAATAAACAGCGAGAAGGGTGAGTGACCTGCAAAGAACGGGTATCTGTAATGCAATGATATGTATGATATGCATGCAATGTTTTCAAGGATCCCGCAGGGTAAACAGAGAAACTAGTTAGAGTTGGAAACTGGCAACTTGATTGAAGGAACTTCCTGTTGTAGAGAGCCCTTCTTCAAGGGTCAAAGGCTCACCATATCCAGTGGGTCATAGCCCCTGACAACCTTGGCTAGAGGAAAATAAATCCTCTTTGCCCCTTGCTAGATGTTTGATTTATCATGACCTGCATCACAAGCCCTTGAGATCCTTGAAATGGGTTAGGATGTATGCAATGGTATGATGTCATGCTATGCATGGGGTAATGTGAGTAACCCTGTTATGAGTCCTTGTTAAGGACTATAAACCAAAACCTGCAAGAAACTTGATAAACTTGTTATGAGTCCTGATTAAGGACTATAAACAGAACCTGCAAGTAGTTAGTACACCCTGTTATAAGTCCCAATCAAGGACTATAAACAACCCTGCAAGAAATTTAGTACCCTGTTATGAGTCCTGATTAAGGACTATAAACAAGGCCTGCAAGAAACTTGGTAAACCTTGTTATGAGTCCTAGTTAAGGACTATAAACAAAACCTGCAAGAAATTTGGCAAACCCTGTCATGAGTCCTAGTTAAGGACTATAAACAAAACCTGCAAGTAGTTCATGTGTCAGCTAACAAGCATGCAAGTAGGCAAGTACGAAGGCACACAAGTCACACAAAAGAGCCCTTAGCGTTTAGGCCAGCATGGGGTCTGGGTATTACCCTCTTGAAGTTGGTGGGTTCAACCTGTCCTAATCAAAGTAACCGGGTTCTAAGGTTCCCAATATCACGGGATTTCTTTCATTGTTCATCGTTTCGATTTAGCCACTGAACTGGCGACCGAAATATTCCAGGAAAGCAACCCTCAATTGGGTGTAGTATCGAGTATCAACCAACCTCGGACTGCACCAAAGTCAGTTATCTCACTACCCTAAAGAGGCCAAGATAGTTCAATTAAGGTTCCTAAGGTCTGTTGATGCTTCATGACACCACGCGGAGGCCCCGTACTCTCCTTGACTGAACTCAAGGGTTACCGGTACACACCAAAGTGCCACATCAACGTAGCAGACTGTTTCAACCATGTCGGTATACCCCGCACAGTTCCCTCACAGCCTTGTTGCTACTTTCTAAGAAGGTATCCCCAGATCCGGGTTAGGATCTATAGAACTCCCAAACAACCCACAATAATAAAGCAAGCAAGGAAAGCAATTGAAAACACAGTTATGAACTAACCCTAAGGTATACCTCACTTTATAAATATTTCCCCAGCAGAGTCGCCAGTTCTGTGATCGGTGGATCTGGAACTAACTGTTTAAAGCTGGTTCGCGAAATGTCGCGGAAGCAAGAGTCGCCACCGTCTTTTATTTTCTCCAAATGGAAAGGACAAAAGCACAGAAAAATTCCTTAAAGAGATTGCTCTCGGTTCGGGAGGTAGGTTATAGAAAGGGAAGGTGTTAGCACCCTTTCTATCCATGGTTATCCATGGGCTCTTAGATACTTGCTCACTTGTGTTTTCAAAATTGATTGTTTGCTTTTCAATGTGGGTTTAAAAAAGTTTCTTTGAAAAATTTCAGTTCGACTCGTACGTCAGAGTGTTTGAAAAATTTGCTTTGAAAGCTTTTGAAAAGTGTTGGTGTGAAAAGTCTTTGAATTTTTGTTTTGTATTTGAAATTAGAGCAAGTATCCTTGAGAACCTACCTACCCTAAGGAATTTGTCTGTGTAGATGTCCTTTAAAGTAGTGCCATCCCACCATTGAGAGGTAGGTAGCACCACCGTTGGAGGTGTTCGGGTCAATTCGAGTTTTAGGGGCATGGTGATCACCAGAGCAATGGGAAGACACCTTAGAAGCTACCCTCATGCCAGGTTCCCGGATCATGAGGACTTACTAAGACGTCCTCTACTCGACGATCACCTTTCGAAGGCAAGGCAACAGTGAGGCGTACCCTAGGGGTGGTGTGTGCGAACTTGTGTGTCAGTTTCATTGATATTTGTCTTGTCATGTTTGTTGTGATCTACGCTTGATTTTAATTAGGGTCATTCATTCTTGCATGCTTTTTATTAACAGTTAATATTCGCGGGAAAGATAAATCTAAAGCTATTACAAATGGCGCGGGTCCACATCGCCAAAATTAAACCGGACCCGATTTGACAGAAAGATAAATAAAGCAAAGTAAATAAAGGTGCGAGAAATTAAATTGTTACAAGGCTTTGGGATATGTACATAATTATAATAAACGACATAAAATAAATGCGCGAAATTAAATAAATATGCAAATTAAACAATTAAATATATGGGCGTTGGACCCTTTTTTGCAAAAATTAAAATTAATAAGGAATTAAAAATTAAAATTTAATGTTTTTTTGGTATTTTGTGTTTTTTTTAGGATTTGAGGAGAAAAAAGAATTAATTAAAATTAAAATGAAATGTTAAACCTAATTCTAATTATTTTTAAGTTATTAAGAAAATATTGAAATTTGACCTAATTTAAATCTAATTATTTTTATGCATTTTTTAATTTATGAAAATAAATAAAATAATATTATGATAAAAAGGAAAAATTAAAAGGAATGAAAATTGTCAATTAACCTAATTCTACCTTTTTTATATTTAATATGAAAAGAATTAAAATTGCAAAAATCCTAATTAAAACTAAATTCATTATATGTTAATTTATTTACAAGAAAATAATTATAATAAAAATATTTATTATTTTTTGGTCTTTTCTGATTTTTTTTGATGTTTTTATATTTTGTAAAAATAATGAATTAAATTAAACAACAAAACAAGTAAAATAATAATTTTAAAAAAAGATATAAGAAAAATAAAACAAAACTTGCTAACCAGGGTGGGGGTGTAGTCCCAACATGGAGGTGTTGTTCAAGAAACTGGCCCACTAAGCTTGCAATCCACTTGACTTTTCCAGTTTGTGTGCCAGCGTGTTGACCTGGGCATAGCATGTTCTTTGCATCCACGCCTTTGATCTGAATTGGTAGGACGCGTGGACGCTTGGATTAGAATGGCATATGGTGAACCATTGCGCTGAAGCTGCATGGGAGCATTTTATGAAGAAAAATATGAAGGAAAGTCAGGACCTGGGTCTCGAACCCAGGTCATGTGGATTGCCAATACACCTCATTGCCACTGGACCACTACCACGCATTTGTTAAATAAATTTACAATGAATAATATAATATGAAATAATGTATAGGTGATTTAAAGCGCGAAAAATTCAAATTATCCAACCAATGCACGCCACTTCATCGTCTTCCTCAAGATTTCTTTTTGCTTGAAAAATAGAGAAAGGTTAACGGGGGTTTTGAACCCCCTCAAAACAAGCCAAATTCCATAATAGCGATTAGGTCCTGAAAGCTCATAAATTGAGCGCGAACGTCCTATCTTCTTCGTCTCAACCTGTAGATTTCGTTCCTGGCATTGGTACGTCTTAATTTTATAAGAATTGAAAACGCCCAATTTGAAAACTTCGGAACCCTAAGCATCTCTAATGGTGAATTCTCCTATAGGGCATGAAACTTTAATTAAACCATACAGTTAGTTTGTAAACATCACCCTGAGTATAAAAATAGCAATAGAATATGTTAAAGATGCTTGGATAATGGGAAGCAGTTTCGAAATTTCCTTTACCAATTTTGATAGCAACCTTGCGTTTCTTTAAGTATGGGACCTGGAGAATGATTCAGCTAGCTTCAGAGGAACACAAGGAAGCTATTGGAAAAGGAATTAGGCTTTGAATCGTCCTCTAGAGTGCTTTTCAGTTTTGCACTTTTTTGCCAAAAATTCCAAGTTTGTTCAATGGTTTTCTGCGCAGCTTAGAGTCTCCAAGGATTAGGGTTGTATTCCTGGTTATGTAATGAGCATATTAGGTTAACAAAATTCAACAAAATCTCTTGTAATTATGGATTGAAGATTTGATTTTTTTCCATTATATTTTCAATCTTTTTCACATGGTTTTTGTGCAAATTATGATCAATTCAATCCAATTCTTCCTAATCAGCATGTGCACGAAATATTGACCTTGAAATGTGTACAAAAAGATTTGTTTGGTTCATTTAGATATTTTTCACACATTTAATTAATTTAATTGAATTAATATAAATAAAAATTCAAATAAATAAATAAAAAATGAGAAAATGCTTCCCTTTGGGCCAAGTGGTCGTGCATAGGCTTGGAATGATGAATCTTGGAAGAAAAATGGGCCCATTAGCAAATTTAGGTCATTTGAACCAAAGTTGACTTTTCAAAATTCCCAAAAATTTCCCAACTTCCACAAGGCATAACTTGCTCAATTTTTAAGCTTTTCACATGTTCTTGGACATTTTGGAAAGGTCTTTGAGTCCTCTAACCAATGCCTTTGGTCCCATGTCATTTTGATTTACCAATCTCAAGTTATGGCCTTTGACTTAAAGTCCCTTTTTGTTGACTTTTGAAAATGACCTATAATGTTGAAATTGATAACTTTTTGTGAGAGCATTTCTTGGACTTGAAGTATGAGGATGAGTTGTAGTAAATGTCTTTCGCTTCAAAATGAGCTTTGGATGGAATTTTTCTGATAATCCATGTGAAAGTTATGCCCTGGTCAATTTCAGTTGACTTTTTCAGCTGTCCAAATATAGTAACTTTTGCATCTTTGATGATTTCTGAGCCAAATTTTGAGAATCATGATCAAGCATTGATCAAATGATGTTTGTGGCTTCAAAATGATATGTTGACCAAAAATTTGAACTTTTGACTGTCAAATGACCATTTTGCCCCTACAGTTGACTGTAGTGCAATTTAGGGTTTTGACTGTGCAATTTTGAGCTGAATGCCTTGAAACTTGATATGAGGATGCTTGACCACATTTGTAGGCATGTGAGACTTGATTGGGCCTTTGAAAACTTCCTTTCTTTGATCAGAACACAAACCCTAGTTTTGACTGTATAGGAGACAGTTGAACTGCACAACCCTTGGGGAATTTTGTGACTTGACTTGGCAATTTCTTGAAGAATATGGGAGGGCAAATTTTGGGGTGCAACAATATGGTTTAATGCCCAAGTTTTGACCTAAACACATTCTATTATATGCACACAAGAGAGGCAGACCAAAAACACGCACAAAGCATTGCAGAAACAGCCATACCAAGTTTGGAAAAAGTGTGAAAAAGTGTGAGATCGAAAACAACATTAGAGCTCGATTCAAACAAAAAGCTTGACATAGCTCTCTTCCCTGACATCCAGTGAAGCGATACCAATCAAAACCAAGCCTTTTCATTGCCTAAAACTCACTGTAAGTCTCCACGAACCTTGCTCTGAACATGGCCTCATCAATCGTCTCTCTTGCATCTTCTTGCCAATTTTCTTGTACATTCATACTTGCCATTCAATTTCCATCAATTCTGCATCATTTAATTTTATTTTTATGGACTATACAGTGATGCCCGATCCTAGGGTTCTTGTTCTTGTTTTTTAGGCACTTTTGATGCAGGATAAATTGAGGCTAATGATGGGTATAGGAATAATCAAGGGAGAGAGACGAATGCAGTGGTGGTCTCCATTGGCATTTATGTGGCATGTAGCTCATGATAGGATCATGCCATGGATTTAGTTGCGGAATAAAATCCGCAGGTAAACGAACCAGTCTTCGTTGAAGAAGACGAAGACGTGTCCTAGCTTCATTGGACCATTCAAATCATTAGCGCATTTTTTCTTTTATTTCAGGCTTAGCGTTTTATTTTGTATATAATATTTGTTTTCTATTCCAATAACGAATGTGCAACATAGTTGAGTTGGTGAGAGAGGCGTGGCAAAACCCCTTGGGACTTGGGTTCGAATCCCAGGTCCCCCAAAACTTTGATAAATTTTGTTTTCAGGTAATCTCACGCAGCGTTCAAAAACTTGGTCCACCATACACCTCAGGGATCCACCTACTAGATGGCTTGCCAATCAAATCTAATGATCCAGATTGAAGGTTCACCATGAACCCTGGTCAACATGCGCCTATGGAATCTCTAAGGTCAAAACAGGCTAGCGTAACTGGGCCTCAAAAATTGCTGATCATGCACCCAAATCAGGCCCACACCCCCCTGAGTATTTCTTTTTACATTTTATTTCTTTTTCCTTATTTATTTATTTTATTATTATTATTATCTTAATTAATTAATTAACCAATTAACTTTTTCATAAAAAATCAGAAACAACAAAAATAATATTTTTATAAAATCCATTAATTTCATTTATTTTTGTAAATAAAAATTAATTAATTAATTTAGTTTAAATAGGTTTAACAATATCATATTTTGCAATAAATTAAAATTAATTTAGAATTAGGTTTTTTTAATATTTTTAACCATTCTTATTTTATTTCCTTAATTAAAATAAAAACCCAAAAATATTTTCATAAAATTAATTAATTCAATTATTAAATTAGACTAATTTTTAATTAAAAAAAATAACAAAAATATGCTTTATTTAATAAAAAGGGTCAAAACCCTAAGACACTCCGATTTAATTTTTCTCGCGCGCGAATTATTTTTGATCCATATTTCAATATTGTAACTGCTTCGAGAATGTAATAGTTTTTAACTTAGGACTTTATTTATTTATTTATCGCTTTTATTTACTTTTGGCAATTTAATTTTAAAGGGTTTGTCTTTGGCGATGTAAATACCCGACGCCTTGTAATAGCTTAGATTTATTTTCCGCAATTTAATTTCCGCAACCATTAACTGTTAGATGTTTGAATAATAGGAAATGCATGACAAGATCAAAATTTTAACTTAAAATCAACAGTAGCTCACCATAACATATACAAAGATAATATAACTGAAAAACAATACACTCGCATGTGCCACTCTTAGGGTACACCTCACCTGGTTGCCTCGAACGTGGTCATTGAGTATAGGAAGTTTTAGAGGTCGCCCTCTTGTCCAAAGATCATAGTTGCCTCGAAACAGTTGCCTCAGATAAAATGATCTAAGACATTAGGGTTACCGCTAAGGCGTCCTACCATTGCTTTAGTGACCACACGTCCCTTAATCGAATTGACCCGAAAAATCCAATGACGGTGCTACTTACTCCTCAATAGTGGGATAACATTGTCTAAAGGACATTAGCATAGTTTAATTCCCTTTTCGAGTAGGTAGGTGGTTCTTGAGTACTTGCTCCTTTTAAAACAAAACAAAACTTTTCGCACTTACACTCCTTTCAAACAAAAACTCTTTTCAAACCCACAAACACAAAGAAAAGCAAACTTTTTAAAATACAATGAGCAAGTACCTAAGACCCCGTGGATAACCACGGATAGAAAGGGTGCTAACACCTTCCCTTTCTATAATCTACCTCCCGAACTCGAGAAACATCTCGAAAAAGGAATTTTTCTGTGCTTTTGTCCTTTCCTTGTTGGATAAAATAAAAGACGGTGGAGACTCTTGCTTACCGCGACATTTTGCAAAAACAAACGCAAAACGGGAACCAGCATTCCAAAATAATCAGTTCTCATTCCCACCGATCACAGAATTGGCGACTCTGCTGGGGAATTTCATAAGTGAGGTGTACCTTAGGATTAGATCATTGTGTTTTCAATTGTATGCTTTATATGATTTACATTTGTGGGTTTGTATCAGAGTTCTATAGATCCTAACCCGGATCTGGGGATACCCTTTAGGTAAGTAGCAATAAACTGTGAGGGATCTGTACAGCATAGACCGATACGGATGAAGCAGTAGCTACGTTGGTGTGGCACCTTGGTCTGTACCGATATCCCTTGTGTTGGAACGAGGAGAATATGGGTCTTCTAAGGAGTCATTAAGCACCAACTGACCTTAGAACCCTAAATTGACCAACTTGGCCATAGAACAGTAGCAGTATGCTACACTCATTGAGACTAAACTCTCGCGATGATTTCAGCCGCAAGAAAAGGTTGCTAAACTGGAATTATGACCGATTGAGGGTAGTCAGTGATATTGAGATCCTCTAGAACCCGGTTACTATTTTTTAGGATAGGTCTTAACCAACTGAACTGAAATAGGGTAGTACCTAAGCTCCATGCCAGCCTGAAATCTAAGGGATCTTTTGTGTGATTTGTGTGCCTTTACCATGTTTGCCTTTTGTGGATACTTGTGGTGTGCCTTTACCATGACATCATGACATCATAACATTGCATACATTTTGCATAAGGACTAACCTATTTCAAAGACAAGAGGTTTTCATTTTTGCTCTGTTTTGTAGGTCATCATGATGCCCATGCGTAGGAATACTATCCGGATCAACTTTGTCCAAGTACCTACCCTGCTTAAAGATTTGGTTGTCAGGATTCCAGACACTACTTCCTTCATCAGAAGGCATGGTTCTCTCCTCAGTTTGGTCACCTCAAAATTGGATGAACAAATAATGAGTGTTCTGGTCCAATTCTATGATCCGCTGTACCATTGTTTTACTTTCCAGGACTTCCAGCTGGTTCCTACCCTAGAAGAGTTCTCTGAGCTGCTCGGTATCTCCGTCCTGGAACAAACTCCGTTTACTGGTTGGGAAAAGACTCTTAAGCCCGAAGAAATTGCTGCAGCCCTTCACTTGACCAAGGAGGAAGTAATGGCTAACTGGGAGACTAGAAGTGGAGCTAAGGGTTTCCTGACTAAGTTTTTGGTTGACAAAGCTAATTACTTCTGGGTCAGCTTAGACTTCAAAGCGTACGAGGACATTCAAGCTCTCTTGATTTATGGTCTGGTATTGTTTCCGAATCCTGACACTTTTGTTGATATTAATTCCATAAAGATCTTCATCTCTCAGAACCCTGTACCCACTCTCTTGGGTGACGTCCTTCATCAGCTCTATGCTCGTACTTCCCGAAAGCGGGGAACTTTGATGTGCTGTGCTCCTTTATTGTCGAGGTGGTTTATTTCGCACCTCCCTAAGTCCGTACTGAAGAACAAAGAAGGAATGGGTTGGGCTTATAGGGTGATGTCTCTTTCTAATAATGACATTATCTAGACTCTCAAAGGTATGGATGAGGTGACTATCATTGATCGCTGTGGAGAGTATCCTAATGTTCCATTGATCGGAACCCATGGAGGGATTTCTTACAACCCATGTTTAGCTCTTCGTCAGTTTGGAAGAGCCAGAAGAGAAGGGCCTCATGAGATGTTGATGCCTCATATCATCTTTGATTTTCAGGGAGATAACGACGAGCTGCGTTGTAGATTCATAAGAGCTTGGGACATAGTTCACCAATCTGACCCACATGAGATGGGACCAAAGACTTCTCTGCCAATGGAGCCATATCTCAGATGGGTCTGCATCTGTGCCCAGAAGCTAGGTATGCCATATGAAGCTGTCAGGCCTGTTACTCTTGAAGTTGCTAATGAGGAGGGGGTTCTTCCAACTATTCTTCACCCTTATATGCCCACTGATATTGGGACACTGAAGAGGTCTTGGATGCAGTTGAAGGATGAACGGGATTCCTACCGAGAGAGGTTCAATGAACAAGAGCAAAAGATCCAAAAGCTGACTAGGCAACTGGAGAACGAGCGGATCCTGAATGATTATGTCCGCACTGAGAAGAAGAGACCATGGGAGCATTGATGGACCTTTGAGGATTTCTTTTATAGTTTTCATTTACTTTTCAGTATTTCCATTCTTGTAACGCCTAAGGGAAGTTTGTTGAACAATTTAAATTTTGAAGTTTAAATCTAATAAAGTGTGTTTCTTTTCTTGTTTACAAATTTGAATCTCGATTGTCTTTGAAATCATAAATCATACGCATTTCATCCCATGCACTTCATAAACAGGTACCCCATTATAGGTCTCTTATCTTCTTCGTTGTTTATTTCAGCAATCATCATGTCTGCTGAACCTTCAACTGAGCAAGCTATCAAGGCCCTCCAGGCCCAGAATGCCCAATTTCAAGAGATGTTCATGAATCTAGCTAAGGGTCAGCAGGACCTGAAGACCTTGATTCTGAAGGAGAAAAAGAAGAAGAAGAAGAGGACCATCCTGTTCAACACTGGATGCAGGTTTGGAAACGGGCTGCAGAATGAAGTTGATCTGACCACCTCATCTGGAGGGAAATATAGCCCACAAGAAAGGAGGGCTCCTAGCCCTATGGTCTCCGACAACGAGACAGACTATGATGAAGAACAATATCCTCCTGCTGAGGATAAGTACAAACAGCTGGAAGACCTTTTGAGCGCTATGGAAATACAGAAGGTGCCCGGTCTGGACTTCGGAGATCTGGGTCTATCATCTGGGGTGGTGATTCCCCATAAGTTCAAGGCACCTGCCTTTTCCAAGTATAACGGAGTTTCCTGTCCGAAGCTGCACCTCCGGTCATATGTGAGGAAGATCCAGCCTTACACTGCTGACAAGAACTTGTGGATCCATTTCTTTCAAGACAGTCTCTCAGGGACTCAGCTTGAGTGGTTCTATCAGTTAGACGGAGCCAGTATCCGCAGCTGGGAGGATTTGGCTACTGCATTTTACAGACAGTATTAGTACAACTACGACCTCGCTCATACGCGTACCCAACTCCAGGGTATGTCAATAGGAACGGGTGAAGGATTTAAAGAGTATGATAAAAAATGGAGAGACCTTGCCGGAAGGGTGCAATCACCTTTGGCTGATCGTGAACTTGTTGACATGTTTTTGGGGACCCTATCTGGTCCATTCTTTAACCATCTAATTGGAAGCTCTTCAGCTGGGTTTACAGATCTTATTTTGACTGGTGAGAGGATTGAAGCTGGTATTAAGGCTGGGAAGATACAGAAGGGTGCCTCATCGAGCACCGAGAAAAATCCGTTTAAGAAAGAGTCCAGTGTTGTCTACAGTTCAAGGAGACAGAATAGACCTGAACATCGCCAAGCTGTCAATGCGGTTGTTATTTCAAAACCTGTTGGTGCTCCTCAGCATCATAATCAACAAAAGGACAAGAGACCTCAAAGGCAATTCACTCGTCTCAGTATGACTTTGTCTCAGATTCTGCCACAGTTGCTGAAGACCAATATGGTGACTCTAAAAGAAGCTCCGAAGAATCCAAGTACCACATCACCAAAGTACAACCCTAATGCCCGCTGCGCTTTTCACTCTGATAGCCCGGGGCATAATACAGATGATTGTTGGGTTTTGAGGAACAGGGTGCAAGACCTAATTGATGCAAAGGAGATTGAATTTGAGGCGCCCGAGAGGCCTAATGTTGTGACTGCTCCCATGCCCAAACATGGAGTAAATGCCGTAGAGGAAGACTTATTTGTAGTTTTCGTGGATGATATTGTTACCCCTCTGATGACTGTCAAGAAGAACCTGTTGCTAGCCGGTTTATTTCTGGGCTGTGGCGAAGGTTGCCATACGTGTTCTGTTTTACCTACTGGTTGCCCATTTATGAAGTCAGGTATCCAAAAACTGATGGATAATAAGGAGATCCTGTTTGAGAAGATTGTTTTTCCTTCCATTCCTACTGAAGAAGTTGCCATCATTACCATTTTCAACAATTCTTCCAAGGCTCCCTTGAGGAAGCCTGTTAGAATTACATCTACTCCGAAGATCGCACCCGTAATCATCACTGTTCTGGGGCCCATCCCCTACACCTATGACAAAGCTGTCCCTTGGCACTATGGGGCATATGTTTATGTTCTAGGATTTAAGCAAGAGTTGGATGTTAATACCGGCGTCAGCAACATTACTGGGCCTGCTAAAGTCACCCGCAGCGGTAGACTTTTCTCACCTGATATTACTCCACCAACTGTCCGAAGACCTGTTGTCATTACACCTGCAAGTGTGCCTATCATAATTCCTGATCAAGTTCCTATCCTTACCCCTGTCGCCGAGTCATCTAACGCTCGGGGCAAAGGGATCACCACTGATATGCCTGCCCAGACGGAGGCACCGAAGACTATTACTGTTGAAGCTTCCAAATAGGAGATGTAAGAGATTCTGAAGATTATTAAGAAGAGTGATTATAACGTAGTTGAGCAGCTGGGGCAAACCCCATCCAAGATTTCTATGTTGTCACTGTTGTTGTGTTCAGAGGCCCATACCAAGGCTCTGATTACCTTCCTAAAGACTGCCCACGTGCCACAAGAGACATCAACTGATCAGTTTACCGATTGTGTGTCCAATTTAACTACTGATAATGGTTTGGGTTTCTCTGACACCGATTTGACTGTTAAAGGGAAGAACCACAATGATGCCCTGCATGTCTCCATTGAATGCATGGGCACTACTCTTGCACATGTATTGGTTGATACTGGTTCCTCATTGAACGTCTTGCCCAAGAAAGCTCTAGACCGGTTGGATTGCAAAGGGTTGGAGCTAAAACCAAGTAACATCGTTGTCAGGGCCTTTGACGGGTCTAAAAGGATGGTGCATGGTGAAGTTGATATTCCAATTAAAGTTGGTTCTCAGGTCTTCAATTCTACATTCTACGTAATGGACATTCGGCCATCCTATTCTTGTTTGTTGGGTCGTCCATGGATCCACAAAGCTGGAGCTGTGACCTCAACGCTCCACCAGAAGTTGAAGTACCCATTCAGAGGGAAGATTGTGACAGTTCAAGGGGAGGAGGAGTACATGGTCAACCACCTCAACTCGTTCAGATATGTAGAGATGGATGGGGAGTTCATTGAGACCCCATTTCAACACTTTGAAGAGGTTCCTCAGACACTGGCATCAGCTGAGACTGTGGTTGAAGATTCTCCTATGAAGATGGCTTCCTTAAAGGATGCCCGGGCTGTTATTGAGAAGGGTGAGTGTGCAAATTGGGGCCGACTTCTCTATTTTACACAGAAGACTAACAAGTTTGGTTTGGGTTTCACTGCAGAAGATCAAAGGGCTATTCGAAGTGCAAGGATTGGAGAACCTCCTGTGTTCATCAGCAACTCAGGAGTAAATGCCATTGAAGATGATGTGGAGGAGTCTGAATTCGACAGCTGGATCTATCCTACGACCAACGGTGGACCAAGCAACTGGACAGCAAAGGACTTCATCCCTATTACTTTTGTTACCCAGTAATGAACTCTTTGTTTTGAATTTGTAACAGACAATGTTGTGAAACTTTATGGCCCGGTGTCTTACCCGGGGCACCATGGCTTCATTTGTGAGGGCTTTTGTGTGCCATTTTCATATATCATTAATAAAAGAATTGGACGTTTCTTACATTTCAAATTTTGCGCTCCTTGTTTTTCTTTATTATATATTGCAAAAACAACTATTTTACACACACTCACATATACAGGTCTCAATCCACTCTGGATCTCACTGGTAACGACTTTGCTACTGCCAGTTATGACTTTGAAAATCCGATCAACTTAGCCGAAGACGAAGGTGAAGATGATTGCAAAGTGTCGGGCGAACTTGCAAGACTGCTACTCCAGGAAGAGAGGGCCATTCAGCCACATGAAGAGCCGATGGAAACGGTGAATCTGGGTACTGAAACAGACAAGAAGGAAGTCAAGATCGGTGCAAATCTGGAGCTTAGTGTGAAGCAGCGGTTGATTCAGATGCTGCATGACTACGTTGAGATATTTGCCTGGTCTTACGAAGATATGCCTGGGTTGGATACTGACATTGTGGTTCATCGCCTGCCTACCAAGGAAGACTGCCCTCCCGTAAAACAGAAAGTTCGCCGCATGCGCCCAGAGATGTCCGAGAAAATCAAGGCTGAAGTTATGAAACAGTTTGACGCCGGTTTCCTAGCAGTGACTTCTTACCCTCAGTGGGTGGCCAATGTGGTTCCAGTACCAAAGAAGGATGGTAAGGTCCGAATGTGTGTTGACTACAGGGATTTGAACAGTGCAAGCCCTAAGGATGACTTCCCTCTACCTCACATTGACGTTCTGGTTGACAATACTGCTCAGCACAAGGTATTCTCCTTTATGGGTGGTTTCTCCGGATATAATCAAATTAAGATGGCTCCCGAAGACATGGAGAAGACAACCTTTGTTACTCAGTGGGGTACCTTTTGCTACAAGGTCATGCCTTTTGGGTTGAAGAATGTTGGGGCAACATATCAGCGTGCCATGGTTACTTTGTTTCATGACATGATCCATCATGAGATTGAAGTATACATTGACGATATGATCGCAAGGTCCCAGACTAAGGAAGAACACCTTGACCATCTACAAAATCTGTTCGACAGGTTGAAGTTGTACAAGTTGAGGTTGAACGCGAACAAGTGCACCTTCGGGGTAAGATCTGGCAAACTACTAGGTTTCATTGTAAGCGACAAAGGTATTCAAGTGGACCTACCAAAGTGAAAGCCATACAAGAGATGCCAGCTCCCAAGACAGAAAAGGAGGTCAGAGGCTTTCTAGGACGACTGAACTACATTGCCCGATTCATCTCGCACCTGACTGCTACTTGTGAACCAATCTTCAAGCTAATGAAGAAAGATCAAGTGGTACGTTGGAACGATGAATGTCAGGCCGCTTTCGAAAGAATCAAAGAGTATCTCCAGGAGCCACCCATCCTAATGCCACCAGTTGAAGGGAGACCTCTGATCTTATACTTAACAGTACTTGACAACTCAATGGGGTGTGTGCTGGGGCAGCATGACGAGTCTGGCCGAAAAGAGCATGCTATTTATTACCTTAGCAAAAAGTTTACCGACTGTGAGACCCGATACTCACTACTTGAGAAAACTTGCTGCACTTTGGCATGGGCTGCTCGCCGACTGAGACAGTATATGATGACTCACACTACTCTGTTGATATCAAAGATGGATCCAATCAAGTATATCTTCGAAAAGCCTGTCCTGTCCAGAAGAATAGCAAGATGGCAGATGATCTTGACTGAGTATGACATCCAGTACACAACTCAAAAAGCAATTAAGGGAAGTGTATTGGCAGAACATTTGGCACACCAGGCAGTGGATGATTACCAGTCTATGAACTTTGAATTTCCGGACGAGAATATCATGCTGATAACTGATTGTGAGACACCTGGACCGGATGAAGGACCTGAGGAAGGATCCCGATGGCCTATGTACTTTGATGGAGCTTCGAACGCTTTGGGTAATGGCATTGGTGCTGTGATCATATCTCCTAAAGGCTCTCATACTCCGTTTACCGCCCGATTATGTTTCAACTGCACCAACAATATGGCGGAGTATGAAGCATGCATTATGGGTCTTCGAGCAGCAATTGACCTAAGGATTAAGTTTCTGAGTGTCTTCAGAGATTCCGCTCTCGTGATCAGTCAGATCAAGGGCGAGTGGGATACAAAACACCCTAATCTTATTCCTTACAAGGAGTATGTATTGACGTTGCTTCCCCATTTCGAGGAGATAACCTTTGAACACTTCCCAAGAGAGGAGAATCAGTTGGTAGACGCGCTGGCTATGATGTCTTCTATGTTCAAAGTCAATTGGTACAACGAGGCTCCCCGGATCATTATTGAAAGATTGGACGAACTTGCGCATTGCTGTGATCTTGAGACTGAAGAGGTAACAGAAAAGCCCTGGTATCATGAGGTGAAGAGGTACCTTGAAGCTCAAGAATACCCCGAGGGTGCATCTGTTAATGACAAGAAGTTTCTGAGGAGGTTTGCAGCCAAGTTCTTCATCAGCAATGGCATTCTTTACAAACGTAACCATGATTTGACCTTACTACGTTGTATGGATAAGATTGAAGCAGAAAGAATCATGACAGAGCTGCATGAAGGTACTTTCGGAGCTCATTCCAGTGGACATACCATGGCAAAGAAAATCCTTCGGGCAGGATATTACTGGTCCACAATGGAAGCTAACTGTTATCAGCATTCTCGGACATGTCACAAGTGCCAGGTCTATGCTGATAAGGTGCACATTCCTCCAGTTCCTCTGAATGTTCTAACAGCACCTTGGCCTTTTGCAATGTGGAGCATTGATATGATCAGCGAGATCAGACCTACGGCATCCAACGAGCGTCGTTTCATCCTAGTAGTGATTCATTACTTTACAAAGTGGGTTGAAGCAGCTTCCTTTACTACTGTAACCAAGAACGTCGTGGCACGGTTCATTCGGCACAATCTGATCTGTCGGTATGGTGTACCAGAGAGGATCATTACGGACAATGGTACCAATCTCAACAACAAGATAATCACTTAGCTCTGCGAGCAATTCAAGATACAGCATCATAACTCTTCTCCCTACCGGCCGAAGATGAATGTGGCTGTAGAAGCGGCTAATAAAAACATTAAGAAGATTGTGCAGAAGATGACAGTGACATACAAAGACTGGCACGAGATGTTACCATTTTCTCTTCACGGGTACCGTACCTCAGCACGGACATCAACAGGGGCAACACCCTATTCCTTGGTTTATGGCATGGAGGCAGTCTTGCCCATTGAAGTTCAGATACCCTCTCTCCGGATCATGAAGGATGTAGGTTTGAGCAAAGATGACTGGATTCAGACCCGACTTGATCAACTGAATCTAATCGACGAAAAAAGACTTACTGCTATTTGTCATGGTCAGACGTACCAAAAACGGATGATCAAGGCATTTAACAAGAAATTTAGACGAAAAGAGTATCAAGTTAGGGACCTGGTAATCAAGCGCATTATTCTACCTCAAGGTGATCCCAGGGGCAAATGGACCCCTACTTACGAAGGGCCCTTTGTGGTTAAGAACATTTTCTCAGGAGGAGCGATGATTCTAACCACCATGGATGGTGACGACCTTCCTCACCCAGTCAATGCAGACATAGTAAAAAGATACTACGCATAATCAAAGACCCGCTAGGTTGACTGGCCTAGGCAAAAATAAGGGCTTCTCGGCGAACCAAAAGGGTTCAGGCAAAAATAAGGGATGAAATTAAAAAAATCTGTACACCCGGCAAGTCGAAAACCTGAAAAGGCGGATTGGGCAAAAATGGGTATCCCGGTGGACTGAAAACCCGAAAGGGCGGTCCAGGAAAAAGTTAGGGATTAAAGCGTAAAACTATGTCTCGTTGGATCACCTTGCATCCAGACTTAGGTATCAACTATCAAGCTCGGACGACACTAATCAATCAGATTCATCTTCAACTAAATAGCAAAGTGATGAGATGCTTGAAGATATAAAGGCAATAGTAGAGTTGGAACCCAGTGGGACTATTCACATAGTTGTTTTGTTTTCTTTTCACAAATTGTATAAATTCTATTTGTTCGGCGGAGTCCTCTTACTAGGATGTCAGCCTCTTGTACAAAAATGCCTATTTACAGGCCAAACTTCAAAATCAATACAAATTCATTTTCAGACAAATTTCAAATTGTTTTTCCTTTATCTGTTTTGTTTTGCAAAGAACGTCCAATGTTCATTTTTGATATATGCATTTGACATTAATTGTTGCTCATAAATATTTACATGTGAAACAAAGGACGAATTACGGGTAATATCAGAAACAGGGGCATAAGAAATGTCCAAACTGTGTAGTTACTTTGTCCACCAAGGTACCAAGGTAGGTTCAGCTGAAGAATATGACCAAGATGCCATTACTCCCCGTAGAGTAAAACGGTAATGGTAGCTCTCCCCACTGAGACTTGCAGTTATGAACGAATCAGCAATGCTCTCCCCAAGCAGAGTTAATCTACCATCAGCCCTAAAAAGTTTGGGTATCCCCAGAAGGTCTTAATCTTCCCTAGCAGAGTATAAGGATATCCTCTAGCAAGTATAAGAGCATCCCCGACAGTCTTAATATTCCTCAACAGAATATAAGAATGTTCCCCGGTGGAATACAAGATACCCCTGGTGGAGCCATTTCCCCAGCGCAGTCTAAAAAAGGCTTCCCCACCAGAGTTGAATCATCTTACCCAGTAGATTCTGGAAGCTTATCCCCTGCAGAGCACAAATAAATCTCCCCAGCCAAATTCAGAAGGTTATCCTCACAAGAGTCTAACTGGGTTATCCTCACAAGAGTCTAACTGGGTTATCCTCACAAGAGTCTAACTGGGTTATCCTCAGTAAGTTGCAACTGAAAGATCATCCCCAGTGAAGTTCTTTCTATCCCCAGCGAAGTTCATCATTAAAATCCCCAACAGAGCTTATCAACAGAATCCCCAGCGGAGTTATCGTTAAAATCTTCAGTAGAACGTCTCTTCCCCATAGAGTAATTCCCCTCGGAGTAATATCTTCATCAGTTTATTCCCCCAACGGAGTTTTTCTCTCCTACAGGTTTATCATCTTCGTTCATCCTCCCCAGCAGAAACAAAGAACTCAACTCTATTCTCCAACAGCTCCGGGATTTATTTTCCCCAGCTAAAACATTATATCCCCATACATCATGATACATGCATATACGCATCATACGAATACAATCTCATTTATTTTGAGAACATCATTGCCTGATCCATATCATGCATTGCATATGACTGACCTTTACCTTTCAGGAAAGATACAGTTAAAGTTCTCAATTACGTCGGAGACCTGACCAGTTCTTAAATCTCAATTAAATTATCCTCGGTTTAATTTCAGATAAGGTTCTCAATCTCGACAGTTTCCCTACGTCATAGTGTGTATGAGTACTATAACCTTAACGGTATACTCCGTTGAGCACGAGAGAGTTCCAAGATCTTGATGTTTTCCTCCGTCATAGTGTGGACGAGTTCTATAACCTCAACGGTATACTACGTTGAGCACGAGACAGTTACTAGATCTTGATGAAGATGTTTCCCTACGTCATAGTGTGGACGAGTACTATAACCTCAACGATATACTCCATTGAGCACGAGTCAGTTCCTAGATTTTGATGTTTTCCTCCGTCATAGTGTGGACGAGTTCTATAACCTCAACGGTATACTATGTTGAGCACGAGACAGTTCCTAGATCTTGATGAAGATGTTTCCCTATGTCATAGTGTGGACGAGTACTATAACCTCAACGGTATACTCCATTGAGCACGAGTCAGTTCCTAGATCTTGATGTTTTCCTCCGTCATAGTGTGGACGAGTTCTATAACCTCAGCGGTATACTACGTTGAGCACAAGACAGTTCCTAGATCTTGATGAATATGTTTCCCTACGTCATAGTGTGGACGAGTACTATAACCTTAATGGTATACTCCATTGAGCACGAGTCAGTTCCTAGATCTTGTTGTTTTCCCCCGTCATAGTGTGGACGAGTTCTATAACCTCAGCGGTATACTACGTTGAGCACGAGACAGTTCCTAGATCTTGATGAAGATGTTTCCCTATGTCATAGTGTGGATGAGTACTATAACCTCAACGGTATACTCCATTGAGCATGAGTCAGTTCCTAGATCTTGATGTTTTCCTACATCATAGTGTGGACGAGTTCTATAACCTCAGCGGTATACTACGTTGAGCACGAGACAGTTACTAAATCTTGATGAAGATGTTTCCCTATGTCATAGTGTGGACGAGTACTATAACCTTAACGGTATACTCCATTGAGCACGAGTCAGTTCCTAGATCTTGATGTTTTCCTCCGTCATAGTGTGGACAAGTGCTATAACCTCAACGGTATACTACGTTGAGCACGAGACAGTTCCTTGATCTTAATGA
Source organism: Vicia faba (assembly GCA_948472305.1). Lineage (NCBI taxonomy): Eukaryota > Viridiplantae > Streptophyta > Magnoliopsida > Fabales > Fabaceae > Vicia > Vicia faba. The sequence goes on from OX451737.1 coordinate 843,244,616, forward strand.
AGATGTTTCCCTCCAATTGAATTATGGATAGGTTCTTAAGACTCAGGCGAGGCATTCTCTCAGTTGAAGTACAGGCAAGTTCCTAAATCTCAACAAAGGTTAGACTTCCCCAGCGGAATCTTTTACAACAACAGGTATGCAAGTTATCGCTAAGGAATCTCTTATGCGATCAACACTCCTGCAGATGGCATCTGTAAGCCCATCCTCCTACCAACAATCTCCAAATGGCATCTGTAATCCCATTCCCGACATCACAATGTTGATACTACACCATGCGAGTGCAAATTTCTGGGCACTCTAGTGTTCAATTATCTTCCACCTTCGGATCACGAAAGGCTCGAAAGCCAATCTATATCCTCAGGTTTAAGAAAATTGAACAGGGGCAACTGTTGTACCCCAAAATTTTCCCTCCCATATTTCTCAAGACATGTCAAGAATAATCTTCAAGTTGCTCAAGTTGGCTCAAGGGTTGGACAGTCAAATCACCTCCTAAGGCAGTCAAGTCAAAATTAGGGTTTTGTGTTGCATTAAGGTCCTCATATCCAAATGACCTCAAGTGCTCCCCAATGTCCTAATATGTTCTCAAGTTCATCCATGACAAATTTCAAGCCTTGCAGAGGAAGTTTGGTCAGTCAATTGCTCAAGAGGTCCAAAAATCGACTATGCTAGGTCAAAAGTCAACTGTGACCTACATACAGTCAAACCTCAAGATTTTTTGTCAACATTCTAATTTTAAAGGATCATTCATCATTTGATCAAGGGTTGATCATGATTCATCAAGGATTTCTCAAGATTCATCAAGATTCAAAAGTTGTTAAATTAGGGTTTTGTAGGAAAAGTCAACTCAACTTTGACCAAGCATAACTTTCTCATACTTTATGAGAAATGACCTATCCAAAGCTAATTTTGAATAGGATGCAATTTCCTACAATCTATCTTCACACCCCAAGATCAAGAAATGCACTCACAAAAAGTTACAAATTTGGACATTATAGGTCATTTTTGAAAGTCAACAAAAACACCTTTTTTTTCCAAAGCTTATAACTTGAGAATGGAACATCAAAATGAGATGAGACTAAAGGGGTTGATTAGATTACATCTCAAGGTTTCTAAAAAGTCCAAGAACACCTCCAAAATTTCAAAATTGAAGAAGTTATGCATTGTTGAAGTTGGGCATTTTTCCAAATTTGCCAAAAGTTAACTATCCTCAAAACTCCAATTTTTGACAAAAGGGCCCACTTTTTTCCACTTGATATAGTCTTGTCATGCCACACACGTGTCCCATATTTGATTTCATGGCCATTCATTTATTTTTCTACTTTATTTAATTTTTATTGATTTAATTCATTTTAAATCAATATTAAATCAAATAAAATCTAAAATTGATGTAAGGGGATTCTTGTGATCATTACAGCTTGCAAATATCATGTGATACTCAATCAAACTCGTGCCAAGTCAAAACAAGCACACAATCTCAGATTTGATGCAAATATGGCAACTTGATTATGGTGATCAAAAGCAAATCTTGATTCTTCAATGCATATGGTTTAATGCCCAAGTTTTGACCTAAACACATTCTATTATATGCACACACAAGAGGCAAACCAAAAACACGCACAAAGCATTGCAGAAACGGCTATACCAAGTTTGGAAAAAGTGTGAAAAAGTGTGAGATCGAAAACAACATTAGAGCTCGATTCAAACAAAAAGCTTGACATAGCTCTCTTCCCTGACATCCAGTGAAGCGATACCAATCAAAACCAAGCCTTTTCATTTCCTAAAACTCACTGTAAGTCTCCACGAACCTTGCTCTGAACATGGCCTCATGAATCGTCTCTCTTGCATCTTCTTGCCAATTTTCTTGTACATTCATACTTGCCATTCAATTTCCATCAATTCTGCATCATTTAATTTTATTTTTATGGACTATACTGTGATGCCTGATCCTAGGGTTCTTGTTCTTGTTTTTTAGGCCCTTTTGATGCAGGATAAATTGAGGCTAATGATGGGTATAGGAATGATCAGGGGAGAGAGACGAATGCAGTGGTGGTCTCCATTGGCATTTATGTGGCCTGTAGCTCATGATAGGATGATGCCATGGATTTAGTTGCGAAATAAAATCCGCAAGTAAACGAACCAGTCTTCGTTGAAGAAGACGAAGACGTGTCCTAGCTTCATTGGACCATTCAAATCATTAGCACGTTTTTTCTTTTATTTCAGGCTTAGCGTTTTATTTTGTATATAATATTTGTTTTCTATTCCAATAACGAATGTGCAGCATAGTTGAGTTGGTGAGAGAGGCGTTGCAAAACCCCTTGGGACCTGGGTTCGAATCCCAGGTCCCCCAAAACTTTGATAAATTTTGTTTTCAGGTAATCTCACGCAGCGTTCAAAAACTTGGTCCACCATACACCTCAGGGATCCACCTGCCAGATGGCTTGCCAATCAAATCTAATGATCCAGATTGAAGGTTCACCATGAACCCTGGTCAACATGCGCCTATGGAATCTCTAAGGTCAAAACAGGCTAGCGTAACTGGGCCTCAAAAATTGCTGATCATGCACCCAAATCAGGCCCACACCCCCCTGAGTATTTCTTTTTACATTTTATTTCTTTTTCCTTATTTATTTATTTTATTATTATTATTATCTTAATTAATTAATTAACCAATTAACTTTTTCATAAAAAATCAGAAACAACAAAAATAATATTTTTATAAAATCCATTAATTTCATTTATTTTTATAAATAAAAATTAATTTATTTATTTAGTTTAAATAGGTTTAACAATATCATATTTTGCAATAAATTAAAATTAATTTAGAATTAGGTTTTTTTAAATATTTTTAACCATTCTTATTTTATTTCCTTAATTAAAATAAAAACCCAAAAATATTTTCATAAAATTAATTAATTCAATTATTAACTTAGACTAATTTTTAATTAAAAAAAAAACAAAAATATGCTTTATTTAATAAAAAGGGTCAAAACCCTAAGACACTCCGATTTAATTTTTCTCGCGCGCGAATTATTTTTGATCCATATTTCAATATTGTAACTGCTTCGAGAATGTAATAGTTTTTAACTTAGGACTTTATTTATTTATTTATCGCTTTTATTTACTTTTGGCAATTTAATTTTAAAGGGTTTGTCTTTGGCGATGTAAATACCCGACGCCTTGTAATAACTTAGATTTATTTTCCGCAATTTAATTTCCGCAACCATTAACTGTTAGATGTTTGAATAATAGGAAATGCATGACAAGATCAAAATTTTAACTTAAAATCAACAGTAGCTCACCATAACATGTACAAAGATAATATAACGGAAAAACAATACACTCGCACATGCCACTTTTAGGGTACACCTCACCTGGTTGCCTCGAACGTGGTCATTGAGTATAGGAAGTTTTAGAGGTCGCCCTCTTGTCCAAAGATCATAGTTTCCTCGAAACGGTTGCCTCAGAAAAAATGATCTAAGACATTAGGGTTACCGCTAAGGCGTCCTACCATTGCTTTAGTGACCACACGTCCCTTAATCGAATTGACCCAAAAACTCCAATGATGGTGCTACTTACTCCTCAATAGTGGGATAGCATTGTCTAAAGGACATTAGCATAGTTTAATTCCATTTTCGAGTAGGTAGGTGGTTCTTGAGTACTTGCTCCTTTTAAAACAAAACAAAACTTTTCGCGCTTACACTCCTTTCAAACAAAAACTCTTCTCAACGTAGGCATGCAACATCTGAATCAACCGTTGTTTAACACTAGCTTCCAGATTTGCACCGATCTTGACCTCTTTCTTGTCTACCTCTGTACCCAGATTTATTGTTTCCACTGGCTCTTCGTGCGGCTGTATGACCCTCTCTTCCTGAAGTAACAGTCTTGCAAGTTCACCAGGTACTTCGCAATCATCTTCACCTTCGTCTTCGACTAAGTTGATCGGATTTTCGAAGTCATAACCGAAAGTAGCAGAGTCGTTATCAGTGGGATCCAGAGTGGATGTAGACCTGTATATGTGAGTGTGTGTAAAATAGCTATTTTACAATATATATAAAAGAAAAACAAGGAGCGCAAAATTTGAAATGCAAGAAATGTCCAATGCTTTTATTAATGATATATGTAGATGACACACATAAAGCCCTCACAAATGAAGCCACGGTGCCACGGGTAAGACACCGGATCATAAAGTTTAAAACATTGTCTGTTACAAATACAAAACAAAAGTCTCATTACTGGGTAACAAAAGAAATTGGGATGAAGTCCTTTGATGTCAAGTTGCTTAGTCCACCATCAGTAGTAGGATAGATCCAACTGTCGAACTCAGATTCTTCAACATCGTCTTCAATGGCATTTACTCCTGAATTGTTGATAAACAGGGGAGCTCTTCCAATCCGTGCACTCCGTACAGCCTTTTGAGCTTCTGCAGTGAAACCCAAACCAAACTTGTTAGTCTTATGTGCAAAGTCGGGGAGTTGGCCCCAATTTGCACACCCACCTTTCTCAACAATAGCCCGGGCATCCTTAAAGGAAGCCATCTTCATAGGAGGATCTATATTGACAGTTTCAGCTGATGCCAGTGTCTGGGGAACCTCTTAAAAATGTTGAAACGGGGTCTCAATGAACTCCCCATCCATCTCTACATACCGGAAAGAGTTGAGGTGGCTCACCATGTACTCCTCTTCCCCTCGAACTGTCACAATTTTCCCTTTGACTGGGTATTTCAGCATCTGGTGGAGCGTAGAAGTCACTGCCCCATCTTTGTGGATCCACGGGCGACCCAGCAAACAAGAATAGGATGGCCGAATGTCCATCACATAAAAAGTAGACGTGAAAATCTGAGAACCAACCTTCACTGGAATATCCACTTCTCCATGTACCATTCCTTTGACCCATCAAAGGCCCTAACAACAATGTTACTTGGCTTCAACTCTAAACCTTCACAGTCCAACCGGTCCAGAGCTTTCTTAGGTAAAACGTTCAATGAGGAACCAGTATCCACCAATACATGAGCAAGAGTAGTGCCCCTGCATTTAATGGAGACATGCAGGGCATCATTATGATTCCTCCCTTTAGCAGGAAGGTCGGCGTCAGAGAAACCCAACCCATTATCAGCAGTCAGGCTAGCCACGCAATCTTTAAAATGATCAGTTGATGTTTCTTGCGGCACGTGTGCAGTCTTTAGGAAGGCAATCAGATCCTTGGCATGAGCTTCTGAACATAGTGTGATACGGTGCGAGAATTGACTTGGGATTTTGCGTTTGTGTTCGCAAATGTTTCGGTTTAGCAAGAGTCGCCACCGACTTTTTATTTTATCCTAAGGAAAGGTCAAAAAGCACAGGAAAGACCTTTGAGATGTTTTCTTGGGTTCGAGGAGTAGATTATAGAAAGGGAAGGTATTAGCACCCTTTCTATCCATGGTTATCCATGGGCTCTTAGTTACTTACTTAAATCACTTGCTTTGCTTTCCAATTGTTTGAAATGGTGCTATTCAATTGTTTGAAATGGTGCTTTGTGCGTGGTTTTGGAAGATGTTTTGAAAAGAGGCCATCGTTGTGGCAACCTTTGTAATGATTCTTGTTTGAATGTATACAAAGGTGTTTTTTTCTTTTGAAAAGTTTTCAATGTTTTGAAAGTAGGGTTTTGAAATTTGTGTAGTGAAGTGTGTTTTGAAGATAGCAAGGATGTTTTGCAAGCTTTTGATCAAGTAACTAAGAGTTATCTACCCTATTTTACTCAAAGATCTTTCTTATGTTTTTAACCCTTTTAACAGTGTTGTTTCACCATTGTATTTGATGAACAACCTTGTGTTAGGATGTTAAACGGGACAGGCGTGGGTCATCGTATAGACCATGATAGCAATGGTGTCAAGTATTTTTGGCAATTTTCTTAAGTGACTTGATCATTTTGTATAGGCAACTTAGATGGCGTCATCGAGGGACTATGATCTTTGTTTTGTTTTTGTTTTGCCAAAATACTTGACATGCATACCATGGCCCATTTTTGAAGGCAACAAGTGGATTGTAACCCTAGGGGTGCAAGTGTGCATTGTGTTTGATTTTCATGCATTTTGTCTTTGATTAGGTCAAACTATTTGTTGGTTTTGATTTTGCATACAAACCCTAAGTCTAATCATGGCACAATTGAAAGCATTTAAAGGTGCGAGAATTTAAATTCTACACTATTACAACATGATATAGGGAGGGGGGTACAAATTTGAATAGGGGATTATTTTGCAAGAAATATAAAACCCTAATTACTATTACATCCAAATTGAATTTACAAGGCATAATATTTAAATGTACAATATTTAAATAAATACAAAAAATAAATATTAAATAAAATGTATTATGCAAAAAAGTTTTTATTTGTTCATGTATGCAAAAAGTATTTTTTTATGTAAAGAAATGTAAATAAATAAAAAAAAGAAGTCAATTTTAATTATTTTTTATTTTTAGGGCAAAAACCCTAATTTCTCAAGAAGTGATGTTATTTATTATTTATGTACAAAAATATATCAATATTTACAAAAAATGAAATATATTAAAAAAAGTATTTTTTAGTATAAATAATGATAAAAATAAAATAAAATATTTTTGTGTTTTATTTCTAAGTTTTTTAATAAAATTAAAATAAAAAATATGTGTATATATATATATATATATATATATATATATATATATATATATATATATATATATATATATATATATATATATATATATATATATATATATATATATATATATATATATATATATATATATATATATATATATATATTAAGTGTATATAGAAATAAAATAAATTATTTACAAAAATGTATATATTTCAAGAAAATATTTTCAAATGTGAATAAAAATAATAAATGAAAATAAAAGTATGTTTTTTTTACATTATTTTTAAGTTTAAAGAAAATAATACAAAGTATTTAAGCATTTTAATATTAGAAGTAATTGAAATAAATACCAAATAAATATAAAAATTTATGAAAATATTTTTTTAAGTATTTTTTATGTTAGAAAATAAAATATCAAAGTCAGAAATGAAATAAAAATGCAAAAATAATAAAAATACAAGAAATGGGCCAGGGGGTGTGAAACTGAAAAATGGGGTGTGAAAAGCAAGACCAAGCCAGCCCAGCCCAAAAACTTCATCTTATTCCTCTGTTCAAACACCAAAACGCGCGTTCTGTGTACAAACTGCTATCTCCTGATTCTGTGCTTTTTTGACAAAACTCGTAACATAAAACTTGTAGAGCATCAAACAACGAATCTAACCATATAAAAAACTTAAGCTAACTCTCAAAGACCAAAGAGAATTTCTCCGGCCCTAATTTCTAACCTAGTTTTTTCAGAAAGTTCATGAATGAAATTCTCCTAGCACGATTAATATAAATGAAAACTAAGCACAAGTATGGTTTCAGGGCTATGAATACAACATCTTTCATTCAGAAACCTAAGTCTAACTATTCCTAAATAGAGAGATGGAAGTTCGTGAAATACTTGTTTCAGTTAAGTTCGAGTGGACAATGCAGCAACTTCCAATGGTGCTTGAGGTTCTTTTGAGCTTGCCTGATGTCCACTGAAGCTTTCCCAATGGTTAGTTTATTTTGAAGTGGCCTAAATCGTGCTACAGAACTCAACCTGGAAAGCTTCCAAACAAAAATGGAAATGTGTGTTAATGGAGTTACAACAACTTGTGCATGGTCTGGATAGCTCAGGTATGTTGATTGGAATGTGTTTGAAGTAGTTTTGGACAAAACGCACGAGGGAATTTGATGGTGGCTTCAAGTTTGCAGAATTGGCCCTGTTTTGCAAGAAAATGGAGATTTTGAGTAAGATGAGGTTTGAGTGGTCAAGGGATCGTGCTTCTGGATTGCTAGGGTATGAGAAAACTCGTTTGAAGTGTTTTCTTGAGTTAGTTTTATCAGATATGTGAGATGCCTTGTGTTTGACAAGTTTCTTGTTTTTGAAGCAAGAAAGTGGAAGTGAGGTTATAGGCTTGTACAGGCCATCTTATCACCCTGCATACCAACCTCTTGGCCCCTCTAATTAGTGGATTTGTTTAGCTGCAAGAGATTAGGCTCTATGCTCAAGGATTAGTGGTTTGACATAAAACAACCTTTTGCAAAAATGGAAATGTGCCTTTTACCATTTAGAGATTAAACTTGTGTACAATACCCTAATGACCAAGACAATGCATTAGATCAATGGATTTGCATTAAATTATGCAGTGTGAAATGGTTTAGAGGCCTGCAAACAAGTAGAAAGCCTGCTGGTTTGAAAATGAAACTTGTATGAACATGTATTGGCCATGGATCAAAGTGAGTTTTTGCCAACTTCAAGCATTCGATTCTCCCTAACCACAAAGGTGTTTGAGGAGTTCTTGGATAATTTTGAAAGCTTGCAACATGTAATATAATCCATCTTTGAAATGCAACTTGAAACTCCAAGTGTAACTATGTGAAAAATGGCCAAGAAGATGGGTCAAAATCCTACCTAAACTAGGGCAAAATTTCTCTAAGTTAAAAGTTTTAGGTACCCTTGTTCCAAAAATCATAACTTGAGATACAAGCTTATTTTGAGAATACTTTGTGAATCAAAGTTGTATACTTTGTGATGTACTACAACTTTCATGTTATAAGTTTTGTTTGAATCCATTTGCATCTTGGTAAAAATGTGGGGTAAAGTTAGGAAAAAATAAGAAAATTTCATAACTTAGAAAATTTCTAAGTTATGAAAATTTTCCATTTTAAACCCTAATTTGCATTTTTGGGTTTCTTGATGAACAAGTTTCATAATTTGACATGTCTTGATGAAAAATGACCCTTGACACTTGATTTTGACCAAAAAGTCAAAGTTTGACTTTTCAGTGTACAGTCAAATTTTGATCAGTTGACTGAAAAATTCATTTGTCAACCCAATGCATTTGAGGTCTTTTGAACTTGTTGAGTGGGTCAAGATAATGTCATTGAGTCCTTGTGTACATGGTTGAGCTTGATTTTCCATTGGCTAGGTCAAACAGTCAAAAATTGCCTTTGCACAGTCAAAACCCTAAAAAGGACCATTTTGCCCTTTTGGTGATCTGATCAAATTTCTTGTGGAATTATGATCCAAACTTGATCAAATGGTTCATATGAGTTCATAATTTTGATGTGGGTCAAAATTTATGAGATTTGACTATCAATTGGCCACAGTTGACTTTTTCCCCAATACAGCTGATTTCTAGGTCAACTGTCTAATTGACTGGGCAAAAATTCGATTCAAGGCTTGAAACTTGGTATGGAAAAACTTATGAGTTCAACATGAAGTATGAAAGTAACTTTGGGCATTGCAAGTTAAAAATTCCTTGTGCAAACTCAAACCCTAATTTAGGCCATCAGTGCAAGGAGATGTCTTGAGCAGAGAAAACCCTAACTTGATCTTGAGTTCCAAAAGCCTTGTGATGAGAAATGTTGATAAAATGAGAGGGAAAATTTTGGGGTACAACAGTTGCCCGTGTTCAATCTTCTTGAACCTGAAGAGTTAGATTGGCAAGTTCGCCTTTCGCGACTCGAAGGTAAAAGAGGATTGGACACTAGAGTGTCCGTAAATTTGCACTCGTCAAAATATAGCTGAGGAAATGGGCTTAAAGATGCCATTTAGAGATGGTAGAATCTTACTGGAGATGGGCTTAAAGATTCCATCCAAGAATGTTTGTTGAATTACAATGTTATAGGTCAGAAGAATGAGCATCAAAATGGTATCCATGTCTGGAATGCATTTGAACTGTATCTGGAGACTGAGTCTGTTATGAGCAAAAGAATGGCGTCTGTGTCTGGAGCGTATCTGAGCTGTAATTGAAGTTGAGACCTGTATGAATAGCAGAATGACTTCCGTGTTTGGAATGTATCTGAAACTGTAACTGGGATCTGAATTTATATGAGCAAAGGAATGGCATCCGTGTCTGGAACATATCTGGGTTGTAACTGTGTTTAAATATCAGAATGACTATCGTGTCTGGAGTGTATTTGTATTGTATCTGAATTCTGAATGGGCGATAGAGAAACATATGTGTACAGAGCATCTTTGGGCTGGGGATAAATTCCGAATGAGTGACAGAATGACAACCGTGTCTGGAACGTATCTGGACTGTATCTGAAGTTGAGATCTGTATGAGTAGCAGAATGACTTCCGTGTCTGGAGTGTATCTGAGACTGTAACTGGGATATGAATAAGTGACAGAATGACTTCCGTGGAGACTGCACCGGGGAGAGTCAATCTTCTGGTGTAAGGGCCAGAATGGCATTCGTGTCTGGAGCGTATCTGAACTTGTAGTTGATAGTTGAATCTGAATGAGAGATAGAATGGTTGTCGTGTCTGGAGCGTATCTAGTTTGTATCAGATTGCTGAAGTCTGAATGAGTAATAGAATGACCGCCGTGTCTGGGGGTGTATCCATATTGTATCTGGCTTGAAATTTTGAATGAGTAATAGAATGACCGTCGTGTCTGGGGTGTATCCATACTGTATCTGAATAATTGTTAACGATAGCCTTTTAATCTTATCCTGAAAAGGGTAAAATGTTAGCTAAAACACAAAGTTATGTTGCATGATATGTACGATGCAATGAACTGTGTTTCATCAATGTTTATGATATATGAATGTAATGGATGTGCATGTAAGCTGAGTAGTTGTCTTGCTGAGGAAAATAAATCCTTGATAACTGGAGATAAAGAAATTTTTGACTGCTGTCGGGGAAAGTAAATTCTTGACCGATGCTGGGGATTTCAAAAATCTTTGATTGTTGAAGATGAGAAATCCTTGCTGACTACTTGGGGATAGTAGATCTCTGTTGTTTGAGAAGGAGAAATCCTGGGACCACTGCTGGAGATTGAAAATCCTCGGCGATTTGTGGGGATTAACAAGGGTTCTGACAACTTCTACGAGGAATGAGGATCCTTCATGACTTTCCTGGGAAATAAGGAAAACTCTGAAAATATCTACTGGGGAGTTAAAACCTAGGAGGCTTCTGCTTGGAGAAATGAGACCATGAATCTTCGATCTGCTGGGAGATAACTCTGTGGGGAGAATATATACTCGGCCGATGAAATCAGGAGCTTTGGGTTGTATGCCAAACTACTGGGGAATCATCTTGGTTGGGGATAAGCCAAGAAGTTAACTGTTATCTGCTTGGTTTTCAGACTTTTAAGATAGCCTGCTGGGGAAATTGGGGGAAGTTGAACAGTTGGAAATTTGACTTCGCTGGGGAAGAAGGTTTAGAATATTCCGGCTCCGCTGGGGATCGGGAGTTTGAACTCTGATGGGAACTTGTACTCCGAGGTTTTAGCTTGTTTGGGGATCTGAACGATGTATTGTAGAGGATTTCTTCTGGAATAGCACAAAGATATCTTCCTACACCTTCAACCTATCAGTAACTATCTTTTCTCAATTTTGTTTTATTTGTAAGAAGTGATTATATTCAAATGCATATGCCTATTTAACAAAACATTGGACGTTTTCAAATAAAACATAAGTATGAAAAAGAAAGAAAGGCAAGCAAATTTCTGCACTTTGAAGTATTTTTGTATTAACTTTTGTAAGTATCTTTGTACAAAGGAGACAGACATCCTAGTAAGAGAATGTTGTCGTAAAAATTGAGAAAAATTTTATACAAGAGAAAGATGGCTATGTGTAATAATTCCATGGGATTCCCATTCTTCTATAGCCTTCACAACTCTGAGTGTCTTGTCCATTCGCTTCTTCGTCCGCCGATGATTGGATTGATCAGAAGCTTGGAGCTTGTTGGTGAAGAGATTGTTCTTAAAGTGATCCGACGAGACATAGTCATACGCTTTGATTCCCTAACTTTTGCCTGGACCGCCCTTTCGAGTTTTCGGTCCACCGGGAAACCCTTTTTTGCCCAAGCCGCCCTTTCGGGTTTTCAACTTGACGGGTGTACAGATTTTTGGTTTTTATCCCTAATTTTTACCTGAACCGCCCTTTCGGGTTTTCGATTCACCGGGATGCCCATTTTTGCCCAAGTTGCCCTTTTGGGTTTTCAACTTGTCGGGTCGTTTTATGCATAGTATCTTTTGACTATGTCTGTGTTTGCAGGGTGCAGCAAGTCGTCACCGTCCATGGTGGTTAGAATCATTGCCCCACCAGAAAAGATGCTCTTGATCACAAATGGTACTTCGTAAGTAGGAGTCCACTTGCCCCTGGGATCACTTTGCGGCAAGATGATCCGCTTGATTACAAGATCTCCGACTTGATATACCTGACGCCTGACTTTCTTGTTGAAAGCCTTGATCATCCGTTTTTGGTAAGTCTGACCATGTCAAACAACAGTAAGTCGTTTTTCGTCGATCAAGTTAAGTTGATCAAGCCGGGTCTGAATCCAATCGTCTTCACTTAAACCGGCATCCTTCATAATCCTCAAGGAAGGAATCTGAACTTCCATGGGTAGAACAGCTTCCATGCCATATACCAAAGAGAATGGAGTTGCCCCTGTTGAAGTACGTGCCATGGTACGATATCCATGCAGAGCAAACGGTAACATCTCATGCTAGTCCTTGTAAGTGACTGTCATCTTTTGAATGATCTTCTTGATATTTTTGTTTGCGGCTTCAACAACACCGTTCATCTTCGGCCGGTAGGGAGATGAATTGTGATGATAAATCTTGAACTGTTCGCATAGAGCGGTGATCATGGTGTTGTTCAAATTTGTACCGTTGTCTGTGATGATCCTGTCGGGGATACCATACCGGCATATGAGGTTTTGCTTGATGAAGCGGGCAACCACATTCTTTATAACTGAGGCATAGGAAGCTGCCTCGACCCACTTGGTAAAATAATCAATAGCCACCAAGATGAAGCGATGTCCATTGGATGCCGTAGGCTTGATCTCTCCAATCATGTCAATTCCCCACATTGCGAATGGCCAAGGAGCTGTCAGAACGTTGAGAGGAATAGGAGGAATATGTACCTTGTCGGCGTAGACTTGGCATTTGTGGCAAGTACGGGAATGTTGATGACAATCAGCTTCCATGGTAGACCAGTAGTAGCCTGCCCTTAGAATCTTCTTAGCCATCGTATGTCCGCTCAAGTGGGTGCCAAATGTGCCACTATGTATTTCGGTCATGATCAACTCTGCTTCAACCTTATCCACACAACGAAGTAGAACACAATCATAACTGCGCTTATAAAGGATGTCATTGCTTAGGAAGAACTTGGCGGAAAATCTCCTTAAGAACTTTTTGTCATTGACGGAAGCTCCTTCAGGGTATTCTCGAGTCTGGAGATACCTTTTGATTTCATGAAACCAGGGTTGTTCCACTACTTCTTTGGTGTTAATCTCGTGACAGTGCGCAGGTTCGTCCATTCGCTCGATGGTGATTTGGGGAGCCTCGTTATCCCAGTTGAGTTTAAACATGGAAGACATTGTAGCCAGAGCATCGGCTAACTGATTTTCTTCTTGCGGGAAATGCTCGAAGGTAATCTGCTCGAAATGAGGCAACAATGTCAAGACATGTTCTTTGTATGGGATAAGATTAGGATGTTTGGTATCCCACTCTCCTTTGACTTGACTGATTACCAAAGCCGAGTCCCCAAATACGACCAAAGATTTGATTCCCAAGTCTATAGCAGCCTTGAGGCCAAAGATGCAAGCTTCATATTCAGCCATGTTGTTGGTACAACTGAAGCAAAGTCGGGCAGTGAAGGGTGAATGGCAACCTTCCAGAGAAATGAGTACTGCACCGATACCGTTGCCAAGTGCATTTGAAGCACCATCAAAGTACAGGGTCCATCGGGATCCTTGTTCAGGTTCGTCATACAGTCCGTTACCTTCAATGTTGTCCAATGTCATGATGTCCTTGTCCGGGAAATCGAATCTCATAGATTGGTAATCTTCGACGGCTTGATGAGCTAGATGGTCAGCTAGTACACTCCACTTTATAGCTTTTTGGGTAGTATACTGGATATCATACTCAGTCAGGATCATCTGCCATCTAGCGATTCTTCCAGATAAAGCAGGCTTCTCGAAGATATACTTGATCGGATCCATCTTGGAAATCAGTAGAGTGGTATGAGTCAACATATACTGCCTTAGCTGGTGAGCAGCCCATACCAAAGCGCAACAAGTTTTCTCGAGCATTGAGTAGTGAGTCTCACAGTCAGTAAACTTTTTGCTAAGGTAATAAATGGCATGCTCTTTTCGGTCAGACTCGTCATGTTGGCCCAGTATGCACCCCATTGAGTTATCCAAGACAATTAGATACATGATTAACGGCCTTCCTTCGACGGGTGGCATCAGAATAGGAGGTTCTAGTAAGTACTCCTTGATCTTATCAAAAGCAACTTGACAATCATTGTTCCAGTCAACTACCTGATCTTTCTTCAGCAGTTTGAAAATTGGCTCACAGGTAGATGTCAGGTGAGAGATGAACCTCGCGATATAGTTTAAGCGTCCCAAGAATCCTCTAACCTCCTTTTCAGTGCGGGGGGAAAGCATTTCTTGTATAGGTTTTACTTTAGCTGGATCAACCTCAATGCCTTTGTTGTTGACAATAAATCCCAAAAGTTTACCAGACCTAAATCCAAAAGTGCACTTGCTTGGGTTCAGTCTGAGCTTATACTCCTTCAACCTGGAAAACAGCTTTTGAAAATGATCAAGGTGTTCTTCTTCTGTCTGTGATCGAGCTATCATTTCGTCTATGTAAACTTCGATCTCATGATGTATCATATCATGAAACAAAGCTACCATGGCGCGTTGATAGGTTGCCCCTGCATTCTTCAGTCCGAATGGGATCACTTTGTAGCAGAAGGTACCCCATTGCGTGACAAATGTAGTTTTCTCCATGTCCTCGGGGGCCATTTTGATCTGGTTGTATCCTGAGAATTCGTCCATGAAGGAAAATACCTTGTGTTGAGCTGTGTTGTCAACCAAGATGTCGATGTGTGGTAGTGGAAAATCTTCTTTAGGGTTAGCCCTGTTTAAATCTCGATAGTCCACACACATTCTGACTTTGTCGTCCTTCTTAGGTACTGGCACAATGTTAGCAACCCATTATGGATAGGAACTAACAGCCAGAAAGCCAGCGTTGAATTGCTTCATTACTTCAGATTTGATCTTCTCAGACATGTCGGGCCTCATTCGACGGACCTTTTGCTTAATCGGTGGATAGTCTTCTCTTGTAGGGAGACGGTGAACTACGATATCTGTATCTAGTCCTGGCATGTCTTAATAAGACCAGGCAAAGATTTCAACATATTCGTTCAACAACTGCACTAAGCGCTCCTTGACACTTGGTTCCAGGTTGGCACTCACTTTTACTTCTTTCCTGTCTTCCTCTGTCCCCAAGTTGATGGTTTCTAGCAACTCTTCATGAGACAAAATAGCCCTCTCTTCTTGTTGCAAAAGTCTGGCTAACTCTCCCGGCACTTCACAGTCTTTGTCAACTTCGTACTCAACATGATTGACCAAATCTTCAGAGTTATCGAAGGCTAAAGCAGAATAGTCACCCATGGAATCCGGAGTGGATGGGTACCTGCATTTGTGAGTGTGGCTGTGTGTAAGGGATAGCCATCCTTAAACAAACAAAAATGCAAAAGGAAAGAAAATGAACACAACAGTTTATGAAAACGTCCAATGATTCATTAAAACATGGCATATGATAATGAAGAAAATCAAGCCCTTACAAAAGGACCTATATGCCCTGGGCAAGGCATAAGGTGAAAATAGTGTGCGAATTGTTTTAGTTATTACAGACCGAAATAAGAAATTATTCAAAGATAAAATTACTGGTTGATAAAGGTGATGGGAATAAAATCCTTTGCTTCCCAGTTGCTTAAACCCCCTTCAACGGTCGGAAAAATCCAATCTTCGAAGTTGTTCTCTTCATCTTCATCTTCAATAGCATTAACTTCATGGTGAGTGATCCTTACAGGTGGCCTTCCAGTCTTGGAGCGACGCATAGCTTTTTGTCCTGCAGCTGTAAACCGTAGTCCAAATTTGTTCGTCTTATGGGGAAAATCAGGCAATTGCCCCCATATTGTACTCTTCCCTTCTTTGATCACCGCCTCTGCGTCCTTGAGAGATGCCATCCTAGGCACATGCTTGGGAACGATAGGCACCTCAACCATTATTTTCGCAACTGCTACCTCAGGAGAAACTTCTTCAAAATGTTGGAAAGGCGTTTCGATGAACTCGCCATCCAACTCCACATAGCGGAAGGAATTGAGATGACTTATCATGTACTCTTCCTCACCGTGCACTGTTATAGTCTCACCCTTAACAGGATATTTCAGCATTTGGTGCAAAGAGGAGGTAACTGCCCCGGCATAATGGATCCACGGTCTTCCTAACAAACACGAATATGACGGACGGATGTCCATCACATAAAAGGTGGAGTTGAAAACTTCTGTTCCTACTTTGATAGGAATGTCAACCTCCCCATGAACCATTCTTTTGGACCCATCAAATGCCCTAACAACGATGTTACTAGGTTTGAGGGTCAATCCTTCGCAGTCCAATCGGTCTAAGGCTTTCTTCGGCAGCACATTCAAGGAAGAACCAGTATCAACTAAGACATGGGCGAGGGTGGTTCCCCTGCATTCAACTGAGACATGTAGCACGTCATTGTGTTTCCTTCCTTTGGGAGTCAAGTCAGCATTGGAAAAGCCAAGGCCATTATCAACAGTAAGACTGGCCACACACTCCTGAAACTAGTCAGCCGAAGTCTCTTGGGGTACATGTGCCGCCTTCAAAAATTTGATCAGGGCCTTAGCATGGGCCTCAGAACAGAGTAGAAGAGCCAACATTGAAATTTTAGAAGGGGTCTGCCCTAGCTGTTCCACGACGTCGTAGTCACTCTTTCTGATTATTTTCAAGATTTCATCCATTTCTTTCTGAGTGGTTTCGGGGATAACCACAGCATGAGCCTTCGTCCTGACAGGCGCTTCTAGTATCCCCTTACCCTTATCGGTATTATCAACAGATGGTCTTTCTTCAGGAGTATCCAATTCTTCAATTACCGGGTCTCGCACAGATGACTTAACAGGTGCAGAAGCTTTCGAGGGTCCGAAAACTGCTCGGGGGGGAGCAATCTCCGGAGAAAAGATCCGGCGGCTGCGGGTTATCTTGCTTGTACCCACAATGTTCCCTATATCAGGGTTTTCTTCTTCAGAATTATCTTGGACTTCCTCAATCTGTTTGATACCATGATAGAAGATTTCTCCCCCATAGTTCCATGGTAGCGTTCTGATAGATTGATACGGGACAGGTCCCGGCATGGTGATTTTTAATGGTACAAATTTAGGATCGGGTGTAATCCTGACAGGCCTTTTGCAAGCCTTGGGAGGATTGTCGGAAATGGTTATGATTGCAATATTGTTGGTTAAATTATCAAAAGTAGCAGGAGTAACAAGAGTGAAGGTATCAACAGGGGTTTTTTGGAAGAGTATCTCTTGGGTATCCATCAGGCGTTGGACACCTGATTTCAACATTAGGCAATCAGATTGTATGTTCAAACAAAAGTAGCAGTCCTTCCCGCAGCCTGGGAATATCCCGGTTCTCATCAAATTTTCTTTAATCACTAGTAACGGAGTCAAAAGGTCAGTAACATCAGTAACATGAAGGTCCTCCATAACGGCATGAATATTATTACCGTGCTTGGGCATTGGGGCAAAAATCACATTTGGCTTTTCGGGCGCATCGAATTCTACTTCCTTGGCGTCAATCAGGTCTTGGATTTTGTTTAAGCGCCCAACAATTATTTGTATCATGCCCAACACTGTCAGAGTGGTAAGCACACTTGGCATTGGAGTGGTAGTACGGAGAGGAGGTGTTCGGGTTCTTTGTCGCTTCCTTCAAACTGGTAAGATTCAGCTTTAACAATGGGGGAGTACTTGCGCTGGAGTCATGTTGACTCGAATGAACTTCCGTTGTGGCCTTTCTACCCGTTGTTGATTAGGTCTCGACTGATTGTTACGAGGTTGATCATTTGAAGAGTTCTGAATCATTACAGCCCCTACAGTTGGCCGGCGCTCGGTTCTTCCTTGACTTTTCTGAGAATAAACAGCAGAGGCTTCCTTTTTAGCTGGGAAGGTTTTCTTGACAGTGGTGGACGCGGAGGCATCTTTCTGAATCTTTCCACTTTTAATACCAGCCTCAACCCTTTCGCCGGTCAAAATTAGTTCGGTAAATCCCGCGGAAGAACTCCCGATTAGATGATTGAAGAAAGGGCCAGACAGGGTCCCCAGAAACATGTCAACTAGCTCACTATCCGACAATGGTGGCTGCACCCTTCCAGCCAGATCACGCAACTTCTGGGCATACTCTTTAAATCCTTCATTAGAAGCCATACCCATACTCTGTAGTTGAGTATGAGTGGGCGCTAAATCAGCGTTGTATTGGTATTAACGGTAGAAAGCAGCAGCTAAGTCTTCCCAATTGTGGACCTCAGACCTCTCAAGTTGATAGAACCAGTCCAATTGTGTACCTGACAAACTGTCTTGGAAAAAGTGTACCCAAAGGTCTTTATCAGATGAGTGGGGTTGGATCTTTCTGACATACGATCTCAGATGCATCTTTGGGTAGGACAGGCCGTCATACTTAGAAAATGTTGGTACTTTGAACTTGGGAGGGATAACGATCCCAGCGACCAACCCTAGTTCTTCAAAATCTAAACCAGGTACCCTTTGCAACTCCATGGCTGCCAATCTATCCTCTAGATTCTTATATTTATCATCCGCCGGGGGATATTGCTGTTCGGAGTAATCTTCGTCTTCTTCCTCTTCCTCCTCTTCAACTTCAGATTCAGACGGTACAGCAACCCCTTTTCCTTTACCAGCCCCTTCATCACACGTTGAGGGGAACTCGAGAACTTTTCTAGCATTGCTTTCAAACCTTCTTCCAAAAGTGGCTACTCCGGGCCTTTTCTTCTTTTTCTCTTTATTTTTCTCCAACAGTGCTTTAAGGTCCTCTTGACCCTTTGCTAAGGTCACGAGGAGTTGCTGCAATTGAAAATTTTGTGCTTGCAGATCCTTAACCGTCTGCTCCAAATCCATCTTGCTGAAATAAACAGCAGAAAGATAAGGAAACCTGGTGTGAATACCTGTTTATGCATATGATGAATGGTATGTTATTCATGTAATGCATTCAAGGATTCAGAAATTCAAATTGGTTGTAAACAAAAAGGAACACACGTCATATTAAGAAGAAATTGTTAGTACATAAGTGCCCCATGGGAAAAATATTACAAAATTCTAAATGTAAAAAGACATTGCGCATCCTCTTTGGTACGATGTAAGTGTTGAGAGTTTCCTCCTTATGAAGTCGGCGGGTAAGCTCCAAAACCTTATTCTCACTGGCATAGAAGCTGGCTTCAAAAGTATTTCGTTCTTCCTTGAGTTGGATCCAACTCTTTTGCATTTCTTCCCATGATGTTGGCATGTCATGATGTAGGATGGTGTATGGAACTTCTCCTTCCATAACAGGCTCTTTGATCAAGGGGAGAATGTGAGGGTATGGCATCATAAGATTCTGGGCGCGGGTTTGTACCCACTTGAGATAAGGCTCAAGGGGGATGGAATTCTTGTGCCCCAGTGTCTTACTATCCACTTTGTTGGGCATCCTCCAAGCTCTGATGAACCTTTGTCGAAGTCCTTGCGCATCATTGTCGAAGTCAAAAACTAGGTCAGGAATCAGCATGTCATGAGGGCCATCCCTCCGAGCATATCCAAACTGTCTTAGAGCTAAACAGGGGTTATAGGTAATGCCTCCCTTAATGCCAAGTAGTGGGACATTAGGGAATTCCCCACAACAATCAATGATGATGACATTTTCTCTGGACCGAGAACACCAATGTATATCAGAATGTGTGAGGGTCATCAATCGTTGTGACCACCTTAAACCATGCTCATTCTTCAAAACTGATTGTGGAAGGTGATAAATAAACCACCTTGCTAGGAGAGGAGTACATCACATGAGAACACCTTTTTTCCTCATTGTTCGTGTGTAAAATGAGTGTAGGATGTCCCCAAGCAATGTAGGTATAGGATTCCTGGATATGAAAATATTGACAGCATTCACATCTATAAGTTGATCAGGGTTTGGGAACAATACCAACCCATAGATAAGGAGTGCCACAATCTCTTCAAAGGCTTGTAGATCAAGGGAATTCCAGCAGTCTTGTGCCTTCTCAAACAGAAACTTTGCCAAGAAACCCTTGACACCACTTCTGATTTCCCAATGTCCCTTGATGTCAGATGGTTGCAAGTGTAATGCTTGAGCAACATCTTCAGGCTTTGGTTCTTTTTCTGTACCGTTGTAGGGTAGTTGATGAAGAATAGGAATTCTCAGGAGTTGAGAAAATTCCTCCAAAGTAGGCACTAGTTGGTAATCAGGAAATGTAAAGCAATGGTGTAGGGGGTCAAAGAACTGGAAGAGCAATTTCACCATATCTTCTTCAATGTTGGAGTTGACCAAGTTGAGAAGTCTACCATGTCTTTCACTGAAGATAGAATTCTCTGGAATCCTAGAAGTAAGCTCCTTGATTTGAGGAGGGATTCTTACAAGGTTGATTTGAATTGTTTTCCTGCGAAGAGATTCCATGACCTACAAAACAAGAACAAAGATGAAGATCCAAACCCTTGAAATGGTTAGTGGATGCATATGATGCTTTATGATGTTCATGATGGATGCACAAACACATGTACAAGCAAGTCACACAAAACCCTAGTTTCAGGCTTGCATGAGGTTTCATAGGTAAATACCCTCTTGAGTTTAGTTGGCTCAAACCTGTCCTATAAATAGTAACCGGGTTCTAAGGAGCTCAATATCACTGGATTGTTTTCTATGTTCATTGTTTTGGTTTAGCCACTTAACTAGCGACCAAAATATTCCAAGAAAACAACCCTCAATGAGTGTAGTATCGAGTATCTACCAACTTCGGACTGCACCAAAGCCGGTCATCTCACTACCCCTAATAAAAGGCCAAGATGGTCAAGTAAGGTTCTATGAGTTCATTAGTGCTTTATGACATCACTCAGCGGCCCCTTATTCTCTTTGATTGACTCAAAGGCTACCGGTACTCACAAATATGTCGCACTAATATAGCTATTGCTTCAACCATGTTGGTATACCCCGCACAGTTTCCACAACGTATTTCTATTTACCTATGAATGTTTCCCAAATCCGGGTAGAGGATTTCAAGCCCAAACAAGAGAACCAAATGTAAAGAAATCAAAGCAAACAATAATCATGCAAAGGGTGATCTAAGCCCTAAGGTTACTCCACTTTTAAAAATGTCCCCAACAGAGTCGCCAGTTCTGTGATACGGTGGGAGAACTGACTTGGGATTTTGCGTTTGTGTTCGCAAATGTTTCGGTTTAGCAAGAGTCACCACCGACTTTTTATTTTATCCTAAGGAAAGGTTAAAAAGCACAAGAAAGACCTTTGAGATTTTTTCTTGGGTTCGGGGAGTAGATTATAGAAAGGGAAGGTATTAGAACCCTTTCTATCCATGGTTATCCATGGGCTCTTAGTTACTTACTTAGATCACTTGCTTTGCTTTCCAATTGTTTGAAATGGTGCTCTTCAATTGTTTGAAATGGTGCTTTGTGCGTGGTTTTGGAATATGTTTTAAAAAGAGGCCATCATTGTGGCAACCTTTGTAATGATTCTTATTTGAATGTATACAAAGGTGTTTTTGTCTTTTGAAAAGTTTTCAATGTTTTGAAAGTAGGGTTTTGTAATTTGTGTAGTGAAGTGTGTTTTGAAGATAGCAAGGATGTTTTGCAAGCTTTTGATCAAGTAACTAAGAGTTATCTACCCTATTTTACTCAAAGATCTTTCTTATGTTTTTAACCCTTTTAACAGTGTTGTTTCACCATTGTATTTGGTGAACAACCTTGTGTTAGGATGTTAAACGGGACAGGCGCGGGTCATCGTATAGACCATGATAACAATGGTGTCAAGTATTTTTGGCAATTTTCTTAAGGGACTTGATCATTTTGTTTAGGCAACTTAGATGGCGTCATCGAGGGACTATGATCTTTGTTTTGTTTTTGTTTGCCAAAATACTTGACATGCATACCATGGCCCATTTTGAAGGCAACAAGTGGATTGTAACCCTAGGGGTTCAAGTGTGCATTGTGTTTGATTTTCATGCATTTTGTCTTTGATTAGGTCAAACTATTAGTTGGTTTTGATTTTGCATACAAACCCTAAGTCTAATCATGACATAATTGAAAGCATTTAAAGGTGCGAGAATTTAAATTCTACACTATTACAACATGATATAGGGAGGGGGGGTACAAATTTGAATAGGGGATTATTTTGCAAGAAATATAAAACCCTAATTACTATTACATCCAAATTGAATTTGCAAGGCATAATATTTAAATGTACAATATTTAAATAAATACAATAAATAAATATTAAATAAAATGTATTATGCAAAAAAGTTTTTATTTGTTCATGTATGCAAAAAGTATTTTTTTTATGTAAAGAAATGTAAATAAATAAATAAAAGAAGTCAATTTTAATTATTTTTTATTTTTAGGGCAAAAACCCTAATTTCTCAAGAAGTGATGTTATTTATTATTTATTTACAAAAATATATCAATATTTACAAAAAATGAAATATATTCAAAAAAAGCATTTTTTAGTATAAATAATGATAAAAATATAATATAATATTTTTGTGTTTTATTTCTAAGTTTTTTAATAAAATAAAAATAAAAAATATGTATATATATATATATATATATATATATATATATATATATATATATATATATATATATATATATATATATATATATATATATATATATATATATATATATATATATATATATATATATATATATATATATATATATATATATATATATATATATATATATATATATATATATATATATATATATATATATATATATATATATATATATATATATATATATTAAGTGTATATAGAAATAAAATAAATTATTTACAAAAATGTATATATTTCAAGAAAATATTTTCAAATGTGAATAAAAATAATAAATGAAAATAAAAGTATTTTTTTTACATTATTTTTAAGTTTAAAGAAAATAATACAAAGTATTTAAGCATTTTAATATTAGAAGTAATTGAAATAAATACCAAATAAATATAAAAATTTATGAAAATATTTTTTTAAGTATTTTTTATGTTAGAAAATAAAATATCAAAGTCAGAAATGAAATAAAAATGCAAAAATAATAAAAATACAAGAAATGGGCCAGGGGGTGTGAAACTGAAAAATGGGGTGTGAAAAGCAAGACCAAGCCAGCCCAGCCCAAAAACTTCATCTTCTTCCTCTGTTCAAACACCAAAACGCGCGTTCTGTGTACAAACTGCTATCTCCTGATTCTGTGCTTTTTTGACAAAACTCATAACATAAAACTTGTAGAGCATCAAACAACGAATCTAACCATATAAAAAACTTAAGCTAACTCTCAAAGACCAGAGAGAATTTCTCTGGCCCTAATTTCTAACCTAGTTTTTTCAGAAAGTTCATGAATGAAATTCTCCTAGCACGATTAATATAAATGAAAATTAAGCACATGTATGGTTTCAGGGCTATGAATACAACATCTTTCATTCAGAAACCTAAGTCTAACTATTCCTAAATAGAGAGATGGAAGTTCGTGAAATACCTGTTTCAGTTGAGTTCAAGCTGGACAATGCAATAACTTTCAATGGTGCTTGAGGTTCTTTTGAGCTTGCCTGATGTCCACTGAAGCTTTCCCAATGCTTAGTTTGTTTTGAAATGGCCTGAATCGTGCTACAGAACTCAACATGTAAAGCTTCCAAACAAAAATGGAAATGTGTGTTAATGGAGTTACAACAACTTGTGCATGGTCTGGATAGCTCAGGTATGTTGATTGCAATGTGTTTGAAGTAGTTTTGGACAAAACGCATGAGGGGATTTGATGGTGGCTTGAAGTTTGCAAAACTGGCCCTGTTTTGCAAGAAAATGGATATTTTGAGTAAGAGGAGGTTTGAGTGGTCAAGGGCTCGTGCTTCTGGCTTGCTAGGGTATGAGAAAACTCGTTTGAAGTGTTTGCTTGAGTTAGTTTTATCAGATATGTGAGATGCCTTGTGTTTGACAAGTTTTGTGTTTTTGAAGCAAGAAAGTGGAAGTGAGGTTATAGGCTTGTACAAGCCATCTTATCACCCTGCATACCAACCTTTTGGCCCCTCTAATTAGTGGATTTGTTTATCTGCAAGAGATTCGGCTCTATGCTCAAGGATTAGTGGTTTGACATAAAGCAACCTTTTGCAAAAATGGAAATGTGCCTTTTACCATTTAGAGATTAAACTTGTGTACAATACCCTAATGACCAAGACAATGCATTAGCTCAATGGATTTGCATTAAATTATGGAGTGTGAAATGGTTTATAGGCCTGCAAACAAGTAGAAAGCCTGCTGGTTTGAAAATGAAACTTGTATGAACATGTATTGGCCATGGATCAAAGCGAGTTTTTGCCAACTTCAAGCATTCGATTCTCCCTAACCACAAAGGTGTTTTAGGAGTTCTTGGACAATTTGGAAAGCTTACAACATGTACTATAATCCATATTTGAAATGCAACTTGAAACTCCAAGTGGAACTATGTGAAAAATGGCCAAGAAGATGGGTCAAAATCCTGCCTAAACTAGGGCAAAATTTCTCTAAGTTAAAAGTTTTAGGTACCCTTGTTCCAAAAATCATAACTTGAGATCCAAGCTTCTTCTGAGAAAACTTTGTGAATCAAAGTTGTAGAATTTGTGATGTACTACAACTTTCATGTTATAAGTTTTGTTTGAATCCATTTGCATCTTGGTGAAAATGTGGGGTAAAGTTAGGAAAAAATAAGAAAATTTCATAACTTAGAAAATTTCTAAGTTATGAAATTTTTCCATTTTAAACCCTAATTTGCATTTTTTGGTTTCTTGATGAACAAGTTTCATAATTTGACATGACTTGATGAAAAATTACCCTTGGCACTTGATTTTGACCAAAAAGTCAAAGTTTGACTTTTCAGTGTACAGTCAAATTTTGATTAGTTGACTGGAAATTTCATCTGTCAACCTAATGCATTTGAGGTCTTTTGAACTTGTTGAGTGGGTCAAGATAATTTCATTGATTCCTTGTGTCCATGGTTGATCTTGATTTGCCATTGGCTAGGTCAAACAGTCAAAAATTGCCTTTGCACAGTCAAAACCCTAAAAATGACCATTTTGCCCTTTTGGTGATCTGATCAAATTTCTTGTGGAATTGTGATCCAAACTTGATCAAATGGTTCATATGAGTTCATAATGTTGATGTGGGTCAAAATTCATGAGATTTGACTGTCAATTGGCCACATTTGACTTTTTCCCCAATATAGTTGATTTCTAGGTCAACTGTCCAATTGACTGGGCAAAAATTTGATTCAAGGCTTGAAACTTGGTATGGACAAACTTATGAGTCCAACATGAAGTATGAAAGTCAGTTTGGGCATTGCAAGTCAAAAATTCCCTGTGCAAACTCAAACCCTAATTTAGGTCATCAGTGCAAGGAGATGTCTTGAGCAGAGCAAACCCTAGCTCGATCTTGAGTTCCAAAAGCCTTGTGATGAGAAATGTTGATAAAATGAGAGGGAAAATTTTAGGGTACAACACATAGCAGCAGAGATAACATAGAGATTTTGGATGGGGTTTGCCCCAGCTGCTCGACCACATTGTAGTCGCTCTTTTTGATAATTTTCAAAATTTCCTCCATCTAATGTCTAGAGGCTTTCACAGTAATTTTCTTTGGTGCCTCCGTCCGGGAAGGCTCGTTAGTGGTCCCTTTTCCCCGAGTATCAGATGACTCGGCAACAGGGGTAAGAATGGGAACTTGAACATGAATAGCAGTAGGTACACTGGCATGTGTAATGACAACAGGCGTCCGAACAACTAGCGGAGAGATCTCAGGGGAGAAAAGTCTTTCGCTGCGGGTGACTTTGGCAGGTCCAGCAATATTGCTGACGTCAGTATCAGCCTCTTCCGAATTCAAATCTTGTTTAACTCCATGATAGTATACGTCATCCCCATAATGCCACGGGACCTCTTTATCGGATGTATAGGGGATAGGCCCAGGAACAGTGATGATCAATGGTGTGATTCTTGGAACAGATGTAATTCTAACAGGCTTTCTCGAGGAAGCCTTGGAAGAATTGTCGAAAATGGTGATGATAGCAACTTCTTCAGTAGGAACCAAAGGAACAAGAGTCTTCTCAAACAAAATTTCTTTATTATCCATCAGGCGTTGGACACCTGACTTCAAAAGATGGCAACCGGTAGGTAGGACGGAACACATACGACAATCTTCGTCACAGCCCGGAAATAAACCGGCTAATATAAGGTTCTTCTTTACTGTCATTAAGGGAGTAACAATGTCTTTCAAAGAAACCACAAACAAGTCTTCATCTATAGCATTCGCTCCATGCTTGGGCATATGAGCAGTCACAACATTAGGTTTTTCAGGTGCTTCAAATTCAATCTCCTTCGCATCAATCAAGTCCTGTACTTTGTTTTTCAAGACCCAACAGTTATCCGTTTCATGCCCCGGGCTATTAGAGTGAAAAGCACAACGGGCATTCGGGTCGTACATGGGTGATGCAGTGTTGGGGGTCTTCGGGGCCTCCTTCAGAATCACCAAGTTGGTTTTCAATAATTGTGGCAGAATTTGGGATAAAGTCATGTTGAGCTGAGTGAATTGTCTTCGCGGTCTCTCGGCCCTTGGTTGATTGTTGCATTGAGGAGCAGCAGCAGGTCTTGAAATAACAACCGCATTAACAGCTTGGCGGTGTTCAGGTCTATTATAGCTTTTTGTGCTGTAAACAGCACTCGACTCCTTCTTAAAGGGATTCTTCTTGGTTCTTAACGAAGCACCCTTCTGTATTTTACCAGATTTGATACCAGCCTCAATTCTTTCCCCGGTCATAATCAGCTCAGTAAACCCGAACGAAGAACTTCCAATCAGATGGTTGAAATACGGACAAGACAAGGTCCCCAAAAACATATCCACTAGTCCATATCAGCCAAGGGTGGTTGCACTCTTCCAACAAGGTCCCTCTACTTCTGAGCATAATCTTTGAAACCTTCGCCCGCACCCATAGACATACCCTGGAGTTGGGTACACGTGGGAGCAAAGTCGACGTTGTATTGGTACTGCTTGTAGAAAGCAGCAGCCAAGTCCTCCCAATTACGGATACTAGCTCCTTCTAGCTGGTAAAACCATTCAAGCCGAGTCCCTGAAAGACTGTCTTGAAAGAAGTGGATCCATAGGTTTTTGTCAGCGGTGTACGGCTGAATCTTCCTCACATACGACCAGAGATGCAGCTTCGGGCAAGAAACTTCGTCGTATTTAGAAAAGGCTGGTGCTTTGAATTTGTGGGGAATCACCACCCCAGACGACAAACCTAGATCACCAAAGTCCAACCCAGGGACCTTCTGAATCTCCATGGCACTTAAACAGTCTTCGAGATGTTTATACCTATCCTAAGCCGGAGGATACTGGTCTTTGTCAAAGTCAGTCTCATGATCAGATACCACAGGGCTAGGCACCCTCCTTTCTTCTTGGTTTTCTCCCCCTCCAGATGAGTGGGATAGATTGACGTCATCTCGCAGCCTGTTTCCGAACCTATGCCCCATGTTCAAGAGGACCGTCTTCTTCTTCTTCTTCTTCTTCTTCTTCTTATCTTTCAAAATAAGGGTCTTCAGATCTTGCTGACCCTTGGATAAACTCATGAACAATTTCTGGAACTGGGCATTTTGAGCCTGTAGAGCTTTGATAGCTTGATCAGTTGATGTTTCGGAAGACATGATGCTGAAATAAACAGCGAAGAAGATGAGAAAAATCTGTAAGGGTACCTGCTATGAGGTGCATGGAATGAAATGCGTATGATATGATTTCAAAGACTTTAGAGATTCAAATTCGTAAACCAAAAAGGAAACACACTTTTATTAGATAGACTTTGAATTCAATTTTTCAACAAATTCCCTCAAGGCGTTATAAGAAAGAAAAACTACAAAGTAAATCAAAACTAGAAACAATTAAAAGACAATCAGCTCTCCCATGGTCGTTTGCCTTTGGTGCTGACATAGTCGTTGAGGACCCGCTCGTTCTCCAACTTCCTTATCAACTTATGAATCTTCTACTCTTGCTCGTGATACTTTTCTCTATAAGTATCCCATTCTTCCCTCAGCTGCATCCAGGACCTCTTCAATTCCCCAATGTCAGTAGGCATGTAAGGGTGTAGGATGGTAGGAGGAACCCCTTCTTCATTGGCAACTTCAACAATTATAGGTAAGACGACTTCGTAGGGAATTCCCAGCTTTTGGGCATGTATGCGAACCCATCAGAGATATGGCTCCATTGGTGGAGAAGTCTTCGCACCCAGCTCGTGTGGATCAGACCTGTGTACCCTATCCCAGGCTCTTATGAATCTGCGGCGTTGCTCGTCACTATCCCCTTGGAAATCAAAGACAATACTTGGCATTAGCAACTCATGAGGTCCTTCCCTCCTAGCTCGCCCAAATTTACATGAGGCCAAACATGGATTATAGGTGATCCCTCCATGGGTTCCTATTAGTGGAACATTGGGGTATTCCCCACAGCAATCAATAATGGCCACATCTTCCATACCCTTGATAGTCCAAATGATGTCATTATGAGAGAGAGACATAATCATGTAGGCCCAGACCATGCCTTCCTTGTTCTTCAAAACTGATTTGGGGAGGTGAGAAATAAACCACCTCTCCAGCAATGGAGCATAACTCATAAGGGTTCCCCATTTCCGAGCAGTACAGGCATAGAGAGAGTGAAGAATGTCACCCAAGAGAGTAGGTACCGGATTACGGGAAATGAAGATATTCACCGCATTCACGTCGAAGAAGGAATCCGAGTTAGGAAACAACACCAAACCATATATAAGAAGAGCTAGAATGTCTTCAAATGCCTGGAAGTCTAGGCTGTCCCAGAACTGATTAGCCTTACCAACCAAGAACTTAGTCAAAAAGCCTTTTGTACCACTTCTAGTCTCCCAGTTTCACATTACCTCAGCCTTTGTCAGATGAAGGGCTGAAGCAATCTCTTCCGGCCTAAGGATCTTCTCCCAACCTGTAAATGGGGTCTTCTCTAGAATGGAAATACCCAGTAGATCAGAGAACTCTTCCAAGGTAGGGACCAACTGGTAGTCTGGAAAAGTAAAGCAATGGTACAGTGGATCAAAGAACTGGACTAAGACACTCAACATCTGCTCATCCATCTTGGAAGTGACCAAACCAAGGAGGTGCCCATGTCTTTTGATGAAGGAGGTAGTATCTGGCATCTTTGTAACCAATTCCTTAAGCAGAGTGGGAACCTGGACAAAGTTGATTCGAATAGTGTTTCTACGCATGGGTGCCATGACCTACAAAACAGAACAAAGATGAATCCCCATGTCTTTGAAATAGGTTAGTCCAATGCAATATGCATGCAATGTCATGATGTCATGATGTCATGTTAGAAAACACACCACAAGTATTCACAAATAGCAAACATGGTTAGGCACACAAGTCACACAGATAGCCCTTAGATTTCAGGATGGCAAGGAATCTAGGTACTACCCTCTTTCAGTTCAGTTGGTTTAAACCTGTCCTAAAAATAGTAATCGGGTTCTAGAGGATCTCAATATCACTGACTATCCTCGATCGGTCATAATTCCAGTTTAGCAACCTTTTCTTGCAGCCAGAATCATCGCGAGAGTTTAGTCTCAATGAGTGTAGCATACTGCTACTGTTCTATGGCCAAGTTGGTCAGTTTAAAGGTTCTAAGGTCAGTTGGTGCTTAATGACCCCTTAGAAGACCCATATTCTCCTTGTTGCGCCACAAGGGATATCAGTACAAACTAAAGTGCAACACCAACGTAGCTACTGCTTCAACCGTATGGGTCTACGCCGTACAGTTCCCTCACAGTTTATTGCTACTTACCTAAAGGGTATTCCCAAGATTCGGGTTAGGATCTATAGTAACTCTGATTCAACCCACAAATATAAAGCATACAAGTCAAGCAATTGAAAACAATATGAACTATTCCTAAGGTACACCCCACTTATAACTGTCCCCAGCAGAGTCGCCAGTTCTGTGATATGGTGGGAAGAACTGACTGTTTTTTGGAATGCTGGTTTGCATTTTGCGTTTGTTTTCACAAAATGTCGTTGTAATCAAGAGTCGCCACCGACTTTTATTTTATCCAACAAGGAAAGGAAAAAAGCACAGAAAAATTCCTTTTTTCGAGATATTTCTTGGGTTCGGGGGTAGATTATAGAAAGGGAAGGTGTTAGCATCCTTTCTATCCGTGGTTATCCACAGGCTCTTAGGTACTTTCTCATATTGTTTTCAAAATGGTTTTCTTTGTGCTTTGTGGGTTTGAAAAAAGTTTTTGTTTGAAAACTTCGATTTAACTCTTGCTTCTGTCCTCAAGAGTGTATGAAGTGTTTTTGAAAACTTTGTTTGAAAAGGGTGTAAGTGTGAAAAAGGTTTTGTTTTTTTTTGAAAGAGCAAGTATCTAAGAACCATCTACCTACTCGAAAAAAGAATCGTTCTATGCTAATGTCCTTTAGACAATGTTATCCCACTATGAGTGAGTAGGTAGCACCATCGTTGGAGTTTGAGGGTCAATTCGAAAGAGGGACATACGGTCACTAAAGCAATGTTAGGACACCTTAGCGGTAATCCTAATGTCTTAGATCATTTGTTTGAGGTAACAATATCCGAGGCAACCATTTTGAGGCGACTATGATCTTTTAGGCAAGAGGACGACCTCTAAAACGACCTATACTCAATGAGCGTGTACGAAGGCAAACAAGTGGGGTATACCCTAAGAGTGTGCATGTGCGAGTGTGTCGTTTTAAGTTAATTTTATCTTTGTACATGTTAATGGTGGTCTAAGTTGATTTTAGGTTAAAACATTCAGTCTTGTCATGCCATCCTATTATCAAACATCTAACAGTTATATTTTGCGGAAATAAAATGCGGAAATTAAATTACAAGGCGTAGGGTATTTACATCGCCAAAGACAAACCCTTTAAAAATAAATAAAGCGATAAAAAATAAATAAAAGTCCTATTAAGCTATTACAAACCGGAGGCAAATACATCATTGGTAAATCGTATGCGGGAAATTAAATCGAGCGCAAAGTTCTAGGGTTTTGACCCTTTAAAGAAGACATCTTTTTTTTGGTTTTTATTATTTAAAAGAAGAGATTAATCTAAATTAATTACTAAATTAAATTAAATAAATTAATGAAAATAAATTATTTTTGGGTTTTTGATATTTTAAGAAAGAAATAAAAATTAATTGAGTTAGTAAAAACCTAATTAAGTCTAGTTAATTTTTAATTATTTACAAAAATATATTAAAGTTATTCTAATTAAAACCTAAATCTATTAATTAGTATTTATTAATAAAACAAAAATTAAAATTTGATTTGATAAAGAAAATATTTTTGTGGTTTTAATTTTATAAAGAAAATAATTTTTTTGATTGGTTAGAATTTTAAATAAAACAATAAAAACAATTAATAAAACTAAATAAATAAAATAGAAAAGAAAGGGGTTTGGGCCTGATTTTGGAGTGCTAATAGCAACCTGAAGCCCATTAGAGTTGGCCTTGGTGGACTTTTCCTGATTCAGCGTGCATGTGTTGACTTTGTCTATGGTGGACCATCAGCTCTGGCCTTTGGCCATCTGGCTACTGGATGTATGAAGGTGCATGGTACGTTGTAGCAAGGCAAATGCACCGAATCACCTGAAAAACAAAATTATGAATGAAAGTGGGGGACCTGGGATTCGAACCCAGGTCCTGATGGTGATTGGAACGCACGCTTGCCACTACGCTGTTTTGCTTAGTTTGTTAATAATATACAAAATAATAATAACACAAAACAACGCTTATTGATAAGAAAAACAAAACGCGCGAAAAAACATTTGAATGGGCCAATGAGTGAATGTCAGCTCTTCGTCCCTGTCCTTCCACTACTGTAATTTTACCTGCGGATTTGAATCCGCAGCTAAAAACGCAGCTCATTCCAAAAATCAATTCCTGGCAATAAAAATGACCTTCAAGGGCATGGTTGGATTCGTCTCCTTCTCCTGAGTGCAACTATGCCCATTATATGGACCAATTTCACCTGAAACAAGAATCCCTAAAAACAAAAACGCAACCCTAGCTATGGTGTTTTGGGGTTACAACGCCTATAAACCAAATTGATTATTGCCAAAAGCTTGGAAATGTTGTAAGGATTATAAATATGCTAATAATTTGTTCAAATGATGCAAGAATGAAGGTTTACGATTTCATGAACAGAGCGGGTTATCGTGATACTTACAGCATGTTGTGTTGTGTGAGGAAGCGTGCTTTGGATTGGTTTAGCTTCAGTGAACGTCCAGGAAGCGATTGGGATAGGCCTTGGCTTCTGAAAACACCTCTAGCTATCAATTCGATTTCAAGCTTTTTTGTATATTTTCAAGTTTTGTATTGCCTCTTTCTGCAGCCTCTAACCCTTATTTCGATTCCTTTGGCTTCCTTATGTATCATGCTTTGTATTAGGGTAGAAATTATGGACTGAATCTCTCTAAATCAATGCATACATATTTGATTTGATCTCCATTATTAACCTTTCCAAATTTGCCAATTTTCAATCTTTTTACACATGGTTTGGTGTGATACGAATTTGATGATGTTAATGATGATGATCCAATCCTGAAATAGCCAAAAGATCTCATGTAATCAAAGTTTGGGATTTTGTATGATTTTATTTGATTAAAAATGAATAAATTCAATAAAAATCAAATAAAATAATAAAAATAAAATATGAGCTCATGGCTGAAGCTAGGACACGTGTGCAATGATGCAAGCTCAAATCAAGTGGAAAAGAATGGGCCCATTTGAAAAAATTTGATGTTTTGGGGATGGTTGACTTTTGGCAATTTTGCAAAAATGTCCAACTTCAACAATGCATAACTTCTTCAATTTTGAACTTTTGGAGGTTTTATGGGACTTTTTAGAAAGCTTGAGATGTCCCCTAACCAACCCTTTTGGTATCACCTCATTTTGATATTCCATGCTCAAGTTATAAGCTTTGGCAAAAAAGGTGATTTTGTTGACTTTCAAAAATGACCTATAATGTCCAAATTTATAACTTCTTGTGAGTGCATTTTTTGATCTTGGGGTATGAAGATGAATTGTAAGAAATTGTATCCTATTCAAAATGAGCTTTGTATGGGTCATTTAGCATAAAGTATGAGCAAGTTATGCTTGGTCAAAGTTGAGTTGACTTTTCCTATAAAACCCAAATTTAGCAACTTTTGAATCTTGATGAATTTTGAGCAATCCTTGATGAATCACGATCAACCCTTGATAAAATGATGAAATATCCTTCAAAATGAGAATGTTGACAAAAAATCTTGAAGTTTGACTTTTTATAGGTCACAGTTGACTTTTGCCCTAACAAAGTCGATTTTTGGACTTTTGAGCAATTGATTGAGCAAACTTTCTCTGCAAGGCTTGAAATTTGACATGGATGATCTTGAGGACATATTAGGACATTGGAGAGAACTTGAGGTCATTTAGACTCAAGGATCTTGATGCAACAAAAAACCCTAATTTGGGGTTGACTGCCTTAGGAGATAGCTTGACTGTCCAACTCTTGAGCAACCTTGAGCCACTTGGAGATTTTTCTTGCAATGTCTTGAGAAATATGAGAGGGCAAATTTTGGGGTACAACAGTAACACTCTTGAAGACAGAAGCAAGGGTTAAAACGAAGTAAAACAAACTTTTTAAAACAAAGCACACACACAAGCAATTTAAAAAGATGAGCAAGTACCTAAGAGCCCATGGAAAACCATGGATAGAAAGGGTGATAACACCTTCCCTTTCTATAATCTTCCCCTCATACTCAGAATATCTCAAAAAAAGGATTTTTTATGTACTTTTTTCCTTTCCAGTTGGATAAATAAAAGTCGGTGGTGACTCTTGCTTACCGCGACATTTTGCGAATAAAAAAACGCAAAACGCAAACAAGTAAAAACAGTCGGTTCTGCCACCGTATCACATAAAGCTTTACATGTTTATGTAGAGTGCAAAGGGACTACTTTAGCACATGTGCTAGTCGACACTGGTTTTTCTCTGAATGTATTACCCAAGGGGGCGTTAAACTGTCTAGACTGTGAATGTTTAGTCTTGAAGCCAAGCGATATCATTGTAAGGGCATTTAACGGATCAAAGAGGACTGTTCATGGGGAAGTGGATCTTCCGATCAAAGTGGGCTCCCAAATATTCAACTCCACCTTCTACATCATGGATATTCGTCCGGCCTATTCTTGTCTATTAGGTCGCCCGTGGATCCATAAAGCTGGGGAAGTAACCTCAACTCTCCACCAGAAACTCAAATATCCAGTCAAGGGTAGAATAGTCACCGTTTATGGAGAAGAAGAGTTTATGGTAAGCCACCTTAACTCTTTTAAGTACGTAGATATGCATGGAGAATTCATTGAGACCCCGTGTCAAGCCTTTGAGGTTATACCACCAATCGTTGCTGCTACCAAATGTTCTTCTGATGAATCCGAAGCTGTTAAAGTCATACCAAAGATGGTTTCAGTCAAAGACGTCCGTGCAGCAATTGAAGAAGGAAACTACGATACTTGGGGGGAAACTCCTCGATATTCCATTTAAAGCAGACAAGTTTGGTTTGGGCTTCACCGTCAAAGCTCAGAAGAAAGTGAGGCGTGCTCGTGCTGGAAAGCCACCTCTCTGCATTGGAAGCCATGAAGTCAACGCCATGGTTGATTCTGATGAAGAATCCACATTTGAAGATTGGGTGTATCCAACTGCAAAGGAGATGAAGAATTGGCATGCAAAGGACTTTGTACCCATCTACTTCATTGCGGAGTAATCTACTTGTCGTTGCTTTTCTTTTAATTCAAGAACATTTTGTCTGTAATATTCAACAATGACTTTTAAGCCATGTGCCTGGCCTGGGGCACTTTGGTCCATTTGTCAAGGGTTTTATTTATGTTCATCTAATCATATGATCATTCAGTATATTGCACTCTTTTGCATTCAAATATTTGTGTTCATTATCTTTCTTTTCTTTCAAATACATTTTCAAAAATAGCCATGTATCTTACATACACACACACACACATACTCTTGCAAGTCCACATCCACTCTGGATCCTATTGCCAATGACTCTACTATTGCCCGACTATGACTTTGAATGTCCTATCAACCAACCCGAAGACAAAGGTGAGGAATATTGTGATGTACCAGGAGAACTAGCCAGACTTCTATTACAAGAGGAAAAAGCGATTCAACCGCACGAAGAGTCAGTTGAAGTTATCAACTTGGGTACTGAGTCAGATAAGAAGGAAATCAGGATCAATGCTAACTTGGAAAGCGGTGTCAAGAGCAGGTTAGTTCAGATATTGCATGATTATGTGGAAGTATTTGCTTGGTCTTATGAAGATATGCCTGGGTTGGATACCGACATCATAGTCCATCGTCTGCCGACAAAAGAAGACTTCCCTCCCGTCAAACAAAAGGTTCGTCGCATGAGGCCTGATATGTCTGAAAAGATCAAAGCTGAGGTGATGAAACAATTTGATGCAGGATTCTTAGTTGTGACATCATATCCCCAATGGGTTGCCAATGTGGTACCAGTGCCGAAAAAGGACGAAAAAGTTTTCATGTGCGTAGACTATAGGGATCTGAATAGGGAAAGCCCCAAGGATGACTTCCCTCTACCATACATTGACGTTTTAGTTGATAACACTGCTCAGCATAAAGTCTTCTCTTTCATGGATGGCTTCTCAGGCTATAATCAAATAAGGATGGCTCCCGGAGACATGGAGAAGACTACTTTCATTACGCAATGAGGCACCTTCTGCTATAAGGTCATGCCGTTCGGATTAAAGAATGCAGGGGCAACATATCAAAGGGCTATGGTAGCTTTATTTCATGACATGATTCATCATGAGATAGAGGTGTATGTTGATGATATGATCGCCAGATCATAAACTAAAGAGAAACATCTCGATCACCTGTACAAACTATTCAAGAGGCTGAAAAGGTACAAGCTGAGGTTAAACCCTAACAAGTGCACATTTGAATTACGATCTGGAAAGCTTCTAGGTTTTGTTGTCAGCAATAAAGGCATTGAAGTCGATCCTGCCAAGGTAAAGGACATCTAAGAAATGTCAGTCCCTCATTTTGAAAAAGAAGTCAGAGGATTCTTGGGTCGTCTCAATTACATTGTTCGCTTCATATCACACTTGACTGCTACTTGTGAGCCAATCTTCAAACTCTTGAAGAAAGATCAGGTAGTCGGATGGAATGATGAGTTCCAGGTTGCCTTTGAAAAAATCAAATAATACCTACAAGAACCTCCTATTATCATGCCTCCGGTTGAAGGAAGACCCTTGATCATGTACTTGACAATATTAGAGAAATCTATGGGGTGTGTTTTGGGCCAACATGACGAGTCTGGCCGAAAAGAGCATGTTATTTATTACCTGAGCAAAAAGTTTACCGACTGTGAAACCGGATATTCACTGCTTGAGAAAACTTGTTGTGCTCTGGCATGGGCTGCTCGCCGGCTAAGATAATATATGTTGACTCATACCACCTTGTTGATTTCTAAAATGGACCCAATCAAGTACATTTTTGAGAAACTTGCCCTTTCCGGACGGATAGCCAGATGGCAAATGATCTTGACTTAGTACGACATTCAGTACACGACTCAAAAGGCCATCAAAGGAAGTGTACTAGCAGATCATTTGGCCCATCAAGCTGTGGATGATTATCAGTCAATGAACTTCGACTTCCCTGATAAGAACATCCTGCTGTTAACCGACTGTGCAAAACCTGGACTGTATGACGGACCTGAACAAGGATCTCGATGGACTATGGTCGTCTATGGGGCTTCCAATGCCTTAGGTAACAGAATTGGTGCTGTAATCATCTCTCCTGAAGGTTTCCACACTCCATTCACTGCCAGATTATGCTTTGATTGCACGAACAATATGGTCGGGTATGAAGCATGCATCTTAGGTCTGAAAGCTGCTATTGACTTAAGGATCAAGCATTTGGATGTATTCGGGGATTCCTCCCTAGTGATCAGCCAAGTAAAAGGAGATTGGGACACTAAACACCCTAATCTTATCCTTTACAAGGAACTTGTGTTATCCCTAATTCCTTACTTCGAAGAGATCACTTTTGAGCACTTCCCTAGGGAGGAAAACAAGTTGGCTGACGCTTTGGCAACCATGTCTTTAATGTTCAAGGTCAGATGGGACAACGAAGCCCCTATGATTACAATTGAAAGATTCGACGAACCTGCACATTGCTGTGAGCTTGACACTGATGCGGAAAAGCCATGGTACCATAAGGCGATGAGATACCTTGAAGCACAAGAGTATCCCGAGGGAGCATCCATCAAAGACAGAAAGTTCTTACGAAGATTTGCAGCCAAATTCTTCCTAAGCAACAAAATTTTGTACAAGGGCAACCATGATTAAACTCTACTCTGATTTGTGTACAAGAAGGAGGCAGAGGAAATCATGGAAGACATGCACGATTGTCTCTTCAGTACTCACTCAAGTGGACATACGATGGCTAAGAAAATCTTAAGAGCCGGTTACTATTGGTCAACAATGGAGACTGATTACCATCAACATTCAAGAACTTGTCACAAATGTCAAATCTACGCTGACAAGGTCCATGTGCCTCCTATCCCTTTGAACGTCATGACTGCTCCGTGGCCATTTGCAATGTGGGGAATTGATATGATTGGAGAAATCAAGCCAACCGCTTCCAATGGACATCGCTTCATTTTGGTCGCTATTGATTATTTCACCAAGTGGGTCGAAGCCGCTTCTTTTGCCTCAGTCACAAAAAATGTGGTAGCCAGATTCATCAGACACAACCTCATATTCCGTTATGGTATCACCGAAAGGATCATCACTGACAATGGGACTAACTTCAACAATGCTATGATCACTGAGCTTTACACTCAGTTTAAGATCAAGCATCACAATTCTTCTCCAAATAGACCGAAAATAAATGGCGCAGTCGAAGCGGCCAACAAAAATATCAAGAAGATTGTGTAGAAAATGGTAGTAACCTATAAGGATTGGCATAAGATGTTGTCGTTTGCTCTACATGGCTACCGTACTTCAGCTAGAACATTGACTGGGGCAACTCCCTTTTCTCTAGTTTATGGCATGGAAGCTGTTTTGCCAGTGGAAGTTCAGATTCCCTCGCTAAGGATTATGAATGAGGTAGGCCTAAGCGAAGACGAGTGGATTCAAACGATATTGGATCAGCTGAACTTGATCGACAAAAAATGGTTAGCTGCTGTTTGCCATGGTCAGACGTACCAAAAACAGATGATCAAGGATTTCAACAAAAAGATCAAGCCTCGAGTATATCAAGTTGGTGACTTGGTGATAAAACACATCATTCTACCACAAGGCGACCCTAGAGGCAAATGGACTCCCACCTATGAAGGGCCATTTGTCATCAAGAGAGTTTTCTCTGGTGGTGCCATGATGCTGACTACCATGGATGGTAAAGATTTCCCATATCATATAAACACGGACATAGTTAAAAAATACTACGCATAAGAGACCCACTAGGTTGACACACCTAAGCAAAATAAAGGCATCTCGGCAAACCAAAGGTTTGGGCAAAAATTAGGGATATATTCAAAAGATTGTACACCCGGCAAGTTGAAAACCCGAAAGGGAGACTTGGGCAAATAAGGGTATCCTGGTGGAATGAAAACCCGAAAGGGCAGTCCAGGAAAAAATTAAGGATTAAAAGCGTGTGACTATGTCCCGTGGAATCACCACAGACAATTTTATCACCAAGGTCTAAGTTCAAATGGTCCAAGATCAATCCAATTAACTTCTATCCACGACAAGGGACATTTGAAAACATTGGGGCAATAGTAGAGTTGGAAGGAAATGAGATCGTTTCACATGGCTATTTGTTTTTATTCTCAATTTTGTTTTCCTTTCGACGATTTCCTCTTACTAGGATCTCCGTCTCTCTGTACAAAAACGCCTATTCATGGGAAAAATATCAATACAAATATACTTTGAAGTGCAAAATTTCTGTCTTTGTTTTGAATGAAAATTTGTCCAATGACTAAAATTGAATGAACATATGCATATGAACATAATTAAAACTGTTTGGCACACATGACCTAAGCAGTAACAGGAACCTCTTTAATGAATATGGAATACCCTCATAGAGTTATTCCATTAATCTCCTCCTTAAAAAAGTTACTCACAAAGTCTCTTTGCATAGGATAATCCCCAACCAGAGTCTCAATCTCTTGGAAACTCTCTCTCCAGTTAATTCAAATTTTACAAGTTAAAGCCTCGTGGATCTCTTCCTAAAAGAAATTCACCTCCTCAACAGGGTTTATTTCCCCAACAGGTCTTATTTCCCTAACAACCATTGAGGAACCACAAAATTCCCCAGCCGAGTACATCCTCCCCAATCAAGTATGTATTCCCCCGGCATAGTCTATCTTCTCCAACAAACGACGAGATAGCATAACTCCCCAGCCGAGTTCAAATTTCCCCAACATAGAACAATCAAGACACCACAAAATTCCCCAACTGAGCCTGTCTTCCCCAGCTGAGTATATCTTTCCCAACCGAGGCTATTATTCCCAAACGGAGTCTATCCTCCTCAGTTGAGTGTATCCTCCCCCAAGCTGAGTTTGTCCTACCCGACTGAGTCTACACTCTCCAGTTTGAATTTTCCTTTCATATTATTGCAAATCATAGGGCCATAATCCCTAAATCCCCAAGTAAAGTCGTCAACAAAACCTTTACTATATCCAAAAGATACTATGAAGCCTGGACCCGACTAGATATTAGTACAATTTTCAAGCTACTATGAAGCCTGGATTCGACCAGATAATAGTCAACTTCTCAAAACACTATGAAACATGGAACCGACCAAGTAATAGTCTAACTCTTCAAAGATATAGAATAACATGGACTCAACCCGACCAAGGTTTAACTTCTTTTCCCTAGTAGAGTTTTCCTCTGCCCCAACAAATTACTATGAAACCTGGATCCGACCAGATATCAGTTTTCAATTTGATCTTTTCAAGCAAGTTATTGTGAAGCCTGGATCTGA
Organism: Vicia faba; assembly: GCA_948472305.1. Taxonomy (NCBI): domain Eukaryota; kingdom Viridiplantae; phylum Streptophyta; class Magnoliopsida; order Fabales; family Fabaceae; genus Vicia; species Vicia faba. Next base: position 843,284,841 of record OX451737.1, read on the forward strand.
CCAGATAGAAATTACCCTCAGAGATTCGTTGTGAAACATGGAAACCGACCAAATAACAACTAAATCCCCAAACAGTTTATGGTGAAACCTGGACCCGACCAGATAGCAATTGACCTCGTCAACCTCAGAAATCTGCAAAGCCTGTACCCGACTAGATGAAAATTTTCCAAATAGTTTATTGTGAAACCTGGACCCGACCAGATAGCAATTGACCTCGTCAACTTCAGAAATCTGCAAAGGTTGGACCCGACCAGATGACAATTTTTCAAACAGTTTATTGTGAAACCTGGAGCCCTACCAGATAACAATTAACTATAATCCCCAGATAGACACTATGAAGCTTGGACTCGACCAGATAATAGTACAACTTTCCAAAAACCATGAAACCTGGACCCGACCAGATAGTAGTTACCACTTCAAGTTACTGCGAAGCTTGGATCCGACCAGATAACAGTTAAATTATGCATCCCTAACAAGTTGTTGTGAAGCCTAGATCCGACCAGATAACTATTCAATTTCAAGAAATTTTCTGCAAAGCCTGGAATCCGACCAGATAACAGTTAATTCGTCTCTTCCCCAAGTAAGTTGTCGTGAAGCCTGGATCTGACCAGATAGCAGTTGACTACTTCATCCTCAGCAAATTGTGAAGCCTGGATCCGACCATATAACAACTGACATTCAAGAGATATTCCCCAGCAAAAGCATCCTTTCAACAAAGTTTGAAGATATGCATATTCTTCATCCCCAACGACAACCAGGGATTCACCCCCCCAGAATTTCCTCAGCAACAGTCAGGGATTTATTTTCCTGGGCAGAAACATACATCTCACGTTCATACATCATAACATGTACATACCATTTGCATTTAACATAATACCACGTCTGGTGAACATCATGCATACATCTGCATTTTACTAACTCTTTTTCTCACAGGTAAAACATCAAGTTTTAGTATAAATCAACAGGAGATTTGTGCTGATACTTCTTCCAGTGTTTACTAACATTCCTCCAAATGGCATCTATAAGCCCATTCACTATCCATCTTCGAGTGTAAATTTCTAGGCACTCTAGTGTTCAATCATCTTTCACCTTCAAGTCAAGAATGACAGATTCGCCAATCTAACTCTTCAGGTTTAAGATGATAGAAGAGGGGCAGTTGTTGTACCCTAAAATTTGCCCTCTCATTTCTCAAGGATTCTCTCACAAGATCTACTACGACGTCAAGTTTGCAGCACTGATACATCAATTTAGGCCTGGAATTGGCACAAGGGGAAAATGGTTAATTGCATACTGGAAAGTCAAACTTTGACATTTTGGTCAACATTACATTCCAAAGATCAAATTTCATCAAGACATTCAAGAGTATCAAGCTTGATCATCAAGAAGTCAAGAAAGTCAAAAGTCAACTTGAAAAGTCAAGATTTCCAAGACTTAGAAATTTTTCTAAGTGTTTTTATACATGATAATTCCACCATTTCACGCCATTCTTTCACTAAGATGCAAGACGGTTCAAGGAAAACTTTCAACATGAAAGTTGTAGATCCCAATGAGATCTACAACTTTGCTTTGCTGATGAAATCCTAGAAGTGCTTGGATTTTGAGTTATAAATTCATGAAGTCATGACATTTTCATTTAACACTTAGAGAAATTTTCAACAGATTTTGTTCAGGATTTTATCCCAACTTCTTGGCATTTTTTCACATAGTTATAAGATGATTTTGTCAAAATGGCCAACATGAAAGTTATAGAGGATGTTTCAAGCTTTCCAAAACATCCAAGAGCATGAATTTATCATACTTGAGCTAGGATATTCAAGGGCTTGAAGTTGGGCATCCATCCTTGAATTGCAAGTCATTTTAGTGAAGAATACATAATAAAACTCTTATGATTTGCTGCATAATATTATGTTATAGGATTCTTTACTTGCAAATCTCATCATAATTTAATGCTTACACCCACTCTTGAGCTATTACCCAAGTGTTTAAACCATTGTCCAAAAGATCCTTCCATTTATGGCATAAAGGCACAATTGCTATTCTTGAAAAGCAAGCTTTTTGTACAAAGTTTGTCATGAGCCCACACCTTGCTGGTTGCTGATTATACTCCACCATAAATCATGGGAAGTAGCTCCTCAATACAAGCAACTTTGGTACTTCATCTTGGGACTATGGAGTACTTGACTTAGTTTGATCTTTGTAATCCAACTAAACCATAACATGCTGTCTTGCAAACCTAATCAACTCACATGCACAAACCCCTTGCCTATAAATAGAAGAAGCATTTGCAAGAGGAGGAGGTTAGAAAAAATAGAGAAAAAATCCATAAGTTTTGTTGTAAGCTAGCCATCAAAATCCCATACTCTCCAAAAAGCCATAATTGTCCAAAAAAGCTTCAACTCTTGAGTTTTAAAGTCCAAATATTTAGAACTCTCGCACTTTGCAAACTCTGTCTAAACATCTAAATACCTCACATACATCACCTAGAAATTGTTCAAACTCAAGAACAAGCTTCTACAACATCTCTGTTTTCTTTTCCAAGTTCAAGAATAGTCAAGACAACAACTCAAGCTCAGAGTATAAGATCCAGCTCCAAGGTAAGTTTCTTGACTTTAGTTCTTCATTTCAAGCATCATTAGTAATTCATTTTTTGAAGACAAAGTGTAGTGACCATTGTCCTTGAAGCTAACCTTTTGTTTATCTTCCATTCTTTTCATTATGTGTTGAGAACTAACCCATGTATGCAACAAAATAATATTGAAGTAAAAAAACGACAGTATGAGTCGACACATAGCCTTATGAGTCGATACATACTGATTTACAAACCAAAAACAGAAGGAAAAAGAGTGTATGAGTCGATACAAAGCACGTATGAGTCAACACATGCAGTGTATGAGTCGACATATACCATTATGTATCGACTCATACTGAGTTGATTTGGCAATACAGGGGCAAGGAAGGTTATGTGTCGATGCATAGGAGCTTGTGTCAACACATAATAGTTCAAAATGCATTTTTTCCTTCTTTTTACACTGTTTTTACATTTCCTTCATTTTTATTCGATATGGTTGTAATATTTAAGTTCCTATTTCATCCCCATTTGTAAATTATACCCCCATCCCCTAATCGAAGTTATAGCGTAGGACTTTATTTTCTGCAATTTAACGCTTTCAAGTACAAATGCTAGTAAATAGGGTTTTACATGGAAAGGCTAAAACCAATCAATAGAAAACCCTAATCAAAGACAAAAACAATGCATGCAAATCAATACACTTGCACACAAACACCCCTAGGGTAAATCCACTTGGTTGCCTTACAAAAATGGCCATATTACGCATGTGAGGTATCTTAGCAAAGACGAGTAAAATATAAGATCATAGTCCCTCGATGACGCAATCAAAAGTTGCCTTTCAAAATGATCTTAGTCCCTAAAGAAAAATGTTAAGATGCCTTGCAATATTCCTAATCATGGTTAAACGAAGATCCATGCCCGTCCCTCTTACATCCAAAGATAGGGCTTCTTACCAAATCAATGGTAAGATAGCAATATCGAAGGAAAGTAAGAAATGAACAAAGACTTTTGAGTAGGTAGATTGTTCCTAGTTGCTTGCTCAATTTAAAATCAAACACTCTTGCTTATTTTTAAAACAAACACCAACACTTTCAAAACATCTTTCAAAACTTGAAAACATTTTCAAAAGATCAAACACTTTGTATACATTCTTACGAATGAGAATCATTACAAAGTTTGCCTAAACAAATGGCCTCTTTTCTAAAATACTTTCAAAACCACACAAAGCACAATTTCAAACAAAAGCAAGTGATCTAGCAAGTAACTAAGATCCCATGGAAAACCATGGATGAAAAGGGTGCTAATACCTTCCCTTTTCATAATCTACCTCCCGAACTCAAGAAACAATCTCAAAAGTCTTTCCTGTGCTTTTTAACCTTTCTTTTTGGATAAAAGAAAAGTTGGTGGCGACTCTTGCTAACCGCAACATTTGCGATCAAACGCAAAACATCCCAAGTCAGTTCTCCCACCGTATCACAAGATGGATGGACAAGATGAGTTGTGAAGAGCAACTTGGATCGTGAATCAATTTTTGGTTTTCTTCTTTTATTTGCCGCAAATCGTGAAAAGCATTATGGTCCCTCACTTGCAATTTCATTATTTTCCTATTTTTTGACAAAAAGAAAAATAACAAAGTAGTAATAGTAATAATAATGTGAAGAAGAAAAAATGTTACAAAAGATTAAAATGCAAATAAAAAATAAAATAAAAAAGAAATAAAAAAGGTTTAAAAAGGTTATTTTAATTTTAATAGAAATTTAATTTTAAAAAATTGAATTAAAATTATAACTAAATCAAATGACAAAACTAAATTTAATTAAAAAGTAAGTTAACCATAAAAAAATTGACTTATAAATGAATTAAAAAAGCGAATGAAAATCCAAATGAACTATATTTTTGATATTTTTTAATGAAAAAAGTAATTAAAATAAAATGATGTCAATTATATATTTTTTATGATTTTTTTGAAATAGAAATTAAGAGGACGAATAAAATATGAGAAATGCACAAAGTGATCGACTTTTCAAGAAACGAAGAATATGCATCAGTTGAAAAAAGTAAGGGGCAAAAAATGGGGTGACACACGCTTTTATAGTTTAGGGGAGCTTTCAGAGACATTTTGCATGTCTGACTATAATAACCAATTCCCATCGGGGTGTTATCGGAGATTCTTTGCACGTCCGAATACAACATACAAATACCTCATTGTCAAAGAACTACATACAATCATGCGTAGCTGACACCTCCCCCTTCGGATCTAGCCAATTTAAGGAACGAGCGTGGTGGAGCTTGGAGATGTCCACCTCGATCTGAGCTTTTTCCCTGGACATGGAGATTGCGATTTTATACCCTTGGTCGAGGAATGGTACTTTGTGACATGGGGTGCAGTTTAAAAAGTATGGTTGAATGTAGTCGGTTTCATGTCCCTCATCTATAAGTATGATTCGAAACATAACCACATTTAATCAGACTCATGCCTTATTACTATGGATATGATTCAAAGTATAGTTACATCTAACCGGTTCCATGCAAAATTATTGCAGGTGCAGTTTAAAGCATAAACATCCAGAGTTGAACTCATGACTCACTATTAGAAATCCAACATACGGATACATCAAAATGAACCAATGATTTTCTTACACGAGCACGATCCAACTAAAGCCACAATCGATTGGATCGACATTCTGTCAAGGAAATGCATACATCTTAACGCGACACACTCATAAATAAAGCGCCCATACATGGAGTCGTGAAAGACTTACGGTTATTTACACTTTAAGCAAATATTATTTGCTGCTCTCTATATCAAACAAATAGTCCAAACTGCAGGGCTCAAAAGCAAGCCTTAGCTTTCCTCTGATCTTAATAGGCTGAAAACAATGGTTAAAAAGAGCACAATATGAAATCAAAAGCACAAGCATGCGAAAGGTAACACTATAAATATTTTTTACAAATCAAGGCAAACGCCCAGAAAAATATTCCACGAGAAAACCAAAATAAAAGAGAAATGCAAAAACCCTCACACATAAGCACCCGACTCTGAAGCATCCGGGCTACCTGAGGCATCCTTTCTAGGAATCGCTTGGAAAGAGACTCTTAAGATTTCTATCGTGCGACAACCACTTCCTCCTCAAGGCCTTTCAAAGCATTGATTCAGTCATCCTTATTCTATTGAATAAGTTTCTAATCCACCTGGAATGCACAACACACTTCCACCACATATTCAAAATTCTTCTTCTAATGTTTCTATCCTTCAGCAAAAGAAGCCTTCAACTTTGTTATCTGAGCAACCAACATTGACAAAGAACCGTACAAATCTACCTCTTCTTGCAAAGAGTCAGCAAGCCTGCCCTTTGCCCACAACTCGGCCAACTCCTTCTCAGCCGCAAAATTTTCCCGCTCAAGGGCGTCATATTTCTCATTAAGCTCATCCTACTTCATAAAAGGTTACCATAGCCTAGTATATCATCCTGGATGATAACTACCATTGAACCCATGGATCTATCTCTAAAAAATGTACGAGAAGCATCTATAAAAATATTATGTTTTTCAGTTATATATAATCCCTAAACATAGTCTAGATCCTAGTTATCCACATCAGTAGTAAATTCTTCTACAATGCTAGGTACTCGGGAAGGAAGGATAACATAAATTCAGGAGAAATGAGTAAGAGACTTCGACTTAGCACCCTCCAATAGGCGAGCACGTTCAGAGAACCTTATTAACAAGAGTGGACAAATTGTCACCATAATTCCTCTTGATAGTAGAAGGATATGGTGAAGTCTCACTGATAGAGAATTAGGTCGTCATAGTAGTCAGTTGTTATACTTCCACCTCAAGAGTTATACTTAGGATAATAGTCATAACTACTATTGGGGTAGTAACTGTAGCTGGTTCCCAGACCCCCAAAGCAGAAGTAACAGCAACAACACGAGTCACCGATATCGGGCCAAATAAGCCACTTGTAAGACCATGATCCTTGGCGAACACGATAGCCTTCTTTAATTGAGCCATGTTATCTTCAAGGCACAAGTTACACTTTTTATAATAAAAACACCCTGAGTTCCCATCCTCACCAAATAGTTCTTACCTCTCACCATGACCAGGTGCACTGATAATTGCATGGGTATCATTTTGTTTCTTCTTTCACTAAGAATGAGGTACTTCACTAAGACCAAATCCTTCCTCATAGACGATACTTTGATACTAAGTGCTCAAATCCTCTTTCACTTTCACCTCCTTGGAGGATAGAGGACTTAACCAGAAATGGTAAGAAGAAAGAGTTGTCTACATAAACGATCTTTAGACCAGTACTTCAAAAAATTACTTTGCAAGAACGAGCACATCCCACTGGGGGATGAAGACAAACAAAAACAAAAATGAGTCTCAAGAGTAACAAGTTTCACCAGCATGAAATGTTCAAGAAAATTACCCCATTAAGTGGTGAAAGATCTAAACCAAGGTACATGAAGGCAAAAGGATTTAGACCAATCCATGATCCCAGGCATCTTCCTGAGAGGTACAGGCCACAGAAAAATATCAAAAAAGAGTTCCAGAGAAGGCCTATAGGATTTATACTCGGCATAGAGTTGGAACACCATCATAAAAGCACAAGCTCTGGGATAAAGCTGCAAGGGGGAGCTCTCAAATGGTCCATATTGACAACCTCAAAATTAGAGAAGGGAAAATGTATCCCCAACATGGTAAAGAGGCATTCATATAGAGGAACCAAACAACTCTTAAAATAGCTATATAGCCTCTTCGTCGAGCCTACCAGTAGAATTGACCAATATGAGGGGTTTCTGACCTTAATGTCAACATTATCTATAGCCTCGACAGTAACCAATCGATTGGTTACCCAGTCTAATTGATTGGTTGGGTGAAAAATCATTTAACAAAACATGGAAAACAATTGATTGGTCCACTGGCAGCAATTGATTGGTTCACTTTTATTTTGATCATAACTTGAGCTACGTGACTCCAATTGAGGCACAGTTTGAAGCGTTGGAAAGCTAAAATATAGTATTATCTCATGGTGATGTCTTAGGATGTTAATTGTGTAAATATAATTAATGGTGATTGTGATCGGTGGATCTGGAACTGACTGTTTAACGCTGGTTCGCGAAATGTCGCGGAAGCAAGAGTCGCCACCGTCTTTTATTTTCTCCAACATGGAAAGGACAAAAGCACAGCAAAATTCCTTATGAGATAGTTTCTCGGTTCGGGAGGTAGATTTATAGAAAGGGAAGGTGTTAGCACCCTTTCTATCCATGGTTATCCATGGGCTCTTAGATACTTGCTCATTTGTGTTTTCAAAAATGTTTGTTTGCTTTTCAAGGTGAGTGGGTTTGAAAAAGTTTCTTTGAAAGTTTCAGATCGACTCTTGTATCAGTCCTCAAGAGTGTTTGAAAAGTTGTTTTTGAAAGCTTTTTGCAAAGTGTCGGTGTGAAAAGAGTTTTTGATTTGTTTTGAATTAGAGCAAGTATCTACGAGTCATCTACCTACCCTAAGGAATTAGTTTGTGTAAATGTCCTTAAGGTAGTGCCATCCCACCATTGAGAGGTAGGTAGCACCACCGTTGGAGGTGTTCGGGTCAATTCGAGGATTAGGGACAGTGTGGTCACCAGAGCAATAGGAGGATACCATAGAAGCTACCCCCCATGCCATGTTCATGGACATGAGGACTTACTAAAACGTCCTCTACTCGACGACCACGTTTCGAGGGGCAAGGCAACAGTGAGGCGTACCCTAGGAGTGGTGTGTGACTTGTGTGTCATTTTCAGTTATTATTTGTCTTGTCATGCATTGGTGATCTACGCTTTGTTTTTATTTGAGCATGCATTCTTTCATGTGTTTTAACAGTTTAAAAGGTGCGGGAATTTAAAGTGCGGAAAATAAAGGTCCTACGCTATTACAAGGCGCGGGTCTACATCGCCAAATTAAACCAAGACCCGATTCGAATGAAAGTGCGGAAAATAAATGTCCTAATTATCTATTACAAATCCTTGGGGCAAATACATTATAATCACAAAAAGAAATAAAAATAAATGCGCGAAAGGGAATTATGATCGAATGCGAGGGCGTTGGACCCTTTTAAAGAAATTAAATCGAAATTATAAATTAATTAAATTAAATAGAAGAAAGAACTTATTTTTGGAGTTTTTGTATTTATGAAATTTAATGAGAAAATTAATTGGAATTAAAAGTTAAATAAAAAAACCTAGTTCTAAATTGTTTTTAATTTATTGAAAAAAAATATTTAAGTTTGACCTAATTTAACCCTAACTAATTAATTACAAGTATTTACAAAAATAGTTAATGGTTAATAATAATTATAATAAGAAAAGAATATTTATTAAAAAAGAGGATCAAAATGTATTAAAAACCTATTTTTTATATTTTTTAGTTATTAAGAAGTAAATAAAAATTAAAACCCTAAATTAAAACTAAAATGATCATTAAAATTATTTACAAAATAATTAGTGAATTAAATATTAAATGAGGCATATTTTTATTTTTACGATTTTTTCTGATCTTTTGTATTTTTATGTTATAAAAATTAATTTGTGGAATTAAATAAACAATTAAAATAAATAAAAGAAAAGAAAAAAAAAAGAAAGAAGAAAGTGCAAACATGGGGGGGTTTTCTGACCCATTTGGAGGTATGTTGTGAGTAATCTGGCCCACTGAAATCTGGCCTTTTTTGACTTTTCAATGATCACGTGTGGATCTATTGACCAATGCGTATGGTAGTCCTCCCATTCTGGCCCTTGGATTGGTGTTGTTGGACATGTGGCAAGCTTAAGCGTTGAGTGCATGGTAGATCACTGAAGGGCACGCTGCATGGGAATAGGTTAAAGAAAAAATTATGAAATATGCAAGGGGACCTGGGAATCGAACCCAAGTCCCATTACCTGCGTGACAACACATCCACCAACCAGCCAAATGCGTTTGTTTGTTCATTTAGTGGAACCTGATCAATATGAGAGAGAACAAATTCTATTGGGGTAAAACAACAATTAAGCGCGAAGATTTGAATGGCCCAGTCTGGTTGAGACAACTCAGCATCTTCTTCATGGCTGCTTCGTTTTACCTGAAAACATGAGATAGATAGCGGGGGTTTTAAACCCCCACTAACCCTAACATACAAAAATAGCGCTTAGCTCCTGGGCAAGGATAAATTGGGCGCGATGGTATGGTTCTGTTCGTCATGAGTTTCTGAATTCAATGGTACTGGTTAGGATGGCCAATTTTTCCTCATGAAGAAGTCCCTAATTTCAAGCTTATGAAAACCTAGAAAACGTCAATGGCATATTTCGCTACAGGCAATATAAATTCAATTCAATGGCACCATTAGCTTCAGTATAATCATATTAGTGTAAAACAAGCATTAAAATGTATGGAAAATGCGTGCAAATCAAAACACGAATATGCAAAAATTCATGAATAGGGTGACTTCGTTCTACCAGTTCTTTGTGTATGGGGAGTGGAAAAGTATTGGGTTATGTTCAGGAAAGTCCCAGCAAGCTTTTGAGATACTTTTTACGCCTTGAAACGCCTTCTAGATGCCAAAACAGTTTTGAGGTTTTTTAAGAAAAAGTGCAAGTTTTGTTTTCAGGTTCTAGCGCAGCATGCTTGTTCTCTTGATTAGGGTTAGCTTTGTGCATATATGAGGAATGATTTAGGTCAACAATCCAAGCCCAAAGCTTTGTCTTTAATGATTTTCAAAATTTGATTTTCATGAATCTTTTCCAATCTTTTCATCATGAAGAACATGCCAATTTGCATAGAATCTTTCCTTTTTTGATGTGCACGAGATCTTGAGTGAATAATGAGGGCATATGCTTCATAAAAAGATTCAAAAACATTTGTTTAGTATTTTTCTCATATTTAATTTTAATTAAATGAATTAATGGATTTAAAAATTCAATTAATAAATTAAAAATAAGAAAATAACTCCCCTTTGGGTCAATGGGTCGTGCATAGCTTTTGGGTGATGATTCTTGGAATAAATTGAGGCCCATTAGCAATTTTGAGGCATTTGAAGCAAAGTTGACTTTTCAAAATTCCCAAAAATTTCCCAACTTCGACAAGGCATATCTTGCTCAATTTTTAAGCTTTGATCATGTTCTTGGACATTTTGGAAAGGTCTTGAAGTCCTCTAACCAATGCCTTTGGTCCCATGTCATTTTGATTTACCAATCTCAAGTTATGGTCTTTGACTTAAAGTGCCTTTTTGTTGACTTTTGAAAATGACCTATAATGTTGAGATTGATAACTTTTTGTGAGAGCATTTCTTGGACTTTAAGTGTGAAGAGGAGTTGTAGGAAATGTCATTCTATTCAAAATGATATTTGGATGGAATTTTTATGATAAACCATGTGGAAGTTATGCCTTGGTCAATTTGCAATTGACTTTTTCAACTGTCCAAATATGGAAACTTTTGCATCTTGAGACTTTTTGAGCCATGCCTTGAGAATCATGATCAAGAATTGATCAAATGATGTTTGTTGCTTTAAAATAAGATGTTGACCAAAATTTTTGACTTTTGACTGTCAAATGACCATTTTGCCCCTGCAGTTGACTGTTGGGCAATTAGGGTTTTTGACTGTGCAATTTTGTGCTGAGAGTCTTGAAACTTGGCATAAGGATGCTTGACAATGTTTATAGGCATGTGGGACTTGTTTGGACCCTTGGAAACTTCAATTTCTTTGTCAGAACCAAAACCCTAATTTTGACTGTTAGGAGGCCATTGGACTGTGCAACCCTTGGGAGATTTTGAAGCATGCTCTTTGCAAGTCTTAAAGAATATGGGAGGGCAAATTTTGGGGTACAACAGTGATTGTTATACCCAAAAATTTTCCCTCTCATTTTCTTTCAAAATTTTCTTTTACATGGGTGGTAGCCAACATCTTCTTGAGGAAAGTAAAATTTGAAGATGAACTAAATATCTTTCGATTGGAGCATCAGAACTTCCTTCAATTGGAGCATAGGAAATTACTTTGATTGGGGCATCAGAGCTTCCTTCGATTGGAGCATCAGAGCTTCCTTCGATTGTAGCATCAGAGCTTCCTTCGATTGGAGCATCAGAGTTTCCTTCTATTGGAGCATCAGATCTTTCTTTGATTGGAGCATCAGAGCTTCCTTCGATTGGAGCATAAAAGCTTACTTCTATTAGAGCATCAGAGTTTCCTTCGATTGGCATACCAAGGCAAAGTATCCTTCGAATGGCATATTAGTGCATATATGTCTTAATCTAAAATGTTCTGATGAAGGAAGTTCTGAATGTTTCAAATCAGAACTCAGAACCATTGAAAGGAACAAGGGCTGGTCGAAGGGGCTTTGGAGAGGGAAACTTTGAATATTTTCAAATTCGAACAAGGCGCCAAGTTGACTTGTCCAGATCCACTCAGAATTCCAAAGGGGCATGAATATTTCAAAAAAAGGAAATCTTTTAATATGTCTGATTCTTGTCTCACAGCTTTAAAAGCCTAGTTAATGGTTGTCTCTTGCCATTACTATGCACCACCACACTCCTATAAATACAAGACATATGTTGTATCACAGGAGATAGACTTTTGCACACAGACAGATCACGTTGCCACATTGCTCAAAGAAATCCAAAAAGTGTCCCAATCGAAGCATTTTTTTGCAGGCACCTTTAGCCCAAACGAATACTAGATTCGTGTTCTTGAGCCATCCAGGAGTCCACACCAACTCTTAAGCCAACATCTCCACACCTAAAGCTGCAGATCGAAGCATATTGTCCATAGGTATAATTATGAAATTCAATTTCTTAATCTAAGTATATCTATTCTTTCTAATGTGTTTGTGCATGTTTGTAATGGAGTGTTAGACAAGTTACAATCCTCACAGACCCACCATTGTCGGGGCACGTGAGTTTGGTTCCTTCGAATCTCAGGATCCTTAGTGTTTCAGGACAAGGCAAACCCAAATTCAAATTAAGGAGAGTTTCGAATTAGGGAGTTATTCGAGATAGGGGGGGTAAGGTTCACCCCCCTAGATCTCTAATGTTTGTGCATTTTGCAGGAGTACTGTTCAGGGCTTCGAAGCAGTAAGCTTCGAATTGGGTGACACAGGAACCTTCTGCCTTTTTTAGACCCAGATTTGAATCTCTGGATTTTTGGTATTGCAGGGAGAAATAACTTCAGATTCCTTCGATTGGAGAGGGAATTGAAAGACCCGGGTTCGACACCCAGGCCATACGTTTTTGTTCTTTTTCTAACAAATTCCTTGCAGATCCAGTATCCATGATCGAAGGATGACACATCCATGTTGAACATCGCAGAGATGCAGCCTCTCAGGCATCTTCGACCAACCTTTTCACTTGGATTGAAAGGCAGCCTTAGGCCTTTCGATCCAGACCTACATCTCGCAGATTACTCTTTTCCTTTTTACTACTTTTTTCCATTTAGCTTATCCTTTTCATTACTTTGTTTTTAATCAACAAACAATAAAAATCACAAAAAATTAGGATTTAGTTTTTTTATTAAGTAATGAGTTTCTAAAATTAATTAATTAATTAACTTTAACCTTTTTCCTTCAAAATTAAAAGTAAACTAGAATTTAGGACTTACTTTAATTTTAATATTTCTTTTCATAGATATAAAGAAAAACCCCACAAAAAGTTTAGTTCATTTTCTAAATAGACTTTAGGAAAACTAATTTATTTTTTCTCCTAAATAAAAAATAAACAAAAAAAGATTTCTTATTGCCTTAGGTTCTTAGAAGTAGTTTCTAACCTTTTGCGCGTTATTATTTTCTCGTATTTTATATAAATAATGTAGAATGTAATAGTCTAGATTTAAAATTCTGCATTTTATTTTCATGCACCTTTTTATGTAACTATCCCAAAGCCGTGTAATAGTTTAGGATTTATTTTTCTGCATTTTATTTCCCGCACATTTACTTCTTTATTATTTTGCTATATTAACTGTTAGTAACTAAGACTGTATGATAAGACTGTAAATTAAAATCTTAGCTAACCTAATAAAAAGACAAAAAATAACTGAATCTCAACACATATGCACATATGCACCTCTAGGGTATCCCCACTTCGGTTGCCTTTCGAAAAATAAAGAAGTCATGTCCCTCGAGAATGAGGATGCTTTAGAAAAGACCTATAAATCAAAAGATAATAGTCCCTCGATGAACCTTAAAGTGTTGCCTTTCGGTAAATGATCCCGTCCCTTAAACAAAATTGCTAAAGTGTCTCCATATGTTGCCTTTATAACTGTAAAACGTCCCTTCGATTGTCCCTCTAAATCCAACAATAAGGCTACCTACTTACTAATAGTAAGATAGCATTATCCAAAGGAAAAGAGGAAAAGAACGACCCTTTTCGAGTAACAAAATAGATAGCGCTTAGAAGTTTGCTCAAACATTTTGCACTTACACAAAAACCGCTTTTCAAAAGATATTTCAAAAAACACTTTGTATACTTTCTCCACTATCCCGATAAACATTACAAAGTTCGCCGTACTAAGGCGTTTTCAAAACATTTTCAAACACAAAGCACAAAGGTATTTAAAAAAAAGAGCAAACCTCTAAGAGCCCGTGGAAAACCACGGATGGAAAGGGTGCTAACACCTTCCTTTCCATAATCTACCCCCTTACTCATAAAACATCTCGAAAAGGTCTTTTTCTGTTCTTTTCACCCTTTCCTTTGTTAGATAAAAGAAAATTAGGTGGTGACTCTTGCTTACCGCACATTTGTGAATACAAAACACAAAAATCAGTATATAACAGTCGGTTCTGCCACTGTATCACAGTGATAAAAAGGAAGTTAACTATTATGATGATGTTTTAGAGATTTGATGAACTTTATGAATTATCATATGATTATATGTTATGGTGAGATGTAATTGTATGAATATGTATGATATGTTGTTATGTTGTAAATTATTATAAAGGTAAAATAATAATTAAATCAATTGTGGTGGTTATGAAGTGTGGTTGTGAAATAATTATAAGACGTGCACATGATTTTGATTACTTGTGTTGAAGTGTGTAGTTCGGAAGTGGGAAATACTATTATTTATGCAATAATAATTGAAAATTATATGAATGAGTGTAATGTGTTGATGATTGATTGTTGTGTTATTAATTATTATAAGATTGATTGGTGATTTATATGTATATGGGAATTTCTTGCATAATATAAATGGTGATGTATAATTGAATGTGTGCATATCATACTTGTTGTGTTGTGGTGGCCTTATTGGCGATGTACATGGTCAGAAGAGGGGCCAATTGTGCATATTCATATATGTATGTTACTATTGAGGTCATGCATCATGGCGTATGAACTTCAATTTGATTTTGGTGTTTTTTGGTCCAGAAGAGTTGGTCTGAAGCGAGTAGCTGATTCTAGTAAGGGGATCGGTGAAGCATTGCTAATTCAGAAGAGGGGATTAGTAGATATTCTTGGTGTGCTCTGGTTCAGTAGAGGGGATCGGGAGCAAGTATGGACTTGTGATGTCCATAACGGTACCACATGCATTTAGAGTCGATGTGTTGAGTAAATTTGCATACATGTCTGCATATGTAATTAAATTATCATGATGTTTTTGAATGGTTGAGAATACTTGATGTGATTAATGATGGTTGTAAATAGCGCGTGTATTAGATGATTATGTGATTATGTTACCCTTTCTCTGTTTTACACCACTAACATATTTTGAGTGTACTCTCATCCTTTTTATTTATTATGGTGTCTGTGCTCATGTGGAGTATAGATGGTCAGGTTAAGGAGTATCTGCTTGACGTAGAGGACGACTTTGATGCCTCCTTAGTTGCTTATTTGTTCAGGTCTTTAGTGGAGTCGTTCTGATATGTAATGTTGGGGATAAGTTGTGCTTTTGTTTTCCTTATTACGTGTTTTATGTTATTTTAAGAGTTTTCAAACCAATTTTGGTTATCCTGCGATTGTTGAGACTTCTATGTCAAACTTATATGTTTTTTGTGTCGTATTTCTACATGTTTTTTTGGTTTTTATGATTGGTGGATCATGCGTGACACTCTTATTGGTTGAGTTTATTACTGAATTTTCTTATTTCACGTTGAGTCGGGAATTATAGTATTATAACTTTTGCCTTCAAACTACGTTACATATTTTCTTTATCATCTTTGGTTCAATCCTTTTCAGGTTTGTTTTCTAAAACACCATTAACTTTGTGTGTAGGAACAAATGGACCTCCATTCACATCCTTCCAAATACCATGATTCATCCCTTCTATGAAAAACTTCATTTTCTCTTTCCATAAACTACACCCTTCTTTATTAAAGAATGGAGATTTGTTTAATGAATAGCTTGAAGTCATTTTTTATCCTGAGATAATTAGTCTTTAACAGGAGTTAGCCTCTGATTCCACTTGTTGGAAAAATGACTTCAAGCACAAGAGATAGGTGAATTGTGGTATTTATAATATGTTATTACTTTATAGTTTTCTAGATTAAACTTGAAATTATGTTAGTAGTTTTTAAGAGTAAATAACAGTGAAAATAAAATAGTAAAAATAAACAACAAAAATTAAAAAGGATAGGGTTGGAGAGATCACATTAGAAATTTATACATGTTTGGTCAAACATTGGGCTGGTGTTGTCCCCAAGTGATCTTCTTGAGAGTTTGACTATAAACTTTGAGCTTTTGAAGGTTATGTCCATGAATCTTTATACAATATGATCTTGATATTTTTACAGGCTTATCCCCATTCAAAGATAGTTTTTACCACACGATAAGCTAACAAACCCTCTTAGAGATTTTCATGTTGATCTCAATAACCAAAAACATAAACTTTTATAGCAAAGCTCGATAAACCAAAACAGAGATTTTATGATTGTGTAATACGGTGGGAGAACTGACTTGATATGTTTTGTGTTTGATTTCAATTGTTGCGGTTAGCAAGAGTCGCCACCGAGTTTTCTTTTATCCAAAAGGAAAGGTGGAAAAGAACAGGAAAGACCTTTGAGATTATTTCTTGAGTTCGGGGGGTAGATTATGAAAAGGGAAGGTGTTAGAACCCTTTTAATCCATAGTTATCTATGGGCTCTTAGTTGCTTGCTAGATCACTTGCTTTGTTTGAAAATGTGCTTTGTGGTGGTTTTGAAAGTATTTTTGAAAAGGCGCCTTCGTTTAGGAAAACTTTGTAATGGTTCTCGTTTCGTAAGAACGCATACAAAGTATTGGACTTTTGAAAATATTTCAATGTTTTGAAAGTGTTTGGTGTTTGTTTTGTTTTTAAAGTTAGCAAGCAACTAAGAACGTTTCTACCTACTCAAAAGTCTTTTGTTCATTTCTTCCTTCCTTTGATATTACTATCTCACCATTGATTGGTAAGAAACCTTATCTTTGGATGTAAAGGGACGGTCGTGGGTCATCGTATAGTCATGATAGAAATGTTGTAAGGTTTCTTATCATTTCTCTTAAGGGACTAAGATCATTTGTAAGGCAACATTTGCAGCGTCATCGAGGGACTATGTGTAGCGCTAGAAATGTTTAAGACTGAGCCATTGGATTGACTAGACTTATACAAATCAAAATAAAAATTGCCACTGCGCTTTATTGTTTCCAAAAGAATGGGAAAAGAGCGAATAACCTGAAAGAGGGAGGGAAAGATTCAAGGTAAGGGGGTTGGTTATGCAAAGGGAAGGTATTAGCATCCTAAACATCTACGGTACTCCGCAGGAACCTCTTTGTAAAAAAAAACTGTATATTTGGATATAAAAGTGTTGTATAAAAATAGATGGTGGAGGTGAGAAAAGAAATATTTTTGTAATTTTTGCACCCGCCGTGGTTGCGAACCTTTAGTGCCTACGTACCACCTTTCGTGCAATAGGGGATCAGGGTACACGTAGTTCCTCTTTTAAAGATTTTAAAACATAAGTGTGTTGGTTGATTTTAAGAGATAAGACATCATCGTCATTGTCCGTGTGGAAAACATACTTACTACCCACAATTATGAGAAAGGAGAATTTGCATCATCTCAAAGTGGAGGATATGGCTTGGATTTTAAAATCAACAATGCCTCATGTGATACGGTGGCAGAACCGACTGTTAATACTGGTTTGCGTTTTTTGTTTGCAAATGTTGTGGTAAGCAAGAGTTGCCACCGACTTTTCTTTTATCCAACAAAGGAAAGGGTGAAAAGAACAGAAAAAAGACCTTTCGAGAGTTTTCTGAGTAAGGGGGGTAGATTATGGAAAGGGAAGGTGTTAGCACCCTTTCCATTCGTAGTTTTCTACGGGCTCTTAGATGCTCGCTCATGTTTTGAAAATTGCTTGTGCTTTGTGTGTTTTGAAAATTGTTTTGAAAATGCCTTAGCGCGGCGATTCGCTTTGTGATAACTCTTGTATCAGTCCTCAAGAGTGTTGACAAGGCGAATGTTTTTGAAAGTTTTTTAAAATATTTTTGTGTAGGTGCAAAAAGTTGTTTTGAGCAAGCATCTAAGAACTTATCTACTTATACTCTAAAAGGTCATTATTTTCTCCCTATCCTTTAGACAGTGCTATCCTACTATTAGTGAGTAGGTAGCCCTATCTTTGGATGTTGAGGGACTATCGAAAGGGACGTTTATGGTCATTGAAGGCAACACGTAGAGATACCTTAGCATTTTGAAGGGACTGTCATCATATAGGAAACATCGAGGGACAAGATCATTTCTCGTAGGAAACTCGAGGGACATTGAGGGACTATGATCTTTATGATGACTTTACCCGAGGGTCTTTTCTAAGATATCCCTACGTTCGAGGGACATGAGCATTGTTTTTCCGAAGGCAACAAGTGAGGTTACCTTAGAGGTGCGAGTGTGCAAATGATTCAATTCGATTATTTATCTTGAAATTATGGTTTTTTATCGTTCATTTTTATCTTTCCATACAATCTGAAGGTGGAAAGATAAAAATGTTACCATCATCGATCGCTTTGGTGAATTCCCTAATGTACCTCTCTTAGGAATTAGGGGAGGAATCACTTATAAACCTTGTTTGGCACTGCGGAATTTTGGTTATGCGAGAAGGGATGGTCCTCATGATACACTTATCCAAGGAATCGCCTTCAACTATGAGAATGGTGATCAGGGTTACCGCAAAAGGTTCATGAGAGCTTGGGGCATGGTATATAAAATTGATAGCAAGACATTAGGGCACAATAATTCCATCCCTCTTGAGCCTTATCTCTGATGGGTACGAGCTCGCGCCCAATGTCTTATGATGCCTTACCCCGCTGTCCTACCAATGATTATGGAACCAGTTACTGAAGGAGACACTGCTTCTCTTGTTCATCATCCTGACATGCCAACTGATCATGAGGAGTTACAGAAATCCTGGGTTCAACTTAAAGAGGAGTGAGATACATTTGAAGCTCAATTCTATGCCAGCGAGAAGAAGGTCCTGAAGCTCACTAGGCTTCTCCATGAAGAAAGGAACATAAACGCCTACATTGCACCAAAGAGGATGCGCTCCTGGGAGACCTAGTTTTCTTTTTGCTTTAAGTTTTGTTTGTTTGATTGTAAGCCTAAAGGGAACTCTTTATAACAACCCGAACTTATTAATACAATTAACGTGTGCTTATTTTGGTTAAACAAATTTGAGCCTTTAAAAGTCCTTGAAATAATTGCATACGCATCCCATCCATGACATTGCATAAATAGGTACCATTACAGGTTTCTCATCTTCTTCGCTATTTATTTCAGCAAAAATGTCTTCTGAACAAAGCATCAAAGATCTTCAGGCACAAAATGCCCAATTTCAACAAATCTTCATAACTCTGGCAAAAGGGCAGGAGGATCTGAAGGCCCTTATCCTGAAGGAAAAGAAGAAGAAGAAGAAGAATAAGAAGAAGAAGAAGAAAATATCTAGTGTTCTGAACCTGGGAAGAAGGTTCAAGGGGCCGTTAAAGTAACCAGTCGATCTGACCTCCTCGTCCAAAGAAGGGGAGAATCAAGAGAGAGAGAGAGAGAGAGAGAGAGAGAGAGAGAGAGAGAGAGAGAGAGACAAGGGAGAAGGCCCCTAGCCCTGAAGTCTATGATAATGACACGGACTACAATGATGAGCAGTATCCTCCCACTGAGGATAGATATAAGCAGTTAGAGGATTGGTTGAGTGCTATGGAGATCTAGAGAATACCAGGGCTGGATTTTGAAGAGCTGGGATTGGTGTCTAGGGTAGTCATCCCACAAAAGTTTAAACCTCCGGTTTTCGCAAAGTATGATGGGGTGTCTTGTCCCAAGCTTCATCTCGGTTCCTATGTGAGGAAGATTCAGCCTCACACTACTGATAGGAACTTATGGGTTTACTTCTTTCTAGACAGTCTGTCAGGGACTCAGCTTGAATGGTTCTATCAACTGAAGGGAACCAATGTCCGAAAATGGGGGGATTTGGCTGCTGCTTTTTATAAGCAGTATCAATACAACGCTAACCTTACCCCTACTCGTAATCAACTCCAAAGTATGTCCATGGGTGCAGGTGAAAGCTTTAAGGACTATGCACAGAAATGGAGAGATCTGGCTAGGAGAGTCCAACCCCCTTTGTGTGATAGGGAGTTGGTTGACATGTTCCTTGGGATGTTGTCGGGTCCATTCTTCAATCATTTGATTGGTAGATCCTCAGTTGGTTTCACTGAGTTGATATTAACGGGAGAGAGGGTAGAAGTTGGGATTCAGAGTGGCAAGATCCAGAAAAACACCACTCCGAGCTCAGTGAAGAAGCCCTTCGTAGGTAAGAAGGAAGTCAGTGCTATTTATAGCCCAAGAGGTCAGAACAGAGCTGAACGCCGTCCAATGGTAGGTGTTGTGATGATATCTAGGCCCGCAACTACCCCACAATGCAACAATCAACAAAGGTTAGAAAGACCGCAAAGGAAGTTTACCTGGATTAACATGACATTGACTGAGGGTTCTACCCCATCTGCTAAGATCCAACTTGGCAACCTTGAAAGAGGATCCCAAGAATCCTAACACCACATCTCCTCGGTACAATCCAAACGCTCGGTGTGCATACCATTCTGAGAGTCCTGGCCACGATACAAATGACCGTTAGGCTCTGAGAAATAAAGTACAAGACCTGATTGAAGCCAAGGAGATTGAGTTTGATGCTCCGGAGAAGCTTAATGTCATAACTTCCCCATGCCTAAGCACAACCGTGGAGTTAATGCCATTGATATTGATCTGTTTGTTACCTCTATTGATGAAGTTTCTACTCCTCTTACGACTGTTAAGAAGAATTTATTGTTGGCCGGTTTATTTCCGGGTTGTGGTGAAGGTTGCCACATGTGTTCATCTCTGCCCACTGGTTTCTATTTGTTGAAAGCAGGTGTTCAACGCCTGATGGACAACAGAGAAATTTTGTTCGAAAAGACTTTGATTCCAATTGTTCTGTTTGAAGATGTTGCCATTATAACCATTTTCACCAATCCTTCCAAGGTCTCCTCTAAAAGACCTGTTAGGATTACACATGCTCCAAAAATTGCTCCACTAATAATCACTTTTCCTGGTCCCATACCGTATTCCTTGGACAAAGCTGTCCCGTGGAATTATGGCGTCGATGTTTACTATCATGGCGTTAAACAAGATTTGAAGGCTGAAGAGGTTGATCCCGATGTCAGTAACATTGTCGGGACCAGCAAGATCACCATAAGTGGAAGGGTTTTCTCTCTTGAGATCTCCCCGAAGACTGTCACTAAGCTTGTTGTTATTCCTACCGATACTTCCGTTACTACTCTCGTTCTTACTCCAATTGTTACTCCTGCCGTTGAGTCATCTGGGACTTGGGGCAAAGAAGCTGTAGGTGAGCCTGCCCGGACGAAGGCACCTAGGAAAGTTGTTGTGGAATCCTCTAAGCAAGAGATAGAGGAAATATTAAAAATAATCAAGAAGAGCGACTACAATATGGTCGAGCAGCTGGGGAATACCCCCTCGAAGATATCGATGTTGTCTCTATTGTTATGTTCCGAGGCCCATGCAAAGGATTTGATTGCATTCCTCAAGACTGCGCATGTGCTGCAAGAAACCTTAGCCGACCAATTCAAAGACTGTGTGGCCAGCTTGACTGCTGACAATGGGCTGGGTTTTTCAGATGCCGACTTGACACCAAAAGGGAGGAAGCATAATGATGCTATGCATGTCTCGATCGAATGCAGGGGCACCACTATGGCTCATGTGTTGGTGGACACTGGATCTTCCCTGAATGTTCTGCCTAAGAAGGCTCTCGATCGGCTAGATTGTGAAGGCTTAAACCTAAAGCCCAGTAATATTGTGGTGAGGGCTTTTGACGGGGCGAAGAGAATGGTGCATGGGGAGGTATACATCTCTGTCAAAGTGGGCTCTTATACCTTTGGGTCCACCTTCTACGTGATAGACATCAGGCCGTCATACTCTTGTTTGTTGGGTCGTCCTTGGATCCATGAAGCTGGGGCTGTTACTTCTACACTGCACCAGATGCTGAAATGTTCGGTGAAGGGGAAGATTGTCACTGTGCATGGTGAAGAGGAGTATATGGTGAGCCACCTGAACTCCTTCAGGTATGTGGAGATGGACGGGGAATTAATAGAGACTCCTTGTCAAAACTTTGAAGAGGTTCCCCAGATTTTGGCGTCAACCGAGACTACCACCAGCACTAAACCTCCTCTGAAGATGGCTTCTCTCAAGGACGCCAGAGCAGTAGTTGAAGAAGGTGGGTGTACCAATTGGGGACATCTTCCTAATTTTATTCACAATTGACAAATTTAGTTTGGGCTTTACTTGAGGAGCTCAAAAGGCTGTTCGATGCGCTCGGGCTGGAGGATCTCCCCAATGCATCACCAATCGTGGGGTCAATGTTATTGAAGACAGTGAGGAAGATTCTGATATTGACAGTTGGATCTACCCGACTACCAACGGTGGACCGAGTAATTGGACGGCCAAAGATTTTATACTAGTTTCTTTTATTCCGCAGTAATTGTCTTACTTGTTTTCCAAGTTTGTAATAAACAATTTAAACTTTATGGCCTTGTGTCTTACCTGAGGCACAATGGTTCTATCTGTGAGGGTTATTATATGTAATTTCATATATCATCAATAAAACATTGGACGTTCCTTGCATACAAATCTTGCACTCTCTGTTTTTGCGTTTCTGCTTTTACTTTATCAATACAGCTATGCTCTTACAAACACTCACGTATCAAACTGCAGATCCATATCCACTCTGGATCCCATTGATAACAGTTTTGCTATTTCCAGCCATGACTTTGAAAATCATATTAACCAAGCTGAGGACGGAGGTGAGGATGATTGTGAGGTACCGGGAGAACTTGCTAGACTGTTACAACAGGAAGAGAAGGCTATACAGCCTCATGAAGAGCCATTTGAGACGATAAACTTGGGCACGGAGGTGGACAAAAAATAAGTCAAGATCGGCACAAATATGGAGACTAAGATCAAACAGCAGTTGATACAAATGTTGCACAACAATGTTGAGATATTCGCCTGGTCGTATGAAGACATGCCTGGTTTAGACACTGATATTGTGGTACATCGTCTGTCGACTAAAAAATATTATCCTTCGGTTAAACAGAAGGTCCGCCGCATGCGCCCTGAAATGTCAAAGAAGATCAAGGCAGAGGTCATGAAGTAGTTCAACACTGGGTTCTTAGCCTTCACCTCCTATCCACAATGGGTTGCAAACGTCGTTTCGGTGCCAAAGAAGGACGGTAAGGTACGAATGTGTGTGGATTACAAAGACCTGAATAGGGCGAGCCCCAAGGATGACTTCCCGCTTCCCCATATTGATATTCTGGTTGACAACACTACACAGCATAAAATCTTCTCCTTCATGGATGGTTTCTCTAGCTACAACCAGATCAAGATGGCTTATGAAGACATGGAGAAGACAACCTTTGTCACATAGTGGGGCACCTTCTGTTACAAAGTGATGCCTTTTGGGTTGAAGAATGCTGGGGCAACTTATTAGTGAGCCATGGTCGCCTTGTTCCATGATATGATTCACCATGAGATCGAGGTTTATATTTATGACATGATATCCAGATCCCAAACCGAGGAAGAGCACCTTGACCACCTACAAAAGTTGTTCGACAAGTTGAAGACATACAAGTTGAGGTTGAATCCGAACAAGTGCACCTTCGGGGTAAGGTCTGGTAAGCTTCTGGGTTTCATCGTCAGTGACAATGGTATTCAGGTAGACCCTGCAAAGGTAAAGGCCATACAAGAGATGCCAGCTCCCCTTACATAGAAGGAGGTTAGAGGTTTCTTGGGACGCCTGAATTATATCGCCAGGTTCATTTCACATTTGACTGCTACTTGTGAGACCATCTTTAAGCTTCTGAAGAAAGATCAAGTGGTAAAATGGAATGACGAATTCCAGATTGCTTTCGAAAGGATCAAAGAATACTTTCAAGAACCACCTATTCGGATGCCTATGATTGAAGGAAGACCTTTGATATTGTACTTAACAGTGCTAGATAATTCAATGGGGTGTGTGTTGGGGCAACATGACGATCCTGGTCGAAAAGAGCATGCAATATACTACCTTAGCAAAAAGTTTACCGACTGTGAGACAAGATACTCACTGCTCGAGAAAATTTGCTGCACTTTCGCATGGGCTGCTCGCCGACTAAGACAGTATATGCTGACCCACACTACTATGTTGATATCTAAGATGGATCTAATCAAATACATCTTCTAGAAGCCCGCACTCTCCAGAAGAATAGCGAGATGGCAGATGATCTTAACTGAATACGATATACAATATACAACCCAGAAAGCAATCAAGGGAAGTATATTGGCTGATCATTTGGCTCATCAGGCCGTGGATGACTACCATTCCAGGAATTTTGAATTCCCGAACGAGAATATTATGCTGGTGACTGACTACGAAGAACTTGGACCAGATGGAGGACCTGAGGAAGGATCCTGATGGACTATGGTTTTTGACGGAGCTTCGAACGCACTCGATAATGGCATTGGCTCTATAATCATATCTCCTGAGGGTTGTCATACTCCTTTCACTGCCCGACTATGTTTCAACTGCACTAACAATATGGCTGAGTATGAAGCTTGCATCATGGGCCTCAAAGCCGCTATCGACCTCAAGATCAAGTTCTTAAATGTCTTCGGGGATTCAGCCTTGGTGATAAGCCAGATCAAAAGCGAATGGGATACGAAGCATCCGAATCTCATCCCGTACAAAGAACACATACTGACATTGCTCCTGCACTTTGAGGAGGTAACCTTTGAACATTTCCCACGAGAGGACAATCAGTTAGCGGACGCGCTAGCTACCATGTCTTCTATGTTCAAAGTCAGATGGGACAACGAAGCTCCCCGAATCACCATTGAAAGGTTGGATGAACCAGCACACTGCTGCGAGATTGATACTAAAGAGGTAACAGATAAACCTTGGTTTCACGAAGTAAAAAAGTATCTCGAGACTCAAGAGTATCCCGAAGGGGCATCTATCAATGATAAGAAGTTTCTGAAAAGGTCCGCTGTGAAATTCTTCCTCAGTAATGGAATCCTCTACAAGCGCAACCATGACTCTACCTTACTGCGATGTGTAGACAAGAGAGAAGAAGAGAGGATTATGAAAGATTTACATGAAGGTACCTTCGGAACCCATTCCAATGGATATACCATGGCCAAGAAGATCCTACGGGCAGGATACTACTAGTCCACTATGGAAGCAGATTGTTATCAGCACTCCCGAACCTGTCATAAGTGCCTAACCTATGCTGATAAGGTGCATGTGCCTCCGGTTCCTTTAAACGTCTTGATAGCTCTGTGGCCCTTTGCAATGTGGGGCATTGACATGATCGGAGAAATCAGACCCACTAATTCCAATGAGCATCGCTTTATCCTAGTGGCCATTGATTACTTCACAAAATGGGTTAAGGCAACCTCTTTTGCTACTGTAACCAAGAATATGGTGGCGTAGTTCATTAGGCATAACCTGATCTGTCGGTATGGTGTGCCAGAGAGAATTATCATTTAGAGTGGTATGAATATCAACAACATGATGATCACCGAGCTCTGTAAACAATTCAAGATACAACATTACAACTCTTCTCCCTACCGGTCAAAGATGAATGGTGCTGTTGAAGCGGCTAACAAAAACATCAAAAAGATCATACAAAAGATGACGGTGACATACAAAGACTGGAATGAGATGTTACCATTCGCTCTTCATGGGCACCGTCCCTCAGCACGGACGTCGACAGGGGCAACACCCTACTCTCTGGTACATGGCATGGAGGTAGTCCTACCCATTGAGGTCCAGATTCCTTCTCTAAGGATTATGAAGGATGCAGGTTTGAACGAAGATGACTGGATCCAGACTCGACTTGATCAACTAAATCTGATCGATAAGAAGATACTTACTGTTGTCTGTCATGGTCAAATGTATCAAAAACGGATGATCAAGGCTTTCAACAAAAAAGTCAAACGTCAAGAATATCAAGTCGGGGATCTAGTGATCAAACACATCATACTGCAGCAAGGTGATCCCAGGGGAAAATGGACTCCCACATACGAAGGGCCATTTGTGATTAAGAACATCTTCTCGGGTGGAGCCATGATTCTGACAACCATGGATGGTGACGAACTTCCTCACTCTGTCAATGCAAACATAGTGAAAAGATACTACGCATGATAGAAGACCCGTTAGGTTGACTAGCCTAGGAAAAAGTAAGGGCTTCTCGGCGAACCAAAAGTGTTCGGGAAAAAATAAGGGATGAAAATGAAAACAATTGTACACCCGGCAAGTCGAAAACTTGAAAAGGCGGCTTGGGCAAAAAGAGGTATCCCGGTGGACTAAAAACCCGAAAGGGAAGTCCAGGCAAAAATTAGGGATGTAAAGAGTATCACTATGTCCCATTGGATCACCTTGCGATTAGACCTCAGTATCAACCATCAAGCTCGAACAACACCGATCAATCTAATCAGCTTCGGACAAGCAGCAAATTGATGAGATGCTCGAAGACATAGCGGCAACAACAAACTTGGAACCAAATAGGATTGTTGCACATAGTTGTTTTCTTTTTGTTGTACATAATATTGTATAGCTTCCTTTTCACAGCGGCGTTCTCTTACTAGAGCATCAACTTCCTTGTATAAAAATGCCTGTTATAGGCCAACTTCGAAAATTAATACAAGTCATTTTTGCAAAACTATTTGTTTTTCCTTTTTCTGTTTTGTTTTGCAAGAACGTCCAATGGTTTATTCTTGACATATGCATTTGAATATGATTGTTGTTCACAAACATTTGCATAGGAAACATAAAGACAATTGCTCGTAACTTAAGAAATAGGGGAAAAAACTAAAAATGTCAAACCCAATAGCTACTCTGTCCAGCAGGTACCGGGGAAGAGACAATTTTGAAACACAATCATCAATGCATACAGCCTCGTGACATCTACACTCCCCACAAAGTAAAAGGAATCAAAGCATTGATACTAACTCCACCAAAACAGGAAGTACTTTCCCCAGCCAAATTTCATAATTGCAAGCAGGTCATAAAATTTGTCTCCCAAGTAGAGTTTATTTCCCTGAATGCAGAAATTCAATCTTCGACAGAGTTTACCCCTCCAGTTACGGAAGCTCACTTTCCAACAGAATTATTCCCCCACAGAGTTCATCTCAAACAGAGTCTCTCCCTGGCAGAATATTCACAAACAACAAGGAGTAAATCTCCAGCATAATCATTTCCGTTCACTAACCCCAACGGAAGCAAAAGAACCACAGTTCTCTACAACAATCAGGAATGCTATACTCTCCAACAGCAGTCAGGGATTTATTTTACCAGACTCGGATATGTCACAATAGCGACTCATGTTCATACATCATGGCATGCACATACATATCACATACAACATAGTCTCATTTATTTCGAGAACATCATCCCATAATGCATTTCATGCATCACATATAATTAACCCTGTTATCTTTTCAGGAAAGACAATTATCACAAACAATTCCAGCAGTTATACATGTCATATCTGCAGACAGCTAATGAAAAAAATCAGTTCCCGAAACCAAATGGGTCAACTAAGTTATGCGACCAAATGAAGTAACCTTATGACCCAGGCTCCTTCCCATAGCCCTACTATCCAGGCTTTCATTCCGAAGTAACCCTACTATCCAGGTTCCTTCTTATAAGCCCTACTATCCAGGCTTTCATCTTGAGGTAACCCTACTATCCAGGTTCCTTCTCATAATCCCTACTATCCAGGCTTTCATCTTGAGGTAACCCTACTATCCAGGTTCCTTCCCATAAGCCCTACTATCCAAGCTTTCATCTCGAGGTAACCCTACTATCCAGGCTTTCATCTTGAGGTAACCCTACGACCCAGGTTCCTTCTCATAGCACTATTATCCAGGCTTTCATCTTGAAGTAACCCTATGACCCAGGTTCCTTCCCATAAGCCCTACTATCCAGGCTTTCATCTCGAAGTAACCCTACAACCCAGGTTCTTTCTCATAAGCCCTACTATCCAGGCTTCCACCTTGAAGTAACCCTACTACCCAGGTTCCTACCCATAAGCCCTACTATCCAGGCTTTCATCCCGAAGTAACCCTACGACCCATGTTCCTTCCCATAAGCCCTACTATCCAGGATTTCATCCCGAAGTAACCCTACGGCCCAGGTTCCTTCCCATAAGCCCTACTATCTAGGATTTCATCTCAAAGTAACCCTACTATCCAGGTTTCTTCCCATAAGCCCTACTATCCAGGCTTTCATCTCGAAGTAACCCTACTATCCAAGTTCCTTCTCATAGCCCTACTATCCAGGCTTTCATCTCGAAGTAACCTTACTATCTAGGTTCCTTCTCATAGCCCTACTATCAAGGCTTTCATTTTGAAGCAAACCTATTATCCAGGTTCCTTCTCTCTTATCTCTGAACAGCAGTTTACAGCACTATAAGACCTGGACCCGACCAGTTATGGTTGATTTCACATTTCCCCAGTAAGTCACTGTGCATCCTAGACCTTGACCAGATATATAGTTTATTTCCACTTCCTCAATCAGGAGTTAATTCCCCAGTAGAATAGTGGACAACCGAAGCTCATATACTCTATCTCCCAAGACATAAGCTAACATTCCCCGGCGAAGTCCCTCTCAACGGCAGGTACAAGAATTATCGCAAAGGAATCTCTTATGCGACTGATATCTTTTTTTGGATGGCATCTTTAGGCCCATCTCTGAAGATTCTCTATCAACTTCAAAATGGCATCTGTAAGCCCATTCCTGGTATCACCAATCATTATTACTTCATGCGAGTGCAAATTTTTGGGCACCCTAGTGTTCAATCATCTTCCACCTTCAAATCACGAAAGACAGACCAGCCAATCTACATCCTCGGGTTTTAGAAGATTGAACAGGGGAAGCTGTTATACCCCAAAATTTTCCCTCTCATTTTACTCAACATATGTTCATTGTAACCCTTAACTTACCCAAGGATGCCCAAGGATTGATCAGGCAAACGCTCTCCTAAGACAATGAACCTCAAACTAGGGTTTCCATTTTCATCAAGATGGGTGAACTCCAAAGGTCTTAAATATTTTCCATGGTTCTAATATATTCTCAAGAACATCCATGTCAAGTCTCATGACTTGCATAAGAATTTTGCTCAGTCAACTGCTCAAATGCCTAAAAATCAATTGTACTAGGTCAAAAGTCAACAGTGACCCACATACAGTCAAACTTCAAGATTTTTGGTCAACATAAACATTTTGAAGTAACATACATCATTTGATCAAGGGTTGATCATGATTCCCCAAGGAATACCCCAAATTCATCAAAACTCAAAAGTTGCTAAATTAAGGTTTCTATAGGAAAAGTCAACCAAACTTTGACCATGCATAACTTTCTCATAATTTATTAGAAATTTCTCATCCAAGTCTCATTTTGAAGAGGATAAAATTCCATACAACTCATCTTCAGCCCTCAAGTTCAAAAAACGCACTCATGAAAAGATATGAATTCAGACATTATAGGTCATTTCGAAAAGTCAACAAAAACACCTTTTGTGTCAAAGCTTCTTACATGAACATGGAAGATCCAATTGAGATGAAACTAAAAGGGTTATTTATAAGACATCTTAAGATTTCTAAAAATTTCAAGAACACACTCTTAGGGTCAAAATTAAGGGAGATATGCATTGTCAAAGTTGGCTATTTTTGGAAATTTGCCCAAAGTCAACAATGCCCAAAATGCATTTTTCTTCAAATGGGCCCAACTTTTTATGCTTGTATCTTGTTCCTAACATGTTCCAAGACCCATAAACGCCTCCATACATCATTTAATTATTTATTTGATTTATTTTGATTTTTAATCATTTAAAATCCAAATTAAATCAAATAAATGATATAAAAATATTTAGGGATGATTTTGCATTAAAGAATGAAGATACATGCTATATGTTAGCAAAAAATCGTGCAAGGGTTGATTGAATTGAAAATGGCATGATTTGGCCAATTTTGGAAACAAAGAATATGACTTGAAAATCAAATATCTTGCTTATCAATTTCCAAGATTGAACCCAAAATTGTTAACCTATTTGATTCAGATACATATAATAGAGCAGGTTGAACCCTAAGGGAGAGGAGAGAGAGGCACAACTTGTCCAAAAAGTCAAACAAAGTTCCAAAATTTCCAAAGGAAAATGGAGGTAAAATTTTTATTGACAGTCCCATTCAACCAATTTCAAGGCCGGCAACACGTTCCTGGATGTCTCCTAATGCCAACGACATCAATTGCACGCGTCAAAGCATCCATAATTGCATCTTGATACTCACGGTTTGATCACATTTTCTTCAATCTCGATTTTGCTCATTCATACGTTATACATGCTATTTGATTATATTTTTGTGTTTATAATCATCACATGAAGGTGTCTGAATAGTCCAATTTGAGTTTTAGTGCAGGAATGGGCTTATTCCATCGCTAGGGTTTGAAAGCTCAAAATTGGGGTTTCCTTTTTCAGGATAAATTGAGGGGAATTCTAGGTATTACTGGACTAAGGAAAAAATTCTCGATTGATCCCTAACATTGATTTTGATTTATATTGCCTGTATCATGTTTTTGAATAACGTAGGGTTTTAGTTACGAACCAAATCCATCACTACAGCCTATAGTGACAGAAAGTTGCTGTAGGTAAAAGGTTGGCACCTAAAACAATAGTCCTGAGGAAAGAGACGATCACGTGGCTGACTCCCACTGGCTCATTTAAATTCACATGCGTTTTCCTGGGCATAACATTTAATTTCACTTATATTTTATTTGTTTCATTATATGTACGAATGAGTAGTCCAGCGCAGTTGGTCAGGGAGCGTGTATATGAGGCAAACGTCCTGGGTTCGACCCCAGGCGTCTGCTTTTATATTTTTCTTGACAATTTATTGCAGATTCAGCGTATCTCCTAGCTAAGCATCCACCGTGCGCTCACAAATCTCACCCATTGGATCATCCCTGATTTAGATCCCATATGATTCAGTGAACATATGTTGAGTAAAATGAGAGGGCAAATTTTGGGGTACAACACCTCACTCAACACCCAAGTGGAAAATATCTCACTTCACTATATATCGTAGAAGTATAAAGTTTCAGATGAAAGCCAAGATGGCAAAATGGTTTGAATGAGATTGATTGGTTTTTAGTCTTCTCACAAAAAAAATGTCAAAGTATTATTAAGTTTATTGAAGTTTACTTATGAAAATGTTTGAAAATGCATGGACCTAAGTCCAAGTTTATTATGAAAGTGGTTCAAGTTTAAAACAAGAAGAGTTTTCAAAAGGAGGGAGAAGATTTTTGAAATTAAAGAAGATGTGAGGAGAAGAAAAGGCTATCCTAAAGCATGAGGTAAAAGCTAGGGATAAGAACCATCTAACCAACAAAAAGCCAATACTTGACATTATGAGCCAAGATAGAATTCCCATTCTTTAGATTGAAACCAAGCAAGCAAAGATATTAGACCTCTTGAGAGAACCAAACTTCAAGTGTATTAAGTCTTCACAAAAATTGGACAGAGTAACGATTGTATACGAGTGAACTCCAGATTACAAACAAAGAGTGTAATCACAATAACATGCACACAAAACAAACAAACAACCCAATGTCTTGAGGTAAACCTCAAGAGCTCTAGAAAAAATAATCAGATAAGGTCACAAGGTCTCCAATCATAGGGTAAGGTTTCTAATCCTAAGTCCAAGAAGTCCAATACTCCATAATGCCAAGGATAGTAACCAAACAGTCCAAGTATCATTAAATATTTTTAGGGTTTATGTTGATTATTAGGTGTTTTGAAAAAGAAAAGTAAAGCTCAAGTGAGAAAAAATAAAAATGACAAGAAAGTAAATACTCAAATGAGAAAAGATGAAAATGGCATGAAATGTAAATGCTAAAAGTAAATAGTGCATAAAAATAAATGGGCATATAATAAAAATAAAGGATAAAGTCAATTTTTAGTGATTAGTGGTTAGTTGGATGATCATCTTGAAACTTGAATTTGGAACTCATTAGAGGATTGGTAGAACCAAAGCCTCCACACAACAAGTTGCATTTGCTTTTTGTCAAGTATATCATCCATTTGGAATCCTCATGAGTACCATTTAATGATCAACAATGTTTAAGTGGTCTGCGTTGACCAAAGGTGTTGTAAATCCATTAGAGGATTGGTAGAACCAAAACCTCCACATAATGAACTCAAGGTTATTGGATCAAAGAGATCAAATTAAAATACTTGGGCTTGCAAACATAAGTTTAGGCCACGAATGATCATTTATTCGAATCGGGACAAACTTTAGCGTTATGTTAAGCAATCGTAAGTGGACTTATATAGAAGTCACACCTATTTTGAGGTCGGTCAATAGCAATCTATGCACCATTTGTTTTGAGACATGATATAGAGATCATGCTCCAATAACACTTAGTGCAATAAGAAAAGGGATGAGATGAAGAGGGGTGGGAGAGAATATACAAACCACTTTTGAATTGAATTTAATCAGACTATTATTAAAATCATTCATCCATTTTTGTGGAGTTAGAATCAACACCATGGATCTAATGATGTTAATAAAGTTCATGATAAAAAATTTAACCCAAAATCAGCCAGAAAATAGTCACAAAATAATATTACATTTAATATCTACAAAAAAAGGTTTAAAACAAAATGTTTTAAAATAGAAATAAAAGAGAAAAATATCAACTATGTTCAAATTTATCAAATAATAAAAAGTAAGACCATAGAAAAATCAGAAAAGGACTCAAATGATTTGATAATTTTTTTTGTAATTTTTTAAAGTCAGAAACTATTTTTAAAATTAAAAGAAATTAGTAAAATAGACCAAAAATGATAAAAAATACCAAAGTCAGAAATAAAAAAAGTGAGGTCACCAATATTTGTCACAATATCATTGGATCATTCCATAATTTTTTCAGAATTTAAAAATGCATAAAAGTATTTTTAAACATTTAAAATAATTCAAATAAAGTGAAAATTTGTAAAAAACCCCAAAACACAAAATTAAATTGTGAAAAAAAATAAAAATCAGAAAGAGAATAATCAAAAATATTTTTCATAATTTTTTCAGTTTTTTTGGACTTAAAATGAATTTTCTATGATTTTTATAAGTTTAAAACAATTAAATATAAAAATCAGAAAAGAAAATAAAAAGTCAAAAATATATGGACCATTGGATGAGAGTCAAAACGCGTTAGTAATCAAATCCAAGGGATCTGGCGCGCTGTGCATATCATGGTCATTAGTGAATAAAGCATAGAATCAAAAAGTAAAAAAATCAGATTTCAAAAAAAAAAACAAGTGGCACGCCATCATTGGTTGGAAGATGACATGTAGGCCATCTTCATCCTCCAGCCAACGTGAATTGCAGGTCTCTCAAATTGTAAAATCAGAAGCTCGGACCTGTGTCATTCGCTTCGTCTCTTCAAGACGAAGACAACCACACCCTCGCGCCAAATTTATATAAACTGTAGCTCAAGCAATTTGGAAGGAAAGTTTTGAAAAGGGATTTGAAATTTCATGGTCAAAACGTGTTTCTAGTAAAAAAAAGCAAGTGTTGCGACTAGAACCAGGGAAATGAGAGCATCACAATGATATCAAAGTTTTGAAGAATTGACGAAGGAATCTACCTATTGAAGTTCAGTTGCAGAGCTCTGAAACTGGACTTCTATGGAGCAATATAGGGCACGATTCTTGAATATAATTATATGGTTATCTTCAAGGAAGATCAAGGAAGGTGAATTGATGGAAAAATTGGATTGAAAAAGGCTTGTATATGGATTTTGAAGTTGCTGAATTTTGAGTTATGGAACAAGTTTGGTAGGGTGATTCTGACTATCCAAGCTAGAGGAAATAAATGGGGAATGACCCTCTATTTATAGGGAATCAAATGGAATGTCCAAGCGTGTGAAATGATGAAGTTTGGAGGGAAATCGTGTGAAGTTGCAAACAAGAAAAGTGTGACTTCTAATTTGATCAAAACTCATCCAAAACGCGCGTTATGCTATGCTAATCACTTCTGGAAGTTCACTAAACACTTTCAGAAGCAAAAACATACAGAAACAAAGTGCTTAGAAGCCAAATCAAGGATTTCAAACTTCTGACTTGGTGAAAAATTCAATTTCAAAGTGCCAACTTCTGACCAATGGAATTCTCAGCTCAAGGGGTCTTAGGGCATGATTCTTGATGCTTTAGAAATATTAGGTTACAAGCTTTGCAATGTGAAAAGAATGGATACAAATGGATGCTTGAGCTGAAAGTTATAACGGGTCAAAGTTGGAAAAAATGTTGACTTTCCATACTTAGAAATATTTCAAATTTTTCTTCAAAAATGACTTATAATGTCTTGTATCCAAACATAGCCTTCAACTTGGAATTTTATCTTCACCAAAAAAGATGGCATGAAATAGATCTATTAAATGACATTTTGAAACTTGAACCATTCAAAATCTCCAAAAATTGAGAGAGTTATGACTTGTTGAAGTTGGCAAAATTTCATAAAGTGACATATAATCTTTTGTATCCTTAAGGCAACTTCCATCCATTTTATCACTTTGCACATGAAATAAGGCATAAAGTTCACATCCTAAAGATCATTATGGAAAAATAATGGGACCAGGGTGATAAAAATTGACCAAGTTATGATCCTTTGAAGTCACACATGGAAAATTGGGGATTCATCTGGAGGACTTGTAGTCTTTCTTCTTCAATAAGTTTATTCCACATGAAAACTCCTTAGAACTTTTGAAGTGATTTGTTAATAACCCTTTAAAGAGAATGATGTCTTTGGAATCACTCAAAGATACCAAAATATGAGCAAGATATACTCCTTTGAAGTTCAAAACCCTAGCTCCTAGATTAAGAAACATGCCTTGAGGAACTTTGACAATTTTGAACAAACTTCTTGTACCAACACAAATGCTTTGTAAATATAAGTTGTTTAAGATGATAATGAGAACTCATAGAAACCACAACAACTTCCATATCTTGAGAATTGAGAGAAATATACACTTGTGACAAAATGGAACAAAGTCTTGTCCAAACGTGACTATTTTTGCAATCAATCCCTTGTACTTTTTTGGATCAAATTTGATAATCTTGAAATGTGGTGAAACAAAACAAGCTTGCCATGCCATTTCCTCTAAAACAACTTCAATGGTGAGGCTTGAACTTCTCAAGCTTTATTGACTAGGGCATGGAAATAAACTCATGAACCCATGGAGCAACTTGTTAAATCTCATTGCATTTACCTACATGGATAACAAGCAAGACAAACCAACATTGCATTTTATTAATTAAAAGAAGAAATCAAGACAAAAATATTCATGATCACAAAAGAACACAAGTCAAGGTGCTTGGTTATTCCTCAAAGAGCAAAGCTAAATATAGGGAGGGGAATCAAAAATCCTAATGTGATCTTGTTGTGATGGAATCAACATGGTATGATGAAGGGATCTTAGGGGGGAAAATTAGGGTACAACAGCTGCCCTTATTTAAGTTTCTTCTATCCGGAGATACGAAGGTTAAAAATCTTCGTGTCGACGCGATCAAAGATACTTAAATATAAAACAAACCCTATTTTTGGCCCTAAGATGCCATGCAATGTTTATGAGCATGAATGCATATGAACAAGACCAAAGAGACGCAAAACACCATTGGGGATGTAACAATAATAAAGAAACAAGAGAGCAACCCGACCAGGAAAAAAATCACTGGTGGATCAAAAGACCCAACTTATAGAGGGTGCTAAAATGGTCAAAGGATACACCAACTCCTACTGAAGGTGAGACTACCAACATTCACTGAAGGTAGAAAGAGGAAAGAAATAACAACACCAACGTTTACTGACGGTGAACTACCAACTTTCACTGAAGGTAGAGAGAAAGAATCATTGACGTTCACTGATGATGAACTACCAAATTTCATTGTAGGTAGAAGGAAAAGAAATATCAGAGCATCACCGTTCACTGATGTGATACGGTGGGAGAACTGACTTGAAGGTTTTGCGTTTGATCGCAAATGTTACGGTTAGCAAGAGTCGCCACCAACTTTTCTTTTATCCAAAAGGAAAGGTGAAAAAGTACAGAAAAGACCTTTGAGATTATTTCTTGAGTTCGGGGGGTAGATTATGAAAAGGGAAGGTATTAACACCCTTTTCATCCATGGTTTTCCATGGGCTCTTAGCTACTTGCTAGATCACTTGCTGTTGTTTGAAATTGTGCTTTGTGTGGTTTTTTGAAAGTATTTTGTAAAAAAGGGCCATTGTTTAGGCAATGTTTGTAATGGTTCTTGTTTGTAAGAATGTATACAAAGATGTTTGATCTTTTGAAAATGTTTTCAAGCTTGTAAGATGTTTGAAGGTGTAAGTGTTTGTTTTGAAAATAGCAAGGATGTTTGTTTGAAATTGAGCAAGTAATTAGGAGCATTCTACCTACTCAAAAGTCTTTCTTGTTCATTTTCCTTTAACATTGTTATCTTACCATTGATTTGGTAAGTAACCCTATCTTTGGATGTAAACGGGATGAGCATGGGTCATCGTATAACCATGATTAACAATGTTGTAAGATATCTTAGCATTCTTTTTAGGGACTAAGATCATTTGAAAGGCAACTTAGATAGCGTCATCGAGGGACTATGATCTTGTATTTGCTTTGTTTTTGCTAAGATACCTTACATACGTAATATGGCCATTTTGTATAAGGCAACCAAGTGGAATAACCCTAGGGGTGCTTGTGTGAAAATGTATTGTTTTCATGCTTGTTTTTGTCTTGGATTAGGATTTTCTAAGTATTGGTTTCAGTCTTTCCATACAAACCCTAATTACTAGCATGTTATATATAAAAGCGATAAATTGCGGAATTTAAAGTTACTATGCTATTACAACATTTGTGGGGAGGGGGTGTACAAATTGAATGGGCATTGCAAGAACTTTAAACCTAGTTAGTCTATTACAACCATATTGAATTGGTATGAATGTACAAGGAATTTAAATGGATACAATGTACAAAATGAATAAATGTACAAAAATGCAAAATGTGAATTAAATGGATATATGTTTAATTTTTTTAGAAAAAAAGGGATTTTGTCTTAATATAATTAATTTAAAGAAAAATAATTAATTAAACTTAAAAGTAAACTTAATTCACTAAGAAAAGAAAATTAATAAAACTCTAATTCATTAATTGATTAAAGAAAATAAGTTTAAAAAAAGTAATTTTTGGTATTTTTGTCTTGAAAATATTTATAGTATTATAAAATATTTTTGGCTTTTTTTTTAAATATTAAAATGATATATTTTAATAGGTGTAAAAGAAAAAATAAATACTAACCTAGTTTTAATTAAATTTACAAGATAATAAATAAAAATAAATAAGGTATGATTAATAAAAATAATTTTTTTGTATGAGAAAAATAAAGAAACTAAGTTAAAATGAAAATCTAATATTTTTTTGTATTTTTATGATTTTTTAGTATTTAGAAAATATATTAATAAAATGAATGAAATGAAAATAAGAAAATAAAAATAAAGTGGGCCAGGGGCACAAATAGCCTGCAGGGGGTTAGAAAGGAAAAAAACAAAATAAACAGGCCCAAGAAGGCCCAGCGTGTCAAAAAAGAAAAATCAGAAAAACAAGAAAAATGTGAAAAATCCAAAAGAGTACGACTAGGGCTCGAACCCAGGTCCCAAAGGTTACAGGCGCGCGCTTCTACCACTGAGGTGGTTGTACATTCGTTAACATAAGAAAAACAATAAATATACAAGGCAAAACGCGCCCTGATGACTTCATCTTCAACCTCCATCCAGACCAACTGTAACTTGCTCATTTCTCATCAAAAATAAAAACTGTAAACATGAAACTTGTAGCAAATTTCCTCACGGTTTCAGAAATGTAAAACATTAAAACTATTGATCAAAGATAAGCATGAATTTTAATGGCCCTAATCTGAACCATAAAAATCTCAGAAATTTTAGTTTCAAAATTCTCTAAGCTCAAGCAAAATTAATGGAAACTATGGACATGGTTAGCTATAGGGCAATGATATCTACATGTTTTGTTCACAAATAAATCGTTGAGGATGCCTGTATGAAAAGTTCAAAGTTGAGAAAACTTATCTAAAAACTAGAAATCGTGTTTTGAGTTTGAGCTTGTTTCAAGTGCTGGTGATGATCAGGTTAGCTTCCTTGAGGTCCTAGTGAGCTAATGCAATGATTAGCTTGAACAATGGATGGCTGAAATGGTATGGAGAAGTCAATGTGCAGAGCTGAGTTTTTGAAAATGGAGGATGGTGTTAATGGTGTTACAGTTCTATAACAGGGCGTGGGATCACTTCTATATGATGTTTAGAAACTTTAGAAACCAAAAGGCCAAGAAACGCATGAGTAGATTACGAGTTTCAAGTTTTTGGTCAGTTTGTGTGAAAATGGAAGTGTGAAATGTGTTTCTGAGTTCTAAGTTCTTTCAAGGATTGAGCATTTGTGTGTTTGTGTCAAAATGGTTTGTGTATGTATAAACAAAAGTGTTTGAGTGCATTGGTAAGTCTGAAGTACCAGTTCTTAGCTTTTGGCTAGGTTACTTGATTTTGAAGAAAAGAGGGAAACAAGTTTCAAGAAGAGGTACAAGCATGGGATGGGTGATTGTAAGTGTTTGAAACATTTCTCATGAGTTATAGGACCTGTTTGATCAGAAGAGAACAAGTGCAAGGCTCAAGAACAAGTTTTGTACAAAAAGTCACTTTATCAAAATGGCAATGTAACCTTTCTTCCAAAAATGGATAAAAAGCATGTTCATGCATTGAATGCTTGAAGTGAGGCCTCTAAAAGTTGTGTAAACCATTAACTATGGAGTTCCTAACAAGTTTGAGGTCTGCAAAGTAGATTTAATGCAACACAACTTTGAATTTGAATTTTGTTCATCACTAAAATGACTTGTAATTAAAGTGATAAAACCCTAACTTCATCTATTCGATTCTACCTACTCAAGAATGATCTCAAGGAGTTCTTGGACATTTTTAAAAGCTTGAAATGTGTTATACAACCCATATTTGAATTGCTTTTGAATATTCCCCTTGGAACTATATGAAAAAGTACCATGAAGTTGGGTCAAAATCCTGACCAAATTAGGGCAAAATCTCACTAAGTGTTTTGTTTCATGACCCTATGTTCATAAAATTATAAATTGAGATCCAAGATCTTTTGGAAGGAGTTGTGTAAAGAAAAGTTGTATATTTAATGGAGATATACAACTTTCATGTTGGAAGTTTCTCTTGAATCATCTTGCATCATGGTGAAAATTTTGTTCAAAGTTATGAAAAATATGAAATTTCCAACACTTAGAAAAATTTCTAAGTTTAGAAATTTTGACTTTTTCAAAATGAAATCTTGAAATTTTGGTTTTTTGATGAATAAGTTTCATATTTTGACATGTTTTGATGAATTATGATCTTTGGCACTTGAGTTTGACCAAAAAGTTAAAGTTTGACTTTTCAGTATACAGTTGACTTTTGATGAGTTGACTGAAAAATTCTTCTGTCAATAAAATGGACTTGAAATGTTTTAAATCATGTCACTAGGTCAAAATGATGCAATTAGACTCTTGAGATCATTCCTTAAACCATTTGACCATTTGCTAGGTCAAAAATCAGAAATTGCCCTTTCCCAGTCAAAACCCTAATTTTGACCATTTTGCCTTTTTGGAGATTTTTGATCAAATTTCTTGAGGTGTTATGGTCCAAACTTGATTAAATGATGCATATGAGTATAGAATATTGATGTGGATAAAAATTATGATGTTTGACTATAAATTGGCCATAGTTGACTTTTTCTCCAATACAATTGATTTTTAGGTCAACTACTCAATTGACTGAGCAAAAGTGTGATTCAAGGCTTCAAACTTGTAATGAGTAATCTTTGGAGTCCAAAATGAAAGTTGTATGGGGAATTGGAAGCTTAAAAATCATTGTGCAAACTCAAACCCTAATTTTGGTCATCATTGCTTAAGGAGGTGTCTTGAGCTGATCAAACCCTAATGCAGTCTTGAGTCAAGGGAGATCTTGTGAGCAAATTATTAATAAGTGAGAGGGAAAATTTTGGGGTAGAACAACTTCCCCTATTCAATCTTCTTAAGCCTGAAGAGTTAGATTGGCAAGTTTTGCCATTCGTGACTCAAAGGTGGAAGATGATTGGACACTAGAGTGCCCAGAAATTTGAACTCGGTGATGTGATGGTTGAGGGAATGGGCTTAAAGATGCCCTTTGGAGAGGTGATAGAAAGTTGTTGGAGATGGGCTTATAGATGCCATCCAAAAGTGATTTCTGAATTGTAATTTGTAAGCTGAATGAATGAGTATCAGAATGGCGTCCATGTTTGAAGCATATCTGAACTGTATCTGAAGGCTGAATCTGAGGAAGTATCAGAATGGCGTCTGTGACTGGAGCGTATTTGAACTATATCTGAAAAGTTGACTCCGAATGAGTATCAGGATGACATCCGTGTCTGGAGCATATCTGAACTATATCAAAAGTGGAAAACTGAATGAGTATCAGAATGACATCCGTGTCTGGAGCGTATCTGAACTATATCTAAAAGCTGAATCTGAATGAGTATCAGAGTGGCATCCATGTCTGGAGCGTATCTGAACTGTATCTGAAAGCTGAATTTGAATGAGTATCAGAATGGCATCCGTGTCTGGAGCATATCTGAACTATATCTGAAAAGTTGACTCTGAATGAGTATCAGAATGGCATCTGTGTCTGGAGCGTATCCGAACTGTATCTGAAAACTTTGAACATTGTTAATGGTAGCTGTTGATTAATCTTATCCTGAAAAAGGTAAAATGTTAGCTAATATGCAATGTCATATTGTATGAACTGCATGGTATGATGCATTCGTGTTATCAATGTTTATGATACATGGATGCAATGTATGCGTATGTGAGCTAATTTGCTGCACTGCTTGTTGGATTTGGGGAAAATAAATCCCTGACCACTGCTGATTATATGTAAGTCTTCATGTTATGAATTTGAAATGTTGATGGGTTTCTGCTTAGAGAAATAAACTCTGTTGTAAGGGAAATGCCATGTACTTCTGGTAAAATCCTGTTGGGAGATCCTGAGAAATTCGTCGACTTCTACCGGGGATTGATAATTGGAAGCTTTGTTCTACTGGGGACTAAACTGCACATTGCATGGGATTTATGGAAATAGCATAGAGATTTCCCCACCTCTTAAAGCCATCCGTGATTGTCTTTTTATTTTGTTTATTCATAAACAGTAATTATATTTAAATGCATATGTTCAACAATAAATCATTGGACGTTTTTGTAAACAAAACACAAGAGTAAAGAAAAAACATATAATTTTGCACTTTCAAAGGGATATCTTTGTATTGACTTTGAGTAAGTATTTTTGTACAATGAGACAAACATTCTAGTAAGAGAATGTTGTCGTAAAAAATGAAAATTTTGAAACAAAGAAAAGATAGCTATATGCAATAATCCCATGGGGTTACCATTCTATTATAGCCTTTGTATCTATGTGCATCTTGTCTATTTGTTTCCTCGTCCGAAGATGATTGAATTGATCAGAACCTCTGAGTTTGTCATTGGAAGCCAAAGGTTATCCGTAAGGTGATCCAATGGGACATAGTCATACGCTTCAATTCCCTAACTTTTGCCTGGACCTCCCTTTTGGGTTTTCAGTCCACCGGGAAACCCTTTTTTGCCCAAGTCGCCCTTTAGGGGTTTCAACTTGTCGAGTGTACAATTTTTTTTTTGTTTTATCCCTAATTTTTTCCCGAACCTTTTTGGTTCGCCGAGATGCCCTTGTTTTTCCTAGGTGTGTCAACCTAGCGGGTCTCTTATGCGTAATATCTTTTGACTATATCTGTGTTCGCAGGGTGTGGAAGGTTGTTGCCATCCATGGTGGTCGGAATCATTGCTCCACCAGAAAAAATGTTTTTGATTACAAATGGTCCTTCGTATGTAGGAGTCCACTTGCCCCTAGGATCACCTTGCGGAAGTATGATACGTTTGATCACCAAATCCCCGACTTGATACACTTGGCGTCAGACCTTTTTGTTAAAAGCCTTGATCATCCGTTTTTGATACATTTAACCATGGAAGAAAGCAGTAAGCCTTTTCTCATCAATCAAGTTTAGTTGATCAAGTCGAGTCTGGATCCAATCGTCTTCATTCAACCCTGCAACCTTCATAATTCTTAGAGAGGGGATCTGGACCTCAATAGGCAAGACAGCCTCCATGCCGTAAACCAGAGAGTAGGATGTTTCCCTGGTTGATGTCCGTGCCATGGTACGATACCCGTGGAGAGCGAATGGTAGGATCTCATGCCAGTCTTTGTATGTGACTGTCATTTTCTGTATGATATTTTTAATGTTCTTATTTGCAGCTTCGACAACACCATTCATCTTCGGCCGGTAAGGGGAAGAATTGTGATGCTGGATCTTGAACTGCTCGCACAGGGCTGTGATCATAGTATTTTTCAGGTTCGTACCATTGTCTGTAATGATCCTCTCCGGGATACCGTACCGACAGATGAGATTCTGCTTGATGAACCGGGCGACAACATTCTTGGTAACGGAAGCGAAAGAAGCTGCCTCCACCCACTTGGTAAAATATTCAATGGCCACTAAGATGAAGCGTTGTCCATTGGAGGCTGTTGGTTTGATTTCCCCAATCATATCGATCCCCCATATAGCAAAGGGCCAAGGAGTTGTCAAGACATTCAAAGGAACCGGAGGTACGTGCACCTTGTCAGCATAGATCTAACACTTATGGCAGGTTTGAGAGTGTTGATAGCAATCTACTTCCATGGTAAACCAGTAATAGCTTGCCCGTAGGATTTTCTTTGCCACCGTATGCCCATTGTAATGGGTGCCAAAAGTGCCTTCATGTAATTCAGCCATGATCCTTTCAGCTTCAACCTTGTCTACGCACCGAAGTAACACAGAGTCATGGTTGCATTTGTAAAGAATGCCATTACTAAGGAATAATTTAGCAGAGAATCTCCTTAAGATTTTCTTATCGTTTACTGAAGCTCCTTCTGGATATTCTTGAGCCTCGAGATACCTCTTGACTTCGTGAAACCAAGGCTGGTCCACTACTTCTTCAGTATTAATCTCGTGATAGTGTGCTAGTTCATCCATTCGTTCAATGGTGATCTAGGGAGCCTCATTATCCCATTTAAGTTTAAACATAGATGAAATTGTGGCTAGTGCGTCTGCTAGCTAATTTTATTCTTACGGGAAGGGCTCGAAGGTAATCTTCTCAAAATGTGGGAGCAATGTCAAAACATGTTCTTTGTAAGGGATAAGGTTAGGGTGTTTGGTGTCCCATTCCTCTTTGATCTGGCTAATGACCAAAGCTGAATCTCCGAATACATTTAAAGATTTGATCCCAAGTCTATGGCCGCTTTGAGACCAAAGATGCATGCTTCGTATTCCGCCATGTTGTTTGTATAATTTAAGCAGAGTCTTGCAGTAAATGGAGTATGACACCCTTCAGGAGATATGAGTACAACACCAATACCATTGCCGAGTGCGTTAGAAGCCCCATCAAAAACCAGGGTCCACCGGGATCCTTGTTCAGGTCCTTCATATGGCCTGAGATCTTCACAGTTGTTTACCATCATGATGTCTTCATCTGGGAATTCGAACTTCATGGACTGGTAGTCTTCTACAACTTGGTGAGCAAGGTGATCAACTAGTACACTGCCCTTTATTGCTTTCTGGGTAGTATACTGTATGTCATATTCTGTCAGGATCATCTGCCATCTTGCTATTCTCCCAGAGAGAGCAGGCTTCTCGAAGATGTATTTTATCGGATCCATTTTAGATATCAACAAGGTAGTATGGGTCAACATATACTGTCTTAGCCGGCGAGCAGACCATGCCAGAGTGCAGAAAGTTTTCTCGAGAAGTGAATATCTTGTTTCACAGTCGGTAAACTTTTTGCTCAGGTAATAAATAGCGTGCTCTTTTAGGCCAGACTCATTATGCTGCCCCAACATACACCCCATTGAATTTTCCAAAACAGTCAGATACATAATCAATGGTCTTCCCTCGACTGGTGGCATCAACACAAGAGGCTCTTGCAAGTATTCTTTGATCTTGTCAAAAGCAGTTATGCACTCATCATTCCATTTGACTACCTGATCTTTCTTCAGTAGTTTGAAGATTGGTTCACAGATAGCTGTCAAGTGAGAAATGAATTTGGCAATGTAATTTAAACGTCCCAAGAACCCTCTGACTTCCTTCTCAGTATGAGGAGCAGGCATCTCTTGTATCGCTTTCACCTTGGCATGATCTACTTCAATACCTTTATTACTGACGACAAAGCCTAGGAGTTTACCATACCTCACCCCAAATATGCACTTATTTGGGTTCTGTTGCACCCCAAAATTTGCCCTCCCATATTCTCCAAGATTTGTCAAGTCAAGGTCACAAAATTCCCCAAGGGTTGTGCAGTGCAACTGTGTCCTATACAGTCAAAACTAGGGTTTGGGTTCTGATCAAGAAAATGAAGTTTTCAAAGGCCCAATCAAGTCCCATATGCCTACAAAGATGGTCAAGCATCCTCATGTCAAGTTTCAAGGCATTCAGCTCAAAATTGCACAGTCAAAACCCTAGATTGCACTACAGTCAACTGTAG
Organism: Vicia faba; assembly: GCA_948472305.1. NCBI lineage: Eukaryota > Viridiplantae > Streptophyta > Magnoliopsida > Fabales > Fabaceae > Vicia > Vicia faba. The sequence goes on from OX451737.1 coordinate 843,329,599, forward strand.
GGGCAAAATGGTCATTTGACAGTCAAAAGTTCAAATTTTTGGTCAATATGTCATTTTGAAGCCACAAACATCATTTGATCAATTCTTGATCATGATTCTCAAAATTTGGCTCAGAAATCATCAAAGATGCAAAAGTTACTATATTTGGACAGCTGAAAAAGTCAACTGAAATTGACCAGGGCATAACTTTCACATGGATTATCAGAAAAATTCCATCCAAAGCTCATTTTTAAGAGAAAGACATTTCCTACAACTCATCTTCATATTCCAAGTCCAAGAAATGCTCTCACAAAAAGTTATCAATTTCAACATTATAGGTCATTTTCAAAAGTCAACAAAAAGGGACTTTAAGTCAAAGGCCATAACTTGAGATTGGTGAATCAAAATGACATGGGACCAAAGGCATTGGTTAAAGGACCCAAAGACCTTTCCAAAATGTCCAAGAACATGTGAAAAGCTTGAAAATTGAGCAAGTTATGCCTTGTGGAAGTTGGGAAATTTTTGGGAATTTTGAAAAGTCAACAATGGTTCAAATGACCTAAAAATGCAAATGGGCCCATTTTTCTTCCAAGTTTCTTCATGCCAAGCCTATGCACGACCATTAGGCCCAAAAGGAAGTTTTTCTCCATTTTTATTTATTTATTTGGATTATTTATCATTTATAATTCATTTAATTAAATAAAATGCACAAAAAATACAAACCTAATGAAAACAAATCTTTTTATGTAGGTTTGGACTCAATATTTCATGTAAGTACTAAAGGGGAAAGTTTTGGTGTGATTGGAGCATGATTGACACAAATTGCACATGGAAAAGATTTGGAAAAGATCTTACAAAATCAAAGATTGAAAACAATGAAAGCAATGGATTTTATTCAATTTTTTTGACCTAATCACCTCACCATATAACCCTGACCATAAACCTAATGAAAGAGGACTCTAAGCTGCGCCCAAACAAGCTATTGCACATTGAAATTTTTCCATAAAAACTTAAATCTGAAATCAACCTTGGAGGTGGTTTTAAGCCCTAATTCCTATACCAAAAGCTTGCTCGTGGACTCCTGATCATATTCCAATCACAAACAACAAGCAAAGCTTCAAGAATCGGTATCAAGAACTCAGACTGTATCTCAAAAATCTTGAAATCGCATAGCATAATTCAAGCATCTTTTTGCATTTTTTTTTATTGATTCATGCTCATAATGAAGTTTGTGAGCTAACCATCATGTTTAATTGAGTTATTACGCAGTATATACAATTTCGCCATGATCGTTCTTTAGGGTTTTCAGAAGGAAAAATTAGGGCTTTCACAATAAAGCAAAATTGGCCCTCAAGACCATGACGGTTACATTCAGCAAGCCTGGACGAATCTGAAACATCGTTCGCGATCAATTTATATATGCTATAGCGCTAGTCGCTATTTTTCCATAGCCTGCCTAACACCATGGTTGCAAAACCGTTGCCTATTTGTTTTGTTTTACAGGGACGGGGATGAAGACGAAGCCGTGTCACGTGATGGTTGGTGCGTTTAAAAACGCGCGCGCTTTTCCAGGCCATTAACGCATTTGCTTTTTGTTATTTGTTTGTTATTATATATTAAATATAGTTCACATGGCGTAGTGGTCAGGGAAGGCATTGGCAAGGCATAAGACCTGGGTTCAAGTCCCAGGTCTGAACAATTCTCTATTATTTTTCTATATTAATTCATATGCAGGCACTCATTTGTGGATCACCCTACGCTCACAATCTCAAGCGTCCACGCGTCCTACAAAAGCAAATCAAAGGCATAGATTCAAGGAACACCATAAGTGCTGGTCAACATGCCATACAAAATCCAGGAAAGTCAGCGAATTCAAGGCTTAATGGGCCAAAATTCCAGGCCTGAACCTCCTAAATTGGGACTACACCCCACCCTGGTTTGCCAATGCTATCTATTTTTCTTATATCTTTTTAATTATTATTTTAATTGTTATGTTTATTTTAATTATTGTTTATTTAATTTTTAATCAAAATACAAAAACATCATAAAATTAAAAAATGCCAAAAAAATATAATTTTTATTTTATTATTTCCATAAATAAATTGTATGTAAATTATCTAGTTTAATTAGGTTTTAACTTTAATTCCTTTTAATAACTAAAATCCAAAAATAGAATTAGGTTTAATTTTTATTCTTTTTACTTTCTTTTTTAATAATATTTATTTTCTTTATTTTCTATAATTAAATTTTATATGTAAATAAACTTAGTTTTAATTAGGTTATAATTTCATTCTTTTTAACAATTAAAAATCCAAAATATAGAATTAGGTTAATTAGCAATTTTTATACCTTTTAATTTTCCCCTTTTTTTTTCCACAGTAATAATTATTTATTTATTTATTTTTTATAATTAAATTTGTACATAAATAAATTAGATTTAAATTAGGTCAAATTTCAATATTTTCATAATAAACTTAAAAAACATTAGAACTAGGGTTTAGCATCTCATTTCAATTTTTATTAATTTTTTCTTTTTTCTCCTTAAATCTTAAAAAAACCATAAAATACCAAAAAAACATTTAATCTTTACTTCCAATTAATTCATCAACTTTAATTTTTTGCAAAAGGGTCCAACGCCCATTGTTTTTAATTATTTTGCGCATTTATTTGATGTCATTTATTATAATTATGTACATGTCCCAAAGCCTTGTAATAATTTAAATTTCTCGCACTTTTATTTATCGCTTTATTTATTTTCCGCTAAATCGGGTCCGGTTTAATTTTGGCGATGTGGACCCGCGCCATTTGTAATAACCTTAGATTTATTTCCCCGCAAACTTTATAACTGTTAAAAAGCATGCAAGAATGAATGTCTTAACTAAAATCGAGCGTAGAACACAAATAAACATGACAAGACAGATAAATGAATATGACACACGAATCGCACACACCACCCCTAGGGTACGCCTCACTGTTGCCTTTCGAAAGGTGATCGTCGAGTAGAGGACGTCTTAGTAAGTCCTCATGATCCGGGAACCTGGCATGAGGGTAGCTTCTAAGGTGTCTTCCTATTGCTCTGGTGATCACCACGTCCCTAAAACTCGAATTGACCCGAACACCTCCAACGGTGGTGCTACCTACCTCTCAATGGTGGGATGGCACTACTTTAAAGGACATTTACCCAGACGAATTCCTTAGGGTAGGTAGGTTCTCAAGGATACTTGCTCTAATCTCAAAACAAACTCAAAAAGACTTTTCACACTGACACTTTTCAAAAGCTTTCAAAACAAACTTTTCAAACACTCTGACGTACGAGTCGAACTGAAATTTTTCAAAGAAACTTTTTTAAACCCACATTGAAAAGCAAACAAACAATTTTGAAAACACAATGAGCAAGTATCTAAGAGCCCATGGATAACCATGGATAGAAAGGGTGCTAACACCTTCCCTTTCTATAACCTACCTCCCGAACCGAGAGCAATCTCTTTAAGGAATTTTTCTGTGCTTTTGTCCTTTCCATTTGGAGAAAATAAAAGACGGTGGCGACTCTTGCTTCCGCGACATTTCGCGAACCAGCGTTAAACGGTCAGTTCCAGATCCACCGATCACAGGTTCAATCTCAGCTTGTATTTCTTTAGCCTCTCAAACAGTTTCTATAAATGATCAAGATGATCTTCTTCTGTTTGAGATCTAGTTATCATGTCGTCCACATAGACCTCTATTTAGTGGTGTATCATGTCGTGAAATAGAGCTACCATGGCACGCCGATAGGTTGCCCCAGCATTCTTCAGTCCGAACGGCATAACCTTGTAGCAGAATGTCCCCCATTGTGTGACAAAGGTTGTCTTCTCCATGTCCTCAGGTGCCATTTTGATTTGGTTGTAACCTGAGAAACCGTCCATGAAGGAAAACACTTTATGTTATGTCGTATTGTCAACTATAATATCAATGTGGAGAAGTGGGAAATCATCCTTAGGACTGGCCTTATTCAAATCTCTATAGTCTATGCACATTCGTACCTTGCCGTCCTTTTTGGGCACGAAAACAACATTGGAAACCCATTGCGGATAAGAGGTGACGGCCAAGAATCCAGCATTGAATTGCTTAATGACTTCAACTTTAACCTTCTCTGACATATCTGGTCACATTCGCCGAACCTTTTGTTTTACTGGTGGACAGTCCTCTTTTGTAGGTAGATGATGTACCACAATATTTGCATCAAGTCCTGGAATGTCTTCATACGACCAGGCAAAGACCTCAACATACCCGTGTAACAACTGAATCACACGCTCCTTGACACTGGGTTCCAGATTGGCACCCACCTTGACTTCCCTTTTGTCTTCTTCGGTACCTAGGTTGATGGTGCCTACTGGTTCCTCGTGGGGTTGAATGGTTCTCTCTTCTTGTTGTAGTAATCTGGAAAGTTCCCCTGGTACTTCACAATCTTCCTCACCTTCGTCTTCAGCTTGGTAGATTAGATTTTCAGAGTCACAAAAAGCCATAGTAGAACCGTTACCCATGGAATCCCGAATGGATGTAGCCCTGCATTTGTGAGTGTGAGTGTGTGTAAGAGTATATCTATCTTTGAAATAAATGAAAATATAAAAATAAAAACAATGAGCACAAAGTTTGTATGCAAAAACGTCCATGATTCATTGATGTCATATGGAAATGAGATGATAACCATTACAAATGGACCATTGTGCCTCAGGTAAGACGCAAGGTTTTAATATTACAGATCCAACAAAATGTAAAGACAAATTATTATGGGATAAAAGTGACCGGGACGAAATCTCTAGCTTCCCAGTTGCTGAGCCCTCCACTGGCAGTTGGGAAAATCCAATCCTCCAGGTTGTAGCTATCTTCATCATCCTCCGCCGCATTGACATGGTGGTTACTGATCTTTAGGGGTAGTCCTCTGACACGAGCGCGACATACATCCTTCTGGACACCTGAAGTGAAACCTAGACCAAACTTTTCAGATTTGTATGGGATATCTGGGAGTTGTCCTCAAATAGTGCACCCACCTTCTTCTATCATTGCCTTGGCATCATTCAAAGACGACATCTTGAGCGGAGGCCTTGTGATCTTGGGAACTTGAGACACGACCTTGGTTACTGCCACATCTTGCGGGACTTCTTCAAAGTGCTGGAATGGAGTTTCAATAAATTCACCATCCAATTCCACATATCTAAAGGAATTGAGATGGCTGATCATATACTCCTCTTCTCCATGAACCATGATGATCTTCCCTTGAATTGGATACTTCAGCATTTGGTGCAGCGTAGAAGTAACAGTGCCAGCATTGTGAATCCATGGTCGGCCTAACAAGCAGGAATATGAAGGGCAAATATCCATTACATAAAAAGTTGAATCAAATGTTTGGGTTCCAACCTTTATGGGGATATCCACTTCCCCATGAACCATCCTTTTTGAGCCGTCAAAGGCCCTCACTACTATGTTTCTTGGCTTCAATGTCAATCCCTTACAGTCAAGCCTATCAAGATATTTTTTAGGCAATACATTCAGAGACGAGCCATTATCCACCAAGACATGAGCCAGAGTTGTGCCCATGTATTCCACTGAGACATGCAATTCCATATTATGCTTCCTCCCTCTTGGCGTTAAATCACCATCTGAAAAACCTAAACCATTATCTGCAGTCAAGTTGGCTACGCAGTCTTGGAACTGATCGGCAGATGTTTCTTGGGGTACATGGGCAATTTTCAGGAATTTTATCAAGGCCTTTGCATGCACCTCAGAACATAGTAATAAAGCCAACATGGAAATTTTAGATGGAGTTTGCCCCAGTTGCTCGACTACATTATAGTTTCTTCTTTTTATGATCTTTAGAATTTCCTCCATCTCTTTCCGGGAGGTCTTAGGGATAGCCAATGATTGTGCCTTCGTCCGGACAGGCTCAATCAGAATACTTTTACCTCGAGTCTCGGTTGACTCGGCAGCAGGAATGTTAGTAGGAGTGATAACATGAGTTGTAACAGCTTTGTCATCAGGAGTATTAGCAGAGATGATTGTAGGACTGAGAACAACCTTTGGGGGAGCAACAATAACATAGATGATTACGGGTCCAAAAATTGCTTTTGAGGGAGCAATTTCCGGAGAGAATATCCTTCCACTTCAGTTTATCTTACTAGTCCCTGCAATAGTATTGATATTGGAGTCAACCTTCTCAGAACTTGAATCTTCGGTAGCTGGCCAATCTTGCTTAACCCCATGGTAGTAGACATCCCCTCCATAATTCCATGGTACAGTTTTGTCTGACGAATATGGGATTGGTCCAGGCATTATAATTATCAAAGGAGCTACTTTTGGAACTGATGTAATTCTAACGGGTCTTTTGGTGGAGACCCTGGAAGAATTTTCGGAAATGGTCACGATGGAAACATCATTATAAGAAACAGTTGGAATTGAAGCCTTCTCGAACAAAATTTCCTTGTTATCTATTAGGCACTGAATGCTTGCTTTCAACAAAGGACAGCTGGTTGGTGAGGACAAACAGAAATGACAGCTTTCATCACAACCTGGGAAAACACTGGCTTTTAATAAGTTCTTTTTGATAATCAGGAGTGGGGTCATAAGTTCATCAACTGAAGTAACAAACATATCTTCCTCAATAGCATTGGTATTATGGTGGTGTTTGGGCATAGGGGCAGAAATGACATTGGGCTTTTCTGGCACATCGAATTTAATCTCTTTGGATTCAAGGAGGTCTTGGACTTTGTTCTTTAGAGCCCAATAATTGTTAGTGTCATGGCCAGGACTCTCAGAGTGGTATGCATAACCGCCATTAGGGTGATAGTGAGGAGAGGTTATGTTAGGGTTCTTTGGAGCTTCTTTCAAGGTCACTAGGTTGGATCTTAACAGATGTGGCAATACTTGAGATAGTGTCATATTAATTCTGGTGAACTGTCTGACTGGTCTTTCCATTCTTGGTTGGATGTTTCTTTGTTGATCAGGCGCATGTTTAGGAATCATAACAGCCCCACCATTAGACGGCGTTCGGCCCTATCTTGATTTCACTTGAAACCATGGCCATACTCTGGAGTTGAGTACGAGTAGGCGCAAGATCAGCATTGTATTGTTATTATTTGTAAAAGGCTGCAGCAAGATCTTCCCAGTTATGAACATTGGCTCTTTCTAACTGATAAAACCAATCAAGTCGAGTTCCAGACAGACTATCTTGGAAGAAGTGTACCCACAAGTCTTTGTCAGCGGTATGGGGCTAGATCTTCCTCACCTAGGACCGAAGATGCATTTTGGGGCATGAGACTCTGTCATATTTTGCGAACACAGGTGCTTTGAATTTTGGAGGAATGACAATCCCTGATACTAACCCCAACTCCTCAAAGTCCAAGCTAGACACCTTTTGGATTTCCATTGCACTCAACCGCTCTTCTAGATGCTTATACTTATCGTCAGATGGAGGGTATTGTTCTTCAGAATAGTCTTCCTCTTCCTCTTCCTCTTCTGAATCGGACTGAAAAACTGTTTCCTTGCCCTTCCCATCTTGATTGTCTTTATCACCGGATGTCGTTGCAAAGTCTAAGGCCCTTCTCGTCTTCCCTTAGAATCTTTTTCCCATGATCAGAATTCCAGTTATTTTCTTCGTCTTCTTTTTCTTCTCCTCAACCAGCAAGGTCTTCAACTCTTCTTGTCCTTTGGCCAGAGTTAAGAACAACTGTTGAAACTGTGCATTCTGAGCTTGGAGGTCCTTCACCGTTTGCTCGAGATGCATCTTACTGAAATAAACAGTAGAGAGATGAGGAGACTTGTTGCAAGAAACCTGCTTATGTTATGATGAATGATAAATACATATGCAATGAATTCAAGGATCTTAAGTTTCAAATTTGTTTTAGACAAAAAGGAAACACACGCTATATTAATAAATTAAAGCTTTGAGTACATCAATGCCTTCTTGGGCAAAACAAATACAAAAACTTTAAGATAGAAAGGTAGTATGCATCCTCTTTGGTGCGATGTAGGCATTCAGAGTCTGCTCCTCATGAAGTTGCTTAGTGAGTTCCAAAATCTTCTTCTCGCTTGCGTAGAATTGGGCTTCGAAAGTATCCCTCTCCCCCTTGAGTTGTATCCAATCTCTTTGTAGGTCTTCAAGAGAGGTGGGCATGTCAGGATGTAGGATAGTATATGGAACATCTCCTTCCATGATAGGCTCAATGATTACCGGGAGAATGGAGGGATAAGGCATCATAAGATTCTGAGCACGAGTTCGTACCCATTTGAGGTAAGGCTCAAGAGGGATGTAATTTTTTTGACCCAAAGTCTTTCTATCTACCTTGTTCAACATCCTCCAAGCTCGGATAAATCTCTGACGAAGACCCTGATCATCATTGTCGTAGTCAAATACCAATCCTTGAATCAGTATCTCATGCGGGCCATCCCTTCGGACGTAACCAAACTGCCTTAAGGATAAGCAGGGGTTGTAGGTGATACCTCCCCTAATGCCAAGTAAAGGGACATTAGGAAATTCTCCATAACGGTCGACAATAGTAACATTCTCTATGGATTGGGAGCACCAATGAATGTCTGAATGTTTGAGCATCATCAACCTTTGTGACCATCTTGAACCTTGCTTGTTCTTTAATACAGATCGGGGAAGATGTGAAATAAACCATCTTGCCAAGAGAGGAGTGCAACATATAAGGACACCTCTTTTCCTTATTGTGCGAGTTTGAAAAGAGTGTAGGATGTCTCCTAGCAATGTAGGCACCAGGTTGCGGGATATGAAGATTTTGACGGCGTTCACATCTATGAGTTGGTCAGGATTTGGAAAAAAAACCATCCCATAGATGAGGAGAGCTATAATTTCCTCAAAGGCTTGCAAATCCAAGGAGTTCCAACAGTTTTGGGGTTTCTCGAACAAGAACTTTGCTAGAAAACCTTTGACACCACTCTTTGTTTCCCGATGAGTTGTGACACCAGATGAGTGCAAGTGTAGAGCTTGAGCAATCTCTTCTAGCTTTGGGTCTCTTTCTGTACCTTTGAAAGGTAGTTGATTGAGAATGGGAATCCTTAAGAGTCGGGAGAATTCTTCCAAAATAGGCACAAGTTGATAATCGGGTGTTGTACCCCAAAATTTGCCCTCCCTTTCTTCAGGAAACCATCTTGGATTTTCAAGGTCCCTCTGAAACAAATCCGAGTCCTGAGTTATCCCTTTGCCCAAGCAAGCCGCTTACAAGAGCAAGATGATCTCACGAACTCCAGAAACAACACTTTTATCTTGAGAAAAAAATCAAATTCTAAGTACTTAGAATGCTTCTCTAAAATAAGTGTTTTTTAGAAAAATCAGCGCTTCAGAACTTCTGGACCCATTCCAGATGAAGACGGTCAGAAGTTGCAAGCTTGGCTCAGCGTGGTCAGAAGTTGGCTCCTCAGCAGCTACATCAGTTCAATCAGAAGTTGTAAACGTGGTTCAGAATGTAAGCCTCAAACAGAACATGCCCCTTCAGCAGTTACACAAGCTCAGTCAGAATTTTCTAAAGGAATGCAAGAGAAGCAGGAAAGTCTGAAAGCTCCTTCAGAACAGGTTGAAATCAGAAGATGAAAGGTCAGAAGAATGGGTGTTACACTGATACAGAATCTCTAAGTCCAGATTGTCCAGAAGTAAATCCAAGGAACGTACCAGAAAACCAGGAGAATTTCCAGAGCTTACTAAGACAACAGGTAGCCAAGGCCAGAGCATGGTGTACGCTGCTGATTCAACGCTGGTTTCCATTACCAGAATGTTGGTATTGATAGGTCTTGTCACCATTTAATGCCCATTAATGCTTCCAACCACTCCTGAGCATTCACGTGTGGCTTGGAAAACGCTTTTGCACAGATTCTGGCATGGGTCTTCACGCCACCGCCCACTTCAGAGGTCACTTCTCCCCAATCTACGCCTGCTGCTGCAACCTAGGCTGAAAGCTTGCTGTTATCATAACTTCCCAGGAATTTCTGTCAAAGAACAAATTCAAACTCTGTTGGCGCCTTTAATGTCCAAGGCATCCACAAGAACTTTGCCTATAAATAGAGAGCTTTCACCACTGCAAAAGGCGTTCAAGAAAAAAAAAAGAAACAGAAACTGCTAAGTGAGAAACAGAACTCCTAGCAACACAGCATTCTGAAACTCTGCCAAAATCTCCAGCTTTGTTTCATAACTTTGAGTTTCTCACCTTCAAACTTCATCAAATATTCACTTCGCACCCGGAATTCGGCATCAACTGTCTGGCTCAGATTTCGGCATCGACCAATCAACTTCATTTTCAACTAGGCAGCAAAGTGATGAGACGCTTGGGGATATAAAGGCGATAGCAGAGTTGGAACCCAGTGGGATTGTTCACATAGCTGTTTTGTTTTCTTTCCAAAATTTGTAAACTCTGTGATTATTCGGCGGCATCCTCTTACTAGGATGTCAGCTTCTTGTACAAAAACACCTATTCACAGGCAAAGTTCAAATCAATACAAATTCACTTGTCCATACAAGTTGCCATTGTTTTTTCCTTTTTCTGTTTTGTCTTGCGAAGAACGTCCAATGTTCATTTTTGATATATGCATTTGACATTAAATTGCTAATTTATAAATGTTCGCAAAAGATCAATTACAGGTGACATCAGAAACAAGGGCAATGTAAGGTTGTCTGATGCAGTCTGGTTGCTTTGTCCGCCAAGGTACCAAGGTAGATTCGACGGAGGGTGTGACCAAATCATCTCAACGCCCCGCAGAGTAAGACAAGATTCAGCAATACTATCCCCAAGCGGATTTGACTCCCCGTCAATCCTGAAAAGGCACAACGTTCCCCGGCAGGTCTTAAAGCTTATCCCCAGTAGATTCTGGAAGCTTGTTCCCTACAGAATACGGACGTCTCTCCCGAGATTTATTTAGAGTTATTCCTCACAAGGGCTTATAACTGGGTTATCCTCAGCTAATCGCCACGGAAGATCGCCCCCAACAAAGTTCTTTCAATCCCCAGCGGAGTTTATCTTTCAATCCCCAGCGGAGTCTATCTTTGGTATTCCCCAGCGAAGTTTACCTTTGGTGTTCCCCAGCGGAGTTTTTTATCCCCAGTGGGATCCATCATTGAAGTCCTCAGCAGGCCTCTCATCAAAACTTCAGCAAAGTATCTCGGCCACAGGGCAACTCCCCGGCCGATCGTCAAGGATTTATTTTCCTAAGACGAAGTTACATTCATAAACATTTCATACATACATAAACATTTTATTTACATACATGATAAAGTACATACAACGCTGTCTCATGTTAAAACATCATGCATATCATACATCATGACATTGCATACAACTTATGTTTTGCCTTTTCAGGGAAAAAGACAATCCCAAAGACAACTACCTTCAACTGTCACAACATTTCTAGATTCGATTCCTGTATCCAGCCAGGGCATATCTGTTGACCACATTTCCAGACTCGATTCCTGTATCTAGCCAGGGCACGTCTGAAGAGTTCGAAGATTCGATTCCTGTATCCAGCCAGGGCACATCTATCAACTACAACAATTCCAGATTCGGTTCCTGTATCCAGCCAGGGCATATCTGTTGACCACATTTCCAGACTCGATTCCTGTATCTATCCAGGGCACGTCTGAAGAGTTCGAAGATTCGATTCCTGTATCCAGCCAGGGCATATCTGTTGACGACTATTTCCAGACTCGATTCCTGTATCTAGCCAGGGAACGTCTGAAGAGTTCGAAGATTCGATTCCTGTATCCAGCCAGGGCATATCTGTTGACGACTATTTCTAGACTCGACTCCTGTATCCAGCCAGGGCACGTCTGAAGAATTCCAGATCAAACACCTGTAACAAGCCAGGAAAACATCTGCCTTTCTTAGATACATAAAGTTCTCACCAAGGAATCTCTTGTGTGATCATCACCTCCAAATGGCATCCATAAGCCCATTTCCGACCAAGTTATGTCACATCTCCAGATGGCATCCATAAGCCCATCTCCCTATCCACCATCTCTCCAAATGGCATCTATAAGCCCATTCCCGCCATCACATTGCTGATACTCTACTATGCGAGTGCAAATTTCCGGGCACTCTGGTGTCCAATCTCCTTTTACCTTCGAGTCGCGAAAGGCAAACTTTCCAATCTAACTCTTCAGGTTCAAGAAGATTGAACAGGGGCAACTGTTGTACCCCAAAATTTGCCCTCCCTTTCTTCAGGAAACCATCTTGGATTTTCAAGGTCCCTCTGAAACAAATCCGAGTCCTGAGTTATCCCTTTGCCCAAGCAAGCCGCTTACAAGAGCAAGATGATCTCACGAACTCCAGAAACAACACTTTTATCTTGAGAAAAAATCAAATTCTAAGTACTTAGAATGCTTCTCTAAAATAAGTGTTTTTTAGAAAAATCAGCGCTTCAGAACTTCTGGACCCATTCCAGATGAAGACGGTCAGAAGTTGCAAGCTTGGCTCAGCGTGGTCAGAAGTTGGCTCCTCAGCAGCTACATCAGTTCAATCAGAAGTTATAAACGTGGTTCAGAATGTAAGCCTCAAACAGAAATGCCCCTTCAGCAGTTACACAAGCTCAGTCAGAATTTTCTAAAGGAATGCAAGAGAAGCAGGAAAGTCTGAAAGCTCCTTCAGAACAGGTTGAAATCAGAAGATGAAAGGTCAGAAGAATGGGTGTTACACTGATACAGAATCTCTAAGTTCAGATTGTCCAGAAGTAAATCCAAGGAACGTACCAGAAAACCAGGAGAATTTCCAGAGCTTACTAAGACAACAGGTAGCCAAGGCCAGAGCATGGTGTACGCTGTTGATTCAACGCTGGTTTCCATTACCAGAATGTTGGTATTGACAGATCTTGTCACCATTTAATGCCCATTAATGCTTCCAACCACTCCTGAGCATTCACGTGTGGCTTGGAAAACGCTTTTGCACAGATTCTGGCATGGGTCTTCACGCCACCGCCCACTTCAGAGGTCACTTCTCCCCAATCTACGCCTGCTGCTGCAACCTAGGCTGAAAGCTAGCTGTTATCACAACTTCCCAGGAATTTCTGTCAAAGAACAAATTCAAACTCTGTTGGCGCCTTTAATGTCCAAGGCATCCACAAGAACTTTGCCTATAAATAGAGAGCTTTCACCACTGCAAAAGGCGTTCAAGAAAAAAAAAAAGAAACAGAAACTGCTAAGTGAGAAACAGAACTCCTAGCAACACAGCATTCTAAAACTCTGCCAAAATCTCCAGCTTTGTTTCATAACTTTGAGTTCTCACCTTTAAACTTCATCAAATATCCAGTTCTTTTCTGTAAACCAAAAACACTTTTTCCAAACTTCTGACCCTACACACGTATACACCTTTACTTCCCCTTTTCAAATCTGTCCAGAACACCACCAGAACCAAAAGCTAAACTTTCACCCACAACTTTCCCAACAGTCAGGTAAGCACCTGCTGACCCTCATCACACTGTTAAGCATCATCAGCTGTGCATATTCAAATAACATAATGTAAATATCATGTTGTTGTTGTTTATGTTCTGAGGATTTTCATACCTCAGAACGTTCTGAGCCAGTATAGGATCTTCCTGTGACCTTGTTGACTCTGACCTCTGAAACATTTTTGTATTTGCTGGATCTGTTCCAAATATGTTTCCTGTTTTGTGGAGTAACAACAGGATTGCAGATGTTCTGATTAGTACAGGAAAAAGCTAAGTGCTGACTTTGACGTTAGCACATATGAAGCCTGTTTTGCTGTCAATGATATCAGAACCTCTGAGAGTTATTGCCTTTTCAGCAGAATCATAACTTCTGGTCTCTCCACTAATAAACTTCTATCTTGCAGCGCAGGGAAATCAGAACTTCTGATTTCCCCACTAACAAGGTTCTGTTTTGCAGGTGCTAGAGTCAGAAGTTCTGACTCATCCAGTTTCACTAACAGGTTGATCATCTGGTAGCGGATCTGAGTCAGAACTTCTGATGACCTCCCAACAGCGCGCGGGCTCCCTCTCTCTCTCTCTATATCTTGTTTTTTGCTATTTTCTTTTTTGTCTATTTTTCTCGTTGAACCCCCCATGTACAAATGTGTATCCCCCTCCCCTAATTGTTGTAATAGCGTAGGATTTTACATTTCCGCTTCTTATTGCTAGTAATTAGGACGTGTATGGCAAGATAAAATCAATGAAATAGAAAAACCTAATTCAAAGAAAAAAACTCTTGTATGCAATAAAACACACTTGCACACGAACACCCCTAGGGTTACATCCACTTGTTGCCTTTCAAAAATTGGGCCATATTGCATGTTAGGTCCCTTTGGGCAAAACAAATAACTCAAATGATCATAGTCCCTCGATGACGCTTTTTTTTGCCTAAAATGATCAAAGTCCCTTAAAGAAAAATTGCCCAAAGATACTTGGCACCATTGCAATTATGGTCTAAACGATGACCCACGCCCGTCCCTTTTACATCCTAACACAAGATTGTCCACCAAATACAATGGTGGAACAAAATTGTTAAAAGGGTTAAAAACATAACAAAAATCTTTGAGAACTTTAGGGTAGATCGCTCATAAGTACTTATCAACTTGCAAAACAAAAACAATTGCCTGTTTTTAAACCCCATATCACAACACACTTTCAAAAAAAACAACTTTCAAAAACAATTGAAAACCTTTTCAAAAGACATACACCTTTGTATACATCCCGACATGGATCATTACAAAGGTTGCCACCACATTGGCCTCTTTTCAAAACATTTTCAAATCCACACACACAAAGCACCATTTCAAACAATTGGAAAAAGGCAAGTGATCTAAGCAAGTAACTAAGAGCCCATGGATAACCATGGATAGAAAGGATGCTAATACCTTCCCTTTCTATAATCTACTCCCCGAACCCAAGAAAAATCTCAAAGGTTTTTGCTGTGCTTTTTAAACCTTTCCTTAGGATAAAATAAAAAGTCGGTGGCGACTCTTGCTCAACCGAAACATTTGCAAAAACAAACGCAAAACCATAGTCAGTTCTCCCACCGTATCACAGAACTGGCGACTCTGCTGGGGACAAATTTAAAAGTGGAGTAACCTTAGGGCTTAGATCACCCTCTTGCATGACAAATTGTTTGAATTGTTTGCTTTACATTTTGGCTCTCTTGTTTGGGTTTGCAATCCTACACCCGGATTTTGGGAAACATTCATAGATAGCAATACGTTGTGGAAACTGTGTGGGGTATACCGACACGGTCAAAGCAATAGATATATTAGTGCGACATATTTGTGAGTACCGGTAACCCTTGAGTTCAATCAAGGAGAGTACGGGGCCGCTGAGTGATGTCACTAAGCACTAATGACCTAGAACCTTACTTGACCATCTTGGCCTTTTATTATGGGTAGTGAGATGACCGGCTTTGGTGCAGTCCGAAGTTGGTAGATACTCGATACTACACTCATTGAGGGTTGTTTTCTTGGAATATTTTGGTCGCTAGTTAAGTGGCTAAACCAAACAATGAACAATGAAAACAATCCTGTGATATTGAGCTCCTTAGAACCTGGTTACTATTTATAGGACAGGTTTTTAAGCCAACTACACTCAAGAGGGTACTTACCTATGAAACCCCATGCAAGCCTGAAACTAGGGTTTGGTGTGATTTGCTTGTACATATGTTTTGTGCATACATCATAAACATCATAAAGCATCATATGCATTCACTAACCATTTCAAGGGTTTTTGGATCTTCATCTTTGTTCCTATTTTGTAGGTCATGGAAGTTCCTCGCAGAAACACCATTCAAGTCAACCTTGTGAGAATCTCTCCTCAACTCAAAGAGATCACTTCAAGAATTCCGGAAAATTCATCCTTCAGTGAGAGACATGGTAGACTGCTCAGCCTAGTCAACACCAACATTGAAGAAGACATGATGAAAGTGTTATTCCAGTTCTTTGACCCTCTTCACCACTGTTTCACTTTCCCTTATTACCAATTGGTGCCCACTTTGGAGGAGTTTTCTCAACTCCTGAGAATTCCTATCCTTAATCAACTACCTTTCAACGGTACGGAAAAGGAACCAAAGCCGGAAGATGTTGCTCGAGCATTACATCTACAACCATCCGACATCAAGGGGCATTGGGAAACCAGAAGCGGCGTCAAGGGATTCTTAGCAAAATTCTTGTTTGAGAAGGCACAAGAATGTTGGAATTCATTGGACCTACAAGCCTTTGAAGAAATTGTGGCACTCCTTATCTATGGGTTGGTCTTGTTCCCAAATCCTGACCAATTGGTAGATGTCAATGCCGTCAAAATCTTCTTGTCCAGAAATCCAATACCAACATTGCTTGGGGACATCCTTCACTCATTTTACTCACGAACAATGAGAAAGAGGGGTGTTCTCATGTGCTGTACTCCTCTCCTTGCAAGGTGGTTTATTTCGCACCTTCCACAATCTGTCTTGAAGAATGACCAAGGCTCAAGGTGGTCCCAACGGTTGATGACTCTTACTCACTCTGATGTGCATTGGTGTTCTCGGTCCAGAGAAAATGTCATCATCGTCGACCGTTGCGGAGAATTTCCTAATGTTCCTTTACTTGGAATTAGAGGAGGTATCACCTATAACCCTTGCCTAGCTTTGAGGCAATTTGCATATGCACGGAGGGATGGTCCTCATGACATGTTGATTCCTGACCTAGTTTTTAACTTCGACAACGATGCGCAAGGACTTCGCCAAAGATTCATCAGAGCTTGGGGAAAACTCAACAAGGTTGACAGCAAGACTCTGGGACACAAGAATTACATCCCTCTTGAGCCCTATCTCAAGTGGGTACGAGCCCGAGCCCAAAGTTTGATGATGCCTTATCCTCATATTCTCCCTGTGATTAAAGAGCCCGTCAATGAAGGAGAGGTTCCCTACACCATCCTACATCCAGACATGCCTACATCATGGGAGGAAATGCAGAAAAGTTGGATTCAGCTCAAGGAGGAACGAAATACCTTTGAAACTAGCTTCTACGCCAGTGAGAAGAAGGTTCTAGAGCTTACCCGCCGACTCCATGAGCAAGAGGCCCTCAACACCTACATCGCACCAAAGAGGATGCGCAATGTCTTTTTGCCTTAAGAAGTTATTTTGTAATATTTGGCCCATGGGGCATTTATGTACTAACAAATTTCTTCTTATTAATATAACGTGCGTTCTTCTTTGTCTGAAACAATTTTGAATGTCCTAAATCCTTGAATGCATTGCATACATAAGCATACCATTCATCATGTGCATAAGCAGGTCTCATCCCAGGTTTCCTTATCTGTCTGCTGTTTATTTCAGTAGGATGGATCTCGAGCAAACAGTCAAAGACCTACAAGCTCAGAATGCACACTTCCAGCAACTCCTGATGACCTTGGCTAAGGGTCAGGAGGATATCAAGACTCAATTGGGGAACAAAGACCCAGTAAAAAAGAAGAAAAAGAGGATCGGGGTGGCTACTTTAGGGAGAAGATTTGATGGAGAAGCTCGGAGAGTGCTTGAATTTCCTCCTATCTCTGATGAAGGAACCAGTAAAGGAGGTGGAGCCGCGGTACCTTCCGAGTCTGATGCAGAAGAAGAGGAGGTCGAAGAGGATGAAGATTATACTGATCAGCAATACCCTCCAGCTGATGATAAATACAAAGGGCTAGAAGACAGGTTGGCCGCCATGGAGCTACAAAGGGTACCGAGTTTGGATTTTGAAGACTTGGGTTTGGTTGCCGGGATTGTGATTCCCCCAAAGTTCAAAGTGCCAGCGTTTGTGAGGTATGATGGGCTGTCCTGTCCCAAAATGCATCTCAGGTCCTACGTGAGAAAGATTCAACCCTATACGGCAGATAAAAACCTTTGGATTCATTTCTTTCAAGACAGTCTTTCTGGAGCTCAGTTGGAGTGGTTTTATCAGCTAGAAGGAACCAGCGTTCGAAATTGGGAAGATTTGGCCACCGCTTTCTACAAACAATACCAATACAATTCTGACCTTGCCTCTACTCGTACCCAACTTCAGGGTATGTCGTTAGGAACAGGCGAAGGATTCAAAGAGTATGCACAAAAATGAAGGGACTTGGCTGGCAGGGTGCAGCCTCCTTTAACCGATCGTGAACTTGTTGATATGTTTCTAGGGACCCTATCTGGGCCGTTTTTCAATCATCTGATTGGTAACTCTTCCGCGGGGTTTACCGATTTGATCTTAACGGGCGAAAGAATAGAAGCTGGCATCAAGTCAGGAAAGATTCAGAAGGGTGTTGCTGCAAGTACTGAGAGGAGGCCTTTTAAGAAAGAAGCAAGTGCCGTCTATGGTCCTAGAAGGCAAGTCAAGCCAGAAAGTCGCCAAGCCGTCAATGCTCTGGTCATTTCAAAACCTATTGTCGCTCCTCAGCAGTACAATCAACAAAGAGGTGAAAGGCCCAAGAGGCAGTATACCCGACTAAGTATGACCTTATCGCAAATTTTACCCCAACTGTTATCAACCAACTTGGTGACCACCAAAGAAGCTCCTAAAGTCGTGAATACTGCATCTCCTAAGTATAACCCAAATGCCCGTTGTGCTTATCATTCTGATAGTCCCGGGCATACTACTGATGATTGCTGGTCCTTGAGAAACAAAGTGCAAGATCTTATTGATACAAAGGAAATTCAGTTTGAAGCGCCTGAAAAACCGAATGTTGTAACCGCTCTTATGCCCCAGCATAGAGTAAATGCCATTGTAGAAGAGTTGTATGTTGTTTCAGTAAATGATGTTGCTACCCCTCTGTTGACTGTTAAGAGGGACTTGCTACTAGCCGGTTTATTTCCGGGTTGTAGTAAGGGTTGCCTCCTGTGTGCTGTTATCCCCACCGGTTGTCCACTGCTGAAATCAGGCATCCAAAGCCTGATGGATAGCAAAGAAATTCTGTTCAAGAAAACTGCTGTTCCGTTTGTTTCCGTTGAAGAAATATCTGTTGTCATAATTTACAATCCTGCCAAAGCTCCCGTGAAGAAACCAGTCCGAATTATGTCTGTTGCACCCATTACTATTATTGTTCCGGGACCTCTCCCCTATGAGTCTGATAAAACGGTCCCATGGCATTATGGAGCCGACGTGTATGTGTTTGGGGTGAAGCAGGAGTTCAGCACCAATACCAGTATCAGTAACATCACTGGTCCCGTCAAGATTACTCGCAGTGGCAGGCTCTTCTCGCCTGACATTGCACGGCCAGTTATCCGAAAACCTCTCACCATCACACCCGCAAGTGTGCATGTTCCAATTCAAGTTCCTGTGTCTACTACTGCCGCCGGGTCCTCTGATACTCGGGGCAAAGAAGTTGCTACCGATTTGCCTGCCAGGACGGAGGCACCAAAAAAGACTGCTGTAGAAGCCTCCCAACAAGAAATGGAGGAAATTCTTAAAATCATCAAAAAGAGTGACTTTAACGTTGTTGAACAGTTGGGGCATACTCCCTCCAAAATCTCTATGCTATCATTGCTGCTATGCTCAGAGGCCCATGAAAAAGCCCTGATTTCATTTCTGAAAACGGCCCATGTACCGCAAGAGACCTCCGCGGATCAATTCACGGACTGTGTGGCTAATTTGACAGCTGACAATGGCTTGGGGTTCTCGGATGCTGACCTCACCCCCAAAGGGAAAAATCACAATGATGCCCTGCATGTTTCCGTAGAATGCAGGGGAACTACTCTCGCACACGTGTTAGTAGATACCGGCTCTTCCCTGAATGTTTTGCCTAAGAAGGCATTGGATCGCTTGGATTGTGAAGGATTGGAATTGAAACCTAGTAACATCATTGTTAGAGCCTTCGACGGTTCTAAGAGGATGGTGCACGGTGAAGTAAACATTCCCATTCGAGTGGGTTCCCAAGTCTTCGACTCAACGTTCTATGTAATGGATATTCGTCCATCTTACTCCTGCTTATTGGGTCGACCCTGGATTCACAAGGCTGGGGCAGTAACCTCCACTCTACACCAAAAGCTCAAATATCCTGTCAAAGGAAAGATTGTTACCGTGCAGGGTGAGGAGGAATACATGGTTAGTCACTTGAATTCATTCCGGTATATCGAGATGGACGGGGAGTTTATTGAAACCCCCTTTCAACATTTTGAGGAGGTACCTCCAATTTTGGCATCAGCTGAAGCAGTAGTTGAAGAAGACTCTCCGTTGAAGATGGCATCCTTGAAGGATGCCCGGGCTGTAATCGAGAAAGGCAATTGTGCAAACTGGGGTCAGCTTCCTGACTTCACTCAAAAGAACGACAAGTTTAGGCTGGGCTTTACTGCAGAGGCTCAGAGGGCTGTGCGCAAAGAAAAGATCAGAAAGACTCCAGTGTTTATCACCGGTCCAAGGGTGAATGCTATTGAGGAGGATGTAGAGGAAGCAGAGTTTGACAGTTGGATCTACCCGACTACCAGCAACGGACCAAGCAACTGGATGGTAAAGGATTTTACACCTATCACATTTATCACGCAGTAATTAACTCTTTTGATTTTCAATTTGTAACAAACAATGTGTTAAAACTTTTATTGGCTCGGTGTCCTACCCGGGGCATCGTAGCTCCATTTGTGAGGGCTTTTTTGTATGACATTTCCATATATCATCAATCAAAACATTGGACGTTTGTTGCATTTCAAATCTTGTGCTCTTTTTCTTTGTGTTATATATTGCAAAACAGCTATATTTACACACACTCACTTATACAGGTTTCAATCCACTCTGGATCTCATTGGTAACAGCTCTGCTACCACCAGTTATGACTTCGAGAATCCGATCAACTTGGCCGAGGACGAAGGTGAAGATGATTGCGAAGTGCCTGGTGAACTCGCGAGACTGCTACTCCAGGAAGAGAGGGCTATTCAACCACATGAAGAGTCGGTGGAAACAGTTAACCTGGGTACTGAGACAGATAGGAAAGAGGTCAAGATTGGTGCCAATCTAGAGCTCAGCGTGAGGCAACGATTGATCCAGATGCTACAGGATTACATGGAGATCTTTGCTTGGTCCTATGAAGATATGCCTGGTTTGGATGCCGACATTGTAGTTCATCACCTACCAACTAAGGAAGACTGCCCTCCGGTAAAGCAAAAGGTTCGCCGCATGCGCCCAGAGATGTCTGAAAAGATCAAGGCCGAGGTTATGAAGCAATTCGATGCCGGATTTCTAGCAGTAACTTCTTACCCTCAGTGGGTTGCCAATGTGGTACCGGTACCGAAGAAGGACGGTAAAGTCAGAATGTGTGTCGACTCCAGGGATTTGAACAGGGCAAGCCCCAAGGATGATTTTCCTCTGCTGCACATCGACATTCTCGTTGACAATACTGCCCAACACAAGGTTTTCTCCTTCATGGATGGTTTTTCAGGGTATAATCAGATCAAGATGGCCCCGGAAGATATGGAAAAGACTACCTTTGTGACTCAGTGGGGCACCTTCTGCTACAAGGTCATGCCGTTCGGGTTGAAAAATGCTGGGGCAACCTATCAACGTGCCATGGTTGCTTTATTTCATGATATGATCCATCACGAGATTGAGGTATACGTTGATGACATGATTGCAAGGTCTCAAACTGAGGAGGAGCACCTTGATCATCTGAGGAAGCTATTTGACCGACTGAAGTTATACAAGTTGAGGTTGAATCCCAACAAATGCACCTTTGGGGTGAGGTCCGGAAAAATGCTAGGTTTCATTGTAAGTGATAAAGGTATTCAGGTGGACCCTGCCAAGGTAAAATCCATACAAGAGATGCCAACTCCAAAGACAAAAAAAGAAGTCAGAGGCTTCCTAGGACGACTGAATTACATTGCCCGATTCATCTCACATCTGACTGCTACTTGTGAGCCAATCTTCAAATTACTGAAGAAAGATCAAGTAGTACGCTGGAACGATGAATGTCAGGCTGCCTTTGAAAAGATAAAGGAATATCTCCAAGAGCCACCCATTCTTATGTCGCCAGTGGAAGGAAGACCTCTGATACTATACTTGACAGTACTTGACAATTCAATGGGGTGTGTGCTGGGACATCATGACGAGTCTGGCCGAAAAGAGCATGCTATTTATTACTTGAGCAAAAAGTTTACCGACTGTGAGTCTCGTTACTCACTGCTTGAGAAAACTTGCTGCGCTCTAGTATGGGCTGCTCGCCGGCTGAGATAGTATATGCTTACTCACACCACTTTGTTGATTTCAAAGATGGATCCCATCAAGTACATATTTGAAAAGCCCGCTCTGTCTGGAAGAATAGCAAGATGGCAAATGATCTTAATAGAATATGATATCCAATATACAACTCAGAAAGCAATTAAAGGAAGTGTATTGGCGGATCATTTGGCACACCAACCTGTGGACGATTACCGATCATTGAACTTTGATTTCCCGGACAAAGATATCATGGTGGTAACTGATTGTGAAGTGCCTGGACCGGATGAAGGACCTGAGGAAGGATCCCGATGGTCTATGCATTTTGACGGAGCCTCCAACGCTTTAGGTAACGGCATCGGCGCTGTAATCATATCTCCCAAAGGAACTCATACTCCACTCACCGCCCGATTGTGTTTCAACTTCACCAACAACATGGCAGAATATGAGGCATGTATCATGGGTCTACAAGCTGCAATCGACTAAAGGATCAAATTTCTGAGTGTCTTCGGAGATTCCGCTCTCGTAATCAATCAGATCAAAGGCGAGTGGGATACGAAACACACAAATCTTATTCCTTACAGGGAGTATGTGTTGACCTTGCTTCCCCACTTTGAAGAGATAACTTTTGAGCATTTCCCAAGAGAGGAGAATCAGCTAGCGGAAGCACTAGCTACGATGTCTTCAATGTTCAAGGTTAAATGGGACAATGAGGCTCCCCGTATCATTATCTGGAAGTTAGACGAACCAGCATACTGCTGCGATCTAGAGGCCGAGAAGGTGACTGAAAAACCCTGGTATCATGAGGTGAAGAGGTACTTGGAAGCTCAGGAATACCCTGAAGGTGCATCTGTCAACGACAAGAAGTTCATGAGGAGGTTTGCGGCAAAATTCTTCCTCAGCAACGGCATCCTCTACAAACGGAATCATGATTCAACTCTACTACGTTGTGTGGATAAGGCTGAAGCAGAGAAAATCATGATAGAACTGCATGAAGGTACATTCGGAACACACTCCAATGGACACACCATGGCAAAGAAAATCCTTAGGGCAGGATATTTCTGGTCCACCATGGAAGCCGATTGTTACCAACACTCTCGAACTTGTCACAAATTCCAGATCTATGCTGACAAGGTGCACATTCCTCCGGTTCCTCTGAACGTCCTGACGGCACCTTGGCCTTTTGCAATGTGGGGCATTGATATGATCGGTGAGATACGACCGACGGCATCCAACGGGCATCGCTTCATCTTAGTAGCGATCGATTACTTCACGAAGTGGGTTGAGGCAGCTTCCTACGCCACAGTAACCAAGAGCGTCGTGGCACGTTTCATCCGGCATAATCTGATATGTCGGTATGGCGTCCCGGAAAGAATCATTACGGACAATGGTACCAATCTCAATAACAAAATGATCACTGAACTCTGCGAACAATTCAAAATACAGCACCACAATTCTTCTCACTACCGGCCGAAGATGAATGGGGCTGTAGAGGCAGCTAATAAGAATATCAAGAAAATTGTGCAGAAGATGACAGTGACCTATAAAGATTGGCACGAGATGTTACCGTTCGCTCTTCACGGGTACCGTACCTCAGCAAGAACGTCAACCGGGGCAACTCCTTTCTCCTTGGTCTATGGCATGGAGGCAGTCTTGCCAATTGAAGTCCAGATACCCTCTCTCCGGATAATGAAGGATGCAGACTTGAGTGAAGATGACTGGATCCAGACTCGACTTGATCAATTAAACCTGATTGACGAAAAGAGGCTCACCGCTATCTGTCATGGTCAGACGTATCAAAAACGGATGATCAGGGCATTTAACAAGAAAGTCAGACCACAAGAGTATAAGGTTGGGGACCTGGTAATCAAGCGCATCATCCTTCCTCAAAGTGATCCCCGGGGCAAATGGACCCCTACTTACGAAGGGCCATTTGTGGTTAAACATGTGTTCTCAGGAGGAGCCATGATCCTAACTACCATGGATGGTGACGACCTTCCTCACCCCGCCAATGCAGACATGGTAAAAAGATACTACGCATGAATAAAAGACCCGCTAGGTTGACATACCTAGGCAAAAATAAGGGCTTCCCGACGAACCAAAAGGGTTCGGGCAAAAATAAGGGATGAAATGAAAAAAATCTGTACACCCGACAAGTCGAAAACCTGAAAGGGCGGCTTGGGCAAAAATGGGTATCCCGGTGGACTGAAAACCCGAAAGGGCGGTCCAGGCAAAAATTAGGGATAAAGCGTAACACTATGTCTCATTGAATCACTTCGCACCCGGAATTCGACATCAACTGTCTGGCTCAGATTTCGGCATCGACCAATCAGCTTTATTTTCAACTAGGCAGCAAAGTGATGAGACGCTTGGGGATATAAAGGCGATAGCAGAGTTGGAACCCAGTGGGATTGTTCACATAGCTGTTTTGTTTTCTTTCCAAAAATTGTAAACTCTGTGATTATTCGGCGGCATCCTCTTACTAGGATGTCAGCTTCTTGTACAGAAACGCCTATTCACAGGCAAAGTTCAAATCAATACAAATTCACTTGTCCATACAAGTTGCCATTGTTTTTTCCTTTTTCTGTTTTGTCTTGCGAAGAACGTCCAATGTTCATTTTTGATATATGCATTTGACATTAAATTGCTAATTTATAAATGTTCGCAAAAGATCAATTACAGGTGACATCAGAAACAAGGGCAATGTAAGGTTGTCTGATGCAGTCTGGTTGCTTTGTCCGCCAAGGTACCAAGGTAGATTCGACGGAGGGTGTGACCAAATCATCTCAACTCCCCGCAGAGTAAGACAAGATTCAGCAATACTATCCCCAAGCGGATTTGACTCCCCGTCAATCCTGAAAAGGCACAACGTTCCCCGGCAGGTCTTAAAGCTTATCCCCAGTAGATTCTGGAAGCTTGTTCCCTACAGAATACGGACGTCTCTCCCGAGATTTATTTAGAGTTATTCCTCACAAGGGCTTATAACTGGGTTATCCTCAGCTAATCGCCACGGAAGATCGCCCCCAACAAAGTTCTTTCAATCCCCAGCGGAGTTTATCTTTCAATCCCCAGCGGAGTCTATCTTTGGTATTCCCCAGCAGAGTTTACCTTTGGTGTTCCCCAGCAGAGTTTTTTATCCCCAGTGGGATCCATCATTGAAGTCCTCAGCAGGCCTCTCATCAAAACTTCAGCAAAGTATCTCGGCCACAGGGCAACTCCCCGGCCGATCGTCAAGGATTTATTTTCCTAAGACGAAGTTACATTCATAAACATTTCATACATACATAAACATTTTATTTACATACATGATAAAGTACATACAACGCTGTCTCATGTTAAAACATCATGCATATCATACATCATGACATTGCATACAACTTATGTTTTGCCTTTTCAGGGAAAAAGACAATCCCAAAGACAACTACCTTCAACTGTCACAACATTTCCATATTCGATTCCTGTATCCAGCCAGGGCATATCTGTTGACCACATTTCTAGACTCGATTCCTGTATCTAGCCAGGGCACGTCTGAAGAGTTCGAAGATTCGATTCCTGTATCCATCCAGGGCACATCTATCAACTACAACAATTCCAGATTCGATTCCTGTATCCAGCCAGGGCATATCTGTTGACCACATTTCCAGACTCGATTCCTGTATCTATCCAGGGCACGTCTGAAGAGTTCGAAGATTCGATTCCTGTATCCAGCCAGGGCATATCTGTTGACGACTATTTCCAGACTCGATTCCTGTATCTAGCCAGGGAACGTCTGAAGAGTTCGAAGATTCGATTCCTTTATCCAGCCAGGGCATATCTGTTGACGACTATTTCCAGACTCGACTCCTGTATCCAGCCAGGGCACGTCTGAAGAATTCCAGATCAAACACCTGTAACAAGCCAGGAAAACATCTGCCTTTCTTAGATACATAAAGTTCTCACCAAGGAATCTCTTGTGTGATCATCACCTCCAAATGGCATCCATAAGCCCATTTCCGACCAAGTTATGTCACATCTCCAGATGGCATCCATAAGCCCATCTCCCTATCCACCATCTCTCCAAATGGCATCTATAAGCCCATTCCCGCCATCACATTGCTGATACTCTACTATGCGAGTGCAAATTTCCGGGCACTCTGGTGTCCAATCTCCTTTTACCTTCAAGTCGCGAAAGGCAAACTTTCCAATCTAACTCTTCAGGTTCAAGAAGATTGAACAGGGGCAACTGTTGTACCCCAAAATTTGCCCTCCCTTTCTTCAGGAAACCATCTTGGATTTTCAAGGTCCCTCTGAAACAAATCCGAGTCCTGAGTTATCCCTTTGCCCAAGCAAGCCGCTTACAAGAGCAAGATGATCTCACGAACTCCAGAAACAACACTTTTATCTTGAGAAAAAATCAAATTCTAAGTACTTAGAATGCTTCTCTAAAATAAGTGTTTTTTAGAAAAATCAGCGCTTCAGAACTTCTGGACCCATTCCAGATGAAGACGGTTAGAAGTTGCAAGCTTGGCTCAGCGTGGTCAGAAGTTGGCTCCTCAGCAGCTACATCAGTTCAATCAGAAGTTGTAAACGTGGTTCAGAATGTAAGCCTCAAACAAAACATGCCCCTTCAGCAGTTACACAAGCTCAGTCAGAATTTTCTAAAGGAATTCAAGAGAAGCAGGAAAGTCTGAAAGCTCCTTCAGAACAGGTTGAAATCAGAAGATGAAAGGTCAGAAGAATGGGTGTTACACTGATACAGAATCTCTAAGTCCAGATTGTCCAGAAGTAAATCCAAGGAACGTACCAGAAAACCAGGAGAATTTCCAGAGCTTACTAAGACAACAGGTAGCCAAGGCCAGAGCATGGTGTACGCTGCTGATTCAATGCTGGTTTCCATTACCAGAATGTTGGTATTGACAGATCTTGTCACCATTTAATGCCCATTAATGCTTCCAACCACTCCTGAGCATTTACGTGTGGCTTGGAAAACGCTTTTGCACAGATTCTGGCATGGGTCTTCACGCCACCGCCCACTTCAGAGGTCACTTCTCCCCAATCTACGCCTGCTGCTACAACCTAGGCTGAAAGCTAGCTGTTATCACAACTTCCCAGGAATTTCTGTCAAAGAACAAATTCAAACTCTGTTGGCGCCTTTAATGTCCAAGGCATCCACAAGAACTTTGCCTATAAATAGAGAGCTTTCACCACTGCAAAAGGCGTTCAAGAAAAAAAAAAAGAAACAGAAACTACTAAGTGAGAAACAGAACTCCTAGCAACACAGCATTCTGAAACTCTGCCAAAATCTCCAGCTTTGTTTCATAACTTTGAGTTCTCACCTTTAAACTTCATCAAATATCCAGTTCTTTTCTGTAAACCAAAAACACTCTTTCCAAACTTCTGACCCTACACACGTATACACCTTTACTTCCCCTTTTCAAATCTGTCCAGAACACCACCAGAACCAAAAGCTAAACTTTCACCCACAACTTTCCCAACAGTCAGGTAAGCACCTGCTGACCCTCATCACACTGTTAAGCATCATCAGCTGTGCATATTCAAATAACATAATGTAAATATCATGTTGTTGTTGTTTATGTTCTGAGGATTTTCATACCTCAGAACGTTCTGAGCCAGTATAGGATCTGCCTGTGACCTTGTTGACTCTGACCTCTGAAACATTTTTGTATTTGCTGGATCTGTTCCAAATATGTTTCCTGTTTTGTGGAGTAACAACAGGATTGCAGATGTTCTGATTAGTACAGGAAAAAGCTAAGTGCTGACTTTGACGTTAGCACATCTGAAGCCTGTTTTGTTGTTAATGATATCAGAACCTCTGAGAGTTATTGCCTTTTCAGTAGAATCAGAACTTCTGGTCTCTCCACTAACAAACTTCTATCTTGCAGCGCAGGGAAATCAGAACTTCTGATTTCCCCACTAACAAGGTTCTGTTTTGCAGGTGCTAGAGTCAGAAGTTCTGACTCATCCAGTTTCACTAACAGGTTGATCATCTGGCAGCGGATCTGAGTCAGAACTTCTGATGACCTCCCAACAGCGCGCGGGCTCCCTCTCTCTCTCTATATCTTGTTTTTTGCTATTTTCTTTTTTGTCTATTTTTCTCGTTGAACCCCCCATGTACAAATGTGTATCCCCCTCCCCTAATTGTTGTAATAGCGTAGGATTTTACATTTCCGCTTCTTATTGCTAGTAATTAGGACGTGTATGGCAAGATAAAATCAATGAAATAAAAAAACCTAATTCAAAGAAAAAAACTCTTGTATGCAATAAAACACACTTGCACACGAACACCCCTAGGGTTACATCCACTTGTTGCCTTTCAAAAATTGGGCCATATTGCATGTTAGGTCCCTTTGGGCAAAACAAATAACTCAAATGATCATAGTCCCTCGATGACGCTTTTTTTGCCTAAAATGATCAAAGTCCCTTAAAGAAAAATTGCCCAAAGATACTTGGCACCATTGCAATTATGGTCTAAACGACGACCCACGCCCGTCCCTTTTACATCCTAACACAAGATTGTCCACCAAATACAATGGTGGAACAAAATTGTTAAAAGGGTTAAAAACATAACAAAAATCTTTGAGAACTTTAGGGTAGATCGCTCTTAAGTACTTATCAACTTGCAAAACAAAAACACTTGCCTGTTTTTAAACCCCATATCACAACACACTTTCAAAAAAAACAACTTTCAAAAACAATTGAAAACCTTTTCAAAAGACATACACCTTTGTATACATCCCGACATGGATCATTACAAAGGTTGCCACCACATTGGCCTCTTTTCAAAACATTTTCAAATCCACACACACAAAGCACCATTTCAAACAATTGGAAAAAGGCAAGTGATCTAAGCAAGTAACTAAGAGCCCATGGATAACCATGGATAGAAAGGGTGCTAATACCTTCCCTTTCTATAATCTACTCCCTGAACCCAAGAAAAATCTCAAAGGTTTTTACTGTGCTTTTTAAACCTTTCCTTAGGATAAAATAAAAAGTCGGTGGCGACTCTTGCTCAACCAAAACATTTGCGAAAACAAACGCAAAACCATAGTCAGTTCTCCCACCGTATCACATCGGGAAATGTGAAGCAATGGTGTAAGGGGTCAAAGAACTGAAAGAGCACCATTATCATGTCTTCATCTGTGTTAGTGGTGACCAATTTGAGTAGGAAACCATGTCTCTCGGTGAATGGAGAGTTTTCGGGAATCCTTGAAGCTAGCTCCTTAAGTTGTGGAGGGATCCTTACAATGTTGACTTGAATAGTTTTCCTGCGAAGAGAATCCATACCCTACAAAACAGAACAAAGATAAATCCCAAGATCCTTGAAATGGTTAGTGAATGTGTATGATGTTATGTACAAGTATGTATATACAAACAAAGAAAAAAGTCCTTAGGTTTAGGATTGCATGGAGTTTCATAGGTAAGTACCCTCTTGAAGTTTAGTTGGCTCAACCTGTCCTAGTAATAGTAACCGGGTTCTAAGGAGCTCAATATCACTGGTCTGGTTCCTTGTTTGTTGTTTCAGTACAAGCCTCTTTAATGGCGACCGAAATATCCCAAGAAACCAAACCTCAATGAGTGTAGTATCGAGTATCTACCAACTTCGGACTGCACCAAAGTCGGTCATCTCACTACATCCTAAAGGCCAAGTTGGTCAAGTAAAGGTTCTAAAAGTTCATTAGTGCTTCATGACATCACTCAGCAGCCCCGTATTCTCCTTGATTAACTCAAGGGCTACCGGTACCCACAAATATGTCGCACTAACGTAGCTATTGCTTAGACCATGTCGGTATACCCCGCACAGTTTCCACAATGTATTGCTACTTACCTATAATGTATCCCAAATCCGGGTAGAGGATTCAAACCCAAACAAAGAACCATAATGTAAAGCAAACAAGTCAAACAAAGAAAGTAAGTAAATGTGATCTAACCCTAAGGTAACCCCACTTTTAGAATTTTTTTCCCAGCAGAGTCACCAGTTCTGGCGATACGGTGGGAGAACTGACTTGAAGGTTTTGCGTTTGATTGCAAATGTTGCTGTTAGCAAGAGTCGCCACCGACTTTTCGTTTATCCAAAAGGAAAGGTGAAAAAGCACAGGAAAGACCTTTGAGATTATTTCTTGAGTTCGGGGGGTAGATTATGAAAAGGGAAGGTATTAGCATCCTTTTCATCCATGGTTTTCCATGGGCTCTTAGCTACTTGTTAGATCACTTGCTTTTGTTTGAAATTGTGCTTTGTATGATTTTTTGAAAGTATTTTTTAAAAAAGGGCCATTGTTTAGGAAATATTTGTAATAATTCTTGTTTGTAAGAATGTATACAAAGATGTTTGATCTTTTTAAAATGTTTTCAAGCTTGTAAGATGTTTGAAAGTGTAAGTGTTTTTTTTGAAAATAGCAAGGATGTTTGTTTGAAATTGAGCAAGTAATTAGGAGCATTCTACCTACTCAAAAGTCTTTTTTGTTCATTTTCCTTTTCCTTTGACATTGTTATCTTACCGTTGATTTGGTAAGTAACCCTATCTTTGGATGTAAACGGGACGGGCGTGGGTCATCGTATAACCATGATTAGCAATATTGTAAGATATCTTAGCATTCTTTTTAGGGACTAAGATCATTTGAAAGGCAACTTAGATAGCGTCATCGAGGGACTATGATCTCGTATTTGTTTTGTTTTTGCTAAGATACCTTACATGCATAATATGGCCATTTTGTATAAGGCAACCAGGTAGAATAACCCTAGGGGTGCTTGTGTGCAAATGCATTGTTTTCATGCTTGTTTTTGTCTTGGATTAGGGTTTTCTAAGTATTGGTTTTAGTCTTTCCATACAAACCCTAATTACTAGCATGTTATATATAAAAGCGATAAATTGCGGAATTTAAAGTTACTATGCTATTACAACATTTATGGGGAGGGGGTGCACAAATTGAATGGGTATTGCAAGAAATTTAAACCTAGTTAGTCTATTACAACCATATTGAATTGGTATCAATGTACAAGGAATTTAAATAGATACAATGTACAAAATGAATAAATGTACAAAAATGAAAAATGTGAAGTAAATGGATATATGTTTGATTTTTTTAGAAAAAAAGGGATTTTGTCTTAATATAATTAATTTAAAGAAAAGGAGATTACTAAGATTTTCTTGAAAACGCTGGGTGCTTTCTACTACGAGAGGATGGTAGCTAGTGCGCCAAGTGACTTTACTGAAATGGTAGGAATGGGTATCCGCTTAGAAGAGGCTGTAAGAGAGGGTCGTTTATCGAAGAGTGAAAGTTCTGGAGGTATAAAGAAACCATCTTATGGGTTTACCAAGTAGAAGTAAGGGGATGCAAATGCTGTTATGCAAGAGAGGAGGGTTAATACTCCTAGAAGGAATTATCAGCGTCATCAGCAAGTTGCCTCAGTTACTCCAGTTGTGGGTGCAGCTCCAACTACCGTTGCTTATCAGAGACCATCCCAGCAGGGGAATCAAGGGTATAATCAGAGAAGGGAGAGTTATGACCTTATTCCTATGAGCTATACAGAGTTACTACTGGCATTGATTCAGAAGAAGTTGGTTCAGACCTGACCACCTCCCGACCTACCAACTTTCACTGAAGGTAGAGAGAAAATATATCATAGCATCGCCGTTCACTGACGATGAAATACCAACGTTCACTGAAGGTAGCAAAAATATAACAAGCACCAACTTTCACTGATGGTGATCTACCAACTTTCACTGAAGGTAGAGAGAAAATATATCACAGCATCATCGCTCACTGTAGATGAACTACCAACGTTCACTGAGGGTAGAAAAAAGATAACAATCACCAACTTTCACTGATGGTGATCTACCAACTTTCACTGAAGGTAGAGAGAAAATATATCATAGCATCATCGTTCACTGAAGATGAACTACCAACATTCACTGAGGGTAGCATAAAGATAACAAGCACCAACTTTCACTGATGGTGATCTACCAACTTTCACTGAAGGTAGAGAGAAAATATATCATAGCATCGCCGTTCACTGACGATGAACTACTAACATTCACTGAGGGTAGCAAAAAGATAACAAGTTTCCCTAAAATTCGGGCGTTTCGCCTAGAATGGGTCTCGACTTCTTCTTTAACCGAGGCACTTTGCATGGAAAGGGTAAGCTGTCTCAAATAAAGAGACTTCCACCTGCCAAGATTTCACAATGAACTGTCTCCGTGAATTTTGAAAGTCTTTCCATCCACTAGCGTAAACTGACGATGGACTGCAAACTATCCACTCGTAGAGGAGATAGCAAAAAAGTTACGTCGACTTTTACAGGGAAGCACAAGTTGCTCAAATAAAGAGACCTGACACTTGTTGTCATGGAGGATTGTAAAAAGAAATGACTTTATGGGGAGAACAGTATGGCTTCCTGGGGAAAGAAATATGACTTCCTGGGGAAATTACACAATATTCCTACTGAGGATATAAAGTATTCTTGTTCAAAATAAATGCACGAACCAAAACTCGAAGCTTTCAGAAATCTAGAGTAAATAATATTGCTGGGAAACCAAAGATTCAAACCAAAAATAAACTGGAATGAAACAGTCAACCAAAATACAACCTTTGAGAATAAACTCAAGAGGGAAAACCACATCCATCCAAACAAGGATCTGTATAGGAAGGCTAAAGCAAAAAATCTTCCACGAGGGATAACTTAGTGGGGAAATTGAAAGAATATACACTTTCTGCTTAAGGCCAACACTCTATTGAAGAAAGGACAACATAACTCTGCAAAATAGGGTGATATGTCAACAAAAATATTAAAAAATGTTAATGAGCAATGATTTTCCAATTTTAGCTATGCATGATGTACGTATGAATGTATGAGTGTTATCGTGCGTACGCTGACAAAACAGATGTACAACACTGGGAGTAACCAGTAAAAACCATCTCGTGCACAAGCAATACTCGGAAAAATCACATCCAAGATGGTCATTCCAAGAAAAAGTAAGCGCTAGATGAGGAAACATAACCTACTACCTGCTTCAGCTTTACTGGGGAGAAACACAATCTTAAAGTAAACAAAACAAAGTGACAGAATAGTATAGATACAGGGATAGA
This sequence comes from Vicia faba, assembly GCA_948472305.1. Lineage (NCBI taxonomy): Eukaryota > Viridiplantae > Streptophyta > Magnoliopsida > Fabales > Fabaceae > Vicia > Vicia faba. The sequence goes on from OX451737.1 coordinate 843,362,765, forward strand.
ACATCCTTCTCCAGGCTTCACCGGGAAAACAAATGTTTTCAAAAGTAACACTTCTACTAGGGATTGCAAAACCAATCTCAAGTAAAGTAGATGGACACCAAATCATCAAAACATTCACTGGGGAATTCAGGCACACTTCATTGGGGAGGTTAACACCACATTCACAAAGGGAAGACCAATATACGTTCTTCACTGGAGAAAACAGAGGTCCGTGTTCTTCGAGAGTGATTATTGTACCGACTTCTTTGGAAAAAAAACTTCTATTAGACCGAATGAAAACTTCACTGAAAGAATCTCGGATTAAAACCTTACATCATGAAAACTCGGACAAGGAGGAGAAATGAATCCAAACTTGACCGAGGATACCGGAGTCTCGAACCCTATACGGAGAATCATCTTGAGTAAACTTTCCCAAGGGGAACAAAAACTTCTTAAAACAACTGGAGTTCGTCCATTCCCGGGATCACCATTTTTGTTGTTGTTATTTTTTTCGCATCACAAATTCTAAAGTAAAAGAAAATTGTATATTCTTTTTGAAAAATCGATTTTGTTATTTAATCTTTTTGCTTTGAAAGTTATTATAAATAATAAATGGGGTTTTTGCAAGCTAAACAAAATAAGAAACACAAAGAATTAGGTAACAGCTCAAACTTTATTAATAGAATGGTAGTCTGCGAACGGTGAGACTCCATAGATGATTACAAAGTTTGGAAAATGGTAATATATAATGAAAATAATACATTGAGATACAATGACCACTATCCCCACTAACAATTTTTGAAATCCTGAGCAGCAACATCCGTTGGAGTATGATGAGGATTCGAGAAGATTGTTGCTTCAATGATCAGATCTTGCATGATGCAGTTACTTGCCAAGAAATTCCCTAACTTTTTCCTAAGCTTCCCTTGCAGGTTTTCAACTTAGAGGGAAATTTATTCTGTTTATGTCTCTAACTTTTGCCTAGACCTCCCTTTCGGGTTTTCGGCCTACCGAGACGCTCTTTTTTTCCTAAGCCGCCCTTTTAGGTTTTCAACTTAGCGAGCTATTCTTTTATTTCTTTAGGCGAAGTATTTCTTGAATGCATCAGCATTTATGGGACGTGGGAACTCCTCGCCATCCATAGTTTCAAGAATTAATGCACCACCAGAGAAGGCTTTCTTGACAACATATGAGCCTTCAAAATTGGGAGTCCACTTGCCCCTAGAACCAGTGTTGAAAGACATGATCTTCCTGAGCACGAGGTCGACTTGTCTGAATTCATGAGGTTTGACCTTTTTTATCAAAAGCTTTCTTCATTATTTTCTGATATAACTGTCCATGGAAGAAAGCTGTCTCCTCTTCCCTTCGATCATATTCAATTGGTCAAACCAGTTTTTGACCGATTCAGCCTCTGTCAACTTGGTTTCCATTATCACATGCAAAGAGGGAATCTCAACCTCGGCTGGGAGTACAACTTCCATTCCATGCACCAGGGAGAACGGGGTTGCTCCTGTTGAAGTGCAGACAGATGTTTGATATCCATGCAAAGCAAAAGGGAGCATTTCATGCCAATACTTATAAGTAACGACCATTTTCTGGAAAATTTTCTTGATATTCTTATTAGCAACTTGAACAGCCCCATTCGTCTTTTGTAACACCCCAGTTTCAATTATTTGATTTATTTAAATTTGGGAAATTATTTTATTAGAATTAATAAAATAAAAAGGAATTATTTATTTTGAAATATGGAGGAAAATAAAAGAAATAAGAAATATGGATTTCTTTTAAGTTATTGGGCTTGGATGTTGTTAGTAAAGAGTGGGGGTGCAGGAGAAATAAAGATGTGTTTTGGAACTCAAGTTATTTTTCTCATTATTCACGATAACACAGAAGTTGGGATTTTGGGAAGCAGAGCTCTGAAGGTACGAAGAACGAAGACCATCGCTCAGAAAGTTCAAAGCTGCTAATTGATAAGGTAAGGGGGGCTATTACTCGATTTACCTTTGTTTATGGGTTTATGTACGGTTGATTTGGGTAATCGTAGGGAAAAACCCCAATTGTTAGATGTTATTAGGGATCGATACCCTTAGGATTGAACTTTGTTAAAGGAGGTTTAGGTTCCCATTTTTATGAAATCAATTAACGATTTTAGGTTCCTAATGGTGGATTGGGAGTATATCTGCATGATCGTGAATTTACCTTAGAAGTTATAGGGATAACCCCAATGTTAGCAGATTTCCCCAAAATGAACGACTAATCACTTCTAAGGTTACTATAATGATTGTTGGTAATTAGGAAATTGAGGTGTTGTTTTGAATTATACAAAATCGATGTCGTTAGGTACCGAAATGCGCGTTTTGGCTGGCATTTTCCCGCGTTTGGCTGCTGTTCTGAGCTGCTACAGGTACAGGAAAATTCTGTACGCGCTCAGCAACACGGGCCGTGTTGCACAACACGGGCACCCGTGTTGGTCTTCTGTGTTGGTAAAAGTAATGTGTTTTCTGGACACATTACAACACGGGCCGTGTTGCACACCACGGGCACCCGTGTTGGTCCCCTGTAATGAGAAAAAAATGTGTTTTCTGGATATGTTACAACACGGGCCGTGTTGCACAACACGGGCACCCGTGTTGATGCTGCTGTGTTGATTTTCTGAATTTTGTTTTCTGTGCGTTATTGTGGATTTTATTGTCGTGCTTTTGGATAATGTTATCGAGCATGAATTATGATATGACTTGATATGATTGATGTTTAAATAGTATGCTGAGTGATTACATGCTATCCATATCCTGTTATGATTGATGTTGTTGATGTGCATGATATGTTGATTGATGTTCATAGTATGCTGAGTGTTACATACTTACATATCATGTTGCATTTGTTAATTCCCATTGTGTGGAATTAACATGGTGGCCAATATACGTGTCCGCGATTTAATGGAACGTTGAGGTGGTAGCCGTGTCCGCGATATAATGGAACGGTGAGTTATCCGTGACCCGAGATTTAATGGGGCGGTAAAGTGGTACCACATGCATGGGTGTGTTGCATTACCTTGAATATAACATGAATGGATGATTTTTCCAATGTTGTATTTGATTGTTTGTAGGCACGTATGGTTGCTAAATTGTTGACGATGTTTGATGTTAATTGCAAATATGAAAAATAATATATTATGGGTATATGAATTGTAAAGATTTTTGTAAACTATGAAATATGCTAATTGTTGGGTGATGCTTATGGTTTCCTGAATTGATTGTTATGATCGTATAATCAAATGTATAATTGAGATGCTCACCCTTACTGTTGAATATTTCAGATTGAGGAGCTTCGTTCAGGTGCTTGGCGAAGGCTTGTCGTTTCTAGTTTATTTTCGTTTTAGTAATGTCCGGGTCATGCTCTGATAGTTGTAACTCCGGGAACGTTTGTTTGTCGAGCTGTTTTAGTCAGACTCGTTTAATTCCTTATGTTTTGTTATAATATGATGTTGACATTTTCCAGGTGTTAATCCCTGATGATTTTGAAAATATTATAACATTGATTTTATTAATTAAATTATTCCGCTGTGTAAACATGTATGAGTTACTACTACGTTATGCATGACAGGAATTTGTTTTATTAAAAGAGAATTGTAGCGTCCTCGATTATACATGTACTCTGATATTATGCTTTTAGTGTTTGCGAAAATTTATTCGGGGTTTTTAGAGGGTGTTACAATAGTGGTATCAGAGCATAGTCGGTCGTTGCGACCAGAGTCTTGAGTCAGTCATCCCTTTTGTATGCGATTAGTGTAAGGTAACACTGTCGATACTGTATTCTAATGTGGAGTATGTTTTAATTCTCAGGAATATGGCTGGAAGGGGTAACGGACGAAATGATGCTGCACTAGCTGAGGCTTTGGGGATGTTAGCTGGTGTACTTGCTGGAAACCCAACTGGAGGCGTGATTGGTGCTGATAGGCAATTGGGAAATTTCCAAAGGAACAATCCTCCGTTGTTCAAAGGTACACATGACCCTGAAGGTGCTCAGAAGTGGCTGAAGGAAATCGAAAGGATTTTCCGTGTGATTGATTGTGCTGAAGATCTGAAAGTCAGATATGGTACGCATATGTTGGCAGAAGAGGCCGACGACTGGTGGGTTGCCACAAGGACTGAAATGGTTCAGGATGGAGAGGCACTGACTTGGGCTAACTTCAGAAGGGCTTTTCTGAGGAGGTACTTTCCTGAAGATGTTCGGGGAAGAAAGGAAATTGAATTTTTGGAGCTTAAGCAGGGCAATCTGACGGTTAGTGAGTATGCTACTAAGTTCACTGAGCTGGTAAAGTATTATGCACACTACAACAATGATGAGGCTGGAGAATTCTCTAAGTGTATCAAATTTGAGAATGGTCTCCGAGATGAGATTAAGTAGGGAATCAGGTACCAGCGTATTCGTAGATTTTCTGACCTGGTGGATTGTAGCAGAATCTTGGAAGAAGATATTACCAGGAATAGGTCGTCGCACTCTCGTGGGGCTGTTGATAAAAAGGGAAAGCAACATATGGACCGTGGCAAGCCATATGGTAGAGATAACCAGAGATCAGGCGGTTGGAAAAGGCCTAGTGGGGGAGACCCTAAGGCTCTTATCAGATGCTACAGGTGTGGTGAGTCTGGCCATCACATTCGAGATTGCAAGAGTGATGAGAAGAAGTGCTATAAATGTGGAAAGGCTGGTCATTTGTCTATTGATTGCAAAGGGAAGTTTGTTACTTGTTACAATTGTGGCGAAGAAGGTCACATTCGTCCGCAGTGTCCTAAGCCTAGGAAGGATCAGTCAGGTGGAAAAGTGTTCGCTTTGTCTGGATCTGAGACTACTCTAGAGGATCGATTGATTAAAGGTACATGTTTTATTCATGGCACACCTTTAGTTGCAATTATTGATACTGGTGCAACTCATTCTTTCATTTCTTTGGATTGTGCTGAGAGGTTGAAACTGGACATATCTGGTATGCGAGGTAGCATGGTTGTTGATACTCCTGCATCGGGTTCAGTGACAACTTCACTTGTATGTAGGAATTGTCCTATTGAGATTTTTGGTAGAGGTTTCGGTATGGATTTAGTGTGCCTACCGCTCGAACAAATTGATATCATCCTTGGGATGAACTGGTTGGAATTCAATCGGGTTCATCTGAACTGCTTTGCTAAGACGGTGATTTTTCCAGAAGCAGTTGGTGTCGAGAACTTGACTATGACTGCTAGGCAGGTACAAGAAGCAATGGAGGACGGTGCTAATGTGTTTATGTTACTTGCTTCGTTAGATGCAACAGGAAAGGTCAGGAGTGGGGAATTGCCAGTGGTGTGTGATTTTCCAGAAGTCTTTCCGGATGATGTTGGTGAGTTACCTCCAGAGAGAGAAGTGGAATTCTCTATAGATTTGATTCCTGGTACGAGACCGGTGTCGATGGCGCCATATCGTATGTTTGCGTCTGAGTTGGCTGAATTGAAGAGTCAGTTGGAAGATTTACTGGAGAAGAAGTTTATTCGTCCAAGTGTTTCACCTTGGGGTGCTCCGGTATTGTTGGTCAAGAAGAAAGAAGGTTCTATGAGACTGTGTGTTGATTACAGGCAATTGAACAAAGTAACCATTAAGAATCGGTATCTGTTACCGAGGATTGATGATTTAATGGATCAACTAATTGGAGCCAGTGTATTCAGTAAGATTGACTTGAGATCTGGATATCATCAGATTCGTGTGAAAGCGGAAGATGTTCAAAAGACTGCTTTTCGAACGAGGTATGGGCATTATGAATATTCTGTTATGCCGTTCGGGGTTACTAATGCACCTGGTGTTTTCATGGAATATATGAACAGTATTTTTCATCCGTATCTGGATAAGTTTGTTGTGGTTTTTATTGATGACATTCTGATTTATTCCAAGAATGACAAAGAGCATGCGGAACATCTCAGAATTGTGTTAGAGTTGTTGAAAGATAGGAAGTTGTATGCAAAGTTGTCCAAATGTGAGTTCTAGCTGAGTGAAGTTAGTTTTCTTGGACATGTGATTTCTAAGAATGGTATTGCAGTGGATCCTACAAAAGTAGAAGCAGTATCTCAGTGGGAAGCGCCGAAGACTGTTTCTGAAATCAGAAGTTTCCTTGGTCTTGCAGGTTATTACAGAAAGTTTATCGAAGGATTCTCAAAGTTAGCATTGCCATTGACGAAATTGACTCGTAAAGGACAAGCGTTTATTTGGGATTCTGATTGTGAGAAAGGTTTCCAAGAATTGAAGCGGAGATTGACTAGTGCTCCTATTCTGATTTTGCCGAATCCGGTGGAATCTTTTGTGGTCTATTGTGATGCATCTCTGTTGGGTTTAGGTGGTGTTTGTATATTAGAGGAAGGACATCGCAGTGGGATGAGTATTCATCCGGGTGCCACGAAAATGTATCATGATTTGAAGAAATTGTTTTGGTGGCCGGGAATGAAAAAGGAAATAGCTGAATTTGTGTATGCATGTTTAATCTGTCAGAAATCGAAGATTGAACATCAGAAGCCGTCTGGATTTATGCAACCAATGTTTATTCCAGAATGGAAGTGGGATAGTATTTCTATGGATTTCGTATCTGGGTTGCCGAGGACTCCTATGAATTGTGAAGCGATATGGGTCGTTGTGGATAGGTTGACTAAGTCTGCTCATTTTATACCGGTGCGAATGGATTACTCAATGGAGAGATTGGCACAGTTATATATTGAGAAAATAGTGAGTTTGCATGGAGTTCCTTCTAGTATTGTGTCAGATAGAGATCCGAGATTCACTTCGAAATTTTGGGAAGGATTGCAGAAGGCTTTGGGTACTAAATTGAGGTTGAGTTCAGCTTACCATCCTCAGACTGATGGACAGACGGAGAGGACGATTCAATCGTTAGAAGATTTATTGCGTGCTTGTGTTTTGGAGAAGGGTGGAGCTTGGGATAGCTATTTGCCATTGATTGAATTTACTTATAACAATAGTTACCATTCGAGTATTGGCATGGCTCCGTTTGAGGCATTGTATGGTAGACGGTGTAGAACACCTTTGTGTTGGTATGAATCTGGAGAGAGTTCGGTAATTGGGCCAGAGATTGTTCAGCAGACTACTGAAAAGATCAAATTGATTCAAGAGAAGATGAGAGCTTCTCAGAGTCGTCAGAAAAGTTATCATGACAAGAGGAGAAAGAATTTAGAATTCAGTGCTGGAGATCATGTGTTTATGAGAGTTACCCCGATAACGGGTATTGGTCGAGCGTTGAAATCTAAGAAGTTGACTCCGCGTTTTATTGGTCCGTTTCAGATTTCGGAAAGAGTTGGAGAAGTTGCTTATCGTATTGATTTACCTCTGAGACTTGCGAATTTGCACGATGTTTTTCATGTTTCTCAGCTGAGGAGATACATTCCAGACCCATCTCATGTAATCCAAATAGATGATGTACAGGTGAGAGATAACCTGACAGTAGAAACATTGCCTATGAGGATAGAAGATCGGGAAGTGAAACAGTTAAGAGGTAAAGAGATAGCATTAGTGAAGGTTGCTTGGGGAGGTCCAGCAGATGGAAATATCACTTGGGAGCTGGAGAGCCAGATGAAAGAGGCTTATCCGGAGCTGTTCGTCTAAGGTATGTTTTTGAGGACGAAAACTCTTTTAGTGGGGGAGACTTGTAACACCCCAGTTTCAATTATTTGATTTATTTAAATTTGGGAAATTATTTTATTAGAATTAATAAAATAAAAAGGAATTATTTATTTTGAAATATGGAGGAAAATAAAAGAAATAAGAAATATGGATTTCTTTTAAGTTATTGGGCTTGGATGTTGTTAGTAAAGAGTGGGGGTGCAGGAGAAATAAAGATGTGTTTTGGAACTCAAGTTATTTTTCTCATTATTCACGATAACACAGAAGTTGGGATTTTGGGAAGCAGAGCTCTGAAGGTACGAAGAACGAAGACCATCGCTCAGAAAGTTCAAAGCTGCTAATTGATAAGGTAAGGGGGGCTATTACTCGATTTACCTTTGTTTATGGGTTTATGTACGGTTGATTTGGGTAATCGTAGGGAAAAACCCCAATTGTTAGATGTTATTAGGGATCGATACCCTTAGGATTGAACTTTGTTAAAGGAGGTTTAGGTTCCCATTTTTATGAAATCAATTAACGATTTTAGGTTCCTAATGGTGGATTGGGAGTATATCTGCATGATCGTGAATTTACCTTAGAAGTTATAGGGATAACCCCAATGTTAGCAGATTTCCCCAAAATGAACGACTAATCACTTCTAAGGTTACTATAATGATTGTTGGTAATTAGGAAATTGAGGTGTTGTTTTGAATTATACAAAATCGATGTCGTTAGGTACCGAAATGCGCGTTTTGGCTGGCATTTTCCCGCGTTTGGCTGCTGTTCTGAGCTGCTACAGGTACAGGAAAATTCTGTACGCGCTCAGTAACACGGGCCGTGTTGCACAACACGGGCACCCGTGTTGGTCTTCTGTGTTGGTAAAAGTAATGTGTTTTCTGGACACATTACAACACGGGCCGTGTTGCACAACATGGGCACCCGTGTTGGTCCCCTGTAATGAGAAAAAAATGTGTTTTCTGGATATGTTACAACATGGGCCGTGTTGCACAACACGGGCACCCGTGTTGATGCTGCTGTGTTGATTTTCTGAATTTTGTTTTCTGTGCGTTATTGTGGATTTTATTGTCGTGCTTTTGGATAATGTTATCGAGCATGAATTATGATATGACTTGATATGATTGATGTTTAAATAGTATGCTGAGTGATTACATGCTATCCATATCCTGTTATGATTGATGTTGTTGATGTGCATGATATGTTGATTGATGTTCATAGTATGCTGAGTGTTACATACTTACATATCATGTTGCATTTGTTAATTCCCATTGTGTGGAATTAACATGGTGGCCAATATACGTGTCCGCGATTTAATGGAACGTTGAGGTGGTAGCCGTGTCCGCGATATAATGGAACGGTGAGTTATCCGTGACCCGAGATTTAATGGGGCGGTAAAGTGGTACCACATGCATGGGTGTGTTGCATTACCTTGAATATAACATGAATGGATGATTTTTCCAATGTTGTATTTGATTGTTTGTAGGCACGTATGGTTGCTAAATTGTTGACGATGTTTGATGTTAATTGCAAATATGAAAAATAATATATTATGGGTATATGAATTGTAAAGATTTTTGTAAACTATGAAATATGCTAATTGTTGGGTGATGCTTATGGTTTCCTGAATTGACTGTTATGATCGTATAATCAAATGTATAATTGAGATGCTCACCCTTACTGTTGAATATTTCAGATTGAGGAGCTTCGTTCAGGTGCTTGGCGAAGGCTTGTCGTTTCTAGTTTATTTTCGTTTTAGTAATGTCCGGGTCATGCTCTGATAGTTGTAACTCCGGGAACGTTTGTTTGTCGAGCTGTTTTAGTCAGACTCGTTTAATTCCTTATGTTTTGTTATAATATGATGTTGACATTTTCCAGGTGTTAATCCCTGATGATTTTGAAAATATTATAACATTGGTTTTATTAATTAAATTATTCCGCTGTGTAAACATGTATGAGTTACTACTACGTTATGCATGACAGGAATTTGTTTTATTAAAAGAGAATTGTAGCGTCCTCGATTATACATGTACTCTGATATTATGCTTTTAGTGTTTGCGAAAATTTATTCGGGGTTTTTAGAGGGTGTTACATCTTTGGCCTATACGGAGAGGAATTATGATGGACAATCTTGAATTCTTCACACAGCTTTATCATCATTTTATTGTTCAAGTTTGAGCCATTGTTTGTGATAATTCTGCTCGGCACACCATACTGACATATAAGATTATTCTTAATGAAGCGCATAACCACCTGCTTAGTAACATTGGCATATGAAGCAGCCTCCAGCCACTTGGTGAAGTAATCAATTGCTACCAAGATGAAACAGTGTCCATTCTAAGCTTTAGGTTATATCATCCCAATCATGTCAATACCCCACATGGAGAAAGGCCACATGGAGGAAATCACATTGAGAAGTGTCAGAGGCACATGGACCTTATCTGCATAAATCTGACATTTATGACACTTCTTTGAAAATTTATAACAATCAGATTCCATTGTCAGCCAATAGTAACCTCCCCTTAACATCTTTTTAGTCATTGAATGTCCATTGGTATGAGTGCCAAATGAACCTTCATGAACCTCATGCATCAACATGCCTACTTCGTGTCTATCCACGCATCTGAGCAAGACCATGTCATAATTTCTTTTATATAACACATTTTCACTGAGGAAGAAACTGCCAGCCAATATTCTCAATGACTTTCTATCCTTCTTCGATACACCGATCGGGTATTCCCGAGTCTGAAAAAATGGTTGATGTCATAATACCAAGGTTTTCCATCTGCTACCTCTTCTGTTGTAAACACATGAGCGGGCCTATCCAGTCGTCGAACCATAATTCGAGGTATATCATTCCAAGTATTTACTTGGTACATATAAGCCAGAGTTGCCAGAGCATCCACCATCTGATTTTCATCTCTTGGAATATGATGGAATTCAACTTTATTAAAGAAGGGTAAAAACCTTTTAGCATAATCTTTGTAAGGGATCAAGCCGGGGTGACGAGTATCCCATTCTCTTTTAACCTGGTTTATTATCAAAGCTGAATCACCATACACATCTAGATTTTTAATTCTGAGATCAATAGCTTCTTCGAGACCCATGATGCAAGCCTCATATTTTGCCATATTATTAGTACAATCAAATGTTAACCCTGCGGTAAAAGGAATGTGCAATCCATGTGGAGTGACAATCACATCACCAATTCCTTTACCATAAGCATTCGCAACTCCATCAAATATCATACTCCAATGAGATTCAGGGTCAGGACCTTCCTCAGGCAATGGTTCCTCACAATATTTTACTTTCAGGAACATCACATCCTCATCAGGGAATTCATATTCTACAGACTGATAGTCCTGCATTGGTTTGTGAGCAAGATAATCTGCCAACACACTGTTTTTAATAGCTTTTTGAGTGCGGTATTCGATATCATATTCAGATAACTACATCTGACAGCGGGAAATTCTCCCAGTAAGAGTAGGCTTTTTAAAAATGTACTTAATTAGATCCATTTAGGAGATCAACCAAGTATTTTGATTCAACATATACTGCTACAAACGCTTTTCCGCCCAAGCTAAAGCACAACATGTCTTTTCCAGCATGGAATACCGTGACTCACAATCAGTGAACATTTTACTGAGATAATAAATGGAGAACTCTTTCTTCCCTGTTTCATCTTGTTGTCCCAGAATACAACCCATGGATTTATCTAACATTGTCAGATACATAATCAACGGTCTTCCTTCGACAGGAGGGAGCAAGATAGGAGGTTCAAGCAGATATTCTTTACTAATTTCAAATTCCCTTTGGCAATTGTTGTACCCCAAAATTTTCCCTCTAATTTTATCAAGATTTCCCCTCACAAGACTCTTTGAACTCCAGACAGGATTAGGGTTTGCTCTGCTCAAGACATCTCCTTGCACTGATAACCTAAATTAGGGTTTGAGTTTGCACAAGGATTTTTGGACTTTTAATGCTCAAAGTGACTTTCATACTTCATGTTGGACTTATAAGATTGCCTCTACCAAGTTTCAAGCCTTGAATCAAATTTTTGCCCAGTCAATTGGACAGTTGACCTAGAAATCAGTTGTATTGGGGAAAAAGTCAACTGTGGCCAATTTACAGTCAAACCTCACAATTTTTGATCCACATCAACATTATAGGCTCATATGAACCATTTGATCAAGTTTGGACCACAACTCCTCAAGAAATTTGATCAGATCATCAAAAGGGAAAAATGGTCATTTTTAGGGTTTTGACTGCACAAGGGCAATTTCTGATTTTTCACCTAGCCAATGGCAAATTGGTTTCAAGCATGGATTCAAAGACTCAATGGCATCATCTTGACCTAGTCACAAGGTTCAAAAGATCTCAAATGTATTAGATTGACAGATGAATTTTTCAGTCAACTAATTAAAATTTGACTGTACACTGAAAAGTCAAACTTTGACTTTCTGGTCAAAATCAAGTTCCAAGGGTCATTTTTCATCAAGATGTGTCAAAACATGACAAATTTTCATCAAGAAACCTAATTTTGAAAATTAGGGTTTAAAATTGAAAATTTTCATAACTTAGAATTTTTCTAAGTTATGAAATTTTCTTATTTTTTCCCAACTTTGCCCAACATTTTCACCATGATGCAATTGGATTCAAACAAAACTTCCAACATGAAAGTTGTAGTCCTCCACAAAATATACCACTTTTAATCACAAATTTTTCTTAAAAGAAGCTTGGATCTCAAGTTATGATTTTTGGAACAAGGGTCCATGAAACTTTTAACTTAGTAAAATTTTGCCCTATTTTAGGCAGGATTTTGACCTATCTTCATGGCAAATTTTCATATAGTTCCACTTGGAATCTCAAATTGCATTTCAAATATGTATTGTAGAGAATGTTACAATATTTCCAAAATGTCTAAGAACTCTCCAAAATCATTTGTGGTTAGGGAGAATCTAAGGTTTGAATTTGGCAAAAACTCACTTTTGATCCATGGCATTTTCATGTTGATACAAGTTGCAACTTCCATCCAGCATTGTTTGTACTTAATTACAGGTCCCTAATCCCTTTCATACTCAATAATTAAATGCAAATCCATTGGTTTGAGGCTTTGTTCTGATCATGGGAGGATTACACAAGAGATTAATCCAAAAATAGCAAACAGGCAACATTGCCATTTTTGTCAAATTTGCTTTATGTCAAATTGCATTCTTGAGCCTTGAACAAAATCTTGTACAGCAAACAATATCCACAAACTGAGGGGGCCAAGATCATAAAGTGCAAGCTGGTAGATAGCCTGTACAGGCCTGTCTTGCATCACTTCTTACTTTTGCTTAAAATACAAGTAAACTTGCCAAAGAGCCATAACTTGCATATCTGTTATAACCAACTCTTGCAAGCTTTTGAAACAAGTTTTTGACATTGCCTTGAGCCAGAAACACAAGCCATTCATCCCTCTAGCCTTCCAAAACAGAGAATCACCTTCCTCTTGCAAAATAGGGCACTCCCTGCAATTTCACTTCCATCTCCCAGGTTACTCGTGCGTTTTTCCCAAAACTTGTTCCAATACATTCCATATAACTTATCCAAGCTATCCCAATCATTGGCCACTGACTGTAACTCCATTTGCAAGCTTCACCATTTCTGTTTTCAGCTTGTGCAGGTTGAGTTCTACAAGCTTGTTCAAGCAAATCCAAAGCAAACTAGGCATTAGGGAAGGTCAGAGGAAGTTCAGGCAAGCTCCCAAGCACCTCAGGTCTCACTGAAAAGCTCCACATTGCCATACACGAGTTCATCTGAAACAGGTTTTTGTCAACTTCCTATCTCTCTATTTAGGAATCATTAGGCTTAGGTTTGTGAATAAAAAATATAGTACTCATAGCCCTGAAGCTGTACATATGCTCAGTTTTCATTTAAGTTAAACGTGTTAAGAGAATTTGATTCATGAACTTCCTGAAAAAGTTAGGTTAAAAATTAGGGTCAGAGAAATTCTCTCTGGTCTTTGAGAGTTAGATTAAGTTTTTTATATGGTTGGAATCGTCTTGAAAAATGCTATAACTTTGGTGTTATGAGTTTTTGCATTAGAGCACGTATGCAGGTTTTCCATATTTGAAGCAGGCGCGCGTGTTTTTGTTTGACAAAGGTTGAAGATGAAGTTCAGTGGGCTGGGCTTGGTTCTGACTTTGTTTTTGACACCCCCTCTTTACTGATTGCACCCCCTGGCCCATTTCTTTATATTTTTGTATTTTTTGTATTTGTTTTTCATTTCTGATTTTATCTTATTATTTTCTAAACATAAAAAATATTAAAAACATTTTCATAAATTTCCATATTTTATTTTATATTTTTTTATTATTTTTCTAACATGAAAATAATTTTTAGATAATATACCTTTATTTTATTTAATAAAAACTTGAAAATGATACATAAAAATATTATGCCTTTATTTTTATTATTTATACTTAAATAATATTTTTTCTAATATATTTTATTTTATTTTATTGTACATAAATAATATAATTAATATATATACTTTCTTAAAGAAAATTAGGGTTTTTACCCTTAATAAAAAAATAATCTTTTATTTCTATTTTTTTAATACATCAAAATATTTTATTTTTACATACATAAAAATAAACAAAAACATTTTTTTCATGTTCATAATATTTTGCATATTTGTTTAATTAACCATTTAAATACTTGCCTATTTATTTATTTGTACCATTTATTCAATTTGGATGTAATAGTAAATATTAGGGTTTTATTTTCTTGCAAATACTCCCCCATTCAAAATTGTATCCCCCTCCCCATATCAATGATGTAATAGCTTAGGTTTATTTTACGCATTTTATGCTTTCAAATATGCCATGTTAGAGATTAGGGTTTGTATGCAAAAATCTAAAATCAAACAAATAGCTTGACTAATACAAAGACAAAAAAGCATGAAAATTGACAACACAATGCACACATGCACCCTTAGGGTTTCATCCACTTGTTGCCTTTAAAATGGCCATGTTATGCATGTTGAGTATCTTGGCAAAACAAAAACAAAACAAAAGATCATAGTCCCTCGATGACGCTATCTTGGTTGCCTATACAAAATGATCTAGTCCCTCAAAAAATTGCTAAAGATACTTAGCACTATTGCTATCATGGTCCATACGATGACCCGCGTCTGTCCCGTTTAACATCCTAACACAAGGTTGTTCACCAAATGCAATGGTGAAATAACACTGTCAAAAGGGTTAAAAATGTGTAGGAAAGATCTTTGAGTAAAATAGGGTAGACAACTCTTAGTTACTTGATCAAAACTTGCAAAAACATCCTTGCTATTTTCAAATACACTTCACAACACAATTTCAAAACATTTCCCAAAACAAACTTTCAAACAATCAAACATTGAAACATCTTTTCAAAGGACAATACACATTTGTATACATTCAAACAAGAATCATTACAAAGGTTGCCACAACGATGGCCTCTTTTCAAAACATTTTTCAAAACCACACACAAAGCACCATTTCAAACAATTGGAAAAGCTAAGCAAGTGATCTAAACAAGTGACTAAGAGCCCATGGATAACCATGGATGAAAAGGGTGCTTGCACCTTCCCTTTTCATAATCTACCCCCCGAACCCAAGAAAACATCTCAAAGGTCTTTCCTGTACTTTTTGACCTTTCCTTTGGATAAAATAAAAAGTCGGTGGCGACTCTTGCTAAACCCAAACATTTGCGAACACAAAACGCAAAACCTCAAGTCAGTTCTCCCACCATACCACAACAGTCATTCATCCATACACAACCTTGACCTTTCTTTAATAACTTAAATATCGGTTCACATGTTGTAGTCATGTGGGAGATGAATATGGAAATATAATTCAAACGCCCAAGGAACCCTCTGACTTTCTTTTCAGTTTTTGGCGCTGGCATCTCTTGAATTGCTTTGACTTTATCAGGGTTAACTTCAATTCCTTTCTGGCTAATAATGAAAACCAATAATTTCCCTGATAAAACACCGAAGGTGTATTTATTTGGATTCAAGCAGAGACGATACTTCCTCAATCGCTGAAACAACTTCAACAAATCTTCTACATGCCCTTCTTCAGTCTGGGATTTGGCAATCATATCATCAACATATACTTAGATTTCCTTGTGTATCAGATCATGGAATAGGGTTGTCATAGCCCTCTGGTACGTTGCACCAGCGTTCTTCAACCCGAAGGGCATCACTCTGTAACATAATGTTCCCCAGGGTGTGATAAACGTCATTTTTTCCATGTCCTCCAGAGCCATTCTTATTTGATTATACCCGGAAAATCTGTCCATGAATGAGAATACTTTGAATTTTGTTGTGCTATCCACTAACATATCAATATGTGGTAATGGAAAATCATATTTTGGACTAGCTTTATTTAGATCTCTGTAATCTACGCACATGCGAACTTTTCCGTATTTTTTGGTACTGGGAAAATATTGGCAATCCATTGAGGATACACTAACGTCACAAGAAAACCAGCATTAATCTGCTTTAGAACCTCCTCTTTTATCTCCACTGCCATATCTGGGTGAGTTCTTCTCAACTTTTGTTTAATTGGCGGACACTCTGGCTTCAACGACAAATGGTGCTCTATAATATCCGTATCTAGACCAGTCATATCTTGATAAGACCAAGAAAAAATATCCACATACTCTTTCAACAACTCAATCAACCTGCTCTTCACATCAAGATGCAGCAATGCTCCAATCTTGACTTTCTTCGAATCTTCTTCTGAACCCAAATTGATCACTTCCAATGGCTCTTTATATGGCTGAATGTTATTTTCCTCGTGCTCAAGCAACCGTGAGACCTCTTCTGGAATCTCATCATAATCTTCTTCTTCAGCCCCATACACAGGACATTCAAAGTTGGGAGAGGGTGCAGGGTCATTGTATTTGACGGGTTTTTTTAATTAATCTGCACATATGATTTATGTCTGCTTTTAGAAACTGACACATATAATAAGTGATCATGCAGATCAAATTTCAGTTATTTATTTATTTTGAAAGGTTTTTTTTATTACCGTCTTTCAAGAAAAATCAGAAAATAAAGACACAATTTAGGAAACAAATACAACTTTTATTATTGATTTTAAAAGTCATAGCAAACAGATAAGCCCTACAACATTAATACTTCCACCTTGGGCAGAGTGAAAGCTTTTCAAAAATATTAACAAAACACATTACTTTGAAACATGTATGCAAGAGGGAACATTAATGGTGATCCAGTTCTGAACCCTAACTTCGTGCGTCACATAATTTGGCATTTCCTGCTCTACTTCATCTTCTACAATGGCATTAATCCCGGAAACAGTTGGATGAAGATAACCCCCGCTACGGAAGATGTCTTGATACTTGCCTGCAGCAGACTTCAGCTTCATGCTCTTACCTTTTTCATTCTTCAAAGAGAACCTCAATCCAGCTTTGTTCTTGTTCATAGGTGGATCCACAATCTGTCCCCATACCTCGCTATGACCCTTTCGCACAACTTGCTGCGCATCCTTAAGCGAAACCATGGAATTCTCATTTCTTCTTATGTTGTCAATGGATAAGGCTTGGAAATGGGTTCCAACAGCAGCTTCATCTGCCTCCACAATGCTGAAAGAGGACAAATGAGATATCAATAATGCATGTTCCCCATTTATGATTACCACTTTCCCTTCACGTACAAACTTCAATTTCTGGTGTAAAGTTGAAGTGACAGCCCCTGCCTCATGAATCCACGGCCTTCCTAGCAAATAGCTATAAGAGGGTATAATATCCATGACCTGGAAAGTTATCTGGAAAAAATGTGGTCCTATATGAATAGGCAAGTCCACTTCACCAATAACAGATTTCCTTGATCCATCAAACGCTTTCACAATGATGCCACTTGGGCGCATAGGCGTTCCTTGATATTTCAACTTCATAAGAGTGCTCCTCGATATAACGTTCAAAGTGGATCCATTATCAATCAGCATATTGGATAGTGAATCATTCTTGCAATTCATAGAGATGTGGAGGGCCAGGTTGTGATTCCTTCCTTCCTCTGGTAATCCATTATCGCAAAAACTCAAATTATTACATGACGTAATGTTCCCTATTACGCTGCTGAATTGGTCTATTGGCATATCACTCTCCACAAAAGCTTGGTCCAATACCCTCATCAAGGATTCTCTATGAGCAGATGAGTTCATCAATAAATCCAAGATAGATATTTTTGAAGGAGTCTGCAGTAGCTGATCTACAATTCTGTAGTCGCTCATCTTGATTATCTTCAAAATATCATCCACTTCTTTCTCTAACGTAGCCCCACTAGTCTCACCCGTATCCTTCTTGGGTTCAACTTTCTCAGCAATTTTCTTTCCAGCACTAACATCTCCTCGAACAACTGGTGCAAACACACGACCGCTGCGGGTCACCCTGCTATTTTCAGCAATATTTCCGACATCAGGCATTGGATGGATGGGAACTTCCACTTCATCCTCTAATATTGTAGGGTTTTATTTGTAGGCCACAACCTTATCTGACTTGTAGGGGATAGGACCCGACAAACTAATCACCAATGGGGTAACAGCTGGCTTGCTATAATACTCAACTTCAAAATGGGCAGGTGCGCCAAAACAAGGCACAATAACGTTTACCCCTTCTTCAACACAATCAGTCATTATTGAGTCATTTTTGGAAAACAAAACCTCATCTGAGGAGAAATACTCATCTGCAGAGGCATACTCTTCATCTGACCCTTCTTCAGTCAAGCAAACCTCAATCAAATCAACTTCATGATAATCATCCCTTTGACCTGTAACCTTAATAGTTCCATTATCCAACAACAACTGAACACCCTTCTTCACGATTGAACATCCTTGGGAGTCCCGGCAACAAATTCGGCAAGATTCATATTGGTGTTCTACCTGACCAGCCGTATGAAAGAAAGTAGCATGCAATTGCATAAGGTCCTCATTCATATACTCTACATTAAAAATTATGAATTCTCCAGGACATCCAGAAACCATATTCACCTCCTCTTCATACTCTGCCCTAGGCCTGATTATGTGGATGAGGCCCTCATCCATCATCTCCTGTAAATCAGCCTTTATCTTATCACAACCCCGTATGTCTGTACTGCAAATAGCATAACCAAAATGGTCATGCGTATAGTAGCTAAATTCACAAAGGTCTGCATGCATTTTCACCAAATCTCCTCTAACCAGATTAATATCAAAAATCCGGAAGTTGCCTGGACAACGGGCCACCATATTCACAGTGTTTACTCCTTCATGCTTGGGTAGAGAATTGTCTTTCACATTAGGTCCCACATCATTAAAAGATAGAATACCATACTTCACCAATTTCTGCACCTCAGTCTTCAAAGGATAACAATTCTCAACATTATGCCCTGGTGCTCCCTGATGAAAAACACATGTTTGGTCTTCCTTGTAATACTAAGGAAATGGTGATGGTACATCGGGAGGTGTTTGGTCTCCCTTCTCTGATTATACCCTTGATTCCCCTGCTGGGATGGTCTCTAATAAGCAACGGTAGTTGGAGCTGCACCCATAACTGGAGTAACTGAGGCGACTTGCTGATGACGCTGATAATTTCTTCTAGGAGTATTTACCCTCCTCTCTTGCATAATAGCATTTGCATCCCCTTACTTCTTCTTGGTAAACCCATCAGATGGTTTCTTCATACCTCTAGAACTTTCACTCTTTGTTAAACGGCCCTCTCTTACAACCTCTTCTAAGCGGATACCCATTCCTACCATTTCAGTAAAGTCACTTGGCGCACTAGCTACCATCCTCTCATAGTAGAAAGCACCCATCGTTTTCAAGAAAATATTAGTCATCTCCTTCTTATCCATGGGAGGAATCACTTTCTAAACCATGGCTATGAGTTGATCATAGTCAAGCGCCATGTCCATGTTGTACTTGTATTGTTTGATGAATGCTTCTCCCAAATCATTGAAAGTATGGATGTTAACACTGTCCAAACTCATATACCACTTCAGCACAGCACCGGTCAAACTATCCTGAAAAAAGTGAATCAGCAGACGCTGATCATCAGTATGGGTAGACATTCTCCTTACGTACATCACCAGATGAGCACGAGGGAAAGTGTTGCCCTTGTACTTCTCAAACTCCGGGACCTTAAACTTAGCAGGTATCTTAACATTCGGGACCAAGCATAACTCATTCACATTCTGCCAGAATAGCTCTTTTCCCCTGAGGGCCTTCATCTCTCTTTGCATCTTGTCAAACTGCTCTTGAAAATCATCCATTTTGTCATAAAGACCCAAGTCTTCACTCGGTGGAGGGAAAGGACGACACACATCATCATTAACAAACAAAACCATATTCACTGAAGGACGCGCAACAGGAGTAACATGCACCACAGGAGGTTCCAGAGTAATAATAGTCTGAACAATTGGAGTATCTTGAGGACCAAGATTGAAACCTTCATGTGCAAAATTCTCTGGCATTCCCCATGGATAATCTTGAGGCATGCGGTTTTGAACAACAGCTGGAGTAGCAGATACGGGAACAGTCGGAGCTTCAATAGTTGCCCATTGTTGGTTGAGGTTGGACACTCGGTGGCTGATTCTGAGCAGCCACCAAAGATTCTATCAGAGCAGTCAGATTGGCCATGCCAGCCTTCAAAGAAAAAACCTCCTCGCGCAGCTCGCGATTCTCTTGTTCTAAGTTGTCCATCTTCTTTCTGGAATTAGCCCGAGTGTTGTAGTGGTGAGTCAGCTTGTTGAACGAAGTAAAGAAGCTTGGTAAGACACCTGGATATGCATAACAAATGCAAGAAATATGTGCAATATGATGCATGATATGCAATGCACATGATTTTATTTTATTTAATATTTCAAGGGATTTAAAATTTATGTACATATTGCAAATATCAAGGTAATAACGCATTTGAAAATACTGAAAATTCCATTATAACAACTCCAAAATGGATTACAATTTTCAATGATCCCAAGTACAAGATGAAAATAAAATCTAAAACCCTGAGAAGTAAAATTGGTGGAGATCACTCTATACGCTGACGCTTCCCCGTGAGCCTGGCAATCTGAGCCTTCAACCTCTGGTTTTCTTCCGCATATCTGGTGGTAAATTCCTTCCAATCACCTGAATAAGGGAGTGAGTAATCAACATCTGATTGAGGCTTAGGAGAAAATAAATCCCCTTGCCTCTCCATAGTCTCTACCGCTCGACTCTCAAGAATCTCAATCAAGTCATATTTCTCCTTCAAGTATGCTCTATAGGAAATCTCTAAAGTTTAGCACTTATTCTTCCAAGCATCCTTTTCCTGTTGCATCCTGACCAAAGAAAGTTGCAGCTCTTCTAGATCATCTAATAAGGGAGGAGTGGTCTTCACAAATAGATCAGACATAGGTGTTTCCTGGGAATACGACATCTTCAACTGAATAGCTCTCGTTTGGACCCACTGAAGATATGGCTCCAAAGAAACAACACCCCTAGGTCCCAAATCCTTCATACTCTTCTTATAAATGTGACGCCAGGCCTTCGCAATCTGCTCCCTAGCTTCCCTATAGTCTTCTCCCTCCTTCAAAAAGAAACTACTCAAGTGAATACTATTTGGTTTATCCCTCATCGGATAACCAAGTTGTCGTCGCGTAAGAACATGGTTATAGTTAATTCCTCCCTTTGTACCAAGAAGAGGTACATTGGGGAAACTACCACAACTGTCAATAATATCTATATCCTGGTAAGCTCAATGATACCAATCAATATTCGAGTGAGTAAGTGCCATGATCTTAGGAGCCCAATGGGGATCCTTCCTGACATCCCAGAAATCACAGACCGAGGCATATGAGAGATAAACCACTGGTACAATAGAGGCGTGCAACAAATAATCATCCCCCATGATAAGAACTCCGAAGATGAATAGAGTAATAAACATCACCCAAAAATGTAGGAAATGGGTTTCCAATCATGAAGATCCTGATAGCATTAACATCAACAAACTTGTCCACATTAGGAAAAAAGAACAACCCGTAAGCAAGTAGAGCAAAGATGGTCTCAAAAGCGACTGTACTCTTCATCCTGGAAAAGTAACGAGATTTCTCTAATAAGAACTGAGCTGGTAATCCTCTAATCCATCCTTTATTAGTCATGTGGGCTTCCACCTCAGACTTCCCCAGATGAATCAAAGCAGCAATCTCATGTGGTTTTGGCTCACCCTCTAAACCAGTAAAAGGAACACGATCGGTAATAGGTAAATCCAATAGATAAGAATACTCCTCTAGTGTAGGCATCAATCGATAGTAGGGAAAAGTAAAGCAATGATACATCGGATCATAGAACTGGACCAAGGTCGAGAGAATACCCTCATTCATATTCAACTTTATGAGAGGAATGATGGATCCATACTTGTTCTGAAAGTCTGCAGAACACTCGATCTCAGGAATTAGACTGATCAACTCATCTATCTTGGGATCCTTGAAACTGTACTTCCCGGTCTTTCTCTTTCCAGAATACATGGTTAAAAAATACCTGAGATATTCACAAATGGTCAACTTTTAAATCCCTTGAAATAAGATCTCTTCAACAGATGCTTATGAGTGCATCCATGCATGATGCAACAATCACACACAAGATCACACATATAGGGTTCATAGGTTCAACGTCACGAGCATGAGGTCGAAGGTACTACCCATAAGGTATTGGTCTAAAAGTTATCACCTATCGAATAAGGTTCTAGAGGTTCCCAAAGTCTACATCCTTCCTACGGATATTACCAACTTCCCGATTAACTTGGTAATTAGTAATATTCTCAAGAAAAACTCGTCCAAGCGTAGTATCGCGTGACAACTATTTTTGGATTACTCCGTCATAGCTTCCGCACTACACCTAAAAGGCCAAGATGGGTTTGGTATTCTATGGTCCTCAGTTTAATCAGGCTTCCAGGTTGAAAGCAGTACGTCTTCCCAATTACTCGGTAAACGATACTACAGTCAAAGGGGCCTCCACTGAGTGGGGGATCTCATGCCTCCTTTTTTGGGATTAATCCCTCAAAGTTAACATGACTATACCGCCCGTCCTATCTTAGAGTTTGCCCAAGTACAGGTATAAGACTTATAAGTAATCACCAAACACCCTGAAAACCAGGAAAATCCAAACAAACATATATACAACATATAAATAAAAAAACAATATCAAATATACAGATATAAACAAAGATAGGCTCAACCCACTTAGGGATGGACCAGCAAGAGGTCAATCTTTCCCCTGTGAAGTCGCCATTTTTCTGTAGCAGTAGAAATGTGTAAGACTAAGCCATTGGATTGATTAGACTTATACAGATCAAAATAAAAATCGCCACCGCACTTTATTGTTTCCAAAGGAATGGGAAAAGAGCGAATAACCCGAAAGAGGGGGGGGGGGGGGGAAGATTCAAGGTAAGGGGTTGGTTATGAAAAGGGAAGGTATTAGCACCCTAAACATCTACGGTACTCTGTATGAACCTCTTTGTAAAAATATAATCTTTATATTTGGCTATAAAAATATTGTATAAAAATAGATGGTGGAGGTGAGAAAAGAAATATCCTCATCTATGTTGGAGGTGACCAAGTTGAGTAGACGACCATGTCTCTCGGTGAATGGAGAGTTCTTAGGGATCCTTGAAGCTAGCTCCTTAAGTTGTGGAGGAATTCTTACAAGATTGACTTGGATAGTTTTCCTGCAAAGTGAATCCATATCCTACAAAACAAGAACAAAGATGAATCTCCAAAATCCTTGAAATGGATAGTGAATGCATATGATGTTCATGATGTCCATGATGTTATGCTCAAGTATGTATATACGAGCAAAAAAACAATTTCTTAGTTTAGGCTTGCATGGGGTTTTATAGGTAAGTACCCTCTTGAAGTTTAGTTGGCTTAAACATGTCCTAGTAATAGTAACCGGGTTCTAAGGAGCTCAATATCACTGGATTGTTTCTTTGGTCATTGTTTCAGCTCAAGCCTCTTTAATGGAGACCGAAATATACCAATAAACCAACCCTTAATAAGTGTAGTATCGAGTATCTACCAACTTTGGACTGCACCAAAGCCGGTCATCTCACTACATCCTAAAGTCCAAGTTGGTCAAGTAAAGGGTTCTAGAAGTTCATTAGTGCTTCATGACATCACTCAGAGGCCCCGTATTCTCTTTGATTGACTCAAAGGCTACCGGTACCCACAAATATGTCACACTAACATAGCTATTGCTTAGACCATGTCGGTATACCCCGCACAGTTTCCATAATATATTGCTATTTACCTATAATGTTTCCCAAATCCGGGTGGAGGATTCAAACCCAAACCAAGAACCATAATGTAAAGCAAAAAGTCAAATAATGTAAGCAAATAAATGTGATCTAGCCCTAAGGTAACCCCACTTTTATTAAATTCCCCAACAGAGTCGCCAGTTCTGTGATACGGTGGCAGAACTGACTTGAGGGTTTTGCGTTTGATCGCAAATGTTGCGGTTAGCAAGAGTCCCCACCGACTTTTCTTTTATCTAAAAGGAAAGGTGAAAAAGAACAAGAAAGACCTTTGAGATTGTTTCTTGAGTTCGGGGGGGGGGGGGGGGGGGTAGATTATGAAAAGGGAAGGTATTAGCACCCTTTTCACCCATGGTTTCCCATGGGCTCTTAGTTACTTGCTAGATCACTTGCTTTTGTTGTTTGAAAATGTGTTTGGTGTGGTTTTGAAAATATTTTGTAAAAGTGGCCATTCGTTTAGGCAATCTTTGTAATGATTCTCATTCGTAAGAATGTATACAAAGATGTTTGTCTTTTTGAAAATGTTTGTAAAATGTTTGGAAATGTGTGTGTTTATTTTGAAAATAGCAAGGATAGTTGTTTGGAAATAGAGCAAGTAACTAGAAGTAATCTACCTACTCAAATGTCTTTCTTGTGAATTTTCTATTCCTTTGACATTGTTGTCTTACCATTGATTTGGTAAGCAACCCTATCTTTGGATGTAAACGGGACGGGCGTGGGTCATCGTATAACCATGATTAGCAATATTGCAAAGTATCTTAGCATTTTTGAGGGACCAAGATCATTTTGTAAGGCAACTTTGAATAGCGTCATCGAGGGACTATGATCTTATATTTGTTTGTTTTGCCAAGATACTTCGCATGCGTAATATGGCCATTTTTGTATAAGGAAACCAAGTGGAGAAACCCTAAGGATGCTTGTGTGCAAGTGTGTTATTTTCATGCTTTGATTTGGTCTTGGATTAGGGTTTTCTATTTGATTTGTTTTTATCTTGCCATTCAAACCCTAATTACTAGCATGGCATGTAAAAACGATAAATTGCATAATTGAAAGATCACTACGCTATTACAACATTTTTATGGGAGGGGGGAATACAAATTTGAATGGGGATTTGCAAGAATGTAAATCTAAATAAGCTATTACAACCAAATTGAATTTGTACAAGTAATGGAATAAATAATGTTCAAGACAATTTAAATATGCAAAGATACATAAAAATGCAAGAAAAGGATTTTTGTTTTATATGCAAAATAATTTTGACCTAATCCTAAGAATTTAAGAGGAGGAAATTAATTCTTAAAAAGGGGTTAACCCTAATTTCTAAATTAAAGTAAAGCTCTTTAAATATTATCTTTTTGTGTATTTTTTGTATTAAAATAATAAGTAATATTTTGTGAAAATATTTAGTCTTTTTATATCCCAAAAAATAAATATTTACAAGTATATATATAAATGTTAAATAGTTAAACTAAATCTATTATATTTACAAATTTACTTAAGAAAGAAATAATTAATATATAGTTTAATAAAAATATTTTTTCATGTGAAAATAAAAATAAAATACACAAAATGCAAAATTGTCATATTTTATATTTTTCATGATTTTATGTATTTAAGAAAATATTTAATAAACAAAATGAAAATAAAACATATAAAAAAATATGTGAAAATAGTTGGGCCAGGGGTGCTATAAGGAGACAGGGAGTAATATGTTAAGCAAAAAACACTAAGACCCAAAGAATCAAGCCCATCCTGCAAAACAGCAAAAAAATGGAAAAGGAAAAATAAAAAGGTAGCGCCAAGGTTCGAACCCATGACACGGGCCTTACTAGCGCGCTTCCTTGCCACTGGGGTGGCTATACATCAGTTGATTTATATGAAATAATAAAGACATAACACAAACAAAGCCCTTGCCCTGTACTTCATCTTCTTCCTCAAGCTGGCCAGAAGCTCTATAACTTTCTCATCTCTCAATAAAAATGGAAACTGATAACATGAATGTTATAGCATTTTGTCGCACGATTCTAACCATGTAAATCATGTAAGCTAACAATCAAAGATCAAAACGAATTTTAAAAGCCCTAAATTTAAACCTAATTTTTCCAGGAACTTCAAGTTCAAAATTCTCTCAACTCAGGCCAAATAAATGCAAGATATATATATATATATATATATATATATATATATATATATATATATATATATATATATATATATATATATATATATATATATATATATATATATATATATATATATATATATATATATATATATATATATATATATATATATATATATACAGCTTCGTAGCAATGAGGTCTACATTGTTTATTCACAAATCGTGGCCATTGGATGCCTGTATGAAGAGATAGAAGTTGAGATTCTTACCTTTTTCAGTTGAAATCGTGAATGGAGTTTGAGTGATATTTATGAAGGACTAATGATTGCTTGAGCTTGCTTGAACCTCCCTGAGTGTGTTCTAACCCTTGCCTTGCTTTGGAAGTGCCTAGAACTCTTTATCCAAGTCAACCTGCAAGCTTTGAAAACAAAAATGGCAGATGAAGAAGGAGGTGTTCCAGTGCATGGATGATGGTCTGTATCTCTTAGATATGAAGTAGGTAAAGTGTTTTGATGGTTAAAACTTGAAACGCATGAGCCAAATGATAGATTGCTATGCTTATGCCAAAACTGCAAGTTTTGACAATTTTTTTGTGATATGGAGTGTTTTTGTGTTTCAGGCCCTTAGCAATCGTGTTTATAGTGGTAATTTGTTTGTGTATTACTATGGGATAGGTTTCAAGTCAAGTCTCCAACAAATTTGTGAGTTCTAGCCTTTTGGCACACTTTCTTGCTTTTGAAGCAAAGTGAAGAGACAAGTCTTCACATGCTTGTACTGTCCTGCTTGGGGTTGGTATAAGCTTTGTACAATTTGCTTTAGGCCTGTAGGACTTGTGTGTGCAGAGAATACAGGTCCAATGCTCAAGAACTGGAAAGTTGCAAAAGTGAAGCTTTTTCAAAATGGCAATGGCCACTTTATGCCATTTATGGAATTACAACTTGGACAAAGGCTCTTGCGCTTGAATTAAAGCTTTTTCAACTGAGTAAGCATTAAATTATGAAGTTAGAAACAAGTTAGGGACCTGTAAAGCATGAATTAGGCAGCTTAGGTTCAAATTTGAATTTTGTTCTTCATGAAATGGCTAATTCAAAGTGAGAAATTGCCAACTTCATCTCTTTGATTCTCCCTACTCAAAAATGATCTTGAGGAGTTCTTGGACATTTTGGAAAGCTTGCAATATGCTATATAACTCATCTTTGAAATGAATTTCAATATTCCTCTTGGAACTAGGTGAAAAATTTCCATGAAGTTGGGTCCAAAACCTGCCTAAATTAGGGCAAAATTTCACTAAGTTATTTTAGTTCATGGGCATGTATTCATGAAATTATATCTTGAGATCCAAGAATCTTTAGGGAAAAATGTGTGAAGCAAAGTTGTAGATTTAATGGAGATATACAACTTTCATTTTTGGAATTTCCTTTGAATCATCTTGTATCATAATGAAAAAATGGCTTAAAGTTGAGAAAAAATAAGAAATTTTTTATACTTAGAAAAACTTCTAAGTTAAGAAATTTTCAAATTTCAAAACAAGATCTTCATTCCTTGATTTCTTGATGAAAAAGTTTCACATTTTGACATTTTTTGATGAATTGTGACCCTTGGCACTTGATTTTGACCAAAAAGTCAAAGTTTGACTTTTCAGTGTACAGTTGACTTTTGATCAGTTGACTGCAAATTTCATCTGTTTATCCAATGGACTTGCAATGTTTTGAACTATGTAATTAGGTCAAGATGATACAAATGAACCCTTGATATCATGCTTCAACTTAATTGGTCATTTTCTAGGTCAAAAATAAAAAATTGCCCTTTCTCAATCAAAACCCTAATTTTGACCATTTTGCCCTTTTGATAATTTGATCAAATTTCTTGAGGAGTTGTGGTCCAAACTTGATAAAATGATAAATATGAGCCTAAAATGTTGATGTTGATAAAAAATTATGAAGTTTGACTGTAAATTGGCCATGGTTGACTTTTTCCCCAATACAGCTGATTTTTAGGTCAACTGTCCAATTGACTGATAAAAAATGTGGTTGAAAGCTTGAAACTTGTCATGAACAATCTTAGGGGTCCATAATGATGTTTGAAAGTCATATGAAGTATTGATAGTCCAAAAATCCTTGTGCAAACTCAAACCCTAATTTTGAGTTATCAGTGTAAGATGAGATGTTTTGAGTTGATCAAACCCTAATCCAGTTTTGAGTCAAAGAGATCTTAAGAGAAAAGTATTGATAAATTAGAGGGAAAATTTTGGGGTACAACAGCTGCCCCTGTTCAATCTTCTTAAACCTGAAGAGTTAGATTGGCGAGCTCTGCCATTCGTGGCTCGAAGGTGATAGAATGATTGGACACTAGAGTGCCCAGAAATTTGCACTCGATGATGTGTAGTTGAGGGAATGGGCTTAAAGATGCCATTTAGAGAAGTGATATAATCTTGTTGGAGATGGGCTTGCAGATTCCATCTAAGAAGGTTTGTTGAATTGCAAGTTGTAAGCTAAAAGAAAGAGCATCAGAATGGCGTCTGTGTCTAGAGCATATCTGAACTGTATCTGGATTTGAACTTTGAATGAGTATCTGAATGGCATCCGTGTCTGGAGCGTATTTGTACTGTATCTGAAGTCTGAATCTGAATGAGTATCAGAATGGCATCTGTGTCTGGAGCGTATCCGTACTATATCTGAAGTCTGAATCTGAATGAGTATCAGAATGGCGTCCGTATCTGGAGCGTATCTGTACTGTATGTGAAGTCTGAATCTGAATGAGTATAAGGATGGAATCAGTGTCTGGAGCGTATCCGTACTGTATCTGAATTTGAATGAGTATCGGAATGGAATCCATGTCTGGAGCGTATCTGTACTGTATCTGAAGTCTAAATCTTAATGAGTATCAGAATGGCATCCGTGTTTGGAGCGTATCCGAACTGTATCCTAATTGTATGTTGTTAATGGTAGTTGTTAATCTTATCCTGAAAAGGGTAAAATGTTAGATGAAACACAAAGTTATGTTGCATGAAATGTAAGGTGCAATGTATTTGCTTTATCAATGTTTATGATATATGGATGCAATGTATGCATATGTAAGCTGATTTATTGTATTGTTGTTTGATTGAGGAAAATAAATCCTTGAATGCTGCTGAGGATAAGTTTAATTTTCATGTCTTGAAGTTAAAGTACTGACGAACTCTTGTCGAGAGAAGTAAATTCTGTTGTGAGGATAAAGCCATGTACTTCTTGTAAGATTTGCTCGGGGAATCCTGAGAAATTTGACGATTTCTACTGGGGATTAATAATGTGAAACTTGTTCCGCTGGGGATCTAAATGACGTACTGTGGGGATTGCTTATGGAATAGCCTAGAGACGTTTTTCTATTCTTTCAACCTATCAGTAATTATCTTACTCATTTTGTTTATTTGTAAACAGTAATTATGTTCAAATGCATATGTTCATCAATGAATCATTGGACGTTTTTACAAACAAAACACAAGAGTAAAGAAAAAGACAAATGGTTTTTGTACTTTCAAAGAGATAACTTTGTATTGACTTTTGAATAAGTATTTTGTACAAGGGAGGCAATCATTCTACTAAGAGAATGGTGCCATAAAAACAAGAAAAATTTATACAAAGAAAGATAGCTACGTGTAATAAACCCATGGGGTTCCCATTCTTCTATAGCCTTCGTATCTCTGAGAATCTTGTCTATTTGTTGCTTCATCCGAAGATGATTGAATTGATCAGAAACTCTGAGTTTGTCAGTGGAAGTCAAGAGGTTGTCCGCAAAGTGACCCGACAGGACATAGTCATACGCTTTAATTCCCTAACTTTTTCCTGGACCGCCCTTTTGGGTTTTTAGTCCATCGGGAAACCCTTTTTTGCCCAAGTCTCCCTTTCAAGTTTTCAACTTGCCGGGTGTATAGATTTTTTTTATTTTATCCCTAATTTTTTCCCGAACCTTTTTGGTTCGTCGGGATGCCCTTGTTTTTACTAGGTGTGTCAACCTAGCGGGTCTCTTATGTGTAGTATCTTTTAACTATGTATGCGTTCGTAGGGTGTGGCAGGTCGTCGCCATCCATGGTGGTCAAAATCATTGCCCCACCCGAGAAATATTTTTGATTACAAATGGTCCTTCATAGGTAGGAGTCCAAGGCTGGTCCACTACCTCTTCAGTATTAATCTCGTGACAGTGTGTTGGTTCATCCATTTGTTCGATGGTGATCTGGGGAGCTTCGTTATCCCAATTAAGTTTAAACATAGAAGACATTGTAGCTAGAGCGTCTGCTAGCTGATTTTCTTCTCGCGGGAAATGCTCGAAGGTAATCTTCTCAAAATGTGGTAGCAATGTCAAAACATGTTCTTTGTAAGGGATAAGGTTTGGGTGCTTAGTGTCCCATTCCCCTTTGATATGACTGATGACCAAAGATGAATCTCCAAACACATCTAAAGACTTGATTCCCAAATCTATGGCAGCTCCGAGACCAAAGATGCATGCTTCGTATTCCGCCATGTTGTTCGTACAGTTGAAGCAAAGTCTGGAAGTAAATGGAGTATCACACCCTTCTGGAGATATGAGTACATTGTCAATATTGTTACCGAGTGCATTGGATGCCCTATCAAAGAAAAGAGTCCATCGGGATCCTTGTTCAGGTCCGTCATATGATCCGATTTCTTCACAGTTGTCTAATGTCACGATGTCTTCATCCAGGAATTTAAACTTCATGGACTGGTAGTCTTCTACAGCTTGGTGAGCAAGATGATCAGCCAACACACTGCCCTTTATAGCTTTCTGGGTAGTATACTGTATGTCATATTCTGTTAGGATCATCTGCCATCTAGTTATCCTCCCAGATAGAGCAGGCTTCTCGAAGATGTATTTTATCGGATCCATCTTAGATATCAACAAGGTAGTATGAGTCAATATATACTGTCTTAGCCGGCGAGCAGCCCATGCCAGAGCGCAACAAGTTTTCTCGAGCAGTGAATATCTGGTTTCACAGTTGGTAAACTTTTTGCTCAAGTAGTAAATAACGTGCTCTTTTCGGCCAGACTCGTCATGCTGCCCCAATACACACCCCATTGAGTTTTCTAAAACAGTCAGATACATGATCTGTGGTCTTTGAAACCACTCGGCTGGAACCCGTCATCTGGATGTAATGAAACATCAATGAAGTCACCACCGAACGTCTTTTATCCCGCCGAAAGGTAAATGTAGACATTGAGAAAACCTGAAAAGGGAGAAATCACGGTCTTTCGACTGAGAGATCGGGTAAGGGAGTCTGTTACGCGAGGGGAAGGTATTAGCACCCCACACGCCTGCAGTACTCTACGGTATCCACTCTTGTTGTATAATCTAATGGATATGGTCAAAACCTATGTCTATGGCTTAAAACTGAAAAGGGAATACACGCGAAATAAACAAGAAAACAATGTAGGGAAAATAAAAGTTATGCTCGATCGGGCCCTACCCCAATGCCTACGTATCTGTTTTAAGGAATCAGAGCAGCCGTAGTTCGGCTTATATATTTTGGTTGGTTTGTGTTTTTTAGTTAAGACAACAAAAACAGTCAAGATGGCAAAACATCAAATGAAACAAAAAACAAATGAGATAGTCAAACATCGACTAAATAATAACACAATAACATGTCACAGATGGCGAAACATCAAATGATAAAACATCACACCTAACAATGATATTGAAAATCAAAGTAGGATACCAAACATGTGTGATGGCGAAACATCGGCTTCAAACAAATGTGCGATGGCAAAACATCAGCTATAAGATAACAAGGTATCATGGAAAAGATGGAGAAACATTAATAAAATAGATGATAAAACATCACACCTAACAATGATATTGAGAATCAAAGTAGGATAACAAATATGTGCGATGGCGAAACATCAGCTTCAAACAAGTGTGCGATGGAGAAACATCGGCTAAAAGTTAGTAAAGTATCATGGCAAAGATGGCAAAACATCAATAAACCGGATGGCAAAACATCACACCTAACAATGATATTGAGAATCAAAGTAGGATAACAAATATGTGCGATGGCTAAACATCGGCTTCAAATAAGTTTGCAATGGCGAAACATTGGCTAAACCAAATTTAAAAACAAAGCCAAGAGGCGCATAAACAAATAAGATTGATTTGTATCTTTTACCTTGAAGAAAGGTTTGAGTTTGTTAGAGGTGTTTTATGATTTGCCAAGAAAAAGTTTTAGTTTTAAGATGCAAAATGCAAAGGAAGGAAAAAACAACTAAGGGAAACTAGCTTAGCACTATCCCTAGTGTTATCATACAATTGTTGACCCTAAGGTTGAGGTTAAAGGAAAATACTATCCTATGTTAGCATACATGGATTCCTACCTTAATCAACATGCCAAAGGAAACTTAACAAAACTATTCTATAGGGAACATGCAATGAGATCGAAGTCGTGATCTCAATTACTAAATTGAGTGACTCATCGATCAACAATTAAAGAAGAAAAAACAATAAACATCCTATAGGGAACATGCACTGAGAGCGAAGTCGTGATCCCAATTTCTAAATTGAGTGACTCATCGATCAACAATTAAAGAAGAAAAAACAATAAACATCATATAGGGAACATGCACTGAGAGCGAAGTCGTGATCTCAATTTCTAAATTGAGTGACTCATTGATCAAAAGCAAACACAACACATGTATCAAACAAAAACAGAGGGCCTCCTGACATATATCAGCAACAGAGGTCCCATCATGCAAAATTGAACTATACAAAATGAAAATAGAAGAAAGGAAATAGTGTAATACCAAACAGATAACTATCCGTAGCAACTGAACAAGAATAAAAGAAACCCAGAGAACTTCAAGCAAGCTGGCATCAGCAGACAAATCAAGTCAGAAATTATGCCATCAGGAAATAAGTAATGAGATTATCAGATATGAACAGATCCCATGGGCAATGTATCTCATTCATAATCACATGTATATATCCTGCATAGACTATCAAATATTCCAAGCACAAGAGTAGTGCAACATAACAAATTGTGTTCCACAAATAAAGTGAAACACAGTAGCCTCAAGTCAAAAATGGAAAACTTTTCTCAAAGTACCTCGCACATTCAACAACCAAGTTAGTATTCCCATAAATAGAATGATGATTCACATAAGGGATGGATGATGACACCAAGATGAAATGATAAAACATGATAGCAACTATCAAACATTAGTCATGATAGACAAAAGGAAACAGGCATATACACAATTTGGTCAAAAGAATTAGAGGAATATTGCTCCTTTATATCACCATGTTGAGTTGACAATTGAATATCAATCAAGGATCATGGGAGCTTGATAAGAACACAATCAAAGACTATGAAGGTCAGTAACAACCATAATTCAATCATGCACAATTAATTCAACCACAGCTCATAAGCACAATAGAAGATGAAGCCCACATAATGCATAAAAAAGGTTCAATCATTCAAACATGGGGCAATAAGTGAAATGACTTGATTTTATATGGATAAACATATCCAACATGATCATTAGGTTCCCAATTATAGGCCTCACTCAAATTCATTGGCCATCAAACAAATTGCAACAAGATATGCAACATTAATTGGGTACCTTCACTTCAAAAATTCATCAAAAATAGAAAAGGATATCAATAATTCAAACCAAAAAATTCTTAGCATCTTTGAAGTGTGTAGAAGTCAGAAAGCAAGTCTTAAGTTCATGAATGATTGAGGAGGGGATCAAATGAGGCCAAAAGTTCACAACTAGTTGGCAAAACTACCAAACTAGACAAGTTTTCAAAATAATTTATGGAAAAATATCAAACCAAGTCAAATAATTCAAGAGAAATAGTTTTCAAATACTCAATACATCCATGAACCCTAATCAAGACTTAAATTCCTTTGAAAATCTAGGGCACAATGATTTTGAACATGAAACTTGCACAATAAGCAACAAAACCCTAATTTTTGACTTTTAATCTTAAATATTGATTAGACAAGATCAAAATTCAAAAAAATCAGAACAAATATACATCAAACATGAAAAAACTCAAAAGGTCAGAATACCTATTTTTCCATATTTTTTGAATTAAAGAAAAGTCAAAAATGAAATCAAATTCAAATAATTAATCAATTAAACAAATAATCACATTTCAAAATGAAAATCTAATAAAAAATCAGAAAAATATCCAACAAAAATTATATTCAAATATTAGAATTAAAAACACACATCCTTGATTTTTTGTGGAATTTTTGAATTAAGGGAAATATTGAAATAAAAAACAAACAAACAATTAACAATTAAACTATTATTTAAAGGCAAAAATGCAAACCCTAGCCAAAAGTCACAAAAATGTCAAAATAAAATTATATTCAAATTCTATGATAAAAAACAAACTTGCATGATTTTTTGAGAATTTTTTAATTGAAGGAAGTATTAAAACAAAAATTATGAAACAAATATTTCAAATAAACTTTTGAAATTAAATTTATAATCAAAAATAGAAAAAAAAATGCTAAACCAAAATCAGAATCAATTTCTACATTATTTGATAAGTTCAAAACATTTTTTGTGGAATTTTTAGATCAAAGAAACTATTAAAATAAAAATAAACTTTAAACAAACAATTAATTAAACTCATTAATTTTTAAATCAATATAAACATTTTTAAAAATTCCAATAAAATTACACAAGATAGTAGAAATTATTTTGGAATTGTGATAATTTTTTCAGAATTTTTCAAATTGTTTTGATCAAGTAACAAAAAACAGAAAATCAATTGAAAATAAAATATAAACTAAATATTCAAAAATTCAAATGGACCGTTCAGATGATGACACCTCATCATCCCTAACCTCCAGCCAAACCAGAAAATGCGCGCGCCCATCATCTTGCACCCCAACTTCAGTCCTTCCAATCAAACTCGTTTCTCAACCATTTCTCATCAAAGCAAGTGCAAATTAAAGTTAACATGGCAAGGAATTAAACACAATTCAAATCACATCAAATAGACAACCATGGATCTAGAAATCTCAGCATGAAATTTTCAAAAACTCACTGAAAATCCAGAGTTGCAGAGATTTCAAACACGCATTATATACCAAATGAAACCTCAAATTGCTTCAGAATCATTCATATAACATCCACAAACAGATATTCATGCTTAATTTCAACAATAAACGACTACATTTCAAAAATAGAAGTTGAATGATCCTACCACAATTCAAAATCTGAAAGCTCAATTCTCTTGCTCCAGATGTGATTCAAAGCTTGCTTTAGCTTCCTTAGCACTTGAGGATGAAGAAGCAAGAAGAAAAACTCCAAATGCACCACTGAAACTTGAGATTCGGAAAAAAATGCAGCTATGGAAATTCTGAATTCAAATCTGGAATTTGGAAGTTATGAGCTCTCTCCCCCGCCTTCAGTGCTTACTTCTCATTATATATGACATGTATAATAGGTTTTCCAAGACAAATGGGCTTCAAAATGAGTGCATTGCCCAATTGGAAATTTTGCTATGTTGAAAAGTGAGATTCTGAACATGCCAATACCTCGTGCGTTTTTCCTTATTTCAATTGCCTTTGAGGCCTTTCTTACTCAGATTTTGATCCACCAAATCTTGGCCCTTGATTCCTTATGATGAGCTCATGCTAGTGTTTTTGCAAATTTGGCAAGTTTGTGATTTTTTTCAATCCAACAAGTGCAAAACCAAATGTGGCACGAAATGGTGACTGTGATGGTCCTCAGCATGTCACAAATTTCTCATGGGCTTGATTAGAAGCAAAAGTAATGGCTAAAACTTGAGTTTGCAAGAAATGGCCATTTTGCAAATTTGTCAAAATTCAATAAAATGCCTCAAAATTCCAAAGTCCATAACTTTCTCATATTTTTGAATTTGGACACAAATGAGTAGAATTTGTAAAGGTATTGAAAATATCTATAACCCTATAGTTTTGAGTTTTTGCAATTGAATCCATTAAAGTCCTCAAAATTTGACATGAAATTCACTAAATTTGGAAAATGACCTATAATTTTGTGACTTCCAAGCTTGATAACTCTTGACTCTTTGCCAATTTGGACATGAAACCAAAAGGAGATGAAAGATCATCCTCTTATCTTTCCAAGCATATTTCATTTGCATTTTTTTGATCAAAGGTGAATAAAATATGAATTTTTGAAATTAAGTCCTCATTTTCCAAAATTAGAAACTTTTAGGGTTTCTTCATGAACAAGTTTCAACCCAAACCTCAATATTTTTTATCCAATGATCAAAATGGACTTGAAATATAAAAACTACACCCTTGAATTGATGGTTGACCAAAAGTTCACTTGGTCAACCTTGACTTTGACTGATTTTGACCAAAATGACCATTTTGCCCCTTTGAATCAATTGATCCACTTCCCTTCAAAATTGATGATCAAAACTTCAAACATATGATCTTCCAAACATATAGAGGCCATGTGCAAAGTTTCACTTCAAAATTCTCAAGAAATCTTGATGAAATCCCAAACCCTAGTTTTGGTTAACCCCTTAGGAAACTGATGAACCATCTTCAAAACTTCAAACCCTCTGGGCATCTTGACCAATTTCTTGTACAAAGACTTTCAAAATACCAATGAGATCTTGTAGCTTCCAAATCAAGACTTATACATTAATCAATAACCTTGATCAAACAAAACCCTAATTTGACTGGTGAATCAAAAGAGTGATTCTTCTTATAATCAATCACCAACTTCAATCCTCTGATGATCCAAAGAGATGGATAAAATATCTTGAGATATGCAATAAATTTTGAGCTTGAAAGATCCAGGGGTTTATATGATAAAATTCTACTTGAGCAACTTGTCAATGCAATCAACCTTCAAAGCTTGAGGAATACTTGATAACCAAAGTACTTTGATCCCATCACAATGTATGAATGCAATGCAATATGATATTCATGATGAAACATAAGCCTAAATCAAGAGGGTAAATTTTTGGGTACAACAATCTTCCCTCGACTGGTGGCATCAAAACAGGAGGCTCTTGTAGGTACTCTTTGATTTGGTCGAAAGTAGTCTGGCATTCATCATTCCATTTGACTACTTGATCTTTCTTCAATAGTTTAAAGATTGGCTCACAAGTAGCTGTTAGGTGAGAAATGAACCTGGCAATATAGTTCAGGCGTCCCAAGAATCCTCTTACTTCCTTCTCAGTACAAGGAGCAGGCATTTCTTGAATTGCTTTAACCTTGGCGGGATCAACCTCAATACCTTTATTGCTGACGACAAAGCCTAGGAGTTTACTGGACCGTACTCCGAATGTGCACTTGTTTGGGTTCAACCTTAGTTTATACTTCTTCAACCTCTCAAACAACTTTTGCAAGTGATCAAGGTGCTCTTCTTCTGTTTGTGATCGGGCTATCATATCGTCTACACAGACCTCTATTTCATGATGTATCATGTCATGAAACAAAGCTACCATGGCGCGCTGATAGGTTGCCCCGACATTCTTCAGTCCGAATGGAATCACTTTGTAGCAGAATGTGACCCACTGTGTGACAAATGTAGTTTTCTCCATGTCCTCAGGTGCCATTTTGATTTGGTTGTAACCTGAGAATCCGTCCATGAAGGAAAACACTTTGTGCTGGGCCGTATTATCAACCAGGATATCTATGTGGGGAAGTGGAAAATCATCTTTAGGGCTGGCCCTATTCAAATCTCTATAGTCCATGCACATTCGTACATTTCCGTCCTTTTTAGGCACGGGAACAATGTTCGAAACCCATTTGGGGATAGGAAGTGACAGCCAAGAATCCGACATTGAATTGTTTCATGACTTCCTCTTTGATCTTCTCTGACATGTCAGGTCTCATGTGGCGGACTTTTTGTTTTACTGGTGGACAGTCTTCTCTTGTTGGCAGACGATGTACCATGATGTCTGCATCAAGTCCTGGCATGTCTTCATATGACCAGGAAAAGATCTCAACATAATCATGCAACAGTTGAATCAGACGCTCCTTGACACTCGGCTCTAGATTGGCACCCACCTTGATTTCTTTTTATCCTCCTCGGTACCCAAGTTGATTATATCCACCGGTTCCTCATGAGGCTGAATAGCTCTTTCCTCTTGTTGTAGTAGTCTGACCAGTTCCCCTGGTACTTCACAATCTTCCTCACCTTCGTCTTCGGCTTGGTAGATTAGATCCTCAGAGTCACAAAAGGCCATAGCAGTATCGTTACCCATATGATCCAGAATAGAGGGGTACCTGCATTTGTGAGTGTGGGTGTGTGTAAGGGTATAGCCATCCTTTAAAATAAAATGTAAAAGAAAAACAATGAGCACAAAAAGTTTGTATGTGAAAAACGTCCATGATTCATTGAATTTCATATGAAGATGAAATAAAAACCCTTACAAATGGACCATTGTGCCTCGGGCAAGACACAAGGTTTTAAATGTGCGAATTGTTTGTGATTATTACAAGTCCAACAGAAATGTAAAAGATAAATTACTGAGGGATGAAAGTTATTGGGACAAAGTCTCTGGCTTCCCAATTGCGAAGTCCTCCGTTGACAGTAGGAAATATCCAATCCTCCAAGCTGCAATCCTTTTCACCATCTTCTACTGCATTGACCTCTCGGTTGCTAATCTTCAGGGGTGGCCTCCAGCACGGGCACGACGCACAGCCTTCTGAGCACTTGAAGTGAACCCTAAGCCAAACTTATCAGATTTATACAGAATATCCGGAAGTTTCCCCCAGATGGTGCATCCTCCCTCCTCTACTACTGCCTTGGCATCCTTTAGATATGACATCCGGAGTGGAGGTCTTGTAATCTTGGGAATTTGGGACACAGTCTTTGTTACTGCTACCTCTTGAGAGACTTCTTCAAAATGTTGAAAAGGAGTTTCAATGAATTCGCCATCCAATTCCACATACTAGAAAGAATTGAGGTGGCTAATCATATACTCTTCCTCTCCGTGGACAGTGATAATATTTCCATGGACCAGATATTTCAGCATCTGGTGCAGTATGGAGGTGACAGCACCGGCATTATAGATCCATGGCCGTCCTAGCAGGCAGGAGTAAGAGGGGAGGATGTCCATTACATAGAAGGTTGAATTGAAAGTTTGAGTCCTAACCTTTATGGGGATATCCATTTCCCCGTGCACCATCCTCTTTAAGCCATCAAATACCCTCACGACTATGTTACTGGGTTTCAACATCAGTCCTTTGCAATCTAGTCTGTCGAGAGCTTTCTTCGGTAAAAACTTCAAAGATGAGCTGGTGTCCACCAAGACATGGCCCAGAGTTGTTCCGCTACATTCCACTGAGACATGAAATGCCTCGTTGTGCTTTCTTCCCTTTGGTGTCAGATCAGAATCTGAGAAGCCTAGGCCGTTATCTACCGTCAAACTGGCCACATAATCTTGAAATTAGTCATCAGACGTCTCTTGAGGCACATGGGATGTCTTCAGAAACTTCACTAGAGCTTTCGCATGTGCCTCCGAGCACAGTAAAAATGCTAGCATGGAAATTTTGGAGGGAGTTTGCCCCAACTGTTCAACCACGTCGTAGTCGCTCTTCTTTATTATTCTCAAGATCTCCTACATTTCCTTCTTGGAGGTTTCATGGATAATCGGCGGTTGAGCCTTCGTCTGGACAGGCTCTTCTTGAATATTTTTTCCTCGAATTTCAACAGTAGAAGTGTTGGTAGGGATAACAGAAGGGGTTGTGTCGTCCTTGTCAATAGGAGCACTTGCAGATATGACTATTGGTATGGAGGTAACCTTTAGAACAACCACGGGTCCAAGAACTGCCTTTGGAGGGGCAATTTCTGGAGATAAGATTCTATCGCTACGGGTAATCTTACTTGTTCGGGCAATATTGCTAATGTCTGAGTCTTCTTCTTCGAAGCTCATCTCTTCGGCGGCCAGCCCATCTTATTTGATACCATGGTAGTAGATGTCTCCATCGTAATTCCACGGCACTATTTTGTCTGATTCATACGGGACCGGCCCGGGCATTGTGATTATAAGAGGAGTAGTTTTTGGAACCGATGTAATCCTAACGGGTCTTTTGGGGACCCTGGAAGAATTGGCGGAGATGGTTATGATTGAAATGTCTTCAACAGGAACAGGTGAAACAAGAGTACTTTCAAACAGAATCTCTTGGTTGTCTATCAAGCGTTGAATGCTTGTCTTCAACAAAGGGGAAACAGTTGGTGAGGATAAGAAAATATGGCAGTCTTCATTACAACCTGGGAATACACCGACTTTCAACAAGTTTATCTTAATGATTGGGAGTGGAGTCAAGAGTTCATCAACTGTGGTAGCAAAAAAATCTTCTTCGACAGCATTGGTGTTGTGACCATGCCTAGGCATAGGAGCGGAAATGATGTTTGGCTTCTCGGGTGCATCAAATTCAATCTCTTTTGCATCTATAAGGTCTTGAATTTTGTTTTTCAGGGCCCAACAGTTGTTAGTGTCATGACCCTGACTTTCGGAATGATATGCGCATCTGGCATTTGGGTGATAATGAGGGGACGTTGTGTTAGGGTTCTTTGGAGCTTCCTTCAGAGTTGTCAAATTGGATTTCAAAAGGTGCGGTAAAACCTGGGATAGAGTCATATTGATTCTGGTGAATTGCCGGACTGGCCTTTCCACCCTCGGTTGATTACTTCTTGGTTGATCAGATGTAGGCTTTGGGATCATAACAGCTCCTAAGATTGGTCGGCGTTCAGCTCTCCCTTGGTTCCTTTGTGGATAAACAACAAATACCTCTTTCTTCCCAGTGAAAAGCTTTCTCACGGCTGTAAAGGCAGATGAATCCTTCTGAATCTTTCCCCTTTTTATTCCAGCTTCCACCCTCTCTCCGGTTAGTATTAACTCAGTAAATCCTGCAGATGAGCTTCCAATCAGATGGTTGAAGAAAGGGCCCCATAGAGTGCCTAAGAACATGTCCACCAACTCCCTTTCTGACAGAGGGGGTTGAACTCTCCCAGCTAGATCTCTCCATTTCTGCGTGTAATCTTTGAAACCCTCATTTGAAGCCATAGCCATACTATGAAGTTGAGTACGGGTAGGCGCCAAATCAGCATTATATTAACATTGATTATAGAAAGTTGCGGCAAGATCTTCCCAGTTGTGGACATTGGCCCTTTCCAATTGGTAAAACCAATCGAGTTATGTTCCAGATAGGCTATCTTGGAAAAAATGTACACACAAGTCCTTATCAGCGGAGTGCGGCTGAATCTTTCTCACGTATGATTGGAGGTGCATCTTAGGACATGACACCCCATCATATTTTGCAAACAATGACACTTTGAACTTTGGTGGGATCACAATTCCCGATACTAGTCCCAATTCTTCAAAGTCTAGATCTGACACCTTCTGTATTTCCATAGCGCTCAGACGCTCTTCAAGATGTTTGTACTTATCATCTGTTAGAGGATATTGTTCCTCGGAGTAGTCTTCCTCTTCTTCCTCCTCTTCAGATTCTGACGGAACCGCTGTTTCTTTTCCTTTCCCTTATCCTTCCCTAGAAGTGGTTGCAAAATTCAAGGTTCTTCTAGTCTATCCCTGAAACCTTCTCCCCATGTTCAAAACCCCGGTGGCTTTCTTTGTTTTCTTCTTTCTTTCTTCAGGTAACAGAGTCTTCAACTCATCTTGTCCCTTGGCTAGGGTCATGAGTAACTGTTGAAACTGTGTGTCTTGAACTTGAAGATCTTTGACTGTCTGTTCAAGATCCATCTTACTGAAATAAATAATAGAGAGATGAGGAAACTCGTTGCAAAAGACCTATTTATGTCATGATGAATGATATGTGCATATGTAATGTTTTCAAGGATTTTTAAAGATTCAAGTTCGTTTTAGACAAAAAGAAACACACGTTATATTAATAAGATAGAGTTTGAGTACATCAATGCCCCTTGGCCAAAATAATAAAAAACTCTAAGATAAAAAAGTAGTGTGCATCCTCTTTGGTGCTATGTAGGCATTTAGAGTCTGCTCCTCATGAAGTAGCCTAGTGAGTTCCAAAACCTTCTTCTCGCTTGTGTAGAATTGGGATTCAAAATTATCTCGCTCTCCCTTGAGTTGTATCCAATCCCTTTGTAGGTCTTCAAGAGATGTGGGCATGTCAGGATGTAGGATAGTGTATGGAACTTCTCCTTCCTTAACAGGCTCAATGATCACCGGGAGAATGGAAGGATAAGGCATCATGAGACTTTGAACGCGGGTTCGTACCCACTTGAGGTAAGGCTCAAGAGGGATGGAATTCTTGTGTCCCAAAGTCTTTCTATCCACCTTGTTTAGCATCCTCCAAGTTCGGATGAATCTCTGGCAAAGACCTTGATCGTTGTTGTCGTAGTCGAATACTAAACCATGAATCAACATCTCATGCGGGCCATCCCTTCGGGCATAACCAAACTGTCTTAGAGCTAAGCATGAGTTGTAGGTGATGCCTCCCCTAATTCCAAGTAGAGGGACATTATGGAATTCCCCACAATGGTCAACAATGATAACATTCTCTTTGGATTGGGAACACCAATGAATATCTGAATGTTTGAGTGTCATTAACCTTTGTGACCACCTTAATCATTGCTCATTCTTTAAGACTAATTGGGGAAGATGAGAAATAAACCATCTTGCCAAGAGAGGAGTGAAACACATAAGGACACCTCTTTTCCTCATTGTGCGAGTGTGAAAAGAGTGTAGGATATCCCCTAGCAATGTAGGCACCGGATTGCGTGACATGAAGATTTTGACGGAACTCACATCTATGAGTTGGTCAGGATTAGGAAACAAGACCATCCCATAGATAAGAAGAGCCACAATTTCCTCAAATGCTTGCAAGTCTAAGGAATCCCAACAGCTTTGGGCTTTCTCAAACAGGTACTTTGCTAAGAAGCCTTTTACACCACTTCTAGTTTCCCAATGAGTTGTGACATCAGATGAGTGCAAGTGCAGAGCTTGAGCAATCTCTTCTGGCTTTGGGTCTCTTTCTGTACCGTTGAAAGGTAATTGATTGAGAATGGGAATCCTCAAGAGTTGAGATAATTCTTCCAAAGTGGGCACAAGCTGATAGTCGGGAAATGTGAAGCAATGGTGCAAAGGATCAAAGAACTGGAAAAGCACCTTCATCATATCCTCATCTGTGTTGGAGGTGACCAAGTTGAGTAGACGACCATGCCTCTCGGTGAATGGAGAGTTCTCATGGATCCTTGAAGCTATCTCCTTAAGTTGTAGAGGAATTCTTACAAGGTTGACTTGGATAGTTTTCCTGTGAAGTGAATCCATATCCTACAAAACAAGAACAAAGATGAATCTCCAAAATCCTTGAAATGGTTAGTGAATGCATATGATGTTCATGATGTCCATGATGTTATGCTCAAGTATGTATATACCAGCAAAACAAACAAGTTCTTAGTTTAGGCTTGCATGGGGTTTTATAGGTAAGTACCCTCTTGAAGTTTAGTTGGCTTAAACCTGTCCTAGTAATAGTAAACTGATTCTAAGGAGATCAATATCACTGGATTGTTTCTTTGGTCATTGTTTCAGCTCAAGCCTCTTTAATGGCGACCGAAATATCCCAAGAAACCAACCCTCAATAAGTGTAGTATCGAGTATCTACCAACTTCGGACTGCACAAAAGCCGGTCATCTCACTACATCCTAAAGGCCAAGTTGGTCAAGTAAAGGGTTCTAGAAGTTCATTAGTGCTTCATGACATCACTCATCGTCCCCGTATTCTCTTTGATTGACTCAAAGGCTACCGGTACCCATAAATATGTCACACTAACATAGCTATTGCTTAGACCATGTCGGTATACCCCACACAGTTTCCATAACATATTGCTATTTACCTATAATGTTTCCCAAATCCGGGTGGAGGATTCAAACCCAAACAAAGAACCATAATGTAAATCAAACAAGTCAAACAATGTAAGCAAATAAATGTGATCTAGCCCTAAGGTAACCCCACTTTTATTAAATTCCCCAGCAGAGTCGCCAGTTCTGTGATACAGTAGGAGAACTGACTTGAGGGTTTTGCGTTTGATCACAAATGTTGCGGTTAGCAAGAGTCGCCACCGACTTTTCTTTTATCTAAAAGGAAAGGTGAAAAAGCACAGGAAATACCTTTGATATTATTTCTTGAGTTCGGGGGGGTAGATTATGAAAAGGGAAGGTATTAGCACCCTTTTCATCCATGGTTTTCCATGGGCTCTTATTTACTTGCTAGATCACTTGCTTTTGTTGTTTGAAAATGTGTTTGGTGTGGTTTTGAAAATATTTTGTAAAAGAGGCCATTCGTTTAGGCAACCTTTGTAATGATTCTCGTTCGTAAGAATGTATACAAAGATGTTTGTCTTTTTGAAAATGTTTCTAAAATGTTTGGAAATGTGTGTGTTTATTTTGAAAATAGCAAGGATAGTTGTTTGGAAATAGAGCAAGAAACTAGAAGTAATCTACCTACTCAAATTTCTTTTTTGTGAATTTTCTATTCCTTTGACATTGTTGTATTACCATTGATTTGGTAAGCAACCCTATCTTTGGATGTAAACGGGACGGGCGTGGGTCATCGTATAACCATGATTAGATATATTGCAAAGTATCTTAGCATTTTTGAGGGACCAAGATCATTTTGTAAGGCAACTTTGAATA
This sequence comes from Vicia faba, assembly GCA_948472305.1. NCBI lineage: Eukaryota > Viridiplantae > Streptophyta > Magnoliopsida > Fabales > Fabaceae > Vicia > Vicia faba. The sequence continues at coordinate 843,407,450 of OX451737.1, forward strand.
GCGTCATTGAGGGACTATGATCTTATATTTGTTTGTTTTGCCAAGATACTTCACATGCGTAATATGCCATTTTTGTATAAGGAAACCAAGTGGAGAAACCCTAAGGATGCTTGTGTGCAAGTGTGTTATTTTCCTGCTTTGATTTTGTCTTGGATTAGGGTTTTCTATTTGATTTTTTTTTATCTTGCCATTCAAACCCTAATTACTAGCATGGCATGTAAAAGCGATAAATTGTGTAATTTAAATATCACTACGCTATTACAACATTTTTATGGGAGGGGGGAATACAAATTTGAATGGGGATTTGCAAGGATGTAAATCTAAATAAGCTATTACAACCAAATCGAAATTGTACAAGTAATGGAATAAATAATGTTCAAGACAATTTAAATATGCAAAGATACATAAAAATGCAAATATACATATAAATGCAAGAAAATGATTTTTGTTTTATATGCAAAATAATTTTTACGTAATCCTAAGAATTTAAGAGGAGGAAATTAATTCTTAAAAAGGGGTTAACCCTAATTTGTAAATTAAAGTAAAGCTCTTTAAATATTATCTTTTTGTGTATTTTTTTGTATTAAAATAATAAGTAATATTTGGTGAAAATATTTAGTCTTTTTATATCCCAAAAAATAAATATTTACAAGTATATATATATAAATATAAAATAGTTAAACTAAATCTATTATATTTACAAATTTACTTAAGAAAGAAATAATTAATATATAGTTTAATAAAAATATGTTTTCATGTGAAAATAAAAATAAAATAAACAAAATGCAAAATTGTCATATTTTATATTTTTCATGATTTTATGTATTTAAGAAAATATTTAATAAACAAAAATGAAAATAAAACAAATAAAAAAATGTGAAAATAGTTGGGCCATTGGTGCTATAAGGAGACATGGAGTAATATGTTAAGCAAAAAACACTAAGGCCCAAAGAATCAAGCCCATCCTGCAAAACAGCAAAAAAATGGAAAAGGAAAAATATGGAAAAACAAAAAGGTAGCGCCAAGGTTTAACCCATGACCTGGGCCTTACTAGCGCGCTACCTTGCCACTGGGGTGACTATACATCCGTTGATTTATATGAAATAATAAAGACATAACACAAACAAAGCCCTTGCCTTGTACTTCATCTTCTTCCTCAAGCTGGCCAGAAGCTCTGTAACTTTCTCATCTCTCAATAAAAATGGAAACTGATAACATGAATGTTGTAGCATTTTGTCTCACGATTCTAACCATGTAAATCATGTAAGCTAACAATCAAAGATCAAAACGAATTTTAAAAGCCCTAAATTTAAACCTAATTTTTCCAGGAACTTCTAGTTCAAAATTCTCCCAACTCAGGCCAAATAAATGCAAGATATATATATGTACAACTTCGTAGCAATGAGGTCTACATTGTTTATTCACAAATCGTGGCCAATGGATGCCTGTATAAAGAGATGGAAGTTGAGATTCTTACCTCTTTCAGTTGAAATCGTGAATGGAGTTTGAGTGAGATTTATGAAGGCCTGATGATTGTTTGAGCTTGCTTGAAACTCCTTGAGTGTGTTCCAACCCTTGCCTTGCTTTGGAAGTGCCTGGAACTCTCTATCAAAGTCAACCTACAAGCTTTGAAAACAAAAATGGCAGATGAAGAAGGAGGTGTTCCAGTGCAGGGATGATGGTCTGGATCTCTTAGATATGAAGTAGGTAAAGTGTTTTGATGGTTAAAACTTGAAACGCACGAGCCAAATGATGGATTGCTATGCTTATGCCAAAACTGCAAGTTTTGACAATTTTTTGGTGATATGGAGTGTTTTTGTGTTCCAGGCCCTTAGCAATCGTGTTTCTAGTGGTATCGTGTTTGTGAATTAGTATGGGATAGGTTTCAAGTCAACTCTCCAACAAATTTGTGAGTTCTAGCCTTTTGGCACACTTTCTTGCTTTTGAAGCAAAGTGAAGAGACAAGTCTTCACATGCTTGTACTGGCCTGCTTGGGGTTGGTATAAGCTTTGTAAAATTTGCTTTAGGCCTGTAGGACTTGTGTGTGTAGAGAAGACAGGTCCAATGCTCAAGAATTGGAAAGTTGCAAAAGTGAAGCTTTTTCAAAATGGCAATGGCCACTTTATGCCATTTATTGAATTACAACTTGGACAAAGGCTCTTGAGCTTGAATTAAAGCTTTGTCAACTGAGTAAGCATTAAATTATGAAGTGAGAAACAATTTAGGGACCTGTAAAGCATGAATTAGGCAGCATAGGTTCAAATTTGAATTTTGTTCTTCATGAAATGGCTTAAATTTAAAGTGAGAAATTTCCAAATTCATCTCTTCGATTCTCCCTACTCAAAAATGATCTTGAGGAGTTATTGGACATTTTGGAAATCTTGTAATGTGCTCTATAACTCATATTTGAAATGCATTTCAAGATTCCTCTTGGAACTAGGTGAAAAATTTCCATGAAGTTGGGTCCAAAACCTGCCTAAATTAGGGCAAAATTTCACTAAGTTATTTTAGTTCATGGGTATGTATTCATGAAATTATATCTTAATATCCAAGCATCTTTAGGGAAAAATGTGTGAAGCAAAGTTGTAGATTTCATGGAGATCTACAACTTTTATGTTGGGAATTTCCTTTGAATCATCTTGTATCATGGTGAAAAAATGGCTTAAAGTTGAGAAAAAATAAGAAATTTTTTATACTTAAAAAAATTTCGAAGTTAATAAATTTTCAAATTTCAAAACAAGATCTTCAATCCTTGATTTCTTGATGAACAAGTTTCACATTTTGACATGTTTTGATGAATTGTGACCCTTGGCACTTGATTTTTGACCAAAAAGTCAAAGTTTGACTTTTCAGTGTACAGTTGACTTTTGATCACTTGACTGCAAATTTCATTTGTCTATCCAATGGACTTGCAATGTTTTGAACTATGTAATTAGGTCAAGATGATACAAATGAACCCTTGAAATCATGCTTCAACTTAATTGGTCATTTGCTAGGTCAAAAATAAAAAATTGCCCTTTCTCAGTCAAAACCCTAATTTTGACCATTTTGCCCTTTTAATGATTTGATCAAATTTCTTGAGGAGTTGTGGTGCAAACTTGATAAAATGATAAATATGAGCTTAAAATGTTGATGTTGATAAAAAATTATGAAGTTTGACTATAAATTGGCCATGGTTGACTTTTCCCCAATACAATTGATTTTTAGGTCAATTGTCCAATTGACTGATCAAAAATGTGGTTCAAAGCATGAAACTTGTCATGAACAATCTTAGGGGTCCATAATGATGTTTGAAAGTCATATGAAGCATTGATAGTCCAAAAATCCTTGTGCAAACTCAAACCCTAATTTTGAGTAATTAGTGTAAGATGAGATGTTTTGAGTTGATCAAACCCTAATCCAGTCTTGAGTCAAAGAGATCTTGTGAGAAAAGTCTTGATAAATGAGAGGGAAAATCTTGGGGTACAACAGACTCAAATGATTTTATAACTTTTTTGATAATTTTTTAAAGTCAAACTATTTTTAAAATTAAAAGAAATGAATAAAAAGACAAAAAATGATAAAAAAATACCAAAGTCAGAAATAAAAAAAGTGAGGTCACTAATATTTGTCACAATATCATTGGATCATTCCATAATTTTTTCAAAATTTAAAAATGCATAAAAGTATTTTTAAACATTTAAAATAATAAAATAAAGTGAAAATTTGTAAAAAAATCCCAAAACACATAATTAAATTGTGAAAAAATAAAAATCAGAAAGAGAGTAATCAAAAATATTTTTCAGATTTTTTTCAGATTTTTTGGACTTAAAATGAATTTTCTATGATTTTTTAAAGTTTAAAACAATTTAATATAAAAATCAGAAAAGAAAATAAAAGTAAAAAATATATGGATCATTGGATGAGAGTCAAAACACGTTAGTAATCAAATCCAAGGGATCTGACGCGCTGTGCATATCATGGTCATTAGTGAATAAAGCAAAGAATAAAAAAGTAAAAAATCAGATTTCAAAAAAAACAAGTGACACGCGATCATTGGTTGGAAGATGACACATAGGTCATCTTTAACCTCCAGCCAACGTGAATTGCAGGTCTCTCAAACTGTAAAATCAGAAGCTCAGACCTATGCCATTCGCTTCGTCTCTTCAAGACGAAGACAACCACACCCTCGCACCAAATTTATATAAACTGTAGCTCAAGCAATTTGAAAGGAAAGTTTTGAAAAGGGATTTGAAATTTTATGGTCAAAACGTGTTTCTAGTAAAAAGCAAGTGTTGCGACTAGAACCAGGACAATGAGAGCATCACAATGATATCAAAGTTTTGAAGAATTGATGAAGGAATCTACCTATTGAAGTTGAGTTGCAAAGCTCTAAAACTAGACTTCTATGGAGCAATATAGGGAACGATTCTTGAATTATATGGTTAGCTTCAGGGAAGATCAAGGAAGGTGAATTGATGGAAAAATTGGATTGAAAAAGGCTTGTATATGGATTTCGAAATTGCTGAATTTTGAGTTATAGAACAAGTTTGGCAGGGTGATTCTGGTTACCCAAGCTTGAGGAAATGAATGGGGAATGACCCTATATTTATAGGGAATCAAATGGAATGTCCAAGCGTGTGAAATGATGAAGTTTGGAGGGAAAACGTGTGAAGTTGCAAACAAGAAAAGTGTGACTTATAATTTGATCAAAACTCATCCAAAATGCACGTTTTGCTATGCTAATCACTTCTGGAAGTTCACTAAACACGTTCAGAAGCAAAAACGCACAGAAACAAAGTGTTTAGAAGCCAAATAAAGGATTTCAAACTTCTGACTTGGTGAAAAATTCAGTTTCAAGGTGCCAACTTCTGACCAATGGCATTCTCAACTCAAGGGGTCTTAGGGCATGATTCTTGATGCTTTAGAAATATGAGGTTGCAAGCTTTGCAATGTGAAAAGAATGGAGATAAATGGATGCTTGAGCTTAAAGTTATAACGAGTCAAAGTTGGAAAAAATGTTGACTTTTCATACTTAGAAATATTTCAAATTTTTCTTCAAAAATGACTTATAATATCTTGCATCCAAACATGGCTTTCCACTTGGAATTTTCTCTTGACCAAAAAAGATGGCATGAATAGATCTCTTGAATGACATTTTGAAACTTGAACCATTCAAAATATCCAAAAATTGAGAGAGTCATGACTTGTTGAAGTTGGAAAAATTTCATAAAGTGACCTATAATATTTTGTATCCTTAAGGCAACTTTCATCCATTTTCTCACTTTGTAAATAAAGGAAGGAATAAAGTTCACATCCTCAAGATCATTGTGGAAAAAGAATAGGATCAAGGTGATAAAAATTTACCAAGTTATGATCCTTTGAAGTCACACATGGAAAATTTGGGATTCATCTGGAGGACTTATAATCTTTCTTCTTCATCAAGTTTCTTCCACATGAAAACTCCTTGGAACTTTTGAAGTGATTTGTTAATAACCCTTTGAAGAGAATGATTTATTTGGAATCACTCAAAAATACCAAAAGATGAACAAGATATACTCCTTTGGAGTTCAAAACCCTAGCTCCTAGATTAAGAAACATGCCTTGAGGAACTTTGACAATTTTGAACAAACTTCTTGTACCAACACAAATGCTTTGTAAATATAAGTTGTTGAGGATGATAATGAGAACTCATAGCAACCAGAACCACTTCCATGTCTTGATAATTTAGAGAAATATGCACTTGTGACCAAATGGAACAAAGTCTTGTCCAAACATGACTATTTTTTCAATCAACCCCTTGTACTTTTTTGGATCAAATTTGATAATATTGAAATGTGGTGAACCAAAATAAGCTTTCCATGCCATTTCCTCCAAAACAACTTCAATGGTGAGGCTTTAACTTCTCAAGCTTTATTGACTAGGGCATGGAAATAAACTCATGAACCCACGGAACAACTTGTTAAATCTCATTGCCTTTACCTACATGGATAACAAGCAAGACAAACCAACATTGCATTTTATTAATTAAAAGAAGAAATCAAGACAAAAATATTCATGATCACAAAAGAACACAAGTCAAGGTGCTTGGTGATTCCTCAAAGAGCAAAGCTAAATATAGGGAGGGGAAACAAGAATCCTAATGTAATCTTGTTGTGATGGAATCAACATGGTATGATGAAGGGATCTTAGGGGCAAAAATTGGGGTACAACACAATGATCTTGTATTTTTGATTTGTTTTTGCTAAGACATCTCATATGCATAACATGACCATTTTTTAGGCAACAAGTGAAGTTAACCTTAATGGTGTGTGTGTGTGAATAGTGTGTTTGATTTGCATGCATTTAATCTTTGATTAGGAATATCTACTAGTTAATACAGTGGGAGAACTGACTTGAAGGTTTTGCGTTTGATCGCAAATATTGCGGTTCGCAAGAGTCACCACCGACTTTTCTTTTATCCAAAAGGAAAGGTGAAAAAGCACAGGAAATACTTTTGAGATTATTTCTTGAGTTCGGGGGGTAGATTATGAAAAGGGAAGGTATTAGCACCCTTTTCATCCATGGTTTTCCATGGGCTCTTAGTTACTTTCTAGATCACTTGATTTTGTTTGAAATTATGCTTTGTGTGGTTTTTGAAAGTATTTTGTAAAGAAGCCATTATTTAGGCAATATTTGTAATGATTCTTGTTTGTAAGATTGTATACAAAGATGTTTGATCTTTTTGAAAATGTTTTCAAGTTTGTAAGATGTTTGAAAGTGTAAGTGTTTGTTTTGAAAATAACAAGGATGTTTGTTTGAAATTGAGCAAGTAATTAGGAGCATTCTACCTACTCAAAAGTCTTTCTTGTTCATTTCCTTTTTCCTTTGACATTGTTACCTTACCATTGATTTGGTAAGAAACCCTATCTTTGGATGTAAACGGAACGGGCGTGAGTCATCGTATAACCATAATTAGAAATGTTGCAAGGTATCTTAGCATTCTTTTTTAGGGACTGAGATCATTTGTAAGGCAACTTAGATAGCGTCGTCGAGGGACTATGATCTTGTTTTTGCTAAGATACCTCACATGCGTAATATGGCCATTTTGTATAAGGCAACCAAGTGAAATAACCCTAGGGGTGCTTGTGTGCAAGTGTATTGTTTTCATGCTTGTTTTTGTCTTGAATTAAGGTTTTCTAATTGATTGGTTTTAGTCTTTCCATACAAACCCTAATTACTAACATGTTATATATAAAACGATAAATTGTGGAATTTAAAGTTACTAAGCTATTACAATATTTGTGGGGAGGGGGTGTACAATTTATAAATGGGGATTACAAGAATATAAACCTAGTTAATCTATTACAACCAAATTGAATTTGTATCAATGTACAAGAATTTAAATAAATATAATGTACAAAGAGAATAAATATGTGCAAAAATGCAAAATATGAAGTAAATTGATATTTGTTTGGATTTTTTAGAGAAAAGGGATTTTGTATTAATATAATTAATTAAAAGAAAAATAATTAATGAAAAGTAAACCCTAATTTTCTAAGAAAATATTTTTAAGCAAAACCTTAAATCTATTAATTGATTAAAAGAAAATAAGTTTGTAAGAAAAATATTTTTGGTATTCTTGTCTTGAAAATAATTATAGTGTTATAAAATGTTTTTTGGTCTTTTATAAATTAAAATAATATATTTAAATTGGTATAAAAGAAAATAAATAAAACCTATTATTTTAATTAAATTTACAAGATGTTTAGTGAAATGAATAAAATATTTATTAAATAAAAATAATTTTCATGGGAAAAAATAAATAAACTATGTCAAAATAAAAATCTAATTTTTTTTATATTTTTTATGATTTTTAATATTAGTAAAAAATAATTAAGAAAACAAATGAAATAAAAATAAGAAAATAAAAACAAACTGGGTCAGGGGTGCTAACAGCCTGTAAGGGGTGAGGAATAGCAAAAAAAACATAGGCCCAAAGTTGGAGCCCAGCGCCTGCAAAAAATATCAGAAAAAAGCAAAAAAATGTAAAAAAATACAAAAGGGTACCACTGGGACTCGAACCCAGGTCCCATAGGTTATAGGCGCGCGCTTCTACCACTGGGGTGGCTATACATCCGTTAACATAAGAAAAACAATAAATATACAAGGCAAAACGCACCATGATGACTTCATCTTCAACCTCCAGCTAGACCAACTGTAACTTGCTCATTTCTCATCAAAAATGAAAACTGTAAACATGAAACTTGTAGAAAATTTTCTCACGGTTTTAGAAATGTAAAGCATTAAAATTATAGATCAAAGATAAGCATGAATTTTAATGGACCTAATCTGAACCCTAAAAATCTCAGAAATTTCAGTTTCAAAATTCTCTAAGCTCAAGCAAAATTAATGGAAACTATGGACATGGTTAGCTTCAGGGCAATGATATGTACATGTTTTATTCACAAATAAATCATTGATGATGCATGTATGAAGAGTTCCAAGTTGAGAAAACATACCTCAAAACTGGAAATTGTGTTTTGAGTTTGAGATTGTTTCAAGTGATGGTGATGATCAGGTTAGCTTCCTTGAGGTCCTGGGAAGCTAATGCAATGATTAGCTTGAATAATGGATGGCTGAAATGGTCTGGAGAAATCAATGTGCAGAGCCGAGTTTTTGAAAATGGAGGATAGTGTTAAAGGTATTACAGTTCTATAACAGGGTGTGGGATTGATTCTATGTGATGTTTAGAAGCTTTAGAAACCAAAAGGCCAAGAAACGTACGAGTAGATTATGAGTTTCAAGTTTTTGGTCAGTTTATGTAAAAATGGAAGTGTGAAGTGTGATTCTGAGTTTCTGGTTCTTTCAAGGCTTGAGCCTTCGTGTATTTGTGTATAATGGTTTGTATATGTATAAACAAAAGTGTTTGAATGCATTGGCAAGTCAGAAGTGCAAGTTTCTAGCTTTTGGCTAGGTTACTTGATTTTGAAGAAAAGAGGGAAACAAGTTTCAAGGAGAGGTACAAGCATGGGATGGGTGATTGTAAGTGTTTGGAACATTTCTCATGAGTTATAGGACTTGTTTGATAAGAAGAGAACAAGTGCAAGGCTCAAGAACAAGTTTTGTACAAAAAGTCACTTTATCAAAATGGCAATGTAACCTTTCTTCCAAAAATGGATATAAAGCATGTCCATGAATTGAATGCTTGAAGTGAGGCCTCTAACAGCTGTGTAAACCATTAATTATGGAGTGCCTAACAAGTTTGAGGCCTGCAAATTAGTGTTTATGCAACATGGTTTGAATTTGAATTTTGTTCATCACTAAAATGACTTGTAATTAAAGTGATAAAACCCTAACTTCATCTCTTTGATTCTCCCTACTAAAAAATGATCTCAAGGATTTATTGGACATTTTGGAAAGCTTGAATTGTTATACACATCCCATCTTTGAATTGATTTTGAATATTCCACTTGTAACTATATGAAAAAGTGCCATGAAAATTAGGACAAAATTTCACTAAGTGTTTTGTTTCATGGCCCTATGTTCTTAAAATTATAACTTGAGATCCAAGCACTTTTGGAAGGAGTTGTGTAAAGAAAAGTTTTATATTTCATGGATATCTAAAACTTTCATGTTGGAAGTTTCTCTTGAATCATCTTGCGTCATGGTGAGAAAATTGTTCAAAGTTGTGAAAAAATATGAAATTTCCAACACTTAGAAAAATTTCTAAGTTTAGAAATTTTGACTTTTCAAAATGAAATCTTGACTTTTTGATTTCTTTATGAATAAGTTTCATATTTTGACATGTTTTGATGAATTATGATCTTTGGCACTTGAATTTGACCAAAAAGTCAAAGTTTGACTTTTCAGTATACAGTTGTCTTTTGATTAGTTGACTAAAAAATTCATTTGTCAATCCAATGGACTTGCAATGTTTTGAACCATGTCATTAGGTCAAAATGATGAAATTGGACTCTTGAGATCATGTCTTAAATCAATTGACCATTTTCTAGGTCAAAAATCAGAAATTGCCCTTTCCCAATCAAAACCCTAATTTTGAACATTTCGCCCTTTTGGAGATTTGATCAAATTTCTTGAGGAGTTATGGTCCAAACTTGATCAAATGATACATATGAGTTTAAAATGTTGACGTGGGTCAAAAATTATGAAGTTTGACTGTAAATTGTCCATAGTTGACTTATTCCCCAATATAGTTGATTTTTAGGTCAACTGTTCAATTGACTGAGCAAAAGTGTGATCCAAGGTTTGAAACTTGACATGAGTAATCTTGGGGTTCTATAATGATCCATGAAATCATATGGGGCATATAAAGTTACAAAATCTTTGTGCAAACTCAAACCCTAATTTTGAGTCATCAGTGCATAAGGAGGTGTCTTGAGCTGAGTAAACCCTAGTGCAGTCTTGAGCCCAAGGAGATCTTGTGAGCAAATTATTGATAAGTGAGAGGGTAAATTTTGGGGTACAATAGATGTGATCCTCCTAGTGTGGAGGACAGAGATGGGAATGTGTCCTTAAAGCTAGAGGAAGACTGGTCTAAAGATGAGGATAAACCAACTATTGGGAATTTCAAAGCTTTGAACTCTCTATTAAATGGAGTGGATAAAAATGTCTTCAGGATGATCAATACATATACTGTAACCAAGGGTGCTTAGGAAACTCTCATAATAACTCATGAAGTAACATCCAAAGTAAAGATGTCAAGGCTTCAGTTTCTCACAACTAAGTTTGAAAATCTAAAGATGAATGATGATGAAACTGTTTAGGATTTTCATATGAAGATTCTTGAAGTTGTTAATGCATCAAGCCTCTTGGGAGAAAAAATATCAGAAGAAAAACTGGTCAGGAAGATTCTTAGGTCTCTGCCTAAGAAATTTGACACGAAGGTGACATCCATTGAGGAGGCTCAAGACATAAGAGGAATGAAAATGGATGAACTTATTAGATCTCTTTAGATATTTGAATTGAAAATGAGTGAAAGATCTGGAACAAACAAAAGCATTACCAGTATTCATGACATTGGTGATAGGTCGTCAAAAATAATTGTGCTTCTTGGAAAGAAGTTTAATCAGTTATTGAACAAGATGAGACAAGGACCAGATGTTCAGAACTTTCCTTCTAACTTTAGAAAAGGTAGTAATGTTAAAAGTGCATAAACTGCAAAGAATGTAGCCCTAATTTGGAGGTATGAATCTGATGAGGATTCCCTTGATGAAGATCTTACTTATGAATAATTAGTATTATCCTACAAAGAGCTTTGTTTGAGAAGTGAATAAGTGTGTAATATAAATGAAGCACAAAAGAAGGCCATGACTCAACTTCAGGAGGAAAAAGAACAACTTATATATACAAACTCTGAACTGGAGGAAAAGGTAAACTTGTTAACCTCTAAACTTGAAAACATGACCAATGGATCTAGTGGACTGAATAAAGTTGTTCAAATAAATGAGGAGGAAGAAAATTCACTAGTATAGGTTTTAACTATCAGTCTTTGAATGATAAATGAAAATCTCCAATGACAAAACATGACGTTGATGGTAAAATAGCCATGTTAAACCCAATATTCCAACATCCTGCCAAGGTACAAACACTCTAGAACAAAGCAAATGTTCATCCTTGGAAATGTCACTATTATGGAAAGTATGCTCACATAAAACCCTTATGCTTTAGACTGTATGGTTATCCAGAACACTTCTCTCAACCTATAGATGAGTATGTAAAGGGAAGAATCAGGAAGATAAGGAAAGGAAAGGATAACTTCACTAATCATGGAACTGATGCAAATAAAGTATTTGAAGATGTTATCTGCCTTTTCTCGTGTTCAACAGTTAAGAATGATGAAATCAAGGTAGACAAAACTCATTTGAATTGGGAGTATCAAAAGTCTAAAGAGTACAATGCCAAATTAAATGTTTTGACAATAAGAGTTCCTTTATTGGTCCTAATAAGAGATGGATTAAGGTTTTGTTGGTCAAGAAAAATCCTTGAAAAGAAAACAAGTAGTATCTAGTGACTCTGAATATGAGGAATATGTTGGAGCCAATGTTCAAGACATTGCTTCATGTTCTAGAAAAATTACTGCATGAAGGAAGATTCCTCTCAGCAGAAGTTCCAATTGATAATATCTCCTTCCACTCTGCTGCATATGTAGAAAAATGGAAGTTTGTATGTTCGGGGAGGCTGGCTTTAGAGAGAGAATTGAGCAGAGATGTTCTTGATTGAAAAGAAGTTGTTAGTCTCATTAAGGAAACAAGTTTAATGAAAAATTTAGTAGGATTGGGAGAGTTCTATGAGACACTTATGAGGGAGTTCATAGTAAACATTCCTAGAGAATATGACAATGAAAGAAGTAGAGAGTACAGAAAAGTGTTTGTTAGAGGAAACTGTGTGGAATTCTCACCTAAGATCATCAACTGGTATGTGGGAAGGAATGAAAATGAGCAGGGAGAGTGAAGGTTACTGATAATACTGTGTCCAGAGAAATAACTGCAAAAAGTGTGACTTATTGGCCAAGGAAAAAGAAGCTCTTTGTGAGTAACGTAAGTGTTAAATATGCTGTGTTGAATAGAATAGGAGTTATCAACTGGGTTCCTACAAATCAACCTCCTCAATAATGCCATGATTAAGAAAGTTCATTTATATAGTTGGAACAAAAACCAAATTTTATTTGGGTAACTATATATTTAAGCAAACAATCAAGCATGCACATTCTTATGTTGTGAAAATTCCAATTGGTAACTATATATTTAAGCAAACAATCAAGCATGCACATTCTTATGTTGTGAAAATACCAATTGGTAACTATATATTTAAGCAAACCTAATTCTAATTAATTAATTAATTAAAAAAGAGGTAATCTAAAATTAATTTTAATTAATAAAAAAAACTAATTCTAATATTTTTTATGATTTTGATTTTATGATCTTTATGATTTTTTAATAAAAGGAAATTAATTGAAATAAAAGAAAATAAATAAAGCAAAAGGTCGCGCTGCAAAAATGAAAATGAGGGATGAGAAAGAAGTAGAATTAAAAGCCCAAACTGGACAAAGCCCAGTTCTATGCTAGATCCAGTGTGGATAACGTCTTGGAGTGCACCACGGGGACACGCCTTTGAGGCTTTAGATCTGGAATTTTCATATTCCTGCTCAAAACTTAAAAATAATGGTTCTAAAACATTCTAAACATTAGTATGAACATGCATGAACGCTTATAAACCATTTACAACGTAAGAATTGAGAGTTTGTAATTAAGAATTTTTGCCCAACCGGAGCTACTTGATACGGCTGTTTTGGGCGTGGATTGGCTTGGCAAGAGGCCTGAGTAGACTCCTGGAAGTCTCAGAAATGTGATTTTCCCACTTGTTTGGACTATAGTGTCTGGGAATATATCTGCGAATTCTTGCAACTTTTAGCATTTTTTGAGAATTTTGTAGAGCTTTCTTGTAGCTATCTATGTGTGGTCCTTTGGCTTGAGTTTTTGTGCAATATATAGAGGGAGGAGAAGAGCAAGTATGGAAAGAAAACAAAGCTTTCAAGGCCATGAGACAAAAATCCAACATATTGAAAGTTTTCCATATTTGAAAGTTTGCTATATTTGAATGATTCTTGCCAAAAATGAAATATCTCTTTCCATTTTTGTTTGTTGCATGAACTTGGACATATTGGGTGTATCTTGCACGAATTTTTGGGCTTCGTGATGGATCAAGCCAAGCCCATATGCACTAGCCCATTAGTTTTTTCATTTTATTTGATTTAATTCATATTTAAATGAATAAAAATTCAAATAAATAAAAATAAAATCCAAATAATACATGGATAGGTTTAGAGGTCTTTGGACATATAATGAGTATTTTTGAACTCCAAAAATTTAGGCCCAATAACTTAAAATCACAAATTTACTCAATTGAGATTTCATGCATTTCTTGAAAATTTCCCAACTTATGCAACTCATAACTTGCTCAATTTTCATATTTTGAAGATGATCTTGGACTTTTTTGGAAATACCAAGATGTCCTCTACAATCTCTATGTTTATCATATTTTCTTTTGAAGACTTTATCTTGATGTAAGTTTCCTTGACAAAAAGTGTCTTTTGTCGATTTTTGAAAATGACCTATAATGTATGAGATCATATCTTCCAAATGAAGCATTTTTTGGACTTGAGAATAAAATCAAAGATGTATAGAATTTAATTTCCTTCAAATTAGGCTTTGTTAGGGGAAAAGTCGATGAAGCATGTAAAAGTTATGCCTGGTCAAAGTTCAGTTGACTTCTCCTAAGGAAACCCTAATTTGTCAATTTTTGACTTTTGATGATTTGAGGGCTTTCCTTGAGGAATCGTGATCAACCCTTGATCAAATGATGAATATCACCAAAAATCTTGAAGTTTGACTGTATGTTGACTACAGTTGACTTTTTGACCAATACATTTGATTTTCAATCATCTGAGCCATTGACTGAGCAAACTTGTGATGTATGGCTTGAAACTTGACATGAAACTTGTTGAGGACCTATGAAAAACCATGGAAGCCACTTGAAACTTTTCCAAACTATATTTCCTTGAGAAATTACAAACTCTAGTTACAGGATTTTGGCTTAGGACGAGCATCTTGACTAGTCAACCCTTGAGTGTCCTGAGTGTCTGAGAAACCTTGGAAGAATGCCTTGAAGAAAAATGTGAGGGCAAATTTTGGAAATCTTGACTTTTCAAGTTGACTTCTTGATGATCAAGCTTGATATTCTTAAATGTCTTAATTAAATTTGATCTTTGGAATGTAATTTTGACCAAAAAGTCAAAGTTTGACTTTCTAATATGCAATTGACCATTTTTCCCTTGTGCCAATTCCAAGCCTAAATTGATGTATGAGTGCTGCAAACTTGACGTCATAGAATATCTTGTGAGAGAATCCTTGAGAAATGAGAGGGAAAATTTTGGGGTACAACAGCTGCCCCTGTTCAATCTTCTTAAACCTGAAGAGTTAGATTGGTGAGTCTGCCATTCGTGACTTGAAGGTGAAAGATGATTGAACACTAGAGTGCCCATAAATTTGCACTCGAAGATGGATGGTGAATGGGATTATAGATGCCATTTGGAGGAAAGTTGATAAATATTAGAAGAAATATCAGCATAAATCTCTTGTTGATTTATACTAAAACTTGATGTTTTACCTGTGAGAAAAAGAGTTAGTAAAATGCAGATGCATGCATGATGTTCACTAGATGTGGTATTATGCTAAATGCATAGGGTATGTACATGCTATGATGTATGATCGTGAGATGTATGTTTCTGTATGGGAAAATAAATTCCTGACTGTTGCTGAGGAAATTCTGGGGGGTTGAATTCCTTATTGTCGTTTGGGGATGAAGAATATGCATATCTTCAAACTTTGTTGAAAGGATG
Source organism: Vicia faba (assembly GCA_948472305.1). Taxonomy (NCBI): domain Eukaryota; kingdom Viridiplantae; phylum Streptophyta; class Magnoliopsida; order Fabales; family Fabaceae; genus Vicia; species Vicia faba. Next base: position 843,422,829 of record OX451737.1, read on the forward strand.
ATTTTGCTGGGGAATATATCTTGAATGTCAGCTGTTATATGGTCGGATCCAAGCTTCACAATTTGTTGAGGATGAAGTAGTCAACTGCTATCTGGTCGGATCCAGGATTCACGACAACTTACTGGGGGAAGAGATGAATTAACTATTATCTGGTCGGATTCCAGGCTTTGCGGAAAATTTCTTGAAATTGAATAGTTATACGGTCGGATCCAGGATTCACAACAACTTACTGGGGATATGGAAGTTAACTGTTATCTGGTCGGATCCAGGCTTCGCAATAACTTGAAATGGTAATTACTATCTGGTCGGATCCAGGTTTCATGGTTTTTGGAAAGTTGTACTATTATCTGGTCGAGTCCAGGCTTCATAGTGTCTCTCTGGGGATCATAGTTAATTGTTATCTGGTCGGGCTCCAGGTTTCACAATAAACTGTTTGAAAAAAACTGTCATCTGGTCGGGTTTAGGCTTTGCAGATTTCTAAGGTTGATGAGGTCAATTGTTATCTGATCGGGTCCAGGTTTCACAATAAACTATTTGGGGATTTAGTTATTATCTGGTTAGTTTCTAGGTTTCACAAAGAATCTCCGAGGGTAATCGCTATCTGGTCGGATCCAGGCTTCACAACAACTTGTTGGGGTATAGGAAAACTCTACTGGGGAAAAGAAATTAAACCTTAGTCGGATTGAGTCCAGGTTCTTCTATATCTTTGAAGAGTTAGACTATTATCTGGTCGGGTCCAGGTTTCATATCATCTTGAAATTGAGATCAACTGTTATTTATTCGAGTCCAAGTTTGAGATACTTAAACTGTTATCTGGTCGAGTCTAGGTTTCAGAAACTTGAAGAAGTCAAGTTATTATCTGGTCGGGTCCAGGCTTCAGTAATAACTTGAAAATTGTGCTAATAACTGGTCGGATCCAGGCTTCATGGTATCTTTTTTTTGGAAATAGGCTTTGCTGACGGCTTTACTAGGGATCAGGGGTTGTGGCCCTATGATTTGCAACAATCTGAAAGAAAATTCCAACTGGAGAGTGTAGACTCAGTCGGGTAGGACAAACTCAACTTGGGGAGGATATACTCAACTGGGAAGGATAAACTCCGCTTGGGGATAATAGCCTTGGTCGGGGAAGATATGCTCAGCTGGGGAACTTTGTGGTGTCTTGATTGTTGTATGTTGGGGGAATTTAAACTCGGTTGGGGAGTTATGTGGTTCCCCGATGATTGTTAGGGAAATAAGAACCTGTTGGGGAAAGGTTTATTGCAGCCGTCCTCATGGGGATAATGATAATGAGATAACTCTGTGGGGATATTTCTTACACATTAAAGAGATGCTTATTGCTGCTTAGCAGGACACATGTGCCAAATAGTTTTTAATTATGTTCGTACGCATATGTTCATTCAATTTTAGTCATTGGACAAATTTGCATTCAAAACAAAGACAGAAATTTTGCACTTCAAAGTGTATTTGTATTGATATTTTTCCCATGAATAGGCGTTTTTGTACAGAGAGACGGAGATCCTAGTAAGAGGAAATTGTCGAAAGGAAAACAAACATTGATAATGAAAACAAAATAGCCATGTGAAATGATCTTATTGCCTTCCAACTCTATTATTGCCCCAATGTCTTTGAATGTCTCTTGTCGTTGATAGAAGTTGATTGGATTAATCTTGGACCGTTTGAACTTGGACCTTAATGATAAAATTGTCTGTATTGATTCCACGGGACATAGTCATACGCTTTTAATCCTTAACTTTTGCCTGGACCTCCCTTTCGGGTTTTCAGCCCACCAGGATACCCCTTTTTGCCCAAGTCGCCCTTTCGGGTTTTCAACTTGCCGGGTGTACAATATTTTGCATATATCCCTAATTGTTTCCCAAACCTTTTGGTTTGCCGGGATGCCCTTATTTTGCTTAGGTGTGTCAACCTAACGGGTCTCTTATGCGTAGTATTTTTTAACTATGTCTGTGTTTATGGGATGTGGGAAATATTTGCCATCCATGGTAGTCATCATCATGGCACCTCCAAAGAAAACTCTCTTGACAACAAATGTCCTTTCATAGGAGGAAGTCCATTTGCCTCTGGGGTCACCTTGTGGTAGAATGATGCGTTTTATCACCAAGTCACCAGCTTGATATACTCGAGGCTTGATCTTTTTGTTGAAAGCCTTGATCATCCTTTTTTGGTACGTCTGACCATGGCAAACAACAGCTAACCATTTTTCGTCAATCAAGTTCAGCTGATCCAATCTCGTTTGAATCCACTCATTTTCGCCTAAGCCTGCCTCAATCATAATCCTCAACGAGGGAATCTGAACTTCCACTGGCAGAACAACTTCCATGCCATAAACTAAGGAAAAGGGAGTTGCCCCAGTTGAGGTTCTAGCTGAAGTACGGTAACCATGTAGAGCAAACGGCAACATCTCATGCCAATCCTTATAGGTTACTACCATCTTTTGCATAATCTTCTTGATATTTTTGTTGGTTGCTTCGACTGCGCCATTCATTTTTGGTCTATATGGAGAAGAATTATGATGCTTGATCTTAAACTGAGTGCAAAGCTCAGTAATCATAGCATTATTGAGGTTAGTCCCATTGTCGGTGATGATCCTTTCGAGGATACCATAACGGCAGATGAGGTTGTGTCTGATGAATCTGGCTACCACATTCTTGGTGACTGAGGAAAATGAGGCGGCTTCGACCCATTTGGTGAAATAATCGATAGCAACAATAATGAAGCGATGTCCATTGGAAGCTGTGGGCTTGATCTCTCCAATCATGTCAATGCCCCACATTGCAAATGGCCACGGAGCGATTATGACATTCAGAGGGATAGGAGGCACATGGACCTTGTCAGCATAGATTTGGCATTTGTGACAGGTCCTTGAATGTTAATGGCAATTAGTCTCCATTATTGACCAATAGTAACCTGCTCTTATGATTTTCTTGGCCATCGTATGCCCACTTGAGTGAGTACCGAAGAGACCATCGTGCATGTCTTCCATAATTTCCTCTGCCTCCTTCTTGTCCATACATCGGAGTAGAGTCGAATCGTGGTTGCGTTTGTACAATATCCCGTTACTTAGGAAGAATTTGGATGCAAATCTCTGCAAGAACTTTCTGTCATTGATAGATGTCCCCTCTGGATACTTTTGTGTTTCAAGGTATCTCATCACCTCATGGTACCATGGCTTTTCCGCATCGATGTCAAGCTCATAGCAATGTGCAGGTTCATCGAATCTTTCAATTGTTATCATAGGGGCTTCGTTGTCCCATCTGACCTTGAACATTGAAGACATGGTTGCCAAAGCGTCAGCCAACTGGTTTTCTTCCCTAGGGAAGTGCTCGAACCTGATCTCTTCGAAGTAAGGAATTAGGCATAGCACAAGTTCCTTGTAAGGGATAAGATTAGGGTGTTTAGTGTCTCGATCTCCTTTTACTTGGCTGATCACCAAGGCGGAATCTCCAAATACATCTAAATGCTTGATTCTTAAGTCAATGGAAGCTTTCAGACCTAAGATGCATGCTTCATACTCAGCCATATTGTTTGTTCAATCGAAGCATAGTCTGGTAGTGAAAGGAGTGTGGCAACCTTTAGGAGAGATGATCACAACACCAATTCTGTTACCTAAGGCGTTGGAAGCTCCATCGAATACCATAGTCCATCGGGATCCTTGTTCAGGTCCGTCATACGGTCCAGGTTTCGCACAGTCGGTTACCAGCATGATGTCCTCATCAGGGAAGTCGAAGTTCATTGACTGATAATCATCCACGGCTTGATGGGCCAAATGATCTGCTAGTACACTTCCTTTGATGGCTTTTTGAGTCGTGTATTAAATGTCGTACTCAGTCAAGATCATTTTCCATCTGGCTATCCGTCCGGAAAGGGCAGGTTTCTCGAAGATGTACTTGATTGGGTCCATTTTAGAAATCAACAAAGTGGCATGAGTCAACATATACTGCCTTGGCCGGCGAGCAGCCCATGCCAGAGCGCATCAAGTTTTCTCGAGTAGTGAATATCTAGTTTCACAGTCGGTAAAATTTTTGCTCAGGTAATTAATAGCATGCTCTTTTCGGCCAGACTCGTCATGTTGGCCCAACACACACCCCATAGAGTTCTCTAGTACAGTCAAGTACCTGATCAAGGGTCTTCCTTCAACTGAAGGCATGAGAATAGGAGGTTCTTGTAGGTATTCTTTGATTTTGTCAAAAGCAATCTGGCATTCATCGTTCCATCTGACTACCTGATCTTTCATCAAGAGTTTGAAGAGTGGTTCACAAGTAGCAGTCAAGTGGGATATGAAATGGGAAATGTAATTGAGACGACCCAAGGATCCTATAACTTCTTTTTCAGAATGAGGGACTGGCATTTCTTGGATGGCCTTTATCTTGAAAGGATCAACTTCAATTCCTTTATTGCTGACAACAAAACCTAAAAGCTTTCCAGAGCGTACTCCAAACGTGCACTTGTTAGGGTTTAACCTCAGCTTGTACTTCTTCAGCCTCTCGAATAATTTGTGCAGGTGATCGAGATGTTCTTCTTCGGTTTGTGATATAGAAATCATATCATCCACATATACCTCTATCTCATGATGAATCATGTCATGAAATAAATCTACCATAGCCCTTTGATATGTTGCCCCTACATTCTTTACTCCGAACGGCATGACCTTGTAGCAGAAGGTACCCCATTATGTAACGAAAGTAGTCTTCTCCATCTCTTCGGGAGCCATCCTTATTTGATTATAGCCTGAGAAGCCATCCATGAAAGAGAAGACTTTATGCTAAGCAGTATTATCAACTAAGACGTTAATGTATGGTAGAGGGAAATCATCTTTGGGGCTTGCCCTATTCAGATCCCTATAGTCTATGCACATGCGAACTTTCCCGTCTTTCTTTGGCACTGGAACCACATTGGCAACCCATTGAGGATAGGATGTCACCACTAGGAACCCTGCATCAAATTGTTTCATCACTTCAGCTTTGATCTTTTCAGACATATCAGGCCTCATGCGGCAAACCTTTTGCTTGACAAGCGGACAGTCTTCTTTTGTCGGTAGATGATGAACTACGATGTCGGTATCCAACCCAGACATATATTCATAAGACCAAGCAAAAACTTCCACATAATCATGCAACATCTGAACCAACCTGCTCTTGACACTGCTTTACAAGTTAGCGTCGATCTTGATTTCCTTCTTATCTGACTCAGTACCCAAGTTGATAACCTCAACTGACTCTTCGTGCGGTTGAATAGATTTTTCCTCTTGTAATAGAAGTCTGGCTAGTTCTCCTAGTATGTCACAATATTCCTTGCTTTCGTCTTCGGCTTGGTTGATAGGATATTCAAAGTCATAGTCGGCAATAGTAGAGTCATTGGCAATAGGATCCAGAGTGGATGTGGACCTGCAAGACTGTGTGTGTGTGTGCATGTAAGATACATGAGTATTTTTTTAAAAAATGTAATTGAAAGAAAGGAAAGATAATGAACACAAATATTCGAATGCAAAAGAGTCCAATATGATGAATGATCATATGATTAGATGAACATAAATAAAACCCTTGACAAATGGACCAAAGTGCCCTGGGCCAGGCAAATGACTAAAAAGTCATTGTTAAAATATTACAGGAAACATGTTCTTGAATTGAAAGAAAGGCAATAACAAGTAGATTACTCTTCAATGAAGGAGATGGGCACAAAGTCCTTTGTATGCCAATTCTTCAGCTCTGTAGTAGTTGGATACACCCATTCTTCAAATGTGGATTCTTCTTTAGAGTTACCCACGGCGTTGACTTCATGGCTTCCAATGCGGAGAGGTGGCTTTCCAGCACGAGCACACCTCACTTCCCTCTGAGCTTTACCAGTGAATCCCAACCCAAATTTGTCCGTTTTAAAAGGGATATCGAGGAGTTGCCCCCAAGTATCACAATTTCCTTCTTCAATTATCGCGCGGGCATCCTTGACTGAAACCATCTTTGGTGTGGCCTTAACAGCTTTAGGCTCATCAGAAGAAAGTAGCCGCAATCATCGGTGGTACAACCTCAAAGGCTTGACATGGGGTTTCAATGAATTCTCCGTCCATCTATACATACTTGAAAGAGTTAAGGTGGCTCACCATAAACTCTTCTTCCCCACAGATGGTGACTATTCTGCCCTTGACTGGATATTTGAATTTCTGGTGGAGGGTTGAGGTTACTGCCCCAGCTTTATGGATCCACAGGCGACCTAACAGACAGGAATAGGCCGGACGAATATCCATAATATAGAAGGTGGAGTTGAAGGTTTGGGAACCCACTTTGATTGGAATATCTACCTCTCCATGAACAATCCTCTTTGATCCATCAAACGCCCTTACGATGATATCACTTGGCTTCAATATTAAATCTTCACAGTCAAGACGGTCTAACGCCCCCTTTGGTAATACATTCAGAGAAGAACTAGTGTCGACTAGCACATGTGCTAAGGTAGTCCCTTTGCACACGATAGAAACATGTAAAGCTTTATTGTGATTATTCCCGAGAGGTGTTAAGTCAATATCTGAAAATCCCAAGCCATTATCAGTTGTTAGGCTAGCCACGAAATTCTCAAATTGGTCTGTTGTTGTCTCATGGGGGACATGAGCCTTTTTCAGGAACTTGATTAATGTCTGAGCATGGGCATCAGAGCAAAGCAGCAATGACAACATTGAAATCTTAGAGGGGATTTGCCCCAATTGTTTTACAATTTTGAAGTCGCTTCTCTTGATGATCTTCAAAATCTTGTCCATTTCATGGGCGGAGGGTTCTTTATTAGCTACATCTTTGGAAGGTACCTCAATCACACCAGGCTCAACAACCTTCCCTTTCCCTTTTGTCTTGGTACTCAGCTTGGCGACAGTAATGCGGATGGGCGTCTTTGTAACTACTAGAGGTGAGATATTGGGTGAGAATATTCTCCCAGTTCTAGTTACTTTGTTTGAGCCATCTAAGTTTCCAACATCGTCATCTTTTCCTTCTCCGATCCACGCATCTTGTTTAGTCCCATGATAGAACACCTCAGCACCGTAATTCCATGGTACCGCTTTGTTTGAAGAGTAAGGAATCGGTCTAGGATTAATAATTATTAATGGGGCAATGGTGGGTTCATTCGAAATCCTAATAGGACCTTTGGAGGTGATCCTAATAGGTTTGTTTGAGATGGTAATAATGGAGAGGTCTTCACATTTGTTGATCAAACTCTTGGCAAATGGAGTCTTTTCAAATAGAATTTCGTGGCTATCCATCAGGCGTTGTATGCCTTTCTTCAGCCTTTCACAAACATTGTGTCGTCTTGTACAGCACACACAGTCTTTTTTACAGCCAGGGAAGATCCCAGCTTTCAACAGATTGTTCTTGATTATATTTAGCGGAGTAGTCAAATCTTCAACAGAGGTAACAAAAATTGTATCTTCGACAGCATTAACACCTTTGTCATGCTTCAGCATTGGAGCGGTAATTACATTTGGCATTGGAGGAGGATCAAATTCAATAGTTTTGTTGTCAATTAAATCCTGGATTTTGTTCTTCAAGGCCCAACACTGGTCAGTCTCATGTCGGGGGTTGTTTGAATGGTAAGCACATTTAGCGTTTGGATTATACTTTGGTGACGAGGTGTCAGGGTTGGCGGGAGGATCGTGCAACTTCACTAAATTAGCCTTGAGAAAATGTTGAAGGGCTTGAGACACTGACATGCCTAACCTTGTAAATTGTCTTCTTGGAGTTTCAAAATGTTGATGATTTGCGGATGGTCTTGGAGTAGGAGTTGGATTGGAGATTCGAACAGCATTGACAGACGAACGATCATTCTTCTTGGTATGCGCCCTTGCCCCATACACAACATTAACTTCCTTCTTTGCATCAAAAGGTTTCTTGATAGGATTGATGGTGGAGGTAGATGCCACAGAGATCTTCCCACTTTTGATGCCACTTTCCACTCTTTCACCGGTTAAGATTAGTTCGGTGAAACCAGAAGAAGAGCAGCCAACCAACAGATTAAAGAAAGGACCAGATAAAGTGCCCATGAACATGTCAATGTGCTCCCTATCAGTCAAAGGAGGTTGGACTCTACTAGCAAGGTCTCTCCACTTTTGCGCATATTCCTTAAATCCTTCATTCTTTCCCATGGTCATATCTTGTAACTGAACCCTTGTTGGCGCCAAGTCGGCATTGTATTGATACTGATGGTATAAGGCGGTAGCTAAATCCTCCCAAGTGTTAATACGAGAACCATCTAACTGATAAAACCATTCAAGTTGTGTTCCAGCCAAGCTCTCTTGGAAAAAGTGAACCCAAAGCTTCTTATCAGAAGTGTGCGGCTGTATCTTGTGTACATAAGATTTCAAATGGAGTTTGGGACAAGAAACCCCATCGTACTTTGCAAATATTGGTACTTTAAATTTATGGGGAATGATTACCCCAGAGATCAAACCCAAATCATCAAAATCTAAACCGGGGACGACTTGAATTTCAACAGCTTTCAATCTGTCTTCTAACTGCTTGTATTTCATGTCAACGGGTGGATACTGCTCGTTGAAATAATCATCATCAGATTCTTGATTATTAGCACATTTAGCCTGAGTAATCTTGACCTCACCGACTTGGTTCTCGTCCTCTTCAGATGAATCTTCTTCAACTGGGATTTGACGGATTGTCTCCTTGAATCTTCTACCCATGCTGAGTAGAGCTTTCTTCTTTGGCTTTTTCTTAACTGCCAGCAAAGCCATCATATCTTGCTGCCCCTTGGCTAGGGCGAGTAGAGCTTCCTGAAACTGAGAGTTCTGGGTTTGGAGTTCCGTCACAGTTTTCTCTAGATCCATCTTGCTGAAATAAACAGCAGAAAGATAAGGAAACCTGTTATGCAAAAACCTGTCATGTTATGATGCATGGAATATGTATATGCAAATGATTTCAAGGATTAATGAAATTTAAATTTGTATAGACAAAAGAATGAACAAACGTAAATTCTCATTAGACAAAACAAGAAAGATTACATCATGCCTCTTGGGCTTACAAAATAGCTTTCTAGGATAAAAGACCGAACGCATCCTCTTTGGCGCGAGATAAGCGTTCACATTCTGCTATTCTTGTAGTTGTTTTGTAAGCTCCAAGACTCTCTTCTCACTAGCATAGAACTGAGCCTCGAAAGTGTCTCGTTCTTCCTTCAGCTGGATCCAACCCTTTTGTAAGTCTTCGAGAAAGGTAGGCATGTCCGGATGGAGGATAGTATAGCGAACATTTCCTTCGACCACAGGTTCCATAATGATTGGTAAGATGGAGGGATAAGGCATCACAAGTTTCTGAGCGCGAGCTCGTACCCATTTAAGGTAAGTCTTGAGGGGAATGGAATTCTTGTGTCCTAGCGTCTTACTATCCACTTTGTTCACCATCCTCTATGCTCGAATAAATCTCTGACAGTAACCTTGATTGTCGCTCTCTTAGTCAAATACCAAACCTTGAATAAGCATCTCACGGGGACCAGGCGTAACCAAACTGTCTTAAGTCTAAGAAAGGGTTGTAGGTGATACCTCCTCTAATGCCAAGTAAAGGGATATTAGGTAATTCTCCACAACGGTCGATGATAGTAACATTCTCCAAAGAGCGGGGACACCAATGAATATCTGAATGTCTGAGCGTCATCAACCTATGTGACCACCTTGAACCTAGCTCATTCTTCAATATAGATTGGGGAAGGTGTGAAATAAACCATCTTGCCAAAAGAGGAGTACAACACATAAGGATACCTCTTTTCCTCGTGTTACGAGTGTGAAAGGAATGAAGGATGTCCCCTAGCAAAGTAGGCACTGGGTTATGAGACATGAATATTTTGACGGCGTTCATATCTATGAGTTGGTCAAGATTTGGAAACAAAACCATCCCATAGATAAGGAGAGCCACAATTTCCTCAAATGCTTGCAAATCCAAAGAGTTCCAACAGTTTTGGGCTTTCTCAAACAAGAACTTTGCTAGGAAACCCTTGACACCACTCCTTGTTTCCCAATTAGTTGTGATATCAGATGGTTGCAAATGTAGAGCTTGAGCAATATCTTCTGGCTTTGGATCTATTTTCGTACCGTTGAAAGGTAGTTGATTGAGAATGGGAATCCTCAAGAGTCGGGAGAATTCTTCCAAAGTTGGCACAAGTTGATAATCGGGAAATGCGAAGCAATGGTGTAGGGGATCAAAGAACTGAAAGAGCACCTTCATCATGTCTTTATCAGTGTTGGAAGTGACCAAGTTTAGTAGGCGACCATGTCTTTCAGTAAATGGAGAATTTTAGGAATCCTTAATGCTAACTCTTTGAGTTGAGGAGGGATCCTTACGAGATTGACTTGAATGGTTTTCCTGCGAATAGAATCCATGTCCTATAAAACAGAACAAAGATAAATCCCAAGATCCTTAAAATGGTTAGTAAGTATGAGTATGGTGTTATGATGTTTATGATGTCATGTACAAGTAGATATGTACAAACAAAGCAAAGAAGTCCATAGGTTTAGGCTTGCATGGAGTCTCATAGGTAAGTACCCTCTTGAAGTTTAGTTGGCTCAAACCTGTCCTAGTAATAATAACCGGGTTCTAAGGAGCTCAATATCACTGATTTGTTTTCTCGGGCATTGTTTCAGCGCAAGCCTCTTTAATGGTGACCGAAATATCCCAAAAAACCAAACCTTAATGAGTGTAGTATCGAGTATCTACCAACTTCGGACTGCACCAAATCCGGTCATCTCACTATGTCCTAAAGGCTAAGTTGGTCAAGTAAAGGTTCTAAAAGTTCATTAGTGCTTCATGACATCACTCAGCGGCCCCGTATTCTCCTTGACTACTCAAGGTCCACTGGTACCCACAAATATGTCGCACTAACGTAGCTATTTCTTAGACCGTATCAATATACCCTGCACAGTTTCCACAACATATTGCTACTTACCTATAAGGTTCCCAAATTCGGGTAGAGGATTCAAACCCAAACAAAGAACCAAAATGTAAAGCACACAAGTCAAACAAAGAAAGCAAGTAAATGTGATCTAAACCCTAAGGTAACCCCCACTTTTATAATTATCCCCAGCAGAGTAGCCAGTTCTGTGATGCGGTGGGAGAACTGACTTGAAGGTTTTGCGTTTTATCGCAAATGTTGCGGTTAGCAAGAGTCGCCACCGACTTTTCTTTTATCCAAAAGGAAAGGTAAAAAAGCACAGGAAAGACCTTTGAGATTGTTTCTTGAGTTCGGGGGGTAGATTATGAAAATGGAAGGTATTAGCACCCTTTTCATCCATGGTTTTCCATGGGCTCTTAGTTACTTGCTAGATCACTTGCTTTTGTTTGAAATTGTGATTTGTGTGGTTTTAAAAGTATTTTGTAAAAGAGGCCATTGTTTCGGCAATCTTTGTAAGGATTCTCGTGCGTAAGAATGTATACAAAGATGTTTGTTTTTCTGAAAATGTTTTCAAGTTTGTAAGATGTTTTGAAATGTGTGTGTTTGTTTTGAAAATAGCAAGGATATTTGTTTGAAATGGAGCAAGTAACCAAAAGTAATCTACCTACTCAAATGTCTTTATTGTTCATTTTATTTTCCTTTGATATTGTTGTCTTACCATTGATTTGATAAGCAACCCTATCTTTGGATGTAAACGGGACGGGCGTGGGTCATCGTATGACCATGATTAGCAATGTTGCAAAGTATCTTAGCATTTTGAGGGATTAAGATCATTTTTGTAAGGCAACTTTGAATAGCGTCATCGAGGGACTATGATCTTGTTGTTTTTTTTGCTAAGATACCTCACATACGTAATATGACCATTTTTGTACAAGGCAACCAAGTTGAGAACCCTAGGGGTGCTTGTGTGCAAGTGTATCATTTTCATGCTTGATTTTTTTCTTGAATTAGGGTTTTCTATTTGATTGGTTTTATCTTGCCATACAAACCCTAGTTACTAGCATTTATATTTGAAAGCGATAAATTGCGGAAATGTAAAGTCCTACGCTATTACAATCATTTGAGGATGGGGTGTACAAATTTACAAATGGGGATTGAAAGAAATTAAATTCCTAATTATCTATTACAACCATATTGAATAGCCATGAACAAAATATATGAAGCATGTAAAAATAAAGAAAAATGAAAGGAAAATAAAACATTTTGGATCATTATGTGTCGACACATGCCGTAAAATCAAGCTTCTCGAATGCAAATTTGTTTTGATGAAGATAAATCATGATTGATAAAGAAGGCAAAAATTATTGATCAAGCTAAAAGCCTCTTTAGGTGAACTCTTTGGTTCAAGCCCTTAGCAAATTTTAAGGTATAATGATAATACTTACCTTGAACTTAAGATATAGATGCTCAATGGTCAAAAGAAACATTTTATATTGTCCAACTCTTTATTCAAGTATTTTCAAAGAAAAAATTCAATTTTCATTTGAGTGCAATCGATTTGCATGTTAGTGCAATCAATTGCATGCTTCAGTTTTTCAAAACATGGCTACTGACTTCCAGTGCAATCGATTTGCATGGTTGTGCAATCAATTATACACTCAAAATATTTGGAAATCTGGCTACTGGAACTCCGTGCAATCGATTTGCATGGTTGTGCAATCGATTTCACACTCAAAAAATTTGGAAATCTGGCTACTGGAACCCCGTGCAATCGATTTGCATGGTTGTGCAATCGATTTCCTGCTGTATGGTTTTGAAAAACAGCTGCCTTACACCTGCCTGTTCATGATGCTATTTCATGGAAAACTTTTCACTCAATCTTGGAAATTGTTCATGATTTTTTACAAACCTTTTCTTCAAAGGTCACTGCATTTTAGCCTAAAAACGAACCAAATGATGATGATTGAAATTAAGAGTTTAAAGTTAAGGAGACTTACCTTGCAGCTAGAATTTATGTTTTGAGCTTGAGGTGTTGCCTTGTGGACTGTTATGACCTTTTTCAGTTATGAGATTTTTTAAGAGTTTGTCAACAAAACTTCTGGTTTTCTTTCTAATTTTTCTAACATCTCTCCCCTTTTTTTCTCTAACCTCTTTGTCTTGCAAATGCTTCTTCTATTTATAGGCAAGAGTTTTATGCATATGAGTTGACTAAGTTTGCAAGACAGCATGTTATGGTTTGGTTGGGTTACAAAAATCAAACTATGTCAACTACTCCATAGTCCCAAGGTGAAGTACCAAAGTTGCGGGTATAAAGGAGCTACTTCCCATGATTTATGGTGGAGTATAATCAGCAACAAGCAAGGTATGGGCTCAAGACAAACTTTGCACAAAAAGCTTGCTTTTCAAGAATAGCAATGGTGCCTTTATGCCATAAATGGAAAAGATGTTTTGGACAATGGCTCAAACACTTGGGTAATAGCTCAAGATCTTGTGTAAACATTAAATTATGATGAGATTTGCAAGCAAAGAAGCCTGTAACATAAGATTATGCAGCAAATCATGAGAGTTTTATTATGCGTTCTTCACTTAGAATGACTTGCAATTCAAAGATGGATGGCCAACTTCAAGCCCTTGAATCTCCTAGCTCAAGTATGATAAATTTATGCTCTTGGATGTTTTGAAAAGCTTGAAACATCCTCTATAACTTTCATGTTGGCCATTTTAACAAAATCATCTTGGAACTATGTGAAAAAATGCCAAGAAGTTAGGGTGAAATCCTGACCAAAATCTGTTGAAAATTTCTCTAAGTGTTAAATGAAAATGTCATGACTTCATGAATTTATAACTCAAAATCCAAGCACTTATAGGAGAAGTTGTGTAAAGCAATGTTGTATATATCATGGAGATCTACAACTTTTATGTTGAAAGTTTCCCTTGAACTGTCTTGCATCTTAGTGAAAGAATGGCATGAAGTGATGAAATTATCATGTATAAAACACTTAGAAAATTTCTAAGTCTTGGAAATCTTGACTTTTCAAGTTGACTTTTGACTTTCTTGACTTCTTGATGATCAAGCTTGATATTCTTGAATGTCTTGATGACATTTGATCTTTGGAATGTAATGTTGACCAAAAAGTCAAAGTTTGACTTTCTAATATGCAATTGACCATTTTTCCCTTGTGCCAATTCCAAGCCTAAATTGATGTATGAGTGCTGCAAACTTGACTTCATAGAAGATCTTGTGAGAGAATCCTTGAGAAATGAGAGGGAAAATTTTGGGGTACAACACCTGCTCCTCGTACTGAGAAGGAAGTTAGAGGATTCTTGGGACGTTTGAATTATATCGCCAGATTCATTTCTCACCTGGCAGCTACTTGTGGGCCAATCTTCAAACTATTGAAGAAAGATCAAGTAGTCAAATGGAATGATGAATGCCAAGTTGCTTTTGACAAAATCAAAAAATACTTACAAGAGCCTCCTGTATTGATGCCACCAGTCGAGGGAAGACCGCTGCTCATGTATCTGACTGTTTTAGAAAACTCAATGGGGTGTGTCTTGGGGCAGCATGACGAGTCTGGCCGAAAAGAGCATGCTATTTACTACCTGAGCAAAAAGTTTACCGACAGTGCAACCAGATATTCACTGCTTGAGAAAACTTGTTGCGCTCTAGCATGGGCTGCTTGCCGGCTAAGATAGTATATGCTGACTCATACTACCTTGTTGATATCTAAAATGGATCCGATAAAATACATCTTCGAGAAGCCTGCTCTTTCTGGGAGAATATCTAGATGGCAGATGATCCTAACAGAGTACGACATACAGTATACTACCCAGAAAGCTATAAAGGGCAGTGTGTTAGCTGATCACTTGCTCACCAAGCTGTAGAAGACTATCAGTCCATGAAGTTTGAATTCTCGGATGAAGACATCATGACATTAGACAATTGCGAAGAAATCAGGCCATATGACGGACCTGAACAAGGATCCCGTTGGACCTTGTTTTTTGATGGAGCATCTGATGCACTTGGTAATGGTATCGGTGTTGTACTCATATCTCTGGAAGGGTTTCATACTCCCTTTACTGCCATACTTTGCTTCAATTGTACGAACAACATGGCAGAATACGAAGCGTGCATCTTTGGTCTCAGAGTTGCCATAGACTTGGGGATCAAATCATTGGATGTATTCGGAGACTCAGCCTTGGTCATCAGTCAGATCAAAGGGGAATGGGACACCAAACACCCTAACCTTATCCCTTACAAAAAACATGTTTTGACATTGCTACCACACTTTGAGAAAATTACCTTCGAGCATTTCCCGCGAGAAGAAAATCAGCTAGCAGACGCTCTATCCACAATGTCATCTATGTTTAAACTTAATTGGGATAACGAGGCTCCCCAGATCACCATCGAACGAATGGATGAACCAACATACTGTCACAAGATTAATATAGAAGAAGTAGTGGACCAGCCTTGGTTTCACGAAGTCAAGAGGTATCTCGAGGCTCAAGAATATCCAGAAGAAGCGTCAATCAATGATAAAAAGTTCTTAAGGAGATTCTCTGCTGAGTTCTTCGTTAGTAATGGCATCATGTACAAACGCAATCATGACTCTGTGTTACTTAGGTGCGTAGATAAGGTTGAAGCAAAAAGGATCATGGATGAATTACATGAAGGCACTTTTGGCACCCATTCTAGTGGGCATACGATGGCAAAGAAAATCCTATGGGAAGGCTATTACTGGTCTACCATGGAAGCAGATTGCTATCAACACTCTCGAACCTACCATAAGTGTCAAATTTATGCTGACAAGGTGCATGTACCTCCGGTTCCTTTGAATGTCTTGACGGCTCCTTGGCCCTTCGCTATGTGGGGAATATATATGATTGGGGAAATCAAGCCGACAGCCTCCAATGGACACCGCTTCATCCTAGTGGCCATTGACTATTTTACAAAATGGGTGGAGGTCGCTTCCTTCGCTTCCGTCACCAAGAACGTTATTGCCCGCTTCATCAAGCAAAATCTCATTTGCTGGTACGGTATCCCCGAAAGGATCATCACTGACAACGGTACAAATCTCAACAACACTATGATCACCGCCTTGTGCGAGCAATTCAAGATTCAACATCACAATTTTTCTCCCTATCGGCCAAAGATGAATGGTGATGTCGAAGCTGCGAATAAGAACATTAAAAAGATCATACAGAAAATGACAGTCACATACAAAGACTAGCATGATATGTTACCATTCTCTCTCCACGGATATCGTACCACGGCCTGCACATCAACCGGGGAAACACCTTATTCTTTGGTTTACGGTATGGAAGTTGTCTTGCCTATCGAGGTTCAGATCCCCTCTCTGAGGATTATGAAGGATTCAGAGTTGAACGAAGACGATTGGATCCAGACTCGACTTGATCAACTGAACTTGATTGATGAAAAGAGACTAACTACTATTTGCCATGGTCAAATCTATCAAAAACAGATGATCAAGGCTTTCAACAAGAAAGTCAGACGCCAAGTGTATCAAGTTGGAGTCTAGTGATCAAACGCATCATATTGCCACAAGGTGATCCCAGGGGAAAATGGACTCCTACCTATGAAGGACCATTTGTAATAAAAAACATATTCTCTGGTGGGGAAATGATCTTGACCACCATGGATGGCGACGACCTGCCGCACCCTGTGAATGCAGACATAGTCAAAAGATACTATGCATAAGAGACCCTCTAGGTTGACATACCTAGGCAAAACAAGGGCATCCCGGCGAACCAAAAAGGTTCGAGCAAAAATTAGGGATAAAACAAAAAAAAATCTGTACACCCGGCAAGTTGAAAACCCGAAAGGGCGACTTGGGAAAAAAAGGGTTTCCCGGTGGACTGAAAACCCGAAAGGGTGGTCCAGGCAAAAGTTAGGGAATTAAAGTGTATGACTATGTTCCATTGGATCACTTTACGGACAACCTTTGGCTTCTACTGACAAACTCAGAGGTTCTGATCAATTCAATCATCTTTGGACGAGGCAACAAATAGACAAGATGCTCGGAGATACGAAGGCTATAGCAGAATGGAAACCTCATGGGATTTTTGTACACATAGCTATCTTTTCTTTGTATCAAAATTTTCATTTTTTTTACGACAGCATTCTCTTACTAGAATGTTTGTCTCCTTGTACAAAAAATACTTATTCAAAGTCAAATACAAAATATTCCTTTGAAAGTGCAAAAACTATTTGTCTTTTCTTTACACTTGTGTTTTGTTTACAAAAACGTCCAATGATTCATTGTTGAGCATATGCATTTGAACATAATTACTGTTTACAAATAAACGAAATGAAAAGAGACAATTACTGATAGATTGAAAGGCTAGGAAAATATCTCTAAGCTATTCCATAAGTAAACCCCTACAGTACGTCATTTAAATCCCCAGCGGAACAAAGTATCTAAATATTAATCCCCAGTAGAAGTCGTCAAATTTCTCAGGATTCCCTAATAAGATTTTACAAACAGTACATGGCATGGCCCTTACAACAGAATTTATTTCTCTAAACAGAAATTTATAAACACTTCAACTTCACAACATGAAGACTTACACTCCATATCCTCAACAGCAGTCGGGGATTTATTTTCCCTAAATCAAACAGCAATGCAGCAAATCAACTCACATACGCATACATCGCATTCATATATCATAAACATTGATAAACATGAATGCATACAACGTAAACCCATTATGCATATATTTAATGTATCATGACTTGGCACTTTAGCTAACATTTTTATTTTCTAGGATAAGATTAACAGTTATCATTAACAATGATCAGAACTTTCAGATACAGTTCAGATACGCTCCAGATACGGATGTCATCCTGATACTCATTCAGATTCAACTTTCAGATATAGTTCAGATACGCTCTAGATACGGATGTTATCCTGATACTCATTCATATTCAACTTTCAGATACGCTCCAGATACGGATGCCATCCTGATACTCATTCAGATTCAACTTTCAGATATAGTTCAAATACGCTCCAGATACGGATGCCATCCTAATACTCATTCAGATTCAACTTTCAGATACAGTTCAGATACGCTCCAGATACAGATGCCATCCTGTTGTACCCCAAAATTTCCCCTCCCATATTTCTCAATACATTTCAAGTGAGGTCCTCAAATTGCTAAAGCAAGTCCAAGGGTTGACCAGACAAACTCTCTCCTAAGGCAGTCTACCCCAAATTAGGGTTTCAGTTTGCATCAAGATGTTTGATTCCAAAGGTTCTAAAATGCTCACCATTATCCTAAAATGTTCTCAAGATGATCCATGTCAAGTTTCAAGCCTTGTAGAGAAAGTTTGCTCAGTCAACTGCTCAAAGGCCTGAAAATCGACTGTGCTAGGGAAAAAGTCAATTGTGTCCCACATACAGTCAAACTTCAATATTTTTGGTCAACATCCTCATTTTTAAGTATTATCCATCATTTTATAAAGGGTTGATCATGATTCCTCAAGGATTGATGACAATTCATCAAAACCTAAAAGTTGCTAAATTAGGGTTTTGTAGGAAAAGTCAACTCAACTTTGACCAAGCATAACTTTCTCATACTTTATCAAAAATGACCCATCCGAATCTAATTTTGAAGAGGATGCAATTCCCTACAATTCATCTTCATCTCCCAAGTTCAAAATATGCACTCACAAGAAGATATAAATTTGGACATTATAGGTCATTTTGAAAAGTCAACAAAAACACCTTTTTGTCAAAGCTTCATACATGAACATGGAAGACTCAATTGAGATGAGACCAAAAGGTTTGCTTAGAGGACATCTTAATATTTCTAAAAAGTCAAAGAACACCTCTCTAGGGTCAAAATTGAGGAAGTTATGCATTGGCAAAGTTGACCTTTTTTGCAAAATTGCCAAAAGTCAAAAGTGGCCAAAATTGCAATTTATGTCAAAAGGGCCCAAATATTTATGCTTGCATTGAGTTTGTAACATGACCCACAACCCATGATCATACCCACTTGTCTTTATTTCATTTTTGTCATTTATTTTGATTTTTATTTCAATTAAATCAAATAAAATCAAAATAAAATCATGAAAATATCAAAACTAATCAAAGCTTGAGATTTTGTGCATGTTTAGGTCTCTTATACAGCTGAAAAGAGAATCAAATCGTGCAAGATTCAAATGGACACAAAAAGATTGGATTTTCTCAATTTGGAAAGATTTGCATAAAGGATCAAATATTGAATCAATGATCATTATTGGAGAAGATTTGAAACCAAATTGCAACCCTAATTCATTCTAGGGTACATATAGAACAAGTGCAAACCAAAAGCAAGGAGATGGGAGGCGTGCAAAGGTGAAAGAAATTTCCAAAAAATCAAGAAAAGTTGCAAACTGTTTTCTCAGTTCCAGGCTTCCTCAAGCCATTCCAGTCACACAAGTCGCTTCCTGGACGTTATAGGATCCTATTCCAATCCTTAGCAAGCTCCCTCAAGCCCAGAAACACGCTGTAAGTACCCCACGACTTCCATGTTTTTTTGAAATCGTATCTCATAATTCTGGCATTAATAGCATATTTTATGGACATATTCTGAATCCTTGAAACATTTGCAAGCTAATGATAATACTTAATTGCATTTTTGTTAACCATACAGAAAGTTGCCATGATTAGGGTTTCAGTTTCGTTTTTAGGGATTTTGCTTGCAGGAACAATTAGCCATGGATAGTAGTACCATGATGCCTGTGAGGTTGCAACAAGTTGATTGGTACCATTGGTATTGATTTATCATGCGTGCATAGAATTTTGGAGGATCACAGGGTTGTACCTACGCCCAGATAACCGTAGGTAAAAGTTGTTTCACTTTTAGCAACGGAGGGAGGAAGAAGAAAGGTTGTGTGGCAGGCAGTGACTGGCCCATTCAAAAATTTGCGTGTTTTGATAATTATTATTTTGTGTTTTCCATATATTGTTTGTTTGTTGTTCCATGTACACAAAGACATGCTAGCTCAGATGGTCAGCATTGTTGTGGAAAATCCAAAGGGCCTGGGTTCGATTCCCAGGTCCCCATATTGTTCAATATTATTTTTATTTAAGCAATCAGGTGTACAAGCGTCCAGTAAGTCCACCATACACGATCAATATCCAGCCAACAGGTCATCCACAAGCCAGACCCAAGGTCTCCCAATGATGATTCACAGTACACCCTAGTCAAGCAAGCGCATGAGATCATGAAAAGTCAAAACGGACCAAGGTTTATTGGGCCCAGAAGCTTCTATTGGCACCCCCCCTTCTTGCTACAAAACCAGGCCCATTTCTTTTCTTTTATATTTTTCTTTTATTTAAATTTCTCTTATTTAAATTTATTTTCTAATCAAAAATTAAATTCCTTTTTTACAAAATCATAAAATCAATTTCATCAAATTAGAATTTAGGTTTTTTTATTTATTTTGTAAAATTAATTTAATATTAGTTTAATTTAATTTTAGGGTAATTCTAACCTTTTTGTAAATAATTTAAAATCAATTAGAAAATTAGGTTTTGTGCTTGATTATGTTTTATTTCTTTTCATAAAATAACAAATACAAAAATAGGTCAAATTAATTATTTCTCTTAATTTAAATTAATTAGTAATTAGGTTTGTATTTATTCAATTAAAACCTTAATTTCTCAAAATAATCAAAAACCACAAAAATATGATTTTTCTTTCAATTAGGTTTAGACGGGGTCAAAACGCTAATTTTTTCTCATTCTTAATTCATCGGGCGCGTTTTACTATTTTTTGTGATATTAATGTAACTGCTCATGGGATGTAATAGTTTAATTAGGATTTCTCTTTTATTTATCGTTTTACAGGTTTTTGGCTATGTAATTAATCCCCCTCCCCGAAGCCTTGTAATAGCGTAGTTTTATTTCTCACATTTTAATTTTCGCAAATATTAAATGTTAGATGTATGATAATAGGATTGCATGATAAGATTGTATGTTAATTTTAAAATGGTTAGCAAACCCTAACGGTGCAAAGATAATAACTGAAATCAAATCACTCGCACACGTGCACTCCTAGGGTATACTCTCACTTCGGTTGCCTTCGGTAAGCGATCATTAAGTATAGGGTGTCTTAGTGGTGGCCCTCCTGTCTAAACAAAGATCAAATGTCTCGTTCGGAAATGTTGCCTCGGAAACATCGCCTCAGAAATGTTGCCTCGAATATGATCTTAAGACATTAGGGTTATTACTAAGACGTCCTAACATTGCTTTAGTGATCGTACGTCCCTTGCGAATTGACCCTTACAACTCCAACGATGGTGCTACTTACTCTTTAATAGTGGGATAGCACTGTCTAAAGGAAACGAGAACATAAACAATATTTTTTCGAGTAGGTAGATGCTAGTGGGTACTTGCTCAAATCAAACTTTTTCACACCAAACACTTCTTTTCAAACAAAGTTTTCAAAAACAACTTCGTAATACTCTTTAGGACAGAAACAAGGGTTAAAACAAAGTAAAACAAAACTTTTCAAAACAAACACACACAAGCAATTTTAAAAGATGAGCAAGTACCTAAGAGCCCATGGAAAACCATGGATAGAAAGGGTGCAAACACCTTCCCTTTCTATAATCTACCCCCCCCCCCCCCCCCCCCCCCCCCCCGTACTCAGAATATCTCAAAAAAGGAATTTTTTTTTGTGCTTTTTTCCTTTCCAGTTGGATAAAATAAAAGTCGGTGGCGACTCTTGCTTACCGCGATATTTTGGGAATAAAAAAACGCAAAACACAAACCAGTAAAAATAGTCAGTTCTGCCATCATATCACAGAACTGGAGACTCTGTTGGGGAGTAAATTAATAAGTGGGGTATACCTTAGGATTTAGGTCATCATATTTGCTTCTCTTGTTTGTTTTAGTTGCTTTACTTTTAAGGGTTTTGTATTGGGAGTTACTATAGATCCTAACCCGGATCTGGGGGACACCTTTTAGGTAAGTAGCAATAAACTGTGAGGGAACTGTAAGGCGTAGACCGATACGGTTGAAGCAGTAGCTATGTTGATGTGGCACATTGGTTGGTACCGGTATCCCTTGTGGAGAAACGAGGAGAATATGGGGCTGTTATATGTGTCGTTAAGCATCAACTGACCTTAGAACCCATAATTGACCAACTTGGCCAGTAGGAAGTAGTGAGATAGCCGGCCTCAGTGTAAAGCTAAGAACTGGTTGATACTAGATGCTACACTCATTGAGACCATACTCTCGAGATAGTTCCGGCAGCAAGAAAAGATTGCGTGAGCTGAAACCATGACCGATGGAGGATGGTAAGTGATATTGAGAACCTCTAGAACCCGGTTATTATTGCTAGGACAAGTTGAAACCAACTAAACTTCAAGAGGGTAATACCTAGACCCCATGCAAGCCTTAAACTTAAGGGCTTTTGTGTGACTTGTTTGCCTTTACCATGTTTGTTATCTGCTATACCTGTGTTATTGTTACCATGACATCATGCATCATAACATAGCATGCATACTTCATTATACTAACCATTTCAAAGACCGAGGGGATTTATCTTTGTTCTGTTTTGCAGATTATGACTTCTGTGCGCATAAACACCATCCGAGTTAACCTTGTGCAAATACCTGCTCAACTCAAAGATTTAGCCTCGAGAGTTTCTGATACTTCTTCATTCATTAGGAGACATGGTCAACTTCTTGGCTTGGTTACCTCAAAATTTGATGAGCAGATGACGAGTATGCTTTTCAAGTTCTTCGATCCTGTGCATCATTGTTTCACTTTCCCGGATTATCAGCTAGTTCCCACTATGGAAGAGTTTTCTAACTTATTGGGCATATCCATCCTTGAGCAGGTGCCCTTCACAGGTTTGGAAGAGACTCCTAGACCAGAAGACATTGCTTCATATTTGCATCTAAAAAGGGTTGATATAGTATCCAATTGGGAGACACGAAGCGAGGTTCAAGGTTTCTTAGCCAAGTTTCTGATAGATCAAGCTCAACTATTCTGGGATAACTTGGATTTTCAGGCTTTTGAAGACATCTTGGCTCTCCTTATCTACGGTTTGGTTCTCTTCCCGAATCCAAATTCCTTTATAGATGTGAATGTGGTTAAGATCTTCCTATCTCACAATCATGTTCCTACTCTTCTGGGCGATATCTTGCATGCCCTCTGTGATATGGTGGCCAGAACCGGGATTGTTTTTCAGGAATACTGGTTTGCGTTTTGCGTTTGTGTTTGCAAAATGTCGCGGTAAGCAAGAGTCGCCACCGAATTTTATTTTATCCAACAAGGAAAGGAAAAAAGCACAGAAAAATTCCTTTTTCGAGATATTTCTGAGTACGGGGGGTAGATTATAGAAAGGGAAGGTATTAGCACCCTTTCTATCCGTAGTTATCTACGGGCTCTTAGGTACTTGCTCATCATTTTCAAAATTGCTTCTTTGTGTGCTTGTATGTTTTGAAAAGTTTTTGTTTTGACTTCGATTTAACTCTTGCTTCTGTCTTCAAGAGTGTAATGAAGTGTTTTTGAAAACTTTGTTTGAAAAGGAGTGTAAGTGTGAAAAAGTTTTTTTTGGTTGAGCAAGTACTTAAGAACTAATCTACCTACTCGAAAAAATAATTGTTTTAAGTTTGTTTCCTTTAGACAATGTTATCCCACTATTAGTGAGTAGGTAGCATCGTCGTTGGAGTTTTGAGGGTCAATTCGAAAGGGACGTACGGTCATTAAAGCAATGTTAGGACGTCTTAGTAGTAACCCTAATGTCTTAGATCAATTATCTGAGGCAATAATATCTGAGGCAACCTTTCCGAGGCAACTTTGATCTTTGGATAAAAGGACGACCACTAAAGCATCCTATACTCAATGACCGTTTACCGAAGGCAACCAAGCGGGAGTGTACCCTAGGACTGCGCATGTGCGAGTGATTCAGATTATTTATTTTTTGCACATTTAGGGTTATCTAACTGTTTTAAAGTTGATCATACACTCTTGTCATGCATCCTAGTATCATACATCTAACAGCTAATATTTTGCAGAATTTAAAGTGCAGAAATTAAACTAAGCTATTACAAGGCTTTGGGTATTTACATAGCCAAAAACAAACCATTTGAAAATAAAGCGATAAATGGAAATAAACGTCCTAATTAAACTATTACAAATTGTAGGCAGTTACATCAATATGATAAATAATAAAAATAAAGCACGCGAGAAAAATTAAGATCGGGAAGAAATTAGGGTTTTGACCCTTCTAGCCTAATCAAAAATAAAATTGGTTTTTTGTTGTTTTTAATTATTTTTAAGAAAAAGAATTAGGTCTTAAAATTAATTACAAAATTAATTAGCTAATTTTAAATTAATTAATAAAAATAATTACATGGCCTATTTTTGTGTTTTTGTTGTTTTAAAGAAATATGAAAATATAATTAAGTTAGGAATAAAAACCTATTTGTTCTAATTAGATTTAATATAAAAATAATTAAAGTTATCTAATATTAACAACCTAATTTAATTAATTTATTTTTTGATAAAAAATAAAATCTAAACCTAATTTGTGAAAAGTATTATTTTTATGATTTTTTAATAAAAAGATAATTATTTAATTTGGTTAATAAAACAAATAAATAAATTAAATGAAATATAATATAAAAAGAAAAAGGTGAAGAAATTGGGCCTGAGCAATTATGGGGGGTGCGGATAGCAGCTATTGGGACCAAAAGATGGAAGTCCACGTTGACTTCTGAGATCCTATGTTATGCGTTTGACTGGGTATTTGGTGCTCCCTCATGGATGGCCTTTGGATCTGGCCATCTGGCCACTTGGCGGACTGGATCTTGAGGTCACATGATAGACCCTTGGCTTGTGTATGCACTGAATCCTGAAAAGGCAAAATACATGAAATATTTGGGGGACCTGGGATTCGAACCCAGGTCCTGAAGTAATATCCAACGCTACACTTACCAACTGCGCCACTTGTTTTATTTGTTATAATAATACAAAATAATAATCAAATATTAAAAAGGCCCTATGTATCAAATCAGCGCGCATTTTTTCAAACAGACCAATGGTTGCTCGCCAGCTGGTCATCTTCCTCCTTGGATCTGTTGGTAAAAGTTCCAAACTTTTACCTACGGACGTTTGTCCGTAGCTATAAGTGCTGCAAATCTCAAAACTCAACACAAGCGTGATAAATAAAAACGAAGGCCATGGACTGCTTCGTCTTGACCTGCTGAGTTCATTGGTGGCCCTTTCATGGCCTAATTTTGCCTGTAAATGAAAATCCCAATTTGAAGCAAGAAACCCTAATAATGGTGAAATCCAATATAGGCCATGAAAATGCAATTGACTATTACAGAAAGCTTGCAAATAGGATGGTGAACAATAATATATAATTATTTTATGCTACAAATACAAGAATGATGCTATTCGATTTCAAAAAAGAAGCCATGTCGTGGGTGACTTACAGCGCGATATAAGGCCTGGAAATGCTTGAGTTTGATTGATTTTTCTTGCTGATGACCTCAGGAAATGATTGGGATGGTCCAAGGATCTTGAATTGGCCTCTAAGTGGGAATTCATGTTTTCACTTTCTCGGTATTTTTTCAAGTTTTGTTTCTGATCATACGCCTCCTTCTCTAGCCTCTTTTGGTCTGCATTCCTTCTATATGTATTGAGGAATAGATTAGGGTTGAAAGGATGCACTCAATCTTCCTCCATCAATGTCCTTGATCTTGATTTGATTCACCTTAAAATATTTCCAAAAATGGCCTAATTCAATCTTTTTGTGCACCTCATGCTTTTACACGAATTTGATTTGATGCTAGCTGGATATTAAGACCTGAATCATGTAAAAAATCTTTGAATTTCAATGTTTTGGATTTTATATGATTTGTTTTGATTTAAAATTATTTAATTCAAATAAAAATCAAAATAAATGATATAAATAAGATAATGACAAGTGGCAAAGGATAGAGCTCGTGGAACATGTTGCCAACTCAAAACAAGTGTAAACTATTGGGCCCATTTGGCAAAATTTGAAGTTTTAGGCATAGTTGACTTTTGGCAATTTTGTAAAAAAGGTCAACTTCACCAATGCATAACATCCTCAATTTTGACTCTTTGGAAGTTTTTTGGGACTTTTTAGAAAGCTTCAGAGTTCCTCTAAGCAACCCTTTTGGTCTCAGCTCAATTTGATATTCCATGCTCATGTATGAAGCTTTGACAAAAAAAGTGTTTTTTTTTTACTTTTCAAAATGACCTATAATGTCCAAATTCATAACTTCTTGTGAGTGCATATTTTGAACTTGGGAGATGAATATGTATTGTATAGAATGGCATCCTATTCAAAATGAGCTTTGGATGGGTCATTTCTCATAAAGTATGAGAAAGTTATGCTTGGTCAAAGTTGAGTTGACTTTTCCTACAAAACCCTAATTTGGCAACTTTTGATTCTTGATGAATTGTGAGCAATCCTTAATGAATCATGATCAACCCTTGATCCAATGATTAAATATACTTCAAAATTATTATGTTGACCAAAAATCTTGAAGTTTGACTGTATGTGGGCCACAGTTGACTTTTGCCCTAGCACAGTCGATTTTCAGGCCTTTGAGCAATTGACTGAGCAAACTTTCTCTGCAAGGCTTGAAACTTGACATGGATGATCTTGAGAACATATTAGTACATTGGTGAGCATTTGGGGATCCCTTGGACTCAAGCATCTTGATGCAACATGAAACCCTAATTTGAGGTAGACTGCCTTATGAGGGAGCTTGTCTGGTTAACCCTTGGACTACCTTGAGCAACTTGAGAATTTTCTTGAGATGTTTTGAAAAGTATGGGAGGGCAAATTTTGGGGTACAACACCCTCTACACTCGTATTGTGCGTAGAAGAGGTACCCTCATGTGTTGCATGCCTTTGTTGGGGAGGTGGTTTATTTCGCACCTCCCCAAGTCCATGTTGAAGAATGAAGAAGGTTTAGGATGGTCTTACAGGATAATGTCCCTTGCCCATACATACATTCTTTGGAGTTTTAAGATTATGGAAAGCATTGTTGTCATTGATTGTTTTGGGGGATATCTTAATGTCCCATTTCTCGGAATCAGAGGAGGGATAACCTACAGTTCTTGTTTAGCTTTGCGACAATTCGGTCGGGCTCGGAGAGACGGTCCTCATGAGCTACTTCTTACAGATATTGCATTTGACTATAAGGAAGACGTTGACGAGCATCGCCGAAGGTTTATACGAGCTTGGGGCATGGTGAACAAATCTGACCCTCAAGAGCTAGGACCAAGGACTTCACTCCCTATGCAGCCTTACCTACAATGGGTCCGAGCTCGTGCTCAGAAGCTTGGGATGCCTTATGAAGCTGTGTTGCCAGTGATAGTGGAACCCACTAATGAAGAGGGAATTCCTTATACAGTCCTTTATCCCTACATGCCCACTGACCTTGGGGAATTGAAGATATCCTGGATCCAGCTGAAAGAGGAGAGGGATACTTACCGGGAGAAGTATCATGAGCAAGAAAGGAAGATCTTGAAGCTCACCAGGCAACTCGAGAATGAAAGGACGATTAATGATTACATCAGCACGAAGGGGAAGCGTCCATGGGATTTCTGATTTTGCTTTTTCTAGTTTAGATTTTTTTTTTCATTTATTTCTTTGTAACGCCTCAAATACATTGTTGAACCTTTTTATAAGTTTAATCTAATAAAGTTTATTTTATTTTTTGAAAATTTAATTCTCCCAAAGTCTTTGAAATCATTACATACGCATCCCATTATCATGCACACCATTACAGGTACCATTACAGGTTTCTCATCTTCTTTGATGTTTATTTCAGTAGAAATGTCTTCCGATCAAGCAATCAAAGATCTTCAGGTACAAAATGCCCAATTCCAAGAGATGTTCTTAAGCTTGGCTAAAGGGTAAGAGGATTTGAAAGCTCTCATTCTGAAAGAGAAAGAGAAGAAGAAGAAGAAGAAGAAGAAGAAGGTTGTTTTGCTGAGTATGGGCAAAAGGTTTGGGGATAGGATGAAACAGCAAGCTGATTTGTCCTTTTCATCCAAGGGGGGAGAGGACCAAGAAGAAGAAAAGGGCCCCAGTCATGCAGTTTATGATAATGATACAGATTATGATGAGTAACAGTATCCTCCTGCTAAGGATATGTACAAACAACTTAAAGACCGTCTGAGCGCTATGGAGATTCAGAAGATCCCTGGTTTGGATTTCAAAGATTTGGGACTGGCATCTGGGGTGGTGATCCCTCATAAGTTCAAAGCTCCAGTTTTAGCCAAGTACGATGGAGTATCCTATCCAAAACTCCATCTCTGCTTGTACGTCAGAAAGATTCAACCTTACACTGCTGATAGAAATTTGTGGGTGCATTTCTTTCAAGATAGTCTGTCAGGGACTCAGCTTGAATGGTTTTATCAGTTGGAAGGAGCCAACGTCCGAAACTGGGAAGACCTTGTTGTTGCTTTTTACAGGAAGTATCAGTATAACGCCGACCTTGCTCCTACTTGTACTCAGCTTCAGGGTATGTCTATGGGTGCAAGTGAAGGTTTTAAGGACTATGCTCAAAAGTGGAGAGATTTAGCTGGAAGAGTCCAACCCCCATTGTCTGACAGGGAGTTGGTTGACATGTTTCTAGGGACGTTATCTGGTCCATTTTTCAATCATCTGATCGACAGCTCGTCGTCTGGGTTTACTGAGTTAATCTTGACTGGGGAGAGAGTAGAAGCAGGTATCCGAAGTGGTAAGATACATAAAGATACTTCATCAAGTGTAGTAAAGAAGCCTTTCACTGGTAAGAAAGATGCTAGTGCAGTATATGGCTCGAGGAGCCAAAGCAGACCTGAACACCATCAAGCAGTGAATGCGGTAGTGATATCAAGACCCACAGTTTCTCCATAACGCAACAATCAACAAAGGGTGGAGAGACCACAAAGACAGTTCACTCTGCTCAATATGACCTTGGCTCATATTCTACCATAATTATTGAAGACCAACCTGGTAACTCTGAGGGAAGCACTAAAGAATCCCAACACCACATCTCCGCTATATAACCCGAATGCCCGCTGCGCCTATCACTCTGATGGCCCAGGTCATGATACAATCTAGTCATGATCCAGGATTTACAGTGACTTACTGGGGAGATGAGATTAAACTTTCTATTCGGTTGTAATCTAGGCTTTGCAATTTCTCAATTCTTATCTGGTCGTAATCCAGGCTTCAGAAAGAATTAAGTTGTTATCCGGTCGCATCTGGGCTTCAACTTGAATTTAGGGCACACTAATATCCGGTCGACTCCGGGCTTCTTAGTAATTGTCCAGGTAAAATTGCTATTTGGTCGAAATCCAAGCTTCGCAATGTCTTGTACCGCTTTCTGGTCGTAACCCAGGCTTCACGATGTTTCATACCATTATCCGGTCGAATTCGGGCTTCATGGTGTCTTGTACTGTTATCTGGTCGAAATTCAGGCTTCACAATACCTTACTTCTTATCTGGTCGAAATCCAGGCTTCAGAAGGAATCAAATGGTTATCTGGTCGTAATCCGGGCTTCCCTTTGGCTTTAGGCTTACTAATATCCATTCAAATCTGGGCTTCATAGTATCTGGCCGAGTGAACTGCTATTTGGTCGTAATCCAAGCTTCACAGTGTCTTTTACCGCTATCTGGTCGTAATCCAGGCTTCGCGGTGTCTTTGGCTGCTATCTGGTCGTAATCCAGGCTTCACAATATCCTCTACCATTATCTGGTCGTAATCTAGGCTTCATGGTCTTGTATTTCTATTTGGTCGTAATCCAGGCTTCACAATAACTTGCTGAGCTGTTATCCGGTCGTAATCCGGGCTTCACGGCTGGTTGGGGATTAAACTATTATTCGGTCGAATCCGGGCTTTATAGCTTGCATTTTAAGAGATACCACTATCTGGTCGTAGTCCAGGCTTCGCGGTAGTCTGATACTATTATCTGGTTATTCTCCGGGCTTCACAATATGATGTAGAGGTCAAGATACTATTTGATCGTACCCGAGCTTCATAACTTGAGTTATGTGAGAATTTGATTGTATCTTTCCTGAAAGGTAAAGGTTAGTTGTATGTAATTGTTGTACCCCAAAATTTTCCCTCTCATTTTATCAACATTTTTCATCACAAGGCTCTTGGAACCCAAGAGCAAGCTAGGGTTTGCTCTGCTCAAGACACCTCCTTGCACTGTTGACCTAAATTAGGGTTTGAGTTTGCACAGGGATGTTTTGACCTACAATTCCCAAATTGACTTTCATACTTCATATTGGACTCATAATTTTTCCCATACCAAGTTTCAAGCCTTGAATCAAATTGTTGCCCAGTCAATTGGACAGTTGACCTAGAAATCAATTGTATTGGGGAAAAAGTCAACTGTGGCCAATTTACAGTCAAAACTCATGAATTTTGACCCACATCAACATTATGAACTCATATGAACCATTTGATCAAGTTTGGACCACAATTCCACAAGAAATTTGATCAGATCACCAAAAGGGCAAAATGGTCATTTTTAGGATTTTGACTACACAAAGGCAATTTTTGACTGTTTGACCTAACCAATGGAAAATCTAGCTCAACCATGGACTTAAGGACTCAATGACATTATCTTTACCTATTCAACAAGTTCAAAAGATCTCAAATGCATAGGATTGACAGATGATTTTTCAGTCAACTGATCAAAATTTGACTGTATACTGAAAAGTCAAACTTTGACTTTTTGGTCAAAATCAAGTGCAAAGGATCATTTCTCATCAAGATGTGTCAAATTATGAAACATGTTCATCAAGAAACCCAATATTGCAAATTAGGGTTTGAAATTGAAAATTTTCATAACTTAGAAATTTTCCAAGTTATGAAATTTTCTTAATTTTTCCTAACTTTGTCCCACATATTCACCAAGATGCAAGTGGATTCAAATAAAACTTGCAACATTAAAGTTGTAGTTCATCACAAAGTCTACAACTTTTATTCACAAAGTTTTCACAAAAGAAGCTTGGAACTCAAGTTATGATTTTTGAAACAAGGGTACCTAAAACTTTTAACTTAGAGAAATTTTGCCCTAGTTTAGGCAGGATTTTGACCCATCTTCTTGGCCATTTTTCACATAGTTCCACTTGGATTCTCAAGTTTCATTTCAAATATGGATTATAGTAAATGTTGCAAGCTTTCCAAATTGTCCAAGAACTACTCAAACACATTTATGGTTAGGGAGAATCGAATGCTTGAAGTTGGCAAAAACTCACTTTGTAACCATGGCCAATACATGTTCATACAAGTTGCAAATCTGACCAAACTAGATTTGTACTTGATTACAGGTCTCTAAACCAATTTACACTCAAAAATTTAATGCAAATACATTGGTTAGAGGCATTGTTCTGATCAAGGGAGCATTATACAATGAACATTTCCATTTTGGGCATAAAGATCACACTTCCATTTACATAAAGCATGCTTTATGTCAAGTTTCATTTATTGAGCCATACACCAAGACTTTTGCTACAAACAAGGCTCCCTAATGTCAGGCAAACCTCAACAACTTTGTGCAGCTAGGTTCCAAGCCAGTACAGCCTTGCATTGTCAACTCTCACATTTTGCTTCAAAACCAAGGCATTGTACCAACTCTCATATTGTTCACCATTTCTGTTTCAAGCTTATGCAAGTTGACTTCTAGAGGTTGATTCAAACCATTTCAAAACAAACTAAGCATTGGGAAAGCTTCAGGGAACATCAAGCAAGCTCAAAAGAACCTCAGGCCTCACTGAAAGTTGATGCATTGTCCAACTCGTGTCCAGCTGAAACAGGTTTTTAATGAACTTCTACCTCTCTATTTAGGAACATTTAGCCTTAGGTTTGTGAATAAAAGATGTTGTACTCATTTCCCTGAAACCATACATATGCTCAGTTTTCATTTATATTAAACGTGCTAAGAGAATTTCATCCATGAACTTTCTGAAAAAACTAGGTTAGAAATTAGGGCCAGAGAAATTCTCTCTGGTCTTTGAGAGTTAGATTTAATGCTTTATATGGTTAGATTCGTGTTTAAATTCTCTACAAGTTTGATGTTGTAAGTTTTGGCAAAAAGTCACGTTTCCAGGATGTTCAAAGATGGATACAGGGCGCGCGTTTTTCTGTTTGTCACAAGGAAGAAGATGAAGCTGATGGGCTGGGTTTGGTTTCTTGCTTCTAACACCCTCCTTTTGCTAAATGCACCCCCTGGCCCATTTCCTTTATATTTTGTCATTTTTATATTTTAATTTTATTTATGACTTTGTTTATTTATTTCCAACCATAAAAAATGCTTAAAAAATATTTTTTTCATAATTTTTACATTTATTTGATATTTATTTTAATTATTACTAGCATTAAAATATATTATATACTTGTATATTATTTTCTTTAAACTTGAAAATAATGTAAATAATGTTTTTTTATTTTCATTTCTTATTTTTATCCACATTGAAAATATTTTCTTGAATATATATATTTTTGTAAATATTTTATTTTTATTTTATACACACTTAACATATTTAATATATATATATATATATATATATATATATATATATATATATATATATATATATATATATATATATATATATATATATATATATATATATATATATATATATATATATATATATATATATATATATATATATATATATATATATATATATATATATATATATATATATATATATATATATATATATATATATATATATATATATATATATATATATATACTTTTATTTTATTAAACACTTAGAAATAAAATACAAAAATATTACATTTTTATTTGTATTATTAGTTTATACTAAAAAAACATTTTTTCAATATATTTTTATTTTTGTATATATTAATATATTTTTGTATATAAATAATATATAATATTATTTTCTTAAAGGAATTAGGGTTTACCCTAAAATAAATAAAATTAACCTTTTTTGTTTATTTATTTCTTCATATTTCTTTACATTAAAAATATTTTTACATACAATAAAAAACTCTTTTTGCATAAATACATTCTATTTAACATTTGTTTATTGTATTTATTTAAATATTGTACATTTAAATATTATGTCTTATAAATCTAATTTGGTTGTAATAACTTAGGATTTTAATTTCTTGCAAAATAATCCCCTATTCAAAATTATACCCCCTCCCTATATCAAAGTTTTAATAGCTTAGATTTATTTTTTACGCATTTAAATGCTTTCAATTATGCCATGATTAGAGAATTAGGGTTTGTATGCCAAAATCAAATCAACAATTAGTTTGACCTAATCAAAGACAAAAATGCATGAAAAACAAACACAATGCACACTTGCACCCCTAAGGTTACAATCCACTTGTTGCCTTCAAAAATGGGCCATGGTATGCATGTTAAGTACTTTGGCAAAACAAAAACAAAACAAAAGATCATAGTCCCTCGATGACGCTATCTGAGTTTCCTAAACAAAATGATCAAGTCCCTTAAGAAAATTGCCAAAAATACTTGACACAATTGCTATCATGGTCTATACGATGACCCGCGCCTATCCCGTTTAACATCCTAACACAAGGTTGTTCACCAAATACAATGGTGAAACAACACTGTTAAAAGGGTTAAAAACATAAGAAAGATCTTTGAGTAAAATAGGGTAGATAGCTCTTAGTTACTTGATCAAAAGCTTGCAAAAACATCCTTTCTATTTTCAAAACATACTTCACAATACAATTTCAAAACCCTACTTTCAAACATTGAAAATGTTTCAAAAGACAAAAACACCTTTGTATACATTCCAACAAGAATCATTACAAAGGTTGCCACAATGATGGCCTCTTTTCAAAACATCTTTCAAAACCACACACAAAGCACCATTTCAAACAATTGAAAAGCAAAGCAAGTGATCTAAACAAGTAACTAAGAGCCCATGGATAACCATGGATAGAAAGGGTGCTAATACCTTCCCTTTCTATAATCTACTCCCTAAACCCAAGAAAACATCTCAAAGGTCTTTCCTGTGCTTTTTGACCTTTCCTTGGGATAAAATAAAAAGTCGATGGTGACTCTTGCTAAACCGAAACATTTGCGAACACAAAATGCAAAATCCCAAGTCAGTTCTCCAACCGTATCACAGAACTGGCGACTCTGCTGGGGATATGTTTAAAAGTGGAGTAACCTTAGGGCTTAGATCATCTTTGCATGCTTATCTTGATTGTTTTGTTTGCTTTACATTTGGTTCTCTTGTTTGGGCTTGAAATCCTCTACCCGGATTTGGGAAATATTCATAGGTAAATAGCAATACGTTGTGGAAACTGTGCGGGGTATACCGACATGGTTGAAACAATAGATATATTAGTGCGACATATTTGTGAGTACCGGTAGCCTTTGAGTCAACCAAAGAGAATACAGGGCCGCTGAGGGATGTCATGAAGCACTAGAACTTTTAGAACCTTACTTGACCATCTTGGCCTTTTTAGGGGTAGTGAGATGACCGGCTTTGGTACAGTCCGAAGTTGGTAGATACTCGATACTACACTCATTGAGGGTTGTTTTCCTGGAATATTTTGGTCGCTAGTTAAGTGGCTAAACCAAAACAATGAACATAGAAAACAATCCAGTGATATTGAGCTCCTTAGAACCCGGTTACTATTTATAGGACAGGTTTGAGCCAACTAACTCAAGAGGGTACTTACCTATGAAACCTCATGCAAGCCTGAAACTAGGATCTTGTGTGATTTGCTTGTACATGTGTTTGTGCATACATCATGAACATCATAAAGCATCATATACATCTACTAACCATTTCAAGGATTTAGATCTTCATCTTTGTTCTTGTTTTGTAGGTCATGGAATCTCTTTGCAGGAAAACAATTCAAGTCAACCTTGTGAGAATCCCTCCTCAACTCAAGGAGCTTACTTCCAGGATTCCAGAGAATTCTCTCTTCAGTGAAATACATGGTAGAATTCTCAACTTGGTCAACTCCAACATTGAAGAAGACATGGTGAAAGTTCTCTTTCAGTTCTTTGACCCCCTACACCACTGTTTCACATTCCCGGATTACCAACTAGTACCTACTTTGGAGGAATTTTCTTAACTCCTGAGGATTCCTATTCTTCATCAACTACCCTACAACGTTACGGAAAAAGAACCAAATCCTGAAGATGTTGCTCAAGCATTACACTTGCAACCATCTGACATCAAGGGTCATTGGGAAACCAGGAGTGGTGTCAAGGGTTTCTTGGCAAAGTTTCTGTTAGAGAAGGCACAAGACTGCTGGAATTCTTTAGATCTACAAGCTTTTGAAGAGATTGTGGCACTCCTCATCTATGGGTTGGTCTTGTTTCCAAACCCTGATCGACTTATAGATGTGAATGCTGTCAAGATTTTCATATCTCGGAATCCTGTGCCTACATTGCTTGGGGACATCCTACACTCATTTTACACACGAACAATGAGGAAAAGAGGTGTTCTCATGTGTTGTACTCCTCTCCTAGCAAGGTCGTTTATTTCTCACCTTCCACAATCAGTTTTGAAGAATGAGCAGGGTTTAAGGTGGTCACAACGGTTGATGACCCTCACACATTCTGATGTTCATTGGTGTTCTCGTTCCAGAGAAAATGTCATCATCATTGATCGTTGTGGGGAATTCCCTAATGTCCCACTACTTGGCATTATGGGAGGCGTTACCTACAACCCATGTTTAGCTCTAAGACAGTTCGGATATGCTCGGAGGGATGGCCCTCATGACATGTTGATCCCTGACTTGGTTTTTGACTTCGACAACGATGCGGAAGGACTTCGACAAAGGTTCATCAGAGCTTGGAGGATGCCCAACAAGGTGGATAGTAAGACACTGGGGCACAAGAATTCCATCCCACTTGAGCCTTACCTCAAGTGGGTGCGAACCCGCGCCCAGAATCTTATGATGCCATATCCTCACATTCTCCCTGTGATCAAAGAGCCTGTTATGGAAGGAGAGGTTCCATACACCCTCCAATATCCTGACATGCCAACATCATTGGAAGAATTACAAAAGAGTTGGATCCAACTCAAAGAAGAACGGAATACTTTTGAAGCTAGCTTCTATGCCAGTGAGAAGAAGGTTTTGGAGCTTACCCGCCGACTTCATGAGGAGGAAACTCTCAACACTTACATCGCACCAAAGAGGATGCGCAATGTCTTTCTACATTAAGAATTTTGTAATATTTTGCCCATGGGGAACTTATGTACTAACAAATTTCTTCTTAATATGACGTGTGTTCTTATTGTTTGCAACAAATGTGAATTTCTGAATCCTTGAATGCATTACATGAATAACATATCATTTATCATATGCATAAACAGGTCTTCACGCCAGGTTTCCTTATCTTTCTGCTGTTTATTTCAGCAAGATGGATTTGGAGCAGACGGTTAAGGATCTGCAAGCACATAATTCTCAATTTTATCAACTCCTCATGACCTTAGCAAAGGGTCAGGAGGACCTCAAAGCATTGTTGGAGAAAGATAAAGAGAAAAAGAAGAAAAGACCTGATGTAGTCATCATGGGAAGAAGGTTTGAAAGCAATGCTAGAAAAGTTCTCGAGTTCCCCTCAACGTCTGAGGAAGGGGCTGGTAAAGGAAAAGGAATAGCAATGCCTTCTGAATTTGAAGTTGAAGGAGAAGAAGAGGAAGAGGAAGAAGACAGAGATTACTCCGAACAACAATATCCCCCAGCGGATGTTAAATTTAAAAATCTTGAAGATAGATTGGCAGCAATGGAGTTGCAAAGGGTACCTGGTTTAGATTTCGAAGAACTAGGGTTGGTCGCTGGGATTGTTATTCCTCCCAAATTCAAAGTTCCCACATTTGCTAAGTATGATGGCCTGTCGTGTCCAAAGATGCATCTAAGATCCTACGTCTGAAAGATCCAACCCCACTCATCTGATAAGGATCTTTGGGTCCATTTTTTCCAAGATAGTTTGTCAGGCACACATTTGGACTGGTTCTATCAACTCGAGAGATCGGAGGTTCATAACTGGGAAGACTTAGTTGCTGCTTTCTACCGGCAATACCAATACAATGTTGATTTAGCGCCTACTCGTACTCAGCTACAGAGTATGGGTATGGCTTCTAATGAGGGATTTAAAGAGTATGCCCAGAAATGGCGTGATCTGGCTGGAAGGGTGCAGCCACTATTGTCGGATAGAGAGCTGGTGGACATGTTTTTAGGGACCCTGTCAAGCCCTTTCTTCAATCATT
The DNA here is from genome assembly GCA_948472305.1 of Vicia faba. Lineage (NCBI taxonomy): Eukaryota > Viridiplantae > Streptophyta > Magnoliopsida > Fabales > Fabaceae > Vicia > Vicia faba. The sequence goes on from OX451737.1 coordinate 843,459,969, forward strand.
TAATCGGGAGTTCCTCCGCAGGATTCACCGAACTAATTTTGACCGGTGAAAGGGTCGAGGCCGGTATTAAAAGTGGTAAGATCCAGAAAGATGCCTCCGCGTCCACCGCTGTTAAGAAGACCTTCCCAGCTAAGAAGGAACCTGCTGCTATTTATTCTCAGAAGAGCCAAGGAGGAATGGGGAACCGACCAACGGTGGGGGCCGTGATGATCCAAAACTCTTCAAATGATCAACCTCGCAGCAATAAGCCAAGGCCTAATCAACAACGGGTAGAAAGGCCACAACGGAAGTTCACCCGAATCAACATGACGCCAGCTCAAGTACTCCCTCATTTGCTAAAGCTGAATCTTAGCAATTTGAAGGAAGCGCCAAAGAACCCTAATACATCTTCCCCATATTACCACTCTAATGCAAAGTGTGCTTACCACTCTGACAGTGTAGGGCATGATACCAATAACTATTGGGCCCTTAAGAATAAAATCCAAGACCTGATCGACGCCAAGGAGGTAGAATTCGATGCGCCCGAAAAGCCAAATGTGATTTCTGCCCCAATGCCCAAGCATGGTCATAATGTTCATGCCGTTATGGAAGACCTTCATGTTACCAATGTTGCTGACCTTTTGACCATGTTACCAGTGATTAAAGTGAATTTGATGAGAGCCGGGATATTCCCAGGTTGTGGAAAAGATTGTTACTTCTGTTTAAACATACGAGTTGACTGCCCAATGTTGAAATCAGGTGTCCAACGCCTGATGGATACCCAAGAGATACTCTTCCAAAAGACTCTTGTTGATACATTGACTCCTGTTACTCCTGCTACTTTTTCTACTTCAACCAATGACATTGCAATAATAACCATCTCCGACAATCTTCCCAAGGCTTGCAAAAGGCTTGTCAAGATTACGCCTGATCCTAAGTTTGTGCTTTTAAAAATCACCATGCCAGGGCCTGTCCCGTATCAATCAAACAAGACGATACCATGGAACTACAGAGGAGAAATATTCTATCATGGTATCAAACAGATTGAATCAGTCCAAGAGGATTCTGAAGATGAAACCCCTGATATAGGGAACATTACGGGAACAAGCAAGATAACTTGCAGCAGACAGATTTTCTCTCCGGAGATTGCTCCCCCCAGAGCAGTCTTCGGACCCTCGAAAGCTTCTGTGCCTGTTAAGCCATCTGTGCAAGGCTTGATAATTGAAGAATTGGATACTCCTGAAGTTAGACCATCTGTTGATACTACCGATAAGGGTAAGGGGATACTATAAGCGCCTGTCAGGATGAAGGCTCAGACTGTGGTAATCCCCGAGACCACCCAGAAAGAAATGGAAGAAATCTTGAAGATAATCAAAAAGTGCGACTACGACGTCATGGAACAACTAGGGCAGACCCCTTCCAAAATCTCCATGTTGGCTCTTCTACTCTGTTCTGAGGCCCATGCTAAGGCCTTAATCAAATTCTTAAAGACGGCACACGTGCCTCAAGAAACTTCGGCTGGCCAGTTTCAAGAGTGTGTGGCCAACCTAACTGCTGATAACGGTCTTGGTTTTTCCGATGCTGATTTGAATCCCAAGGGAAGGAAACACAACGACACGCTGCATGTCTCAATAGAATGCAAGGGAACCACCCTTGCCCATGTCCTCGTTGATACTGGTTCATCCCTGAATGTGCTATCGAAGAAAGCGTTAGATTCTTTGGACTGTGAAGGGTTAGTGCTGAAGCTAAGTAATATCGTGGTTAGGGCCTTTGATGGGTCCAAAAGAATGGTCCACGGAAAGGTTGACATTCCTATCAAAGTGGGCACAGAAGTTTTCAACTCCACATTTTATGTGATGGACATCCATCCTTCATATTCGTGTTTGTTAGGAAGGTCGTGGATCCACTATGCTGGGGCAGTTACCTCCTCTTTACACCAAATGCTAAAGTATCTTGTTCAGGGTAAGATTATAACGGTGCACGGTGAGGAAGAGTACATGATAAGTCACCTCAACTCCTTCTGCTATGTGGATTTGGATAGCGAATTCATAGAAACACCTTTCCAACATTTTGAGGAAGTTTCTCCTGAGGTCGCAGTTGCAAAGACAATGGTTGATGTGTGTGATACGGTGGGAGAGAACTGACAGTTTTGGAATGCTGGTTCACGTTTTGCGTTTGTTTTCGCAAAATGTCGCAGTAAGCAAGAGTCGCCACCGTCTTTTATTTTATCCAACAAGGAAAGGAAAAAAGCACAGAAAAATTCCTTTTTCGAGATGTTTCTCGGGTCCGGGGGGTAGATTATAGAAAGGGAAGGTGTTAGCACCCTTTATATTTGTGGTTATCCACGGGCTCTTAGGTACTTGCTCAAAGTGTTTTCAAAAATTGCTTTTCTTTGTGTTTGTGGGTTTGAAAGAAGTTTTTGTTTGAAAGGTGTAAGTGCGAAAAGTTTTGTTTTGTTTTGAGAGAGAGCAAGTACTTAAGAACCATCTACCTACTCGAAAAAGGAATCAATTTGTGCTAATGTCCTTTGGACAATGCTATCCCACTATTGATATATAGGTAGCATCATCGTTGGAGTTTAAGGGTCAATTCGATTAAGGGACGTGTGGTCACTAAAGCAATGTTAGGACGCATTAGCGGTAACCCTAATGTCTTAGATCATTTTTCTGAGGCAACCGTTTCAAGGAAACTATGATCTTTGGACAAGAGGGCGACCTCTAAAACTTCCTATACTCAATGACCATGTTCGAAGGCAACCAAGTGAGGTGTACCCTAAGAGTGCGCATGTGCGAATGTGTTGTTTCGGTTAATTTTATCTTTGTACATGTCAATTGTTATCTATGTTGATTTTAGGTTTAGACATTTGATCTTATCATGCATTCCCTATTATCAAACATCTAACAGTTTATAAGTTGCGGAAATTAAATTGCGGAAATTAAAACTAACTATTACAAGGTGTCAGGTATTTACATCGCCAAAAACAACCCTTGAAATTAAAATGCGGAAAATTAATAAAGCGATAAAATAATTAAAGTCCTAATTAAACTATTACATTCCGGGAAACAGATGCAATAATATGGTAAAATGGATCGCGTGTGAGAAATTAAATCGGGCGAGTTTTTAGGGTTTTGACCCTTTAATTATTAAAGAAAGAATTTTTTTGGTTTATTTTCGAATTTAAAGAAATTAAACTAAGTTAGTTATTAAATTAACAAACAAATTAATTAATTAATAAAAATGATTTTTGTGGATTTTTTTGATATTTAAAGAAATAAAAATAAATTTGATCAAAGTTAATAAAAAACCTAATCGTCTAAATTAATTTTAATTATTGCAAAATATATTAAAAGTTATACCTAATTAAAACTAAGTTAATTCAATTAATATTTATTAATAAAAATAAAGTGTTGAATTTAATTTTAATAAATAAAATATATTTTTTGGTTTTTGATTTTATTAAGAAAAAATGTTTTGATTGGTTAATGATAATAAAAATAATAATAAACAATAAATTAATTAAAAGAAAAAATAAAAAGTATAAGAGAGAGCTAGGGTTTGGGCCTGTATAAGGTGGTGAGATTAGCAACTTTGTGGCCCAATAGTGCAGGCCTGTGCTGACTTTTTTGGATGCCATGCACGCCCATTGACTTGAGAGCATGATGTACTTTCGTTCTGGACCACCAGATCTGGCCTGGGGCCATCTGCAAGTGATTGGATGAAGGTGTATGGTAGGCCATAATTGCTGAAAAGCGCTAGAACACCTGAAGAAAAATAGTAAAGTAATATGGGGGGACTTGGGATTCAAACCCAGGTCCTATTGGAACTTGCACTAACGCCTTCGCCACTGAGCCACTACGCTTCATTTGTCATAGTATTAGGTAATAATAATAATATGGGAAACAAGTCAATATGCCAGAATTAAAAAAAAAATAAAGCGCGAATTTTGAACTGTCCAATAGGAGGGAGACGCGTCATCGTCTTCCTCGTTTGACCCTGTAATATTTCCTGCGGATTCATATCCGCAGCTGAATCCCTAGGTCAACCCTAAAACCAATTCTAAGCCATGAAAACTCAATCCAAGACCATAGTCATGCTCGTCTCTCCCTCCTGAACATGCCTATGTCCATCAATGGCGTCAATTTCACCTGCAAGCAAAATGCCCAAAAATAAGCTACCAAAACCCTAAGTTCGGTTACAGGGCTACGGCTCATGAAAACGCAATCAAATAATGCAGAATGCTTCTAAATTGAATGATAAGCATGAATATACCAATGATTTGTCAAAAAAATGCAAGAACATGAGGATACGATTTCAACTGAAAAGTGATTTTTTGAGACACTTACAGCGCTTTAGAACGTGTATGGGGATTGGTTTTGAGTTGGCTTCGCTTTAGTGGATGTCCAACAATTGATTCACATTGAGTTTTGCCTTTGAATTCGCCTCTAGGAGTGATTTCAGTTCCAAGCTTTTTCAAGTTTTCTCAAGTTTGGTTCTTGTGATTTTGCAGCCTCTAACCTCTCAAACTCGTGCCTTTAGCTTGTATATGTATGAAGCATTGGATTAGGTCAAGTTTTGGATCTTGAATCTTTGCACATTGATGCTTTAGGATTTGATTTGATCCTCCATTGATGTCTTTCCAAATTGGTCCAAAATCCAATATTTTTGTACATGAAAAGCTTGATACGGATTTGATCATGATCATGATGATATTTAAGACCTATAACAACCAAAAAGATCCTAAGTCATCAATATTTGGATTTTATTTGATTTAGATTGATTTAAAATGAATTAATTCAATAAAAAATCAAATAAAATAGAAAAATTAATAAATGGACACAAGGCTGAAGATAGGACACTTGTGTAGTGTGACAAGATCAAATCAAGTGAAAAAGGATGGGCCCATTTGACAAAATTTGAAGTTTTGGGGATAGTTGACTTTTGGCAATTTTGCAAAAATGCCCAACTTCAACAATGCATAACTTCTTCAATTTTGAACCTTTGGAGGTGTTATTGGACTTTTTAGAAAGCTTGAGATGTCCTCTAACCAACCCTTTTGTTCTCATATCATTTTGATATTCCATGCTCAAGTTATAAGCTTTGGCAAAAAAGGTGTTTTTGTTGACTTTCAAGAATGACCTATAATGTCCAAATTTGTAACTTCTTGTGAGTGCATTTATTTATCTTGGGGTATGAATATGGATTGTAGGAAACTGCATCCTCTTCAAAATGAGCTTTGTATTGGTCATTTATCATAAAGTAAGAGAAAGTTATGCTTGGTCAAAGTTGAGTTGACTTTTCCTACAAAACCCTAATTTAACAACTTTTGAGTCTTGATGAATTTTGAGAAATCCTTGATGAATCATGATCAACCCTTGATCAAATGATTAAATACCCTTCAAAATGAGAATGTTGACAAAAAATATTGAAGTTTGACTGTATTTGGGTCACAGTTGACTTTTGCCCTAACACAGTCGATTTTTGGACCCTTTGAGCAATTGACTGAGCAAACTTCCTCTGCAAGGCTTGAAATTTGACATGGATGAACTTGAGACAATATTAGGACATAGGGAAGCACTTGAGGTCATTTGGATGCAAGTACCTTGATGCAACACAAAACCCTAATTTGAGGTTGACTGCCTTATGAGATAGCTTGACTGTCCAACTCTTGAGCAATCTTGAGCAACTTTGGAGATTTTTCTTGCAATGTCTTGGGAAATATGAGAGGGCAAATTTTGGGGTACAACAGCTGCCCCTGTTCAATCTTCTTAAACCTGAGGATATAGATTGGCTTTCGGGCCTTTCGTGATCCGAAGGTGGAAGATGATTGAACACTAGAGTGCCCAGAAATTTGCACTCGCATGAAGTGGTATCAGCCTGGGGATGTCGAGAATAGGCTTACAGATGCCATTTGGAGATTGTTGATAGGTAGTCTGAGCTCCGGCTGGAATACGAATCAGGGAGATCTTATCGGCGATCTGACTGAACCAGAGGAGGTCTTGGATTAACTTTGACTGGATCGGCATCAGAAAAATCTTTAGGAATTGATTTAACTGGACCAGACAAGGTCTTGGAATAACTTTGACTGGATCGGCATCAGAAAAATCTTTAGGAATCGATTTAACTGGACCAGACAAGAGTCTTGGAATAATTTTGACTAGATCGACATCAGAAAAATCTTTAGGAATCGATTTAATTGGACCAGACAAGGTCTTGGAATAACTTTGACTGGATCGGCATCAAAGAAATCTTTAGGAATCGATTTAACTGGACCAGACAAGGTCTTGGAATAACTTTGACTGGACTGACATCATAAAAATATTTAGGAATCGATTTAACTAGACCAGACAAGGTCTTGGAATAACTTTGACTGGATCGGCATCAGAAAAATCTTTAAGAATCGATTTAACTGGACTAGATAAGAGTCTTGGAATAACTTTGACTGGATCGACATCAGAAAAATCTTTAGGAATCGATTTAACTGGACCAGAAAAGGTCTTGGAATAACTTCAACTGGAATATGAATCAGGGAGATCTTCGCGGCGATCTAACTGAACCAGAGGAGGTCTTCCACATGGTTGAGAATTTAACTGCGTCTTTCCTGAAAGATAAAGGTCAGTTATATGTAATGCATGATATGGATCAAGCAATGATGTTCTCAACATAAATGAGATTGTATGGCATGATGCGTATATGCATGTATCATGATGTATGGAAATGTAGTGTTTCAGCTGGGGAAAATAAATCCCGGATAGCTGTTGGAGAATAGAGCTGAATTCTCTGTTTCCGCTGGGGATGACGAACGAAGATGATTGTGAGAATAAACCTGCAGGAGAAGATAACTCCGTTGGGGAATAAACTGATAAGGAGATTACTCTGTGGGGAAGAGATGCTATGCTGAGGATTCCACTGATAAACTCCGCTGGGGATGGATTACCATTGCTGGTGATACTGAATCCGTTGAGGATTGAATTCCTATTTGTGAAAGGAAAGGACTCTGCTGGGGATAATCTTTCAGTTGCAACTGGGGATAAACCTGTTAGATTCCTGTGGGGATAATCCTCTGAATTTTGTTGGAAATGATATTTCAGTTGCAACTTGTTGGGGATAAACCTGTTAGACTTTTACGGGGATAATCTTCTGAATTCACTGGGAATGATCCTTTGAACTCAGCTGGGGGGAAATTTGTTCTGTACGCCGCTGGGGATAAACTTCCAGAGTCTACTGGGGATGATGATTCAACTCCGTTGGGGAAGATTTTTCAGACCGTGCTGGGGAAATATTGACTCCACTGGGGGGTATCTTGTATTCTGTCGGGGAACATTCTTATACTCCGTTGGGGAATATTAAGATTGCCGGGGATATCAAGACTTTTAGTACTGATGGTAGATAAACTCTGCTTGGGGAGAGCATTGCTGATTCGTTCATAGTTGCAATCCTCAGCTGGGAGAGTTACCATTACTGTCTTACTCTACGGGGAGTGAAAGTATTTAGCCATATTCTTCAGATAAATTTACCCGGTACCTGGCAGACAAAGAAACTATACAGTCCGGACAATTATTATTGCCCCTGTTTCTGATATTACCCGTAATCGTCTTTTGTTTCGCATGTAAATATTTATGAGCAGTAATTAATGTCAAATGCATATATCAAAAATGAACATTGGACGTTCTTTGCAAAACAAAACAGATAAAGAAAAACAGTTTGAAATTTCTTTGAAAATGAATTGTATTGATTTTGAAGTTTGGCCTGTAAATAGGCGTTTTTGTACAAGAGGTTGACGTCCTAGTAAGAGAATGTCTCCGAACAAATAGAATTTATACAATTTGTGAAAAGAAAAGAAAACAGCTATATGAATAATCCCACTGGGTTCCAACTCCGCTATTGCCTTTATGTCCTCGAGCATCTCATCACTTTGCTACTTGGTTGAAGGTAGATCAGAATGATTAGTGCCATCCGAGCTTGATAGTCGATACCAAAGTCTGGATACAAGGTGATCCAATGAGACATAGTGTTACGCTTTGATCCCTAATTTTTGCCTGGACCGCCCTTTCAGGTTTTCAGTCCACCGGGATACCCTTTTTTTCCCAAGCCGCCTTTTCAGGTTTTCGACTTGCCGGGTGTACAAATTTTTTCATTTTCATACCTTATTTTTGCCCGAACCCTTTTGGTTCGCCGGGAAGCCCTTATTTTTGGCTAGGCCAGTCAATCTAGCGGGTCTTCGATTATGCGTAGTATCTTTTCACTATGTCTGCATTGACGGGGTGAGGAAGGTCGTCACCATGCATGGTGGTTAGAATCATTGCTCCTCCTGAGAAAATGTTCTTAACCACAAATGGCCCTTCGTAAGTAGGGGTCCATTTGCCCCTGGGATCACCTTGAGGTAGTATAATGCGCTTGATAACCAGGTCTCCAACTTGATACTCTTATCGTCTAACTTTCTTGTTAAATGCCTTGATCATCCGTTTTTGGTATGTCTGACCATGACAAATGGCAGTAAGTCTTTTTTCGTCGATTAGGTTCAGTTGATCAAGCCGGGTATGAATCTAGTCGTCTTCACTCAAACCTGCATCTTTCATGATCCGAAGAGAGGGTATCTGAACTTCAATGGGCAAGACTGCCTCCATGCCATAAACCAAGGAGTAAGGTGTTGCCCCTGTTGACGTCCGTGCTGAGGTACGGTACCCATGAAGAGCAAATGCTAACATCTCGTGCCAATCTTTGTAGGTCACTGTTATCTTCTGCACAATCTTCTTAATGTTCTTGTTAGCCACTTCGACAGCCCCATTCATCTTCGGCCGGTAGGGAGAAGAGTTGTGATGCTGTATCTTGAATTGCTCGCAGATCTCGGTGATCATCTTGTTGTTGAGATTGGTACCATTGTCTGTAATGATCCTCTCGGGTACACCGTATCGACAGATCAGATTATGCCGAATGAACCGTGCCACGACATTCTTGGTTACAGTAGCAAAGGAAGCTGCTTCAACCCACTTCGTAAAGTAATTGATTGCTACCAAGATAAAACGATTCCCGTTGGATGTCGTAGGTCTGATCTCGCCGATCATATCAATGCCCCACATTGCAAAAGGCCAAGGTGTCGTCAAGACGTTTAGAGGAACTGGAGGTATGTGCACCTTATCAGCATAGACTTGGAACTTGTGACATATCCAAGAATGTTGATAACAGTCAGCTTCCATTGTGGACCAATAATATCCTGCCCGTAGGATCTTCTTTGCCATGGTGTGTCCACTGGAGTGAGTTCTGAAAGTACCTTCATGTAACTCTGCCATGATCCTTTCTGCTTCGTTCTTATCCACACAACGCAGTAAGGTCGAATCATGGTTACGCTTGTAAAGAATACCATTGCTGATGAAGAACTTTGCTGTGAACCTCCTTAGAAACTTCTTGTCATTAACAGATGCACCCTCGGGGTATTCCTGAGCTTCAAGATACCTCTTCACCTCATGATACCAGGGCTTTTCTGTTACCTCTTCAGTCTCAAGATCACAACAATGTGCAGGTTCGTCTAATCTTTCAATGATAATCCGGGGAGCTCCGTTGTCCCAATTGACTTTGAACATAGAAGACATCGTAGCCAGCGCGTCCTCCAACTGATTCTCCTCTCTAGGGAAGTGTTCAAAGGTTATCTCCTCGAAATGGGGAAGCAGTGTCAATACATACTCCTTGTAAGGAATAAGATTTGGGTGTTTCGTATCCCACTCACCTTTGATTTGATTGATCACGAGAGTGGAATCTCCGAAGACACTCAGAAACGTAATCCTTTGGTCTATTGCTGCTCGAAGACCCATAATGCATGCTTCATACTCCGCCATATTGTTGGTGCAGTTGAAACATAGTCGGGCGGTGAATGGAGTATGAGAGCCTTTAGGAGATATTATCACGGCGCCAATGCCATTACCCAAAGCGTTCGAAGCTCCATCAAAGTACATAGACCATCGGGATCTTTCCTCAGGTCCTTCATCCGGTCCAGGCGTCTCACAATCAGTTACCAACATGATATTCTCGTCCGGAAATTCAAAGTTCATAGACTGGTAATCATCCACTGCCTGATGTGCCAAATGGTCTGCCAACACACTTCCCTTGATTGCCTTTTGGGTCGTGTATTGGATGTCATACTCAGTCAAGATCATCTGCCATCTTGCTATTCTTCCGGACAAGGCAGGCTTTTCGAAGATATATTTGATTGGATCCATTTTTGAAATCAACAGAGTAGTGTGAGTCAACATATACTGTCTCAGCTGGCGAGAAGCCCATGCCAAAGTGCAGCAAGTTTTTTCGAGCAGTGAGTATCGGGTCTCACATTCGGTAAACTTTTTTCTAAGGTAATAAGTAGCATGCTCTTTTCGGCCAGACTCGTCATGCTGACCCAGCACACACCCCATTGAGTTGTCGAGTACTGTCAAGTATAAGATCAAAGGTCTCCCTTCAACTGGTGGCATCAGAATGGGTGGCTCTTGCAGATACTCTTTAATCCTTTCGAAAGCGGCCTGGCATTCATCGTTCCAACGTACTACTTGATCTTTCTTCAATAGCTTGAAGATTGGCTCACAAGTAGCAGTCAGGTGCGAGATGAATCGGGCAATGTAATTCAGAAGTCCCAAAAAGCCTCTGACTTCTTTCTCTATTCTGGGAGCTGGCATCTCTTGTATGGCTTTCACCTTTTCCGGATCCACTTGAATACCTTTGTCTCTCACGATGAAACCCAGCAGTTTACCAGACCTCACCACGAACGTGCACTTGTTCGGGGTTAACCTCAGCTTGTACAACTTCAGCCTGTCAAACAGCTTCTGCAGATGGTCAAGGTGTTCCTCCTCAGTTTGGGACCTTGAAATCATATCGTCGACGTATACTTCAATCTCATGATGGATCATGTCATGAAATAAAGCAACCATGGCATGCTGATATGTTGCCCCAGCATTCTTCAACCCAAAAGGCATGACCTTGTAGCAAAAGGTACCCCACTGAGTAACAAAAGTTGTCTTCTCCATGTCTTCGGGAGCCATTTTAATCTGATTATAACCGGAGAAACCATCCATAAAGGAGAAGACCTTATGCTGAGCAGTGTTGTCAACCAGAACGTCGATATGAGGTAGAGGGAAATCATCTTTGGGGCTCGCCCTGTTCAAATCCCTGTAGTCGACACACATTCGAACCTTACCATCCTTCTTCGGCACAGGAACCACGTTGGCAACCCACTGAGGGTAAGAAGTAACTGCTAGAAAACCGGCGTCAAACTATTTCGTAACTTCAGCCTTGATTTTCTCAGATATCTCTGGGCGCATTCGGCGGACCTTCTATTTTACTGGAGGACAGTCTTCCTTGGTAGGCAGGCGATAAACCACAATATCGGTATCCAAACCAGGCATATCTTCGTAAGACGCGGCAAAGATCTCAACATAGTCACGCAACATCTGAATCAACCGTTACTTCACACTAGCTTCCAGATTGGCACCGATCTTGACTTCCTTCTTGTCTCTTAGTACCCAGATTCACTGATTCCACCGGCTCTTCGTGTGGCTGTATGGCCCTCTCTTCTTGGAGTAGCAATCTTGCAAGTTCACCAGGCACTTCGCAATCATCTTCACCTTCGTCTTCGGCTAAGTTGATCGGATTATCGAAGTCATAACTGGCAGTAGTAGAGTCGTTATCAGTGAGATCCGGAGTGGATGTGGACCTGTATATGTGAGTGTGTGTAAAATAGATGTTTTGCAATATATAATAAAGAAAAACAAGGAGCGCAAAATTTGAAATGCAAGAACATCCAATGCTTTTATTAATGATATATGAAAATGACACATATAAAGCCCTCACAAATGAAGCCACAGTGCCCCGGGTAAGACACCGGGTCATAAAGTTTAAAATATTGTCTGTTACATATTCAAAACAAAAAGTTTCATTACTGGGTAACAAAAGAAATAGGGATGAAGTCCTTTGTTTTCCAGTTGCTTGGTCCACCGTCGATCGTAGGATAGATCCAGCTGTCGAATTCAGACTCTTCCACATCGTCTTCAATGGCATTCACTCCCGAGTTGCTGATGAACACGGGAGGTCTTCCGATCCGTGCATTCCAAACAGCCCTTTGAGCTTCTGCAGTGAAACCCAAACCAAACTTGTTAGTCTTCTGCGTAAAATCAGGGAGTCAGCCCCAATTTGTACACTCACCCTTCTCAACAACAGCCCGGGCATCCTTAAAGGAAGCCATCTTCATAGGAGAACCTTCAACAACAACCTCGGTTGACGCCAGTGTCTGGGGAACCTCTTCAAAATGCTGAAATGGAGTCTCAATGAACTCTCCATCCATCTCTACATATCTGAAAGAGTTGAGGTGGCTCACCATGTACTATTCCTCTCCCTGTACTGTCACAATATTCCCTTTGAGCGGGTACTTCAATTTCTGGTGGAGCGTTGAGGTTACGGCCCCAGCTTTGTGGATCCATGGGCGACCCAGCAGACAAGAATAAGATGGCCGAATGTCCATCACATAGAATGTAGAGTTGAAAACTTGAGAACCAACCTTAATCGGGATATCAACTTCTCCGTGCACCATCCTCTTAGACCCATCAAAGGCCCTAACAACAATGTTGCTTGGCTTCAGCTCCAACCCTTCACAATCCAACCGGTCTAGAGCTTTCTTAGGCAAAATGTTCAGTGAGGAACCAGTATCCACCAATACATGTGCAAGAGTAGTGCCCCTGCATTCAATGGAGACATGCAGGGCATCATTCTGATTCTTCCCCTTAGCAGTCAAATCAGCGTTAGAGAAACCCAACCCATTATCAGCAGTCAAATTGGCCATGCAATCTTTAAACTGATCAACTGATGTCTCTTGTGGTACGTGTGTAGTCTTCAAAAATGTAATCAGAGCCTTGGCATGGGCCTCTGAGCATAGCAACAGTGACAACATAGAAATCTTGGACGGGGTTTGCCCTAGCTGTTCAACTACATTGTAGTCACTCTTTTTGATGATTTTCAGAATCTCTTCCATCTCTTATTTAAAAGCTTCAACAGTAATCGTCTTTGGTGCCTCCGTCTGGGCAGGCTCACTGGTGATCCCTTTGCCCCGAGTGTCAGATGACTCGGCGACAGGGGTAAGAATAGGAACTTGAACAGGAATGGTAGCAGTTACACTGGCGGGTGTAATAACAACAGGCTTTCGGGCGGTTGGTGGAGAGATATCAGGTGAGAAAAGTCTACCACTGCGGGTGACTTTAGCGGGTCCAACAATATTGCTGACGTTAGTATCAGCATCCAACTCTTGTTTAACTCCATGAAAATAAACATCGGCCCCGTAATGCCAAGGGACAACTTTATCAGAGGTGTAGGGGATAGGCCCAGGAACAGTGATGATCACATGTGCGATTCTTGGAACAGATGTGATTCTAACAGGCTTCCTCGAGGGAGCCTTGGAAGAATTGTCGAAAATGGTAATGATGGAAACTTCTTCAGTATGAATTAGAGGAACAACAGTCTTATCAAACATAATTTCTTTACTATCCATCAGGCGTTGGACACCTGGCTTCAAGAGATGGAAACCGGTAGGTAGAACAGAACACATACTGCAACCTTTGTCACAGCCCGGAAATAAACTGGCTAGCAAAAGGTTCTTCTTTACAGTCATCAGAGGAGTAACAATATCATTCACAGAAACCATAAACGAGTCTTCTTATATAGCATTCACTCCATGCTTGGGCATAGGAGCAGTCACAACATTAGGCCTTTCGGGCGCCTCAAACTCAATCTCCTTAGCATCGATTAAGTCCTGTATCTTATTCTTCAAAGTCCAACAATCATTTGTATTATGCCACGGGCTATCAGAGTGATAAGAACAGTGAGCATTAGGGTTGTACTTCGGTGATGTGATATTTGGATTCTTCGGGGCTTCCCTCGGAATCACTAGGTTGGTTTTCAGTAACTGTGGCAGAATCTGAGACAAAGTCATGCTGAGACGGGTGAATTGCCTTCGAGGTCTCTCATACTTTTGTTGATTGTTGTGCTAAGGAGCACCAGCAGGTTTTGAAATTACAACTGCATTAACAGCTTGGCGGTGTTCAGGTCTACTCTGGCTTCTCGAACTGTAGACATCATTGGACTCCTTCTTAAAAGGCTTCTTCTCGGTGCTTGATGAGGCACCCTTTTGTATCTTACCAGCCTTAATACCAGCCTCAATCCTCTCACCAGTCATAATTAGCTTTGTAAACCCAACCGAAGAGCTTCCAATCAGATGGTTGAAAAATGGACCAGACAAGGTCCCTAGAAACATATCCACAAGCTCCCGATCAACCAAGGGTGGTTACACTCTTCCGGCGAGGTCCCTCCACTTCTGAGCATAATCTTTGAAAACTTCACCTGTTCCCATTGACATACCCTGGAGTTGGGTAAGTGTGGGAGCAAGGTTGGAGTTGTATTGATACTGCCTGTAGAAAGCAGTAGCCAAATCTTCCCAACTACGGATACTAGCTCCGTCCAACTGGTAGAACCATTCAAGCTGGGTCCCTGAGAGACTGTCTTGAAAGAAGTGGATCCATAGGTTCTTATCAGCGGTGTACGGCTGAATCTTCCTTACATATGACCGGAGGTGCAGCTTCGGACAAGAAACTTCGTCATACTTAGCAAAGGCTGGTGCCTTGAATTTGTGGGGAATTACCACCCCAGATGATAGACCCAGATCACCAAAGTCCAGACCAGGCACCTTCTGAACTTCCATCGCACTCAACCGGTCTTCCAGTTGTTTGTATCTATCCTCGGTAGGAGGATACCGGTCTTCATCGAAGTTTGTCTCATTGTCCGAGACCACAGGGCTAGGAGCCCTCCTTTCTTCCTGACTATCTTTCCCTCCAGATGAGGTGGTCAAATCAACTTCATCCCGTAGCCTGTTTCCAAACCAGTGACCTGTGTTAAACAGGATTGTCCTCTTCTTCTTCTTCTTCTCTTTCAAAATCAGGGTCTTCAGATCTTGCTGACCCTTAGCTAGATTCATGAACAGTTCTTGGAATTGGGCATTCTGGGCCTGTAGGGCCTTGATTTCTTGCTCAGTTGATGGTTCAGCAGACATGATGAGTGCTGAAATAAACAACGAAGAAGATAAGAGACCTGTAATGGGTACCTGTTATGAAATGTATGGGATGAAATGCGTATGATATGATTTCAAAGACAATCGAGAGATTCAAATTTGTAAACCAGAAAGGAAACACACTTTATTAGATAAATTTGAAATCAAATTGTTCAACAAATTGCCCTTAAGGCATTACAAGAATGGAAATACTGAAAAGTAAATAAAACTGGAAGGGAAATAGTCAAAGGACAATCAGTGCTCCCATGGTCTCTTCTTGTCGGTGCAGACATAGTCATTGAGAATCCGCTTGTTCTCCAGCTGCCTAGTCAACCTCTGGATCTTCTGCTCTTGCTCGTTGAACTTTTCTAGGTAAGCATCTCGTTCTTCTCTCAATTGTATCCAAGACCTTTTCAGTGCCCCAATGTCAGTGGGCATGTAAGGATGGAGGATGGTAGGAAGAACCCCCTATTCATTAGCAACTTCAACAATGATAGGAAGGACGGCTTCATATGGCATACCCAGCTTCTGGGCACGGATACGGACCCATCTGAGATATGGCTCCATCGGAAGTGAAGTCTTTGGACCCAGCTCGTGTGGATCAGATCTGTGAACTCTATCCCAAGCCCTTATGAATCTGCGGCGTTGCTCGTCGATATCCCCTTGAAAATCAAAGATGATACTAGGCATTAGCATCTCATGAGGTCCTTCTCTTCTGGCTCTCCCAAACTGACGTAAGGCTAAGCACGGGTTGTAAGAAATTCCTCCATGGGTTCCTATCAGTGGAACATTGGGGTATTCCCCACATCGATCAATAACAGCCACCTCGTCCATACCTTTAAGAGTCTAAATGATATCATTGTGAGAGAGAGAGAGACATAACCCTATAGGCCCATCCCATGCCTTCTTTGTTCTTCAGCACTGATTTGGGGAGGTGCGAAATAAACCACCTCGCCAATAATGGAGCACAGCACATCAAGGTTCCCTGTTTTTGGGCAGTAGGAGCATAAAGCTGATGGAGAATGTCACCCAAGAGAGTAGGTACAGGATTACGAGAGATGAAGATTTTCACCGTGTTCACATCAACAAAAGAGTCAGAATTCGGAAACAATACCAAGCCATATATCAGAAGAGCCAGAATATCTTTGAATTCCTTGAAATATAGACTATCCCAGAAATAATTAGCCTTACCAACCAAAAACTTAGTCAGAAAGCCCTTTGCTCCACTTCTAGTCTCCCAATTAGCCATTACCTCATCCTTTGTCATATGAAGGGCTAAAGCAATCTCTTCTGGCCTAAGGGTCTTCTCCCAACCAGTAAACGGGATCTGCTCCAGAATAGAGATACCGAGCAGATCAGAAAACTCTTCTAAGGTGGGAACCAACTGGTAGTCCTGGAAAGTAAAGCAATGGTACAACGGATCATAGAATTGGACCAAAATACTCATCATCTGCTCGTCCAATTTGGAGGTGACCAAACTGAGAAGATACCCATGACTTCTGATGAAGGAGGTAGTATCAGGCATCTTTGCAACCAAATCTTTAAGCAAGGTGGGAACCTGGACAAAGTTGATTCGGATGGTATTTCTACGCATGGGCATCATGACCTACAAAACAGACCAAAGATGAATCCCTCCTGTCTTTGAAATAGGTTAGTCCAATGCGAGATGTATGCAATGTTATGATGTCATGATGTCATGATAGTAAACACACCACAAGTATCCACAAATATCAAACATGGTAAAGGTACACAAGTCACACAGAGAGCCCTTAGATTTCAGGCTGGCAAGGGGCTTAGGTACTACCCTCTTTCAGTTCAGTTGGTTTAAACCTGTCCTAAAAATAGTAACCAGGTTCTATAGGGATCTCAATATCACTGACTACCCTTGATCGGTCATAATTCCATTTTAGCAACCTTTTCTTGCAACCAGAATCATCGCGAGAGTTTAGTCTCAATGAGTGTAGCATACTGCTACTGTTCTATGGCCAAGTTGGTCAATTTAAAGGTTCTAAGGTTAGTTGGTGCTTAATGACCCCTTAGAAGACCCATATTCTCCTCGTTCCAATACAAGGGATATCGGTACAGACTAAAGTGTTACACCAATGTAGCTATTGCGTGAACCGTATTGGTCTACGCCGTACAGTTCCCTCACAGTTTATTGCTACTTACCTAAAGGGTATCCCCAGATCCGGGTTAGGATCTATAGTAACTCCGATACAAGCCCACAAATATAAAGCATACAAAGCAAACAATTGAAAACACAATGATCTAATCCTAAGGTACACCCCACTTATTAACTTCCCCAGCAGAGTCGCCAGTTCTGTGATACAGTGGGAGAGAACTGACATTTTTGGAATGCTGGTTCGCGTTTTGCGTTTGTTTTCGCAAAATGTCGCGGTAAGCAAGAGTCGCCACCGTCTTTTATTTTATCCAACAAGGAAAGGAAAAAAGCACAGAAAAATTCCTTTTTCGAGATGTTTCTCGGGTCTGGGGGGTAGATTATAGAAAGGGAAGGTGTTAGCACCCTTTCTATCCGTGGTTATCCACGGGCTCTTAGGTACTTGCTCAAATTGTTTTCAAAAATTGCTTTTCTTTGTGTTTGTGGGTTTGAAAGAAGTTTTTGTTTGAAAGGTGTAAGTGCGAAAAGTTTTGTTTTATTTTGAGAGAGAGCAAGTACTTAAGAACCATCTACCTACTCGAAAAAGGAATCAATTTGTGCTAATGTCCTTTGGACAATGCTATCCCACTATTAATGAGTAGGTAGCATCGTCGTTGGAGTTTAAGGGTCAATTCGATTAAGGGACGTGTGGTCACTAAAGCAATGTTAGGATGCCTTAGCAGTAACCCTAATGTCTTAGATCATTTTTCCGAGGAAACCGTTTCGAGGCAACTATGATCTTTGGACAAGAGGGCGACCTCTAAAACTTCCTATACTCAATGACCATGTTCGAAGGCAACCAAGTGAGGTGTACCCTAAGAGTGCGCATGTGCGAATGTGTTGTTTCAGTTAATTTTATCTTTGTACATGTCAATGGTTATCTATGTTGATTTTAGGTTTAGACATTTGATCTTATCATGCATCCCCTATTATCAAACATCTAACAGTTTATAAGTTGCGGAAATTAAATTGCGGAAATTAAAACTAACTATTACAAGGCGTCGGGTATTTACATCGCCAAAAACAACCCTTGAAATTAAAATGCGGAAAATAAATAAAGCGATAAAATATTTAAAGTCCTAATTAAACTATTACATTCCGGGAAACAGATACAATAATATGGTAAAATGGATCGCGTGCGAGAAATTAAATCGGGCGAGTTTTTAGGGTTTTGACCCTTTAATTATTAAAGAAAGAATTTTTTTGGTTTATTTTTGAATTAAAAGAAATTAAACTAAGTTAGTTATTAAATTAATAAACAAATTAATTAATTAATAAAAATGATATTTGTGGATATTTTTGATATTTAAAGAAATAAAAATAAATTTGATCAAAGTTAATAAAAAACCTAATCGTCTAAATTAATTTTAATTATTGCAAAATATATTAAAAGTTATACCTAATTAAAACTAAGTTAATTCAATTAATATTTATTAATAAAAATAAAGTGTTGAATTTAATTTTAGTAAATAAAATATATTTTTTGGTTTTTGATTTTATTAAGAAAAAATGTTTTGATTGGTTAATGATAATAAAAATAATAATAAACAATAAATTAATTAAAAGAAAAAATAAAAAGTATAAGAGAGAGCTAGGGTTTGGGCCTGTATAAGGTGGTGACATTAGCAACTTTGTGGCCCAATAGTGCAAGCCTGTGCTGACTTTTCTGGATCCCATGCACGCCCATTGACTTAAGAGTATGATGTACTTTCGTTCTGGACCACCAGATCTGGCCTGGGGCCATCTGGCAAGTGATTGGATAAAGGTGTATGATAGGCCATAATTGCTGAAAAGCGCTAGAACACCTGAAGAAAAATAGCAAAGTAATATGGGGGGACCTGGGATTCGAACCTAGGTCCTATTGGAACTTGCACTAACGCCTTCGCCACTGAGCCACTACGCTTCATTTGTCATAGTATTAGGTAATAATAATAATATGGGAAACAAGTCAATATGCCAGAATTAAAAAAAAATAAAGCGCGAATTTTGAACTTTCCAATAGGAGGGAGACGCGTCATCGTCTTCCTCATTTGACCTTGTAATATTTCCTGCGGATTCATATCTGCCGCTGAATCCCTAGGTCAACCCTAAAACCAATTCTAAGCCATGAAAACTCAATCCAAGACCATAGTCATGCTCGTCTCTCCCTCCTGAACATGCCTATGTCCATCAATGGCGTCAATTTCACCTGCAAGAAAAATGCCCAAAAACAAGCTACCAAAACCCTAAGTTTGGTTACAGGGCTACGGCTCATGAAAACGCAATCAAATAATGCAGAATGCTTCTAAATTGAACGATAAGCATGAATATACCAATGATTTGTCAAAAAATGCAAGAACATGAGGATACGATTTCAACTGAAAAGTGATTTTTTGAAACACTTACAGCGCTTTAGAACGTGTATGGGGATTGGTTTTGAGTTGGCTTCGCTTTAGTGGATGTCTAGCAATTGATTCACGTTGAGTTTTGCCTTTGAATTCGCCTCTAGGAGTGATTTCAGTTTCAAGCTTTTTTCAAGTTTTCTCAAGTTTGGTTCTTGTGATTTTGCAGCCTCTAACCTCTCAAACTCGTGCCTTTAGCTTGTATATGTATGCAGCATTGGATTAGATCAAGTTTTGGGTCTTGAATCTTTGCACATTGATGCTTTAGGATTTGATTTGATCCTCCATTGATGTCTTTCCAAATTGGTCCAAAATCCAATATTTTTGTACATGAAAAGCTTGATACGGATTTGATCATGATCATGATGACATTTAAGACCTATAACAACCAAAAAGATCCTAAGTCATCAATATTTGGATTTTATTTGATTTAGATTGATTTAAAATGAATTAATTCAATAAAAATCAAATAAAATAGAAAAATTAATAAATGTACACAAGGCTGAAGCTAGGACACGTGTGTAGTGTGACAAGATCAAATCAAGTGAAAAAGAATGGGCCCATTTGACAAATTTTGAAGTTTTGGGGATAGTTGACTTTTGGCAATTTTGCAAAAATGCCCAACTTCAACAATGCATAACTTCTTCAATTTTGAACTTTTGGAGGTGTTCTTGGACTTTTTAGAAAGCTTGAGATCTACTATAACCAACACTTTTGGTCTCATCTCATTTTGATATTCCATGCTCAAGTTATAAGCTTTGGCAAAAAAGGTGTTTTTGTTGACTTTCAAAAATGACCTATAATGTCCAAATTTGTAACTTCTTGTGAGTGCATTTATTGATCTTGGGGTATGAAGATGGATTGTAGGAAATTGCATCCTCTTCAAAATTAGCTTTGGATGGGTCATTTCTCATAAAGTAAGAGAATGTTATGCTTGGTCAAAGTTGAATTGACTTTTCATACAAAACCCTAATTTAGCAACTTTTGAGTCTTGATGAATTTTGAGCAATCCTTGATGAATCATGATCAACCCTTGATCAAATGATGAAATACACTTCAAAATGATAATTTTGACAAAAAATCTTGAAGTTTGACTATATTTGGGGTCACAGTTGACTTTTTCCCTAGCACAGTCGATTTTTGGACCCTTTGAGCAATTGACTGAGCAAACTTCCTCTGCAAGGCTTGAAATTTGACATGGATGAACTTGAGACCATATTAGGACATTGGGAAGCACTTGAGATCATTTGGATGCAAGGACCTTGATGCAACACAAAACCTTAATTTGAGGTTGACTGCCTTAGGAGATAGCTTGATTGTCCAACTCTTGAGCAATCTTGAGCAACTTTGGAGATTTTTCTTGAAATGTCTTGGGAAATATGAGAGGGAAATTTTTGGGGTACAACAATTTGCCTATTATTTCCAAGCCTGTGTCTAGGATGGCATCTCTCAAGGATGCAGAGGCTGTAATCAAAGAAGGAAGGAGTACGGTGTGGGGGCAACTGCCTGATTTTTCCCACAAGATGGACAAGTTCGGACTAGGTTTTACTGCTGCTGGCCAGAAAGCCATGCGTCACTCCAAGGCTGGGGGACCACCCGTAAAAATCACTCACCATGGAATTAATGCCTTAGAAGATGATGATGAATAGGACAACTTTGAAGATTAGATCTTTCCAACCGTTGAAGGAGGATTAAGTAACTGGGAAGCAAAGGACTTTACTCCCATCACTTTCATCAACCAGTAATTTATCTTTGAACAATTTCCTATTTTGGTCTGTAATAACTAAACAATTCGTACACTATTTTCACCTTATGCCTTGCCCGGGGCATATAGGTCCATTTGTAAGGGCTTGATTTTTTTCATTATCATATGCCATGTTTTAATGAATCATTGGACGTTTTCATCGATAAACTGTTGTGTTCACTTTATTTCTTTTTGCATTTTATTTTGTTTAAGGATGGTTATCCCTTACACACACCCACACTCACAAAATGCAGGTACCCATCCACTCTGGATTCCATGGGTGACTATTCTGCTTTAGCCTTCGGCGACTATGAAGATTTGGTCAATCATGCTGAGTACGAAGTTGACGAAGAATGTGAAGTGCCGGGAGAGTTAGCCAGACTTTTGCAACAAGAAGAGAGGGCGATTTTTCCTCATGAAGAGTTGCTAGAAACCATCAACTTGGGAACAAAGGAAGATAAGAAAGAGGTTAAGGTGGGTGCCAACCAGGAACCAGGTGTCAAAGAGCGCTTAGTGCAGTTGTTGAACGAATATGTTGAGATCTTTGCCTGGTCCTATGAAGACATGCCGGGACTAGATACATATATTGTGGTTCACCGTCTCCCTACAAGAGAAGACTGTCCACCGATCAAACAAGAAGTCCG
Organism: Vicia faba; assembly: GCA_948472305.1. Classification (NCBI taxonomy): domain Eukaryota; kingdom Viridiplantae; phylum Streptophyta; class Magnoliopsida; order Fabales; family Fabaceae; genus Vicia; species Vicia faba. The sequence continues at coordinate 843,481,942 of OX451737.1, forward strand.
CCGAATGAGGCCCGACATGTCTGAGAAGATTAAAGTTGAGGTAATGAAGCAATTCAACGCTGCCTTTCTGGCTGTTACTTCCTATCCACAATGGGTTGCTAACATTGTGCCTGTCCCTAAGAAGGACGGCAAAGTCAGAATGTGTGTGGACTATCGGGACTTAAACAGGGCTAGCCCTAAAGATGATTTTCCACTACCACACATCGATATCTTGGTTGACAACACAGCTCAACACAAGGTATTTTCCTTCATGGATGGATTCTCGGGATACAACCAGATCAAAATGGCCCCTGAAGACATGGAGAAGACTACTTTTGTTACGCAATGGGGTACCTTCTGCTACAAAGTGATGCCATTCAGACTGAAGAATGTCGGGGCAACCTATCAGCGCGCCATGGTAGCTTTGTTTCATGATATGATACATCATGAGATCGAAGTCTACGTAGATGACGTGATAGCCCGTTCACAAACAGAAGAAGAACACCTTGATCATCTGCAAAAGCTATTTGACAGGTTGAAGGAGTTTAAGCTCAGACTGAACCCAAGCAACTTCACTTTTGGAGTTAGGCCTGGTAAACTTTTGGGATTTATCGTCAACAACAAAGTCATTGAGGTTGATCCTTCTAAAGTCAAAGCTATACAAGAAATGCCTGCCCCCCGCACGGAAAAGGAGGTTAGAGGATTCTTGGGACGCTTAAACTATATCGCAAGGTTCATCTCTCACCTGACGTCTACATGTGAGCCAATCATCAAGTTGTTGAAGAAAGATCAGGTAGTTGAATGGAGCAATGATTGTCAAGTTGCTTTTGATAAGATCAAGGAGTATTTACTGGAACCTCCTACCTTGATGCCACCCGTCGAAGGAAGGCCCTTAATCATGTATCTGATTGTTTTGGATAACTCAATGGGGTGTGTACTGGGCCAACATGACGAGTCTGGCCGAAAAGAGCATGCCATTTATTACCTTAGCAAAAAGTTTACTGACTGTGAGACTCGCTACTCACTACTCGAGAAAACTTGCTGCGCTTTGGTATGGGTTGCTCGCCGGCTAAGGCAGTACATGTTGACTCATACCACTTTGCTGATTTCTAAAATGGATCTGATTAAGTATATCTTCGAGAAGCCTGCTTTATCTGGAAGAATCGCTAGATGGCAAATGATCCTGACTGAGTATGACATCCAGTATACTACTCAAAAAGCTATAAAAGGGAGTGTACTAGCTGACCATCTAGCTCAGCAAGCTGTCGAAGATTATCAATCTATGAGATTCGACTTCCCTGACGAGGACATCATGACTTTGGACAACATTGAAAGTAACAGACCGTATGACGGACCTGAACAAGGATCCCGATGGATCCTATACTTTGATGGTGCTTCAAATGCACTTGGTAATGGTATCGGTGCGGTACTCATTTCCCCAGAAGGTTGCCATACACCTTTCACTTCCTGACTTTGCTTCAGCTGTACCAACAACATGGCTGAATATGAAGCTTGCATCTTTGGTCTCAAGGCTGCTATAGACTTGGGAATCAAATCTCTGGTCGTATTTGGGGACTCGGCTTTGGTTATCAGTCAAGTCAAAGGAGAGTGGGACACCAAACATCCTAATCTTATCCCATACAAAGAACATGTCCTGACTTTGTTGCCTCATTTCGAGCAGATTATTTTCGAGCATTTCCCACGAGAAGAAAATCAACTAGCAGATGCTCTGGCTACAATGTCTTCCATGTTTAAACTCAACTAGGATAACGAGGCTCCCCAAATCACCATCGAGCGAATGGACGAACCTGTGCACTGTCATGAGATTAATACCGAAGAAGTAGTGGAACGACCCTGGTTTCACGAGATCAAAAGGTATCTCCATACTAGAGAATACCCCGAAGGAGCTTCCGTCAATGACAAAAAGTTCTTAAGGAGATTTGCTGCAAAGTTCTTCCTCAGCAATGGCATCCTTTATAAACGCAGCCATGATTGTGTTTTACTTCGATGTGTGGATAAAGCTGAAGCAGAGTTGATCATGACTGAGATACACAGTGGCACATTTGGCACCCATTTGAGCGGGCATACAATGGCAAAGAAGATTCTAAGAGCAGGCTACTACTGGTCTACCATGGAAGCTAATTGCCACCAATATTCCCGTACCTGCCATAAATGCCAAGTCTACGCCGACAAAGTACATATTCCTCCTGTTCCTCTCAATGTGCTGACAGCCCCTTGGCCGTTTGCAATGTAGGGCATTGACATGATTGGAGAGATCAAGCCCACGGCGTCCAGTGGACATCGCTTCATCCTGGTGGCTATCGATTACTTCACCAAATGGGTCGAAGCAGCTTCTTTGCCTCCGTTACCAAGAATGTGGTTGCCCGCTTCATTAAGCAGAATCTCATATGCCGGTATGGTATCCCCGACAGGATCATCACGGACAACAGTACAAATTTGAATAATACTAGGATCACCGCTTTGTGCAAGCAGTTCAATATTTATCATCACAATTCATCTCCCTATCGGCCGAAGATGAACGGTGTTGTTGAAGCCGTGAACAAAAATATCAAGAAGATCATCCAAAAGATGACAGTCACCTACAAAGACTGGCATGAGATGTTACCGTTTGCTCTACACGGGTATCGTACCACGGCACGTACTTCAACAGGGGCAACCCCCTTCTCTTTAGTATATGGCATGGAAGTTGTTCTACCCATGGAAGTTCAGATTCCCTCCTTAAGGATTATGAAGGATACCAGTTTGAGTGAAGATGATTGGATTCAGACCCGGCTTGATCAACTTAACTTGATCGACGAGAAGCGACTTACTGCTGTTTGTCATGGTCAGACGTATCAAAAACGGATGATCAAGGCTTTCAACAAGAAAGTCATGCGTCAGATATATCGAGTCGGAGATCTTGTAATCAAGCGGATCATCTTGCCGTAAAGTGATCCCAGGGGCAAGTGGACTCCTACTTACGAAGGACCATTTGTGATCAAAAGCATCTTTTCTGGTGGGGCAATGATTCTGACCACCATGGACGGCGACGACTTACCGAACCCTGCGAATGCAGACATAGTCAAAAGATACTATGCATAAAATGACCCGACAAGTTGAAAACTCGAAAGGGCAACTTGGGCAAAAATGGGTATCCCGGTGAATCGAAAACCCGAAAGGGCGGTTCAGGCAAAAATTAGGGATAAATATAAAAAATCTGTACACCCGGCAAGTTGAAAACCCGAAAGGGAGACTTGGTCAAAAAAGGGTTTCCCGGTGGATCAAAAACCCGAAAGGGCGGTCCAGGCAAAAGTTAGGGAATTAAAGCGTATGACTATGTCTCGTCGGATCACTTTAAGAACAATCTCTTCACAAAAAACTCCAAGATTCTGATCAATCCAATCATCGGCGGACGAAGCAGCGAATGGACAAGATACTCAGAGTTGTGAAGGCTATAGCAGAATGGGAACCCCATGGAATTGTTATACATAGCCATCTTTCTTTTTGTATAATTTTTTTTCAATTTTTACGACAACATTCTCTTACTAGGATGTCTGTCTCCTTTGTACAAAGATATTTACAAAAGTTAATACAAAGATACTTCAAAGTGCAGAAATTCGCTTGCCTTTCTTTCTTTTTACACTTATGTTTATTTGAAAATGTCCAAATTTTTGTTAAATAGGCATATGCATTTGAATATAATCACTGCTTACAAATAAAACGAAATTGAGAAAGGATAATTATTGGTAGGTTGAAGGTGTAGGAAGATATCTTTGTGCTATTCCAGAAGAAATCCCCTGCAGTACATCATTCAGATCCTCAACAAAGCTAAAACCTTGGAGTATACATCCTTAGCGGAGTTAAATTTCAGGATCCCCGGCTGAGCCAGTGTGTTCTAAACTTTATCCCCCAGCTGAGTTAAGTTTCGGAGTTCCCATCAGAGTTCAAGCTCCTGATCCCCAGTGGAGCCCGAAAACCCTGAAATACATATCCCTAGCGGAACTAGAATATTCTAAACCTTCTTCCCCGGCGAAGTCAAAATTCCCCAACTTCCCCAGTAGATTGGCGTACAACCCAAGCTCCTGATTTCATCGGCCGAGTAAACATTTTCCCCAAATTTATTTCCCAGCAGATCGAAGTTTCTTGGTCTCATTTCTCTAGCAGAAGCCTCCTAGGATTTAACTCCCCAGTGGAGATTTTCAGAATTTTCCTTATTTCCCAGGAAAGTCATGAAGGATTCTCATTCCCCACAGAAGTTTGTCAAAGCTCTTGCTAATCCCCACCAGTCACCAAGGATTTTCAATCCCCAACAGTGGTCCCAGGATCTCCCATTCTCAACAATCAGAGATCTTTAATCCCCAAGCAGTCAACAAGGATTTCTCATCTTCAACAATCAAAGATTTTTTAATTCTCAACATCGGTCAGAAATTTATTTTTCCCCGGCAGCAGACCAAGATTTCTTTTCCTCAACAAGACAACTACTCAGCTTACATACACATCCATTACATTCATATATCATAAACATTGATGAAACACTGTTCATTGCATCATACACATCATGCAACATGACTTTGTGTTGTAGCTAACATTTTACCCTTTTCAGGATAAGATTAAAAGGATATCGTTAACCACTATTCAGATATAGTATGGATACCCCCCAGACACGGCGGTCATTCTATTACTCATTCAGAAAATCAAGTCAAGATACAGTACAGATACACCCCAGACACGGCGGTCATTCTACTACTCATTCAGACTTCAGCAATCCGATACAGACTAGATACGCTCCAGGCACGGCGGCCATCTTATCTCTCATTCAGATTCAACTATCCACTTCAAGATTCAGATACGCTCCAGACACGGATGCCATTCTGGCCCTTACACCGGAAGTTTGATTCTCCCTAGTGCAGTCGCCACGGAAGTCATTATGTCACTTATTCATATCCCAGTTACAGTCTCAGATACACTCCAGACACGGAAGTCATTCTGCTACTCATACAGATCTCAACTTCAGATACAGTCCAAATACGCTCCAAACACGGTTGCCATTTTGTCACTCATTCAGAACTTATCCTCAGCACACAGTTGCTCTGTATACATATGTTTCTCTGTTACCCATTCAGAATACAGATACACTCCGGACACGGCAGTCATTCTGATATTCATTCAAAGATCAAATACAGTTACAGCCCAGATACGCTCCCGACACAGATGTCATTCCTTTGCTCATACAGACTCAATCTCCAGATACAATTCAAATGCATTCTAGACATGGATACCATTTTGATTCTCATTCTTCTGGCCTACAACATTGCAGTTCAAGAAACATTCTTGGATGGCATCTTTTAAGCCCATATCCAGCAAGATTCTACCATCTCCAAGCCCATTCCCTCAACAATATTTTGACGAGTGCAAATTTACGGGCACTCTAGTGTCTAATCCTCTTTTACCTTCGAGCCGCGAAAGGAAAAACTTACCAATCTAACTCTTCAGGTTCAAGAAGATTGAACAGGGGCAACTGTTGTACCCCAAAATTTTCCCTCTCATTTTATCAACATTTCTCATCACAAGGCTCTTGGAACCTAAGACCAAGCTAGGGTTTGCTCTGCTCAAGACACCTTCTTGCACTATTGACCTAAATTAGGGTTTGAGTTTGCACAGGGATGTTTTGACCTACAATGCCCAAATTGACTTTCATACTTCATATTGGACTCATAAGTTTGCCCATACCAAGTTTCAAGCCTTGAATCAAATTTTTGCCCAGTCAATTGGACAGTTGACCTAGAAATCAACTGTATTGGGGAAAAAGTCAACTGTGGCTAATTTATAGTCAAACCTCATGAATTTTGACCGACATCAACATTATGAACTCATATGAACCATTTGATCAAGTTTGGACCATAATTCCACAAGAAATTTGATCAGATCACCAAAAGGGCAAAATGGTCATTTTTAGGGTTTTGACTACACAAAGGCAATTTTTTACTGTTTGACCTAACCAATGGAAAATATAGCTCAACCATGGACTCAAGGACTCAATGAAATTATCTTGACCTATTCAACAAGTTCAAAAGATCTCAAATGCATAGGATTGACAGATGAATTTTTCAGTCAACTGATCAAAATTTGACTGTATACTGAAAAGTCAAAATTTGACATTATCTCCTAACTTTGTCCCACATATTCACAAAGATGCAAGTGGATTCAAACAAAACATGAAACATGAAAGTTGTAGTTCATCACAAAGTCTACAACTTTGATTCACAAAGTTTTCTCAAAAGAAGCTTGGATCTCAAGTTATGATTTTTGGAACAAGGGTACCTAAAACTTTTAACTTAGAGAAATTTTGCCCTAGTTTAGGCAGGATTTTGACCCATCTTCTTGGCCATTTTTCACATATTTCCACTTGGATTCTCAAGTTTCATTTCAAATATGGATTATAGTACATGTTGCAAGCTTTCCAAATTATCCAAGAACTCCTCAAACACATTTGTGGTTAGGGAGAATCGAATGCTTGAAGTTGGAAAAAACTCACTTTGTAACCATGGCCAATACATGTTCATACAAGTTGCAAATCTGACCAAACTAGCTTTGTACTTGATTACAGGTCTCTAAACCAATTTACACTCAAAAATTGAATGCAAATACATTGGTTAGAGGCATTGTTCTGATCAAGGGAGCATTATACAATGAACATTTCCATTTTTGGCATAAAGATCACACTTCCATTTACATAAAACATGCTTTATGTCAAGTTTCATTTCTTGAGCCATACACCAAGCCTTTTGCTGCAAACAAGGCTCCCTAATTTCAGGCAAAGGTCAACAACTTTGTGCAGCTAGGTTCCAAGCCAGTACAGCCTTGCATTATCAACTCTCACATTTTGCTTCAAAACCAAGGCATTGTACCAAAAGTCCATAACTCACACATCTGATATTTTGAACTCAAGCCAAGGTTTCAAACAAGTTTTACACATCTGTTGCACCCCAAAATTTGCCCTCCCATATTCTTCAAGAAATTGCCAAGCCAGGTCACAAAATTCCCCAAGGGTTATGCAGTTCAATTGTCTCCTATACAGTCAAAACTAGGGTTTGGGTTCTGATCAAGAAAGTGAAGTTTTCAAAGGCCCAATCAAGTCTCATATGCCTACAAAGATGGTCAAGCATTCTCATACCAAGTTTCAAGGCATTCAGCTCAAAATTGCACAGTCAAAACCCTAAATTGCACTACAGTCAACTGTAGGGGCAAAATGGTCATTTGACAGTCAAAAGTTCAAATTTTTGGTCAAACTATCATTTTGAAGCCACAAACATCATTTGATCAATGCTTGATCATGATTCTCAAAAATTGGCTCAGAAATCATCAAAGATGCAAAAGTTACTATATTTGGACAGTTGAAAAAGTCAACTGAAATTGACCAGGGCATAACTTTCACATGGATTATCAGAAAAATTCCATCCAAAGCTCATTTTGAAGAGAAAGACATTTCCTACAATTCATCTTCATATTCCAAGTCCAAGCAATGCTCTCACAAAAAGTTATCTATTTCAACATTATAGGTCATTTTCAAAAGTCAACAAAAAGGGACTTTAAGTAAAAGGCCATAACTTGAGATTGGTAAATCAAAATGACATGGGACCAAAGGCATTGGTTAGAGGACTCAAAGACCTTTCCAAAATGTCCAAGAACATGTGAAAAGCTTAAAAATTGAGCAAGTTATGCCTTGTGGAAGTTGGGAAATTTTTGGGAATTTTGAAAAGTCAACTTTACTTCAAATGACCTAAAATTGCTAATGGGCCTATTTTCTTCCATGATTCATCATTCCAAGCCTATGCACGACTACTTGGCCCAAAGGGAAGCATTTTCTCATTTTTTATTTATTTATTTGGATTATTATTTATATTAATTCATTTAAATTATTTAAATATATAGAAAATATCTAACTTGACCTAATGAATCTTTTTGTACACATTTCAAGGTCAATATTTCGTGCTTAGCCAATTATGGAAGGATTTGGTTTGATTTGAGCTGATTGAACAAAAATGCACTTAAAAAAGATATGGAAAAGATATAAGGAAATCAAATATTGAAAACAATGAATGGAAGAGATTTGATCCAATTTTCTTAACCTAATGCCTTCACTATATGACCAGGAATACAAACCTAATGCAATTAGACTCTAAGCTGCGCAGAAAAAGACATTGCCAACTTGAAAAATTGTCCAAAAAACTCAAAACTGATTTCAAGGTTATAAGGCGATTCGAGACACCAAACCTATTTCAATAGCTTCCTTAGGCATTCCTGAAGGTATTCCAATCAATATCAACCACAAAAGCTCCAGGAATTGGTACCTGTAACTCAAACTGTGTCACAAAACTTTTGAAATCGTGTATCATAATTCATACATTTTTTTGCATTTTTATTTATGAATTCTTGTTCAGTATGAAGTTTCCAAGCTAACCATTGTGTTTAATTGTATTTTTATTGACCATACGCGATGATGCCATGAACGAAATTTAGGGTTTTCAGGTTGTGATTTTAGGGCTTTTGCAAAGAAGAAAAATCAAAGCTTCAGACCATGACCATTGAATTCAGTGCATTGAGACGAACATGAACCAACCTTCGCGAACAATTTATGAAGCTTATAGTGCTATTCGCTATTTTTCCAAAAGTCCCCTAAGACCACGCCATAGAAACCGTTGCTATTGTGTTTTATTTACAGGGATGGTGGAGAAGACAACATCGTGGCAAAGCATGATAGGCCCGTTTGAAAAATGGCGCGCTGGATCCACTAACGCGTTCGTTTGTCTTTTTATTATTTATTTGTTATAATATAATAACATGCACGTAGTGGCTCAGATGGTGAACGTTGATTGCATTAACCCTCGTGACCTGGGTTCAAGTCCCAGGTCTGGCAAATTTCAATATTATTTTTCAATGTAAAATCCCATGCAGCGCTATCATTGATGCACACCATGCTCCACCATCATCCAGACGTCCACGTGCCTATGAGAACTAATCAGAGTGCCACGATCCAAGGTGTACCACGAATGCAAGTCAACACGTTAGCACACAATCTGGGAAAGTCAGCGAATTTCAATGCTTAATGGGCCTGATTTGCTGAACCAAAACCTCCTAAATTGGGGCTACCCCCCCTGGTTTGCTTTTCTTTTCATATTTTATTTTTTTTTAATTATTATGTTATTTATTTTCATTGTTTTAATTAATTAATTGTTTTTTTACAAAATATAAAAACTTCATTAAAAATCAGAAAAAAGACAAATTGTAATAAATATTTTTATTTTAATTATTTTTATAGATAAATTGCATGTAAATAAATTTAGTTTTAATTAGGTCATAATTTTAATCCTTTTAATAACAAAAATCCAAAAATATAGAATTTAGGTTTAATTTCATTCCTTTTAATTTCCTTTTTTACAATAATAATATTTATTTTATTTATTTTCATAAATTAAATTTTGCATGTAAATTAACTTAGATTTAAATTAGGTTAAAACTTAATATTTTTACGATAAACTTAAAAAACATTAGAATTAGGGTTTGACATTTTATTTTAATTTCAATCAATTCTTTTTTCTTTTAAATCTTAAAAAAACACAAAAATACCAAAAACATTTTCATTTAATTTTAATTAATTCATTAACTTTAATTTTTTGCGAAAGGGTCCAACGCCCATGTTCGTAACTTATTTAATGTCGCGTATTTATTTTATATCATTTAAATAATTATGTACATGTCCCAAAGCCTTGTAACAATTTATACTTTTCGCACCTTTATTTACTTCTTCACTTTCCGTCAAATCGGGTCCGGTTTAATTTTGGCGATGTGGACCCGCGCCATTTGTAATAGTCTAGATTTACTTTCCTCGCAAATATTAACTGTTAAATAAGCATGCAAGAATGAATGTCCTAATTAAAATCAAGCGTAGATCACAACCAACATGACAAGACAAATATCAATGAAACTGACACACAAATTCGCACACACCACCCCTAGGGTACGCCTCACTGTTGCCTTTCGAAAGGTGATCGTCGAGTAGAGGATGTCTTAGTAAGTCCTCATGATCCGGGAACCTGGCATGAGGGTAGCTTCTAAGGTGTCTTCCCATTGCTCTGGTGATCACCATGTCCCGAACTCGAATTGACCCAAACACCTCCAACGGTGGTGCTACTTACCTCTCAATGGTGGGATGGCACTACTTTAAAGGACATTTACACAGACGAATTCCTTAGGGTAGGTAGGTTCTCAAGGATACTTGCTCTAATCTCAAAACAAACTCAAAAAGACTTTTCACACCAACACATTTTCAAAAGCTTTCAAAGCAAATTTTTCAAACACTCTGACGTACGAGTCGAACTGAAATTTTTCAAAGAAACTTTTTAAACCCACATTGAAAAGCAAACAAACCATTTTTGAAAACACATTGAGCAAGTATCTAAGAGCCCATGGATAACCATGGATAGAAAGGGTGCTAACACCTTCCCTTTCTATAACCTACCTCCCGAACCGAGAGCGATCTCTTTAAGGAATTTTTCTGTGCTTTTGTCCTTTCCATTTGGAGAAAATAAAAGACGGTGGCGACTCTTGCTTCCGCGACATCTCGCGAACCAGCGTTAAACAGTCAGTTCCAGATCCACCGATCACAGAACTTGCGACTCTGCTGGGGACACTTTATAAAGTGAGGTGTACCTTAGGGCTAGCTCATAACTATGTTTTCAATTGTCTTCTATGCTTGCTTTACTATTGTGGGTTGCTTGGGAGTTCTATAGATCCTAACCCAGATCTGGGGGATACCTTCTTAGAAAGTAGCAACAAGGCTGTGAGGGAACTGTGCGGGGTATACCGACATGGTTGAAACAGTCTGCTACGTTGATGTGGCACTTTGGTGTGTACCGGTAACCCTTGAGTTCAGTCAAGGAGAGTACGGGGCCTCCGCATGGTGTCATAAAGCATCAACAGACCTTAGGAACCTTAATTGAACTATCTTGGCCTCTTTAGGGTAGTGAGATAACTGACTTTGGTGCAGTCCGAGGTTGGTTGATACTCGATACTACACTCAATTGAGGGTTGCTTTCCTGGAATATTTCGGTCGCCAGTTCAGTGGCTAAACCGAAACGATGAACAATGAAAGCAATCCCGTGATATTGGGAACCTTAGAACCCAGTTACTTTGATTAGGACAGGTTGAACCCACCAACTTCAAGAGGGTACTACCCAAACCTTATGCTGGCCTTAAACCTTAAGGGCTTCTCTTGTGTGACTTGTGTGCCTTCGTACTTGACTATCTGCATGCTTGTTACCTGACACTTGTTTCTTGCAGGACTCATAACAGAGTACCCTAAGTTTCTTGCAGGTTTTGGTTGGTGGTCCTTAATTGGGACTCATGACAGGGTTACCTACATTGCCCCATGCATAGCATGACATCATACCATTTCATACATCCTAACCCATTTCAAGGATCTCAAGGGCTTGTGATGCAGGTCATGATAAATCAAAACATCCAGCAAGGGGCAAAGAGGATTTATTTTCCTCTAGCCAAGGTTGTCAGGGGCTATGACCCACTGGATATGGTGAGCCTTTGACCCTTGAAGAAGGGCTCTCTACAGCAGGAAGTTCCTTCAATCAAGTTGCCAGTTTCCAACTCTAACAAGTTTCTCTGTTTACCCTGCGAGGTCCTTGAAAACATTACATGCATGTCATACATCTCATTGCATTGCAGGTATCCCTTTGACAGGTTGCTTACCCTTCTCCGCTGTTTATTTCATCCGATCGTCATGAATCCTGAATCATCAGCCGAGCAGACTATCAAGGACCTCCAGGCTCAGAACGCCCAGTTCCAAGAGCTGATCATGAATTTGACCCAGGGGCAAAAAGACCTGAAGGCTCTACTCTTGAAGAAGGACAAAAAGAAGAAGAGGACTATTTTGTTCAGCCCTAGACGCAGATCTGGGAACACACCGCAAATTGAAACTGAGAGGACAACCCCATTTGTGAGGGAAAGCAGTCACCATGAGAGGGAGGTGCCCAGTCCAGTGGTCTCTGACAATGAAACAGATTTCGACGACGAACAGTACCCTCCGGCTGAGGACAAGTACAAACAGTTGGAGGATAGGTTGAAGGCTATGGAGGTTCAACAGGTACCTGGGCTGGATTTCGGAGATCTGAGTTTGTCAACTGGTGTGGTTATTCCTCGGAAGTTCAAAGCACCATCCTTTACTAAGTATGACGGGGCGTCTTGCCCCAAGCTGCATCTAAGGTCCTATGTTCGGAAGATTCAGCCATATACGGTGGACAAGAATTTATGGATCCATTTCTTCCAGGAGAGTCTTTCAGGGACTCATCTTGAATGGTTCTATCAGCTGGATGGGACCAAAGTTCGTAACTGGGAGGAGTTGGCTACTGCTTTCTATAAGCAGTATCAATATAATGCCGACCTTGCCCCTACGCGTACCCAACTCCAGGGTATGTCGTTAGGATCAAGTGAAGGTTTTAAAGAATATGCGCAGAAATGGAGGGATCTTGCTGGAAGGGTACAACCACCTCTGACTGATCGGGAACTTGTGGACATGTTCTTGGGGACCTTGTCTGGTCCATTTTATAACCACCTGATTGGGAATTCATCTGCTGGATTCACAGATCTCATCTTGACTGGAGAGCGAATAGAAGCTGGTATCCGGTCTGGGAAAATTCAAGAGGCTGCACCTTCGGATAAAAAGCCTCATCATGGAAAGAAAGAATCCAATGCTGTGCACGGTAAAAAGAGCCGTCATGAGGTAGGGGCAATCCAGATCTCCAATCCCGGACCTGCTCAACAAGGACAGGGGCAGCAGGGAAAGGAGAAACGACAGTATACCAAACTCAACATGTCGCTGGACCAAGCACTGCAACAAATGTTGAAGGCAGGGCTGATCACTTTAAGGGCTCCTCTTCGGAATCCGAACACTTCTGCTCCCAACTATCATCCCAACGATAGGTGCGCATATCATTCAGATAGCCCGGGGCATACTACGGACAACTGCTGGCCTCTCAAGAACAAAATTCAAGACATGATCGACGCCGGGGAGATTCAGTTTGAAGTTCCTGAGACTCCGAACATAATCACTGCTCCGTTGCCCAATCATTGAAGCCTTTTGTTTATTTGATTTTTTGAGTTGTATTTTTCTTTGCTTATACAAACAATTAATGTCATAGCAAACTCTTTTATGTTATCAATGCATCGCATACGTCTGTTTTGAGAATTAATACAATTGTTTTCATTATATTCAAATTTCTTTTCATATTTTTTCTGATGATCAACTCTTGGTTAATAATTCTGAGCCTCTTGAGGGAGGATGACGAAAACGATACCGCGATCATTACAGTATGCTTTTGAACAAACCCCGCTGATGAGGTACAGGCATTGTTTCAACCCCTAAACACTGGAGTTATAAGGATGATAATCCCTCGTCAACCCTTCGAGCCAAAGAAGTAGGAGTTTTATTTTCGAAAATCAAAACCCTTAATCATAACCTGGGGCAGGGTAGTCTCTCAGTTGATCCAAACGAATGGCACCAAAAAGTCTTTACAAAACGAAGAAAGACAATGATGGTTCCGAACAATCATAAGGACAGGCAGTCATGATCAAAAAAAATTTCATAAATGAAAAGCCCAAAAAGTCTAAACCTACAAAGGGGACTTATGAAACTGGGGCATCCCGCTGACTGTAATTCCAAAAAGGAAACAGTTCAGGCAAAAAAGGAAAGGGATAACAAAATCAAGAAAGAGGTCTCACAAACCCTCAACCAAAACAAAAATGACTGCCTATTCAAAAGAAATCATCAACATCTGAACCATTATTGGAACATCAAAGCAAAGACTCAAGCAAGGTCTAACGCACGATCAACTGAGTTTAGGTTTGGAGAACATCACGAAGAGCGGGTGGGTACAAATAATTTGAGCCTTTATCCTTTGTTTCTTAAACCGTGAACCAGGCCACGTTATAACCCTCAAAAGTCCTAGCTGAAGCATGGGTTAGTTCGAAAGCATACTGTTACGAAAGGTATCCTGACTCCTGAAGGCCTACGGTAAATACGGAGTTGACATCACGTTTTACAAACATTCATTTGTTTTATGAAAAAGAAGAATGCATTTTCAAAATCTTCAAGACAGACATAAGCTTTGCACTTTTAACATAAACTTGTTTGCATATGACTTTTTGTTTGAACAGCATAGAAATTCGCATGACGAAAGTCTAATGAACAAGAGTATCTCCAATCAAGGGGCACGGCATGATCATGGTCTACCATCTGGGGCAGTTAAGTCAAGATCCAGAGAATCTCTCAAAAGGCCAAAAAGCCTGGGGCAAATCTCTGCCTGAGTCACTTGGGGCATTCCAGCAACGAATCTTGCCTAATCAAACACCTTCTGGTAATATGACAACACAAGCAGTCAGGGGCACCTACCTGCGTTCTAAGAGCGTGGACATAGTCGGAAAATACTACGCAAAATCAAAGACCCGCTAGGTTGACACACCTAGGCAAAATAAGGGCTTCCCGGCGAACCAAAAGGGTTCGGGCAAAATGAAGGGATGAAATGAAAAATCCGTACACCCGGCAAGTCGAAAACCTGAAAAGGCGGCTTGAGCAAAAATGGGTATCCCGGTGGACTGAAAACCCGAAAGGGCGGTCCAGGCAAAAGTTAGGGATTAAAGCGTATGACTATGTCCTGTCATCTGTCTACCAGAAGAAGGTTTGTCCGTCAACAACTATCAGCGTCCCACAGGTGCCTCCCCTATAGAAACAGGGGCAATAATGGGTGGTCTAAGCAATCTGATTGCTCTGTCCTCTAAGATGTCAAGGTAGGGTCCGTTGAAGAACATAACCAATACAGTTCAATACTTCCCCAGAAAAGTCCAATCCGGTTTCCCCAGGAAAGATGGAGTCCATATCCCCAAGCAGTAAGCTTATCCCTAGTAAGATTCTGGAAGCTTATCCCTCGCAGAGCACGAGCGCGTCGTCCGGCTTGAGTTAAAGAGTTATTCCCTTAACAGGATATAACTGGGTTATCCTCAGCCAAAAGCCACGGAAAGAGCGTCGTCGACAGAATCTTCTTATCCCCAGCGAAGTCCATTCATACTTCCAATACAGCAAGGTATCCTCAGCAAGTCATCCTCAACAATTCAGCAAAAGCATCTCCCCACAGAGTATTTCTCCCCAGCATGGTCGCTAGAATATCTTTTTCTCCCCGCAGAATCCTCCATTCGCCAAGTTTATTCCCCAACGGGGTTATCTTCGTCTATTGGAATTCTTGCAACTATTCTTCAACATCAGCCCAGGATACGACTTCCCGGCACCCGTCAAGGATTTATTTTCTTAGACAAACATACATTCATAAAACGTCACATACATCATTATAGCATGCATATGCATCATACTACACAAATCTCATTGATTTTGAAGACATACCGTTCATGCATCATGATTTTGCATCCAATTATGTCTCGCCTTTTCAGGAAAAAGATCAATACAAAAATGACTACTATCAACTATCGCAATTCATTCTAGATATAGTTTCAGATATGATCCAGATATGGTGACGTTCTGATGCTGCTTCCAGATTTTCTTCTAGATATAGTTTCAGATATGATCCAGATATGGTGACGTTCTGATGCTGCTTCCAGATTTCCTTCTAGATATAGTTTCAGATATGATCCAGATATGGTGACGTTCTGATGCTGCTTCCAGATTTTCTTCTAGATATGGTTTCAGATATGATCCAGATATGGTGACGTTCTGATGCTGCTTCCAGATTTCCTTCTAGATATAGTTTCAGATATGATCCAGATATGGTGACGTTCTGATGCTGCTTCCAGATTTTCTTCTAGATATAGTTTCAGATATGATCCAGATATGGTGACGTTCTGATGCTGCTTCCAGATTTCCTTCTAGATATAGTTTCAGATATGATCCAGATATGGTGACGATCTGATGCTGCTTCCAGAATTCCTTCTCGATATAGTTTCAGATATGACCCAGATATGGTGACGTTCTGATGCTGCTTCCAGAATTCCTTCTCGATATAGTTTCAGATATGACCCAGATATGGTGACGTTCTGATGCTGCTTCCAGAATTCCTTCTCGATATAGTTTCGGATATGATCCAGATATGGTGACGTTCTGATGCTGCTTCCAGAATTCCTTCTAGATATAGTTTCGGATATGATCCAGAGATGGTGACGTTCTGATGCTGCTTCCAGATTTCCTTCTAGATATAGTTTCAGATATGATCCAGATATGGTGACGTTCTGATGCTGCTTCCAGATTTCCTTCCAGATATAGTTTCAGATGTAAACCAGATATGGTGACGTTCTGATACTGCTTCCAGAAGTCCTTTTTCAAGATGTTTCTCTCTCCAACGGTGTGTGAGGTAGTAATCCCTTTTCTAGATGTTTCCCTCTCCGACGATGAGTGTGAGGTGATATTCTCCTATGGTTCCCTCTCCAACGGTGTGTGAGGTAGTAATCCCTTTTCTAGACGTTTCCCTCTCCAACGGTGTGTGAGGTAGTAATCCCTTTTCTAGATATTTCCCTCTCCGACGATGAGTGTGAGGTGATAGTCTCTTATGGTTCCCTCTCCGACGGTGTGTGAGGTGACAATTCCTTTTCAGATATTTCCCTCTCCGACGATGAGTGTGAGGTGATCATTCCTTTCAGATTATAATTCTATGGTTCTCTTCCCGATACTGCAAAGATGGTAATTTCCCACCAAGATTTTCTCAACGAGCGTTGTTGAAGTTCAAATCACCCAAGGTTCTCTTACCATTCATGCTAAGGCAGTAACCATCTCTGGTCCATTCATCAGCGTTTGAAGCTCCAGACTCAGCTCCTGTAACCAGTCAGGACACATCTATACCAAGCATCTAAAATCAGCTCCTGCAACGTGTCAGGTACTCATTTTTCTCTTTTGCAGGAAAGCAGGTTCTCGCTAAGGAATCTCTTACGCAATCAGCGTCCAGATGGCATCTATAAGCCCATCACCCTATCCAGCAACCTCTAAATGGCATCTATAAGCCCATTCCCCCATCACTGTTACTATGTGAGCGCAAATTTCTGGGCACTCTAGTGTTCAATCATCTTCTACCCTCGGATTACGAAAGGCACGTCAGCCAATCTGCATCCTCAGGTCTAAGAAGATTGAACAGGGGCAACTGTTGCACCCCAAAATTTTCCCTCCCATATTCTTCAAGAAATTGCCAAGCCAGGTCACAAAATTCCCCAAGGGTTATGCAGTTCAATTGTCTCCTATACAGTCAAAACTAGGGTTTGGGTTCTGATCAAGAAAGTGAAGTTTTCAAAGGCCCAATCAAGTCTCATATGCCTACAAAGATGGTCAAGCATTCTCATACCAAGTTTCAAGGCATTCAGCTCAAAATTGCACAGTCAAAACCCTAAATTGCACTACAGTCAACTGTAGGGGCAAAATGGTCATTTGACAGTCAAAAGTTCAAATTTTTGGTCAAACTATCATTTTGAAGCCACAAACATCATTTGATCAATGCTTGATCATGATTCTCAAAAATTGGCTCAGAAATCATCAAAGATGCAAAAGTTACTATATTTGGACAGTTGAAAAAGTCAACTGAAATTGACCAGGGCATAACTTTCACATGGATTATCAGAAAAATTCCATCCAAAGCTCATTTTGAAGAGAAAGACATTTCCTACAATTCATCTTCATATTCCAAGTCCAAGAAATGCTCTCACAAAAAGTTATCTATTTCAACATTATAGGTCATTTTCAAAAGTCAACAAAAAGGGACTTTAAGTAAAAGGCCATAACTTGAGATTGGTAAATCAAAATGACATGGGACCAAAGGCATTGGTTAGAGGACTCAAAGACCTTTCCAAAATGTCCAAGAACATGTGAAAAGCTTAAAAATTGAGCAAGTTATGCCTTGTGGAAGTTGGGAAATTTTTGGGAATTTTGAAAAGTCAACTTTACTTCAAATGACCTAAAATTGCTAATGGGCCTATTTTCTTCCATGATTCATCATTCCAAGCCTATGCACGACTACTTGGCCCAAAGGGAAGCATTTTCCCATTTTTTATTTATTTATTTGGATTATTATTTATATTAATTCATTTAAATTATTTAAATATATAGAAAATATCTAACTTGACCTAATGAATCTTTTTGTACACATTTCAAGGTCAATATTTCGTGCTTAGCCAATTATGGAAGGATTTGGTTTGATTTGAGCTGATTGAACAAAAATGCACTTAAAAAAGATATGGAAAAGATATAAGGAAATCAAATATTGAAAACAATGAATGGAAGAGATTTGATCCAATTTTCTTAACCTAATGCCTTCACTATATGACCAGGAATACAAACCTAATGCAATTAGACTCTAAGCTGCGCAGAAAAAGACATTGCCAACTTGAAAAATTGTCCAAAAAACTCAAAACTGATTTCAAGGTTACAAGGCGATTCGAGACACCAAACCTATTTCAATAGCTTCCTTAGGCATTCCTGAAGGTATTCCAATCAATATCAACCACAAAAGCTCCAGGAATTGGTACCTGTAACTCAAACTGTGTCACAAAACTTTTGAAATCGTGTATCATAATTCATACATTTTTTTGCATTTTTATTTATGAATTCTTGTTCAGTATGAAGTTTCCAAGCTAACCATTGTGTTTAATTGTATTTTTATTGACCATACGCGATGATGCCATGAACGAAATTTAGGGTTTTCAGGTTGTGATTTTAGGGCTTTTGCAAAGAAGAAAAATCAAAGCTTCAGACCATGACCATTGAATTCAGTGCATTGAGACGAACATGAACCAACCTTCGCGAACAATTTATGAAGCTTATAGTGCTATTCGCTATTTTTCCAAAAGTCCCCTAAGACCACGCCATAGAAACCGTTGCTATTGTGTTTTATTTACAGGGATGGTGGAGAAGACAACATCGTGGCAAAGCATGATAGGCCCGTTTGAAAAATGGCGCGCTGGATCCACTAACGCGTCCGTTTGTCTTTTTATTATTTATTTGTTATAATATAATAACATGCGCGTAGTGGCTCAGATGGTGAACGTTGATTGCATTAACCCTCGTGACCTGGGTTCAAGTCCCAGGTCTGGCAAATTTCAAAATTATTTTTCAATGTAAAATCCCATGCAGCGCTATCATTGATGCACACCATGCTCCACCATCATCCAGACGTCCACGTGCCTATGAGAACTAATCAGAGTGCCACGATCCAAGGTGTACCACGAATGCAAGTCAACGCGTTAGCACACAATCTGGGAAAGTCAGCAAATTTCAATGCTTAATGGGCCTGATTTGCTGAACCAAAACCTCCTAAATTGGGGCTACCCCCCCCCCCCCCCCCCTGGTTTGCTTTTCTTTTCATATTTTATTTTTTTTTAATTATTATGTTATTTATTTTCATTGTTTTAATTAATTAATTGTTTTTTTACAAAATATAAAAACTTCATTAAAAAATCAGAAAAAAGACAAATTGTAATAAATATTTTTATTTTAATTATTTTTATAGATAAATTGCATGTAAATAAATTTAGTTTTAATTAGGTCATAATTTTAATCCTTTTAATAACAAAAATCCAAAAATATAGAATTTAGGTTTAATTTCATTCCTTTTAATTTCCTTTTTTACAATAATAATATTTATTTTATTTATTTTCATAAATTAAATTTTGCATGTAAATTAACTTAGATTTAAATTAGGTTAAAACTTAATATTTTTACGATAAACTTAAAAAACATTAGAATTAGGGTTTGACATTTTATTTTAATTTCAATCAATTCTTTTTTCTTTTAAATCTTAAAAAAACACAAAAATACCAAAAACATTTTCATTTAATTTTAATTAATTCATTAACTTTAATTTTTTGCGAAAGGGTCCAACGCCCATGTTCGTAACTTATTTAATGTCGCGTATTTATTTTATATCATTTAAATAATTATGTACATGTCCCAAAGCCTTGTAACAATTTATACTTTTCGCACCTTTATTTACTTCTTCACTTTCCGTCAAATCGGGTCCGGTTTAATTTTGGCGATGTGGACCCGCGCCATTTGTAATAGTCTAGATTTACTTTCCTCGCAAATATTAACTGTTAAATAAGCATGCAAGAATGAATGTCCTAATTAAAATCAAGCGTAGATCACAACCAACATGACAAGACAAATATCAATGAAACTGACACACAAATTCGCACACACCACCCCTAGGGTACGCCTCACTGTTGCCTTTCGAAAGGTGATCGTCGAGTAGAGGATGTCTTAGTAAGTCCTCATGATCCGGGAACCTGGCATGAGGGTAGCTTCTAAGGTGTCTTCCCATTGCTCTGGTGATCACCATGTCCCGAACTCGAATTGACCCAAACACCTCCAACGGTGGTGCTACTTACCTCTCAATGGTGGGATGGCACTACTTTAAAGGACATTTACACAGACGAATTCCTTAGGGTAGGTAGGTTCTCAAGGATACTTGCTCTAATCTCAAAACAAACTCAAAAAGACTTTTCACACCAACACATTTTCAAAAGCTTTCAAAGCAAATTTTTCAAACACTCTGACGTACGAGTCGAACTGAAATTTTTCAAAGAAACTTTTTAAACCCACATTGAAAAGCAAACAAACCATTTTTGAAAACACATTGAGCAAGTATCTAAGAGCCCATGGATAACCATGGATAGAAAGGGTGCTAACACCTTCCCTTTCTATAACCTACCTCCCGAACCGAGAGCGATCTCTTTAAGGAATTTTTCTGTGCTTTTGTCCTTTCCATTTGGAGAAAATAAAAGACGGTGGCGACTCTTGCTTCCGCGACATCTCGCGAACCAGCGTTAAACAGTCAGTTCCAGATCCACCGATCACAACATCCTTGTAATCCAGAAACACGAGCCAATCATCCCTCAAACACCCTTGAACACCAAAACACCAAAATCTTGAAAAATAGGGCAGTTGCTGCAACTTGAGTGCCATTGCTCATTTTGCTCGTGCATTTTGCTCCTTTCCACTTCAAACACCTTCCATTCAACTCACTCAAGCTATCCCAAACCTCCATTGCCAACTGTAACTCCATTTACAGTGTTCACCATTTCTATTTCAAGCTTATGCAAGTTGACTTCTAGAGGTTGATTCAGACCATTTCAAAACAAACTAAGCATTGGGAAAGCTTCAGGGAACATCAAGCAAGCTCAAAAGAACCTCAGGCCTCACTGAAAGTTGCTGCATTGTCCAACTCGTGTCCAGCTGAAACAGGTTTTTCATGAACTTCTATCTCTCTATTTAGGAACATTTAGTCTTAGGTATGTGAATAAAAGATGTTGTACTCATTGCCCTGAAACCATACATATGCTCAGTTTTCATTTATATTAAACGTGTTAAGAGAATTTCATCCATGAACTTTCTGAAAAAACTAGGTTAGAAATTAGGGCCAGAAAAATTCTCTCTGGTCTTTGAGAGTTAGATTTAATGCTTTATATGGTTAGATTCGTGTTTAAATTCTCTACAAGTTTGATGTTGTAAGTTTTGGCAAAAAGTCACGTTTCCAGGATGTTCAAAGATGGATACAGGGCGCGCGTTATTCTGTTTGTCACAAGGAAGAAGATGAAGCTGATGGGCTGGGCTTGGTTTCTTGCTTCTAACACCATCCTTTTGCTAAATGCACCCCCTGGCCCATTTCCTTTATATTTTGTCATTTTTATATTTTAATTTTATTTCTGACTTTGTTTATTTATTTCCAACCATAAAAAATGCTTAAAAAATATTTTTTTCATAATTTTTACATTTATTTGATATTTATTTTAATTATTACTAGCATTAAAATATATTATATACTTGTATATTATTTTGTTTAAACTTGAAAATAATGTAAATAATGTTTTTTTATTTTCATTTCTTATTTTTATCCACATTGAAAATATTTTCTTGAATATATATATTTTTGTAAATATTTTATTTTTATTTTATACACACTTAACATATTTAATATATATATATATATATATATATATATATATATATATATATATATACATATATACTTTTATTTTATTAAATACTTAGAAAAATATTACATTTTTATTTGTATTATTAGTTTATACTAAAAAAAACATTTTTTTAATATATTTTTATTTTTGTATATATTAATATATTTTTGTATATAAATAATATATAATATTATTTTCTTAAAGGAATTAGGGTTTACCCTAAAATAAATAAAATTAACCTTTTTTGTTTATTTATTTCTTCATATTTCTTTACATTAAAAATATTTTTACATACAATAAAAAACTCTTTTTGCATAAATACATTCTATTTAACATTTGTTTATTGTATTTATTTAAATATTGTACATTTAAATATTATGCCTTATAAATCTAATTTGGTTGTAATAACTTAGGATTTTAATTTCTTGCAAAATAATCCCCTATTCAAAATTGTACCCCCTCCCTATATCAAAGTTGTAATAGCTTAGATTTATTTTTTACGCATTTAAATGCTTTCAATTATGCCATGATTAGAGAATTAGGGTTTGTATGCCAAAATCAAATCAACAATTAGTTTGACCTAATCAAAGACAAAAATGCATGAAAAATAAACACAATGCACACTTGCACCCCTAAGGTTACAATCCACTTGTTGCCTTCAAAAATGGGCCATGGTATGCATGTTAAGTACTTTGGCAAAACAAAAACAAAACAAAAGATCATAGTCCCTCGATGACGCTATCTGAGTTGCCTAAACAAAATGATCAAGTCCCTTAAGAAAATTGCCAAAAATACTTGACACAATTGCTATCATGGTCTATACGATGACCCGCGCCTGTCTCGTTTAACATCCTAACACAAGGTTGTTCACCAAATACAATGGTGAAACAACACTGTTAAAAGGGTTAAAAACATAAGAAAGATCTTTGAGTAAAATAGGGTAGATAGCTCTTAGTTACTTGATCAAAAGCTTGCAAAAACATCCTTGCTATTTTCAAAACACACTTCACAACACAATTTCAAAACCCTACTTTCAAACATTGAAAAAATTTCAAAGGACAAAAACACCTTTGTATACATTCCAACAAGAATCATTACAAAGGTTGCCACAACGATGGCCTCTTTTCAAAACATCTTTCAAAACCACACACAAAGCACCATTTCAAACAATTGAAGAGCACCATTTCAAACAATTGAAAAGCAAAGCAAGTGATCTAAACAAGTAACTAAGAGCCCATGGATAACCATGGATAGAAAGGGTGCTAATACCTTCCCTTTCTATAATCTACTCCTCGAACCCAAGAAAACATCTCAAAGGTCTTTCCTGTGCTTTTTGACCTTTCCTTAGGATAAAATAAAAAGTCGGTGGCGACTCTTGCTAAACCGAAACATTTGCAAACACAAAACGCAAAATCCCAAGTCAGTTCTCCCACCGTATCACAGTAATGTATGATATGTATCAGGCAATGATGTTCTCAAAATAATTGAGATTGTGTTGTATGATGCGTATGCACATGTCATGATGTATGGACATGCAATATTTTTATGATATTCTATGGCTGGGGAAAGTAAATCCCGAACTGCATGCTGGAGAATGAAAGAGTTTCGCTCGCTGAGGATAACGACCGAAGATGACTGGGAGAATAATTCTGCTGGAGAATAAACTGATGAGAGAATGACTTTGTGGGGAAGAAATGCTCCTCTGAGGTTTTGCTGATCTTAGAGAAGTAACCATCGGTTGTGGATGAATTACCGTTGCTGGCAATGATAAATTCTGTTGGGGATGAATTTCCTGTTTATGGAAGAAATGAACTCCGCTGGGGATAATCTTTTAGTGATGACTTCACTGGGGATAATCTTCCAGACTCCACTGGGGATGGTCTTCTAGATTCCACTGGAGATGGTCTTCAAGACTCTGCTGGGGATAACCTTCCAGACTCCACTGGGGACAATCTTCCAGTGCTGGTGATAGATAAACTCTGCTTGGGGAGACTCTTACCGACTCATTCGCGGTTGCGAACCTCAGCTGGGGAGAGTTGATAATACTGTCTTTTTCTTACTCTGCGGGGAGTGAATGTACCATAGTCATATTCTTCAGCTAAGTTTATTCTTGTACCTGGTGAATAGAGAAACTGTAAGGTCCAGACATTTCTTGTTTGCCCCTGTTTCTGATATTACAAGTAATTGTCTTTTGTTTCGCACGTGAATATTTATGAGCAACAATTATTGTCAAATGCATCTATCAAAAATGAACATTGGATGTTCTTGCAAAACAAAACAGAAAAAGGAAAATAATTTTTGAAATTTATTTGTGAAAATGAATTGTATTGATTTTGAAATTTGGCCTGTAAATAGGCGTTTTTGTACAAGAGGCTGGCGTCCTAGTAAGAGAACGCCGCCGAAAGATGAATTATACAATTTGTGAAAAACAAAGAAAAAACAGCTATGTGAACAATCCCACTGGGTTCCAACTCTGCTATTGCCCTTATGTCTTTGAGCATCTCATCACTTTGCTACTTGGTTGAAGGTAGATCAGACTGATTGGCGTCGTCCGAGCTTGATAGTCGATACCGAAGTCTGGTTGCAAGATGATCCAATGAGACATAGTGTTACGCTTTGATCCCTAATTTTTGCCTGGACCGCCCTTTCGGGTTTTCAGTCCACCGGGATACCCTTTTTTGCCCAAGCCGCCTTTTCAGGTTTTCGACTTGTCGGGTGTACAGATTTTTTCATTTTCATCCCTTATTTTTGCCCGAACCCTTTTGGTTTGCCGGGAAGCCCTTATTTTTGCCTAGTCCAGTCGACCTAGCGGGTCTTTGATTATGCGTAGTATTTTTTTGCTATGTCTGCATTGACGGGGTGAGGAAGGTCGTCACCATCCATGGTGGTTAGAATCATAGCTCCTCCTGAGAAAATGTTCTTAACCACAAATGGATCTTCGTACGTAGGGGTCTATTTGCCCCTGGGATCACCTTGTGGCAGTATGATGCGCTTGATGACCAGATCCCCGACTTGATATTCTTGTCGTCTAACTTTTTTGTTAAATGCCTTGATCATTCACTTTTAATACATCTGACCATGAAAAATAGCAGTAAGTCTTTTCCCATCGATTAAGTTCAGTTGATCAAGTCGGGTCTGAATCCAATCATCTTCACTCAAACCTGCATCTTTCATAATCCGAAGAGAGGGTATCTGAACTTCAATGGGCAAGACTTCCTCCATGCTATATACCAAAGAATCTGGTGTTGCCCCTGTTGAAGTCTGTGCTGAGGTACGGTACCCATGAAGAGCAAATGGTAACATATCATGCCAGTCTTTGTACGTCACCGTCATCTTCTGCACAATCTTCTTGATGTTCTATTTAACTGCTTCGACAGTCCCATTCATCTTTGGCCGTTAGGGAGAAGAGTTGTGATGTTATATCTTGAATTGCTTACAGAGCTCGGTGATCATTGTATTGTTGATATTTGTACCATTATCTGTAACGATCCTCTCTGGTACACCATATCGACAGATCATATTGTGCTGAATAAACCGTGCCACGACGTTCTTGGTCACTGTAGAAAAGGAAGCTGCCTGAACCCACTTTGTGAAATAATCAATAGCTACCAGGATGAAATAATGTTTGTTGGACGCAGTAGGTCTGATCTCGCCGATCATATCGATGCCCCACATTGCAAAAGGCCAAGGTGCCGTCAAGACATTCAGAGGAACTGGAGGTACGTGCACCTTATCAGCATATACTTGGAACTTATGACAGGTCCGAGAATGCCGATAACAATCGAATTCCATGGTAGACCTATAATATCCTGCCCGAAGGATTTTCTTTGCCATGGTGTGTCCACTAGAATGAGTTCCAAAGGTACCTTCATCTATCTCTGCCATGATCCTTTCTGCCTCATTTTTATCCATACATCGCAGTAAGGTTGAATCATGATTACGCTTGTAAAGAATACCATTGCTAATGAAGAACTTCGCAGCGAACCTCCTCATAAACTTTTTATCATTAACAGATGCACCCTCGGGGTATTCCTGAGCCTTAAGATACCTCTTCACCTCATGAAACCAGGGTTTATCGGCTACCTCTTTAGTCTCGATATCACAGCAATGTGCGGGTTCGTCCAATCTCTCAATGGTAATCTTGGGAGCCTCATTGTCCCACCTGACCTTGAACATAGAAGACATCGTAGCTAGATCATCCACCAACTGATTCTCCTCTCTTGGGAAGTGTTCAAAGGTTATCTCCTCGAAGTGTGGAAGCAATGTCAGTACATATTCCTTGTAAGGAATAAGATTTGGGTGTTTCGTATCCCACTCGCCTTTAATCTGACTGATCACGAGAGTAGAATCTCCGAATACACTCAAGAACTTAATCCTTAGGTCAATAGCTGCACGTATGCCCATGATGCATGCTTCATACTCCACCATTTTGTTGGTGCAGTTAAAACAGAATCAGACGGTGAACGGAGTATGACAGCCTTCAGGAGATATGATCACGGCGCCAATTCCATTACGCAAAGCGTTTGAAGCTCCATTAAAGTACATAGACCATCGGGATCCCTCCTCAGGTCCTTCATCCAGTCCAAGTGTTTCACAGTCGGTCACCAACATGATGTTCTCATCCGGGAATTCGAAGTTCATAGACTGGTAATCATCCACGGCCTGATGTGCCAAATGATCTGTCAATACACTTCCCTTGATTGCCTTTTGGATTGTGTATTGGATATCATATTCAGTCAAGATCATCTGCCATCTTGCTATTCTTCCGGACAAGGCAGGCTTCTCGAAGATATACTTGATTGGGTCCATCTTTGATATCAATAGAGTAGTGTGAGTCAGCATATACTGTCTCAGCCGGCGAGCAGCCCATGCCAAAGCACAACAAGTTTTCTCGATCAACGAGTATCGATTCTCGCAGTCGGTAAACTTTTTGCTAAGGTAGTAAATAGCATGCTCTTTTTGACCAGACTCGTCATGCTGCCCCAGCACGCACCCTATTGAATTATTGAGTACTGTCAAGTATAAGATCAAAGGTCTCCCTTCAATTCGAGGCATCAAAATAGGTGGCTCTTGGAGATATTCTTTGATCCGTTCGAAAGTGGCTTGACATTCATCATTCCATCTTACCACTTGATCTTTCTTTAGCAGCTTGAAGATCGGCTCACAAGTAGCGGTCAGGTGTGAAATGAATCGGGCAATGTAATTCAGACGTCCCAAAAAGCCTCTGACTTTTTTTTCTGTTCGGGGAGCTGGCATTTCCTGTATAGCCTTCACCTTTGCAGGATCCACTTGAATACCTTTATCACTAACGACGAAACCAAGCATCTTACCAGACCTCACCCCGAAGGTGCACTTGTTCGGGTTTAACCTCAGCTTGTACAACTTCAACCTGTCAAACAACTTCTGAAGATGGTCGAGGTGTTCTTCCTCAGTCTGAGACCTTGCAACCATGTCGTCAACGTATACCTCAATCTCATGATGAATCATGTCATGGAATAAAGCGACCATGGCGCGCTGATACGTTGCCCCAGCATTCTTCAACCCGAAAGGCATGACTTTGTAGAAAAAGGTACCCCATTGCGTAATGAACGTTGTCTTCTCCATGTCCTCGGGAGCCATCTTAATCTGATTGTAACAAGAAAAACCATCCATAAAGGAGAAGACCTTATGTTGTGCGGGGTTGTCAACCAGAACATCGATATGAGGCAGAGGGAAATCATTCTTGGGGCTCTCCCTGTTCAGATCCCTATAGTCTACGCACATACGGACTTTACCATCTTTCTTCGGCACCAGAACCATGTTGGCCACTCACTGCGGGTAAGAAGTAACTGCTAGAAAACCGGCATCGAATTGTTTCATAACCCTAGCCTTGATTTTCTCAGACATCTCTGGGCGCATTCGGAGAACCTTCTGTTTCACTAGAGGACAATCTTCTTTGGTTGACAAGCGATGAACCACAATATCGTTATCCAACCCAGGCATATCTTCATAAGACCAGGCAAAGATCTCAACATAATCATGCAGCATCTGTATTAACAGTTGCTTGACACTAGACTACAGATTTGCACCGATCTTGACCACTTTCTTGTCTTCCTTTGTACCCAAATTTACAGTTTCCACTGGCTCTTCATGCGGCTGTATGGCCCTCTCTTCCTGAAGTAACAGTCTAGCAAGTTCCCCAAGCACTTCACAATCATCCTCACCTTCGTCCTCAGATTGGTTGATCGGATTTTCAAAGTCATAACTGGCAGTAGCAGAGTCGTTATCAGTGGGATCTAGAGTGTATGTGGACCTGTATTATGATATGTCAGTGTGTGTAAGACAAATAGTTGTTTTGCAAGATAGAAAAGAAAAACAAGGAGCGCAAAATTTGTAATGCAATAAGAACGTCCAATGCTTTATTGATGATATATGGAAATGACACATAATAAGCCCTCACAAACAAAGCCACGGTGTCTCGGGCAAGGCACCAGGCCGTAAAAATTTCAAACTGTCTGTTACATATTCCAAAACAAAAGTCTATTACTGTGTAATAAAAGAAATGGGCACGAAGTCCTTCGCCGTCCAATTGTTCAAGCTACCGTTGGTAGCCGGGTAAATCCAGCTGTTGAAATCTGACTCTTCATCATCATCTCCAATGGCATTCACTCCCTGATCGTGTTTTGGCATAGGAGCAGTTATGACATTAGGCTTTTCTGGTGCGTCAAACTCGATTTCTTTAGCTTCAATCAAATCCTGCACCTTATTCCTCAAGGTCCAGCAGTTATTGGTATCATGCCCTGGGCTATAAGAGTGATAAGCGCAGCGGGCGTTCGGATTATACAACGGAGAGGTGGTACTGGGATTCTTCAGAGCTTCCCTTAGAGTTACCAGGTTTGTCTTTAACAATTGCGGCAGAATTTGAGACAATGTCATACTGACCCGAGTATATTGTCTTTGCGGTCTCTCTACTCTTTGCTGATTGTTGCATTGTGGGGCAACAGTAGGTCTTGATGTTACCACCGCATTAACTGCTTGGCAGAGCTCAGGTCGACTTTGGCTCCTCGAGCTGTAAACTGCACTAGATTCCTTCTTGAAGGGCTTCTTCTCTGTACTTGACGAAGCACCCTTATGTATCTTGCCACTTCTGATACCAGCTTCAACCCTCTCCCCAGTCATAATCAATTCAGTGAACCCAGACGATAAACTATCGATCAAATGATTGAAGTACGGACTAGACAAAGTCCCAAGAAACATATCCACCAACTCCCTATCAGACAGAGGGGGTTGGACTCTTCCCGCCAAATCTCTCCACTTCTGAGCGTAGTCCTTAAACCTTCGCTCGCACCCATAGGCATACCCTGAAGTTGAGTACGCGTGGGAGCAAGGTCGGCATTATACTGGTATTGTTTGTAAAAAGCAGCAGCAAGGTCCTCCCAGTTGCAGACATTGGCTCCTTCCAGCTGATAGAACCATTCAAGTTGAGTCCCTGACAGACTATCTTGAAAGAAATGAACCCACATGTTCCTATCAGCAGTATATGGTTGAATCTTTCTGACGTGCGAGCGGAGGTGTAGCTTTGGGCAGGATACCCCGTCATACTTAGAAAAGACAGGAGCTTTAAACTTGTGATGAATCACCACCCCAGATGCCAGACCCAAATCTCTGAAGTCCAGACCAGGTACCTTCTGGATCTCCATTGCACTTAGACGGTCTTCAAGTTGCTTATACATATCCTCAGCAGGAGGATACTGGTCTTCATCAAAATCAGTTTCATTGTCAGAAACTGTTGTACCCAAAAAATTTCCCTCCCATAATCTTCAAAGTTTTGACAAGCATCACCTCAAATGGCTCAAAGTCTACTCAAGGGCTACACAGTCAACCACTCTCCTAAGCCAGTCAAATTAGGGTTTTAGTTCTTGCAAGGAAGTTGAGGTTTTCAAGGGCTCAATCAAGTCCCATATGCTCATACACATTGTCAAGCACCTACATGTCAAGTTTCAAGGCTCACAAGGTCAAGTTGCACAGTCAAAAACCCTAATTGCTCCACAGTCAACTGCAGGGGCAAAATGGTCATTTGACAGTCAAAAGTCAAAAATTTTGGTCAACATCTTATTTTGAAGCCACAATCATCATTTGATCAAGTCTTGATCATGATTTCACAAGAATGGCTCAAAAATCATCAAGGTGTCAAAAGTTTCTATTTTTGGACAATTGAAAAGTCAACTGTAACTTGACCAAGGCATAACTTTTTCATGGTTCATCAGAAAAATCCCATCCAATGCTCATCTTGAAGGGGAGGATATTTCCTACAACTCATCTTCACATTCCAAGTCCAAGAAATGCTCTCACAAAAAATTATCAATTTCAACATTATAGGTCATTTTCAAAAGTCAACAAAAAGGCACTTTAAGTCAAAGACCATAACTTCAGATTGGTAAATCAAAATGACATGGGACCAAAGACATTGGTTAGAGGACTTCAAGACCTTTCCAAAATGTCCAAGAACATGTTCATAGCTTCAAAATTGAGCAAGATATGCATTGGAGAAGTTGGGAAATTTTTGTGAAATGGCCAAAGTCAATTATCCTTGAAACTTCATTTTTGACAAAAGGGGCCCACTTTTTCCACTTGATTCAGCTTGGCCATGCTTCCCACGTATCCCACAATTTATTTCAAAATTTAAAATTAATTTTTTCATTTTTATTTAATTTTATTTGATTTAATTCATTTTAAATCTTTAAAATTCAAATAAAAATCAAAGAAATTAACGGAGGGATATATTTTGTGTTGAATAGCTTTGATACACCTTGAAATACCTTCCAAATTCGTGCAAGGCCTATTATGGGCACAAAAATTCAAATTTTGACACAAAAGGCAAGTTGTTTCAATGTTGGTTATGGAGGAAATCAAGAACTTCAATGCAAGGCTTCAATGACCATTATGCTGATTGATACACTTTACAAAACATATATGCAAGCATTCCATATGCCATACACGACCTAGAGACACATAGAGAGCATAAACCATTTCCAAGTTTTGGAGAGAAAAACGACAAACTGAAAACCTAGTTACAATACAATTCAAGCTCCCATTTTGATTCCAATACACTCCTTGCATCACCAGCAACCTTTGGCAATCAAAATCAAGCGCAGAACCTCAAAGAATCGTTCATCACCCCACCCCACGGTTTGTCCATTATTTGAAAATCAAAACTCCATTTCTATGCCTCTTTAATTCATTTTGAATGTTATTATGCATTGCTGATGCCATTACAAAGCATTATGTGTACTTTAATTTGGTTATAAGGCCGTAAAACGCAAATCACCATTGACAATTTCTAGGTTTTCAGAACTTTAGAATTGGGCTTTTTTATATGCTGTAAAATTGGAACCCCAAACAGGCATGGTCAAACTCAGAAGCTCAAGACGATTTTGATGGACACCTCGCGCCTAATTTATGCTTCATGAATTGCTAATCGCTATTTTCAATATGCCTGTATTTTGTGGGGGTTTAAAACCCCCGCTATATGTTTTGTGTTTTGCAGAAAAAGCTTGAAGATGACTGCGTGGCAGCCAGGCATAGGTGCATTCAAATTCACGCGCGTGTTTCAGCCTATAGGGCACTTATTCCATACATTGTTTTGTTCCTATTATGTTTACAACTAATTGCGTTTGGTGTAGTGGCTGGCAGTGTGTTTGGTAAACGTTGGGACCTGGGTTCGATTCCCAGGTCCCCCATATTTCCAATGCTATTTTTTTTAAATGTTCTTGTGCAGCATTCCAAGCGCTGGACACCATGAGCCTCACAGATCCAAGCAGCCAGGTGTCATCAACGCAGATCCAAAGGACAAAAAGTGTAGCACACCATACTCTGGAGTCAAGCGTGCTGCAGGCAATCGTGAAAGTCAAACGTGGCTTAGATTTCAGTGGGCTTGGATTGCTTCAATAAACCTCCTATTTGGCCCACACCCCCTTGGTTTTTACTTCTTTTTTATTTTGTTTTGTCATTTTCTCTTATTTTAATTGCTAACCTTTTAATTATTTTTATTATTAACAATTAACTTAATTAACATATTTTCATAAAATCAAATAAAAAATAGAATTACATCATTATTATTATTATTATTTTATTTGTAAATAAACATTAACTAAAATAGTTTAATTAGGCCATTATAATTCCTTTTCTTAAATAATTAAAATAGATCTAGAATTAGGTAAAGTTAACTTTTAATTTTATTTCATTTCTTTTATTTCATAAAAACATAAAAAAAAAACAAAAAAATATTTTCCTTTAATTAAATTAATTAATTAGTCATTAATTAGCTTTAATTTCATTTTAATTACAAAAAAGACCAAAAAAAATCAATTTCTTTTCTAAAAAAAGGGTCAACACCCTTAGACATTCCCGATTAATTTATTCGCGCGCATTTACTTTATTTGATTATTATGTAATTGCCTTCAAGAATGTAATAGTTAAATAGGTTTATCGCTTTATTTAATTTCCGTACTTATTTACCAAAAACGGGTCTTTGTAATTTTTGGCGATGTATAGACCCGCGCCTTGTATTAGCGTAGGATTTATGTTTCCGCAATTTACTTTTCGCACCCCCTTAACTGCTAAACTTGCATGAAAGAATGTATGTAAATAAAAACAACTCGTAGCTCACTAATTACAAAGATAAACATTAACTGAAAACAACACACAAATACACACACCACTTCTAGGGGACGCCTCACTTGTTGCCTTCGAAACGTGGTCGTCAAGTATAGGACGTTTTAGCGGTCCTTATGTCCATGATCCAGTTGCCTCGAAACAGTTGCCTCAGAACAGTTGCCTCGAAACAGTTGCCTCGAAACGGTTGCCTCGGATTAAAAAAGGATCAAGGACATAAGGGTAGCCTCTAAGGTGTCTTACTGTTGCTTCGGTGATCACATTGTCCCTACAATCGAATTGACCCGAACACCTCCAACGGTGGTGCTACCTACCTCTCAATGATGGGATGGCACTACCCAAAGGACATTTACACAGCTTAATTCCTTAGGGTAGGTAGATGACTCATGGATACTTGCTCTTTTCAAAAACAAACAAAATACTTTTCACACCTCACACTTTCAAAAGCTTTCAAAACAAATTTTTCAAACACTCTTGAGGACAGATACAAGAGTTATTCAGAAATCTTTCAAAGAAACTTTTTCAAACCCACTCACATTTGAAAAGCAAACATCATTTTGAAAACATAAGAGCAAGTACCTAAGAGCCCATGGATAACCATGGATAGAAAGGGTGCTAACACCTTCCCTTTCTATAAATCTACCTCCCTAACCGAGAAACATTCTCATAAGGAATTTTGCTGTGCTTTTGTCCTTTCCATGTTGGAGAAAATAAAAGACAGTGGCGACTCTTGCTTCCGCGACATTTCGCGAAACCAGCTTTAAACAGTCAGTTCTAAATCCACCGATCACATAACTGGCGACTCTGCTGGGGACACTTAAAGTGAGGTGTACCTTAGGATAGCTCATACTTGTGTTTTCAATTGCTTTGTTTTGCTTGCTTTAATATTATTGGGCCTGTCTTGGGAGTTCTATAGATCCTAACCCGGATCTGGGGGATACCTTCTTAGAAAGTAGCAACAAGACTGTGAGGGAACTGTATGGGGTATACCGACATGGTTGAAGCAGTCTGCTACATTGATGTGGCACTTTGGTGAGTACCGGTAACCCTTGAGTCAAGTCAAGGAGATTACGGGGCCGCCGCGTGGTGTCGTGAAGCATCAACTGACCTTAGGAACCTTAGTTGAACCATCCTGGCCTCTTTAGGGGTAGTGAGATAACTGACTTTGGTGCAGTCTGAAGTTGGTTGATACTCGATACTACACTCATTGAGGGTTCTTTTCTTGGAATATTTTGATCGCCAGTTCAGTGGCTAAATCGAAACAATGAACACAGAAAACAATCCAATGATATTGAGCTCCTTAGAACCTGGTTACTTTGATAGGACAGGTTTGAGCCCACCAACTTCAAGAGGGTAGTACCCCAAACTTCATGCTGGCCTAAACTCTAAGGGCTGTGGTGTGACTTGTGTGCCTTATCATGTTTGCTTTTGTGAATACTTGTGGTGTGTTTTATCATAGCATCATAACATCATACAGCATCATATACATCCACTAACCACTTCAGGGGTTCGAATCTTCATCTTTGTTCTTGTTTTGTAGGACATGGAAACTATCTGCAGAAAGACAATTCAGGTCAACCTTGTAAGGGTCCCTCCTCAGCTTAAGGAACTTACATCCAGGATTCCCGAGAACTCTTTATTCAGTGAAAGGCATGGTAGACTCATCAGCTTGGTCAATACCAACATTGAAGAGGACATGGTGAAAGTGTTGTTCCAATTCTTTGACCCTCTGCACCACTGTTTTACTTTCCCGGATTATCAACTGGTGCCTACTTTGGAAGAGTTTTCCCAGCTTCTGAAGATTCCCATTCTCAGTCAACTACCCTACAACGGTACGGAAAGGGAACCAAAACTTGAAGAGGTTGCTAAAGCATTATGCCTACAACCATCTGACATTAAGGGACATTGGGAAGTTATAAGTGGTATCAAAGGGTTCTTGGAAAAGTTTCTGTTTGAGAAAGCACAAGAATGTTGGAATTCCCTTGACCTACAAGCCTTTGAAGAAGTTGTAGCCCTCCTTGTCTATGGGTTGGTGTTGTTCCCTAAGCCATATCAGCTTATAGATATCAATGCTGTCAAGATCTTCATGTCCAGGAATCCTATACCTACGTTGCTTGGGGACATCCTTCACTCATGTTACACTCGAACCATGAGAAAAAGAGGTGTTCTTATGTGCTGCACTCCTCTCCTGGGAAGGTGGTTTATTTCGCACCTTCCACAATCAGTTTTGAAGAATGGGCGGGGTTTGAGATGGTCACAACGATTAATGACTCTTACGCATGCTGATATACATTGGTGTTCTCGGTCCAGAGAAGACGTCACTATCATTGATCGTTGCGGGGAGTTTCCTAATGTTCCTTTACTTGGAATCAGAGGAGGTATTACTTAAACCCCTGTCTGGCCTTGAGACAGTTTGGATATGCTCGGAGGGATGGCCCTCATGATATGTTGATTCCTGACATAGTTTTTGACTTCGACAACGATGCACAAGGACTTCGCCAGAGATTTATCAGAGCTTGGAGGATGCCCAACAGGGTAGATAGCAAGACACTAGGGCACAAGAACTCCATCCCCTTGGAGCCTTATCTCAAGTGGGTACGAGCCCGCTCCCAGAAGCTGGTGATGCCATATCCTCATGTTCTCCCCGTGATCAAAGAGCCAGTGTTGGAAGGAGAGGTGCCCTACACCATTCAACATCCTGACATGCCTACATCCTGGGAAGAAATGCAGAAAAGCTGGATCCAACTCAAGGAAGAACGGAATTCTCTTGAAACCAGTCTACATGCCAGTGAGAAGAAGGTCTTGGAGCTCACGCGTCTACTGCACGAGGAAAAGACTCTCAACACTTACATTGCTCCAAAGAGGATGCGCAGTGTCTTTTGGGATTAATTATTTTGTAATGTTTTGCCCATGAGGCCTTGATGTACTGAACAATTTATTTCCTAATAAAAAGTGTGTTCTTTTTTGGCTACAACGAATTTGAACTTTTGAACCCTTGAATGCATTGCATAAATAGCATATCATGCATCATGTGCACAACAGGTACCCCTTTTTTCTACAGGTTGCTTAATCTTCTTCGCTGTTTATTTCAGCACTCAAGCATCATGAATCCTGAACTCACTACCGAGCAAGCTATCAAGGCCCTCCAGGCCCAGAACGCTCAATTTCAGGAGATGGTCATGAACTTGGCCCAAGGACAACAAGAGCTGAAGGCTTTGCTCCTGAAGAAGAAGAAGAAGAAGAGGACTGTGCTGTTCAACACTGGGCGCAGACTCGGGAATACATTGCAGAATGAAGCTGAGAGGACTACTCCATCTGTGGGGGAAGGCAGCCACAAAGGGAGAGAGGTCCCTAGTCCTGTGGTCTCTGACACTAAGACAGATTTCAATGATGAACAGTACCCTCCTGCTGAGGACCGGTACAAACAGTTGGAGGACAGGTTAAATGCTATGGAGATTCAACGTGTGCCTGGGTTGGATTTTGGAGACTTGGGGTTATCTTCTGGGGTGGTGATCCCACACAAGTTCAAGGCGCCGACCTTTGTGAAGTATGACGGGGCTTCCTGCCCTAAGATGCACCTCCGTTCTTATGTAAGGAAGATCCAGCCTTACACAGCAGACAAGAACTTATGGATCCACTTCTTCCAAGAGAGTCTTTCAGGGACTCATCTCGAATGGTTCTATCAGCTGGATGGAACCAACATTCGTAACTGGGAGGATTTGTCTACTGCTTTTTACAAGCAGTATCAGTACAATTCCGACCTCGCTCCTACGCTTACCCAACTCCAGGGTATGTCGCTAGGATCGGGAGAAGGTTTTAAGGAGTACGCACAGAAATGGAGAGATCTGGCTGGCAGGGTGCGGCCACCGTTGACGGATCGTGAGCTAGTGGACATGTTCTTGGGGACCCTATCTGGTCCATTCTTCAACCATCTCATTGGTAATTCCTCTACTGGGTTTACTGACCTGATCCTGACTGGTGAGAGGATCGAAGCTGGTATAAAATCAGGGAAGATACAGAAGGGTGCCTCCTCAAATGCTGAAAAGAAGCCCTTCAAGAAGGAGGCCAGTGCTGTGTATGGTCCCAGGAGACAGAACAAACCGGAACGCCGCCAAGCTGTCAACGCGGTGGTTATTTCTAAGCATGTTGCTGCTCCTCAGCAATATAACCAGCCCAGAGCTGAGAGGCCCAAACGGCAGTATACTCGGCTTAGCATGACTCTCTCTCATATCTTGCCGCAACTGCTGTCAACCAGCCTGGTAACTGTCAAGGAAGCTCCGAAGATGGTAAACACAGCATCTCTGAAATACAACCCCAACGCCCGCTGCGCTTATCACTCTGATAGCCCGGGACATTCTACTGATGATTGTTGGGCTCTGAGGAATAAGGTTCAAGACCTTACTGATGCTAAAGAGGTTCAGTTCGAGGCACCCGAGAAGCCTAATGTGGTGACTGCTCCCATGCCTAACCATGGAATAAATGCTATTGGGGATGAAGACGAAGTGGAAGAATCCGAGTTTGACAGCTGGATCTATCCAACGACCAACGGTGGACCTAGCAACTGGACTGCAACAGACTTTACACCTATTACTTTTGTCACCCAGTAATGAACTTCTTTGTTTTGGATTTGTAATAAACAATAATTCTAAACTTTATGACCCGGTGTCTTACCCGGGGCACCGTGGTTTTATTTGTGAGGGCTTTTGTTTGTCACTTTCATATATCATGAATAAAAGCATTGGACATTTTTCACATTTAAAATCTTGCGCTCCCTTTCTTTCTTTATATATATTGCAAGACAGCTGTATTTACACACACTCACTCATACAGGTTCCAATCCACTCTGGATCTCACTGGTAACGACTCTGCTACTGCCAGTTATGACTTCGAAAATCTGATCAACTTAGCCGAAGACGAAGGTGAAGATGATTGTGAAGTGCCTGGCGAACTTGCAAGACTGTTACTCCAGGAAGAGAGGGTCGTTCAACCACATGAAGAGCCAGTGGAAACGGTAAATCTGGGTACTGAGGCAGACAGAAAGGAGGTCAAGATTGGTGCTAATCTAGAGCTCAGTGTGAAACAACGGCTGATCCAGATGCTGCATGACTACATGGAAATCTTTGCCTGGTCTTACGAAGACATGCCTGGGTTGGATACCGACATTGTGGTCCATCATTTGCCTACCAAGGAAGACTGCCCTCCGGTTAAACAAAAGGTCCGCCGTATGCGTCCAGAGATGTCCGAGAAAATCAAAGCTGAGGTTATGAAACAATTTGATGCTGGTTTTCTTGCAGTAACTTCTTACCCTCGGTGGGTTGCCAACGTAGTCCCGGTGCCAAAGAAAGATGGTAAGGTCCGAATGTGTGTCGACTACAGGGATTTGAACAAGGAAAGCCCTAAGGATGATTTCCCTCTACCTCACATCGAAGTTCTAGTTGACAACACTGCTCAACACAAGGTATTCTCCTTCATGGATGGGTTCTCAGGTTATAATCAGATCAAGATGGCTCCGGAAGACATGGAGAAGACCACCTTTGTTACTCAGTGGGGCACCTTCTGCTACAAGGTCATGCCTTTTGGACTGAAAAATGTTGGGGCAACCTACCAACGTGCCATGGTTGCTTTATTTCATGACATGATCCATCATGAGATTGAAGTGTACGTCGATGATATGATTGCAAGGTCCCAAACTGAGGAGGAACACCTTGACCATCTGCAGAAGCTGTTTGACCGTCTGAAGTTGTACAAGCTGAGGTTGAACCCAAACAAATGCACCTTTGGGGTAAGATCTGGAAAGTTGCTAGGCTTCGTCGTGAGCGACAAAGGTATTCAAGTGGACCCTGCCAAGGTTAAAGCCATACAAGAGATGCCAACTCCCAAGACAGAGAAAGAAGTCAGAGGCTTTCTAGGACGTCTGAACTACATTGCCCGATTCATCTCGCACCTGACTGCTACCTGTGAACCAATCTTCAAGCTGCTGAAGAAAGATCAAGTAGTACGTTGAAACGATGAATGTCAGGCCGCTTTCGACAGAATCAAAGAGTATCTCTAAGAACCACCCATCCATATGCCACCGGTTGAAGGGAGACCTCTAATACTATACTTGACAGTACTTGACAGCTCAATGGGGTGTGTGATGGGGCAGCATGATAAGTCTTGCCGAAAAGAGCATGCTATTTATTACCTTAGCAAAAAGTTTACCGACTGTGAGACCCGATACTCACTGCTCGAGAAAACTTGCTGCGCTTTGGTATGGGCTGCTCGCCGGCTGAGACAGTATATGCTGACTCACACTGCTCTGTTGATTTCAAAAATGGATCCAATAAAGTACATATTCGAAAAGCCTGCTCTGTCTGGAAGAATAGCGAGATGGCAGATGATCTTGACGGAATACGACATCCAGTACACGACTCAGAAAGCAATCAAAGGAAGTGTATTGGCAGACCATTTGTCACACCAGGCAGTGGACGACTACCAGTCAATGAACTATGAGTTTCCCGACGAGAACATCATGGTAGTGACTGATTGTGAAGTACCTGGACCGGATGAAGGACCTGAGGAAGGATCCCGATGGTCTATGCACTTTGACGGAGCCTCCAACGCTTTGGGTAACAGTATCGGCGCTGTGATCATATCCCCTCAAGGCACTCATACTCCACTTACCGCCCGGTTATGTTTCAACTGCACCAACAACATGGCGGAGTATGAGGCATGCATCATGGGTCTTCAAGCTGCGATTGACTTAAGGATCAAGTTTCTGAGTGTCTTCGGAGATTCCGCTCTCGTGATCAATCAGATCAAAGGTGAGTGGGATACGAAACACCCAAACCTTATCCCTTACAAAGAATGTGTGTTGACGTTGATTCCCCACTTCACGGAGATAACTTTTGAACACTTCCCAAGAGAGGAGAATCAGTTGGCGGACGCGTTGGCTACGATGTCTTCTATGTTCAAAGTCAAATGGGATAACGAGGCTCCCCGGATCATTATCTGGAAACTGGATGAACCTGCATATTGCTGTGATCTTGAGGCTGAAGAGGTAACTGAAAAACCCTGGTATCATGAGGTGAAGAGGTACTTGGAAGCTCAAGAATACCCTGAAGGCGCATCTGTCAATGACAAAAAGTTTCTGAGAAGGTTCGCAGTGAAGTTCTTCCTTAGCAATTGCATTCTATACAAGCGAAACCATGATTCAACGATACTGCGTTGTATGGATAAGACTGAAGCAGAAAGAATCATGGCAGAGCTACATGAAGGCACCTTCGGAACACATTCCAGTGGACATACCATGGCAAAGAAAATCCTTCGGGCAGGATATTTCTGGTCCACAATGGAAGCTGACTGTTACCAACATTCTCGGACATGTCACAAATGCCAGATCTATGTTGATAAGGTGCACGTCCCTCCAGTTCCTTTGAATGTCTTGATAGCACCTTGGCCTTTTTCAATGTGGGGCATTGATATGATCGGTGAGATCAGACCTACGGCATCCAACGGGCATCGCTTCATCCTGGTAGCGATTGA
The DNA here is from genome assembly GCA_948472305.1 of Vicia faba. Classification (NCBI taxonomy): domain Eukaryota; kingdom Viridiplantae; phylum Streptophyta; class Magnoliopsida; order Fabales; family Fabaceae; genus Vicia; species Vicia faba. Next base: position 843,522,121 of record OX451737.1, read on the forward strand.
TTACTTCACAAAGTGGGTTGAAGCAGCTTCCTATGCCACCGTAACCAAGAACGTCGTGGCACGGTTCATTCGGAATAACCTGATTTGTCGATACGGCGTCCCAGAAAGGATCATTACGGAAAATGGTACCAATCTTAATAACAAGATGATCACTGAGCTCTGCGAACAATTCAAAATACAGCACCACAACTCTTCTCCTTATCGGCCGAAGATGAATGGGGCTGTCGAAGCGGCAAATAAGAATATCAAGAAAATTGTGTAGATGATGACAGTGACCTACAAAGATTGGCACGAGATGTTACCGTTTGCTCTTCATGGGTACCGTACCTCAGCACGGACGTCAACCGGGGCAACTCCCTTTTCCTTGGTCTATGGCATGGAGGCAGTCTTGCCGATTGAAGTCCAGATACCCTCTCTCCGGTTAATGAAGGATGCAGATTTGAGCGAAGATGACTGGATCCAGACTCGACTTGATCAATTAAACTTAATTGACGAAAAGAGACTCGCTGCTATTTGTCATGGTCAGACGTACCAAAAACGGATGATCAGGGCATTTAACAAGAAAGTCAGACCACAAGAGTATCAAGTTGGGGACCTGGTAATCAAACGCATCATTCTTCCTCAAGGTGATCCCAGGGGAAAATGGACCCCTACGTACGAAGGGCCATTTGTGGTTAAACATGTCTTCTCAGGAGGATCCATGATTCTAACCACCATGGATGGTGAGGACCTTCCTCACCCCGCCAATGCAGACATAGTAAAAAAATACTACGCATGATAAAAGACCCGCTAGGTTGACATACCTAGACAAAAATAAGGGCTTCCCGGCGAACCAAAAGGGTTCGGGCAAAAATAAGGGATGAAATGAAAAAAAATCTGTACACCCGGCAAGTAGAAAACCTGAAAAGGCGGCTTGGGCAAAAATGGGTATCCCGGTGGACTGAAAACCCGAAAGGGCGGTCCAGGCAAAAGTTAGGGATTAAAGCGTAATACTATGTCTCATTGAATCACCTTACATCCAGAATCTGGTATCAACACCAAGTTCAGACGGCATCGATCAGTCAGCTTCATCATCAACTAAGCAGCCAAGTGATGAGACGCTTGAAGATATAAAGGCGATAGCAGAGTTGGAACCCAGTGGGATTATTCCTTTCACATAGCTGTTTTGTTTTCCTTTTCACAAAATTGTATAAACTCTGTTGTTCGGCGGTGTTCTCTTACTAGGACGTCAGCCTCTTGTACATAAACGTCTATTTACAGGCAAATTCAAAAATCAATACAAATTCACTTTTCAGACCAATTGCCAATTGTTTTTTCCTTTTTCTGTTTTGTTTTGTAAAGAACGTCCAATGTTCAATTGTGATATATGCATTTGACATTAATTGCTAACTCATAAATATCTGAATACGAAACAAAGGATTAATTATAGGTGACATCAGAAACAGCGGCAACATTGAATTGTCTAAGCGATCTAGTTGCTCTGTCCACCAAGGTACCAAGTTAGATTCAGCTGAAGAATGTGACCAAGATACCTTCACTCCCCGCAGAGTAAGATAAGATTTAGCAATACTCTCCCCGAGCAGAGTTGGTCTCCCATCAGCCCTAAAAAGGCACAATATCTCCAGCAAGTCAGCAACACTCTCCCCAAGCAGAGTTAGCCTACAGTCAGCCTTATGGGAGTTGGGTATCCCCAGAAGATCTCAACATTCCCCAACGGAGCACACAGACATTCCTAAACAAGCATCCCCGACAGTCTTATTCTAAGATTGTTCCCCGGCGGAACACCAGACACCCCAGTGGAGCCACTTCCCCAGTACAGTCCAAAAAAGTTTCCCCAGGAGAGTTCAATCAATCTCCCCAGTAGATTCAGGAAGCTTATCCCCAGTAGATTCTGGAAGGTCATCACATGCAGAGTGCGAACGCGTCTCCCCGGACTTTATTCAAAGGTTATTCCTCGCCAGAGCTTATAACTGGGTTATCCTCAGCTAGTTGCCACGGAAAGATCGTCCCCAGCGAAGTCTTCCTATCCCCAGCAGAGTTCATCAAATCGTCCAACAGAGCTCATCAACGGTGTCCCCAGTGGAGTTACCATCAAACCTTAGCGAAGTATCTCTTCCCACAGAGTATTCCCCGCAGAGTAATCTCTTCACCAAGTTTATTCCCCAACGGAGTCATCTTCTCCTATCGGTTTACTCTTGCAACCATCATCCCCGGCAGAAATGAAGAACTTCACTCTTCAAACATCAGCCCAGGATTCAAGTTCCCGGCATTCGTCAAGGATTTACTTTCCTAGACGAGAATACATTCATAAACATATCACATTTTCATACATCCTACTTACATACACAACGCATGCACATACGCATCATATCACACAATCTCTTTTATTTTGAGAATATCATGACACCACGCATTTCATACATCATGACATTGCATACGACTAACGTTTTGTCTTTTCAGGACAAAGGTTAAGACAAAGATGATTACTATCAACGGTCGCAATTCCAGATTCGATACCTGTATCTAGCCAGGGCATGTCTGTGAACGACTATTTTCCAGACTCGATTCCTGTATCCTTCCAGGGCACGTCTGAAGAGTTTGAAGATCCGATTCCTGTATCCTGCCAGGGTGTATCTGTTGACGACTATTTTCCGGACTCGATTCCTGTATCCTGCCAGGGCACGTTTGAAGAGTTTGAAGATCCGATTCCTGTATCCAGCCAGGGCGTATCTGTTGACGACTATTTTCCAGACTCGATTCCTGTATCCTGCCAGGGCACGTCTGAAGAGTTTGAAGATCTGATTCCTGTATCCTGCCAGGGTGTATCTGTTGACGACTATTTTCCAGACTCGATTCCTGTATCTTGCCAGGGCACGTCTGAAGAGTTTGAAGATTCGATTCCTGTATCCAGCCAGGGCGTATCTGTTGACGACTATATTCCAGACTCGATTCCTGTATCCTGCCAGGGCACGTCTGAAGAGTTTGAAGATCCGATTCCTGTATCCTGCCAGGGTGTATCTGTTGACGACTATATTCCAGACTCGATTCCTGTATCCTGCCAGGGCATGTCTGAAGAGTTTGAAGATCCGATTCCTGTATCTTGCCAGTGCGTATCTGTTGACAACTATTTTTCGGACTCGATTCCTGTATCCTGCCAGGGCACGTCTGAAGAGTTTGAAGATCTGATTCCTATATCCTGCCAGGGTGTATCTGTTGACGACTATTTTCCAGACTCGATTCCTGTATCCTGCCAGGGCACGTCTGAAGAGTTTGAAGATCCGATTCCTGTATCCATCCAGGGCGTATCTGTTGACGACTATTTTCCAGACTCGATTCCTGTATCCTTCCAGGGCACGTCTGAAGAGTTTGAAGATCCGATTCTTGTATCCTGCCAGGGTGTATCTGTTGACGACTATTTTCCAGACTCGATTCTTGTATCCTGCCAGGGCACGTCTGAAGAGTTTGAAGATCCGATTCCTGTATCCAGCCAGGGCGTATCTGTTGACGACTATTTTCCAGACTCAATTCCTGTATCTTGCCAGAGCACGTCTGAAGAGTTTGAAGATCCGATTCCTATATCTAGCCAGGGCGTATCTGTTGACGACTATATTCCAGACTCGATTCCTGTATCCTGCCAGAGCACGTCTGAAGAGTTTGAAGATCCAATTCCTGTATCCTACCAGGGTGTATCTGTTGACGACTATATTCTAGACTCGATTCCTGTATCCTGTCAGGGCACGTCTGAAGAGTTTGAAGATCCGATTCATGTATCTTGCCAGGGCATATCTGTTGACGACTATTTTCCGGACTCGATTCTTATATCCTGCCAGGGCACGTTTGAAGAGTTTGAAGATTCGATACCTGTATCCAGCCAGGGCACATCCACATAAAGAGTTTGAAGATCAACCCCTGTAACAGGCCAGGTAATTATCCTTCTTTCTCAGGTACGCAAGTTCTCGCTAAGGAATCTCTTACGCGATCGACACCAAGATGGCATCTATAAGCCCATCCTCCCATCCACCTACCAACAGTTCCAAATGGCATCTATAAGCCCATTCCCGACAAGGTTCTGTCACATCTCCAGATGGCATCTATAAGCCCATCCTCCTATCCACCATCTCTCCAAATGGCATCTGTAAGCCCATTCCCGCTATCACACTGCTGATACTCAACTATGTGAGTGCAAATTTCTGGGCACTCTAGTGTTCAATCATCTTCCACCCTCGGATCACGAAAGGCACACAGGCCAATCTACATCCTCAGGTCTAAGAAGATTGAACAGGGGCAACTGTTGTACCCCAAAATTTTCCCTCCCATAATCTTCAAAGTTTTGACAAGCATCACCTCAAATGGCTCAAAGTCTACTCAAGGGCTACACAGTCAACCACTCTCCTAAGCCAGTCAAATTAGGGTTTTGGTTCTTGCAAGGAAGTTGAGGTTTTCAAGGGCTCAATCAAGTCCCATATGCTCATACACATTGTCAAGCACCTACATGTCAAGTTTCAAGGCTCACAAGGTCAAGTTGCACAGTCAAAAACCCTAATTGCTCCACAGTCAACTGCAGGGGCAAAATGGTCATTTGACAGTCAAAAGTCAAAAATTTTGGTCAACATCTTATTTTGAAGCCACAATCATCATTTGATCAAGTATTGATCATGATTTCACAAGAATGGCTCAAAAATCATCAAGGTGTCAAAAGTTTCTATTTTTGGACAGCCGAAAAGTCAACTGTAACTTGAACAAGGCATAACTTTTTCATGGTTCATCAGAAAAATCCCATCCAATTCTCATCTTGAAGGGGAGGACATTTCCTACAACTCATCTTCACATTCCAAGTCCAAGAAATGCTCTCACAAAAAGTTATCAATTTCAACATTATAGGTCATTTTAAAAAGTCAACAAAATGGCACTTTAAGTCAAAGACCATAACTTGAGATTGGTAAATAAAAATGATATGGGACCAAAGACATTGGTTAGAGTACTTCAAGACCTTTCCAAAATGTCCAAGAACATGTTCATAGCTTCAAAATTGAGTAAGATATGCATTGGAGAAGTTGGGAAATTTTTGTGAAATGGCCAAAGTCAATTATTCTTGAAACTTCATTTTTGACAAAAGGGGCCCACTTTTTCCACTTGATTCATCTTGGCCATGCTTCCCACGTGTCCCACAATTTATTTCAAAATTTAAAATTAATTTTTTCATTTTTATTTAATTTTATTTGATTTAATTCATTTTAAATCTTTAAAATTCAAATAAAAATCAAAGAAATTAATGGAGGGATATATTTTGTGTTGAATAGCTTTGATACACCTTGAAATACCTTCCAAATTCGTGCAAGGCCTATTATGGGCACAAAAATTCAAATTTTGACACAAAAGGCAAGTTGTTTCAATGTTGGTTATGGAGGAAATCAAGAACTTCAATGCAAGGCTTCAATGACCATTATGCTGATTGATACACTTTACAAAACATATATGCAAGCATTCCATATGCCATACACGACCTAGAGACACATAGAGAGTGTGATCGGTGGATTTAGAACTGACTGTTTAACGCTGGTTCGCGAAATGTCGCGGAAGCAAGAGTCGCAACCGTCTTTTATTTTTTCCAACATGGACAGGACAAAAGCACAGCAAAATTCCTTATGAGATAGTTTCTCGGTTCGGGAGGTAGATTTATAGAAAGGGAAGGTGTTAGCACCCTTTCTATCCATGGTTATCCATGGGCTCTTAGATACTTGCTCTTATGTTTTCAAAGTGTTTGCTTTTCAAATGTGAGTGGGTTTGAAAAAGTTTCATTGAAAGATTTCTGAATAACTCTTGTATCTGTCCTCAAGAGTGTTTGAAAAATTGTTTTGAAGCTTTTTGAAAGTGTCGGTGTGAAAAGGTTTTGTTTTTGTTTTTTAGAAGAGCAAGTTTCTATGAGTCATCTACCCACCCTAAGGAATTAAGCTGTGTAGAAGTCCTTAAGGTAGTGCCATCCCACCATTGAAAGGTAGGTAGCACCACCGTTGGAGGTGTTCGGGTCAATTCGATTGTAGGGACAGTGTGGTCACCGAAGCAACAGTAGGACACCTTAGAAGCTACCCTTATGTCCTTGATCCTTTTTTAATCCGAGGCAACTGTTTTGAGGTAACTATTTCGAGGCAACTGTTTCGAGGCAACTGTTTCAAGGCAACTGGATCATGGACATAAGGACCGCTAAGACGTCCTATACTTGACGACCACGTTTCGAAGGCAACAAGTGAGGCGTACCCTAGAAGTGGTGTGTGTATTTGTGTGTTGTTTTCAGTTTATATTTATCTTGGATCATGGCATTGTGAGCTACGTTTGTTTTTTAATTAGCATACATTCTTTCATACAAAGTTAGAATTTAAGAGTGCGGAAAGTTAAAAGACGGAAAGATAAAAGCTACGCTATTACAAGGCGCGGGTCTATACATCGCCAAAATACAAATACCCGTTTTTTGATAAAAGATGCGGAAAGTAAATAAATACCTAATTACTATTACATCCAGAAAGCAGTTACATAATAATCACTAAAAGAAAATAAATGCGCGAAACGAATTAATTGAACGTCCGAGGGTTTTGACCCTTTGCTTGAAATTAAATGAAATTAAAGTCTATTTAATTATTTAATTAAAGAAAAGTGTTTTTTTATGTTTTTTGAAATAAAGAAAAGAATTTACAAGGAAACCCTAATTCTAGATTATTTTTAGTTATTAAAGAAAATATTAAAGTTAACCTAATTTATGCTAATTAATTAATTTACATGCTTATTTACAAAAATAATAATTAATAATAATAATAAATAATGAGGAAAAATTAATTAAGAAAAAGATAAAATGTCAAAAACCTAATTCTATGCATTTTTTATTTATTAAGAAAAGTGTTAAAATTAAAACCTAATTTAACTAAGTTAGTTATTGAAATTTATTTACAAAAATATTTTAATGGTGAAATTAAATATAATTAAACATATTTTACAATTTTGGTTTTCTGTTTTTATTATGGAAAAAATTATTTTATGGAATTAATAATAATTATAAAAAAAAACAATTGAAAGAAATTAAAAGAAAGAAAAGAAAATTAAATTGCAAACAAAGGGGGGTGTCTGGCCCATATGGAGGTTAATTATGCAATTCTGGCCCATCAAGACAAGGCCTTGTTTGACTTTCCCAATCATGTGCACGTTGGTTGACCCAGGCGTATGATAGACCTCCTCCTGCAGCCTTTGGATTGATGGTCCCAGCCACTTGGCACATGGAGCATTGAAGGCTAATGATGGATCTTTGGCATGCAATGCACGGGAACGCGTTGGAAAAAAGATTATGAATTATATGGGGGGACCTGGGAATCGAACCCAGGTCCCAATGCCTGCAGTACACGTCCTCAACCAACTGAACCACCAAGCGCATTTGTTAAATGTATAGGCAACAAATATAATATAAAAAAACAAGCATTAATGGTCTAGCACAAAAAGAAAGCGCGCCAGATTTGAATATTCCAGTCATGCAATGCCACGTTCGTCTTCGTCTTTGTTTGTACCTGCAACATGAACAAGATAGCGGGGGTTTTAAACCCCCACTAAGTGGAATAGTGAATAATAGCGAATAGAAGAGGAGGAAATATAAATTGAGCGCGAGATGTTGGTTGAATTCGTCTGGCCTTGACGAATTCAACCATGGCCATGACGTGGTCCAATTTTTCCCTATGCCTAAAGCCCCAAATGCAAGCTTCAGAAAACCTAATTTTCGTCCATGGTGGATTTGGATTCAGGCAGCGTTAGGTCAATTAACTTATACCAATCGCTTCAGAAGGTATCTATTAGTGTAAATCAAACAAGAACAATGGTTAAAAGTGCATGAATCATGTTATGTCAAATTGGAAAACAAAGCAAACCGTTGGGCTCGTGTTCTTGGATTCTTTATGCGTTTGGGCTAGTTCTTGATTGCAAACGCTTCCTGGCAATGTCAGCAAGCTGTTGGAATAGACTTTAGGCCTTGAATTATCCTGCAACTATGAAATCAGTTTCAAGCTTTTTCTCTATTTTTTGCAAATTGGTTATGAGCTTTCAGCAGCTTTTTCGTGTATGCCTCAGTAGGGTTTCCTTGTGCATATGTATGTGAAGCAAATTAGGTCAAAACCAAGCCCATGGATCCATGAATTTATGATTTGAATATTTGATTTTCAATCATGAAATTTCAATCCTTTTTCAATGAAACTTTGCCAATTATGGAAGATCTTGTCTTGTTGATTGATGCACGAAATCCTTAGCATATTTGGAGTATATTTGCTGCATAAAAAGATTTGAAAAAGCATATCTTTGAATTTTCTCATAATTAAATCTAATTAAATGAATTAATATAAATATAAATTCAATTAATTAATCAAAAATAAAAAAAATAAATTATTTTGAGCTCAATGGGTCGTGCATAGGCTTTGGGTAATGGTTCAAGGAAGAATTTGAGGCCCATTAGCAAATTTGAAGTGTTTTAGGCAAAGTTGACTTTTGAAAATTCCCAAAAATTTCCCAACTTCTCCAATGCATATCTTGCTCAATTTTGAAGCTATGATCATGTTCTTGGACATTTTGGAAAGGTCTTAAAGTCCTCTAACCAATGCCTCTGGTCCCATGTCATTTTGATTTACCAATCTCAAGTTATGGTCTTTGACTTAAAGTGCCTTTTTGTTGACTTTTGAAAATGACCTATAATGTTGAAATTGATAACTCTTTGTGAGAGCATTTCTTGGACTTGGAGTGTGAAGATGAGTTGTAGGAAATGTCATTCTCTTCAAAATGAGCATTGGATGGAATTTTTCTGATAAACCATGAAGAAGTTATGCCTTGGTCAAGTTACAGTTGACTTTTTCAACTGTCCAAAAATAGAAACTTTTGCATCTTGAGACTTTTTGAGCCATGCTTGTGGAATCATGATTAAGAATTGATCAAATGATTATTGTGGCTTCAAAATGAGATGTTGACCAAAATTTTTGACTTTTGACTGTCAAATGACCATTTTGCCCCTACAGTTGACTGTGTAGCAATTAGGGTTTTTTAACTGTGCAATTTGATGTTGTGAGTCTTGAAACTTGACATATGGATGCTTGACAATGTATGTAGGCATATGGAACTTAATTGGACCCTTGAGAACCTCAATTTCTTTGCAAGAACCAAAACCCTAATTTTGACTGTGTTAGGAGGCAATTGGACTGTGCAACCTTTGAGGGATTTTGAAGCTTGATCTTGGCAAATCTTGAAGAATATGGGAGGGAAAATTTTGGGGTACAACAGTTGCCCCTGTTCAATCTTCTTAGACCTGAGGATGTAGATTGGCTGGCGCGCCTTTCGTAATCCGAACGTGGAAGATGATTGAACACTATAGTGCCCAGAAATTTGCACTCACATAGTAGAATGTCAGCAGTGTGATGTCGGGAATGGGCTTATAGATGCCATTTGGAGACTGATGGATAGGAGGATGGGCTTATAGATTCCATTTAGAAGTGTAATGGATAGTTGTGGGGATGGGCTTGTAGATGCCATCTGGAAGTGTGACAGAACCTTGTCGGGAATGGGCTTATAGATGCCATTTGGAAGTGTAATTTTTGTAAGTTGAAAGAGGGAACCTGTGTGGGGTTGCCTGATGTTGAGCTCGTGTAAAACTGCACCTTTGGAGGAAGGAAACCTGTGTAGGGTTTACTGATAACGAGTCCGTATAAGACTGCATCTGAAATGGAGAAGGAACCTGTGTAGGGTTACTTTGATGATGAGTCCGTGTAAAACTGCATCTAGAGCTGAGAAGGAAACCTGTGTAAGGTTTACTGATGACGAGTCCGTGTAAAACTACGTATGGAGTTTGAGAAGGGAACCTGTGTGGGGTTACTTTGATGATGAGTCAGTGTAAAACTACATCCTGGAAGAAGTAAAACCTGGATAGGGTTTCTAATGACGAGTCCATGTAACACTACATCTTTGGGAAGAGAGAACCTGTGTAGGGTTTCTTTGACGACGAGCCCGTGTAAAACTACGTCTGGAGAGAGAGAACATGTGTAGGGTTTCTTCGGGATAAGTTCGTGTAAAACTTCTGGATGAACCGGGGTAAGGTCATCTTGAGATAAGTCCGTGTAAGACTTCTGGAGGAACTGGGGTAAGGTTACTGCAGGATAAGTTCGTGTAAAACTTCTTGATGAACCGGGGTAAGGTCATCTTGAGATAAGTCTGTGTAAGACTTCTGGAGGAACCGGGGTAAGGTTACTGTAGGGTAAGTTCGTGTAAAACTTCTTGATGAACCGGGGTAAGGTCATCTTGAGATAAGTCTGTGTAAGACTTCTGGAGGAACCGGGGTAAGGTTACTGCAGGGTAAGTTCGTGTAAAACTTCTGGAGGAACCGGTGTAGGGTTACCTTGAGATAAGTCCGTGTAAGACTTCTGGAGGAACCGGGGTAAGGTTACTGCAGGGTAAGTTCGTGTAAAACTTCTTGATGAACCGGGGTAAGGTCATCTTAAGATAAGTCTGTGTAAGACTTCTGGAGGAACCGGGGTAAGGTTACTGCAGGGTAAGTTCGTGTAAAACTTCTTGATGAACCGGGGTAAGGTCATCTTGAGATAAGTCTGTGTAAGACTTCTGGAGGAACCGGGGTAAGGTTACTGCAGGGTAAGTTCGTGTAAAACTTCTGGAGGAACCGGTGTAGGGTTACCTTGAGATAAGTCCATGTAAGACTTCTGGAGGAACCGGGGTAAGGTTGCCTGATGATGAGTTCGTGTAAAACTACATCTGAAGTTGAGAAGGAACCGGCGTAGGGTTGCCTGTTGATGAGCCCGTGTAAGACTTCTTTTGAAAGAAAAGGAACCGGTGTAGGGTTGCCTGAGGATGATCAAGTAGATAATTGTCCTGTTTGGTTCCAGATATTAACCCACGATCAGTCGTCCACAGAATTTTCCTGGCTTGTTACTAATGTTGATCTGGAACTGTAGAGGTAGACGGTAATCATCTTTTGATTGACCTTTTCCTGAAAAGGCAAAACATTAGTTGTATGCAGCGTCATGATGCATGAACTGCCTGATTTTAAGATGTTCTAAAAAATAAATGAGATTTGTGTTGTATGATGCATATGCATGCTATAATGTATAAAGATGTGATGTTTATGACTGTATTTTCGTCTAGGAAAATAAATCCTTGACGGATGCCGGGAAGTCAAATCTTGGGCTGATGTTGAAGAATAGCGTTCTTTGTTTCCACTAGGGATGATGAGTGCAAGAATAAACCATTAGGAGAAGATGACTCTGTTGGGGAATAAACATGGCGAAGAGATTACTCTGCGGCGAGTGACTCTGAGGGAAGAGAGGTACTTTGCTGAGGTTGATGATAACTCCGCTGGGGATACCATTGTTGAGCTTTGTTGGAAGTTTTGATGAACTTCGTTGGGGATAGGAAGACTTTGCCGGGGACGATCTTTCTGTGGCAATTGGCTGAGGATAACCCAGTTATATCCTGGTGGGGAAATAACCTTTGAATAAAGCCGGGGGAGCGTTCGTGCTCTGCAGGGGATAAGCTTCCAGAATCTAATGGGGATAAGCTTCTTGAATCTGTTGGGGAGATTGATTGAACTCTCCTGGGGAAACTTTTCAGATTGGACTGGGGAATGTCTCCACTGGATGTTCGGTATTCCGCCGGGGAACAATCTTAGATCAAGATTGTCGGGGAAGCTTGTTAGGAATGTTTGCATACTCCGTTGGGGAATGTTGAGATCTTCTGGGGATAATCCAACTTCCTTGAGACTGATTGTAGGCTAACTCTGCTCGGGGAGAGTATTGCTAACTTGCTGGAGATACTGTGCCTTTTCAGGGCTGATGGGAGACCAACTGCTTGGGAGAGAATTGTTGAATATTGTCTTACTCGGCGGGGAGTGAAGGTATCTGGGTTACATTCTTCAACCGAACTTACCTTGGTACCTTGGTGGACAGAGCAACCAGAGCGCTTAGACAACTCATTATTGCCCCAGTTTCCATGAGAGAAGGTACCTGTGGAGGTCTTGATAACTGCCGATTGACAGATCTTCTTCTGGTAGGCAAGTGACAAGATGTCGGGACATAGTCGTACGCTTTTGATCCCTAACTTTTGCCTGGACCGCCCTTTCGGGTTTTCAGTCCACCGGGATACCCATTTTTGCCCAAGCCGCCTTTTCAGGTTTTTGACTTGCCGGGTGTATAGATTTTTCATTTTCATCCCTTATTTTGCCTGAACCCTTTTGGTTCGCCGGGAAGCCCTTATTTTTGCCTAGGTGTGTCAACCTAGCGGGTCTTTGATTATGCGCAGTATTTTTTTTGACTATGTTCACGCTCTCAGGATGTAGGGAGGTGCCCCTGTTGTTGTGTTGCCATGTGACCAGAAGGTCTTCGTTTGATCAGGCAAGATTCATAGCTGGAATTCATGTCCGATGCCCCAAGTGACTCAGGTGGAGACTTGCCCCTGGTTATTTTGGCATTTGAGAGATTCTCATAATCTTAACTTAACTGCCCCAGATGATGGACGATTATCATGCCATGCCCCTTGATTGGAGGTGCTTTTGTTCATCAGGTATTCTTCGTGCGAATTTCTCTGCTGTTGAACAAATAGTCATATGCAAACAATATTATTTCAAAAACGCAAAGCTTATGTCTGTCTTGAAGTTTTTGAAAATGCAGTTTTCAATAAAACAAGTGAATTTTTTGTAAATTGTGATGTCAACTCGTTATTTTACCGCAAGCCTTAAGGAGTCTGGATACCTTTGGTAACATTATGCTTTCGAACTAACCCATGCTTCAGCTAGGACCTTTGAGGGTTATAGTGTGGCCTGGTTCAAGGTTTAAGAAACAAAGGATAAAGGGCTCAAAATTTATTTGTACCCAGCCGCTCTTCGTGATGTTCTTCAAACCTAAACTCAGCTGATCGTGCGTTAGACCTTGTTCGAGTCTTTGTTCTGATATTCCAGTGATGGTTCGGATGTTGACAGTTTATTTTGAATAGGCAGTCATTTCTTTTTTTGTTGAGGGTTTGTAGGACCTCTTTCTTTTTAATTGCGTTATCCCTGTTTTTTGCCTGAACTGTTTCTTTTGTGATTACAGTCGGCGGGATGCCCCGGTTTTATAAGTCTCCTTCATAGGTTTTGACTTAGTGGGCTTTTGTTTTTTGAAAGATAACGACTGCCTGTCTTGATGATTATTCGGAACCATCACTGTCTCTTGCTTTTGGAAGGACTCCTTTGATGCCATTCATTGTGCACCTGGATCAACTGAGAAAACTACCCTGCCCCAGGTTATAATTAAGGGTTTTAATTTTCGAAAAGAAAAAAAACTCCAACTTCTTTGGCTCAGAGGGGTTGACGAGGGATTATCTTCCATATAACTCCAGTGTTTAGGAATTGAAACAATGCTTGTACCTCATCAGCAGGGTCTGTTCAAAAGCATACTGTAAATATCGTGGTATCGTTTTCGTCATCCTCCCTCAAGAGGCTTAGAATTTTAAAATCGAGAGTTGAACATCAAAAATAAAAGCAATTTTGAATATAGTGAACACAATTACTTCAAAACAGACACGTGTAATGCATTAATGAAATAACCAAGTTTGACATGAAATAAAATGTTTGAACAATCAAAGAAAATTACAATTTGAACATTCGAATGAACAAAAGTTTTTCAATCCTATCCATGTTTTGGCAAGGGAGCAGTGGTCACATTGGGAGTCTCAGCAGGCTCGAATTCGATCTCCTTAGCGTCGATCATATTCTGGATCTTGTATTTCAGCGCCCAACAATCCTCAGTATCGTGCCCCGGGCTATCAGAATGATAAGCACACCTCGCTTCTGGGTTGTAGTTTGGAGAGGAGGTCTTGGGATTTGCAGGAGGGTTGATCACCGCAATCAGATTCATTTTCAACATGTGCTGCAATGCTTGTGACAATGGCATGTTGATGTTGGTGAATTGTCTTTTAGGCTCGTCCGGCCTTCCCTGATTTCCCTTTTGTGGTTGTCGGCATGGTGCGGAACCAGAGATCATGACTGCCCCTGCATGTTGGTCACTACGACCCTTCTGACTGTATGCAGCATTAGACTCTTTCTTCCCCATGTAAGGCTTTTTGTGAGTATCAGCAGGTGCGGCCTCTTGAATCTTCCCACTCTTGATACCAGCTTCAATTCTTTCCCCAGTCAAGATCAAATCTGTAAACCCAGCAGAAGAATTCCCAATCAGATGGTTGAAGAAAGGTCCAGACAGGGTCCCCAAGAACATGTCCACAAGCTCACGGTCAGTTAGAGGTGGCTGCACCCTTCCAGCAAGGTCTCTCCACTTTTGTGCATATTCTTTAAAACCTTCGCCTGCACCCATAGACATTCCCTGAAGCTGAGTGCGCGTGGGGGCAAGGTCGGCATTGTACTGGTACTGCTTGTAGAATGCAGTGGCCAAGTCCTCCCAGCTGCGGATGTTAGCTCCATTCAGTTGATAGAACCAGTCGAGTTGGGTTCCTGACAGACTGTCCTGAAAGAAGTGAATCCACAAATTCTTGTCAGCCGTGTAGGGCTGGATCCTCCTTATGTAAGACATGAGATGCAGCTTAGGACAGGATGCCCCGCCGTACTTTGCAAAGGCAGGTGCCTTGAATTTGTGTGGGATTACTACCCCAGAAGACAGACCCAGATCTTCGAAGTCCAGGCCGGGCACCTTTTGTATCTCCATAGCACTTAGTCGGTCTTCCAACTGTTTATACCTGTCCTCAGCTGGAGGGTACTGTTCATCATTGAAATTTGTCTCATTGTCGGAGACTACTGGACTAGGACCCTCTCTCTCATGGGGGCTGTCCTTTCCAACAGATGGGGTAGTCTGCTCAACTTCATTTAGTGATCCATTCCCAGATTTACGTCTCGGGTTGAACAACACCGTTCTCTTCTTCTTCGAGAGAGAGAAGAGTCTTCAAATCCTGTTGACCCTGGGATAGACTCTTAATCAACTCCTGGAATTGGGCGTTCTGAGCCTGGAGGGCCTTGATGGATTGCTCAGTAGATGATTCAGGATTCATAATGAGACTGCTGAAATAAACAGCAAAGAAGGTAAGTGACATGTAAACAGTGGTACCTGTAATGCAATGATATGTATGATATGCATGCAATGTTTTCAAGGATCTCGCGGGGTAAACAGAGAAATTGTTAGAATTTGAATTTTGTAGCTTGATTGAAGGAACTTCATGGTGTTGAGAGTCCTTCTTCAAGAGTCAAGGCTCACCATATCGAGTGGGTCATAGCCCCTGACAACCTTGGCTAGAGGAAAATAAATCCCCTTTGCCCCTTGCTGGACAGTTTGATTCATCATGACCTGCATC
The DNA here is from genome assembly GCA_948472305.1 of Vicia faba. Taxonomy (NCBI): domain Eukaryota; kingdom Viridiplantae; phylum Streptophyta; class Magnoliopsida; order Fabales; family Fabaceae; genus Vicia; species Vicia faba. Next base: position 843,537,469 of record OX451737.1, read on the forward strand.
ACAGACCCTTGAGATCCTTGAAATGGATTAGTCCTTATGTAGGATGTATGCAATGGCATGATGGTATGATGTCATGCTATGCATGGGGTGATATAAGTAACCCTGTTATGAGTCCAGGTTAAGGACTGTAAACAAAACCTGCAAGAAACTCAAGTGTCAGATAACAAGCATGCAAGTAGTCAAGTTTGAAGGCAAACAAGACACGCAAGACGGCCCTTAGAGTTCAGGCCAGCATGAAGTTTGGGTACTACCCTCTTGAAGTTGGTGGGCTCAAAACCTGTCCTATCAAAAGTAACCGGGTTCTAAGGGTCTCAATATCATTGGATTGCTTTCTGTGTTCATCGTTTCGATTTAGCCACTGAACTGGCGATCAAAATATTCCAAGAAAACAACCCTCAACTGAGTGTAGTATCGAGTATCAACCAACTTCAGAATGCACCAAAGTCAGTTATCTCACTACCCTAAAGAGGCCAAGATGGTTCAATTAAGGTTCCTAAGGTCAGTTGATGCTTCACGACACCACGCGGCGGCCCCGTACTCTCCTTGACTTGACTCAAGGGTTACCGGTACTCACCAAAGTGCCACATCAACGTAGCAGACTGCTTCAACCGTGTCAGTATACCCTGCACAGTTCCCTCACACACTTGTTGCTACTTTCTAAGAAGGTATCCCCCAGATCCGGGTTAGGATCTATGTAACTCCAAGGCGGGCCCAATAATATTAAAGCAAACAATTCAGGCAATTGAAAACACAAGTGATCTTAGTCCTAAGGTACACCTCACTTTAAGTATGTCCCTAGCAGTGTCGCCAGTTCTGTGATCGGTGGATTTAGAACTGACTGTTTAACGCTGGTTCGCGAAATGTCGCGGAAGCAAGAGTCGCCACCGTCTTTTATTTTCTCCAACATGGACAGGACAAAAGCACAGCAAAATTCCTTATGAGATAGTTTCTCGGTTCGGGAGGTAGATTTATAGAAAGGGAAGGTGTTAGCACCCTTTCTATCCATGGTTATCCATGGGCTCTTAGATACTTGCTCTTATGTTTTCAAAGTGTTTGCTTTTCAAATGTGAGTGGGTTTGAAAAAGTTTCATTGAAAGATTTCTGAATAACTCTTGTATCTGTCCTCAAGAGTGTTTGAAAAATTGTTTTGAAAGCTTTTTGAAAGTGTCGGTGTGAAAAGGTTTTGTTTTTGTTTTTTAGAAGAGCAAGTATCTATGAGTCATCTACCCACCCTAAGGAATTAAGCTGTATAGAAGTCCTTAAGGTAGTGCCATCCCACCATTGAAAGGTAGGTAGCACCACCGTTGGAGGTGTTCGGGTCAATTCGATTGTAGGGACAATGTGGTCACCAAAGCAACAGTAGGACACCTTAGAAGCTACCCTTATGTCCTTGATCCTTTTTTAATCCGAGGCAACCGTTTTGAGGCAACTATTTCGAGGCAACTGTTTCGAGGCAACTGGATCATGGACATAAGGACCGCTAAGACGCCCTATACTTGACGACCACGTTTCGAAGGCAACAAGTGAGGCGTACCCTAGAAGTGGTGTGTGTATTTGTGTGTTGTTTTCAGTTTATATTTATCTTGGATCATGGCATTGTGAGCTACGCTTTTTTTTTAATTAGCATACATTCTTTCATACAAAGTTAGAATTTAAGAGTGCGGAAAGTTAAAAGACGGAAAGATAAAAGCTACGCTATTACAAGGCGCGGGTCTATACATCGCCAAAATACAAAGACCCGTTTTTTGATAAAAGATGCGGAAAGTAAATAAATACCTAATTACTATTACATCCAGAAAGCAGTTACATAATAATCACTAAAAGAAAATAAATGCGCGAAAAGAATTAATTGAACGTCCGAGGGTTTTGACCCTTTGCTTGAAATTAAATGAAATTAAAGTCTATTTAATTATTTAATTAAAGAAAAGTGTTTTTTATGTTTTTTGAAATAAAGAAAAGAATTTACAAGGAAACCCTAATTCTAGATTATTTTTAGTTATTAAAGAAAATATTAAAGTTAACTTAATTTACGCTAATTAATTAATTTACATGCTTATTTACAAAAATAATAATTAATAATAATAATAAATAATGAGGAAAAATTAATTAAGAAAAAGATAAAATGTCAAAAACCTAATTCTATGCATTTTTTATTTATTAAGAAAAGTGTTAAAATTAAAACCTAATTTAACTAAGTTAGTTATTGAAATTTATTTACAAAAATATTTTAATGGTGAAATTAAATATAATTAAACATATTTTACAATTTTGGTTTTCTGTTTTTATTATGGAAAAAATTATTTTATGGAATTAATAATAATTATAAAAAAAACAATTGAAAGAAATTAAAAGAAAGAAAAGAAAATTAAATTGCAAACAAAGGGGGGTGTTTGGCCCATATGGAGGTTAATTGTGCAATTCTGGCCCATCAAGACAAGGCCTTGTTTGACTTTCCCAATCATGTGCACGTTGGTTGACCCAGGCATATGATAGACCTCCTCCTGCAGCCTTTGGATTGATGGTCCCAGCCACTTGGCACATGGAGCATTGAAGGCTCATGATGGATCTTTGGCATGCAATGCACGGGAACGCGTTGGAAAAAAGATTATGAATTATATGGGGGGACCTGGGAATCGAACCCAGGTCCCAATGCCTGCAGTACACGTCCTCAACCAACTGAACCACCAAGCGCATTTGTTAAATGTATAGGCAACAAATATAATATAAAAAAACAAGCATTAATGGTCTAGCACAAAAAGAAAGCGCGCCAGATTTGAATATTCCAGTCATGTAATGCCACGTCCGTCTTCGTCTTTGTTTGTACCTGCAACATGAACAAGATAGCGGGGGTTTTAAACCCCTACTAAGTGGAATAGTGAATAATAGCGAATAGAAGAGGAGGAAATATAAATTGAGTGCGAGATGTTGGTTGAATTCGTCTGGCCTTGACGAATTCAACCATGGCCATGACGTGGTCCAATTTTTCCCTATGCCTAAAGCCCCAAATGCAAGCTTCAGAAAACCTAATTTTCGTCCATGGTGGATTTGGATTCAGGCAGCGTTAGGTCAATTAACTTATACCAATCACTTCAGAAGGTACCTATTAGTGTAAATCAAACAAGAACAATGGTTAAAAGTGCATGAATCATGTTATGTCAAATTCGAAAACAAAGCAAACCGTTTGGCTCGTGTTCTTGGATTCTTTATGCGTTTGGGCTAGTTCTTGATTGCAAACGCTTCCTGGCAATGTCAGCAAGCTGTTGGAATAGACTTTAGGCCTTGAATTATCCTGCAACTATGAAATCAGTTTCAAGCTTTTTCTCTATTTTTTGCAAATTGGTTATGAGCTTTCAGCAGCTTTTTCGTGTATGCCTCAGTAGGGTTTCCTTGTGCATATGTATGTGAAGCAAATTAGGTCAAAACCAAGCCCATGGATCCATGAATTTATGATTTGAATATTTGATTTTCAATCATGAAATTTCAATCCTTTTTCAATGAAACTTTGCCAATTATGGAAGATCTTGTCTTGTTGATTGATGCACGAAATCCTTAGCATATTTGGAGTATATTTGCTGCATAAAAAGATTTGAAAAAGCATATCTTTGAATTTTCTCATAATTAAATCTAATTAAATGAATTAATATAAATATAAATTCAATTAATTAATCAAAAATAAGAAAATAAATTATTTTGAGCTCAATGGGTCGTGCATAGGCTTTGGGTAATGGTTCAAGGAAGAATTTGAGGCCCATTAGCAAATTTGAAGTGTTTTAGGCAAAGTTGACTTTTGAAAATTCCCAAAAATTTCCCAACTTCTCCAATGCATATCTTGCTCAATTTTGAAGCTATGATCATGTTCTTGGACATTTTGGAAAGGTCTTGAAGTCCTCTAACCAATGCCTCTTGTCCCATGTCATTTTTATTTACCAATATCAAGTTATCGTCTTTGACTTAAAGTGCCTTTTTGTTGACTTTTGAAAATAACCTATAATGTTGAAATTGATAACTCTTTGTGAGAGCATTTCTTGGACTTGGAGTGTGAATATGAGTTGTAGGAAATGTCATTCTCTTCAAAGTGAGCATTGGATGGAATTTTTCTGATAAACCATGAAGAAGTTATGCCTTGGTCAAGTTACAGTTGACATTTTCAATTGTCCAAAAATAGAAACTTTTGCATCTTGAGACTTTTTGAGCCATGCTTGTGGAATCATGATTAAGAATTGATCAAATGATGATTGTGGCTTCAAAATGAGATGTTGACCAAAAATTTTGACTTTTGACTGTCAAATGACCATTTTTCCCCTACAGTTGACTCTGTAGCAATTAGGGTTTCTTGACTGTGCAATTTGATGTTGTGAGTCTTGAAACTTGACATATGGATGCCTGACAATGTATGTAGGCATATGGAACTTGATTGGACCCTTGAGAACCTCAATTTCTTTGCAAGAACCAAAACCCTAATTTTGACTGTGTTAGGAGGCAATTGGACTGTGCAACCTTTGAGGGATTTTGAAGCTTGATCTTGGCAAATCTTGAAGAATATGGGAGGGAAAATTTTAGGGTACAACAGAGAGCATAAACCATTTCCAAGTTTTGGAGAGAAAAACGACAAACTGAAAACCTAGTTACAATACAATTCAAGCTCCCATTTTGATTCCAATACACTCCTTGCATCACCAGCAACCTTTGGCAATCAAAATCAAGCGCAGAACCTCAAAGAATCGTTCATCACCCCACCCCACGGTTTGCCCATTATTTGAAAATCAAAACTCCATTTCTATGCCTCTTTAATTCATTTTGAATGTTATTATGCATTGATGATGCCATTTCAAAGCATTTTGTGTACTTTAATTTGGTTATAAGGCCGTAAAACGCAAATCACCATTGACAATTTCTAGGTTTTCAGAACTTTAGAATTGGGCTTTTTTATATGCTGTAAAATTGGAACTCCAAACAGGCATGGTCAAACTCAGAAGCTCAAGACGATTTTGATGGACACCTCGCGCCTAATTTATGCTTCATGAATTGCTAATCGCTATTTTCAATATGCCTGTATTTTGTGGGGGTTTAAAACCCCCGCTATATGTTTTGTGTTTTGCAGAAAAAGCTTGAAGATGACTGCATGGCAGCCAGGCATAGGTGCATTCAAATTCACGCGCGTGTTTCAGCCTATAGGGCACTTATTCCATACATTGTTTTGTTCCTATTATGTTTACAACTAATTGCGTTTGGTGTAGTGGCTGGCAGTGTGTTTGGTAAACGTTGGGACCTGGGTTCGATTCCCAGGTCCCCCATATTTCCAATGCTATTTTTTTTTAAATGTTCTTGTGCAGCATTCCAAGCGCTGGACACCATGAGCCTCACAGATCCAAGCATCCAGGTGTCATCAACGCAGATCCAAAGGACAAAAGTGTAGCACACCATACTCTGGAGTCAAGCGTGCTGCAGGCAATCATGAAAGTCAAACGTGGCTTAGATTTCAGTGGGCTTGGATTGCTTCAATAAAAATCCTATTTGGCCCACACCCCCTTGGTTTTAACTTCTTTTTTATTTTGTTTTGTCATTTTCTCTTATTTTAATTGCTAACCTTTTAATTATTTTTATTATTAACAATTAACTTAATTAACATATTTTCATAAAATCAAACAAAAAATAGAATTACATCATTATTATTATTATTATTTTATTTTGTAAATAAACATTAACTAAAATAGTTTAATTAGGCCATTATAATTCCTTTTCTTAAATAATTAAAATAGATCTAGAATTAGGTAAAGTTAACTTTTAATTTTATTTCATTTCTTTTATTTCATAAAAACATAAAAAAAACAAAAAAATATTTTTCCTTTAATTAAATTAATTAATTAGTCATTAATTAGCTTTAATTTCATTTTAATTACAAAAAAGACCAAAAAAATCAATTTCTTTTCTAAAAAAAGGGTCAACACCCTTAGACATTCCCGATTAATTTATTCGCGCGCATTTACTTTATTTGATTATTATGTAATTACCTTCAAGAATGTAATAGTTAAATAGGTTTATCGCTTTATTTAATTTCCGTACTTATTTATCAAAAACGGGTCTTTGTAATTTTTGGCGATGTATAGACCCGCGCCTTGTAATAGCGTAGGATTTATGTTTCCGCAATTTACTTTCCGCACCCCCTTAACTGCTAAACTTGCATGAAAGAATGTATGTAAATAAAAACAACTCGTAGCTCACTAATTACAAAGATAAACATTAACTGAAAACAACACACAAATACACACACCACTTCTAGGGTACGCCTCACTTGTTGCCTTCGAAACATGGTCGTTAAGTATATGACGTTTTAGCGGTCCTTATGTCCATGATCCAGTTGCCTCGAAACAGTTGCCTCGGAACAGTTGCCTCGAAACAGTTGCCTCGAAACGGTTGCCTCGAATTAAAAAATGATCAAGGACATAAGGGTAGCCTCTAAGGTGTCTTACTGTTGCTTCGGTGATCACATTGTCCCTACAATCGAATTGACCCGAACACCTCCAACGGTGGTGCTACCTACCTCTCAATGATGGGATGGCACTACCCAAAGGACATTTACACAGCTTAATTCCTTAGGGTAGGTAGATGACTCATGGATACTTGCTCTTTTCAAAAACAAACAAAATACTTTTCACACCTCACACTTTCAAAAGCTTTCAAAACAAATTTTTCAAACACTCTTGAGGACAGATATAAGAGTTATTCAGAAATCTTTCAAAGAAACTTTTTCAAACCCACTCACATTTGAAAAGCAAACATCATTTTGAAAACATAAGAGCAAGTACCTAAGAGCCCATGGATAACCATGGATAGAAAGGGTGCTAACACCTTCCCTTTCTATAAATCTACCTCCCGAACCGAGAAACATTCTCATAAGGAATTTTGCTGTGCTTTTGTCCTTTCCATGTTGGAGAAAATAAAAGACGGTGGCGACTCTTGCTTCCGCGACATTTCGCGAAACCAGCTTTAAACAGTCAGTTCTAAATCCACCGATCACAGAAACCATAAGGCTATGACCCTTCCTTTCCTCTTGATTCTCTCCCCCTCCAGATGAATGGGACAAATCAGTTTCCTGTCGCAAATTGTTCCCGAATCTTCGACCTATATTCAGTAGAACCACCTTCTTCTTCTTCTTCTTGTCCTTCAAGATAAGAGTCTTCAAATCTTGCTGACCTTTGGCTAAGTTCAAGAACATCTCCTGGAACTGAGCATTCTGAGCTTGAAGAGCCTTGATAGCTTGATCAGTAGATGTTTCAGAAGACATGATTGCTGAAATAAACAGCGGAGAATATAAGAAACCTGTAAGGGTACCAGTAATGAGGTGCATGGTAATGGAATGCGTATTTCAAATTTGCAAACTAAACTAAAACACACTTTATTAGATTAAAACTTGAAACAATGTTTAACAAATGCCTTTAAGGCGTTACAAAAGAAATACTGAAAAGCAAATCTAAACTAGAAACAATAAAAGTCATCAGAACTCCCATGGTCGTTTTCCTTTCGTGCTGACATAATTGTTGATTGTCCTCTCATTCTCCAGCTGCCTTGTAAGCTTCAGGATCTTCCGTTCCTGCTCATGATACTTCTCCCTGTAGGTATCCCTTTCTTCCTTTAGCTGGATCCAAGATCTTTTCAATTCCCCAAGATTTGTAGGCATATAGGTATGGAGGACAGTATAAGGAACACCTTCTTCATCAGTATGCTCTACAATCACCGGCAAAACAGCTTCATATGGCATTCCCAGCTTTTGAGCACGGGCTCGAACCCACTGGAGATATGGTTGCATCGGGAGAGAAGTCTTCATTCCTAGATCATGTGGATCAGACCTGTTCACCCTGTCCCAAGCTCATATAAACCGGCGGCGATGTCCCTCAACATCCCCCTTGAAGTCAAAGACAATGCCTGTAAGCAGCAGCTCATGAGGACCGTCTCTCCGAGCTCGTCCAAACTGTCGTAAAGCCAAACAAGGATTATAGATTATTCCTCCTTTAATTCCAAGTAATGGAACATTGGGGTATTCCCCACACCGATTAATGATAGCTACCCTTTCCATATCTTTAGAACTCCAAAGGATGTCCGTATGAGCAAGTGACATGATTTTGTAAGCCATACCTATGCCTTCCTCATTCTTCAATACAAATTTGGGGAGGTGCGAAATAAACCACCTCGCCAGCAGCGGTGTACAGCACATGAGAATTCCCCTTCTCCATACAGTATGGGTATAAAGAGCATGTAAAATATCACCTAGAAGAGTAGGCACTGGGTTACGAGACATGAAGATCTTGACTGCATTCACATCGACGAAAGAATCTGGATTCGGGAACAGAACCAAGCCATAGATGAGGAGAGCTAGGATGTCTTCAAATGCTTGAAAGTCCAAACTATCCCAAAACTGTTGAGCTTGATCGATCAAAAACTTTGCCAAGAAACCTTTAACCCCATTCTGAGTCTCTCAGTTAGATACTACATCAACCATTTTTAGATGTAGGGCTGAAGAAATATCCTCTGGCCTAGGAGCTATCTCCAAACCTGTAAAGGGTGTCTGCTCTAGAATAGATATGCCAAGTAAATCAGAAAACTCCTCCAAAGTAGGGACCAGCTGATAGTCCGGGAAGGTAAAACAATGATGCAACGGGTCAAAGAACTGGAACAACACACTCATCATTTGCTCATCCAACTTGGAAGTGACCAGGCTAAGGAGATGACCATGTCTTCTAACAAAGGAAGAAGTATCAGGAACCTTTGAAACTAATTCTCTAAGCTAAGCAGGTATCTGCACGAAGTTGACTCGAATGTTATTTCTGCGCATATAGGCCATGATCTGCAAAACAGAACAAAGATGAATCCCCTCGGTCTTTGAAATGGTTAGTCTAATGAAATATGCATGCGATGTCATGATGCATGATGTCATGATAAAAACACACCACAGGTATCACAGATAGCAAACATGTTAAGGGAAAACAAGTCACACAATAGCCCTTAAATTTCAGGCTGGCATGGAGTTTAGGTATTACCCTCTTGCAGTTTAGTTGGTTCAACTTGTCCTAATAATAGTAACCGGGTTCTAGAGGTTCTCAATATCACTGACCATCCTCCATCGATCATAGTTCAGCTCACGCAATCTTTTCTTGCAGCCAGAACCATCGCGAGAGTATGGTCTCAATGAGTGTAGCATTCTGCTACTTTCTATGGCCAAGTTAGTCAATTATAGGTTCTAAGGTCAGTTGATGCTTAATGACCCATATGGCAGCCCCATACTCTCCTTGTTCCTCCATAAGGGATATCAGTACCACCTAATGTGCCACATCAACGTAGCCACTACTTCAACTGTATCGGTCTACACCGTACAGTTCCCTCATAGTCTATTGCTACTTACCTAAAAGGTATCCCCAGATCTGGGTTAGGATCTATAGTAACTCCGATACAAAGCCCACAAAGATAAAGCAATCAAATCAAACAATAGAAAACAATATGATGAACTAATCCTAAGGTACACCTCACTTATTAAGTCCGTAGCAGAGTCGCTAGTTCTGTGATACGGTGGCCAGAACCGGGACTATTTTTCAGGAATGCTGGTTTGCATTTTGCGTTTGTATTCGCAAAATGTCGCGGTAAGCAAGAGTCACCACCGACTTTTATTTTATCCAACAAGGAAAGGAAAAAAGCACAGAAAAATTCCTTTTTCGAGATATTTCTGAGTACGGGGGGTAGATTATAGAAAGGGAAGGTATTAGCCCCCTTTCTATCCGTAGTTATCTACGGGCTCTTAGGTACTTGCTCATCATTTTCAAAATTGCTTCTTTGTGTGCTTGTGTGTTTTGAAAAGTTTTTGTTTTGACTTTTATTTAACTTTTGCTTCTGTCTTCAAGAGTGTAATGAAGTGTTTTTGAAAACAATGTTTGAAAAGGAGTGTAAGTGTGAAAAGGTTTGTTTTGGTTGGGCAAGTACTTAAGAACTAATCTACCTACTCGAAAAAAGAATCGTTCTATGTTTGTTTCCTTTAGGCAATGCTATCCCACTATTAGTGAGTAGGTAGCATCGTCGTTGGAGTTTTGAGGGTCAATTCGAAAGGGATGTACAGTCATTAAAGCAATGTTAGGACATCTTAGTAGTAACCCTAATGTCTTAGATCAATTATCCGAGGCAACAATATCTGAGGAAACCTTTCCGAGGCAACTTTGATCTTTGGATAAAAGGACGACCACTAAAGCATCCTATACTCAATGACCGTTTACCGAAGGCAACCAAGCGGGAGTGTCCCTAGGAGTGCGCATGTGCGAGTGATTCAATTTCAGATTATTTATTTTTTGCACATTTAGGGTTATCTAACTGTTTTAAAGTTGATCATACATTCTTGTCATGCATCCTAGTATCATACATCTAACAGTTAATATTTTGCGGAATTTAAAGTGCGGAAATTAAACTAAGCTATTACAAGGCTTCGGGTATTTACATAGCCAAAATCAAACCCTTTGAAAATAAAGCGATAAATGGAAATAAACGTCCTAATTAAACTATTACAAACTGTAGGCAGTTACATCAATATGATAAATAATAAAAATAAAGCGCGCGAGAAAAATTAAGATCGGGAAGAAATTAGGGTTTTGACCCTTCTAGCCTAATCAAAAAGAAAAATGGTTTTTTGTTGTTTTTAATTATTTTTAAGAAAAAGAATTAGGTCTTAAAATTAATTACAAAATTAATTAGCTAATTTTAAATTAATTAATAAAAATAATTACATGGCCTATTTTTGTGTTTTTGTTGTTTTAAAGAAATATGAAAATATAATTAAGTTAAGAATAAAAACCTATTTGTTCTAATTAATTTTAATATAAAAAGAATTAAAGTTATCTAATATTAACAACCTAATTTAATTAATTAATTTTTTGATAAAAAATAAAATTTAAACCTAATTTGTGAAAAGTATTATTTTTATGATTTTTTAATAAAAAGAAAATTATTTAATTTGGTTAATAAAACAAATAAATAAATTAAATGAAACATAATATAAAAAGAAAAAGGTGAAGAAATTGGGCCTGAGCAATTACGGGGGGTGCAGATAGCAGCTATTGGGCCCAAAAGATGGAAGTCCACGTTGACTTCTGAGATCCTATGCTATGCGTTTGACTGGGTATTTGGTGCTCCCTCATGGATGGTCTTTGGATCTGGCCATCTGGCCACTTGGCGGACTTGATCTTGAGGTCACATGATAGACCTTTGGCTTGTGTATGCATTGAATCCTGAAAAGGCAAAATACATGAAATATTTGGGGGACCTGGGATTCGAACCCAGGTCCTGAAGCAATATCCAACGCTACACTTACCAACTGCGCCACTTGTTCTATTTGTTATAATAATACAAAATAATGATCAAATATTAAAAAGGCCCTATGTATCAAATCAGCGTGCGTTTTTTCAAATAGGCCAAATGTTGCTCGCCAGCTGGTCATCTTCCTCCTTGGATCTGTTGGTAAAAGTTCCAAACTTTTACCTACGGACGTTTGTCTGTAGCTATAAGTCCTGCAAATCTCAAAACTCAACACAAGCGTGATAAATAAAAACGAAGGCCATGGACTGCTTCGTCTTGACCTGCTGAGTTCATTGGTGGCCCTTTCATGACCTAATTTTGCCTGTAAATGAAAATCTCAATTTGAAGCAAGAAACCCTAATAATGGTGAAATCCAATATAGGCCATGAAAATGCAATTGACTATTACAGAAAGCTTGCAAATAGGATGGTGAATAATAATATATAATTATTTTATGCTACAAATACAAGAATGATGCTATTCGATTTCAAAAAAGAAGCCATGTCGTGGGTGACTTACAACGCGATATAAGGCCTGGAAATGCTTGAGTTTGATTGCTTTTTCTTGCTGATGACCTCAGGAAACGATTGGGATGGTCCAAGGATCTTGAATTGGCCTCTAAGTGGGAATTCGTGTTTTCACTTTCTTGGTATTTTTTCAAGTTTTGTTTCTGATCATACGCCTCCTTCTCTAGCCTCTTTTGGTCTGCATTCCTTCTATATGTATTGAGGAATAGATTAGGGTTGAAAGGATGCACTCAATCTTCCTCCATCAATGTCCTTGATCTTGATTTGATTCACCTTAAAATCTTTCCAAAAATGGCCTAATTCAATCTTTTTGTGCACCTCATGCTTTTACACGAATTTGATTTGAGGCTAGCTGGATATTAAGACCTGAATCATGTAAAAAATCTTTGAATTTCAATGTATTGGATTTTATATGATTTGTTTTGATTTAAAATGATTTAATTCAAATAAAAATCAAAATAAATGATATAAATAAGATAATGACAAGTGGAAAAGGATAGAGCTCTTGGACCATGTTGCCAACTCAAAACAAGTGCAAAAGATTGGGCCCATTTGGGAAAATTTGAAGTTTTAGGCATAGTTGACTTTTGGCAATTTTACAAAAAAGGTCAACTTCACAAATGCATAACTTCCTCAATTTTGACTCTTTGGAAGTTTTCTTTGACTTTTTAGAAAGCTTGAGAGGTCCTATAAGCAACCATTTTGGTCTCATCTCAATTTGATATTCCATTCTCATGTATGAAGCTTTGACAAAAAAAGTGTTTTTGTTAACTTTTCAAAATGACCTATAATGTCCAAATTCATAACTTCTTGTGAGTGCATATTTTGAACTTGGGAGATGAATATGGATTGTAGAGAATGGAATCCTCTTCAAAATGAGCTTTGTATGGGTCATTTCTCATAAAGTATGAGAAAGTTATGCTTGGTCAAAGTTGAGTTGACTTTTCCTACAAAACCCTAATTTAGCAACTTTTGATTCTTGATGAATTGTGAGCAATCCTTGATGAATCATGATCAACCCTTGATACAATGATGAAATATACTTCAAAATGAGGATGTTGACCAAAGATATTTAAGTTTGACTGTATGTGGGCCACAGTTGACTTTTGCCCTAACACAATCGATTTTCAGGCCTTTGAGCAATTGACTGAGCAAACTTTCTCTGCAAGGCTTGAAACTTGACATGGATGATCTTGAGAATATATTAGGACATTGGTGAGAATTTGGGGATCCCTTGGACTCAAGCATCTTGATGAAACATGAAACCCTAATTTGAGGTAGACTGCCTTAGGAGGGAGCTTGTCTGGTCAACCCTTGGACTACCTTGAGCAACTTGAGAATTTTCTTGAGATGTTTTGAAAAGTATGGGAGGGAAAATTTTGGGGTACAACACACTCTACACTCGTATTGTGCGTAGAAGAGGGACCCTCATGTGTTGCATTCCTTTGCTGGGGAGGTGGTTTATTTCGCACCTCCCCAAGTCCGTGTTGAAGAATGAGGAAGGTTTAGGATGGTCTTACAGGATAATCTCCCTTGCCCATACAGACATTCTTTGGAGTTTTAAGGTTATGGAAAGCATTGTTGTCATTGATCGTTGTGGGGGATATCCTAATGTCCCATTGCTCGGAACTAGAGGAGGGATAACCTACAGTCTTTGTTTAGCTTTGCGACAATTCGGTCGGGCTCGGAGAGACGGTCCTCATGAGCTACTTCTTACAGATATCGCATTAGACTATAAGGAAGATGTTGACGAGCATCGCCGAAGGTTTATACGAGCTTGGGGCATGGTGAACAAATCTAACCCTCAAGATCTAGGACCAAGGACTTCACTCCCTATGCAGCCTTACCTACAATGGGTATGAGCTCGTGCTCAGAAGCTTGGGATGCCTTATGAAGCTGTGTTACCAGTGATAGTGGAACCCACTAATGAAGAGGGCATTCCTTATACTGTCCTTTATCCCTACATTCCCACTGACCTTGGGGCATTAAATAGATCCTGGATCCAGCTGAAAGAGGAGAAGGATACCTACCGGGAGAAGTATCATGAGCAAGAAAGGAATATCTTGAAGCTCACTGGGCAACTCGAGAATGAAAGGACGATTAATGACTACGTCATCACGAAGGGGAAGCATCCATGGGATTTCTGATTTTTCTTTTTCTAGTTTAGATTTGTTTTTCATTTATTTCTTTGTAACGCCTCAAAGACATTGCTGAACTTTTTTATAAGTTTAATCTAATAAAGTTTGTTTTATTTTTTGCAAATTTAAATCTCCCAAAGTCTTTGAAATCATTACATATTCATCCCATTATCATGCACACCATTACAGGTACCATTACAGGTTTCTCATCTTCTTCGATGTTTATTTCAGCAGAAATGTCTTCCGATCAAGCAATCAAAGATCTTCAGGTACAAAATGCCCAATTCCAAGAGATGTTCTTAAGCTTGGCTAAAGGGCAAGAGGATTTGAAAGCTCTCATTCTGAAAGAGAAAGAGAAGAAGAAGAAGAAGAAGAAGAAGAAGAAGAAGAAGGTTGTTCTGTTGAGTATGGGCAAAAGGTTTGGGGATAGGTTGAAACAACAATTTGATCTGTCCTTTTCATCCAAGGGGGGAGAGGACCAAGAAGAAGAAAAGGGCCCCAGTCCTGCAGTTTCTGATAATGATACAGATTATGATAAGGAACGGTATCCTCCTACTAAGGATAGGTACAAACAACTTAAAGACCGTCTGAGCGCTATGGAGATTTAGAAGATCCATGGTTTGGATTTCAAAGATTTGGGACTGGCATCTGGGGTGGTGATCCCTCATAAGTTCAAAGCTCCAGTTTTCTCCAAGTACGATGGAGTATCCTGTCCAAAACTCCATCTCCGCTCGTACGTCAGAAAGATCCAACCTTACACTGCTGATAGAAATTTGTGGGTGCATTTCTTTCAAGATAGTCTGTCAGGGACTCAGCTTGAATGGTTTTATCAGTTGGAAGGAGCCAACGTCCGAAACTGGGAAGACCTTGTTGCTGCTTTTTACAGGAAGTATCAGTATAACGCCGACCTTGCTCCTACTCGTACTCAGCTTCAGGGTATGTCTATGGGTGCAAGTGAAGGTTTTAAGGACTATGCTTAAAAGTGGAGAGATTTAGCTGGAAGAGTCCAACCCCCATTGTCTGACAGGGAGTTGGTTGACATGTTTCTAGGGACGTTATCTGGTCCATTTTTCAATCATCTGATCGGCAGCTCGTCATCTGGGTTTACTGAGTTGATCTTGACTGGGGATAGAGTAGAAGCGGGTATTCAAAGTGGTAAGATACAGAAAGATACTTCATCAAGTGCAGTAAAGAAGCCTTTCACTGGTAAGAAAGAAGCTAGTGCAGTATATGGCTCGAGGAGCCAAAGCAGACCTGAACACCGTCAAGCAATGAATGCGGTAGTGATATAAAGACCTACATTTTCTCCACAACGCAACAATCAACAAAGGGTGGAGAGACCACAAAGACAGTTCACTCGGCTCAATATGACCTTGGCTCATATTCTACCATAATTATTAAAGACCAACCTGGTAACTCTGAGGGAAGCCCTGAAGAATCCCAACACCACATCTCTGCTATATAACCTGAATTCCTGTTGCGCCTATCACTCTGATGGCCCAGGTCATGATAAAATCTAGTCGTGATCCAGGCTTTACAGTGACTTACTGGGGAGATGAGATTAAACTTGATATCCGGTCGTAATCCAGGCTTTTCAATTTCTCAATTCTTATCTGGTCGTAATCCAGGCTTCAGAAAGAATTAAGTTGTTATCCAGTCGCATCCGGGCTTCAACTTGAATTTAGGGCACACTAATATCTGGTCGACTCTGGGCTTCTTAGTAATTGTCCAGGTAAAATTGTTATTTGGTCGAAATCCAAGCTTCGCAATGTCTTGTACTGCTATCTGGTTGTAACCCAGGCTTCACGATGTTTCATACCATTATTCGATCGAATTCGGGCTTTATGGTGTCTTGTACTGTTATCTGGTTGAAATCCAGGCTTCACAATACCTTACTTCTTATCTGGTCAAAATCCAGGCTTCAGAAGGAATCAAATGGTTATCCGGTCGTAATCTGGGCTTCCCTTTTGCTTTGGGCTTACTAATATCCGGTCAAATCCGGGCTTCATAGTATCTGAACGGGTGAACTGCTATTTGGTCATAATCCAAGCTTCACAGTGTCTTTTACCGCTATCTGGTCGTAATCCAGGCTTTGCGGTGTCTTTGGCTGCTATCTGGCTGTAATCCAGGCTTCACAACATCCTATACCATTATCTGGTCGTAATCCAGGCTTCATGGTCTTGTATTGCTATTTGGTCGTAATCCAGGCTTCACAATAACTTTCTGAGCTGTTATTCGGTCGTAATTCGGGCTTCACGATTGGCTGGGGATTAAACTATTATCCGGTCGAATCTGGGCTTTATAGCTTGCTTTTAAGAGATACCACTATCTGGTCGTAATCCAGGCTTCACGGTAGTCTGATACTGTTATCCGGTCATTCTCCGGGCTTCACAATATGTTGTAGAGGTCAAGATACTATCTAATCGTACCCGGGCTTCATAACTTGAGTTTTGTGAGAATTTGATTGTATCTTTCCTGAAAGGTAAAGGTCAGCTGTATGTAATGCATGATATGTATCAGGCAATGATGTTCTCAAAATAATTGAGATTGTGTTGTATGATGCGTATGCACATGTCATGATGTATGGACATGCAATGTTTTTATGATATTCTATGGCTGGGGAAAGTAAATCCCGAACTGCATGCTGGAGAATGAAAGAGTTTCGCTCGCTGAGGATAACGACTGAAGATGACTGGGAGAATAATTATGCTGGAGAATAAACTGGTGAGAGAATGACTCTGTGGGGAAGAAATGCTCCGCTGAGGTTTTGCTGATCTTGGAGAAGTAACCCTCGGTTGTGGATGAATTATCGTTGCTGGAAATGATAAATTCTATTGGGGATGAATTTCCTGTTTGTGGAAGAAGTGAACTCCGCTGGGGATAATCTTTTAGTGATGACTTCACTGGGGATAATCTTCTAGACTCCACTGGGGATGGTCTTCTAGATTCCACTGGGGATGGTCTTCTAGACTCCACTGGGGATAACCTTCCAGACTCCACTGGGGACAATATTCCAATGCTGGTGATAGATAAACTCTGCTTGGGGAGACTCTTACTGACTCATTCGGGGTTGTGAACCTCAGTCGGGGAGAGTTTATAATACTGTCTTTTTCTTGCTTTGCGGGGAGTGAATGTACCATAGTCATATTCTTCAGCTAGGTTTATTCTTGTACCTGGTGAATAGAGCAACTGTAAGGTCCGGACATTTCTTGTTTGCCCCTGTTTCTGATATTACAAGTAATCGTCTTTTGTTTCGCACGTGAATATTTATGAGCAGCAATTATTGTCAAATGCATATATCAAAAATGAACATTGGACGTTCTTGCAAAACAAAACAGAAAAAGGAAAATAATTTTTGAAATTTCTTTGTGAAAATGAATTGTATTGATTTTGAAATTTGGCCTGTAAATAGGCGTTTTTGTACAAGAGGCTGGCGTCCTAGTAAGAGAACGCCGCCGAAAGATGAATTATACAATTTGTGAAAAACAAAGAAAAAACAGTTATGTGAACAATCCCACTGGGTTCCAACTCTGCTATTGCCCTTATGTCTTTGAGCATCTCATCACTTTGCTACTTGGTTGAAGGTAGATCAGACTGATTGGCTCTGTCCGAGCTTGATAGTCGATACTGAAGTCTTGTTGCAAGATGATCCAATGAGACATTGTGTTACGCTTTGATACCTAATTTTTGCCTGGACCGCCCTTTCGGGTTTTCAGTCCATCGGGATACCCTTTTTTGCCCAAGCCGCCTTTTCAGGTTTTCGACTTGCCGGGTGTACATATTTTTTCATTTTCATCCCTTATTTTTGCCCGAACCCTTTTGGTTCGCCGGGAAGCCCTTATTTTTTCCTAGGCCAGTCGATCTAGCGGGTCTTTGATTATGCGTAGTATTTTTTCACTATGTCTGTATTAACAGGGTGAGGAAGGTCGTCACCATCCATGGTGGTTAGAATCATAGCTCCTCCTGAGAAAATGTTCTTAACCACAAATGGCCCTTCGTACGTAGGGGTCCATTTGCTCATGGGATCACCTTGTGGAAGTATGATGCGCTTGATGACCAGATCCCCGACTTGATATTCTTGTCGTCTAACTTTTTTGTTAAATGCCTTGATCATTCGCTTTTGATACGTCTGACCATGACAAATAGCAGTAAGTCTTTTCCCATCGATTAAGTTCAGTTGATCAAGCTGGGTCTGAATCCAGTCATCTTCACTCAAACCTGCATCTTTCATAATCCGAAGAGAGGTTATCTGAATCTCAATGGGTAATACTGCCTCCATGCCATATACCAAAGAATATGGTGTTTCCCCTGTTGACGTCCGTGCTGAGGTACGGTACCCATGAAGAGGAAATGGTAACATCTCATGCCAGTCTTTGTACGTCACTGTCATCTTCTGCACAATCTTCTTGATGTTCTTATTAGCTGCTTCGACATCCCCATTCATCTTCGGCCGGTAGGGAGAAGAGTTGTGATACTGTATCTTGAACTGCTTGCAGAGCTCGGTGATCATTATATTGTTGAGATTTGTACCATTATCCGTAATGATCCTCTTTGGTACACCATATCGACAGATCAGATTGTGCAGAATAAACCGTGTCACGACGTTCTTGGTCCCTGTAGCAAAGGAAGCTACCTCAACCCACTTCGTGAAATAATCAATAGCTACCAGGATGAAATGATGTTCGTTGGACGCAGTAGGTCTGATATCGCCGATCATATCGATGCCCCACATTGCAAAAGGCCAAGGTGCCGTCAAGACATTCAGAGGAACTAGAGGTACGTGCACCTTATCAGCATAGACTTGGGACTTATGACAGGTCTGAGAATGCCGATAACAATCGGCTTCCATGGTAGACCAATAATATCCTGCCCGAAGGATTTTCTTTGCCATGGTGTGTCCACTGGAATGAGTTCCGAAGGTACCTTCATGTATCTCTGCCATGATCCTTTCTGCCTCGTTTTTATCCACACATCGCAGTAAGGTTGAATCATGATTACGCTTGTAAAGAATACCATTGCTAATGAAGAACTTCGTAGCGAACCTCCTCAGAAACTTCTTATCATTAACAAATGCACCCTCGGGGTACTCTTGAGCCTCAAGATACCTTTTCACCTCGTGAAACTAGGGTTTATCTGCTACCTCTTCAGTCTCAATGTCACAGCAATGTGCGGGTTCGTCCAACCTCTCAATGGTAATCTGGGGAGCCTCATTGTCCCACCTGACCTTGAACATAGAAGACATCGTAGCTAGCGCGTCCGCCAACTGATTCTCCTCTCTTGGGAAGTGTTCAAAGGTTATCTCCTCGAAGTGTGGAAGCAATGTCAGTATATATTCCTTGTAAGGAATAAGATTTGGGTGTTTCGTATCCCACTCGCCTTTAATCTGACTGATAACGAGAGCGGAATCTCCGAATGCACTCAAGAACTTAATCCTTAGGTCAATAGCTGCACGTAGGTTCATGATGCATGCTTCATACTCTGCCATGTTGTTGTTGCAGTTAAAACATAATCGGGCGGTGAACGGAGTATGACAGCCTTCAGGAGATATGATCACGGCGCCAATGCCATTACCCAAAGCGTTTGAAGCTCCATCAAAGTACATAGACCACCGGGATCCCTCCTTAGGTCCTTCATCCGGTCCAGGTGTTTCACAGTCGGTCACCAACATGATGTTCTCATCCGGGAATTCGAAGTTCATAGACCGGTAATCATCCACGGCCTGATGTGCCAAATGATCTGCCAATACACTTCCCTTGATTGCCTTTTGGGTTGTGTATTGGATATCGTATTCAGTCAAGATCATCTTCCATCTTGCTATTCTTCCGGACAAGGCAGGCTTCTCGAAGATATACTTGATTGGATCCATTTTTGATATCAATAGAGTAGTGTGAGTCAGCATATACTGTCTCAGCCAGCGAGCAGCCCATGCCAAAGCACAGCAAGTTTTCTCGAGCAACGAGTATCGGGTCTCGCAGTCGGTAAACTTTTTGCTAAGGTAGTAAATAGCATGCTCTTTTTGGCCAGACTCGTCATGCTGCCCCATCATGCACCCCATTGAATTGTCGAGTACTATCAAGTATAAGATCAAAGGTCTCCCTTCAACTGGAGGCATCAGAATAGGTGGCTCTTGGAGATATTGTTTGATCTGTTCGAAAGCGGTTTGACATTCATCATTCCATCTTACCACTTGATATTTCTTCAGCAGCTTGAAGATTGGCTCACAAGTAGCAGTCAGGTGTGAAATGAATCGGGCGATGTAATTCAGACGTCCCAAAAAGCCTCTAACCTCCTTTTCTGTGCGGGGAGCCGACATCTCCTGTATAGCCTTCACCTTTGCAGGATCCACTTGAATACCCTTATCACTGACGATGAAACCCAGCAGCTTACCAGACCTTACCCCGAAGGTGCACTTGTTCGGGTTTAACCTCAGCTTGTACATCTTCAACCTGTCAAACAGTTTCTGGAGATGATCCAAATGTTCTTCCTCAGTCTGGGACCTTGCGATCATTTCATCAACGTAAACCTCAATATCATGGTGAATCATGTCATGGAACAAAGCGACCATGGCGCGCTGATAAGTTGCCCCAGCATTCTTCAACCTGAAAGGCATTACCTTGTAACAGAAGGTGCCCCACTGCGTAATGAAGGTCGTCTTCTCCATGTCTTCGGGAGCCATCTTGATTTGATTGTAACCAGAAAAACCATCCATAAAGGAGAAGATCTTATGCTGCGCGGTGTTGTCAACCAGAACATCGATATGAGGAAGTGTGAAATCATCCTTGAGGCTCGTCCTGTTCAGATCCCTATAGTCTACGCACATACGGAGGCTATATCATCAATAAAGCATCAGACGTTTTCTTGCATTACAAATTTTGCGCTCCTTGTTTTTCTTTTTCTGTCTCTCGCTTTATCAAAAACAGCTATCCTCTTACACACACTCACATATCATAATGCAGATCTATATCCACTCTGGATCCCATTGATAACAACTCTGTTACTGCCAGTTATGACTTCGAAAATCCAATCAACCAAGCCGAGGACGAAGGTGAGGATGATTGTGAAGTGCCTAGGGAACTTGCTAGACTGTTACTACAGGAAGAGAGGGCCATACAGCCTCATGAAGAGCCAATGGAATCAATGAATTTGAGTACAGAGGAAGACATGAAAGAGGTCAAGATAGGTGCGAATCTGGAACCTAGTGTCAAGCAACGGTTGATACAGATGCTACGCGACTATGTTGAGAACTTCTCTTGGACTTATGAAGATATTCCTGGTTTAGACACCGATATTATGGTTCATCGCTTGCCAACTAAAGAAGATTGTCCTCCGGTAAAGCAGAAAGTTCGTTGTATGCGCCCTGAGATGTCTGAGAAAATCAAGGCTGAGGTCATGAAACAGTTTGACGCCAGATTTCTAGCTGTTACTTCTTACCCGCAGTGGGTTGCCAACGTTGTCCCTGTGCCTAAGAAGGATGGTAAGGTACGGATGTGTGTGGACTATAGAGATCTGAACACGGCGAGCCCCAAGGATGATTTTACACTTCCTCATATCGATGTTTTGGTTGACAACACCGCGCAGCATAAGATCTTCTCCTTTATGGATGGTTTTTCTGGTTACAATCAAATCAAGATGGCTCCCGAAGACATGGAGAAGACGACCTTCATTATGCAGTGGGGCACCTTCTGTTACAAGGTAATGCCTTTCAGGTTGAAGAATGTTGGGGCAACTTATCAACGCGCCATGGTCGCTTTGTTACACGACATGATTCACCATGAGATTGAGGTTTATGTTTATGACATGATCGCAAGGTCCCAGACTGAGGAAGAACATCTTGATCATCTCCAGAAACTGTTTGGCAGGTTGAAGATGTACAAGCTGAGGTTAAACCCGAACAAGTGCACCTTCGGGGTAAGGTCTGGTAAGCTGCAGGGTTTCATCGTCAGTGATAAGGGTATTTAGGTAGACCCTGCCAAGGTAAAAGCCATACAGGAGATGCCAGCTCCCCGCACAGAAAAGGAGGTAGAGGCTTTTTGGGACGTCTGAATTACATCGCCCGATTCATTTCACACCTGACTGCTACTTGTGAGCCAATCTTCAAGCTGCTGAAGAAAGATCAAGTGGTAAAATGGAATGATGAATGTCAGACCGCTTTCGAGAGAATCAAAGAATATCTTCAAGAGCCACCTATTCTGATGCCTCCGGTGGAAGGAAGACCTTTGATCTTATATTTGACAGTGTTGGATAATTCAATGGAGTGTGTGCTAGGGCGCATGACGAGTCTAGCCGAAAAGAGCATGCTATTTACTACCTTAGCAAAAAATTTACCGACTGTGAGACCCGATACTCATTGCTCGAGAAAACTTGCTGCACTTTGGCATGGGCTGCTCGCTGACTGAGACAGTATATGCTGACTCACACCACCTTATTGATATCAAAAATGGATCCAATCAAGTATATCTTCGAAAATCCTGCCTTGTTCGGAAGAATAGCAAGATGGCAGATGATCTTAACTGAGTATGATATCCAGTACACAACCCAAAAAGCAATCAATGGGAGTGTATTAGTGGATCATTTAGCGCATCAGGCCGTGGATGACTACCAGTCCCTGAATTTCGAGTTCTCGGATGAGAACATCATGTTGGTAACCGACTGTGAAGAACCTGGACCGGATGAAGGACTCGAGGAAGGATCCCGATGGTCCATGTATTTTGACGGTGCCTCAAACGCGTTGGGTAATGGCATTGGCGTCGTGATCATATCTCCTGAGGGCTGTCATACTCCGTTCACCGCCCGATTATGTTTTAATTGCACCAACAACATGGCGGAGTATGAAGCGTGTATCCTAGGTCTTCGAGTTGCTATTGACCTAAGGATTAAGTTCTTGAGTGTATTCGGAGATTCTGCTCTGGTGATCAGTCAGATCAAAGGCGGGTGGGATACGAAGCACCCAAATCTTATTCCTTACAAAGAGTATGTACTGACATTGCTTCCGCACTTCGAGGAGATAACCTTTGAACATGTCCCCAGAGAGGAGAATCAGTTAGCAGACGCGCTAGCTACCATGTCTTCTATGTTCAAGGTCATGTGGGACAATGAAGCTCCCCAGATTACCATTGAGAGGTTGGACGAACCCGCACATTGTTGTGACATTGAGACTGAAGAGGTAGCAGATAAACCCTGGTTTCACGAGGTGAAAAGGTATCTTCAGGCTCAAGAGTACCCTGAGGGTGCATCTGTTAATGATAAGAAGTTTCTGAGGAGATTCGCTGTGAAGTTCTTCATCAGTAATGGTATCCTTTACAAGCATAACCATGATTTAACCTTACTGCGATGTATGGACAAGAACGAGGCAGAAAGGATTATGGCAGAGTTACATGAAGGTACTTTCGGAACTCATTCCAATGGACATACCATGGCAAAGAAAATCCTACGGGCAGGATATTATTGGTCTACTATGGAAGCCTATTGTTATCAGCACTCTCGGACCTGCCATAAGTGCTAAGTCTACGCTGATAAGGTGCATGTACCTCCAGTTCCTTTGAATGTTTTGACGGCTCCTTGGCCTTTTGCAATGTGGGGCATCGACATGATCGGCGAGATCAGACCTACCGCATCCAACGGGCATCGCTTCATTCTGGTAGCTATTGATTATTTTACGAAGTGGGTTGAGGCAGCTTCCTTTGCTACAGTAACCAAAAACGTTGTGGCGCAGTTTATCCGACACAATCTGATATGTCGATACAGTGTACCAGAGAGAATCATTACGGACAATGGTACAAATATCAATAATACGATGATCATCGAGCTCTGTAAACGGTTTAAGATACAACATCACAACTATTCTCCCTACCGGCCAAAGATGAATGGGGCTGTTGAAGCAGCAAATAAGAATATCAAGAAGACTGTGCAGAAGATGAAGGTGACGTACAAAGACTGGCATGAGATGTTACCATTCGCTCTTCATGGGTACCGTACCTCAGCAAGGACATCAACAGGGGCAACACCCTACTCTTTGGTGTATGGCATGGAGGCAGTATTACCTATTGAGATCCATATACCCTCTCTCCGGATCATGAAGGATGCAGGTTTGAGCAAAGACGATTGGATCCAGACCTGACTTGATCAGAATGAACTTAATCGATGAAAAGAGACTTACTGCTATTTGTCATCGTCAAACATATCAAAAGCGAATGATCAAGGATTTTAACAAGAAATTCATATGACAAGAGTATCAAGTCGGGGATCTAGTGATCAAACGCATCATACTGCCACAAGGTGATCCCAGGGGCAAATGGACCCCTACATACGAAGGGCAATTTGTGGTTAAGAACATTTTCTCGAGAGGAGCCATGATTCTAACCACCATGGATGGTGACGACCTTCCTCACCCTGTCAATGCAGACATAGAGAAAAAATACTATGCATAATCAAGACCCTCTAGGTCGATTGGCCTAGGAAAAAATAAGGGATTCCCGGCAAACCAAAACTGTTCGGGAAAAAGTAAGGGATGAAAATATAAAAAAAATTGTACACCCGGTAAGTCGAAAACCTGAAAAGGCGGCTTGGGCAAAAAAGGGTATCTCGGTGGACTGAAAACCCGAAAGGGCGGTCCAGGAAAAAATTAGGGATCAAAGTGTAACACTATGTCTCATTGGATCATCTTGCAACCACACTTCGTTATCAACTATCAAGCTCGAATGGCGCCAATCAATCTGATCTATCTTCGACCAAGTAGCAAAGTGATGAGACGCTCGAAGATATAAAGGCAATAGCAGAGTTGGAACCCAATGGGATTATTCACATAGCTTTTTTTCTTTCTTTTTACACAAATTGTATAAATTTTATTTCTTTGGCGGTGTTCTCTTACTAGGACGTCAGCCTCTTTGTACAAAACGCCTATTACAAAGCAACTTCAAAATCAATACAAGTCATTTTACAATAAATTTCAAAAATTGTTTTTCTTTTCCTGTTTTGTTTTGCAAGAACGTCCAATGATTCATTTTTGATATATGCATTTGAAAATAATTGTTGCTCATAAATATTTACATGCGAAACAAAATACAATTATTTGTAATTCCAGGAGCAGGGGCAAACAAGAAATGTCCAAACCTTACACTTGCTCTATCCACCAGGTACAGGGATAGAGCCAGTTTGAGAATATGACTAAGGGTATATACACTCCCCGCAGAATAAAAGGTATCTAAAAACATTGGTGTTAATGCTCCCCAAGCAGAGTTCATCTATCACCAGCAATAGAAGATTATCCCCGGTGGAGTTTATTTCTTCCACAGGCAGAAACTCAATCCCCGGCAGGATTCATTATCACCAGCAATAGTAATTCATCCCCAGCTGAGGATATTTCTCCAGATCAGTAGATCTTCTAGCAGAATATCTCTCTTCCCCAGAGTTATTCTCTCGCCAATTTATTCTCAAATCATCTTCGGTCATTACCCCCAGCGAGAACGAGGAACTCAACTCCTTGTATTCTCCAGCAGCAGTCTGGGATTTATTTTCCCCATCTAGGAAACATCATGAGAACATTGCATATCCATACATCATGGCATACGCATATACATCATACAACACAATCTCATTTATTTTGAGAACATCATTACTCGATACATGTCATACATCATGACATTACATACGACTAACTCTTTACCTTTCAGGGAAAGATACAATCAAACTCTCACAAGTTTTCTTTGGTTCAGTCAAATCAAGGCTAATATTTCTGTTCCAGTTCAAGTTATGAAGCTCGAATTCGACCGGATAATATCTTGATTTCTCCAAAACACCATGAAGCCTGGAATCAACCAGATATTAGTATACCCCAAATTCAAGCTATAAAGCCCGGAAATCGACCAGAAAATAATTGAATCCCCGACAAGATACTGTGAAGCTTGGAAATCGACCAGATAGCAGTACAAAACACCATGAAGCCTGGAGTCGACCAGATAGTGGTACATCATAAACACAAGCGGTGGAGTCCGAAAATCGACCGGAAAACATCTTAACAAGGTATTATGAAGCCTGGAAATCGACCAGATAGAAGTACAGGACACCATGAAGCCTGGATTCGACCAGATAATGGTATAAGACACCGTGAAGCCTGGATTATGACCAGATAGCGGCAAAAGACACTGAAGCCTGGGACTATGACTAGATAACAGTAAGGGACACTGTGAAGCTTGGATTTCGACCAAATAGCAGTCTACCCGGTCAATTACTATGAAGCCCGGAAATCAACCAGATATTAGTAGGCCTTAAAATCAAATGGAAGCCCGGATGCGACCGAATAACCACTTAATTTCTTCTGAAGCCTGGAACATGACCAGATAAGAAGTAAGAAGTTGCGAAGCCTGGATTACGACCAGATAGCGGCAAAGGACTGAAGCCTGGTGTTGTACCCCAAAATTTGCCATCTCCTTTCTCAGGAAATCACCCTGGATTCTCAAAGTTTTCTCTCATACAAATCCAAGACTTGAGTTATCATTTCTTTCCAAGCAATCCATTTACAAGGGCAAAATGGTCATTTACACGCTGAGAAGTCAAACTTTAGTTTTTGGATCAAAATCAAATCTCAAAACTCATATTTCATCAAGACATGTGGGAATATGAAGTTTGTTTCATCAAGAAGGTCATAAGTCAAATTTTACCTTAGAAAAGTTAAATTCTAAGTGCTTAAAATTTTTCTAAAGTATTTAAGAAAATGACACTTCAGAACTTCTGAGCTAGCCTCCAGGCAGGAGCAATCAGAAGTTGTAAGTGTGTTTCAGCACATAACATTCAGTCAGAATGTGGCCTTTCAGCATCTACGCCAGCTCAGTCAGAAGTTGCCAGAAGATTATAAAACATGATGAAAAATCTGAAAGCTCCTTCAGAACATGTTGGAACCAGAAGGTAAGAGGGTCAGAAGATTGGGTGCTACACTGAAGCAGAATCTCTAAGTCCAGAGTTTTCAGAAGCAAGTCAAAGAAACATGCTAGAAAGCTTGGGGATTCCTCAGAACTTGCTAAGGCAACAGGATATCAAGATCAGAACTTGGGTACTTTTTCCTAGACTACATTGAAATGGAACTTCTGGCCTGGATTTAAGTAATGATGCAAATCTCATATTACAAGATTTCTGATTTTCGACGAATCTCATCATCATTTAATGCTCATTAATGCTCACAACCACTTTTGAGTCTTCGTCCAGAGGATCTCTCCACGTGTAGGGTCGAAATACTTTTGTGCAGGATTAAGTAAAGGCCCATACGCTACATTTCGCTTATAGGTTCACTTTTCCTTAATCTTTGCTTACTAATCCAGCCTAGGCTAAAGGTTGTCAATCACCACAACCTTTTTGGAACTTGCTTCAAGAGTAAGTCAGCATATAATGCATGATATTGGCGCCACTTGACCATAAAGCTTTTCCTATAAATAGAAGGCCATTGGTCACTGAGAAGGAGACCAGAAAAATTGCTGGAAAAAAAAGACAGAAAGTTTGAGAAAGAAAAGTCTTGAATCTCTGCCCAAAATTCCTAGAGTTTCAAAAAACTGTAAACACAGCATACAAACCATTAACTTTGGATCCCTTGCCTTCAAACTCCATTTGTTCTCAAAGTATTTCTTGACTAAAAAAAACCTTTCATACAGTTTCTGACCCACACGTTGGAAACTGCCATAACTTCTGTATTCATATACTCTCCATCCATCCATCAAAAGAAGCTACCCAATACGTAATTAGAGTTAAGGCTAACTCCAGTTCACAGAGCTTCTTCCAATAGCCAGGTAAGCACCTGCTGACTATCATCACGCTGCCAAGCATCATCAGCTTTGCATGCTCAATAAACATAATGTAAATATCATGTTGCTGCTGTTTGCGTTCTGAGGATTTTTTTTACCTCAGAATGTTTAAGTAGGAAGTGAATTAGTGTAGAACCTGCCTGTGACCTTGTTGGTTCTGTCTCCTGAAACACTTTGACATTTGCTGAAGTTGTCCCAAGCATGTTTTCTATTTTATGGAAAAATAACAAAATTGTAGATGTTCTGGCCAACACAGGGAGAAGCCAAGTTCTGACTTTGACGTTAGCACATCTGAAGCCTGTTTTGCTATCAATAATATCAGAACTTCTGAAAATTATTGTATGTCCAACAGGGTCAGAACTTCTGACTTCCCCACTAACAAACTTTTGTCTTGCAGCGCATGGGGGTCAGAACTTCTGACCTTCCCACTAACAGGTTTCTGTTTTGCAGGTGCCAGAGTCAGAAGTTCTGACTCATACAGTTTCACCAAAAGGTTGATAATCTGGCAGCAGGCCTGGGTCAGAACTTCTGACTTCCTCTCAGCAACGCGCTGGCTCTCTCTCTCTTTCTCTCTATCTTCCCTTTGTTATTTTCTTTTCTTATCTATTTTTCTCGTTGAACCACCCCATGTACAAATGTGTATCCCCATCCCCTAAATGCTGTAATAGCGTAGGATTTTACATTTCCGTCTTTTATTGCTTTCAAATATAAATGCTAGTAATTAGGATGTGTATGGCAAGATAAAATCAATGAAATAGAAAATCCTAATTCAAGATAAACTCTTGCATGCAATAAAACACACTTGCACATAAACACCCCTAAGGTATCTCTACTTGGTTGCCTAAACAAATGGCCATGATATGCATGTTGAGTATCTATTGGCAAAACAAAAGCAAAACAAAAGATCATAGTCCCTCGATGACGCTATCTTGGTTGTCTATACAAAAATGATCTAGTCCCTCGGAAAATTGCTAAAAGATACTTGACACAATTGCTATCATGGTCTATACGATGACCCGCGCCTGTCCCGTTTAACATCCTAACACAAGGTTGTTCACCAAATACAATGGTGAAACAACACTGTTAAAAGGGTTAAAAACATAAGAAAGATCTTTGAGTAAAAGAGGGTAGATAGCTCTTAGCTACTTGATCAAGCTTGCAAAAAACATCCTTGCTACCTTTCAAAACACACTCCATAACACGATTTCAAAACCTTACTTTCAAACATTGAAAACTTTTCAAAAGACAAAAACACCCTTGTATACATTCAAACAAGAATCATTACAAAGGTTGCCACAGTGATGGCCTCTTTTCAAAACATTTTCCAAAATCACACACAAAGCACCATTTCAAACAATTGAAAATGCAAAGCAAGTGATCTAAGCAAGTAACTAAGAGCCCTTGGATAACCATGGATAGAAAGGGTGCTAATACCTTCCCTTTCTATAATCTACTCCCCGAACCCACAAAAACATCTCAAAGGTCTTTCCCTATGCTTTTTGACCTTTCCTTAGGATAAAATAAAAAGTCGGTGGCGACTCTTGCTAAACCGAAACATTTGCAAACACAAACGCAAAATCCCAAGTCAGTTCTCCCACCGTATCACGGAACTGGCGACTCTGCTGGGGAAATGAGTAAGTGGAGTAACCTTAGGGCTTAGATCACCCTTTGCATGATTATTGTTTGCTTTGATTGTCTTACATTTTGGTTCTCTTGTTTGGGCTTGAAATCCTCCACCCGGATTTGGGAAACATTCATAGATAGCAATACGTTGTGGAAACTGTACGGGGTATACCGACACGGTTGAAGCAATAGCTATATTAGTGCGACATATTTGTGAGTACCGGTAGCCTTTGAGTCAATCAAAGAGAATACGGGGCCGTTGAGTGATGTTATTAAGCACTAATGAACTAGAACCTTACTTGAACATCTTGGCCTTTTATTATGGGTAGTGAGATGACCGGCTTTGGTACAGTCTGAAGTTGGTAGATACTCGATACTACACTCATTGAGGTTTGTTTTCTTGGAATATTTTGGTCGCTAGTTAAGTGGCTAAACCAAAACAATGAACATAGAAAACAATCCAATGATATTGAGCTCCTTAGAACTCGGTTACTATTTATAGGACAGGTTTTGAGCCAACTAAACTCAAGAGGGTACTTACCTATGAAACCTCATGCAAGCCTGAAACTAGGGTTTTTGTGTGACTTGCTTGTACATGTGTTTGTGCATACATCATGAACATCATGAAGCATCATATGCATCCACTAACCATTTCAAGGGTTTGGATCTTCATTTTTGTTCTTGTTTTGTAGGTCATGGAATCTCTTCGCAGGAAAACAATTCAAGTCAACCTTGTGAGGATCCCTCCTCAACTCAAAGAGCTTACTTCCAGGATTCCAGAGAATTCTCTCTTCAGTGAAAGACATGGTAGACTCCTCAACTTAGTCAACACCAGCATTGAAGAAGACATGGTGAAAGTACTTTTCCAGTTATTTGACCCCCTACACCACTGTTTCACATTCCCTGATTACCAATTAGTGCCTACTTTGGAGGAATTTTCTCAACTTCTGAAAATTCCTATTCTTCATCAACTACCCTACAACGGTATGAAAAAAGAACCAAAGCCCGAAGATGTTGCTCAAGCATTACACCTGCAACCATCTGACATCAAGGGGCATTGGGAAACCAGAAGTGGTGTTAAGGGTTTCTTGGCAAATTTTCTGTTTGAGAAGGCCCAAGACTGTTGGAATTCTCTTGATCTACAAGCCTTTGAAGAGATTTTTGCACTCCTCATCTATGGGTTGGTCTTGTTCCCAAACCCTGATCAACTTATAGATGTGAATGCTGTCAAGATTTTCATGTCCAAGAATCCCATACCTGCATTGCTTGGGGACATCCTACACTCATTTTACACACGAACAATGAGGAAAAGAGGTGTTCTCATGTGTTGTACTCCTCTCCTAGCAAGGTGGTTTATTTCTCACCTTCCACAATCAGTCTTGAAAAATGAGCAGGGTTCAAGGTGGTCACAACGGTTGATGACCCTCACTCATTCTGATGTACATTGGTGTTCTCGGTCCAGAGCAAATGTCATCATCATTGATCGTTGTGGTGAATTCCCTAATGTCCCATTACTTGGCATTAGGGGAGGCATTACCTACAACCCCTGTCTAGCTTTGAGACAATTTGGATATGCCCGGAGGGACGACCCTCATGACATGCTGATTCCTGACCTAGTTTTTGACTTTGACAACAATGCGCAAGGACTTCGACAAAGGTTCATCAGAGCTTGGAGGATGCCTAACAAGGTGGATAGTAAGACACTGGGGCACAAGAATTCCATCCTCTTTGAGCCTTACCTCAAGTGGGTACGAACCCGCTCCCAGAATCTTATGATGCCATATCCTCACATTCTCCCCTTGATTAAAGGGCCTGTTATGGAAGGAGAGGTTCCATACACCATCCTACATCCTGACATGCCAACATCATGGGAGGAAATGCAAAAGAGTTGGATTCAACTCAAAGAAGAACGGGATACTTTTGAAGCCAGCTTCTATGCCATTGAGAAGAAGGTTTTAGAGCTCACCCGCCGACTTCACGAGGAGGAAACTCTCAACACCTACATCGCACCAAAAAGGATGCGCAACGTCTTTTTACATTAAGAATTTTGTAATATTTCGCCCATGGGGCACTTATGTACTAACAAGATTCTTCTTAATATGACGTGTGTTCTTTTTGTTTACAACAAATTTGAATTTTTGAACCATTGAATGCATTACATGAATAACATATCATTCATCATATGCATAAGCAGGTCATCAAGCCGGGTTTCCTTATCTTTCTGCTATTTATTTCAGCAAGATGGATTTGGAGCAAACAGTGAAGGACTTACAAGCACAAAATTCACAATTTCAGCAACTCCTCATGACCTTGACAAAGGGTCAAGAGGATCTCAAAGTTTTGTTAGAGAAGAATAAAGGGAAGAAAAATAAAAAGAGACCGGGGGTAGCTACTTTCGGAAGAAGATTTGGGGGCGATGCTAGAAGAACTCTTGAGTTTCCTTCAACGTCTGACAAAGGGACTGGGAAGGGGAAAGGAGTTACTGTACCTTCTGAGTCTGAGGTAGAAGAGGAGGAAGAGGAAGCAGACAAAGACTATTCAGAACAACAGTATCCACCAGCGGATGACAAGTATAAGAACCTTGAAGACAGATTGGCAGCTATGGAGTTGCAGAGGGTACCCGAATTGGATTTTGAGGAACTGGGGTTAGTAGCCGGGATTGTAATCCCTCCCAAGTTCAAGGTGCCGACATTTGCCAAGTACGACGGTCTATCTTTCCCTAAGATGAACTTGAGGTCGTATGTTAGAAAGATCCAGCCACATTCATCTGATAAAGACATGTGGGTGCACTTTTTCCAAGACAGCTTGTCTGGCACTCAGTTAGATTGGTTTATCAGCTCGAAAGGTCAGAGGTCCACAATTGGGAAGACTTGGTAGTCGCTTTCTATCGTCAGTATCAGTACAATGCTGATTTGGCGCCTAACCGTACTCAGCTACAAAGTATGGGGATGGCTTCAAATGAAGGGTTTAAGGAGTACGCCCAGAAGTGGCGCGACCTAGCTGGAAGGGTGCAGCCACCACTATCAGATAGGGAATTAGTTAACATGTTTTTGGGGACCCTGTCTGGCCCCTTCTTCAACCATCTAATCGAAAGCTCTTCTGCGGGATTTACTGAACTGATCCTGACCGGCGAAAGGGTGGAGGTCGGTATCAAAAGTGGAAAGATTCAAAAAGATGCTTCTGCAGCTGCTAGAAAACCTTTCCCAGCCAAAAAGGAAGCATTTGCTGTATACACCTAGAAAAATCGGGAAAGAGAGAAACGTCGGCCAACAGTGGGGGGCCGTATTAATATAGAAGTCCGCATCAGACCAGCTTAGAAACAGTCAATCGAGGAATGATCAGCCCAGAACTTATCAGCAAAGGCCACCACGGCAGTTTACCCCAGTAAACATGACCCCTGCTCAAATCCTTCCACATCTCCTGAAGTTGAATCTTGCTAATTTAAAAGAGGCGCCAAAGAATGTAAATACCACCTCGCCATCCTACAACTCAAAAGCCAAATGTGCTTACCATTCCGACAGTATTGGACACGATACTAATAATTGTTGGGCACTCAAGAACAAAATTCAGGACTTAATTGACACCAAAGAGGTTGAATTTGACGCTCCTGAGAAGCCCAATGTTATATCCGCACCGATGCCCAAGCACGGTCACAATGTGCATGTTGTTTTGGAAAATCTCCATGTTATTGATGTTGCCGATCTGTTGACTCCATTGTTAGTGATAAAAGAAAATTTGTTGAGAGCCGGGATTTTTCCTGGTTGTGATGAAGACTGCTATTTTTGATTGAACATTCAAGATGATTGTCCAATGTTGAAATCAGGTGTCCAACGCCTGATGGATACTCAAGAAATACTTTTTCAAAAAAAAACCCGTTAACACTTTCAATCCAATTACTCCTGATGCTTGTGATACCTCAACCAATGATATTGCCATCATAACCATTTCCGACAATCCTCCCAAGGCTTGCAAAAGGCCTGTCAGGATTACACCCAACTCTAAATGTGTACCTTTAAAGATCACTATGCCGGGACCTGTCCCGTACCAATCAAGCAAAAAGATACCGTGGAACTATGGGGGAGAAATCTTCTACCACGGCATCAAACAAATCAAGACAGTCCAAGAAATTTCTGAAGAAGACCCTGATATAGGGAACATCGCGGGTACAAGCAAGATAACCTGCAGTGGCCGGATCTTTTCTCCGGAAATTGCTGCCCCCGAGCAGTTTTCAGACCCTTAAAAGCTTCTGCACCTGTTGGACCCTCTGTGCAAGGCCCAGTGATTGAAAAGTTAACCACTCCTGAAGAAAGACCATCTGCTGATAATACCGACAAAGGTAAGGGGATACTGGAAATGCCTGTCAAGACGAAGGCTCGTGCTGTGGTTATCCCCGAAACCACTTAGAAGGAGATGGATGAAATCCTGAAAATAATCAGAAAAAGTGACTACGACGTTGTGGAACAATTAGGGCAAACCCCTTCTAAGATTTCAATGTTAGCCCTCCTGCTCTGTTCAGAGGCCCATGCTAAAGCCCTGATTAAATTCTTGAAGACAGCACATGTACCCCAAGAGACTTCGGCTGACCAATTTCAGGATTGTGTGGCCAGTCTTACTACTGGAAATGGCCTGGGTTTTTCCGACACTGACCTAACTCCCAAAGGAAGGAAACACGATGATGCGTTACATGTTTCAGTTGAGTGTCGAGGGACCACCCTCACCCATGTCTTGGTTGATACTGGTTCTTCCCTAAATGTGCTGCCAAAGAAGGCCTTAGACCGTTTGGATTGCGAAGGTTTGACCCTCAAACCTAGTAACATCGTCGTCAGAGCTTTCGATGGTTCCAAAAGAATGGTTCATGGAGAGGTTGATATTCCTATCAAGGTAGGCACCGAAGTGTTCAACTCCACCTTCTACGTGATGGACATTCGTCCATCGTACTCATGTTTGCTGGGAAGACCGTGGATCCATTATGCCGGGGCAGT
The DNA here is from genome assembly GCA_948472305.1 of Vicia faba. Lineage (NCBI taxonomy): Eukaryota > Viridiplantae > Streptophyta > Magnoliopsida > Fabales > Fabaceae > Vicia > Vicia faba. The sequence goes on from OX451737.1 coordinate 843,571,854, forward strand.
TACGTCCTCCTTGCACCAGATGATGAAATATCCTGTTAAGGGTAAAATCATAATTGTGCATGGCGAGGAAGAGTACATGATTAGTCATCTCAATTCCTTTCGATATGTGGAGTTAGATGGAGAATTCATCGAAACGCCTTTTCAACATTTCGAGGAAGTTTCTCCCAAGGTAGCAGTTGCGAAGACAGCGGTTGATGTACTTATCGTTCCCAAGCATGTGGCTAAGATGGCATCTCTCAAGGACGCGGAGGATGTGATTAAGGAGGGGAAGAGCATAATATGGGGACAATTACCTGATTTTCCCCATAAGGCGGACAAGTTTGGTTTAGGGTTTACTGCTGCAGGACAAAAGGCTATGCGTCGCTCTAAGATTGGAAGACCACCCGTCAGGATTTCTCACCACGAAATCAATGTTGTAGAAGATGAAGATGAGGAGAGCCACTTTGAAGACTGGATCTTTCCGACTGTCGAAGGGGGTTTGAGCAATTGGGAAGCAAAGGATTTCGTTCCTATCACCTTTATCAACCAGTAATTTTATCTTTGAACAATTTCCCATTTTTATGGTTTGTAATAACTAAAACAATTCGCACACTATTTTCACCCCATGCCTTGCCCGGGGCATGTAGGTCCATTTGTAAGAGCTTGATTTCCTTCATAATCATATGCCATGTTTTAATGAATCATTGGCCGTTTTTTTCATCTATAAACTGTTGTGTTCATTTTTCCTTCCTTTTGCATTTTGTATTTTAAGGATGGCTATCCCTTACACACACCCACACTCACAAATGCAGGTACCCATCCACTCCGGATTCCATGGGTGACTATTCTGTTTTAGCCTTCGATAACTCTGAAGATTTGGCCAATCATGCTGAGTACGAAGTTGACGAAGATTGTGAAGTGCCGGGAGAGTTAGCCAGACTTCTACAACAAGAGGAGAGGGCCATTCTGCCTCATGAAGAGTTGCTAGAAACCATCAACTTAGGAACAAAGGAGGACAGGAAGGAAGTAAAAGTAGGTGCCAACCTGGAACCAAGTGTCAAGGAGCGCTTAGGGCAGTTGTTAAATGAATATGTTGAAATCTTTGCCTGGTCTTATGAAGACATGCCAGGGTTAGACACAGATATTGTGGTTCACTGTCTCCCTACAAGAGAAGATTGTCCGCCGATCAAGCAAAAGGTTCACCGATTGAGGCCTGACATGTCTGAAAAGATTAAGGTTGAAGTAATGAAGCAATTCAACACTGGCTTTCTGGCCGTTACCTCCTACCCACAATGGGTTGCTAACATTGTGCCTGTACCCAAAAAGGACGGCAAAGTCAGAATGTCTGTAGATTATCGGGATTTGAACAGGGCTAGCCCTAAAGATGATTTTTCGCTGCCACATATTGACATCTTGGTTGACAACACAACTCAGCACAAGGTATTTTCCTTCATGGACGGATTCTCGGGATACAACCAGATCAAAATGGCCCCCGAGGACATGGAGAAAACTACCTTTGTCACGCAATGGGGTACCTTTTGCTACAAAGTGATGTCGTTCGGACTGAAGAACGCAGGGGCAACCTATCAACGCGCCATGGTAGATTTGTTTCATGATATGATACATCATGAGATCGAAGTTTACGTAGACAACATGATAGCTCGATCACAGACAGAATAAGAGCACCTTGAACATTTGCAAAAGCTGTTTTCCAGGTTAAAGGAGTATAAGCTTAGACTAAACCCAAGCAAGTGCACTTTTGGAGTTAGGTCTGGTAAACTTTTGGGATTTATTGTCAGCAACAAAGGTATTGAGGTTGATCCTGCCAAAATAAAAGCTATACAAGAAATGCATGCTCCCCGTACTGAAAAGGAGGTTAGAGGATTCTTGGGACGCTTGAACTATATCTCCAGGTTCATCTCTCACCTGACGTCTACCTGTGAGCCAATTTTCAAATTGTTGAAGAAAGATCAGGTAGTTGAATGGAACAACGATTGTTAAGTTGCTTTTGATAAAATCAAGGAGTATTTGCTAGAACCTCCTATCCTGATGCCACCCGTCGAAGGAAGGTCGTTGATCATGTATCTGACTGTTTTGGACAACTCAATGGGGTGCGTACTGGGCCAACATGACGAGTCTGGTCGAAAAGAGCATGCCATTTATTACCTTAGCAAAAAGTTTACCGACTGTGAGACTCACTACTCACTGCTCGAGAAAACTTGATGCGCTTTGGTATGGGATGCTCGCCGGCTAAGGCAGTATATGTTGACTCATACCACTCTGCTAATTTCTAAGATGGATCTGATCAAATATATCTTCGAGAAGCCTACTTTATCTGGAAGAATCGCTAGATGGAAGATGATCCTGACTAAATATGACATCCAGTATACTACTCAAAAAGCTATAAAAGGGAGTGTACTAGCTGACCATCTAGCTCAGCAAGCTGTCGAAGATTATCAATCTATAAGATTCGACTTCCCTGACGAGGACATCATAACTTTGGACAACATTGAAAGTAACGGACCGTATGACGGACCTGAACAAGGATCCCGATGGATCCTATACTTTGATGGTGCTTCAAATGCACTTGGTAACGGTATCGGTGTGGTACTCATTTCCCCATAAGGTTGCCATACACCTTTCACTGCTTGACTTTGCTTCAGCTGTACCAACAACATGGCTGAATATGAAGCTTGCATCTTTGGTCTCAAGGCTGCTATAGACTTGGGAATCAAATCTCTGGTCGTATTTGGGGACTCGGCTTTGGTTATCAGTCAAGTCAAAGGAGAGTGGGACACCAAACATCCTAATCTTATCCCATACAAAGAACATGTCCTGACTTTGTTGCCTCATTTCGAGCAGATTACTTTCGAGCATTTCCCACGAGAAGAAAATCAGCTAGCAGATGCTCTGGCTACAATGTCTTCCATGTTTAAACTCAACTAGGATAACGAGGCTCCCCAAATCACCATCGAGCGAATGGACGAACCTGTGCACTGTCATGAGATTAATACCGAAGAAGTAGTGGAACGACCCTGGTTTCACGAGATCAAAAGGTATCTCCAGACTAGAGAATACCCCGAAGGAGCTTCCGTCAATGACAAAAAGTTCTTAAGGAGATTTGCTGCAAAGTTCTTCCTAAGCAATGGCATCCTTTATAAATGCAGCCATGATTGTGTTTTACTTCGATGTGTGGACAAAGCTGAAGCAGAGTTGATCATGACTGAGATACACAGTGGCACATTTGGCACCCATTTGAGCGGGCATACAATGGCAAAGAAGTTTCTAAGAGCAGGCTACTACTGGTCTACCATGGAAGCTGATTGCCACCAATATTCCCGTACCTGCCATAAATGCCAAGTCTACGCTGACAAAGTACATATTCCTCATGTTCCTCTCAATGTGCTGACAGCCCCTTGGTCGTTCGCAATGTGGGGCATTGACATGATTGGAGAGATCAAGTCCACGGCATCCAATGGACATCGCTTCATCTTGGTTGCTATTGATTATTTTACCAAGTGGGTCGAAGGAGCTTCCTACGCCTCAGTTACAAAGAATGTGGTTGCCCGCTTCATCAAGCAGAATCTCATATGCCGGTATGGTGTCCCCGACAGGATCGTCACAGACAATGATACATACCTGAACAATACTATGATCACCGCTCTATGCGAACAGTTCAAGATTTATCATCACAATTCATCTCCCTATCGGCCGAAGATGAACGGTGTTGTTGAAGCCGCGAACAAAAATATCAAGAAGATCATTCAAAAGATGACAGTCACCTACAAAGACTGGCATGAGATGTTACTGTTTTCTCTGCATGGATATCGTACCACGGCACGTACTTCAACAGGGGAAACCCCATTTTCTCTGGTGTATGGCATGGAAGCTGTCCTACCCATGGAAGTTCAGATTCCTTCTTTAAGGATTATGAAGGACGCCATTTTGAGTGAAGACGATTGGATTCAGACCCGGCTTGATCAACTTAATTTGATTGACGAGAAGCGACTTACTGCTGTTTGTCATGGTCAGACGTATCAAAAACGGATGATCAAGGCTTTCAACAAGAAAGTCAGGCGCCAAGTATATCAAGTCGGAGATCTTGTAATCAAGCGGATCATCTTGCCGCAAAGTGATCCCAGGGGCAAATGGACTCCTACTTACGAGGGACCGTTTGTGATCAAAAGCATCTTCTCTGGTGGGGAAATGATTCTGACCACCATGGACGGTGATGACTTGCCACACCCTGCAAACGCAGACATAGTCAAAAGATACTACGCATAAAACAACCCGACAAGTTGAAAACCCGAAAGGGCGACTTGGGCAAAAATGGGCATCCTGGTGAACCAAAAACCCGAAAGGGCGGTTCAGGAAAAAATTAGGGATAAAACAAAAAAAAATATGTACACCCGGCAAGTTGAAAACCCGAAAGGGCGACTTGGGCAAAAAAGGGTTTCCCGGTGGATCGAAAACCCGAAAGGGCGATTCAGGCAAAAGTTAGGGAATTAAGGCGTATGACTGTGTCTCGTCGGATCACTCCAAGAACAATCTCTTCATCAATAAGCTTCGAGCTTCTGATCAACCTAGTCATCGGTGGAAAACAACGAATAGACAAGATATTCAGAGTTGTGAAGGCCATAACAGAATGAGAATCCCATGGAATTGTTACACATAGCCATCTTTCTTTTGTATAAAAATTTTCAATTTTTACGACAACATTCTCTTACTAGGATGTCTGTTTCCTTTGTACAAAGATACTCACAAAAGTTAATACAAATACACTTCCAAATGCAGAAATTTGCTTGCCTTTCTTTTCTTTTTACACTTATGTTTATTTTGAAAAACGTCCAATGTTTTGTTAAATAGGCATATGCATTTGAATATAATCACTGCTTACAAGTAAAACGAATTTGAAAAAAAAGGATAGTTACTGATAGGTTGAAGGTGTAGGAAGATATTGTTGTGCCATCTCAGGAGAAATCCCCTGCGATACATCATTCAGACCCTCAACAAGGCTAAATTTGGAGTATATTTCCCCAGTGGAGTTAAGCTTCAAGATCCTTAGCAGAGTCGGTGCTTTCCAAAACTTGATTCCCCAACTGAGCTAAGTTTCTTAATTCCCCTCAGAGTCAGGCTCCAAGATCCCCAGTGGACCCAAAAAAAAAATCCTGAAAATCCTATACCCAGCGGAACCAGAATAGTGAACATTCTCCCCACAGAGATATTTCCCAACAGATTGAAGATTCTCAATCTCCTTTCTCCAGCAGAGGCCTCCCAGGCTTTAACTTCCCAGTAGAGATTTTCAAAGTTTTCCTTATTCCCCAAGCAGTCAGCAGTCAGCAGTCAGCATTCAGCAGTCAGCAAGGATTTCTCATCCTCAACAATTGAATATTTTTTTGGAATCCACAGCTTCGGTCTTGGATTTATTTTCCCCGGTAGCAGTCAAAGATTCTGTTATCTCCCGCTAGCAGAATTTATCTTCCTCAGCAAGACGGCTACTCAGCTTACATGCATAACCATTACATTCATATATCATAAACATTGATGAAGTACAGTTCATTACATCATACATATCATGCAACATAACTTTGTGTTTAGCTAACACTTTATCTATTTCAGGATAAGATCAAAAGGCTATCATTAACAATTATTTAGATATAGTACAGATACACCCTAGACACGGCGGTCATTCTATTACTTATTCAGAACTTCAAGTCAAATACAGTATGGATACACCCCAGACACGGCAGTCATTCTATTACTCATTCAGAACTTCAAGTCAGATACAATATAGATACACCCCAGACACGGCGGTCATTCTATTACTCATTCAGAACTTCAAGTCAAATACAGTATGGATACACCCCAGACACAGCGGTCATTCTATTACTCATTCAGAACTTCAAGCCAAATACAGTATGGATACACCCCAAACACGGCGGTCATTCTACTACTCATCCAGACTTCAACAATCCAATCCAGGCTAGATACGCTTCAGACACGGCGGCCATTCTATCTCTCATTCAGATTCAATTATCAACCTCAAGTTTAAATGCATTCCAGACACGGATACCATTCTGACCCTTACATCATCAGTTTGATTCCCTTCAGTGCAGTCACCTCGGAAGCCATTCTGGCACTCATTCAGATTCAAAGATAACTCTTGATACAGTTCAGATACGCTCTAGACACGGAAGTCATTCTGATACTCATTCAAAGACACTCCTGATACAGTTCAGATACGCTCCAGACACGGAAGCCATTCTGGCACTCATTCAGATTCAAAGACAACTCTTGATACAGTTCAGATACGCTCCAGACACAGAAGTCATTATGATACTCATTCAAAGACATCTCCCAGTTACAGTCTCAGATACACTCCAGACACGGAAGTTATTCTGCTACTCATACAGATCTCACCTTCAGATACAGTCCAGATACGCTCCAGACACGGTTGCCATTCTGTCACTTATTCAATACAGTTACAGTCTCAGATACACTCTAGACACGGTGGTCATTCTACTACTCATACAGACTTCAAAACTTTTGAAAACAGTTTACGGATGCTTCCAAACACGGATGCTGATCTATTGCTTATTCAACTTCAAGACTTCTAAAAACAGTTTACGGATTCTCCAAACATGGATGTCAATCTATTGCTTATTCAGACCCCCAGTTCAGAGATGTTCCAAACATGGATACCTTTCTGATACTCACCCTACATCTCAACAGACATTCTCCAGATGGCATCTTTAAGCCCATCTCTGTCAAGTTTCTGTCACATCTCCAGATGGCATCTTTAAGCCCATCTCCGACAAGATTCTGTCACATCTCCAAATGGCATCTTTAAGCCCATTCCTCCTACTGTCGCCGAGTGCAAATTTCTGGGCACTCTAGTGTCCAATCATCTTCCACCCTCGAGTCACGAATGGCGAATTTTGCCAATCTAACTCTTCGGGTTAAAGAAGATTGAACAGGGGCAGCTGTTGTACCCCAAAATTTGCCATCTCCTTTCTCAGGAAATCACCCTGGATTCTCAAAGTTTTCTCTCATACAAATCCAAGCCTTGAGTTATCATTTCTTTCCAAGCAATCCATTTAAAAGGGCAAAATGGTCATTTACACGCTGAGAAGTCAAACTTTAGTTTTTGGATCAAAATCAAATCTCAAAAATCATATTTCATCAAGACATGTGGGAATATGAAGTTTGTTTCATCAAGAAGGTCAAAAGTCAAATTTTACCTTAGAAAAGTTAAATTCTAAGTGCTTAAAATTTTTCTAAAGTATTTAAGAAAATGACACTTCAGAACTTCTGAGCTAGCCTCCAGGCAGGAGCAGTCAGAAGTTGTAAGTGTGTTTCAGCATATAACATTCAGTCAAAATGTGGCCTTTCAGCATCTACGCCAGCTCAGTTAGAAGTTGCCAGAAGATTATAAAACATGATGAAAAATCTGAAAGCTCCTTCAGAACATGTTGGAACCAGAAGGTAAGAGGGTCAAAAGATTGGGTGCTACACTGAAGCAGAATCTCTAAGTCCAGAGTTTTCAGAAGCAAGTCAAAGAAACATGCTAGAAATCTTGGGGATTCCTCAGAACTTGCTAAGGCAACAGGATATCAAGATCATAACTTGGGTACTTTGTCCTAGACTACATTGAAATGGAACTTCTGGCCTGGATTTAAGTAATGATGCAAATCTCATATTACAAGATTTCTGATTTTTGACGAATCTCATCATCATTTAATGCTCATTAATGCTCACAACCACTTTTGAGTCTTCGTCCAGAGGATCTCTCCACGTGTAGGGTCGAAATACTTTTGTGCAGGATTAAGTAAAGGCCCATACGCTACATTTCGCTTATAGGTTCACTTTTCCTTAATCTTTGCTTACTAATCCAGCCTAGGCTAAAGGCTGTCAATCACCACAACCATTTCGGAACTTGCTTCAAGAGTAAGTCAGCATCTAATGCATGATATTGGCGCCACTTGACCATAAATCTTTGCCTATAAATAGAAGGCCATTGGTCACTGAGAAGGAGACCAGAAAAATTGCTGGAAAAAAAAGACAGAAAGTTTGAGAAAGAAAAGTCTTGAATCTCTGCCCAAAATTCCTAGAGTTTCAAAAAACTGTAAACACAACATACAAACCATTAACTTTGGATCCCTTGCCTTCAAACTCCATTTGTTCTCAAAGTATTTCTTGACTAAAAGAAAACCTTTCATACAGTTTCTGACCCACACGTTGGAAACTGCTATAACTTCTGTATTCATATACTCTCCATCCATCAAAAGAAGCTACCCAAAACGTCATTAGAGTTAAGGCTAACTCCAGTTCACAGAGCTTCTTCCAATAGCCAGGTAAGCACCTGCTTACTGTCATCACGTTGCCAAGCATCATCAGCTTTGCATGCTCAATAAACATAATGTAAATATCATGTTGTTGCTGTTTGCGTTCTGAGGATTTTTTTTACCTCAGAATGTTTAAGTAGGAAGTGAATTAGTGTAGAACCTGCCTGTGACCTTGTTGGTTCTATCTCCTGAAACACTTTGACAATTGCTGAAGTTGTCCCAAGCATGTTTTCTGTTTTGTGGAAAAATAACAAAACTGCAGATGTTCTGGCCAACACAGGGAGAAGCCAAGTTCTGACTTTGACGTTAGCACATATGAAGCCTGTTTTGCTGTCAATAATATCAGAACTTCTGAAAATTATTGTATTTCCAGCAGGGTCAGAACTTCTGACTTCCCCACTAACAAACTTTTGTCTTGCAGCGCATGCGGGTCATAACTTCTAACCTTCCCACTAACAGGATTCTGTTTTGCATGTGCCAGAGTCAGAAGTTCTGACTCATACAGTTTCACCAAAAGGTTGATAATCTGGCAGCAGGCCTGGGTCAAAACTTCTGACTTCCTTTCAGCAGCGCGCTGTCTCTCTCTCTCTCTCTCTTTCTCTCTATCTTCCCTTTGTTATTTTCTTTTCTTATCTATTTTTCTCGTTGAACCACCCCATGTACAAATGTGTATCCCCATCCCCTAAATGTTGTAATAGCGTAGGATTTTACATTTCCGTCTTTTATTGCTTTCAAATATAAATGCTAGTAATTAGGATGTGTATGGCAAGATAAAATTAATGAAATAGAAAATCCTAATTCAAGATAAACTCTTGCATGCAATAAAACGCACTTGCACATAAACACCCCTAAGGTATCTCCACTTGGTTGCCTAAACAAATGGCCATGATATGCATGTTGAGTATCTATTGGCAAAACAAAAGCAAAACAAAAGATCATAGTCCCTTGATGACGCTATCTTGGTTGTCTATACAAAAATGATCTAGTCCCTCGGAAAATTGCTAAAAGATACTTGACACAATTGCTATCATGGTCTATACGATGACCCGCGCCTGTCCCGTTTAACATCCTAACACAAGGTTGTTCACCAAATACAATGGTGAAACAACACTGTTAAAAGGGTTAAAAACATAAGAAATATCTTTGAGTAAAAGAGGGTAGATAGCTCTTAGCTACTTGATCAAGCTTGCAAAAAACATCCTTGCTACCTTTCAAAACACACTCCACAACATGATTTCAAAACCCTACTTTCAAACATTGAAAACTTTTCAAAAGACAAAAACACCCTTGTATACATTCAAACAAGAATCATTACAAAGGTTGCCACGACGATGGCCTCTTTTCAAAACATTTTCCAAAATCACACACAAAGCACCATTTCAAACAATTGAAAATGAAAAGCAAGTGATCTAAGCAAGTAACTAAGAGCCCATGGATAACCATGGATAGAAAGGGTGCTAATACCTTCCCTTTCTATAATCTACTCCCCAAACCCACGAAAACATCTCAAAGGTCTTTCCCTGTGCTTTTTGACCTTTCCTTATGATAAAATAAAAAGTCGGTGGCGACTCTTGCTAAACCGAAACATTTGTGAACACAAACGCAAAATCCCAAGTCAGTTCTCCCACCATATCACACCTGGAATCGACCAGATAACAATATAAGACACTACGAAGCTTGGATTTTGACCAAATAGCAGTTTACCTGGCCAATTATTAAGAAGCCCGGAATCGATCGCATATTAGTATGCCTTAATTTCAAGTTGAAGCCCGGATGCGACCGGATAACAACTTAATTCCTTCTGAAGCCTGGAGTACGACCAGATAAGATTTGAGAAATTGCAAAGCCTGGAGAACGACCAGATACCAATTTTAATCTTAACCCCCAGTAAGCCACTGTAAAGCTTGGAGCATAACCAGATAGCAGTCGGTCTTAGTTTCCTCAGCAAATCACTGTAAAGCCTGGAGCACGACCAGATAGCAGTTCATTTTTCACCTCCTCGACTAAGATATGATTCCCCAGTAGAATAACAGACGATTGAAGCTCCTAAAATTCTATTTCTCTCAAGACAGGGACCAGCATTCCCCAGCGAAATCCTCATCAACAACAGGTATACGGGCTCTCGTAAAGGAATCTCTTATGCGATCAACACTCCTTAGGATGGAATCTTTAAGCCCATCTCCAGTCATTGACTTCCAAATGGCATCTATAAGCCCATTCCCGATATCGCAAGACAAATACCACTTGACGCGAGTGCAAATTTTTGGGCACTCTAGTGTTCAATCATCTTCCACCTTCGGATCACGAAAGGCAGATAAGCCAATCTACATCCTCGGGTTTAAGAAGATTGAACAGGGGCAGCTGTTGTACCAAAAAAATTTCCCTCCCATATTTCTCAATACATTTCAAGTGAGGTCCTCAAATTGCTCAAGGAAGTCCAAGGATTGACCAGACAAACTCTCTCCTAAGGCAGTCTACCCCAAATTAGGGTTTCAGTTTGCATCAAGATGTTTGAGTCCAAAGGGTATCAAATTCTCACCATTATCCTAAAATGTTCTCAAGATCATCCATGTCAAGTTTCAACCCTTGCAGAGAAAGTTTGCTCAGTCAACTGCTCAAAGGCCTGAAAATCGACTATGCTAGGGCAAAAGTCAATTGTGTCCCACATACAGTCAAACTTCAAGATTTTTGGTCAAAATCCTCATTTTGAAGTATTATCCATCATTTGATAAAGGGTTGATCATGATTCCTCAAGGATTGCTGACAATTCATCAAAACCTAAAAGTTGCTAAATTAGGGTTTTGTAGGAAAAGTCAACTCAACTTTGACCAAGCATAACTTTCTCATACTTTATCAAAAATGACCCATCCAAAGCTCATTTTGAATAGGACGCAATTACCTACAATTCATATTTAGCTCTCAAGTTCAAAATATGCACTCACAAGAAGATATAAATTTGGACATTATAGGTCATTTTGAAAAGTCAACAAAAACACCTTTTTTGTCAAAGCTTCATACATGAACATGGAAGACTCTATTGAGATGAGACCAAAAGGGTTGATTATAGGACATCTTAATATTTCTAAAAAGTCAAATAACACCTCTCTAGGGTCAAAATTAAGGAAGTTATGCATTGGAAAAGTTGACCTTTTTTGCAAAAGTGGCCAAAATTGCAATTTTTGTCAAAAGGGCCCAACTTTTTATGCTTGCATTGAGTTTGTAACATGACCCAAGACCCATTATCCTCCCCACTTGTCATTATTTCATTTTTGTCATTTATTTTGATTTTTATTTCAATTAAATCAAATAAAATCAAAATAAAATCATGAAAATATCAAAACTAATCAAAGCTTAAGATTTTGTGCATGTTTAGGTCTCTTATATAGATGGAAAGAGAATCAAATCGTGCAAGCTTCAAATGGACATAAAAAGATTGGATTTTCTCAATTTGGAAATATTTGCACAAAGGATCAAATCTTGAATCAATGATCATTATTGGAGAATATTTGAAACCAAATTGCAACCCTAATTCATTCTAGGGTACATATAGAACAAGTGCAGACCAAAAGCAAGGAGATGGGAGGCGTGCAAAGGTGAAAGCAATTTCCAAAAAATCAAGAAAAGTTTCAAACTATTTTCTCAGTTCCAGGCTTCCTCAAGCCATTCCAGTCACACAAGTCGCTTCCTGGATGTTCTAGGATCCTATTCCAATCCTTAGCAAGCTCCCTCAAGCCCAGAAACACGTTGTAAGTACCCCACAACTTCCATGTTTTTTTGAAATCGTATCTCATAATTCTGGCATTGTTAGCATATTTTATGGACATATTCTGAATCCTTGAAACATTTGCAAGCTAATGATAATACTTAATTGCATTTTTGTTAACCATACAGAAAGTTGCCATGATTAGGGTTTTAGTTTCGTTTTTAGGGATTTTGCTTGGAGGAACAATTAGCCATGGATAGTGGTACCATGATGCTCGTGAGGTTGCAACGAGTTGATTGGTACCACTGGTATTGATTTATCATGCGTGCATAGAATTTTGGAGGATAACAGGGTTGTACCTACGCCCAGATAACCGTAGGTAAAAGTTGTTGAACTTTTAGCAACGGAGGGAGGAAGAAGAAGGGTTGCATGGCAGGCAGTGACTGGCCCATTCAAAAATTCGCGTGTTTTGATAATTATTATTTTGTGTTTTCCATATATTGTTTGTTTGTTGTTCCATGTACACAAAGACAAGCCAGTTCAGATGGTCAGCGTTGTTGTGGAAAAGCCAAAGGCCCTGGGTTCGATTCCCAGGTCCCCATATTGTTTAATATTATTTTTCTTTAAGCAATCAGGTGTACAAGCGTCTAGTAAGTCCACCATACACTATCAATATCCAGCCAACAGGTCATCCACAAGCCAGATTCAAGGTCTCCCAATGATGATTCACAGTACACCCTAGTCAAGCAAGCGCGTGAGATCATGAAAAGTCAAAACGGACCAAGGTTTATTGGGCCCAGAAGCTGCTATTTGCACCCCCCCCCCTTCTTGCTACAAAACCAGGCCCATTTCTTTTCTTTTATATTTTTCTTTTATTTAAATTTCTCTTATTTAAATTTATTTTCTAATCACAAATTAAATTCCTTTTTTACAAAATCATAAAATCAATTTCATCAAATTAGAATTTAGGTTTTTTTATTTATTTTGTCAAAATTAATTTAATATTAGTTTAATTTTATTTTAGGGTAATTCTAACCTTTTTGTAAATAATTTAAAATCAATTAGAAAATTAAGTTTTGTGCTTGATTATATTTTATTTCTTTTCATAAAATAACAAATACAAAAATAAGTCAAATTAATTATTTCTCTTAATTTAAATTAATTAATAATTAGGTTTGTATTTATTCAATTAAAACCTTAATTTCTCAAAATAATCAAAAACAACAAAAATATGATTTTTCTTTCAATTAGGTTTAAACGGGGTCAAAACCCTAATTTTTTCTCATTCTTAATTCATCGCGCGTGATTTACTATTTTTTGCGATATTAATGTAACTGCTCATGGGATGTAATAGTTTAATTAGGATTTTTCTTTTATTTATCGTTTTACAGGTTTTTGGCTATGTAATTAATCCCCCTCCCCGAAGCCTTGTAACAGCGTAGTTTTATTTCTCGCATTTTAATTTTTGCAAATATTAACTGTTAGATGTATGATAATAGGATTGCATGACAAGACTGTATGTTAATTTTAAAATGGTTAGCAAACCCTAAATGTGCAAAGATAATAACTGAAATCAAATCACTCACACATGCGCACTCCTAGGGTATATTCTCACTTCGGTTTCCTTTTGTAAGCGATCATTAAGTATAGGGTCTCTTAGTGGTGGCCCTCCTGTCTAAACAAAGATCAAATATCTCGTTCGGAAATGTTGCCTCGGAAACATCGCCTCGGAAATGTTGCCTCGAATATGATCTTAAGACATTAGGGTTATTACTAAGACGTCCTAACATTGCTTTAGTGATCGTACGTCCCTTACGAATTGACCCTTACAACTCCAACGACGGTGCTACTTACTCTTTAATAGTGGGATAGCATTGTCTAAAGGAAACGAGAACATAAACAATCTTTTTTCGAGTAGGTAGATGCTAGTAGGTACTTTCTCAAATCAAAAATTTTCACACCAAACACTTCTTTCCAAACAAAGTTTTCAAAAATAACTTCATAACACTCTTGAGGACAGAAACAAGGATTAAAATGAAGTAAAACAAAAATTTTCAAAACAAACACACACAAGCAATTTTAAAAGATGAGCAAGTACCTAAGAGCCCATGGAAAACCATGGATAGAAAGGGTGCTAACACCTTCCCTTTCTATAATCTACCCCCCGTACTCAGAATATCTCAAAAAAGGATTTTTTTTTCTGTGCTTTTTTCCTTTCCAGTTGGATAAAATAAAAGTCGGTGGCGACTCTTGCTTACCGCAACATTTTGCGAATAAAAAAATGCAAAACGCAAACCAGTAAAAACATTCGATTCTGCCACCGTATCACACGTCCTAATACTCATTCAGATTCAACTTTCAGATATAGTTCATATATGCTCCAGATACGGATGCCATCCTGATATTCATTCAGATTCAACTTTCAGATACAGTTCATATACGCTCCAGATACGGATGCCATCCTGATACTCATTCAGATTCAACTTTCGGATATAATTCAGATACACTCCAGACATGGACGCTATTCTGATACTCATTTAACCCTCAGATACAACTCAGATACGCTCCAGACACGGACGCCATTCCGATGCTCATTCTTTCAGCTTACAAATTACAATTCAACAAGCATTCTTGGATGGCATCTACAAGGCCATCTCCAAAAAGATTCTATCATCCCTCCAAATGGAATCTTTAAGCACACTCCCTCTACCATCACATCACCGAGTGCAAATTTCTGGGCACTCTAGTGCCCAATCATCTTCCACCTTCAGATCACGAATGGCAAAACTCGCCAATCTAACTCTTCAGGCTTAAGAAGATTGAACAGGGGAAGCTGTTGTACCCCAAAATTTTCCCTCTCATTTCTCAATTAATATCTCACAAGATCTCTTTTGGTTCAAGACTGCACTAAGGTTGATCAGCTCAAGACATCTCCTCAAGCACTGATGACTGAAAATTAAGGTTTGAGTTTGCACAAGGACAAATGGACTTTTAATGCCCCATTTGACTTTCACGGATCATTTTGGACTCTCAAGATTGCTCATGTCAAGTTTCAGGTCTTGGATCGCATTTTTTTGCTCAGTCAATTGATCAGATGATCTAAAATCAGCCGTATTGGTGAAAACGTCAACCGTAGCATCAAAAGTCAAACTTTGACTTTTTGGTCAACATTAAGTTTCAAATATCACAATTCATCAAGACATTCAAAAATATCAAGCTTGATCATCAAGAAGTTAATAAAGTCAAAGGTCAACTTGAAAAGTCAAGATTTCCAAGACTTAGAAATTTTCTAAGTGTTTTTACACTTGATAATTTCACCACTTCATGCCAATTTTTCACCATGATGCAAGATGATTCAAGGAAAACCTCCAACATAAAATTTGTAGATCTCAATGTGATCTAAAATATTGTAGAGCATGACTTTTTCTATAAATGTTTGGATTTTGAGTTATAAATTCATGAAGTCATGGCATTTTTGAATAAACACTTGGAGAATTTTTCAGCAGGTTTGGACAGGTTTTTATCCTAACTTCTTGGTCAATTTCCATCAAGTTCCAGTTTGATTTAACAAATGTGACCAACACGAAATTTATAGAGGGTGTTTCAAGCTTTCTAAAACATCAAAGAGTATGAATTTATCATATTTGAGCTAGGAGATACAAGGATTTGAAGTTGGACATTCATTCTTGATTTACAAGGCAAATTTGTGATGAACAAGGAACAAAAATCTTAGTCATGCTGCATAATCTTCACTTTGCAGGCCTCTTGACTTGCAAATCTATCCATAATAAGATGTTTACACAATTTATTGAACCATTATCCAAGTGGTTCAAGTATTGTCCATTGAATCTTTCCATTTTTGGCACAAAGGCACCATTGCCATTCTTGCAAAGTTCACTTTAATCATAAAGTCAATTTCTTGAGCCTCTAAACTTGTTGTTCTAATCACACTCAACTTCTACAAGTCAGAACAAACATGTTTAAAGTGATCAACCACTTTACATAGCTTGGTACAAGCATTAGAAACATGTCCTTCATGTTTGCTTCAAAAATAAGCAAGATAACCATAACATGTGATTTCAAAATCTGAGTTGTTTGAAGTCTCAAACCTTATCTATAAATAGAGAGGCCAATTGCAAGAAAAGGAGGAGAGAGAGGAAAAAAGGGAGAAAGAAAACCAGAATTTTTGTTGACAAACTCTCAAAAAATCTCATAACTGAAAAAGGTCATAACAGTCCACAAGGCAACACCTCAAGCTCAAAACATAAATTCTAGCTGCAAGGTAAGTCTCCTTAACTTCAAACTCTTCATTTCAATCATCATCATTTGGTTCATTTTTGAGGCTAAAATGCAGTGACCTTTGAAGAAAAGGTTTGTAAAAAATCATGAACAATTGCCAAGATTAAGTGAAAAGTTTTCCATGAAATAGTATCATGAACAGGCAGGTGTAAGGCAGCTGTTTTTCAATACCATACAGCAGGCAATCGATTGCACAACCATGAAAATCGATTGCACGGGGTTCCAGTGGCCAGAATTTCAAATATTTTGAGTGTGCAATCGATTGCACAACCATGCAAATTGATTGCACGGGGTTCCAGTAGCCAGATTTTCAAATATTTTGAGTGTGCAATCGATTGCACAACCATGCAAATCGATTGCACGGGGTTCCAGTAGCCAGATTTTCAAATATTTTGAGTATGCAATCGATTGCACAACTATGCAAATTGATTGCAATGGAAGTCAGTAGCCATGTTTTAAAAAATTGAAGCATGCAATCGATTGCACTAACATGAAAATTGAATTTTTGCTTTGAAAAAAACTTGAATAAAGAGTTGGACAATATAAAATGTTTCTTTTTGACCATTGAGCATCTATATCTTAAGTTCAAGGTAAGTATTATCATTATACCTTGAAATTTGCTAAGGGCTTGAACCAAAGACTTCATCTAAAGAGGCTTTTAGCTTGATCAATATTTCTTTGCCTTCTTTATCAGTCATGATTTATCTTCATCAAAACAAAAGTGCATTCGAGAAGCTTGATTGTACGACATGTATCGACACATAATGATCCAAAATGTTTTCTTTTCCTTTCATTTTTCTTTATTTTTACACGCTTCATATATTTTCTTCATGGCTATTCAATATGGTTGTAATAGATAATTAGGACTTTAATTTCTTGCAATCCCCATTTATAAATTTGTACACCACATATCCAAATGATTGTAATAGCGTTTGATATTTACTTTCCACAATTTATCGCTTTATATATAACATGTTAATAATTAGGGTTTGTATGACAAGATAAAACCAATCAAATAGAAAACCCTAATCCAAGACAAAATCAAGCATGAAAATGACACACTTGCACACAAACACCCCTAGGGTTTCTCCACTTGGTTGCCTTGTAAAAAATGGTCATATTACGCATGTGAGGTATCTTAGTGTTCACAGTGATTTCTGGTAAACAACCGCTAGTCTTCCAAACTATCGAATAAACTTAATTACTGTTATTCAATTTCTCTGGTAACTTGCAGGATCAACTAGATTGATCCTATGGGACATAGTTGTTTGGCTAAATCTAATTGTAAAACTGGTATTCATATTTAGGACTTCTAATTAAAGTGTTTCAAAGACATCCAATCCACTTCGATTACTACACTAAATGATTCGAAGGATAATTTCTATATGATATAAGGAATGTTCATTAGAAAAGTAAAAAGACTTAAGGTTGGGTAAATGGCAGGATTAAGTGAGTGAATGTAAAAGTTGCTGAATGTTTAAAGGATTCGAACATAAGAAAAGCGTTTAAATGCATAAAGAAATAAATGACTCTGAATGTAAAAGCTTTAATGTAAAGGCATGAACGTAAAATTGTTTGAAGCATAAATGAAATGAAATGAAAGACAAAACTGGAAAATATAAAGAGTTTTCATTGAATTGTAAATGTTGGTGTTATCATACGTACATCTTTCGAGCATTCGTTTCCCTATCCATGCGGTATTTTGAATGTTTACTGAATTTGTACAACAGATATGACACCCCGAAATCCTAACACTAAGACCTCTATTTATACTATTTCGACCATAATAGTCTTGCTATCAGAATCTGCCACGTTCGAAGCATGCAGATCATTACCTCCCTCTAGCCTCCACGCGTCCTCGAACGCTCCAACGCTTATGTATTTGAATTTCCAATATCCCGCTCACGTTTGAATTTCAAACGCCTTGGAACCTTCGTTTCGAATTCGTTTCAAAGGTTATTTTCGAAAACAACCTTCACAAATATAATCTCATCATTATTTCGAAAATTCTTTAGACTTACACTCCACAACTATCATTCGAAACCTTGAACTTTAATATTTCCATTCGAAAAAACAGTCTCTTCCATTCCAAACCATAAAACTTGCTTTATTCAAACAAAGCCCAATCATTTCATTTCGAATCACAATATCAAAATCTTCAGCCAACAAAATGCCCCTTTAAAATATGTATTTCGAACCCTTTGAGAAATACTTATTTTAAATAGATTCACAAGATTTTGATAGGTCTTTTGAAGAATCGTGACATTTACTGTGCATGACTTTACCCACGTCAATCAAGACGCCTCTTTGAGTACCTAACCGTCTTGGACCAGTTACCACAGCATGGTGCGGTTTTAAAAATAATGATTACTATTAATCACACTCATTACCAACACTAGATCTTACGCCACCTCTCTCTGAATCCAACCAACGACTTCCACGTACCCCTAGTCTTATTTAGTGGGTGTTTACACTCACTCTTCCACACTCTCTATAAAACTCATTAGTTTAGTCTTTTCTTCTTTTTCTCCAAAATTCTGAAACCCCCCTCTTTTTTTCACTAAACCCTAAAACTTCCAGCAATCTTAACAATGTCTTCATCAACATCATCACAATTGAAGAAATCATCAAAGAGGAAGAACAAGAACAACAACACGGAAACTGTCATGGAGAGCAAGGTGGGTACTTATCAGAATCAATATGTGCTCAATCCTCAAGCGATCTCCAAAGAGAAAGAAATGATGTATGCTTCTCAGGTATTAATCCCTACCATTGTTGCTGGAAAAAGGTTTGCCCTAATGGGTCCTTTAACCGTTTTTGAAATTCTGAAAGATACTAGGAAAAATTTTCCCGTTTGCTATAAATTCAAACCCCTATTCAACAAGATGGATGCCCCTAAGGCAGGAACTGAAGACATAAGCGAATCATCTTATTCGAAAACAACTGAAACTCCAGTCTCACCTCCAAAAGATCCTTTTATTTTAGATTACATCAAAAGCAATTTCAAACCATTTCGATCCTGCCCCACTTCAGATGTAGCATATCAAAACTGGCTCACTAAAGTAGAATCCAAAAAATCCCAGCAATGGGAAGAATTGGAAATTTATAATTTAATCAAACTGTCGAAATCAGGCTTTACTTACAGTCACCCATTGCTATTTGCTTCATTGTACTTCTGGGACAACACTTATAACACTTTCCACCTTTCGGGCGGAATGATAACACCCACCTTCTTTGATATAGCTGCCATCACTGGTCTTTCACCAGTGGGGGAAACTTATATTCCTGATAATGAAGAACATTCTAGCATCATTGACTTCAACGTCAAACTAGCTAGCTTTTCAAAATTCATCAGCCATTATCATACTGAAGGGGATGATGTCTCAGACGTAGAACATATCGCTTTCCTTACCTTGTGGCTATCACGATATGTGTTCTGCAGCAGATCCTTGCAAGTGGAGAGTAGGTTCATTCCCCTAGCCAGGGATTTCCATGAAAATAGGAAAGTCTGCCTGAGTGAACTGCTACTTGTCGATCTTTATGAGAGCTTAAGGTCATCAGTTTCTGGTTTAAAATCCCATGCTCCAAAGAACATTCTTCTGGATGGACCCTTTTGGTTGCTTCAACTATGGCTTAATGCCATGTTCGAATCTTCTTTATCAACTGTTGATGCTATCATCGAACAAGATCCAGAAATAGCTGACAGGATCATCGAAGGCACAAGGCTTCGAAAGCTTACTCCAAATGATGACAAGGATGATTTCAAAGTCCATTTTTATAAATACATCATGATCTTCTCAAAAAGACACAAGTTCGAAGAGTCCATGGCACCTTTTGCTCAAAGGACTTGTGGACCATCATGGTTCACAACGTCTCTCTCATAAGCTGTCAAGAGCAGAGAGATGCAGGACATTTGGAAAGCGTTTCTTCTTCCTAGGCTAATTTCCTCAAGAATTACTCCAACAAAGAATCAGATTTTCCTCCTGGCTTATCAACCCAATTTCGTTTCTTGATAATTTGGCATGTGCCAATTAATTCCTGAACCTTTGTTCCAAACACAAAGTGCCATAACCTCAGGCAAAACGTTCAAAGCAAGAGAGGCCAAATTACAACAGGAGCAATATCAAGATTTTGCTCAGTTCGAGCTTTTACCTTTCGAGCCAACATACTTCACAGCAAAAGGATTTCTTGAATGGTGGACTAAGTTCTACCAGACATATATGTTTGACACACTCACCATTCAACAAAAGCTAACTGGCGCGTTCAATGTGCAGGTACACTCCAAGAAAGGTATGTTCACTCATGTCAAAGAAATTAGGGCTTTTCAAAATTATTTCGAAACCACTTATGATCCCACACACTTGGGAACCACTGTACATCGAGCGGCCGAGACCTTGAAGGAAAAATTTAAAGAAAAAATTTATGAGTTCAAACTTCCTTCAGGGTTGTCACCTGAGGATAGGTATAGGTTGGCACTCGAAATGCATCCACCTAAATTTCCTAGGTTGCCTACCTCAGAACTGGCTCTGGCTTGTTTCCTCCATACCCTTGGTGGTTTACTTGCAAAGAAATGTTCAAATACCAATCTCGAAAGAAACTAAAGCCATCTGAGACTGTGACATGGTGTTGTACCCCAAAATTTGCCCTCCCATATTCTTCAAGAATTGCAAAGAGCAAGCTTCAAAATCTCCCCAAGGGTTGCACAGTTCAAGGGTCTCCTAACAGTCAAAAACTAGGGTTTTGGTTCTGACAAAGAAAATGAAGTTTCCAAGGGTCAAAACAAGTCCCACATGCCTACAAACATGGTCAAGCATCCACATACCAAGTTTCAAGACTTACAACACAAAATTGCACAGTCAAAAACCCTAATTGCCCTACAGTCAACTACAGGGGCAAAATGGTCATTTGACAGACAAAAGTTCAAATTTTTGGTCAACATCTCATTTTGAAGCCACAAACATCATTGGATCAATTCTTGATCATGATTTTCAAGGCATGGCTCAAAAAGTCTCAAGATGCAAAAGTTTCCATATTTGGACAGTTGAAAAAGTCAACTGTAACTTGACCAAGGCATAACTTCCACATGGTTTATCATAAAAATTCCATCCAAAAGCTCATTTTGAAGAGAAAGACATTTCCCACAACTCCTCTTCATACTTCAAGACCAAGAAATGCTCTCACAAAAAGTTATCAATTTCAACATTATAGGTCATTTTCAAAAGTCAACAAAAAGGGACTTTAAGTCAAAGGCCATGACTTGAGATTGGTAAATCAAAATGACATGGGACCAAAGGCATTGGTTAGAGGACTTCAAGACCTTTCCAAAATGACCAAGAACATGATCAAAGCTTAAAAATTGCGCAAGATATGCCTTGTGGAAGTTGGGAAATTTTTGGGTATTTTGAAAAGTCAACTTTGCTTCAAATGCCTTAAAATTGCTAATGGGCCACATTTTCTTCCAAGATTCATCATCCAAAGCATATGCACGACCATTTGGCCCAAAGGGGATTTATTTCATCATTTTTATTTATTTATTTGAATTTTTAATTACAATTAATTCATTTAAATTAAATAAAATATGGAAAAATACTAAACCAATGCATATGAATCTTTTTATGCAGTATAATCACTCATGATTCACTCAAGATTTGTGCACAACTCAAATTGGGAAGATTGGCTATGATTGGAATCAAATATGCATGGAAAAGATTTGAAAAAATATGCATGAAAATCAAATATTCATTCCATCAATGCAAAGGGATTTGGACATATTTCTCAACCCTAATTCACTCCATACATAAGCCAGATGCTAGACCTAGTGAAAGAGACCTAAAATCTGCGCCCAAAGCTGAAGAAGAACATTGCAATTTTTGTGGAAAAAGTGAAAACTGAAAACAATATTCTAGCACGATTCAAAGCAAAATACCAATTGCAAAAGTTTCCTAAGGCATTACTGAACCTAACTGGATACTTTTTCAATCCTCACACGCCCAGAATTGGTATATAGAACTCAAAGTTTTTCACATTTTATGCATATTCGTGTTTCAGTTTTTAAGCATTCTCATTGCATTTTTTTTGTTGATTTATACTAATTGAGTCATTCTGAAGCTAACCATATTGTTTAATTAAGTTTTGCTTGCCTATACGCGAAATCACCATGGGAGCATTTTAGGGTTGCAGGGACCTTCAAAGAGGGCTTCGTCCATATGGAAAAATTGAACCATAAGAATTATACCATTGAACTCGTGACGTTCCACTGAATCTAAAACACCCCTCGCGCTGTTTTTATATGCAGCCAATTTCTATTCGCTATTTTTTGGCACTTCAGATTGTGGGGGTTCAGAACCCCCGCTATTCAGTTTGTTTTTGTTTCAGGTACAGCAAGCCATTGGAGAAGATGGTGATGTGTAGGCCAACGAGTGGTACATTTGAAATTCGCGCGAAAATGTTCCACTAATCCTTGTTTTATCTCATATTGATTATTTGTCATATAATAAACAAAGCGCGTAGTTGGATCAGTTGGCAGGCACGTGAATTGATAAGCAACGGGACCTGGGTTCGATTCCCAGGTCCCCCTTCTTTCTTCCATATTTTTCTTCTAAACGTGTTTCTATGCAGCTCGTTCCCTGAGGCTCACCATATACCCATTATCCAAGAGTGCCACCTGGCCACTGAGGGCAATCCAAAGGTCAATGTTTGAAGAGTACCATGGGCGTTGGTCAACGAGTCCACACGTAATTTCCAGAAGTCCACAAGGCCAGGAATCAATTGGGCCAGAATTACTGAGTCATACCTCCAAATGGGCCTACAAACCCCCCATGTTTGCCTTCTTCTCTCTATTTCTTTTATATTTTTTTTAGTCATTTTAATTCTTTTCTCTATTTTATTTAATTCCATCAATATTTTTCTTTTAACATAAAAAAATATATATATATCAGAAAGACAAAATAATAAATATATTTTATTTAATGTTATTTTTGCAAATAAATATTATCAATTAATTTAGTTCTTTTATTCTAGGATTAATTTTAATGTTTTTCTTAATAAACTTAAAAATGGTAGAATTAGGGTTTTAAACACTTTTATATTTTTATCTTTTCTTTTTCACCATATTAATTATTATTATTTATTTTTGTAAATAAAATTGCATTAATTAATTAGTTTAATTTTAGGTTAAATTTTAATGTTTTTCTTAATAAAATAAAAATAGCTAGAATTAGGTTTAATTTCCATTTAATTCTCTTATAAAAATTCATAAATACAAAAAAATCTAAAAAATCTTTTCTTTTTATTTTTATATTTTAATTAATTTGTTAATCATAATTTAATTTCATTAAAAAGGGTCCAACGCCCTCGCATTCGATCGTAATTCCAATTCGCGCGTTTATTTTATTTCCTCTTTTTATGTAATTCTCCCAAAGCCGTGTAAATCATACATTTATCTTTTCCGCATTCTTTATTTTATTCAAATCGGGTCCTGGATTTAATTTGGCGATGTGGACCCGCGCCTTTGTAATAGCGTAGGATTTTTTATGTTTCTCGTAACTTTTTAACTGTTAATAAATTTGCATGTAAGAATGAATGTTAAAATAAAAACAAAAGTGTAGATCACCAATACATGACAAAGATAAAATATCTGAAAACGACACACAAATCACACACCACCCCTAGGGTACGCCTCACTGTTGCCTTGCCCCTCGAAAGGTGATCGTCGAGTAGAGGATGTTTTAGTAAGTCCTCATGATCCGGGAACCTGGCATGAGGGTAGCTTCTAAGGTATCTTCCTATTGCTCTGGTGATCACCATGTCCCGAACCTTCGAATTGACCCGAACATCTCCAACGGTGGTGCTACCTACCTCTCAATGGTGGGATGGCACTACTTTAAGGACATTTACACAGACGAATTCCTTAGGGTAGGAAGACGACTCTAGATACTTGCTCTAATTTCAAAACAAATCAAAAATACTTTTCACACCGACACCTTTTCAAAAAGCTTTCGAAAGCAATTTTTCAAACACTCTTGAGGACCGATACAAGAGTCGAACTGAAATTTTCAAAGAAACTTTTTAAAACCCACAGTTGAAAAGCAAACAAACCATTTTTTGAAAACACATTGAGCAAGTACCTAAGAGCCCATGGATAACCATGGATAGAAAGGGTGCTAACACCTTCCCTTTCTATAATCTACCTCCCGAACCGAGAGCAATCTCTATAAGGAATTTTTCTGTGCTTTTGTCCTTTCCATTTGGAGAAAATAAAAGATGGTGGCGACTCTTGCTTACCGCGACATTTCGCGAACCAGCGTTAAACAGTCAGTTCCAGATCCACCGATCACACATGGGCTCGTTACTGGCTTCATAATTTCCCAGGACATCTTCGCTATGACCTTCCTGCCATTTCGATTACATCTAATCAAGGCACATGTGCGAATGCTTGGGAAAATTCCAATTGTATCCTAATTCCCTTATCCTTAACATTTTACCTTAATTGTTTCACTCTTCAGCCATTAGGATAAAAAACGTTACTTCGAAGCCCAAGGAAAGGAACACTTCTCAACAAGCTATTGAAGTTAGCGATGATGTAACTCCAACAATACCAACAACAACAGCAACGACAGCAGCATACATTTCAATTCCAAAGGTAATCAACCAACCTTGTTGTTTCGAATAAACTGAAGTTTATGATTTAGATCTAACTTATGTTTAAATCTTTTCAGACTAGCAAACTTCCACCAACTACTCCTAAGAAAAGCAAACAAGGCCCCACTGAAAAGAACCTCAATACTGGTGAAAATTCTCCAACAGCTTCTAAGAAGAAGCAAAAGAAAGAAAGCTCCAAAGGCCCTGAGCCTACTAACGTTCCTGGACTTGATTCCAAAGACGTTGCTCCCTCAACAACATCCAAAATTTCACCTTCGACCTCCAATGTAATATTGGAACATATTGACAGTAACATTTCTTCTGATAATCCACAGGTGTTGTACCCCAAAATTTTCCCTCCCATATTCTTCAAAGTTTTGGCAAGCATCACCTCAAAAGGTTCAAAGTCTACTCAAGGGCTACACAGTCAACCATCCTCCTAAGCCAGTCAAAATTAGGGTTTTGGTTCTTGCAAGGAAGTTGAGGTTTTCAAGGGTCCAATCAAGTCCCATATGCTCATATACATTGTCAAGCACCTACATGTCAAGTTTCAAAGCTCACAAGGTCAAGTTGCACGGTCAAAAGTCCCATTTGCCTCACAATCAACGGCAGGGGCAAAATGGTCATTTGGCAGTCAAAAGTCAAAAAATTTGGTAAACATCTTATTTTGAAGCCACAATCATCATTTGATCAAGTCTTGATCATGATTTCACAAGAATGGCTCAAAAATCATCAAGGTGTCAAAGTTTCTATTTTTGGACAGTTGAAAAGTCAACTGTAACTTGACCAAGGCATAACTTTTTCATGGTTCATCAGAAAAATCCGATCCAATGCTCATCTTGAAGGGGAAGACATTTCCTACAACTCATCTTCACATTCCAAGCCCAAGAAATGCTCTCACAAAAAGTTATAAATTTCAACATTATAGGTCATTTTCAAAAGTCAACAAAAAGGCACTTTAAGTCAAAGACCATAACTTGAGATTGGTAAATCAAAATGACATGGGACCAAAGGCATTGGTTAGAGGACTTCACGACCTTTCCAAAATGTCCAAGAACATGTTCATATGATCAAAATTGAGCAAGATATGCATTGGAGAAGTTGGGAAATTTTTGTGAAATGGCCAAAGTCAACTATCCTTGAAACTTCATTTTTGACAAAAAGGGCCCACTTTTTCCACTTGGTTCAGCTTTGCCATGCCTCCCACGTGTCCCATGATTTATTTCAAGTTTAAAAATTAATTTTTCTATTTTTATTTAATTTTATTTGATTTAATTCATTTTAAATCTTTAAAATTCAAATAAAAATCAAGAAAATTAAATAAGGGATATTTTGTGGTTTGATTAGCTTTGATACACCATAATTCACATGCCAAATTCGTGCAAGACCTATTCCAAGCATGAAATTCAAATTTGAAGCAAAAATGGCAAGATTTTCAATGGAGGTTATGGCAAAATCCAAAACATAATTGCAAGGCTTAAAGGCACACATTATGGGTTGATTCTTATTCATATACACATATGCAAGCTTCTGAGACCAGGGACAAGAGCTAGAACACTCCCAAACGGCCAAACCAATCTCAAAATTTCAAGAGAAAAGTGACAAACTGAAAACCATTGTCCAGTACAATTCAATCTGTCCTTTTGATCCAAACACGTTCCTTACATCCCCAGGGACGATTTGCAATCATTAACAAGTCAAAAACCTCAAGGAATCACTCATCACGCCCCCACGGTTTGTCCAATATTTTGAGAATCGAAACTCTATTTTTATGCCTCATTAATTCATTTTGAACATTGTTATGCATTGCTGACATCATTACGAAACTTTCTGTATATTTTAATTTGATTATAAGGCTGTAAAACGCAAAGTGCCATTGTTGATTCCTAGGGTTTTCAGAGCTTTGAAATTGGGGTTTTTCTCATAGTGCAAAATTAAACCTCAAGACTTACATGGCCAAAATCAGTGTGACAAGACGAAGCTAAAGCACACCTCGCTCCCTTTTTATATTCAACGAGCGTCTATTCGCTATTTTTAAAATGCTTGCATTTTGTGGGGGTTTAAAACCCCCGCTATGTGTTTTATGTTTACAGGAAAGGTTGAAGACGAAGGCCGTGGCAGCGTGTGATTGGCAGGTTCAAATTGGGCGCGCGCTTTTTCTTATTTCCAGCATATAACGCATTTGTTTTATATAATATTTCTTTTCTATTTTACTAACAAACATGCCTAAGTGATGCAGTGGTTGGAGATGTGGCTTGCAATCTTTGGGGCCTGGGTTCGATCCCAGGTCCCCACCAAATTTCATATTATTTTTTTCCCTATGCTTGTGTGCAGCGTCTCATCCAGCTTCCATCATACACCTCATCCAGGAGTCAGCCAAGTGTCCATCAGTGCAGATCCAAGGGCCAAGCATGAGGACCATGGTGCTCTGAAGTCAACAGCGCTCCACTCAATTCCAAAGTTCAACGTGGCTGAAACTTCAATGGGCCACAATTCCAATCAAACACCCTCAAATTCCATCCCACACCCCCCTTGGGTTTACTCTTCCCTTTTTTTTTTGTCATTTTCATTTTTATTTGCCTTATTTCTTATTAACAATTAACATAATTAACATATTTTCATAAAAAAATCAAAAAATAGAATTAACATTATTATTATTATTATTCTCATATTATTTTTGTAAATAAAATATTAACAAATAAATAGTTTAATTAGGCAATTTTAACTTCTTTTCTTAATAATTAAAATAGATTTAGAATTAGGTAAAATTAACTTTTAATTTTATTTCTTTTTATTTTATTCCATAAAAAAAAATAAAAAACACAAAAAATATATTTTCTTTTAATAAATTAATTAATTAGTTTAACAATTAGTTTTTAATTTCATTTAATCACCAAAAAGACCAAAAAAATTCAATTTCTTTTCGGGTCAACACCCTTAGAACATTTCCGATTTAATTTTTATTCGCGCATAGTTTATTATTATGTAATTGCTTTCAAGATTGTAATAGTAATTAGGTTTATTGTTTTTATTTATTTTCCGTACTTATTTACCAAAAACGGGTCTTTGTATTTTTGGCGATGTATAGACCCGCGCCTTGTAATAGCGTAGGATTTATGTTTCCGCCATTTACTTTTCGCACCCCCTAACTGTTAAATGCATGAAAGAATGTATGTAAATAAAATCAATCCGTAGCTCACAAATAACATGTACAAAAACATTAACTGAAAAACAACACACAAAGCACATGCCACTCCTAGGGTACGCTTCACTCGTTGCCTCGAAACGTGGTCATCAAGTATAGGACGTCTTAGAGGTCACCCTTTGTCTAAAGATCCAGTTTCCTCGAAACGGCTGCCTCGGATAAAAGGATCTAGGACGTTAGGGTTACTTCTAAGTTGTCATACCATTGCTTCGGTGACCATACAGTCCCGATAATCAAATTGACCTGAACACCTCCAACGATGGTGCTTCCTACTTCTCAATAGTGGGATAGCACTATCTAAAGGACTCTTACACAGTCTAATTCCTTAGAGTAGGTAGATTCTCTTAAGTACTTTCTCTTTTCAAAACAAACAAAAACATCTTTTCACACCTCACACTTTCTAAAAGTTTTCAAACAAATTTTTCATACACTCTTGAGGACAGATACAAGAGTTACTTAGAAATTTTTCAAACGAAACTTTTTCAAACCCACACACACATTTGAAAAGCAAACAAATTTTGAAAACATAAGAGCAAGTACCTAAGAGCCCATGGATAACCATGGATAGAAAGGGTGCTAACACCTTCCCTTTCTATAAATCTACCTCCCGAACCGAGAAACATTCTCGAATAAGGAATTTTGCTGTGCTTTTGTCCTTTCCATGTTGGAGAATATAAAAGACGGTGGTGACTCTTGCTTACCGCGACATTTCGCGAAACCAGCTAAAAAACAGTCAGTTCTATTTCCACCGATCACAGAACTGGCGACTCTGCTGGGGATAAATAAAAGTGAGGTGTACCTTAGGATTAGACCACTCTTATGTTTTCAATTGTATGCTTTGTTTGCTTTTATATTGTGGGCTTGTTTTGGAGTTACGTAGATCCTAACCCAGATCTGGGGAATACCTTTTTAGGTAGCATAAGCTGTGAGGGACCTGTCTGGCGTAGACCGACACGGGTGAAACAGTGGCTACATTGGTGTGGCACCTTGGTCTGTACCGATATCCCTTGTGTTGCAACGAGGAGAATATGGGTCTTCTGAGGAGTCATTAAGCACCGACCGACCTTAGAACCCTAAATAGACCCAACTTGGCCATAGAACAGTAGCAGTATGCTACACCCATTGAGGCTAAACTCTCGCGATGGTTCTGGCCGCAAGAAAAGATTGTGACGCTGGAGTTATGACCGATTGAGGGTAGTCAGTGATATTGGGATCCTCTAGAACCCGGTTACTTTTGATAGGACAGGTCTTAACCACCAACTTCAAGAGGGTAGTACCCCAAACTTCTTGCTGGCCTAAACTCTAAGGTCTCTTTGTGTGACTTGTGTGCCTTCAAACTTGACTACTTGCATGCTTGTTATCTGACACTTGAGTTTCTTGCAGGTTTGTTTACAGTCCTTAATCGGGACTCATTACAGGGCCTACTTACATCACTCCATGCATAGCATAACATTATACCATTGCATACATCCTACATAAGGACTAATCCATTTCAAGGATATCAAGGGTTTGTGATGCAGGTCATGATGAATCAAATGTCTAGCAAGGGGCAAAGGGGATTTATTTTCCTCTAGCCAAGGTTAATGACTTAAGTCAGGGGCTATGACCCACTCGATATGGTGAGCCTTGACTCTTGAAGAAGGACTCTCTCAACATGAAGTTCCTTCCATCAAGCTACAAAATTCAAATTTTAACAATTTTCTTGTTTATCCCGCGAGATCCTTGAAAACATTGCATGCATACATACATATCATTGCATTACAGGTACCCTTGTTACAGGTCACTTACCTTCTTCACTGTTTATTTCAGCAATGGCTTCCCAACAAGATAACCAGGGTCTTCATGCTCAAGAGACTCAGTTCAGGGAGATCTTCCTAAGCCTATCCAAGGGGCAGGAAGAGCTGAGAACACTCCTCATGGGGACTTTGGTCAGGAACAGTCCTGAAGACGATAAGGACGAACGGCTGAAACGTCTACAAGCTGAGTTGGATACAATGAGAACCCAGATGCTGGGGCAAATGGCTCTTATCCAAGACTTATCTCAAAGACAAGGAGAGCTCAGGGTTCTCATCAACCAACTGCTTCGGGATAACCAACTGGGGCAAACATCTAAGGTTGAAGAGCAAGCTATCATTCAACCACCTGTGGTGCAAGAAGACAATGGAAAAGCTTCTCAGTTTGCTTCAGGGTCACAAGCCCAGCATCAACCTCACCAGCGTCAACAGGGTAATCGGCGTAAGCGAAATACGTCTGGAAGACATTTCTCGGAGACTGGTATACCATCATCACTGATACTGAGACACTTGTTGGAGGTCAAGATGATTGCTTTAAAAGATCCTCCTAAGAATCTCAACATAACCTCCCTGAAGTACAATCCTGATGAAAGGTGTGCCTACCATTCTGACAGTCCTGGGCATGACACTGACGACTGTTGGAGCCTGAGGAACAAGATTCAAGACTTGATCGACGGAAGGGTGCTAGAGTTCATGTCGGGTGGTAAAATGAACATCTTCTGCTGAGAATCTTCCATCTGAGATGACTAGTTCAAACTAAGAAACTTTTGTTCATTCGAATGTTCAAGTTGTATTTTTCTTTGATTGTTTAAACATTTTATTCATATCAAATGTTGTTATTTCATTAATGCATTACACATGTCTGTTTTGAAGTAATTATTTCGTATTCACTATATTGCAAATTGCTTTCATATTTTTGTGTGATGATCAACGCTCAGTTAATAATTCTAAGCCTCTTGAGGGAGGATGAGGAAAACGATACCACGATCTTTACCGTATGCTTTTGAACAGACCCTGCTGATGAGGTACATGCATTGTTTCAATTCCTAAACACTGGAGTTATAAGGAAGATAATCCCTCGTCAACCCCTTTGAGCCAAAGAAGTAGGAGTTTTTCTTTTCGAAAATTAAAACCCTTAATCATAACCTGGGGCAGGGTAGTTCTCTCAGCTTGATCCAGGTGCACAACGAATTGCATCAAAGGATTCCTTCCAAGACAAAAGACAGTGATGGTTCCGAACAATCGTAAAGACAGGCAATCATTACCAAAAAAAATAAAAGCTCATTAAGTCAAAACCTATGAAGGAGACTTACAAAACTGGGGCATCCCGCTGACTGTAATCACAAAAGAAACAGTTCAGGCAAAAATAGGGATAACGAAATCAAAAAAGAAAGAGGTCCTACCAACCCTCAACATAAAAGGAAATGACTGCCTATTCAAAATAAATTGTCAATATCCGAACCATCACCAGAATATCAGAGCAAAGACTCAAACAAGGTCTAATGCACGATCAGCTGAGTTTAGGTTTGAAGAACACCATGAAGAGCGGGTGGGTCCAGATAAATTTGAGCCTTTATCCTTTGTTTCTTAAACTGTGAACCAGGCCACGTTACAACCCTTGAAAAGTCCTAGCTGAAGCATGGGTTAGTTCGAAAGCATACTGTTATGAAAGGTATCCTGACTCCTTAAGGCTTGCGGAAAAATAACGAGTTGACATCACAATTTACAAAAAAAATTCACTTGTTTTTATGAAAAAATGCATTTTCAAAAACTTCAAGACAGATATAAGCTTTGCATTTTTAACATAACTTTGGTTGCATATGACTTTTTGTTTGAACATCATAGAAGTTCGCACGACGAATGTCTAATGAACAAGAGCACCTCCAACCAAGGGGCAGACATGATCATGGTCCATTATCTGGGGCAGTTTAAGTCAAGATTCGTAGAATCTCTCAATAGGCCAACCAGCTTGGGGAAAATCTCCATCTGGATCACTTGGGGAATTGGACATGAATTCCAGCGACGAGTCTTGCATGAACGAACATCTTCTGGTAGCATGGCAACACAACACTACAACAGGGGCACCTCCCTACATCCTGAGAGCACGGACATAGTCGAAAAAATACTACGCATAAGCAAAGACCCTCTAGGTTGACACACCTAGGCAAAAATAAGGGATGAAATGAAAAAAATATGTACACCCGGCAAGTCGAAAACCTGAAAAGGCGGCTTGGGCAAAAATGGGTATCCCGGTGGACTGAAAACCCGAAAGGGCGGTCCAGGCAAAAGTTAGGGATCAAAAGCGTACGACTATGTTCCGTCATCTCGTCACTTGTCTACCAGAAGAAGATTTGTTAATCAAGACCTCCACAGGTACCTTCTCCCACAGAAACAGGGGCAATAAAAATTGTTTGAACGATCTAGTTGCTCTGTCCACCAAGGTACTAAGGTAGGTTCAGCTGAAGAACGTAACCAGGATACCTTCACTCCCCGTTAAGTAGGACAAGATTCAACAACTCTCCCCGAGCATAGTTGGTCTCCCATCAACCCTAACAAGGCACAGTATCTCCAGCAAGTCAGCAACACTCTTCCCCGAGAAGAGTTAGTCTACTGTCAGTTGGGTATCCCCAGAAAATCTCAAATATTCCCCAGCGGAGTATACAGATATTCCTAAGCAAGCATCCCCGGCCGTCTTAATATAAGATTATTCCCCGGCGGAATACAGACATCCAGTGGAGCCACTTCCCCAGTGCAGTCCGAAAGTTTCCCCAGGAGAGTTGAATCAATCTCCCCAGTAGGAAGCTTATCCCCAGTAGATTCTGGAAGCTAATCCCCTGCAGAGCGCAAAAGCATCTCCCCGGCTTTATTCAAAGGTCATTCTCCACCGGAGCTTATAACTGGGTTATCCTCAGTTAATTACCACGGAAATATCGTCCTTGGCGAAGTTCTTCCTATCCCCCAGCGGAGTTCATCAAATTCCCCAACATAACATATCAACGGAATCCCCAGAGGAGTTATCATCAAAACCTCAGCAAGGTATCTCTTCCCACAGAGTAATTCCCCGCAGAGTAATCTCCTCAACAAGTTTATTCCCCAACGGAGTCATCTTCTCCTACCGGTTTATTCTTACAACCATCGTCCCCAGCGGAAACGAAGAACTCTACTCTTCAACATCAGCCCAGGATTCAACAAACTCCCGGCGTTCGTCAAGGATTTACGTTCCTAGACGAAAATACATTCATAAACATCACATCATGATACATGCATATACGCATCATGTCATACATTCTCATTTATGTCAAGAACATCATTGCTTGATCCATATCATGCATTGCATACGACTGACCTTTACCTTTCAGGAAGGATACGGTTAAATAATCCGCTATGTCAAAGTAGACAAATACAGTCAAAAGAGACCAATCCAGTCAAAAAAGACAAATCCAGTCAAAGAAGACAAATCCAGTCAAAAAAGACAAATCCAGTCAAAGAAGACAAATCCAGTCAAAGAAGACAAATCCAGTTAAATCCTAAAGGTTTTTCTGATGCTCATCCAGTCAAAGAAGACAGGTCCAGTTAAATTACTTCCTAAAGTCAAAGAAGGCAATCCCGTCGTTATAGACACCCGTCATTATAGACAACTCGTCATTGAAGACAACTCGTCATTGAATACATCCCGTCATTGAAGACAACTCGTCAGTATAGACACCCGTCATTGAAGACAACCCGTCATTGAAGACAACTCGTCATTGAAGACATCCCGTCATTATAGACAACTCGTCATTGAAGACAACTCGTCATTGAAGACATCCCGTCATTGAAGACAACTCGTCAGTATAGACACCCGTCATTGAAGACAACCCGTCAGTATAGACACCCGTCATTAAAGACAACCCGTCATTGAAGACAACCCGTCAGTATAGACACCCGTCATTGAAGACAACCTGTCAGTATAGACACCCGTCATTGAAGACAACCCGTCAGTATAGACACCTGTCATTGAAGATACCTCGTTGTTGAAGACTACCCGTCATTGAAGACAACTCGTCATTGAAGACAACTCGTCATTAAAGACAACTCGTCATTGAAGACAACTCGTCATTGAAGACAACTCGTCATTTAAGACAACCTCGTCATTGAAGACAACTCGTCATTTAAGACAACCCATCATTGAAGACAACTCGTCATTGAAGACAACTCGTCATTTAAGACAACTCGTCATTTAAGACAACCTCGTCATTGAAGACAACTCGTCATTTAAGACAACTCGTCATTGAAGACAACTCGTCATTGAAGACAACTCGTCATTGAAGACAACTCGTCATTTAAGACAACCTCGTCATTGAAGACAACTCTTCATTTAAGACAACTTGTCATTGAAGACAACTCGTCATTGAAGACAACTCGTCATTGAAGACAACTGGTCATTGAAGACAACTCGTCATTGAAGACAACTCGTCATTTAAGACAACCTGTCATTGAAGACAACTCGTCATTGAAGACAACTCGTCATTGAAGACATCTCGTCATTTAAGGCAACTCGTCATTAAAGACAACTCGTCATTAAAGACAACTCGTCATTGAAGACAACTCGTCATTGAAGATCACTCATCGTTAAAGATAACCCGTCCATGAAGATAACCCGTCCAAAGAGACAACTCGTCAAGAAAGACAAAACCTCCTCTGGTTCGGTTAAATCCCAAAGATTTTTCTGAGATAACCTGTCAGTAGAGACAACCCATCAACCTTTTGAAGTTCCAGATTCGATACTTGTATCTAGCCAGGGCATGTCTGTGAGCGAGTGAGTGAAGATCGATCCCTGTAACAGGCCAGGTAATTATCTTTCTTTCTCAGGTACGCAAGTTCTCGCTAAGGAATCTCTTACGCGATCGACACCTAGATGGCATCTATAAGCCCATCCTCCCATTACAGTTCCA
Source organism: Vicia faba (assembly GCA_948472305.1). Taxonomy (NCBI): domain Eukaryota; kingdom Viridiplantae; phylum Streptophyta; class Magnoliopsida; order Fabales; family Fabaceae; genus Vicia; species Vicia faba. The sequence goes on from OX451737.1 coordinate 843,606,752, forward strand.
AATGGCATCTATAAGCCCATTCCCGACAAGGTTCTGTCACATTTCTAGATGGCATCTATAAGCCCATCCTCCTATCCACCATCTTTCCAAATGGCATTTGTAAGCCCATTCCCGCCATGCTGCTGATACTCTACTATGTGAGTGCAAATTTCTGGGCACTCTAGTGTTCAATCATCTTCCACCCTCGGATCACGAAAGGCACACAAGCCAATCTACATCCTCAGGTCTAAGAAGATTGAACAGGGGCAACTGTTGTACCCCAAAATTTGCCCTCCCATATTCTTCAAAGTTTTGGCAAGCATCACCTCAAAAGGTTCAAAGTCTACTCAAGGGCTACACAGTCAACCATCCTCCTAAGCCAGTCAAAATTAGGGTTTTGGTTCTTGCAAGGAAGTTGAGGTTTTCAAGGGTCCAATCAAGTCCCATATGCTCATATACATTGTCAAGCACCTACATGTCAAGTTTCAAAGCTCACAAGGTCAAGTTGCACAGTCAAAAGTCCCATTTGCCTCACAATCAACTGCAGGGGCAAAATGGTCATTTGGCAGTCAAAAGTCAAAAAAATTGGTCAACATCTTATTTTGAAGCCACAATCATCATTTGATCAAGTCTTGATCATGATTTCACAAGAATGGCTCAAAAATCATCAAGGTGTCAAAAGTTTCTATTTTTGGACAGCTGAAAAGTCAACTGTAACTTGACCAAGGCATAACTTTTTCATGGTTCATCATAAAAATCCCATCCAATGCTCATCTTGAAGGGGAAGACATTTCCTACAACTCATTTTCACATTCCAAGCCCAAGAAATGCTCTCACAAAAAGTTATCAATTTCAACATTATAGGTCATTTTCAAAAGTCAACAAAAAGGCACTTTAAGTCAAAGACCATAACTTGAGATTGGTAAATCAAAATGACATGGGACCAAAGGCATTGGTTATAGGACTTCAAGACCTTTCCAAAATGTCCAAGAACATGTTCATATGATCAAAATTGAGCAACATATGAATTGGAGAAGTTGGGAAATTTTTGTGAAATGGCCAAAGTCAACTATCCTTGAAACTTCATTTTTGACAAAAAGGGCCCACTTTTTCCACTTGGTTCAGCTTTTCCATGCCTCCCACGTGTCCTATGATTTATTTCAAGTTTAAAAATTAATTTTTCTATTTTTATTTAATTTTATTTGATTTAATTCATTTTAAATCTTTAAAATTCAAATAAAAATCAAGAAAATTAAATAAGGGATATTTTGTGGTTTGATTAGCTTTGATACACCATAATTCACATGCCAAATTCGTGCAAGACTTATTCCAAGCATGAAATTCAAATTTGAAGCAAAAATGGCAAGATTTCCAATGGAGGTTATGGCAAAATCCAAAACATAATTGCAAGGCTTAAAGGCACACATTATGGGTTGATTCTTATTCATATACACATATGCAAGCTTCTGAGACCAGGGACAAGAGCTAGAACACTCCCAAACGGCCAAACCAATCTCAAAATTTCAAGAGAAAAGTGACAAACTGAAAACCATTGTCCAGTACAATTCAATCTGTCCTTTTGATCCAAACACGTTCCTTACATCCCCAGGGACGATTTGCAATCATTAACAAGTCAAAAACCTCAAGGAATCACTCATCACGCCCCCACGGTTTGTCCAATATTTTGAGAATCGAAACTCCATTTTTATGCCTCATTAATTCATTTTGAACATTGTTATGCATTGCTGACATCGTTACGAAACTTTCTGTATATTTTAATTTGATTATAAGGCTGTAAAACGCAAAGTGTCATTGTTGATTCCTAGGGTTTTCAGATGCTTTGAAATTGGGGTTTTTCTCATAGTGCAAAATTAAACCTCAAGACTTACATGGCCAAAATCAGTGTGACAAGACGAAGCTAAAGCACACCTCGCGCCCTTTTTATATTCAACGAGCGTCTATTCGCTATTTTTAAAATGCTTGCATTTTGTGGGGGTTTAAAACCCCCGCTATGTGTTTTATGTTTACAGGAAAGGTTGAAGACGAAGGCCGTGGCAGCGTGTGATTGGCAGGTTCAAATTGGGCGCGCGCTTTTTCTTATTTCCAGCATATAACGCATTTGTTTATATAATATTTCTTTTCTATTTTACTAACAAACACGCCTAAGTGATGCAGTGGTTGGAGATGTGGCTTGCAATCTTTGGGGCCTGGGTTCGATCCCAGGTCCCCACCAAATTTCATATTATTTTTTTCCCTATGCTTGTGTGCAGCGTCTCATCCAGCTTCCATCATACACCTCATCCAGGAGTCAGCCAAGTGTCCATCAGTGCAGATCCAAGGGCCAAGCATGAGGACCATGGTGCTCTGGAGTCAACAGCGCTCCACTCAATTCCAAAGGTCAACGTGGCTGAAACTTCAATGGGCCACAATTCCAATCAAACACCCTCAAATTCCAGCCCACACCCCCCTTGGGTTTACTCTTCCCTTTTTTTATTTTTGTCATTTTCATTTTTATTTGCCTTATTTCTTATTAACAATTAACATAATTAACATATTTTCATAAAAAAATCAAAAAATAGAATTAACATTATTATTATTATTATTCTCATATTATTTTTGTAAATAAAATATTAACAAATAAATAGTTTAATTAGGCAATTTTAACTTCTTTTCTTAATAATTAAAATAGATTTAGAATTAGGTAAAATTAACTTTTAATTTTATTTATTTTTATTTTATTCCATAAAAAACATAAAAAACACAAAAAATATATTTTCTTTTAATAAATTAATTAATTAGTTTAACAATTAGTTTTTAATTTCATTTAATCACCAAAAAGACCAAAAAAAATTAATTTCTTTTCTTAAAAGGGTCAACACCCTTAGAACATTTCCGATTTAATTTTTATTCGCGCATAGTTTATTATTATGTAATTGCTTTCAAGATTGTAATAGTAATTAGGTTTATTGTTTTTATTTACTTTCCGTACTTATTTACCAAAAACGGGTCTTTGTATTTTTGGCGATGTATAGACCCGCGCCTTGTAATAGCGTAGGATTTATGTTTCTGCCATTTACTTTCCGCACCCCCTAACTGTTAAATGCATGAAAGAATGTATGTAAATAAAATCAATCCGTAGCTCACAAATAACATGTACAAAAACATTAACTGAAAAACAACACACAAAGCACATGCCACTCCTAGGGTACGCTTCACTCGTTGCCTCGAAACGTGGTCATCAAGTATAGGACGTCTTAGAGGTCACCCTTTGTCTAAAGATCCAGTTGCCTCGAAACGGTTGCCTCAGATAAAAGGATCGAGGACGTTAGGGTTACTTCTAAGTTGTCCTACCATTGCTTCGGTGACCATACAGTCCCGATAATCGAATTGACCCGAACACCTCCAACGATGGTGCTTCCTACTTCTCAATAGTGGGATAGCACTATCTAAAGGACTCTTACACAGCCTAATTCCTTAGAGTAGGTAGATTCTCTTAAGTACTTGCTCTTTTCAAAACAAACAAAAACATCTTTTCACACCTCACACTTTCTAAAAGTTTTCAAACAAATTTTTCATACACTCTTGAGGACAGATACAAGAGTTACTTAGAAATTTTTCAAACGAAACTTTTTCAAACCCACACACACATTTGAAAAGCAAACAAATTTTGAAAACATAAGAGCAAGTACCTAAGAGCCCATGGATAACCATGGATAGAAAGGGTGCTAACACCTTCCCTTTCTATAAATCTACCTCCCGAACCGAGAAACATTCTCGAATAAGGAATTTTGCTGTGCTTTTGTCCTTTCCATGTTGGAGAATATAAAAGACGGTGGCGACTCTTGCTTACCGCGACATTTCGTGAAACCAGCTAAAAAACAGTCAGTTTTATTTCCACCGATCACAACAGGTAATTCAAATTCGAATTCCTAACAAAAATAGTTATTCATACCTTGGTACATATTCTTAACTTTTCTTTGTTCAATGCAGGATACTTCGAACATGAATCCTACTGCTTCAACTCCTCCAACTGGGACCATTGCTCCAATCACTTCCTCTCTCCATAGGGACTCCAGCAACTTCGTGCAAAACAAAGGGTCTTCCAACATGGTGGCCCTGACTGGGACTTTGGAGGCACACGATGATCAAGGCACCTCACCTCCTTTGAAGGAAGCAAATGAAGAATCACCCAACAAGTCTAAAGAAAATCCACCAGAAACTTCCCTTCTGAAATCTCCTCTTGGAACTCTTCAAGAGAGTCCAAAAATCACTCATGCTGAAAAGGACAAGACTGATTCTCCTCAAGAGAGTGAAGAAACTGCAGAAGAAAGATCTGGTGAAGACGAAACCCAAAGTGGTTCGGCTGATGAAACGAAGTCTGATGCTAATAGCAGCGAGACCAATACTGTCGATGTAGTGGATCTGTGCGACGAAGGAGAAAGTAATGAGAAAGGCAAGGATGAAGATAATGGTGGTAAGACTAAAGAACCTATGGAGGTTGAAATGGACGTGACTCCTTTGAACATGGAACTTCCCCCAACTTCCCCGCCTCAACTGACTGAAGAGGAACTAGCTCTCCTAAAACACAATGACCCAATTGGGTACATGAAAACTAAATTGGCCCAAAAGGACATCCCTTTCACTAGGGTTGGCACTGGTTCAACTAACAACACATTGTCCCCAGATGCTAGAGCTATACTTCTTAACAAAGTCAGGAAAACAATCCTTAATGTAGACCTATTCAAAGTTCTTAAAAAGGATAGCACTGCTTGCTATACCATGAAGGAACTTCTCACTCAAGTTAACTTCGCAGCTTGCTCCTTGCCAGTCAGCACTATACTATTCGACCTCCAAGTATTATTGGATGATGTGACTGGATGTCTCCTACAAGATGAATTAGCTGCTGCTAAAGTTCAGGAGAAATGAAACGCCATGGATGCTGATTATGAGCGCGCTTCAAAACTTTCTAAAGAGGCTGAAGACCAAGCAACGCGTTTTAAACAGGTGAAGGCTGACTATGAAGTTCGAGCGCGGTCTATTCTCTTTTGGGAAGGACAAATTCAAGAGCTCCAGCAAAAGGTCAAAGAAGCTCAACAACAGCAACTGGCTTACGAAACTGACACAGTTAGTAACCAATTCGAAGAACTTCTTAGCAGGGGCCTTTCTGAAACAGAAGCAGCAGAGCGTGTCAAAGGAGAAGTAACTACTCTGGAAGGAGCGAGACGTTATACCCAGCAAAGACTTGAGTCCTTTAGAAGCACCTTCGCAAGATTGAGAAACAACATTTATTTTTAAATCTTTGCTTATTTGAATTAATTTGAGTCTTTGTTTTGTAATATTTGAACAACGCCATTTTGGCAACGTATGGCACCATTTTGGCATCTCCTTATAATATTTCGACTATGTTGCTATTATTCGAATCTCCTGCAGGCGAGGTCTATATTTTTTCAAATATTTTCCGTTAACCTTTAAGATTCGTTTGTCATCAGTTAACTCTTCGATTTCATACGCATTGTTTGAGAATCTCTTTAGTATTCGAAAGGGTCCTTCCCAATGAAGTGACCATTTACCTAATGTTTTATTCTTCTTGTCCATGGGCAATATGACTTTCCAGACTAAGTCATTAACAGTGAATGTTTTACCTTTCACCCTTTTGTTGTATGCCCTGGCTACCCTTTCCTTTTGCCTCATTAGGATTTCCAATGCATGCAATCTAACTTTGTCTAACTCAACTAACTCATTCATCATCATCTCCCAATATAATGCAGATGGGATCTCATTTTGCCTTTGAATTCGAACTAATTGCAGATGAATTTCCACTGGTAAAACTGCATCATGGCCAAATGTTAGTTGGAAAGGCGTGGTGTTAGTAGCTTCTTTAGGAGATGTTCTACAAGCCCAGAGTATTTGGTCCAAAGTCTTATGCCAATTCTTTGGCTTCTTACCAACATGTTTTTTAATTAACCCTATTATCACTTTGTTTGCTGCTTCGACCTGACCATTTGCTTGAGCATAATATAGCGTTGATGTTAATAATTTAAAACCCATCTCCTGAGCAAATTCCTGCATCTTTCTACCAGTAAACACAGAACCTCGGTCAGTGGTTATACTCTCTGGTAATTTGAACCTATAAATTATCTGTTTCTGTATGAACCCAATAATAGCCTCTTGATCAGCAACTATTAATGGTATTGCTTCGATCCACTTGGTAAAATAATCAATTCCTACTAAGATATATTTCTGTCCTTTAGACGAAGCAGGATTGATCTCTCCTATTAAATCTAATGCCCGTCCTCTAAAGGGCCATGGTTTAATGATCTAATGTAACTCACTTGCAGGAGCATGTTGAATTCCTGCATGTTTCTGGCATTCTTCACACCCTTTAGCAAAATCTATACAATCTTTGAGCATGCTGGGCCAATACATGCCATATCGGAATAACAACCATTTCATTTTATGGCCTGCTTGATGTGCCCCACATACCCCATTGTGGACCTCTGATAATGCTAAGTATGCCTCACCTTCTCCTAGGCACTTCAATAATACGCCTTCCTGGGTCTTCTTGAACAATTCATTTCCCATGAGGACGTATGATAACGCTCTATATTTTATCTTCCTATCAACATTCAATGTTGGGTTTTTTAAATAATTCACAATTGGACTTCGCCAATCTGCATCTGACAAGGTGTCTATGGCTAATACTTCGAATTCCTGCTTGTCAGCACAACCTAACTTTATATTTTCTAAGTCTGATGGTATGAGTCTAGTAGCCATAACCCTTCCTCTTAATTCAGCCAAATCTTCAAATTCTTTGGTGGAAACTTTATACCCTGAAGCCAACTGTGCTAGGTCATTTGCCTCTTGATTTTCTATTCTTGGTATATGTTTAATATCCATGTATTCGAATTTTTTGAGTAGCCTATTAACTATGACGAAATACGTAATCAAATTGTCCTTTATGCATTTGTATTCCTTTGTTATTTGCTTGACCACTAGCTCCGAATCTCCTCTAATTTCGACTCTAGTTGCCCCCAATTCCAACAAAGCTTCAAGTCCAACGATAAGCGCTTCGTACTCAGCTTCGTTGTTCGAGCAACGAGGACCATCTAACTTATACTTGAATTTTGTTGGAATTCCTTCGGGAGAAATTATAAGAACTCCAACACCACTACCATCTTTATGGGTCGAACCATCAAAGTATAATTTCCAAGGTTGCATTTCAACGTAACCCATGACAGTCTCTTCGATCAGTGAATGATCAACAATGAAATCAGAAATTACTTGACCTTTCACAGCTCTTAAAGGCATGAAAGTCAAAGAATACTCTGTCAAGGCCAAAGCCCATTTACCAATTCTGCTATGCATTATTGGTTTCGAAAGCATGTGTTTGATAACATCGAAATGAGATGAAACATGAACATCAACAGGCTTTATATAATATTTAAGTTTCATACAAGAGAAATACAAACAGAGACATAGCTTTTCTATGTTGCTATATCTGGTTTCCGCATCATTCAACACCCTACTTAAATAGTATACGGCTCTTTCGATGCCATTGCTATCTTCTTGTGCTAACATACTACCTATGGTAACTTCAGAGGCGGATATGTACAATCTCATGGGTTTTCCCCATGAAGGTGGAGACAATATAGGAGGTTGAGTGAGATACCTTTTTATATTGTCAAACGCCTCCTGATGTGCTTCGTTCCATTCGAAAGCTTGTCCTTGCTTCAAACGAAGTAACGGAGAGAAAGCCTGGGTTCTTCCATTTAAATTTGAAATGAACCTTCTTAAAAAGTTAATTTTACCTAGCAAAGATTGCAACTCCTTTTTTGATGTAGGTGCTTTCGTTTCTACAATGGCTTTGGTCTTGTTTTGGTTGATTTCGATGCCTTTCTTATGAACCACAAAACCAAGGAAATCTCCAGCCTGCACGAAAAATGCACAATTAAGGGGGTTCATTTTTAAGCCATGTTTTCTCATTCTTTCGAATGATTGGCTCAAATGATGCAAATGAGTTTCTGCAGATACTGATTTGATGACTATATCATCAATGTACACCTGCATAAAAGTCTCAATGAAATCATGAAAAATCGAATTCATTGCCCTTTGATAAGTTGCTCCAGTGTTTTTTAAACCAAAAGGCATTACTACCCATTCGTAGGTGCCTAAGGCTCCTGGACAATGAAATGTTGTCTTAGCAACATCTTCTTCAGCAATAAAGATCTGGTTATACCCAGAGTATCCATCTAACATACTTAAATATTCAAATCTCGTAGCAGAATTTATTAACATTTCTGCCACAGGCATGGAATACTCATCTTTGGGGGTAGCAGTATTTAAATCTCTAAAATCTATGCAAATTCTCATAAAGCCATTCTTCTTAATAACAGGTACTATATTTGCTAACCATTCGACATACCTTGTGGTCCTGATGAATTTGCAGCGCAACAACCTTTCAATTTCAACTTTAATCTTCGTGAGAACTGCTGGTGCGAACCTTCTAGGGGTCTGCTTGATGGGCTTCTTGCCATCCTTGATTGGAAGTCTGTGTTCCACTAGCTCCCTCTTTAAACCAGGCATTTCATCATAGTCCCACGCGAAACAATCTTTGTTTTTCTAAGAACTTCGATCACTTTCTGCTTGAGGCTTGAATTGAGTTTTGTGCTCACGTAAGTTATTCTTTTTGTGTTTTCATCTCCCAAGTTCACCTCTTCGAGTGGATCCTGTGCTAACATTTTAGCACCTGAGTCTGTGGGGTCCTTCTCGAAGCCTAAAGGTTCTTTATCATAAATGGCATCTAGCCTTTGATCTATTTCAACTATTTCTTGTTCTTCAAAGGGTGAGCCTTTTGAGCCATCCCCACCTGTTTTGTTTACTTATGCAGCCATACTATCTACTTCAGCTTCTAAGGCCGCCTTCCATTCGTTCTCAGCCATGTAGGCCGAAATATTTTCGAAGAAGGAGGACTCAATCATGAGCAGGACTATCGAAGTCCCAGCCTGCTGGCCGTCTTTGTGCAGCGCCTTCGACTTCTCCATCTCCCTTGATTATCCTTCGATCCCAATACATTCCATCATGGTGAAGGGTCATGTAATAATGCGCGTTCCTGGTCTCATTGATCTCGTCGTTAGGGGTACAAGGAGCAATTTTGGCTAAGTGTTTGTCATAGTTTCTCTTATCAACTAGGTTGACTGCTGTCATGAAATAGCTTTGGTCAGCTTCGATGTTTTCAACAATGCCATCCTCTCTCCATAATACTAACCTCGGATGCATCGACGAGGGGACTTCTCCAACGCCATGGATCCATTCTCTGCCCAATAACAAATTGTAGTTGGCTTTAGCTTCGATTACCATGAACATAGTGGGTCTGCAGCTTGATCCCACTGTCAAATCCACTTGGATCAGCCCCAATGTCTGGCCTACTTTACCTTCATAGTTTGATAGTACCATATTGTGTGGTTTTATGTCAACATCCTGTATCCCTAACTTCTTCAACATGAAATGAGGCATCAAGTTCACTGCAGCGCCTCCATCCACCAGGACTTTGTTTACGTCATGTGTACCAACTTTTGCTCGAATGAACAATGGCTTTAGGTGATTTTGCATGGCTGGTTCTGGGTACTCGAAGAAGGCATTATGCTCTTCGACAGCCCCATTATCCATCACATAATAGCATATTGGCCTATGTTTCGTCAGGTCTATTGCATCTTCCTCCTCGTGCTCTCCGACTTCAGTCTCTTGCCCAAATTCGCAAGGCAACACAGATACTACATTGCAGTTGATGTTGAGTGAAGATTCCCCTTCTGATTCGAAATTGTCAGTCAGCATATCCTCATCCTCCTCTGGACCTGGCGTATATTCCTTCAATTCGTTTTGCTTTGTTTCAGAGAAAAGTTTTCTGCTAACTGGAGGTTTTCCCCCAGGTTGATTGTTTGGTGCAGGTTTGTTGGTACTCGATTCCTCTTTGTCCTTGCTCGAAGCCACTCCTTTGTCTAACATAGCTTCTCTCTCAGCTTTTCGAACTCTTTGTTGCCTGCGCCATTGTGACCTTGACATAGGGTTCTTTCCCTTGTAGTTTTCCAACCTTACTTCTTCCCTTTTCGCCATATTGAACTGCCTTCTGTACGCCATGGCATGGAGTGCATTTTGTTCATTATTCCTCCGCTTGTCTTTCCCCTTGTCAGCCCTAACTTGTAGCCACTTGTCTGTTGGTACCTCAGCAGGAACTTTGAATGTTACCCTTCGAGCGCCTCTAGGATAAGGGTTATCAGGCCTCCGTTGGGTGTAGTTGTTCTCGAAACGTTGGCCCATCTGACCAGTTTCTCTGTGGTTCCAACATGGGGCGAAAGGGACTATTTCGAAGGTTTCGGCCACTTTCTGATCATATACTGCAGAACATCTTGGACACACTAGGCATTTGGTTTCCCCCTTGTGACAATTAACTAAGAACCCCAAAAGACTTTCTCCAGCCTTAGGGTAGCATCTGAACAGCTGGTTATCCTGGCGCCAGTTGACGCCTGTTTATGCCCTTTGTCTTTTTTCAAAGTCTGCAGCAATTCTCTGATTACAAATGATGTTGCATCTGGGACATAACATCATTACAGCATTCTCTTTGTGGCATAGCATAAGGTAGTCTTTGAGACTGGCATCCCTAGCATATTCATTTCGGAACAAGGTTGCTCCATATTTACCATGTTAACATCCACATCTACTCCTTTGATATCAGTATCTCCCCATCTTGTAGGTTTGATGTCTTCAATTGGGGTCTTTGAGCTTTCTGGGGCGGAATACTTCACCATGTAATCGAACTTTCCGCTGGGCTCCCCCAAGGTATCCTATATTCCTTTCTGAGGAAGAACTGGCAGTGTGATATGTACTTTCTCCAACTTTCGCCTCAGGCTTTCAGTAGCCTGTGTCAAATTTTGTTTTTGGTTCTCCTGGCCTTCAGTAGCCTGGATCTCTTTCGAAGCAACCAAAGGAACTGCTTCGATCAAAGCTTCTTGTTCCTTATGGAAGTCCTCAGTAACTTCCTTTTCGACTTCAACTAACACGTAGTTTTCATCTTCAGTGTTTTCCTCTTCTGATGGAGTGTCACCTTCATTTGCTCCAACCATATTTATCTCTCCAATGTATGCAGGTTCAGAGTAATTGGTGTCAGCAACATCTAAAGGGTCATCATCCACTTTCATCTTTGGCTTGTCAGTGAACCTTAATCTACCATCCTTGATTGCATTTTGAATCAGATCCCTGAAAAGAAAACATTGTGAGGTTTTGTGGCCTAAGAAACAGTGATACTTACAAAACCCTCTTTTCTTTCTTTGATCTAAAGGTGGTAATTTGACATTCGATGGCACTATTAGTTGGCCATCTTTGACAAGCAAATCAAAAATTTCATCACATTTCGTTACGTCGAAGGTATACACCTTCTTTGGGAACTTGTCACTTTTCTCATTTTCAATAATTTCTTTCCCTTTTGTGGGAACTAGTAATTTACAAGAGTAAGGTGGAGCCTGTTTCAATTCAGCGAGATCAATTTCGACCTCTTCGAATTCAGGGTAATCTTCTTCTTCCTCAGTTTCGACATAGGAAACCCTTTCTTTCTTGTTATTTTTAAAAACCCTGGCTTTCTCGGCCTTTAGTCTTTCGACTTGTCGAACCCTGTCTGCTAATTGGGCCATATCCCTCAAGTATTGTGTATCTAATTTCTTTCGAATGGAGTAGTCTAGGCCACCAGCAGCCATTTCGACTAACTCATGTTCAGGAACTATTGTGAAACATCTAGACTTCAAGAGTCTGAACCTATTCAGATAATCATCTATGGGTTCATTAAACTTCCTCTTGACACTGGCTAGCTCTTTCAGACTTATTTTAGATTGTCCCATGTAGAATTGTTCATGAAATAATCTCTCCAAAAGAGTCCAAGTATCTATGGATCCAGGAGGCAATGTGGTGAACCATGTGAAAGCGTTCTTAGTTAGGGAACTTGGGAAATATTTAATCCTAAGGTTCTCATTATTTGCTATGTCTCCTGCTTCGGTCAGATACCTGGCTATGTGTTCGACTGTTGACTCATTGGTGTCTCCAGTGAACTTTGTAAATTTAGGGACCTTATATCCCCTTGATAAATCAGTGTGCATCACATAATCTACTATGGGAGAGGAATAGTTTGGCCTTCTAATTCCTGTATTGAGACCGTTTTGAGCCATAATCCTTTCTATCATGGTGGTTAAATTATTTTCTGCCAAGATGTTGTCATTTCGAATTCTATGAACGACTTCATCAGCATCTTGGTGTCGACCCACCATGACAACTCCTCTAGGTTGTTCTTCTCGAAACTCTGGGACTTCTAACCTTTCGACCCTTGCCCCTGGTTCTATAACTCCCCTTTGTGGTTCCTCTCGAATCAATGGGGCTTCTTGTCTTTGTGCCCTTGCCCCCAAGTTAACCCCCTCTCTGGCTGGTCTATAGGGTGGGTCATCAGCAATTTGTTCTATGATGGGTATGTTCGCTCGAACCAACGCCTGATTCTGCCTACGCCTTTCTGGCGGAGCGAAAAAATCTGCTATTCGACTCATGTTGCCCGCGTTTTCTCTGTTGGTTACAGTTACATTTTGTACTATTGGGGCAAAGATTTCTTGCATAGTCTGCGCTAACACTCCTATCATATTATGGTTACTATCATCCATTAATTGTCTAAAGGCCATCTGATTTTCTGTGGTTAAGATAGGCAGTGTATTATGACCTACTGAACCTTGGGTATTTGCCATAAATTGGTTGGCCCCAGATCTGGACCCAAATTGTGGTGATGAATTTGATGTGGAATTCTGCAAACCCGCCATAAAAGATGTTGGCATCCCATAAGAGGGATTTCTGGGTCTAATGCCATCGAAACCGGGTGGTCTAGTTGGTGGTGGGGTGGCGAAATGGGTTTGTGTCCCTGATGGTGGGACAAATCCCGCAGGATAACCAGTGGTCCCTGTATTTCCTAGGGTCAAACTGTTGGTTGTCGTGCCACTTGCTCCATTTGTGGCCATACTACTGGTAGAAGATGCAACAGACTGTGCATTCATAGGGATCGCATTAGACGTCCCCGTCGAAACAGACGTATTGGTGCCTGTTCCATGTGGGGCATTTTGTTCCCCTTGTTGATTGCTTGGATTAGACATCCTACTACTACGTTTTCTTCTGGGTAAGGGTTGGTTACTATTAGTTGTTTTACCACTTCTAAGGTTCATATAACAGCGAAATTGATACTCAGAAAAGAACTTACACAGCGAGATTATATCCTAAAAATCTTTACTTTCGACTTTCTTAACAACGGGTCCCACTGGGCGTGCCAATTTGTTCACAGTGATTTCTGGTAAACAACCGCTAGTCTTCCAAACTATCGAATAAACTTAATTACTGTTATTCAATTTCTCTGGTAACTTGCAGGATCGACTAGATTGATCCTATGGGACATAGTTGTTTGGCTAAATCTAATTGTAAAACTGGTATTCATATTTAGGACTTCTAATTAAAGTGTTTCAAAGACATCCAATCCACTTCGATTACTACACTAAATGATTCGAAGGATAATTTCTATATGATATAAGGAATGTTCATTAGAAAAGTAAAAAGACTTAAGGTTGGGTAAATGGCAGGATTAAGTGAGTGAATGTAAAAGTTGTTGAATGTTTAAAGGATTCGAACATAAGAAAAGCGTTTAAATGCAGAAAGAAATAAATGACTCTAAATGTAAAAGCTTTAATATAAAGGCATGAACGTAAAATTGTTTGAAGCACAAATGAAATGGAAATGAAAGACAAAACTGGAAAATATAAAGAGTTTTCATTGAATTGTAAATGTTGGTGTTATCATACGTACATCTTTCGAGCATTCGTTTCCCTATCCATGCGGTATTTTGAATGTTTACTGAATTTGTACAACAGATATGACACCCCGAAATCCTAACACTAAGACCTCTATTTATACTATTTCAACCATAACGGTCTTGCTATCAGAATCTGCCATGTTCGAAGCATGCAGAGCATTACCTCCCTCTAGCCTCCATGCGTCCTCGAACGCTCCAACGCTTATGTATTTGAATTTCCAATATCCCGCTCACGTTTGAATTTCAAACGCCTTGGAACCTTCGTTTCGAATTCGTTTCAAAGGTTATTTTCGAAAACAACCTTCACAAATATAATCTCATCATTATTTCGAAAATTCTTTAGACTTACACTCCACAACTATCATTCGAAACCTTGAACTTTAATATTTCCATTTGAAAAAACAGTCTCTTCCATTCCAAACCATAAAACTTGCTTTATTCAAACAAAGCCCAATCATTTCATTTCGAATCACAATATCAAAATCTTCAGCCAACACTTAGCAAAACAAACAAATATAAGATCATAGTCCTTCGATGACGCTATTCAAAATTTCCTTACAAAATGATCTTAGTCCCTCAAAAAATGCTAAGATACTTTGCAATATTGCTAATCATGACTATATGATGACCAACGCATGTCCCGTTTACATCTAAAGATAGGATTGCTTACCAAATCAATGGTAAGACAACAATATCAAAGGAAAAGAAAATGAACAAGAAAGACATTTAAGTAGGTAGATTACTTTTGGTTACTTGCTCCATTTCAAACAAATATCCTTGCTATTTTCAAAACAAACACACACATTTCAAAACATCTTACAAACTTGAAAACATTTTCAAAAAGACAAACATCTTTGTATACATTCTTACGAACGAGAATCATTACAAAGATTGCCTAAACAATGGCCTCTTTTACAAAATACTTTCAAAAAACCATACAAAGCAAAATTTCAAACAAAAGCAAGTGATCTAGCAAGTAACTAAGAGCCCATGGAAAACCATGAATGAAAAGGGTGCTAATACCTTCCCTTTTCATAATCTACCCCCCGAACTCAAGAAACAATCTCAAAGGTCTTTCCTGTGTTTTTTTACCTTTCCTTTTGGATAAAAGAAAAGTCGGTGGTGAATCTTGCTAACCGCAACATTTGCGATAAAACACAAAACCTTCAAGTCAGT
The DNA here is from genome assembly GCA_948472305.1 of Vicia faba. Classification (NCBI taxonomy): domain Eukaryota; kingdom Viridiplantae; phylum Streptophyta; class Magnoliopsida; order Fabales; family Fabaceae; genus Vicia; species Vicia faba. The sequence continues at coordinate 843,621,783 of OX451737.1, forward strand.
TCTCCCACCGTATCACACATAAGTACAAAGATAAAATTAAAGCGGACATTTGTAGCATGTTTGACACCTCTAAGAAACAATTACATTCTCATGTTGTTTTACAAGCAAACATCACCAACACCAATTAACTTATGCACCCTGTCATTACCCATATTCAACACTCCAAATTCACTAAAAGTATAAGATGTGAAGAAATCCTTCCTTGGTGTAACATGAAATGTAGCACCGCTGTCAAATATCTGCATGCTCTCATCTGATATTAGATTTGAAGACTCATGATAACAGAGAATAACAAGATCATCACTAGTAGCAGTAGTAACACGATCATCATCATGATCTTCATGATCTCTTTGTTTATACTTAAATTTCTTGCCTTTGTTATCCCTTTTCCACTAATAACAACACTTCTATATGTGTCATGTTTTATGACAATAATGACACTCCATATTCTTTTATCGCGAATATGACTTGCTTCTTATATTCTCTCTATCACCCTTCAGTTCCTTTTTCTGTCTTCTCCCCTATTTTTAGTGATAAGTGCATCATATTTAGACAAAGAACCACGCGTATTCCTCCTCATATCCTCATTAAGAATGTCACTCTTAGTCGTTTTCAAAGAAGCAACACCTCTAGAAGCAGAACTTGTGATAGAAACCCAAAACGTCTCACAAGACTCTAGTAAAGATAGCAATATCAATAATCTCAAAAGTTCATCATCAAATTTGATACCCACTCTTGACATCTGATCAATGAACCCTTAAAATTCACTCAAGTGTTCTGAAATAGAAGTTTTCTCCATATACTTCAAACTTATGAAGCTATTCAACAAAAACACTTTATTATCCCGTGATTTAAAGGCATACAAGGACTCTATCTTCTCCCACAAAGTTTTTTCATGTCAATAGGATTATAAATAATGTCTTCTATATATTGTAGAATAAAGTGACATACATGTAAATGTTCAAACTCACATTCTTCATCAGACACAAGATTTGGCTTTGCAAAACTATAAATCGGTAAATACAATTTCTTCACAAATAGTAAGTATATCATCTTACTCTTCCACAAATAGTAATTAAAATCATTCAACAATAACATCTTCATGCCTGTATTTGGCTCAATTATTCAAATAAGTAAAATAGTTCATAAGCAAGAGCTTTGATGGAAAATTAATGCATAATAATAAACCAATACACAACAGAAATAAAAAATTTCAAACTTGTGAGAACCTATGAGGATCAACAACAAATATATGACAGCAAATCAAATAAATAAAAACACAAGAGAACACCAATATTTTAACCTAGAAAACCCTTAATGTGAGAGTAAAAACCACAGGTTGTCTAGACCAAAGAAATATGGAGTTTCAAAGTGATTCACAAACTAGTGCTAACAACAACAAAATCATAAAGCAAACTAGCATACGAATCAGAAACAAGAAGTTGAAAATACCAAAATTTGCAGCTTCCCTGAGAAGCCAATATCTCTCGCTGTAAGCTTCGTTTTACATATCTGAACGGTCAAAACGTAGATGCATGTATTGTGACCATGTCCTCTAAAAATAAGCTCGATCAAACGGTTAACGAATATGAAATTACTAATTTACTAAGATTGGTTGCAGAAAAACAGGGATTGATTTCTCTCCTTTTTTTATCTCTTTTGAAGCTTATTTTAATCTCTCTCTCTCTCTCTCTCTCTCTCTCTCTCTCTCTCTCTCTCTCTCTCTCTCTCTCTCCCCTTAAAATGACCCTCTCTACTTAAAATAAGTGAGACACAAATGAACTAACATATTTGAGCATTTCTCCATATAGGAAGGGAGCCCAAACCTATAGTCCGACACGAGTTAGGAAGACAACATAGACTACAAGTCTTATTCTGGCCACATCAGATCAGACTTTAGAAGCTACTGCTCCTGCCTGGGCCGACGTCCACTTTGTAATGGAAACTGTCGATCCGAAAAGTGAAAGACCTAAATATTCTACAAAGCAATGGGAATTGTCGGATCAAAGACATAAAAGATCTAAGAGCAGTTGTCCCTCAAGGTACCTCAAACTCAAATACACGTTAATCTATGTCTAAATACTTAGTATTTTCAACCGTCACTAACTTGAACGTTCAAACGTTTACAAGTACTCCCCACTAAACTCCATCATCGAAGTATAAACAATACTTTTTAATTGTTTTATAAACCACATCAATCTTCTCAAATGAAAATATAAATTATTTTAAAACGGTTTGAAGAAGTTAGGAATTTAAAACTAGTTAATTGTTTTATAAACCACATCAATCTTCTCAAATGAAAATATAAATTATTTTAAAACGGTTTGAAGAAGTTAGGAATTTAAAACTAACTTTTTAGTGTAAGAAAACCTATAAGATGGGATCAATCTGACGAGGTGGATTTGGTGTGTCACCATGACTTGTCATTAGCCTACATCAGAATCAGATGAATCAGACTTCATTCTATATGGACCCCATCCCCATGTGCAACTCAGACCCACCCACCTGATTTCCTTCCATGAATATGTCTATTTGTTCAATAATACTCAAGTAGCCTCTTTTCTCTCTCTATTTATTTGTTTTTCTCCTCTTTATATTATGCCATGCATTTCATTTACATATATAATAATCATCCTCAATTTATAGACTATAAAAACAATGTACGTACCAAACATCAAATTCATTAACCAAAAGTGTCCAAACAATTTAATATGTAGTAATATATCGTACATACATAAAAAGACTGAACGATATATCATAAAACAATAACTAGTTCGATAATGTGAACGTGGTGAAAAATTTATGAAATGCAACATGCATTTGGATTCTCATCACTGAATAGTTGAGGTGGTGGTGGCATTCGTTCAACCACATAGTATGGTTGGTAATAGTTATAGTACATCATCCTCTTCATGACACCTTCATCATCAACTCCATTTTCTATTTCTTTAATTTCATTCTTATTATCTTCTTCACCAACCTTTTCTTTCTTTTCTTCTGGTTTAGCTTCTTCTGCTTCAGCTGGTTTCTCTTCTTCTTTCTTTTCTGGTTCTGGTTTAGGTTCTGGCTGTGGAACTATTTTGGCTTGCTTTTTGGTTCGTCTATAGACATATTCCACTAAATTGTTTGCATCCATGGTTCCTGTCACAGTAACCTTCCCTGTGCTAAGATCTGTCTCTACTCTTTGGACTCCTGCATTAGTTAACAAATACACATTTTTCACATCATATGCATATAATTGGACATCTGGAGCGTGAAAATAAATAGTGGATGACCCGATAGTGGAAACGAGACTCTAATACTATATGTTAAGAAATTTGGTTGGCTTAACTCATTCCTACAAAACTGTCTTGTAGGACGACGATTGTCCCCACTTATAAACACATGTTCATACCATATATTGTTCGACGTGAAACTCATAACAGATTGCGCTGAAATAAGGAGACAAGTGGTACCTCTCATTTTGAGTATCTTCCCTTTGAGCTGCTCAGCACAGGCCTCACAGTGCATGTTAACATTAAGCTCCACAGTAACTGGTTCACTAACCTGGAACAGAAAACTAATTAATTAATTATTATTCACTAACTATTTAGATTAGAACTAATCTAGCTTTTAAATTTGAAATCAGAAGTGAGACCTGAGAAGTAACAACTTCTGGTATAGGTTCTCCTTCTGCTTCAGGCAATGGAGATATAACTTTGGACATTCTCTTTGTTTTCTTTGTTATAATATTGCAGATTGCTTGAGGCTCCACTATTCCCTTTATCAATACTTCATTTTTAGTCATATCAATCATCACTCCTTCAACTCCTGTTAGAACATAAACACAAATGAAAATGAATGCTCATGAATGACCCGTGGATTAATTAAATAATCAAAAGCATGCAACAAGATGGATTATACAAATATGAACCTCTCATTTTCATAATATATTTCTCAATTTTCTTTGCACATCCCATACAATGCAAGTCTACAAACAACACACATGGAGATGGTGGTTTAGGCTCTTTTTCCTCCTCTGGTTGCTCTTCTTTCTTCTCTTCTACCGGAGTTTCCTCTGGCTTCGACTCTTCTTTGGGTGGCTCCTACCCAATTCAAAGAAGAAAAATTATAGTCTGCCGTATTACCTCAAAAACATGTAAGCAAAAATTAAGGCTTACCTGTTTCACTTCCTCACCCATTGCTATACGAATAGAGAGAATGAAAAATAGGAATCAAATTAGTATTCTAAGTTATTTCAGAAGAAAAGAGGCCTCAGCATACAAGATGGAGAGAGCTAACAAACAAGTATATAGAGAAGGCAGTTATGTCACAAGGAAAGTGTTTGTAGGAGTGTGGTTGATTGGCATATAAAACTAAATTGTTATTCTACAACACATGCTGTGTTACTAAGAAACTCTTAGTTTAATATTTCTTTTTGAACTCTTTTCAAATTTTAAGGTTGAGGGAAGAAAGGAGGGAAACAATAGAAGCATGGTTACTAGATTTATAGACAAAGAGAGTGATGTTAATGGTAGAAAAGTCATGTAAGGGAAAAGAGAGAGGAAATTAAAGAGAGGTTTGAAAATGATAATAGTGTCATTATCCACCGACTGAGTAGATTTTTCATGACAGTGGTGAGGTGTCATTGAGTCACACATGCATGGCATGTGTGTAAAGTGTTGTTAGTTTATTATGACAACCTGGACAACTATGTAGTTTTGTGGATTACCTTACTACTTAGGTATGGATCTTTGATTTTTGTCCAACAAAAAAGGTATATGTGGGGGATCTTTGATGTGGACGTCCTTGTGAATCTACTTTTATCTATCTATGAACTATTCATCCATTGTATGCTAACTAGTGTGATGGCTTGGTTTGGTAAATTTCTTCTTTAGTCATATAACAAAGCCAAAACCAGCACCTGTAATTTGATTCTTTCTAAACTGTAACTGATTGTTCTCAATAGTTTTGAAAAGCTTTTTGAGTTGTTTAATGCATACTAGTACATTTGACGTGGAGATGACTCAATCTCCATGTAACTTGTGGGTAAAATAGGGTTTCTTTTAACATGAAAAAGATAACTTATGAACAGAGATCCTAGTGGAGTAGTGGTCCCTTCTTTTGTTAGTTTGGTTTGGTAAAAAAGAATTTGGACGGTTGCATTTGGAATGCGATCATACTCAACCATGTATTACCATTCCTTGGTACAAAATGTGTCTGTTCAACTGTGATGAATTATACTTTTCGACAATAACTGTCACATTTTCTTGTTAGATATGAGTGTATTCACCATCATCAAAATACAAAATAGAATAAAATAGTTTGGAAGATGGGTTGGGCCGGCCACAAGCCCAAAAGGGAGGCCCAGCCATCAGTCCAAAGTCATTCCACCAGGTCGTTGAAGGTGCAGTACAACCCTACTCTGAAGCCTCACACTGGATCCACACCATAGACTGCTGCCTACCGTAGATATCATCAGACGACCTCCCACATTCCACGCCGAGAAGCAAGGGACGTCCATAACTGTTACTCATATATAAGGCACCCCACGTGAAACCTAAGATATTCTCTGAGAGATAACTAACATTTAATCTTCATTCTCTTACTGATTTAGGTGTCGGAGTGTTAATCTTACAGATCCACCCTGCGCCACCACACCGTAGACCAGCTCCACCGCATCTAGACTCTACTTCACCATTTCACCGCATTTTTGCTTCCCTAGCGGAACAGAAGAGATGCACATAATAGATTAATATTACATTGAAACATATTTATTTTGAATTTTTTTAAATGTGACAGTTATCGTGGAACATAGCAAGTATTATTATTAGAACTCTTGGCTTACAACCATTTGCTCATCAGTGTCACACTGTCATGTGGGCATTGCTTTGTTGGGAGACACTGTCACATATTATTAAGCTTAAGAAACGACCACCAGATTCCTTGTGTCCACTCTATTATTTACTTTAGGTTAGAAAGCTAAGCAAAACTATTCATAGGATCTGGCCGAAGGGCACTTTCAAGTTTCAATTCTAAAGAGATAATGGCCGCCACGGAACGGTAGACATCAGTTTTCTGTCGATATATGCAAACCATGCAATATTCTTGAGTTTTCTTTTTCCTATTTGTAGTGTGCATCATGTAAAATGTTGCTGTCAGTGTTTTTGATCAGTAAAATAAATTCTTCTATTTTATTGAATTACACTTTAGTCAGTAGTATCATTTCAACAATTCTTGCAGAATAAGAAATCTACCAATCCCTGTCAAATGAGGAGAAGTATACACTTTCCTTGTATATACAGAATCTTAAGTGCATACGTGATACATCGGTAACGATAAAAAGAGTTTTACTAAAAACTATGCTCACTTAAATACAACTCAGCGACAGCAGTGTGCAGAGCTGCTCCGATTGAAAGAACTTCCTCATCAAGAAAGAAAAATGGAGAGTGTGGGGAGTGAAATGATCCTGCTTTCTCATTTCTGATTCCAATTGAAAACAATGTTCCAGGAATCACTTCTTGATAAAACGCAAAATCTTCACCTGCCATCAACTTCTTTGCTTCATGGACATTGCCTGTACCAAGCAGAAGTCTGCCAACTCTATCGACATGTAGATGTAAGACTTTGTCGTTGACAACAGAAGGATATGGTGTATGGTCTTTTTCCATGAAATCAACATATGCTTTACATCGATGTACACTTGCTTGTCCTTCAATAACCTGTAATTATTCAACAATACCTGCTATTAAAATATATGGAGCAGAAGTGCATAAGCATTAAGTTTACTATTCAACTTCCTGTTACCATAGACCGAAACTTATGAACGGACAAAAGGAAGCACTAAAATTCAGCCAGTAAAACAGAACTACTAATGATATCTACACTGATCTATAACTCTTTTAATCTCTGTCTGAAATGGTAAATGCTTTCAGTTGTCTGGCTCCTTAGAGTACCTCCAAACTGTACATAGGACGGGATCACGTTTAATGCGTCTTTGACATAAGTAATAGACAGCACCTATAGCCAATATATGATGATGGTCATATTTCACCATGACATCAATTTTGGCATAGTTAAATCGATAATTAAATGGATAAGCCTTAGTTAGTGAAAGTCAAGATGGAGAGTAACACATACTTGACTGTGAAGAGGATCAATTTCCCTTGAGACAAGCTGTTGCAGGGCCAATATTGCAAATGATGTAGCCAGCACTGGATCTACAGTCATGTGCGGGAGTGCAGCGTGACCACCTACTCCTACAATCTTTGCTTCAAAAATACATCCAGCAGCTGTAAAAGGACCTGGAATCGATGCTATGGCTCCGGTAGATATCATAGCATCAATATGAAGAGCAAAAATTGCTTCAACGTCTTGAAGAACTCCTTCTTTTATCATTTGTGAGGCACCTTTAGCTCCCTCCTCTGCAGGTTGGAAAAGAAGCTTCACAGTTCCCTTTAATATCAATAACAGAGAGTACAGGGTCAATCTTCAAACAACATATTTAACTTTTGAGGAGTTATGCAAGTGTTAGAATCAGAGCATCAAATACCTCAACAGAAGAAAACATCTACTTACATTTTTCTGAACCTGTGATTCAACACTAGGTAAAAGATAATTCAGTTGTTACAATAGTAATATCTATATTTAATTGATTTATTTTTGTTAAGAAATGGGGTTTGTCCCTAACTCATCCAAACCGGCTCGTAGGATGAGGATTGCCCCTATTTATAAAGCACATGTTCCGGTCATATATTATCCGATTTGGGACTCAGGGTTTGATATCTGGAGCGTGGAAATGAATGATAGGTGGTATAATATCATAAACCAGATAGCAGGTGGCCTACCAGATTTTAAACTCTTGATAGCATGTTAAAGACTTTGGTCCGGCCTAACTCATCCCTACAAATCTGACTTTAAAATCAACTTGTTGGGTGAGGATTGCTCCTATTTGTAAGTATATATTGTCAGATGTAGGACTCTTAGCAACTTTATCCTAAAGGAACTCAATAGTTAGCTAATTCAGCTTTTGGGCAGTATTCAGGAAAGCAGAAAAAGGTTATTTATTGATCAATAAGCTGTAGAAGATGAAACAAGTAGAGAATACCAAAGCTCTGAAAACCAAGTTATAAGAATGCAAAGGTTGATTTAATAATTGAAAACAAAAACATAAAAGAAGATTAGAAACAGATAATTTGAAAAGACCCTTAAGCTTATCTTTGCGCTGATTAAGCAACTTTGCAGCCCAAGTAGCATATTAGCATGAGCATCATGTCCACAAGCATGCATTCTGCCATCAATTTTGCTCCTGTATTCCCAGTCAACAAGCTCCTAAACAAGCATCACCAATATCAAATCAAATATTCAGTTATTAGAACCAAACACACGCTATAGAGGCTAAATTGGGGTAACCTTCAAGGGCAGTGCATCTATATCAGCACGAATAACGATGATGGGAGGAGAACCAGAACCAATATGTGCAACTACACCAGTTTTGGCAACTGGGTATGTATAAGGTATGCCAAGTTTGTCAAGTTCACTGCGAATAAGAGCACTTGTGTTATGTTCTTGAAAGTCAATTCTGGGTGTTGATGAATCTTCCTTCTCACTGAAACCAACCAATCCTTTTCCTTTTGGGCTGAACTTAGAATCTCTTGAGCATACGAGTCATCTTCATCACCCTCACACCTCACCACAGTTGAAATGCATGAAAGAAACACAACAAGAACATGAATGGCTGCCATCAAATGTTGTCTCTTCTCTCAACACTCATACTCTTTCTTTTACTCTCTTTCAAACTTCTAAGCCACTCGTTGACCCTAGACCCTAGTTTATCATGGATTCTTATTTTTTTCACCTTGAAATATATAAGATAGTTCAATCAGTAGTTATGTCATGACATCAAATTAGGGTGCGGATTTAAACATGCGAATGCAACTAAACTACTTTATATATATAAAAGGAAATACTGACAAAGATATTTTAAATTTTAACATAAATGATTAACTAGTTTGAGCAAAATATTTAGTTTGGTTTGGTGCCATGTTGTTTTTCCTTTTGTTGAGTTGTAATTTTCGTTAGTTTGTTATATGATAACATCCTAGCCTTTATATGATAACATCCAAGCCTATATAGAAGGTTAGGTACTTTGATGTATGGTATGAAGAATAAACAGAATTTGTTAGGAGGATACCTACTTCTAAGAAAGATACCTAGTTTGTCATTTCATTCTCTATCAATGGTCCTTTAATTGAGTGTTCCACCATGGACGAGGTTGATTCTTCTAAAAAGGACATTAAAACAGAAAATGTTATATCGACCTTAAGTCTGTGTCTCGTCAATTCACTCTAGCTATAAGATATTGTTTGTTTTGAGTTTGATAATCCTCAAAATTTTGTCCTTTAAAAAATGAGTCTTGTCGGATTGAGAAGTATGTGTATTGTATATAAACTATTTTTAACTTCGAATGTGGAACTATTTTGCCCAATATATAACAGTTGCTCCTTAGTTGGGGCTAAAGGGCAGGGAACAAACTTTGAGTTTCCACATACAGCGTCACTATTCCGTTAAAAAACCTAAAATATATGAAGCAATAGAATAGAGTTTTCATACTGTGGAGAGGGGATGCAATTACAAAATTAACACTTCAATGCTCATTTCAATGAATGAGCAACAAAGAAGTAGAGTAAGTTATAGTTAGAACATGCTTTGGATCTCATGTGGAATCCCTTATATATGAAGGGCGGTTAATAGTAATTCCCCAGGTCTCATATTACACCTCTGGCTAGTACTCCGTTATACATACATTCTATCTAATTTTAGACCCCCAATTACCTACATTGTATCTCATTTAGTCGGTTTTGACATCCATATGTAGATTTTCAAAAATCCAAGTTTTGAGTTTTAATGGGCATTAGATGATTAGAGGTTTCACACTGCCCCTTCCTAAATAGACGGAAGAGTGCTCAGTGGATGTTTGTCGATGCTATTTCGAATTGCAATTTTAATCCATCCCTTATATCAAAATGAAGAATGAGAACATGAAATTTAAAAGGTGAAATTGAAAGAGAACTTAGAATGAAGAAACTGTTTAAGCTTAATATACAATAACAGAGTCCACAGACTAGCCAACTGGGTGATAGTGGACGAAAACATATTATACACCAACTAAATATATGCAGACACGCATATATGAGTTATCCGCAAATCTAAGGAAGTTATAAACCCTACGTGCCTCCTTTCAACTGGTCCAAAAAAGAAATGGACAAATTACAAAGGAATGATCTGCAAGCAGTTCAAAATTTAATACATCCCCGTATGTTAGTAAAAGCTACTAATGAAACCAGTACAGAGGCAGAAACTACAAAAACGGAAGACCACAAGGCACAGTTGGAGGAAGTCTTTGATCTGAAAGGCGCCCGCGCCCTTCCTAGCAATAAAGAAATATTTCTGGTGATAACTGACTTGGATGCCTTCCTCTTTTTATATGTGTGATTAGTTCCGGTAGAACTTTCATCATCGGCAGCATGATTTTCTGCAGCTTTCTTCTCCTGCAAAAGAGAAAAAAACCTCACAACACATGCAGAGACAACCTCTTAGTCATCATGCAAGCAAAATATGAAAAATATTTTCTTACCACTTCAATGATTGGTTTTGAACTACGCTGTTCTTTTGTACTACTCCCTTTTGAGCCATGTCTAGGATCTGACAAACGAATTCTCCTTTCAGCATTACCTTGATTGAAATTTGGCTTAAATTGTTCGTCTCGTGCCGGCCGGGCCCTTCGGATGATTCCACTTTCACCACTTGTAAATGTATTATTATAGTTTCTAGGTTGATCATATGCATTGATGTTGTATACTTCACCAGAATTAACATTGGAAGGAAAAGTAGCCTGGAAATTGTTTTGCAATAATACAACATTGCTCTTTTGATCATTGCCATTATAGTCAAAGGTGCGGTAAAATGATGGTGTTGTCGCGAAAGGAATCCTTCTGTCCATTACCTCGGGAGGATAAGCAGCTTGCGTACACTACATAAAATAAGATTTACTTTTATAAGGGAGACACCACAAAATCATATTTAATTCTTAGAGCTGCCACTGGAGATTAGGCAACTACTTCATGTTATTATCATGGCAAAACCTGCTCAAATTGACACAACAGTAAATAGCGTTGGAGCTGTTACTTACAGTCATCATATTGGCAACTTCTGCGTCTGAGTCACTTCCTGAACCATTGTCCTTAACGCTTAACAAGCGAGGGAAATTCTGCTGGTAACTACTAGACTCCTCACAGGGAACTTGATCCCAATTAAGATTTGAATCTAAAAAGTCTGAAATATTTAACTCATTGGTACCATATTGAAACCCACATTGACCGTCTGATTCACTGTTTGCTTGATAATCAAATTCAGGTGGCATATAAACTGGCGAGAATATCCTGTCATCTAATAATAGACAATCTTTCGAGTTATAATATATGTCAAAGTTCAACGCATGATCCTCCTGCAGGAAATATCAAGTATAAAATCAGGGGAAAGAAAATAGTGATAATATATTATAGCTTAGTTAATCAATCTAACCTCTGCAGCTAGTTTTTCAATTTGTTTTTGGACATCATGGGCATAATATCCATCACTAGGGCAATCAACTAAGGTTATAGCCTTGGATATTGTTTCCTCAGAGATATCGGGGATAACAGCCAGCTGCTTTTCCTCCTCTGTGACCTGTGAGGTGGAAGCTGTAATAGGAGCTGGAGTAGATTGTATTTCTTCTGGAGAGTAATTGGCAGCCATAGGGGCTGAATTAGTCTGCTCCACTTCTCCACAGTTCGATGCTTCAACGCTCTCATCGTTTTTCTTAAATAATCGACATAGAACATATGGACTCTGATACAAGTAAAAAAAAAAAATTAACTGTTATCATATTCATACTATTCATACAGTAATTGGCAATAAGAGAATACAACCAACCTGTCCTGGGTTGGTACCATCAAGCTCCTGCAGGGTGGGACGATACTCATGCATAACCCAATTAGTCCTCTTACCTTTAGGTGCACGGCCGCTGTAGAAAACTAAAGTCTTCTTCATCCCAATCAAGAGGGTTCCAGACTTGATTTTCCGATCCTTGCCTGTTGCCTTCCAATATCCATGAGTTGTTGCTCTGTTCAATCTATGTCCATTCGGATACTTCCGATCCTGAGGACAGAAGAAGAACCACTCCGGATCCTTGTTTCGTATCACTGACAAATCTACAACAAACCAAACACACCAACAGAAAAAAATCAGCCAACAGAAAAACAATTCAACACATCTATTTAAACAACAAAAACAGTCTAAAGTCTTTTTGGATAAATAGTTCAATTAAAAGCTAATAGCATAAGCGCTTATCATATAAGTGATTATCTATAAGCTACTCCTATAAAATAAAGTCAAATTATTCGCATATAAACTATAAGTTGTTTTTATAAGGTCTAAACAAGAGCTTATGAAAATAAGCTAAAAAGAACTTTACCAGATCAAGTGAATATAATTCATGTAAAAAAGAAAAGAAAAATACCAGGCATATCCCAGGGTTCCCATTTGCAGACATCAATTTCTCGGATAACCCAAACCTCTTCACCATTTCCATTGATCTTCGAACGTAGATAGTAATCGATAAGCTCCTCGTCGGTAGGTCGGAATCGGAACCCTAACGGTAGCGAATTCAGCGACAACACCGCCGTACCATCATCCAGCGACGGACAACACTCAAGAGAGCCCATAAAATTAAAAAAAAAAAAAAAAAAGGAGAGAAAGTTTGAATGGATCGTGGAAGAAGTATTATAAAAAAACGAAAGCGATTCAGAAACTAAGAATCATTGGAATAATTCTTCAAAGGATTTAAGGATGTGGATGTTATGTTCCATAGCTTTTTTTTTATCTCTTTTAATATTTATGATTATGATTTATGGAATGATAATAATAATAATAATAAGGAAGAACAAAGAAAGTTAGTTTCAGTGTTGTTGTGTGCTGTGTAGTGTGTTACGTTACGTAGGAGAGAAAGCGCGTTTAAATCCATCGTATATCCCGTGTACGATTTTTCACCCTTGCTTTAAAACGAAACTACTGAAATGCCACTACGTGTCCTTGTTATCGAAAGCGTTAAGGGGAAGGAAAGGTGAGGGGTAAATATGGGAATGGAAAGATTGGGACGGTTGGTCAGAAGAAGTGTATAAGAGGGGAAAAAAGACATGTTGTCCTGCGAATGGGATTGCGTCACGTGGCATTGGAGTTGCACGATGGAGCCTCGTTTTACTTGGTGATTAAGAAAACTATACTCGACAAGTCGACAACCAGTGTGTGTGTATTGTTTTTTAATTGATGTTAATTAAAAATTTTAAAAGTTGTTTAATTTAGTAACCTAGTGCCTCATTGTAAATATCAATATCGATGTTAATAATTTTAATAATATGAGATGATTTAAAGTGGTTAATGAATATAAAAATATTTATTTTAACAATGTATCAAGATCAAATCATATGTTTCTGCCTTATATTTTTAAAACTTAATAATAGATAGTATAATTTATTTACATTCAGAGCTAGTTGACTCGATATTGAAGAAGAAGATCAGAATTATAACTATTATCGTTGGATTCAGAAACATAAGGTAAATGAAGCGTTAAAAGAATGAGTAATAGTAAGACGTGTTACACCTTAAAATTTATCCTATTTATGACCATATCTTTTTAAAATCATTCATTCTGAATCATCCACATATAGCATTGTGTTTTGATTCAAGTTTTTTTGTGTGCTTATATTGCAGTTGCCATCCAAAGTATGAGTATGGTTGATTGTATAAGAGATTTAGGGTTTCATGTGATTATGGTTCATTTATTTGCAAGAGTTTGTTTCGACTAAGGTATCTCATTTGATTATGGATTAGGGTTCATCTTTTTTTGGTCAATATTTCAGAAATTGATTCATTGAGTTATTTGTGCTACAAGTTAAGATTTTGTTTGTTCTTGGCAAGAGTTAAGCCATTATGGTGTAAGTGGAAGCATTTGTTTGAAGTGTTGCAAGAAACAATTCAATTTGAAAGGATTGAAGTGGAATTCATATTATGACAAGCTTTGATTCAAGTTTTGTTTTCAAGATACAAGAATGTCTGAGTCTCCTTAAGTCTCATTTTTCAAGTCACTTCATTATCATTATTACCATAAGTTTCAAACAAAGACATTCTTGGTCTGAAAGATGGAAAAGTTTGAACTTATGCTCAACATCATATTTTCAGTTCAAGAATTCAAGAGGTTGAAAATTGAAAGATTTCAAATTACATTATCACAAATATACAAGAAGGAATCAAGACTCATATACTTAAAAATTTGAAGCTACACCATCTTTTCTTTACACAAGAGCAATTCATCAATTTAGAAGAAGTTTGAAGTTGAATTCAATATGGTGGTATACAAGATAAGAAAAATAGATTAGTGAACTAATCCATTTTAATTAACAAATATCAATTAATTAAAATAATATCTAACTAAATAGATTAAAGTGAAAATAGAAAGTGGAATTGTAGAGATGGAATTAAATTGATAAAACTTGAATTACTTAAGAAACAACAACCAAAAAGACAATGTTAGTAATCACAAGGTATAAAATCGAAATGAAACTTGTATCATATACATGAACAATTCAAGAACCAAGTAATTATGATTATTCAAGGATTTTGATCTTACCTGATCAGACTTGGACCGTCACGACTGGCTCCGAGCAGAAGTTGAACAAGATGGGGGGGGGGGGTACCTGCAAGGCACTCCGATGCTAAAATGAGTGATGGTACGAGCAGGCAAAAGTGTAAGTATGGTAAGAGAATGAATACCTGACCCTCTAGGAATAGAGGGTATTTATAGCCCCTAACACGGGGCCAAGGTCCCTTCATTGGGTCGACCAGGACTGACCCAATAAAGGAACTGCCAGGTTCTACGTGTGTAGTGGGGACCCGCACATGGTCCCCTTCCTGGTGATGCTCTGCGAGAAGTACGGAGGGACGAGGACGCGGTCTTTCGGGAGTTCAGGTGATGGAGTAACGGTCATTGCCTGCCCTACGAGGAGGGTGCTCGAGCTGGGCTCGAGCTGGATTTCATGTGGTCGACGACGTCGTGTTTGCGGGCAGCGGCGGGCACGGCTGTAGCTTCTGGTCGATGCGCTGGCGGGAATCTTCGGGCGCGCGCTCCTTGTAGAGTTGCTTGGATTGGGCCTTCGTTCTTGCTCTTGGGCCAGGACGGGCCCAGTCCAGAACAGGAGCCCCCCATGTCGTGGCTCCTGGAGCAGGAGTTATGACTTGATCTCAGTTCGTATTCGTCACGGGGCCTTACGCTCGGCCAGGATATTTGCTTCCCCGTGGTTGCTCAAGAAGTTTCTCCTGTGTTGCGTTCGTGAGATAATACCTTTCGAGGCGTGCTCGGGGAACTCTTTGCGGGCTGTGCTCGTTGAGTATACGAGGTAACCCTTGGGAGCCGTGACGCCGCCCTAGTGAAAGTAGGGTCATCATTGTCTAGGGGAGTAGACGTCGAGGAAGGGAAGCTCGTGGTTCCCCCGGGGTGACGTTTCGTATTCCACGTCATCCCTATAAATAGGATCAATGGGTCCCATAATCCGGTTTTCCTCTTCACGCTTCTCCTCCTTCCTCTGCCTTTGCCACCACTGTTTTTCCAGAATTTCATAGGACCACCGTGCTTTCCGTCGTCGATTTTCTTCCCTGCCGCTGTACATCCTTCCTAACTTCCAAGTAAGCGTTTTATCCCTCATATTTTCTCTGTGGTAGGTGATTTTTTCCGTTATTTGTATGTTAGAAATCCGCATCTGGGATTAGTGCCCGGTACATTCGTGTTCACGCCTGGTATGTTCATGTTTTTGCCCGGTAAACACATGTTCGTGCCCAGTGAACGCATAGCTTTAGGTATGTGACTTGCGATGCTGCCCGGGATCTTCATGGTTTTGGGCGCATAACTTATGATACTTCCCGGTAAACCCATAGTTCTAGGTTTGGGATTCATGATATTTCTTGTCATATTCATAGTTTAAGTCGACGTACTCATGACTGGCCGGGATGTTGGCCCATTTAGGCAGTATGTGGGACGACTCGTCGTGGCACCTTGGTGTCGGGAAGGTGAAACCAGGCTCTTGTTCGAGTCCTCAACATTTTAACGTGCGTGGAGTATGACTTGGCTTGTCGTGCCCTTCTTCCCGTCAGTTATGGCGAGCGTATGGATTTGCTCCCAAATTGACTGGTTTCCTGTGCTTTGCAGGTAAAATGGCTGATGAACTGGGGTCATCGGGGCGCAACGAGGTCGAAGACCAGAGTGCCGAGGAAAACATAACTCTGATCGATACCATTGACGATCCTTTGCTAGAGTGGCTGGGCGCCGAGCCTAGAGGGATTGCTTCTGCATATAGTCGGCGCAGTCGGAGCGCGTACACTATCGTCGAGCATGGAGGTAGTCAGCCGAGCTTCCAGAAAAATTTTGTCGTCACCAGACCGTCTCTTAACACGCGGATCTGCTCGGAGTTCTCTGAGTATGGGTTTCCCATGTATGAAATCGCGTTCAAGGACCTCGGCCTCAAGCTCCCCTTTAGTGATTTTCAGGTCGGGGTATTCAGTCATCTAGAGTTGGCCCCCTCGCAGCTTCACCCCAACTCGATTGCCTTTCTTCGGGCGTTCGAGCTGACGTGTTGCTTTTTAAGGATTGGGGCGACCATACCTCTCTTCTTCAGAGTCTTTCATTTACAACGCCAATCTCGGGGAGGTAGGCACAGTTGGGTTTCCCTGAAACAGTCGAAGAGGCTGTTTAGGATGTACATGGATTATGTCCGGGGGTTCAAGGACAAATGGTATATCATGCGGCCGATCACCCAGACTTCTCTAGATTCTGTATATGAAGAAGAGACTGCAGTGACCGATGATAACGGGGAGCCTCTTATAGACGATGAGGGTCGCCCGGTGTTGGGGCACGTAGCTAAGTTTCCCTTGCATTGGAGCTCGCGCCACTATGAGCATGGCACCGGGCATTACCATACGCCCGCGGGAGGGATGAACATCGAAGACGAGGAGGCCTACGGTACCCTCTGCAGATATGTCGACAGTTTCTTCCCTGCCCGGTGGGCCACGAGGGAGGGAAAGGACATTCTCGACGAGGATGGTTACCCGACCTTCGAGGCCCGTCCTATAGATACAAAGGCGCTTGTGGAGTGCCAGTCCTACGGGCAGGCCGCGAACCTGCTAGGTTACTTTTTGTCTTATAGTTTTGTTCTAATTTCTTCGTTTGTTACTTGCTCGTAACTAACCCGGGTTTCTTTTTTTGCAGGTCATATGGCCGGACGAAAGGAGAGGCTTCTAAAGTTGACACAAGATAAGAAAGTCAACAAAAGAATGGTGCGAGCTCCTCAGGCGACGAGGATGGACCCGGCAACTAGTTCGGGTGATGCTTCTGGCGGGTCCCCGGACTCCCAGGACGTCGAGCAGCATATTGATCTGATACCGAGGAAGAGGAACCGGGTAGAGAGCCAGCTGGAAGTCGGCGACGAGTCTGGCGCGGTGAGGGCCTTTGGCTTGCCCCCCTGCTTTAAAGAGGAAGGCTTCTTCGAGGGGTTTCCCTTGACAGTAAGTGCCGAGGAGGCTGAGACCATACAACGGCTAAATAAAGAAAGTCGGAGAAAGCATCTGGCCGCCAGTATGGTCGGGATGGTCAAGATGGCCGTTGTCCTGGCTGAGGAGGGGGCAGACTCTGATCGCGTCAAAGAGCTGGAGCAGGATAAAGCTGCCCTTGCTGTGAGCTCTCGAAAGTTGAAGGCTGCCTTGAAGCGCTCTGAGGAGATGTTCCGCGAGCAAGCCGAGCTGCTGGACGTGGAGAATGAGAACTCGGGGAAGGTTGCCGAGGAGAGGGACTACTTTCGACTGGACCGGGAATGCTTGGAAGCCGACAACGGGCGTCTCGCCAAAGAGGTCGAGGATCTGAAGGCCGCCATGCTTCCCGCCGAAGATGAGTCAGAGAAGACATCCCCCTTGCGGAGTCGCTCGAAATTGGTCGCTCGTATTCAACTCCTCGAGACGGACTGTGTTGGCGCCTTGGCGGATGACTTTGAGGCCGCGGTTAGCCAGCTCACTTTATTGAATCCTGGTCTGAATAACGAAGGGGCGGGCTTCATGTCCCAGATCATCGACGACCAGGTCGTGCCTCCGCCCGAGTCTCCTGTCATCGATGCTGGTAGCCCCGGGGAAGTCTAGCCGTGAAATTCTGGTCGGGCCTGCGTGCCTGTTTGTTGATAGTTGTTTTTTTTGGGGCCTGCGTGCCCATGCATATTTTTTAGGGCCTGCGTGCCCGTGACTATAATTTTTGAACATCGTTGTCCTTCTTGGTCGATTTTTTATTTGATTTTTGTTTACGAGCCTTTGAATGAATGTTTGTTTCGACCTTTATTGTTTGCCTGTGTCTATGTTTTTATATTTTATGATAAAATTTGCCTAAGTTATGTCCCCGAGTTTCGCCCGTGCTAGGCTGTTTCTTTTTAGGTGAAATTCGCCTAAGTGTTTTCCTCGGGGCATGCTTGTGCTTGACTTGCCATTTTGTGGCTACATTAGTCTAAGTGTTTTCCTCTAGTGGATATCCTTTCGACCCATTTGGTGGCCCGGCGTACTTCGAGATGCATCGGGTGTACGGAGTAAAGCCGCTTACTCAGGCGTATGACCCGATCGGGGTTGCTAGCCCGTGGTGTGAACTGCCCATCGCGAGCTGGGTGTTTTACCATGCAGGTACTTAGACGGTGGAGCTCGATTGAGGTGTCCATGTCGGGCACTGTCGTCCGTGATCGTTCTGGCAGAACGACGTTGTGTCGTTTGGGCGTAGATCGGGCCCGTACCTTGGCCTTTCTACGTGGTCGAGACATTTCTCCCCGTTGATTAGGTGAGGATGTCCGACGATGAGAGTCCTTGGTGTTAAGGGTTTTTAACTATAGTACTGCTTTAGTTTAGCAGCGTTCCAGGGTCGTGGCAGTGGTTCTCCGTCTAGTTGCTCGAGGTAGTACGCCCCGGTACTTGTGGTGCCGTGGACGCGATAAGGCCCTTCCCAGTTCGCGGCCAGTTTCCCTTCGCGGGAGTCTTTCTGGTTTCTTTGTAACACCAGGCTGCCGATTTCGAACTCGCGTTTAATGACCTTATCATTGTGACGCAAGGCCACTCGTTGTTTTAGGGTGGCCTCGCGCAGGGCCGCTCCCGATCGAATTTCCTCGACTAAGTTGAGCTCGTCCCTGAGTGCCTCATCATTCATATCTTCGTCGAGGGGAGTTTCTGTCCGCTTAGAGGGTTCCCTGATTTCTACTGGGATGACGGCCTCGGTGCCGTATGTCAGTCGGAAAGGGGTCTCTCCCGTCGTCGAATGGGGTGTGGTGTGGTATTCCCACAAGACGCTGTGCAGCTCCTCGACCCAGCCTCTCTTAGCTTCACCGAGCCGTCATTTGAGTCCTCGGAGGATGCTCTATTAGCGGCCTCAGCTTGCCCGTTGGTTTGGGGGTGCTCGACCGAGGTGAAGTGTTGTTTTGTTCCCAGTTTGGTGATGAAGTCTTGGAATCCGTGGTCGGTGAATTGGGTGCCGTTGTTGGTGACCAGTGCTCTCGGGATCCCAAATCTGGCGAGGATGTTTCTTTTGTAGAAACGGAGGATGTTGTGCAAGGTGATCTTCGCGAGAGCCTCGGCCTCTATCCATTTCGTAAAGTAATCCACGACCACAATGAGGAACTTGTTTTGGTAAGTTCCTTGCACGAAAGGAACGAGGATGTCCATCCCCCACCATGCAAACGGCCACGGGGATGACAGTATGCTCAGCTCGTGAGGGGGAGCGAGGTGCATGTCGCCGTGCCTCTGGCACTTGTCACACTTCTTAACGTGTTCCTTGGCGTCATGTTGCATTGTTGGCCAGTAGTACCTCGCTCGAAGGGCTTTCCTCGCCAAGGACTTACCGCCCATGTGTTGGGCGTTAATCCCTTCGTGTATCTCCCGCAGCACCTCGGGGACTGCGGATTCGTCGATGCATTTCAAGAGGGGAATGGAGAATCCCCTGCGGTATAGTTTATGCTAGAGCACCACGTAGGAGCATGCTCTTTGCTTTGTGATGGTTGCATCTGTCTGGTTCGAGGGGAGTTCGCCCTTCGTCAGAAAATTGTACACCAGGGTCATCCAGGACGAGGCATCTCCTATGGCGTGAACCTCGACTGGTGTCGAGGATCTTTCGATGCTCGGGCGTGACAGGGATTCTTGTATGACGGATTTGTGTTCGCCCTTCTTTCTCGTGCTCGCGAGTTTGGACAATATGTCTGCCCTTGTGTTTTGCTCACGCGAGATGTGCGATATTTCTGCTCGCTCAAACTTTGTCATGTGTTTTTTGACTAAGCTTAAGTATTCGACGAGGCTGTCGTTTTTGGCTTGGTAACTCCCTTCGACTTGGGAGGCAACGAGTTGTGAGTCCGTGAAGATTCGTATCTCGCGGGCTCCCAGGTTCTCGGCTAGCCTCAATCCTGCAAGCAGGGCCTCATACTCTGCTTGGTTATTCGACATCGGGAAGGAGAGGGTTAACGAGTGTTCGATCACTACACCTTCCTCATTTTCCAGGAGGATCCCCGTGCCACTTCCGGATGAGCTGGAGGCTCTGTCGACGAAGATGGTCCATTTGTGTTCCTTCTCGGTGGGCGGGTCGTGAGCGGTCATTTCCGCGACGAAGTCGGCCAGGGCTTGTGCTTTTAGAGCTTTCCTGTTCTCGTATTGAATGTCGAATTCAGAGAGCTCTAAGGACCATTTCAACATTCGGTCCGCCATGTCAGGTCGACCCAAGAGTTGCTTCACCGGTTGGTCGGTTCGCACGATGACCGTGTGGGCCAGAAAATAGTGTTTGAGTCTCCTCACTGCATTGACGAGGGCTAGAGCTACTTTTTCTATCTGTTGGTACCTGCTCTCGGGTCCTTGCAGGGCCTTGCCCGTGAAATAAACGGGTTTCTGCCCGTCGGTGGTTTCGCGAATGAGAGCCGCGTTGACGACTTTGTTTGAGACGGCTAAGTATAGGAATAATGGCTCCTCGTCGGCTGGTCGAGATAGCACGGGTGGCTGAGATAGACTTTGCTTTAGGTGGCGCAGGATGCAGTTGTAGAGGGACGGGCAGTCGATGACGAGGAAGCGTACTTTAAACTGCCTTGTCGTTGTGCCTTCACTGAAGGTAACCATGAGCTCGACATATCCCCAAGGCTTGGAGGTCGAGCCGTTGAAGCCCTGTAAGTCCGACCCTACATATGGAGAGAGATGGGAGTCGTCCAGCTGCAGAGTTCAGAACAATTGACTGTACATCACGTCGACGGAACTTCCTTCATTGACGAGGATGTGGTGCACATCAAAGTTAGCCATTCTTGCTCTTATCAGCAGGGGAATGACTGCGTTGGGGGCTTCTCCGGGGAGCTCTTCCAGGTAAAAGGTGATAGGCTTCGACCTCCCTTTTACCCTCTCAAAGGTCACTGTTTGCGGGGGTGCCGCGTCAACCAGTTTATCCAGCTTCCTTTTAGCCGAATTGATAGTCAGGTCGTTGAATCCTCCACCATTGATGACCATGGCGGAGGGAAAGTATTTCCACCTGCTGTGGGTCATGAGCGGCTCCTGCAGGTGCTCGGGGACGTAGAAGTCCTCGGGTCTGGTGATGGAGAAGGTGGTCTGGACGGGGACCGACTCGTTAGATGGTCGGGCGTCTTCCTCCGGTTCTCTTGCTTCTCGGGCGTCACGACGAGGAGCATTGTTTCGTCGGTATTGGGCGAGCCTCCCTCCCTTGATCAGGGTTTCAATGGCGTCCTTGAGGTGGAGACAATCTTCAGTCAGATGACCATGGCTCCTGTGGTACTGACAATACTTGCTCTTGTCTGCTTTGGGCTTGGCGGGAGCAGGTCGGGGGCGTTTGACGCTGCCGTCTTTAAAGTCCGTGTTGGCACACTCCGCCAAAATGCACTCGCGGGAAGCTGTGAGCGGAGTGTACTCGGTAAAACGCCCCAAGGGTCCTCTTTGCTCTCAGACTTCTCGGGGTCTGTCTTCTTTTCTTTTCTCCCATGTTCGTCGAGGAGGAGCAGCTTCCTGGCGCGGGTTGCTGCTAGATCCGCGAGTCCTGGGGTCTCGGGCTCTGTTGGCCGCCTCCCTCTCCTCGTAATCCATGTACGCCCGGGCCTTCTCGAGGAGGGCGTCGAATGTTCTAGGTGGCTCGATGCCCACTGCCTTTCTGAATTCTGTGCCAGGGAGGAGCCCCCTCTCCAGCAAATATCTTTTCATGTGGTCCACGCAGGGGACCTGTATAGCTTCGCGGTTGAAGCGATTGATAAACTCCCTCAAGGTTTCATCCTGTCTCTAGATGATAATCTCGAGAGCTGCCTCGGTCTTTGGGTGTCGCCGAGACGCAGTGAAAGAACTTATGAATTGGTTCTTTAGGTTTCGCCACGAGGTGATTGATCTCGGAGCGAGGCCCTTATACCAGTCCATTGCTGCTTTTCTAAGGGTCGTGGGGAACAACCGACATTTGATGGGTCCCCCGACGTTGTGATAGTGCAGCATAGCCTAGAACCCGTCTATGTGGTCGACCGGGTCCGCGACTCCGTCGTATTCCTTCAGATGTGGAGGCTTCTCCATGCCCGGGGAATGGGCGCCTCCATGATCTCTTGTGACAGGGGGCCACGGGGGTCGTCCTCGTCACTTCGTTCCGGGGAGAGTGATGGGGACCTGTAATATTGTCGAGCCCGACGGTCCTGGTCGTGCTGGGCATCTCTCGAGCATGATGCTCGTTGGTTGATTCATCCATGCCCGTCTCCGGAGTGTCTTCTTTCTTGTCGTGTGGGGGCGTGGTTGTGTCCCCCGACTTCAATGATGGGTTGCCTCTCCAAAGGGGGTCGTCTCCCCGAGGGTCGGGGGGACGGGCTTCGGGAGGTATCTCTGTATTGTCTCCGCGGGAGAGACGGGAGATGTACTTTCGTTATTCGAGGAGGCAGAGTCTGGGGCCTCCGGTGCCTCCTCAAGGGTCTTCGATCGTCTTCTAGTGCCCTCAATCTTTCTCCCTGGGCGAAGATGAGGTAATTCGTTTGGTTAATCACCGCGAATAGTGCGCGGGTTGTGGCATCTGCCCCGGCAGGGACAGGGACTTCCTGGAACTGGGAAGCTCGATGGCTCGTGGGAGCTGCGTTGTCTTCTTCGAGCGGCGGAGGGACTGAAGTGGATGATGCAGTAACTCCATCGCGGTGGACTGAGGGCCCGGGGTTGGCGCCCCCGGGGAGTATGTTATGACCGAGGTTGCCGCGTTATCGGGGTGTCCATTTTTATCTGCGAGGCCGTTGTTGGTGTCGATGACGCGGATGTTTTGTTCATCACGAACTTGGTCAGCCATGACGGTGATAGTTGAGTTGAGCTTTGGTCTTCGAGTTTTTGCAAGACGGGGAAGCTAGTTTCCCACAGACGGCGCCACTGATCTTACCTGATCAGACTTGGACCATCACGACTGGCTCCGAGCAGAAGTTGAACAAGATGGGGGGGGGGGGGGTACCTGCAAGGCACTCCGATGCTAAAATGAGTGATGGTACGAGAAGGCAAAAGTGTAAGTATGGTAAGAGAATGAATACCTTACCCTCTAGGAATATAGGGTATTTATAGCCCCCAGCGTGGGGCCAAGGTCCCTTCATTAGGCCGACCAGGATTGGCCCAATAAAGGAACTGCCAGGTTCTACGTGTGTAGTGGGGACCCGCACGTGGTCCCCTTCCTGGTGATGCTCTGTGAGAAGTACGGAGGGACGAGGACGTGGTCTTTCCGGAGTTCAGGTGATGGAGTAACGGTCATTGCCTGCCCTACGAGGAGGGTGCTCGAGCTGGATTTTATGTGGTCGACGACGTCGTGTTCGCGGGCAGTGGCGGGCACGGCTGTAGCTTCTGGTCGACGCGCTGGCGGGAATCTTCGGGCGCGCGCTCCTTGTAGAGTTGCTTGGATTGGGCCTTCATTCTTGCTCTTGGGCCAGGACGGGCCCAGTCCAGAACAGATTTCAATTCACAAATGAAACTAAAACCAAAAAAACCCATGCTATTATTCAATCCAAAATCGAAACATAGAAAATTGATTTCAAAGCAAGCTAAGATCAAACAAATCAAATTCGAGCAGCCATGAACATGAACAAATAAAGCTCAAAATTTCAACTTAAATCAATTGAACGCTACTGGAAAACAATCGTTATCGCAACCAAGATTTCATCATTCGAATTCAAAACAAAATGCAACCAAAACGTCATCAACGATTCCTTCAAATTGGTTCAAATCAACATGACACAAAATTAAATTCAAAATCAAGATTTAAATAAATAAACCGAATTTCGGGCAGCAACAACGCGAACGAAATAACGATCCAAAATTCGTCCAAAAAATACATCACCATTGGGATTTCTCATTCAAATTCAAACTCAAATATCATTGAAATCTCTTCAAAATGGATCGAGAAACATGACATAACATTAGAATCACTCAATATGTGATAAATCAAACTTAAAGCGCTATAATCATCTGAAACAAATTTCGGGAAGCACACCACGCAAACTTAATGATGCTCAAAGTTTTCAAAGAAACAAATACAAGGCCATAATCAAACTTACCAATCAAAATAAAACCAAATGGTGCCTAAACAAAATTGATGTCCTCTTTGAATTGAAATAAACAAACATGATACGAACTTAACTCAAGATTGAATAACACGAGCGTATTACAATCATGACTTTTGATTGATTCAAAACATGGTATCATACCCAAATTTTTTACCTAAGATTCCACCTTCATTTGCATTTTCATAAAACATCAAGGTCACGAGATATAGTTGGTTTTTAATTCGCTCACCTTCGAGCATTGCTTATGCAGAGATTATCAATTGTTGTGAACATTTTATTTTATGAATCACTAACTTATAATCCCATATAAAGGTGTATGTTTGTGTTTCTTTGGTTTCATGTGCATAGATAGGTCTGAATCAAGAGCGTCATGTGTTGCGCCTTAATTAGGATTTTGGATCCCTCAAGTGTTCAAGTATGGTGAATCACCAATTCTCAAAGACTACTTCATCAAATTTTAGCCTTTAACCAAAAGCACAGTCAAGATTTCATCATCTCTACTCCATATGTGCATCAATATGTCTGAGAATGCGAGGAAAGATCAAATTTGCAAGTCGATTCAAAGCACTTTGACCAAAAGTCAACATTTTCAAGATCAAGTTCAAACGATTGTAACTTCTTCATTATTCAATATTTTTGAGTGGTTCTTTTTGCGTATGACTCTCCTTGACGTCATCTCCAACTTCTCTTTACAAGTCAAGATCTAATTATGTGTGGAGGATCATCAGAATTTCGAATACTTTAGAGGTTATTTTGCGAATTTGACCTAATCTTAAAATAGTTGTGCCCAACTTCCACGGATCATAACTTTCTCGATTTTAATATTTTGAGGCGATTTTTTTTGCACATTGTCATGAGCGATGTTATCTACAAGTTTTCTTCAAGGATCAGAGTCAAATTAAGCTTTGGAACCTATGGAGTTTATTGAAACATTATAGGTCATGTTTTGATTCAAAATATTCTTAACTTATAAATTCAATTCATGCCATAATTGTTTTTCTAAAGATATTGATTCATATGGAGATCGTTCATGGTACAAGATGTTAAGTCTAGAAGATTCAATGTGGTTAAGGTGTGCATCGATTACTTGGCTCACAAACTTACACATTATTTCTTCCATCATGATTTCAAATGCATGATGAAAGTAGGGTTTGCATCAAGTTTCCATGACCATTTCAATTTAAAATTCTGAAAAGGAATACAAATTTGGTCTGAAGTTTCATTATTGATCCATTTAAAGCTCCACCCGTGGATGTGATTCAAAACCCAATACCTTTGAAAATTAACATATGATTGAGAGCTCATTGAATTTTTTTTTATTTCAATTCAAATATTGGCAAGATAATTCAATTTAATTTGGTTCAAACAAGGATTCACCCAATTTCCTATATTGTTCTCAAATTTCATTCAAAGGGAACTCATTCACTTTCAAGTCCTTTTGGTTAAGGCATTTTCAAGGCACAATTTGATCCAACTTCATTCATCTTCATTCAAAATTTCAAGCTTTATTCAAATGCAAGATTCAATTCAAGTTCCTCATATCATGAGTTCATCAAGAAAATTTGTTACATAAATTTTAAAGCTAAACTTTGAATAAATTCATTATGTTACAAAACTTTGTGAGTTTCAAATTCATGGTACATGAGAGGTAAAATATTATAAATTTTCATGGACCAAATATGGTCATTGTAGTGGTAGAAATGTTAAAGACTAAGTCATTTGGACAGACTAGACTTATACAGATCAAAATAAAAATCGCCATTGCGCTTTATTGTTTCCAAAGGAATGGGAAAAGAGCGAATAACCCAAAAGAGGGGGGAAAGATTCTAGGTAAGAGGTTTGGTTATGCAAAGGGAAGGTATTAGCACCCTAAACATCTACGGTACTCCGCAGGAACCTCTTTGAGAAATCTGTATATTTTGGCTATAAAATATTGTATAAAAAATAGATGGTGGAGGTGAGAAAAGAATTATTTTTTTTATGATTTTTGCACCCGCCGCAGTTGTGAACCTTTAGTGCCTACGTACCACCTTTCGTGTAATAGAGGATCAGGGTACACGTAGTTCACCTTTTAAAAATTTAAAACACAAGTGTGTTGGTTGATTTTAAGAGATAAGCCATCATCGTCATTGTCCGTGTAGAAAACATACTTACTACCCACAATCATGAGGAATGAAAATTTGCATCATCTCAAAGTGGAGGATATGACTTGGATTTTAAAATTAACAATGCCTCACTCAACACCCAAGTGGAAAATATCTCTCTTCACTATATATTGTAGAAGTATAGTTGTTTGCATCACTACAAGGATTGACAATAGTCTAATTTTTTGAGAAAGGTTTTAAAATAAAAAAGCCAAAGTGGCAAAATGGTATTGACTTTTAGTCTTCTCACAAAAAAAATGTCAAGGTATTATTAAATTGATTGAAGTTTATTTATGAAAATGTTTTGAAAATGCATGGACCTAAGTCCAAGTTTATCATGAAAGTGGTTCAAGTTTAGAAACAAGAAGAGTTTTCAAAAGGAGGGAGATGATTTTTGAAATCAAAGAAGATGGGAGGAGAAGAAGAGACTACCCTAAGGCATAAGGTAAAAGCTAGGAATAAGAACCATCTAACTAACAAGAAGCCAATACTTGACATTATGAGTCAAGATAGAATCTTCATTATTTGGATTGAAACCAAGCAAGCAAAGATACTAGACCTCTTGATAAAACCAAACTTCAAGTGTATTAAGTCTTCACAAAAAGCGGGCAGAGTAACAGTTATATACAGGTATATTCCAGATTACAAACAAAGTATGTAACCATAATGACCTGCATACAAAACAAACAAATAACCCAATGTCTTTAGGTAAACCCCAAGAACTCCAGACAAAATATCAATTAAGGTCATAAGGTCTCCAACATATGCCAAAGTTTCTAACCCTAAGTCCAAGAAGTCCAATACTTCATAATGCCAAGGATAGTAACCAAATAGTCCAAGTATCATTAAAGATTTTTATGGTTCATGTTGATTATTGGGTGTCTTAAAAAAGAAAAGAAAAGCTCAAGTGAGCAAAATAAAAATAACAAGAATAGTAAATGCTCAAGTGAGTAAAAAATAAAAATGGCATGAAATGTAATGCTTAAAATAAATGGTACATAAAGCATAAAAATAAAAGCATAAAGTAAAACAATTTAATAATTAGTGGTTAGTTGGATGATCATCTTGAAACTTGCATTTGGAACTCATTAGAGGATTGGTAGAACCAAAACCTCCACACAACAAGTTACATTTGCTTTTTGTGAAGTATACCGTCCATTTGGAATCCTCAAAAGTACCATTTAATGATCAATGATATTTAAGTGATCCGCGTTGACCAAAAGTGTTGTAGATCCATTAGAGGATTGGTAGAACCAAAGCCTCCTCACAATGAATCTCAAGGTTATTGGATCAAAGAGATCAAATTAACATACTTGGGCTTGCAAACATAAGTTTGGGCCACAAATGATCATTTATTCGAATCGGGACAAAATTTAGCGCTATGTTAAGCAATCGTAAGTGGACTTATGTAGAAGTCGCACCTATTTTGAGGCCAGTAAATAGCAATCTATGTACCATTTATTTTGAGACATGATATAGAGATCATGCTCCAATAACACTTAGTGTAATAAGAAAGGGATACGATGAAGAGGGGTGGGGAAGAATATACAAACCACATTTGAATTAAATTTTAATTAAACTATTATTAAAATCATTCATCCATTTCTATGGAGTTAGACTCAACACCATGGATCCAATGATGTTAATAAAGTTCATAATCAAAAATTCAACCCAAGATCATCCAGAAAATAATCACAAAATAATATTGCATTTAATATATATATTAAAGAAAGGTTTTTAAAATGTTTTAAAATAGAAATAAAAGAGAAAAATATCAACTATGTTCAAATTAATCAAGAAATAAAAAGTGAAACCATAGAAAAATCAGAAAAGGACTCAAATATTTTTTATGAAAATTTTGGTAATTTTTAAAGTCAGAAACTATTTTTAAAATTAAAAGAAATGAGTAAAATAAACCAAAAATAATAAAAAACAACAGAGTCAAAAATAAAAAATAACTAAGGTCACCAATAATGGTCACAATATCATTGGATCATTCCATAATTTTTTCAGAATTTAAAAATGCATAAAAGTATTTTTAAACATTTAAAACAATTCAAATAAAGTGAAAATTTATAAAAAAATATCAAAACAAAAAATAAATTTGTGAAAAAATAAAAATCAGAAAGAGAAAAGTCAAAAATATTTTTCATAACTTTTTCCAGATTTTTTGGACTTAAAATGAATTTTCTATGATTTTTTGAAATTTAAAACAATTAAAATAAAAATCAGAAAATAAAATATCAAACCAAAAAAATGTGGGCCATCTGATCAATGTCAAAACACGTTAATAAACAGATCAAGTGGACCTGGCGCGTTATGCATGTTATGGACTTTAATGAATAAAGCATTGAATCATTAATTAAATCAGAATTAAAAAAAACAAGTGGCGCGCCCTCATTGGTTGGAAGATGACACATTGGTCATCTTCAACCTCTAGCCAACGTGAATTGCAGGTCTCTTAAACTGTAAAATCAGAAGCTCGGACCTATACCATTCGCTTCGTCTCTTCAAGACGAAGACAACCACACATTCGCGACAAATTTATATAAACTGTAGCTCAAGCAATTTGGAAGGAAAGTTTTGAAAATGGATTTGAGATTTCATGGTCAAAACGTGTTTCCAGATAAAAGTAAGTGTTTCGACTAGAACTAGGGAAATGAGAGCTTCACAATAATATCAAAGTTTTGAAGAATTGATGGAGAAATCTACCTATTGAAGTTGAGTTGCAGAGCTCTGAAACTGGACTTCTATGGAGCAATATAAAGCACGATTCTTGAAGGTAATTGTATGGTTAGCTTCAGGGAAGATCAAGGAAGGTGAATTGATAGAAAAATTGGATTGAAAAAGGCTTGAACACTGATTTCAAAGTTACAGAAAATTGAGTTATGGAGCAAGTTTGGCAGGGTGATTCTGGCTATCCAAGTTTGAGGAAATGAATGGGGGATGACCTCTACTTATAGGGAATCAAATGGAATGTTCAAGCGTGTGAAATGATGAAGTTTGGAGGGAAATCGTGTGAAGTTGCAAACAAGAAAAGTGTGACTTCTAATTTGATCAAAACTCATCCAAAACATGTGTTTTGCTATGCTAATCACTTCTGGAAGTTCACTAAACATGTTTAGAAGCAAAAACGCGCAGAAACAAAGTGTTTAGAAGCTAAATCAATGATTTCAAATTCTGACTTTTGAAGAAACTTCAGTTTCAAGTTACCAAGTTCAAATCAATGGCATTCTCAGCTCAAGGGGTCTTAGGGCATGATTCTTGATGCTTTAGAAAGATGAGGTTATAAACTTTGCAATGGAAAAAGAATGGAATAAAATGGATGCTTGATCTGAAAGTTGCATTGAGTCAAAGTTGGGGGAAAAGGTTGACTTTTCATACTTAATATTTCAAATTTTTCTTTAAAAGTGACCTATAATGTTTTGCATCCAAACATGGCTTTCCACTTGGAATTTTCTCTTGACCAAAAAAGATGGCATGAAATAGACCTCTCGAATGACATTTTGAAACTTGAATCATTTAAAATCTCCAAAAATTGAGAGAGTTATGAATTGTTGAAGTTGGAAAAAAATTATGAAATGACCTATAATCTTTTGTATCCTTAGGGCATCTTCCATCCATTTTCACACTTTGCATATAAAATAAGGAATAAAGTTCACATCCTCAAGATCATCATGGAAAAATAGTAGGCTCAAGATGATAAAAATTGACCAAGTTATGATCATTTAAAGTCACACATAAGAAATTGGGGGTTCATCTGGAGGACTTGTAATCTTTCTTCATCATCAAGTTTCTTCCATAAGAAAAATCCTTAAAATTTTTGAAGTGATTTGTTAATAACCCTTTAAAGAGAAGGATGTCTTTGGAATCAATCAAAAATACCAAAATATGAGCAAGATATACTTCTTTATAGTTCAAAACCCTAACTCCTAGATCAAGAAAATGCTTTGAGGAACTTTGACAATTTTGAACAACCTTCTTGTACCAACACTCTTGTTTTATAAATATAAGTTGTTGAGAATGATAATAAGAATTCATAGCCACCAAAACTACTTCAATATCTTGAGAATTGAGAGAAATGTGCACTTGTGACTAATGGGAACAAAGCCTTGTCCAACCATGACAACTTCCTCAATCAACCCCTTATACTTTTGAATCAATATTGATAACTTTGAAATATGGTGGACCAAAATAAACTTTGCCATGCCATTTCCTCCAAAACAAATTCAATGGTGAGGTTTGAATTTCTCAAGCTTTATTGACTAGGGCATGGAAATAAACTCATGAACCCATGGATCAACTTGCTAAGCCACATTGCCTTTACCTACATTATTAACAAGTAAGACAAACCAACATTGCATTTTATTAATTAAAAGGAAATCTAAAACAAAATATGCATGATCACAAAATAAAAATAAGTCAGGGTGCTTGTTGATTCCTCAAAGAGCAAAACTAGACATAGGGAGGAAAACCAAAAACCCTAATGTGATCTTGTTGTGATTGAATCAATATGGTATGATGAAGGGATCTTAGGGGGAAAATTGGGGTACTACAACTTCCCTTATTTAAGTTTCTTCTATCCAGAGATACAAAGGTTAAACATCTTTGTGTCGACGCGATCAAAGGTACTTAAATATAGAACAAACCCTATTTTTGGCCCTAAGATGCCATGCAATGCTTATGAGTATGAATGCATATGAATAATTTCAAAGGGACGTAAAACACCACTGGGGATGTAGCAAAGTAAATAAAGATCAAAAGAGAAACCCAACCAGGAAAATAAATCACTGGTGGATCGAAAGACCCGACTCATAGAGGATGGTAAAAGATCAACGGATACAATAACCTTTACTGAAGGCGAGACTACCAATGTTCACTGAAGGTAGAAAGAGGGAATCATCAATGTTCACTGACGATGAACTACCAACATTCACTGAAGGTAGAAAAAGAATATATCATAGCACCGCCGTTCACTGATGATGAACTACCAACATTCACTGAGGGTAGAAAAAAGATAACAATTACCAACTTTCACTGAAGGTGACCTACCAACTTTCACTGAAAGTAGAAAGAGAAAATATCATAGCATCACCGTTCACTAACGATGAACTACCAACATTCACTGAGGGTAGCAAAAAGATAACAATCACCAACTTTCACTGAAGGTGACCTACCAACTTTCACTAAAGGTAGGAAGAGAATATATCATAGCATCACCGTTCACTGATGATGAACTACCAACGTTCATTGAGGGTAGCAAAAAGATAACAATCACCAACTTTCACTGAAGGTGACCTACCAACTTTCACTAAAGGTAGAAAGAGAATATATCATAGCATCGTCGTTCACTGACAATGAACTACCAACATTCACTGAGGGTAGCAAAAAGATAACAATCACTAAATTTCACTAAAGGTAACCTACCAACTTTCACTAAAGGTAGAAAGAAAATATATCATAGCATCGCCATTCACTGACGATGAACTACCAACTTTCACTGATGGTAGCAAAAAGATGAAAATCACCAACTTTCACTAAAGGTGACCTATCCACTTTCACTGAAGGTAGAAAGAGAATATATCATAGCATCGACGTTCACTGACGATGAACTACCAAAGTTCACTGAGGGTAGAAAAAAGATAACAATCACCAACTTTCACTGAAGATGACCTACCAACTTTCACTGAAGGTAGAAAGTAAATAATATCATAGCACTGTCGTTCAATGACAGTGAACTACCAACGTTCACTGAAGGTAGCAAAAGATAACAAGTTTTCCCCAAAATTCCGGCGTTTCACCTAGAACGGGTCTCAACTTCTTCTTTAACCAAGGCATTCTGCCTGGAAAGGGTAATAAGCTGTCTCAAATAAAGAGACTACCACTTACAAAGATTTCACAATGAACTGTCTATGCGATATTGAAAGACTTGCCATCCACTGGAGTAATTTGACAATGAACTGCAAACTATCCACTCATAGAGAAGATAGCAAAAAGGTAACGTCGACTTTTACAGGGAAGTATAAGTTGCTCAAATAAAGAGACCTACTACTTACTGTTATAGGAAAGATTGTAAAAATTACTTTTGGGGAAAGCAATATGACCTCCTGGGGAAAGAAATATGACTTCCTAGGTAATAAATCATGACTTCCTGGGGAAATGCCAATATACTCCTGCTGAGGAGATAAAGTCCTCTCGTGCAAAATAAATGCACATTCTCAAACCAAAGCTCGAAGCTTGCAGAAATCCAAAGTAATAATATTGTTGAGGATCAAAGATTCAAACCAGAAATAAATTGGAATGAGACAGTCTACCAAAATACATCTTTTGAGAAATAAAATCAATAGAGAGATCAAAATAATCCAGACAAAGAGCTGTGCAGGAAGGCTAAAGCAAAAATCTTCCCCGAGGGATAACTCAGTGGGGAAGTTGAAAGAATATACACTTTCTGCTTAAGGCCGACACTCTATTGGAGAGAGGA
This sequence comes from Vicia faba, assembly GCA_948472305.1. Taxonomy (NCBI): domain Eukaryota; kingdom Viridiplantae; phylum Streptophyta; class Magnoliopsida; order Fabales; family Fabaceae; genus Vicia; species Vicia faba. The sequence goes on from OX451737.1 coordinate 843,655,079, forward strand.
CAACACAACTCTGCAAAACAGGGCAAATGTCAACAAAATATTAACGAATGTGAATGAGCAATGATTTTCTAAATTTAACTATGCATGATGTATGTATGAATGTATGAGTGTTATTATGTATATGCTGACAAAACAAACATATAATACTAGGGATAAACAAACAAAACTAACTCGGTGCATACAACACTAGGTTAAATCACATCCAAGACGATCATCCCAAAAGAAAATAAGCACCAACTGAGGAAACAAAGTCCTACTTCATGGCTTAACTTTATTGGGGAGAAATATAATATGGCGACAAAACAGTACAAATACAGGGATATAATATCCTTCTCCAGGCTTCACTAGGGAATAACACTCATACTTCAACGGGGAAATAAATGTTTTCATGTGTAGCACTTCTATTGGGGACTTCATGCTGACTTTATTGGGGAGGTCAACACCACATCATCGAGAGGATACCAATATACGTTCTTCACTGGGAAATCAGAGATACGTGCTCTTTGAGAGTAATTATCGTACCAACTTCTCTGGAGAGAAAGGACTTCTATCAAATAAGCGAGGTGTTCACCGGAGAATCTTGGATTGAGTCTTCATATCATGCAAACTTATTCCACAAAAGATGCCCTGAGATAGCCTTCTTAGGAAATAACTACCAACAAAAATGCCAATTACTGCCAAAAAGAACAACATTTTGCAAATGGTTTGATCTTATCATACCAAGAGAACAAGACCTTTCGTCATATGAGAGAATATTTTGCTGGGGAATATGGGATAAAGACTTCAGACCATGCAAACCCAAAATGAAAAATGGACCAAAACTTGACTGGAGACACTGGGATCACAAACCCAATACTGCACCTTACGCCAATCAGTATCATCTTCAATATACAAAAATCACGTGCATGCCAGCGAAAACATCCTGAGAAAACCTTCCTAGGGGAAACAACATTTCTCAAAACAATTGGAGTTCGTCCATTCCTGGGATCACCACTTTTATTTTCCTCTTGAATCATAAAATCTTAAAGTAAAAGTAAGTTGTAGATTCTTTTTGAAAAAACAATTTTGTTATTTAATCTTTTTTCTTTGAAAATTATTATTAATAATAAATGGAGTCTTTGTAAGCTGAATGAAAATAAGACATACAAAGAATTGGGTAAAAGCTCAAATTTTATTGATAGAATGGTAGTCTCTGAATGGCGAGACTCCACGGATGATTACAAAGTTTGGAAAATGGTAATATATAATGGAAAAGATACATTGAGATACAATGACCACTATTCCCTCTAACAACTTTGAATTTCTGAGCAGTAACTTCTGTTGAAGTATGGTGATGATCCAAGAATATTGTTGCTTCCATGATCAAGCCTTGTCTGATGTAGTTACTTGCCAAGAAAGTCCCTAAATTTTGCCTAAGTTTCCCTTGCGGGTTTTCAACTTAGCGAGAAATTTTATTCTATTTATGTCTCTAATTTTTGCCTAGACCGCCCTTTCGGGTTTTTGGCCTACCGAGACGCTCTTTTTTGCCTAAGTCGCCCTTTCAGGTTTTCAAATTAGAGAGCTATTCTTTTATTTCTTTAGGTGAAGTATTTCTTGACTGCATCAGCATTCATGGGATGTGGGAACTCCTCGCCATCCATAGTTTCAAAAATTCATGCACCGCCAGAGAAGGCTTTCTTGACAACATACACGCCTTCAAAATTGGGAGTCCACTTGCCCCTAGAATCAGCATTAAAAGACATGATCTTTCTGAGCACGAGGTCGCCTTCTCTGAATTCACGAGGTTTGACCTTCTTATCAAAAGCTTTCTTCATCCTCTTCTGATATAACTGCCCATGACACAAAGCTGTCATTCTCTTCTCTTCGATCAAATTCAATTGGTCAATCCTGTTCTGAACCCACTCAGCCTCTGACAACTTGGCATCCATTATCACATGCAAAGAGGAAATCTCAACCTCGATTGGGAGTATCGCTTCCATTCCATACACAAGGGAGAACGGGGTTACCCCTATTGAAGTGCGGACAAATGTCCAATATCCATGTAAAGCAAAAGGGAGCATTTCATGCCAATCTTTATAAGTAACAACCATCTTCTGGATGATCTTCTTGATATTCTTATTAGCAGCTTCGACAACCTCATTCATCTTCGGCCTGTATGGAGATGAATTGTGATAGACAATCTTGAATTCTTCACAAAGTTCTGTCATCATCTTGTTGTTCATATTCGAGCCATTGTCAGTGATGATTCTTCTTGGCACACCATACCGACATATAAGATTATTCTTAATGAAGTGTACAACCACCTGCTTGGTAACATTAGCATACGAAGCAGCTTCCACCCATTTGGTGAAGTAATCAATTGCTACCAAAATAAAATAGTGTCCATTAGAAGCTTTGGGTTCTATCATTCCAATCATGTCAATACCCACATAGAGAAAGGCCATGGGGAAGAAATCACATTGAGAAGTGTTGGAGGCACATGAACCTTATCCGCATGAATCTGGCATTTATGGCACTTCTTTGCAAATTTGTAACAGTCAGATTCCATTGTCAGCTAATAGTAACCTGCCCTTAGCATCTTTTTATCCATCGAATGTCCATTTGCATGAGTGCCAAATGAACCTTCATGAACCTCATTGTAGCGGTAGAAATGTTTAAGACTAAGCCATTGGATTGACTAGACTTTTACAGATCAAAATAAAAATCGTCACCGTGCTTTATTGTTTCCAAAGGAATGGGAAAATAGCGAATAAACCAAAAAGAGGGGGAAAGATTCAAGGTAAGGGGGTTGGTTATGCAAAGGGAAGGTATTAGCATCCTAAACATCTACGGTACTCCGCAGGAACCTCTTTGTAAAATCTGTATATTTTGGCTATAAAATGTTGTATGTAAAATAGGTGGTGGAGGTGAAAAAAAGAAATATATTTTTTATGATTTTTGCACTCACCGCAGTTGCGAACCTTTAGTGCCTATGTACCACCTTTCGTGCAATAGGGGATCAGGATACACGTAGTTTCTCTTTTAAAAAAAAAATTTAAAACACAAATGTGTTGGTTAATTTTATGAGATAAAACATCATCGTCATTGTCCGTGTGGAAAACATACCTACTACCCACAATTATGAGAAAGGATAATTTGCATCATCTCAAAGTGGAGGATATTGCTTGGATTTTAAAATCAACAATGCCTCACTCAACACCCAAGTGGAAAATATCTCTCTTCACTACATATTATAGAAGTATAGTTGTTTGCATCACTACAAGGATTGACAAGAGTTCAATCTTTTGAGAAAATTTTAAAGATAAAAGCCAAAATGGCAAGATGGTTTGAAATGAGATTGATTGATTTTTAGTCTTCTCACAAAAAATGTCAAGGTATTATTAAGTTGATTGGGGTTTATTTATGAAAATGTTTTGAAAATGCATGGACATAAGTCCAAGTTTATTATGAAAACGGTTCAAGTTTAAAAACGAGAAGAGAACTCAAAAGGAGGAAGATGATTTTTGAAATTAAAGAAGATGGGAGGAGAAGAAGGGACTATCCTAAAGCATAAGGTAAAAGCTACGGATAAGAGCCATCTAACCAACAAGAAGCCAATACTTGACATTATGAGCCAAGATAGAATCCCCATTCCTTGGATTGAAACCAATCAAGCAAAAAAAATACTAGACCTGTTGAGAGAACCAAACTTCAAGTGTATTAAGTCTTCACAAAAATTGGACAGAGTAACGATTGTATACGGGTGAATTCCAGATCACAAACAAAGAGTGTAATCACAAAAAACCTGCACACAAAAACAAACAAGCAACCCAATGTCTTGAGGTAAACCTCAAGAACTCCAGACAAAATAATCAGATAGTATCACAAGGTCTCCAAGATAGGCCAAGGTTTCTAATCCCAAGTCCAAGAAAAGTCCCATGCTCCATAATGCCAAGGATAGTAACCAAATAGTCCAAGTACCATTAAAGATTTTTCAGGGTTTATGTTGATTATTAAGTATCTTAAGAAAGGAAAAGAAAAGATCAAGTGAGCAAAGTAAAAGTGACAAGAAAGTAAATGCTCAAATGAGCAAAGATGAAAATGGCATGAAATGTAAATGCTAAAAGTAAATAGTACATAAAGCATAAAAAAAATAAAAGCATAAAGTAAGACAAGTCAATAATTAGTGGTTAGTTGGATGACCATATTGAAGCTCGCATTTGGAACTCATTAGAGGATTTCTAGAACCAAAGCCTTCACACAACAAGTTGTATTTGCTTTTTGTCAAGTATATCATCCATTTGGAATTCTCACAAGTGCCATTTAATGATCAACGATGTTTAAGTGATCCGCGTTGACCAGAGGTGTTATAGATCTATTAGAGGATTGGTAGAATCAAAGCCTCCACACAATGAATCTCAAAGTTATTGGATCAAAGAGATCAAATTAACATACTTGGGCTTGCAAACATAAGTTTGGGCCACGAATGATCATTTATTCGAATCGGGACAAAATTTAGCGCTATGTTAAGCAATCGTAAGTGGACTTATATAGAAGTCACACCTATTTTGAGGCCGGTCAATAGCAATCTATGCACCATTTATTTTGAGACATGATATATAGATTATGCTCCAACAACATTTAGTGTAATAAGAAGGGAATGAGATGAAGAGGGATCGGAGAGAATATACAAACCACTTTTGAATTAAATTTAATAAAACTATTATTAAAATCATTCATCCATTTTTGTGGAGTTCAACTCAACACCATGGATCTAATGATGTTAATAAAGTTCATGATCTAAAATTTAACCCAGGATCAGCCTGAAAATAGTCACAAAGTAATATCACATTTTATTATATACAAAAGGGGTAAAAAATAATGTTTAAAAATAGAAAATAAAGAGAAAAATATCAACTATGTTCAAATTAATCAAGAAATAAAAAGTAAGACCATAGAAAAACCAGAAAAGAGCTCAAATAATTTTACAAATTTTTTTGGTAATTTTTTAAAGTCAGAAACTATTTTTAAAATTAAAATAAATGGGTAAAATAAACCAAAAATGATAAAAAATAGTAAAGTCAGAAACAAAAATAAAATAAGGTCACCAATATTTGTCACAATATCATTGGATTATTCCTTAATTTTTTCAGAATTTAAAAAAGTATAAAAGTATTTTTAAACATTTAAAATAAATCAAATAAAGTGTAAATTTATAAAAAAATACCAACAAAAAAAATTAAATTGTGAAAAAATGAAAATCAGAAATAGAATATCAAAAATATTTTTCATAATTTTTTTAGATTTTTTGGACTGAAAATGAATTTTCTATGATTTTTTTGAAATTTAAAATAATTAAAATATAAAAATCAGAAAAAGAAAATAAAAGTAAAATATGTGGACCATTGGATGAGAGTCAAAACACGTTAGTAATCAAATCCAAGGGATCTGGCGCGCTGTGCATATCATGGTCATTAGTGAATAATGTACATAATCATTAATTAAATCAGATTTAAAAAAAAACAGATGGCGCGCCTTCATTGGTTGGAAGATGACACGTTGGTCATCTTCAACCTCCAGCCAACACAAATTGCAGGTCTCTCAAACTGTAAAATCAGAAGCTCAGACCTATGCCATTCGCTTCGTCTCTTCAAGACGAAGACAACCACACCTCGTGGAAAATTTATATAAATTGTAGCTCAAGCAATTTGGAAGGAAAGTTTTGAAAGGGATTTGAAATTTCATGGTCAAAACGTATTTCCAGAAAGAGGTAAGTGTTGCGACTAGAACCAGGGCAATGAGAGCAATACAATGATATCAGAGTTTTGAAGAATTGATGAAGGAATCTACCTATTGAAGTTGAGTTGCAGAGCTCTGAAACTGGACTTCTATGGAGCAATATAGGGCACGATTCTCAAATGTAATTATATGGTTAGCTTCAGGGAAGATCAAGGAAGGTGAATTGATGGAAAAATTGGATTGAAAAAGGCTCGAGAATGGATTTTTAAGTTACTGAATTCTGAGTTATGAAACAAGTTTGGCAGGGTGATTATGGAAATCCAAGCTTGAGAAAATGAATGGGATAGTTCATGTATTTATAGGAGAAGAAAATGGGATCAAAAGGAAGAGTGAATGATGCGTTTTGGAGGGAATTTGTGCAAACCTGATGCACGAGTGAACTATGATCTAAACCTCACTAAAACTCATCCAATTCTTGCGTTTTGATGCGTTAATCCACTTGGGAAAGTTGGCTAATCATGTTTAGACCCAAAACGCGTGCTAATTTGAGGTTTAGAGGTTGTAACATGAATTTCAAATTCTGACTTGCAATGAAACTTCAATTCCAAGTTAACACTTTTGAAACAATGTCATTCTCAACTCAAGTGGTATTAAGGCACGATTCTTGATGCTTTAGAAAGATGAGGTTACAAGCTTTGTAATGGAAAAAGAATGGAGTTAAATGGATGCTTGAGCTAAAAGTTGTATTGAGTCAAAGTTGAAGAAAAAGGGTTGACTTTCCATACTTAGAAATATTTCAAATTCTTCTTAAAAAATGACCTATAATGTCTTGTATCCAAATATGACTTTCCACTTGGAATTTGTTCTTAACCAAAAAAGATGGCATGAAGTAGATCTCTTGAATGACATTTTTAAACTTGAATCATTCAAAACATCCAAAAGTTGAGAGAGTTATGAATTGTTGAAGTTGGCAAAAAAATCATGAAATGACCTATAATCTTTTGTATCCTTAAGGAAACTTCCATCCATTTTCTCACTTTGCACATAAAAGAAAGCATAAAATTCATATCTTCAATATCATTATGGAAAAATAATGGACTCAAGGTGATAAAAATTAACCAAGTTATGATCATTTGAAGTCACACATGGAAAATTGGGGATTCATCTAGAGGACTTGTAATCTTTCTTCCTTATCAAGTCTCTTCCTCATGAAAACTCCTTGGAACTTTTGAAGTGATTTGTTAATAACCCTTTAAAGAGAAGGATGTATTTGGAATCACTCAAAAATAACAAAAGACGAGCAATATATATTCCTTTGAAATTCAAAACCCTAGCTCCTAAATCAAGAAAAATGCCTTGAGGAACTTTGACAAGCTTGAACAAACTTCTTGTACCAACATTCTTGCTTTGTGAATAGAATTTGTTGAGGATGATAATGAGAACTCATATCCACCAAAACCACTTCCATATCTTTAAAATTGAGATAAATATGCTCTTGTGAGCAATAGGAACAAGGCCTTGTCCAAACATGACAACTTCTCCAATCAAACCCTTGTACTTTTCAACCAAATTTGATAATCTTGGAATACGGTGAACCAAAATAACCTTGCCATGCCATTTCTTCCAAAACAAATCCAATGATGAGGTTTGAACTTTTCAAGATTTATTGACTAGGGCATAGAAATAAACTCATGAACCTATGGGGGGAGGGAACTTGTTGAATCTCATGGACTTTACCTACATGGATAACAAGCAAGACAAACCAACATTGCACTTTATTTAATTAAAAGAAGAAATCAAGACAAAAATATTCATGATCACAAAATAACATAAGTCAAGGTGCTTGGTAATTCCTCAAAAGGGTAAAGCTAAATGTAGGGAGGGGAACCAAGAATCCTAGTGTGATCTTGTTGTGAATGAATCAACATGGTGTGATGAAGGGATCTTAGGGATCAAAAATTGGGGTACAACACTCATGCATCAACATGTCTGCTTCGTGTCTATCCATGCATCTGAGCAAGACCATGTCATAATTTCTCTTGTACAACACATTTTCACTGAGGAAGAAGCTTCCAGCCAATCTTCTCAATGTCTTTCTATCTTTATTTGATGCACCAATCGGGTATTCCTGAGTCTGGAGAAAATACTTGATATCATAATACCAAGGTTTCTCATCTGCTACCTCTTCTGTTGTAAACACATAAGCAGGCCTATCCAGTCGCCGAACTATAATTCGAGGTATATCATTCCAAGTATTCACTTGATATATAGAAGCCAGAGTTGCCAAAGCATCCGCCATTTGATTTTCACCTCTAGGGATGTGATGGAATTCAACTTTATTAAAGAAAGGTAACAATCTTCTAGCATAATCTTTGTAAGGGATCAAGACGGGGTGACGAGTATCCCACTCTCCTTTAATCTGATTTATTACCAAACTGAATCGCCATACACATCTAGAATTTTAATTCTGAGATCAATAGCTTCCTCGAGACCCATGATGCAAGCCTCATATTCTACCATATTATTAGTACAATCAAATGTCAACCTTACAGTGAAAGGGATGTGCGATCCATGTGGAGTGACAATCAAAACATCAATTCCTTTACCATAAGCATTCACAACTCCATAAATTATCATACTCCAACGAGATTTAGGATCAGGACCTTCCTCAGGCAATGGTTCATCACAATCTTTCACTTTCAGAAACATCACATCCTCATCGGGGAAATCATACTTCATAGACTGATAATCATTGACTGGTTGGTGAGCAAGATAATCTGCCAACACGCTGCTTTTAATAGCTTTTTGAGTGCGGTATTCTATATCATATTCAAATAACAGCATCTGCCAACGGGAAATTCTCCCAGTAAGAGCAGGCTTTTCAAAAATGTACTTGATTGGATCCATTTTGGAGATCAACTAAGTAGTGTGATTCAACATATACTACCGCAAACATTTTGCCGCCCAGGCCAGAGCACAACATGTCTTTTCCAGCATGGAATACCGCGATTCATAATCAGTAAACTTTTTACTGAGATGATAAATGGCATACTCTTTCTTCCCTGTTTTATCTTGTTGTCCCAGAATACAACCCATAGAATTATCTAACACTGTCAAATACATAATCAATGGTCTTCCTTCAACAGGAGGGAGAAAGATAGGAGGTTCAAGCAGATATTCTTTAATACTTTCAAATTCCCTTTGGCAGTCATCCATCCACACACAACCTTGATCTTTCTTTAACAACTTAAAGATCGGTTCACAGGTTGTAGTCATGTGAGAAATGAATCTGGAAATATAATTCAAATGCCTAAGGAACCCTCTAACTTGATTTTTAGTTCTCGGCGCTGGCATCTCTTGAATCGCTTTAACTTTATCAGGGTCAACTTCAATTCCTTTCTGGCTAACAATGAAACCCAAAAATTTACTTGATCGAACATCGAAGGTACATTTATTTGGATTCAAGCGGAGACGATACTTCCTCAAACGCTGAAACAACTTCAACAAATCTTCTACATGCCCTTCTTCAGTCTGGTTTAACAATCATATCATTAACATATACCTCAATTTCCTTGTGCATCAGATCATGGAATAGGGTTTCCATAGCCCTCTGGTATGTTGCACCAGCATTCTTCAACCCAAAGGGCATCACTCTGTAATAGAATGTTCCCCAGGGTGTGATAAACATTTTTTTTCTATGTCCTCAGGAGCCATACTTATTTGGTTATACCCGGAAAATCTATCCATGAACGAGAAAACTTTGAATTTTGCTGTGCTATCCACTAACATATCAATGTGTGGCAATGGAAAATCATCTTTTGGACTAGCTTTATTTAGATCTTTGTAATCTACGCACATGCGAACTTTTCCGTCTTTCTTCGGTACTGGGACAATATTGGCAATCCACTGAGGGTACACTGATGTCACAAGAAAACCAACATTAATTTGCTTTATAACTTCCTCTTTGATCTTCATTTCTATATCTGGGTGAGTTCTTCGCAACTTCTATTTGATTGGCGGATACTATGGCTTCAGCGACAAATGGTGCTCTACAATATATGTGTCTAGACCAGGAATATCTTGGTAAGACCAAGTAAAAATATCCACATACTCTATCAACATCTCAATCAACCTGCTTTTCACATCAGGATGCAACAATGCTCCAATCTTGACTTCCTTCGGATCTTCTTCTGAACCCAAATTGATTACTTCCAATGGCTATTTATATGGCTAAATGGCATTCTCCTCGCGCTCAAGAAACTGTGAGAACTCTTCTGGAATCTCATCATAGTCTTCTTCTTCGGCCCCATATACAGGAAATTCAAAGTCGGGAGAGGGTGCAGGGTCATTGTATTCAACAGTTTTTTAATTAATCTGCACATATAATTTGTGATTGCTTTTAGAAACCGACACATATAACAAGTGATCATGCATATTGAATTTCAATTATTATTTATTTTGAAAGGTTTTTTCTGATTACCATTTTCCAAGAAAAAAACAAAGAACAAAAACACAATTTGGGAAACAAAGAAAACTTTTATTATTGATTTTAAAAGTCACAGCAAACAGATAAGCCCATACAATATTAATACTTTCACCTTGGGCAGAGTAAAATCTTTTCAAAAAGATTAACAAAACAAATTACTTTGAAACATGTACGCAAGAGGGAACATCAATGGTGATCCAGTTCTGAACCCTAACTCCTTGCGTCATATAATTTGGCATTTCTGGCTATGCTTAATCTTCTACAACGGCATTAATCCCAGAAACGGTTGGATGAAGATAACCCATGCTACGGAAGATGTCTTGATACTTGCCTGCACCAGCCCTCGGCTTCAAGCTCTTACCCCTATCATTCTTTACAGAGAACCCCAAGCCAACTCTATTCTTGTTTACATGTGGATCAACAATCTGTCCCCATACTTCACTATGGCCTTTACGCACAACCTGCTGCACATCCTTAAACGAAGCTATAGAGTTATCATTTCCTCTTATGTTGTCAATGGATAAAGCTTGGAACTGGGTTCCAACAGCAACTTCATCCGCCTCAACAATGCTGAAAGAGGACAAATGAGATATCAATAATTCCTTTTCTCCATTTATAATTACCACTTTTCCTTCACGTACAAACTTCAGCTTCTGGTGTAAAGTCGAAGTGACAGCCCCTGCCTCTTGTATCCACGACCATCCCAACAAGCAACTATAAGCGGGTACAATATCCATGATCTGGAAAGTAATCTGAAACAAATGTGGGCCTATATGAATAGGCAAGTCCACTTCACCAATAACATATTTCCTGGATCCATCAAACGCTTTCACAATAATGCCACTTGGGCACATGGGCGTTCCTTGATATTTCAACTTCATAAGTGTGCTCCTCGGTATAACATTCAGTGCAGATCCATTATCAACCAGCACATTGGATAATGAATCATTCTTGCAGTTCATAGAAATATGGAGGGACAGGTTGTGATTCCTTCCTTCATCGGGAAATTCATCATTGCAAAAACTCAAGTTATTACATGACGCAATGTTCCCTACCACACTGCTGAATTGGTCTACTGGCATATCACTCTCCATAAAAGCTTGGTCCAATACCCTCATCAAAGATTCTCTGTGAGCAGAAGAGTTCATTAATAAAGCCAAGATATATATTTTTTGAAGGAGTCTGTAGTAGATGATCTACAATTCTGTAGTCGCTCATCTTGATTATCTTCAAAATATCATCCACATCCTTTTTTAGCGTAGCCCTGCTAGATTCACCCATAGCCTTCCTGGGTTCAACATTTTCAACAATTTTCTTTCCAGCACTAACATATCCATGAACAACTGGTGCAAATACAGGACCATTATGGATCACTCTGCTAGTCTCAGCAATATTTACAACATTAGGCATTGGCTGGATGGGAACTTCCACATTGTCCTCTAAAATTGTAGCATTATATTTGTAGGATACAACCTTATCTGACTTGTAGGGAACAGGACCCGGTAAACTAATTACCAATGGAGTAATAGCTGGCTTTCTATGATATTCAACTTCAAAGTGGGCAGGCTCACCGAAAAAAGGCACAATAACATTTACTACCTCTTCAACATAATCAGTCATTACAAAGTCATCTCTGAAAAACAAATCTTCATATGAGGAGAAATACTCATCTGCAGAGGCATACTCATCATCCGACCCTCCTTCAGCCAAACAGACCTCAAGCATATCAACTTCATGCTAATCATCCCTTTGACCTGTAACCTTGATAGTTCCATTGTTTAATAACAACCGAATACCATTCCTAACAATTGAACATCCTCGGGAGTCCCGATAGCAAATTTGGAAAGATCCATACTGATGTTCTACCTGACCAACCATGTGGCAGAAAGTAGCATGCAATTGCACAAGATCCTCATTCATATATTCCACATCAAAGATTCTGAACTCTCCAGGACATCCAGAAACCATGTTTACTTCCTCTTCATACTTTGCCCTAGGCCTGATTATGTGGATGAGGTCCTCATCCATCATCTCCTATAAATCAACCTTTATCTTGTCACAACCCTGTATATACGTACTGCAAATAGCACAATCGGCATGGTCATGCGTATAGTAGCTAAATTCACAGAGGTCTGCATGCATTTTCACCAAATCTCCTCTAACCAAATTAATATCAAAAATCTAGAAGTCGCCTGGACAACCGGCCACCATATTCACAACATTTACTCCTCCATGCTTGGGCAGAGAATTGTCTTTCACATTAGGGCCAACATCCTTGAAAGATAGAATACCAGACTTCACCAATTTCTGTACCTCTTTCTTCAAAGGATAGAAGTTCTCAACATTATGCCCTGGTGCTCTCTGATGAAAAGCACATGTTTGGTCTGCCTTGTAATACCAAGGCAATGGTGATGGAACATCGGGAGGTGGTCGGGTCTGAACCAACTTCTTCTGAATTAACGTTAGGAGTAATTCTGTATAGCTCATAGGGATATGATCATAACTCTCCCTTCTCTGATTATACCCTTGATTCCCCTGCTAGGATGGTCTCTGATAAGCAACGGTGGTTGGAGCTACACCAATAACTGGAGTAACTGAGGCGGCTTGCTGATGACGCTGATAATTTCTTCTAGAAGGATTAACTCTCCTTTCTTGCATAACAACATTTGTATCTCCTTCCTTCTTTTTGGAAAACCCATAGGATGGCTTCTTCGTATTTCCAGAACTTTCACTTTTTATTAAACGGCCCTCTCTTACAACCTCTTCTAAGTGGATACCCATGCCTACCATTTCAGTAAAGTCACTTGGCGCACTCGCTACCATCCTTTCATAGTAGAAAGCACCTAGATTCTTCAAGAAAATCTTAGTCATATCCTTCTCTTCCATGGGAGGAATCACTTGGGCGGCTACTTCACGCCATCTCTATGCATATTCTTTAAATGATTCCCTGTCTTTCTGGACCATGGCCCTGAGTTAATCACAGTCAGGCGCCATGTCCATGTTGTACTTGTATTGTCTGATAAATGCTTGTCCCAAGTCATTGAAAGTATGGATATTGACGCTATCCAAACTCATATACCACTTCAGCGCAACACCAGTCAAACTATCCTTAAAAAAGTGAATCAGCAGACGCTGATCATCAGTATGGGTAGACATTCTTCTTACATACATCATAAGATGAGCACAAGGACAAGTGTTTCCCTTGTACTTCTCAAACTCAGGGACTTTAAATTTCGCAGGTATCTTGACATTTGGGACCAAGCATAAATCACTCACATTTTTCCCGAACAATTTCTTTCCCCTGAGGGCCTTCATCTCTCTCTGCATCTTGTCAAACTGCTCTTGAAAATCATCCATTCTATCATAAAGACCCAAGTCTTCACTTGGTGGAGGAAAAGGATGAAACATATCATCATTAACAATTGGAACCATATTCAACAAAGGAGGTGCAGCAGGAGCAACATGCACCACAGGAGGTGCGGGAGTAACATTAGTCTGAATAACTGGAGCTTCTTAAGGACTAAGATTGAAACCTTTAGGTGCAAAGTTCTTTGGCATTCCCCATGGATAACTTTGAGGCATGCGATTCTGAACAACAGTTGGAGTAGCAGACACAGGAACAACCGGAGCTTCAGTAGTAACCCTTGTTGGTTGAGGTTGAACACTCGGTGGCTGATTCTGAGCAGCCACCAGAGATTCCACCAGAGTAGTAAGATTGGCCATGCCGTCCTTCAAAGCAGAAACCTCCTCGTGCAGCTCGCAATCCTCTTATTCTAAGTTGTCCATCTTCCTTCTAAAATTAGCTTGAGTGTTGTAGTGGTGAGATAGCTTGCTGAACGAAGTAAAGAAGCTTGGTAAGACACCTGGATATGCATAACAAATGCAAGAAATATGTGCAATATGATGCATGATGTGCAATGCACATGATTTATTTTATTAATATTTCAAGGGACTTAAAGATTTATAGACACATTGCAAATATCAAAGTAATAACACATTTGAAATACTGAAATTTTTTATTATAATAACTTCAAAATGGATTACAAGTTTCAATGATCCCAAGTACAAGATGAAAATAAAGTCTAAAATCCTAAGAAGCAAAGCTGATGGAGATCACTCTATACGCTGGCGCTTCCCTGTAAGCCTGGAAATCTGAGCCTTCAACCTCTGGTTTTCTTCAGCATATCTGGTGGAAACCTCCTTCCAATCACTGGAATCAGGAAGTGAGCAACTAGCAACTGACTGAGACTTAGGAGAAAATAAATCCCCTTGCCTCTCCATCATCTCTTTAAACTGTCTCTCAAGAATCTCGATCAAGTCGTCTTTCTCCTTCAAGTATGCTCTATAGGAAATCTCTATAGTTTGGTACTTATTCTTCCAAGCATCCTTTTCCTGCTGCATCCTGACCAAAGAAAGTTGTAGCTCTTCTACATCATCCAACAAGGGAGGAGTGGTCTTCGCAAACAAATCAGCCATAGGTGTTTCCTGGGAAAACGACATCTTCAACTGAATAGCTCTCGTTTGGACCCACTGAAGATATGGCTCCAAAGAAACAACCCCCTAGCTCCCAAGTCTTTCCTACTCTTCCTATGAATGTGACGCCAAGCCTTTGCAATCTGCTCCCTAGCTTCCTTATGGTCTTCTCCCTCCTTCAGAAAGAAACTACTCAAATGAATACTATTTGGTTTATCCCTCATCGGATAACCAAGCTGTCACCGTGCAAGAACAGGGTTGTAGTTAATTCCTCCCTTTGTACCAAGAAGAGGTACATTGGGGAAACTACCACAACTGTCAACAATCTCTATATCCAGGTAAGCTCGATGATACCAATCAATATCCGAGTGAGTAAGTGCCATGATCTTAGGAGCCCAACGGGGTTCCTTCCTAACATCCCAGAAATCATCAGCTGAGGCATATGAGAGATAAACCACCGGTACAATAAAGGCGTGCAATAGATAATCATCCCCCCATGATAAGAATTTCAAAGATGAATAGAGTAATAAGCATCACCCAACAATGTAGGAACTGGGTTTCCAATCATTAAGATCCTGATAGCATGAATGTTAACAAACTTATCCATGTTAGGAAATAAAAACAACCCGTAAGCAAGTAGAGCAAAGATGGCCTCAAAAGCGACTCTACTCTTCGTCCTAGAAAAGTAACGAGCTTTCTCCAATAAGAACTGAGCTGGTAATCCTCTAATCCCTCCTTTAGTAGTCATATGGGCTTCAACCTCATACTTCCCTAGATGGATCAAAGCAACAACCTCGTGTGGTTTTGGCTCACCATCCAAACTAGTAAAAGGACCACGATTGGTAATAGGTAAATCAAACAGATACGAATACTCCTCCAGTGTAGGCATCAAATGATAGTAAGATAAAGTAAAGAAATGATACATCGGATCATAGAACTGGACCAAGGTCGAGAGAATACCCTCCTTCATCCTAAGCTTCATGAGAGGAATGATGAATCCATACTTCTTCCGAAAATCGGAAGGACACTTAATCTCGAGAATTAGACTGATCAACTCATCTATCTTGGGATCTTTGAAACTGTATTTTCCGATCTTTCTTTTTCCTGAATCCATGGCCAAAGGGTACCTGAGATATTCACAAATGGTCTACCTTTTAAGTCCCTTGAAATGAAATTCCTTCAAAAGATGCTTATGGGTGCATGGATGCATGATGCAACAATCACACACAAGATCATAAATATAGGGTTCATAGGTTCAATGTCACGAGCATGAGGTCGAAGGGACTACCCATAAGGTATGGTCTAAGAGTTATCACCTACCGAACAAGGTTCGAGAGGTTACCATAGTCTACATCCTTCCTTCAGATATTACCAACTTCCTGATTAACTCGGTAATTAGTAATATTCTCAAGAAAAACTCGTCCGAGCGTAGTATCGCGTGAAAACTATTTCTAGATTACTCCATCATAGCTTCCGCACTATACCTAAAAGGCCAAGATGAGTTAGGTATTCTATGGTCCTCAGCTTCAGCAGGCTCCCAGGTCGAAAGCAGCACGTCTTCCTGATTACTTGGTAAACGACACTACAGTCAAAGGGGCCTCCACTGAGTGGGGGATCTCATGCCTCCTTTTTTGGGATTACTCCCTCAAAGTTAACATGACTATACCACCCGTCCTATCTTAAAGTTTTCCCAAGTCCAGGCATAGGACTTATAAGTAATCACCAAGCACACTAAAAACCAGGAAAATTCAGACAAACATATATACAATATATAACACATAAACAACAATAACACATATACATATATAAACAAATATAGGCTCAACCCACTTAGGGATGGACCAGCAAGAGGTCAATCTTTCCCCAGTGAAGTCGCCATTTTTATGTAGTGGTAGAAATGTTAAAGACTAAGTCATTTGGATTGACTAGACTTATACAGATCAAAATAAAAATCACCACCCCGCTTTATTGTTTCCAAAGGAATAGGAAAAGAGCGAATAACCCCAAAGAGGGGGGGAAAGATTATAGGTAAGGGGGTTGGTTATACAAAGGGAAGGTATTAGCATCATAAACATCTAAGGTACTCCGTAGGAACCCTTTGAAAAATATGTATATTTTGGCTATAAAATATTATATAAAAAATAGATGGTGGAGGTGAGAAAAGAAGTATTTTTTTTAATGATTTTTGCACCCGCCGCGGTTGAGAATCTTTAGTGCCTACGTACCACCTTTCGTGCAATAGGAGATCAGGGTACATGTAGTTCACCTTTTAAAAATTTAAAACACAAGTGTGTTGGTTGATTTTAAGAGATAAGACATCATCGTCATTGTCCGTGTGGAAAACATACTTACTACCCACAATCATGAGAAAGGAGAATTTGCATCATCTCAAAGTGGAGGATATGGCTTGGATTTTGAACTCAACAATGCCTCACTCAACACCCAACTGGAAAATATCTCTCTTTACTATATATTTTAGAAGTATAGTTGTTTGCATCACTACAAGGTTTGACAAGAGTCTAATCTTTTGAGAAAAGTTTTAAAATAAAAAGGCCAAAGTGGCAAAATGGTTTTAAATGAGATTGATTAACTTTTAGTCTTCTCACAAAAAATATCAAGATATTATTAAATTGATTGAAGTTTATTTATTAAAATATTTTTGAAAATGCATGGACCTAAGTCCAAGTTTATCATGAAAGTGGTTCAAGTTTAGAAACAAGAAGAGTTTTCAAAAAGAGGGAGAGGATTTTTGAAATCAAAGAAGATGGGAGGAGAAGAAGAGACTATCCTAAAGCACAAGGTAAAAGCTAGGGATAAGAACCATCTAACCAACAAGATGCCAATACTTGACATTATGAGTCAAGATAGAATTCCCATTATTTGGATTGAAACCAAGCAAGCAAAGATACTAGACCTCTTGAGAAAACCAAACTTCAAGTGTATTAAGTCTTCACAAAAATTGGGCAGAGTAACGACTGTATACGGGTGTATTCCAGATTACAAACAAAGTATGTAACCATAATGACCTGCACACAAAACAAATAAACAACCCAATGTCTTGAGGTAAACCCCAAGAACTCCAGACAAAATATCAATTAAGGTCACAAGGTCTCCAACATAGGCCAAGGTTTCTAACCCTAAGTCCAAGAAGTCCAATACTCCATAATGCCAAGGATAGTAACCAAATAGTCCAAGTATCATTAAAGCTTTTTATGGTTCATGTTGATTATTAGGTGTCTTAAAAAAGAAAATAAAAGCTCAAGTGAGCAAAATAAAAATAACAAGAATAGTAAATGCTCAATTGAGAAAAAAATAAAAATGGCATGAAATGTAATGCTTAAAGTAAATGGTACATAAAGCATAAAAAATAAAAGCATAAAGTAAAACAATTTAATAATTAGTGGTTAGTTGGATGACCATCTTGAAACTTGCATTTGGAACTCATTAGAGGATTGGTATAACCTAAACCTCCACACAACAAGTTACATTTGCTTTTTGTCAAGTATATCATCCATTTGGAATCCTCAAAAGTACCATTTAATGATCAATGATGTTTAAGTGATCCGTGTTGACCAAAAGTGTTATAGATCCATTAGAGGATTGGTAGAACCAAAGCCTCCTCACAATGAATCTCAAGGTTATTGGACCAAAGAGATCAAATTAACATACTTGGGCTTGCAAACATAAGTTTGGGCCACAAATGATCATTTATTCGAATTGGGACAAAATTTAGCCCTATGTTAAGCAATCGTAAGTGGAATTATGTAGAAGTCGCACCTATTTTGAGGCCGGTCAATAGCAATCTATACACCATTTGTTTTGAGACATAATATAGAGATCATGTCCCAATAACACTTAGTGCAATAAGAAAGGGATAAGATGAAGAGGGGTGGGGAAGAATATACAAACCACATTTGAATTAAATTTTAATCAAACTATTATTAAAATCATTCATCCACTTTTATGGAGTTATACTCAACACCATGGATCCAATGATGTTAATAAAGTTCATAATAAAAAATTCAACCCAAGATCATCCAGAAAATAATCACAAAATAATATGTCATTTAATATATACATTAAAGAAAGGTTTTAAAAATGTTTTAAATTAGAAATAAAAGAGAAAAATATCAACTATGTTCAAATTAATCAAGAAAAAAAAAGTGAGACCATAGAAAAATCAGAAAAGGACTCAAATATTTTTTATAAAAATTTTGGTAATTTTTAAAGTCAAACTATTTTTAAAATTAAAAGAAATGAGTAAAATAAACCAAAAACAATAAAAAATAACAAAGTCAAAAATGAAAAATAACTGAGTCACCAATAATGGTCACAATATCATTGGATCATTATGGAAAAAGAATGGACTCAAGGTGATAAAAATTAACCAAGTTATGATCATTTGAAGTCACACAAGGAAAATTGGGGATTCATCTAGAGGACTTGTAATCTTTCTTCCTCATCAAGTCTATTCCTCATGAAAACTCCTTTGAACTTTTGAAGTGTTTTGTTAATAACCCTTTGAAGAGAAGGATGTATTTGGAATCAATCAAAAATAACAAAAGATGAGCAAGATATATTCCTTTGAAATTTAAAACCCTAGCTCCTAGATCAAGAAAAATGCCTTGAGGAACTTTGACAAGCTTGAACAAACTTCTTGTACCAACATTCTTGCTTTGGGAATAGAAGTTGTTGAGGATGATAATGAGAACTCATAGCCACCAAAACCACTTCCATATCTTGAAATTTGAGATAAATATGCTCTTGTGAGCAATAGGAACAAGGCCTTGTCCAAACATTACAACTTCTCCAATCAAACCCCTTGTACTTTTCAACCAAATTTGATAATCTTGGAATGCGGTGAACCAAAATAACCTTGCCATGCCATTTCTTCCAAAACAAATCCAATGATGAGGTTTGAACTTATCAAGCTTTGTTGACTAGGGCATAGAAATAAACTCATGAACCTATGGGGGGAGGGAACTTGTTGAATCTCATGGCCTTTACCTACATGGATAACAAGCAAGACAAACCAACATTGCACTTTATTTAATTAAAGGAAGAAATCAAGACAAAAATATTCATGATCACAAAAGAACATAAGTCAAGGTGCTTGGTAATTCCTCAAAAGGGTAAAGCTAAATGTAGGGAGGGCAACCAAGAATCCTAGTGTGATCTTTTGTGAATGAATCAACATGGTGTGATGAAGGGATCTTAGGGATCAAAAATTGGGGTACAACACTCATGCATCAACATGTCTGCTTCGTGTCTATCCATGCATCTGAGCAAGACCATGTCATAATTTCTCTTGTACAACACATTTTCACTGAGGAAGAAGCTTCCAGCCAATCTTCTCAATGTCTTTCTATCTTTATTCGATGCACCAATCAGGTATTCCTGAGTCTGGAGAAAATGCTTGATATCATAATACCAAGGTTTCTCATCTTCTACCTCTTCTATTGTAAACACATGAGCAGGCCTATCCAGTCGCCAAACTATAATTCGAGGTATATCATTCCAAGTATTCACTTGATACATAGAAGCCAAAGTTGCCAAAGCATCCGCCATTTGATTTTCACCTCTAGGGATGTGATGGAATTCAACTTTATTAAAGAAAGGTAACAATCTTCTAGCATAATCTTTTTAAGGGATCAAGACGGGGTGACGAGTATCCCACTCTCCTTTAATCTGATTTATTACCAAAGCCAAATCGCCATACACATCTAGAATTTTAATTCTGAGATCAATAGCTTCCTTGAGACCCATGATGCAAGCCTCATATTTTGCCATATCATTAGTACAATCAAATGTCAACCTTACAGTGAAAGGGATGTGCGATCCATGTGGAGTGACAATCAAAACATTAATTCCTTTACCATAAGCATTCACAACTCCATCAAATATCATACTCTAACGATATTCAGGATCAGGACCTTCCTCAGGAAATGGTTCATCACAATCTTTCACTTTCAGAAACATCACATCCTCATCGAAGAAATCATACTTCATAGACTGATAATCATTGACTGGTTGGTGAGAAAGATAATCTGACAACACGTTGCTTTTAATAGCTTTTTGAGTGAGGTATTCTATATCATATTCAAATAACAACATCTGCCAGCGGGAAATTCTCCCAGTAAGAGCAGGCTTTTCAAAAATGTACTTGATTGGATCCATTTTGGAGATCAACCAAGTAGTGTGATTCAACATATACTACCGCAAACATTTTTCCTCCCAGGCCAGAGCACAACATGTCTTTTCCAGCATGGAATACCGCGATTCACAATCAGTAAATTTTTTACTGAGATAATAAATGGCATACTCTTTCTTCCCTGTTTCATCTTGTTGTCCCAAAATACAGCCCATAGAATTATCTAACACTGTCAAATACATAATCATTGGTCTTCCTTCAACAGGAGGGAGCAAGATAGGAGGTTCAAGCAGATATTCTTTAATACTTTCAAATGCCCTTTGGCAGTCATCTGTCCACACACAACCTTGATCTTTCTTTAACAACTTAAAGATCGGTTCATAGGTTGCAGTCATGTGAGAAATGAATCTGGAAATATAATTCAAACGCCCAAGGAACCCTCTAACTTGCTTTTCAGTTCTCGGTGCTGGCATCTCTTGAATTGCTTTAACTTTATCAAGGTCAACTTCAATTCCTTTCTAGCTAATAATGAAACCCAACAATTTCCTTGATCGAACATCGAAGGTATATTTATTTGGATTCAAGCGGACACGATACTTCCTCAAACGCTGAAACAACTTCAACAAATCTTCTACATGCCCTTTGTTGTACCCCAAAATTTTCCCTCTCATTTATCAAGATTATTCTCACAAGATCTCTTAAACTCAAGACTGGATTAGGGTTTGACCAGCTCAAGACCTCTCATCATGCACTGATCACCCAAATTAGGGTTTGATATTGCACAAGGATTTTTGGACTATTAATTCTTCATATGAATTTCAAACATCATTATGAACCCCTAAGTTTACTCATGACAAGTTTCAAGCCTTGAACCACATTTTTGATCAGTCAATTGGACAATTGACCTAAAAATCAGCTATATTAGGGAAAAGTCAACCATGGCCAATTTACAGTCAAACTTAATAATTTTTTATCAAAATCAACATTTTAGACTCATATGTATCATTTGATCAAGTTTGGATCACAACTCCTCAAGAAATTTGATCAAATCATCAAAAAGGCAAAATGGTCAAAATTAGGGTTTTGACTGAGGAAGGGCAATTTCTGATTTTTGACCTAGAAAATGACCAATTGAGTTGAAGCATGACTCCAAGGATTCAATTACATCATCTTGACCTAATTACATGGTTCAAAATATTGCAAATCCATTGGATAGACAGATGAAATTTGCAGTCAACTGATCAAAAGTCAACTGTATACTGAAAAGTCAAACTTTGACTTTTTGGTCAAAATCAAGTGTCAAGGATCACAATTCATCAAAACATGTCAAAATGTGAAACTTTTTCATCAAGAAATCAAGAATCGAAGATTAGGTTTTAAAATTGGAAATTTTCTTAACTTGGAAATTTTCTTAACTTAGAAATTTTTCTAAGTATAGAAAATTTCTTATTTTTTCTCAACTTTAAGCCATTTTTTCACCATGATACAAGATGATTCAAGGAAAGTTCCCAACATGAAAGTTGTAGACCTCCATGAAATCTACAACTTTGATTCACACACTTTTCCCTAAAGATGCTTGGATCTCAAGATATAATTTTGTGAATACATGCCCATGAACTAAAGTAACTTAGTGAAATTTTGCCCTAATTTAGGCAGGTTTTGGACCCAACTTCATGGAACTTTTTCACCTAGTTTCAAGAGGAATATTGAAATTAATTTCAAAGATGAGTTATAGATCACATTGCAAGATTTCCAAAATTTCCAAGAACTCCTTAAGATCATTTTTGAGTGAGGAGAATCGAAGAGATGAAGTTGGCAATTTCTCACTTTGAATTCAAGCCATTTCATGAAGAACAAAATTCAAATCAGTACCTATGCTGCCTAATCCATGCTTTATAGGTCCCAAACTTGTTTCTCACTTCATAATTTAATGCTTACTCAGTTTACAAAGTCTTAATTCAAGCCCAAAGGTCTTTGTCCAAGCATTATTTCCATAAATTGCATAAAGTGGCCATTGCCATTTTCAAAAAGCTTCACTTTTGCAACTTTCCAATTCTTGAGCATTGGACCTGTCCTCTCTGCACACACAAATCCTCCAGGCCTAAAGCAAATTGTACAAAGCTTATACCAACCCCAAGCAGGCCAGTACAAGCATGTGAAGACTTGTCTTTTCACTTTGCTTCAAAAGCAAGAAAGTGTGCCAAAAGGCTAGAACTCACAAATCTGTTGGAGAGCTGACTTGAAACCTATCCCATACTAATACAAAAACACATTACAGTTGAGAACACGCTTGCTAAAGTCATGAAAAACTCTCAAACTCCATATCACCAAAAAACTATCAAAACTTGTAGTTTTGGCATAAGCCTAGCAATCCATCATTTGGCTCGTGCGCTTCAAGTTTCAATCATCCAAACACTTTACCTACTTGATATCTAAGTGATCCAGACCATCATCCCTACACTGTAACTCCTTCTTCATCATCTGCCATTTTTGTTTTCAAAGCTTGCAGGTTGACTTGGATAGAGAGTTCCAGGCACTTCCAAAGCAAGGCAAGGATTGGAACACACTCAGGGAGGTTCAAGCAAGCTCAAGCAATCATCAGGCCTTCATAAAACTCACTTAGACTCCATTCACGATTTCAACTGAAAGAGGTAAAAATCTCAACTTCCATATCTTCATACAGGCATCCATTGGCCACGATTTGTGAATAAACAATGTAGACCTCATTGCTACGAAGTTGTACATATATATATCTTGCATTTATTTGGCCTGAGTTGAGAGAATTTTGAACTTGAAGTTCCTGGAAAAATTAGGTTTAAATTTAGGGCTTTTAAAATTCTTTTTGATCTTTGATTGTTAGCTTACACAATTTACATGGTTAGAATCGTGAGACAAAATGCTACAACATTCATGTTATCAGTTTCCATTTTTATTGAGAGATGAGAAAGTTACAGAGCTTCTAGCCAGCTTGAGGAAGAAGATGAAGTACAGGGCAAGGACTTTGTTTGTGTTATGTTGTTTTTGTTTCACATAAATCAACGGATGTATAGCCACCCCAATGGCAAGGTAGCGCGCTGTGAAGCCCAGGTCCTGGGTTCGAACCTTGGCGCTACCTTTTGTTTTTTCACATTTTTCCATTTTCAGTTTTTGCTGTTTTGCAAGTTTGGGCCTGCACGTTGGGCCTTATGTTTTTTTCCTAACATTCACCACTTGATTGCTCAGGATACCCCTGGCACAACTATTTTCATGTATTTTATTTATTTGTTTTTGTTTTCATTTTTGTTTATTAAATATTTTCTTTAATAAATAAAAATCATGAAAATATAAATATGATAATATTGCATTTTTATTTTATTTTTATTTTTATTTTTCACATAAAAAATATATTTTATCTTCAATATATACTAACTATCTTTCTTAAATAAATTTGTAAAAATAAATTTAGATATATTCTTATCTTTTCTTTTATATTTTTATATATATTTGTAAATATTTATTTTAACATATAAAAACTAAATATTTTCATACAATATTAATGATTATTTTTAATACAGAAAATACACAAAAAATAATACATAAGAACTTTATTTTCTTTTAAACTAGAAATTAGAGTTAACTTTGTTTTTTTCAAGAATTAATTTCTTTCTCTTAAAATTATTAGATTTAGGTTAAACTTTTTTTCATTTAAAAAGCCAAACAAATATTCTTTGCATATATACATCATTGCATATTTTATTTAAATATTGTATATTTGTTTATTCTAATATTCGTATAAATTCGATTTGGTTGTAATAGCTTATTTAGATTCACATTCTTGCAAATCCCCATTCAAATTTGTATTCCGCCTCCCATAAATTGTTGTAATAGCTTAGTAATCTTTACATTATGCAATTTACCGCTTTTACATACCATGCTAGTAATTAGAGTTTGTATGGTAAGATAAAAACAAAGCAAATAGAAAACCCTAAATCCAAGACAAAATCAAAGCATGAAAATAATACACTTGCACACAAGCACCCTTAGGGTTTCTCCACTTGGTTGCCTTATACAAAAATGGCCATATTATGCATGCGAAGTATCTTGGCAAAACAAACAAATATGAGATCATAGTCCCTCGATGATGCTATTCAAATTTGCCTTACAAAATGATCTTGGTCCCTCAAAAAATGCTAAGATACTTTGCAATATTGATAATCATGGTTATACGATGACTCACGCCCGTCCCATTTACATCCAAAGATAGGGTTTCTTATCAAATCAATGGTAAGACAACAATGTCAAAGGAATAGAAAAGGAACAAGAAAGACTTTTGAGTAGGTAGATTGCTTCTAGTTACTTGCTCTATTTCCAAACAACTATCCTTGCTATTTTCAAAAACAAACACACACATTTCCAAAACATTTTTCAAACATTGAAAACATTTTCAAAAAAGACAAACATCTTTGTATACATTCTTACGAATGAGAATCATTACAAAATTGCCTAAACAAACGGCCTCTTTTACAAAATACCTCAAAACCACACCAAACACATTTTCAAACAACAAAAGCAAGTGATCTAGCAAGTAACTAAGAGCCCATGGATGAAAAGGGTGCTAATACCTTCCCTTTTCATAATCTACCCCCCGAACTTAAGAAAACATCTCAAAGGTCTTTCCTGTGATTTTTCACCTTTCCTTTTGGATAAAAGAAAAGTCGGTGGCGACTCTTGCTAACCGCAACATTTGCAATCAAACGCAAAACACTCAAGTCAGTTCTCCCACCGTATCACAGAACTGGCGACTCTGCTGGGGAAATGTTCTAAAAGTGGGGTTACCTTAGGGCTAGATCATATTTATTTGCTTACATTGTTTGATTTGTTTGCTTTACATTATGATTCTTTATTTGGGTTTGAAATCCTCCACCCGGATTTGGGAAACATTATAGGTAAATAGCAATACGTTGTGGAAACTGTGCGGGGTATACCGAGATGGTCTAAGCAATAGCTATGTTAATGTGACATATTTGTGGGTACCGGTAGCCTTTGAGTCAATCAAAGAGAATACGGGGCCGCTGAGTGATGTCATGAAGCACTAATGAACTTCTAGAACCCTTTACTTGACCAACTTGGCCTTTAGGATGTAGTGAGATGACCGGCTTTGGTGCAGTCCGAAGTTGGTAGATACTCGATACTACACTCATTGAGGGTTGGTTTCTTGGGATATTTCGGTCGCCATTAAAGAGGCTTGAGCTGAAACAATGACCAAGGAAACAATCCAGTGATATTGAGCTCCTTAGAACTTGGTTACTATTACTAGGACAGGTTTAAGCCAACTAAACTTCAAGAGGGTACTTACCTATAAAACCCCATGCAAGCCTAAACTAATAACTTGTTTTTTTTGCTTGTATATGCATACTTGTACATAACATCATGGACATCATGAACATCATATGCATTCACTAACCATTTCAAGGATTTTTGAGATTCATCTTTGTTCTTGTTTTGTAGGATATGGATTCACTTCGCAGGAAAACTATCCAAATCAACCTTATAAGAATTCCTCCACAACTTAAGGATCTAGCTTCAAGGATCCATGAGAACTCTCCATTCACCGAGAGGCATGGTCGTCTATTCAACTTGGTCACCTCCAACACAGATGAGGATATGATGAAGGTGCTCTTCCAGTTCTTTGATCCTTTGCACAATTGCTTCACATTTCCCGACTATCAGCTTGTGCCCACTTTGGAAGAATTATCTCAAATCTTGAGGATTCCTATTCTCAATCAAATACCTTTCAATGGTACGGAAAGAGACCCAAACCCAAAAGAGATTTCTCAAGCTCTGCACTTGCACTCATCTGATGTCACAACTCATTGGGAAACTAGAAGTGGTGTCAAAGGCTTCTTAGCAAAGTTTCTATTTGAGAAAGCCCAAAGTTGTTGGAATTCCTTAGACTTACAAGCCTTTGAGGAAATTGTGGCTCTCCTCATCTATGGGATGATTTTGTTTCCCAATCCCGACCAACTCATAGATGTGAGTGCCGTCAAAATCTTCATGTCACGCAATCCGGTGCCTACATTGCTAGGGGATATCCTGCACTCTTTTCACACTCGCACAATGAGGAAAAGAGCTGTCCTTATGTGTTGCACTCCTCTCCTGGCAAGATGGTTTATTTCTCATCTTCCCCAATCGGTCTTAAAGAATGAGCAAGGATTAAGGTGGTCACAAAGGTTAATGACGCTTAAACATTCAGATATTCATTGGTGCTCTTGATCCAAAGAGAATGTTATAATTGTTGACCATTGTGGGGAATTCCCTAATGTCCATCTACTTGGAATTAGGGGAGGCATCACCTACAACCCATGCTTAGCTCTAAGACAGTTTGGTTATGCCCGAAGGGATGGCCCGCACGAGATGTTGATTCAAGGCTTGGTATTCGACTACAACAACGACGATCAAGGTCTTCGCCAGAGATTCATCCGAGCTTGGAGGATGCTAAACAAGGTGGATATCAAGACTTTGGGACACAAGAATTCCATCCCTCTTGAGCCTTACCTCAAGTGGGTACGAACCCGCGCTCAAAGTCTTATGATGCCTTATCCTTCCATTCTCCCGGTGATCATTGAGCCTGTTAAGGAAGGAGAAGTTCCATACACTATCCTACATCCTGACATGCCCACATCTCTTGAAGACCTACAAAGGGATTGTATACAACTCAAAGGAGAGCGAGATACTTTCGAAGCCCAATTCTACGCAAGCGAGAAGAAGGTTTTGGAACTCACTAGGCTACTTCATGAGGAGCAGACTCTAAATGCCTACATAGCACCAAAGAGGATGCACACTACTTTTTTATCTTAGAGTTCTATATTATTTTTCCCAAGGGGCATTGATGTACTCAAACTCTATTTTATTAATATAACGTGTGTTTCTTTTTGTCTAAAACGAACTTGAATCTTTAAAATCCTTGAAAACATTGCATGTTTACATATCATTCATCTTAACATAAATAGG
The DNA here is from genome assembly GCA_948472305.1 of Vicia faba. Taxonomy (NCBI): domain Eukaryota; kingdom Viridiplantae; phylum Streptophyta; class Magnoliopsida; order Fabales; family Fabaceae; genus Vicia; species Vicia faba. Next base: position 843,682,897 of record OX451737.1, read on the forward strand.
TCTTTTGCAACGAGTTTCCTTATCTCTCTACTATTTATTTCAGTAAGATGGATCTCGAACAGACAGTCAAAGATCTTCAAGTTCAAAACACGCAGTTTCAACAGTTACTCACAACCTTGGCCAAAGGACAAGAGGAGTTGAAGACTCTATTGGCCAAAGAGAAGAAGAAAAAAGAGAAGAAACCAACCGGTGTTGTAATCATGGGGAGAAGGTTTCAAGGACAGACTAGAAGAACCTTGAATTTCGCAACAACATCTGATGAAGGAGAAGGAAAAGGAAAGGAAACAGCGGTTCCTTCAGAATCTAAAGAGGAGGAAGAAGAGGAAGACTACTCTGAGGAATAGTATCCTCCAGCAGATGATAAATATAAACATCTTGAAGAGCGTCTGAGCGCTATGGAAATACAAAGGGTACCAGGTCTAGACTTTGAAGAATTGGGACTAGTGTCGGGAATTATGATCCCACCGAAGTTCAAAGTGCCGTTGTTTGCAAAATATGATGGGGTGTCATGTCCTAAGATGCACCTTCGATCATATGTGAGAAAGATCCAGCCGCACTCCGCCGATAAAGACCTGTGGGTGCATTTTTTCCAAGATAGCTTATCTGGAACACAACTCGATTGGTTTTACCAATTGGAAAGGGCCGACGTCCACAAATGGGAAGATCTTGCTGCATCTTTCTATAAGCAATACCAGTATAATGCAGATTTGGCGCCTACCCATACTCAACTTTAGAGTATGGCTATGGCTTCAAATGAGGGTTTCAAAGATTACATGCATAAATAGAGGGATCTAGCTGGGAGAGTACAACCCCCTCTGTCTGAAAGGGAGTTGGTGGACATGTTCTTAGGCACTCTATCAGGCCCTTTCTTCAACCATCTGATTGGAAGCTCATCTGCAGGATTTATTGAGTTAATACTAATTGGAGAGAGGGTGGAAGCTGGCATAAAAAGTGGAAAGATTCAGAAGGATTCATCTGCCTCTACAGTTGTGAGAAAGCCTTTCACTGGGAAGAATGAGGTATCTGTTGTTTATTCACAAAGGAACCAAGGGAGAGCTGAACGCCGACCAATGGTAGGAGCTGTTATAATCCCAAAGCCTACATCTGATCAACAAAGAAGTAATCAACCGAGGGTGGAAAGGCCAGTCCGACAATTCACCAGGATCAATATGACTCTAGCCCAGGTTTAACCACATCTTCTGAAATATAATTTGACAACTCTAAAGGAAGCTCCAAAGAACCCCAACACGGCGTACCCTCATTATCACCCAAATGCCAGATGTGCATATCATTCCGAAAGTCTGGGTCATGACACTGACAACTGTTGGGCCCTGAAAAACAAAATTCAAGATCTTATAGACGCAAAAGAGATTGAGTTTGATGCACCCGAGAAGCCAAACGTCATTTCTTCTTCTATGCCTAGGCATGGTCACAACACCAATTCTATCGAAGAAGATTTGTTTGCTACCACAGTTGATGAACTCTTGACTCCACTCCCAATCATTAAGGTAAACTTGTTGAAAGCCGGTGTATTTCTGGGTTATAATGAAGACTTCCATCTCTGCTTATTCTCACCAACTGTTTGCCCTTTGTTGAAAACAGGCATTCAACGCTTGATAGACAACAAAGAGATTCTGTTTGAAAGTACTCATGTTTTACCTGTTCCTGTTGAAGACGTTTCAATCATCACCATATCCACCAATTATTCCAGGGTCCCCAAAAGACCCATTAGGATTACATCGGTTCCAAAAACTACTCCTCTTATAATCACTATGCATGGGCCAGTCCCGTATGAATCAGATAAATTTGTGCTATGGAATTACGGTGGAGACATCTACTACCATGGTATCAAACAAGATGGGCTGGCCGCTGAAGAGATGAGCTCCGAAAAAGAAGACCCCGACATTAGCAATATTGCCGGAACCAGTAAGATCACCCGTAACGGTAGAATCTTCTCTCCAGAAATTACCCCTCAAAAGGCAGTTTTTGGACCCGTGGCTGTCCTAAAGGTTACCTCCGTACCAATAATCATATCTGCAAGTGCTCCTATTGACAAAGACGACACAACCCCTGCTGTTATCCCAACAAACACCCCTACTGCTGAAAATCGAGGAAAAAGTATTCAAAAAGAGCCTGTCCAGACGAAGGCTCAACCACTGACTATCCCCGAAACCTCCAAGAAGGAAATGGAGGAGATCCTGAGAATAATAAAGAAGAGCGACTACGACGTAGTCGAACAGTTGGGGAAAACTCCCTCCAAAATCTTCATGCTGGCATTGTTACTGTGCTCCGAGGCACATGCGAAGGTCTTGGTGAAGTTCCTAAAGACAGCCCATGTGCCTCAAGAGACATCGGCTGACCAATTTCAAGATTGTGTTGCCAGTTTGACGGTGGACAACGGCCTAGGCTTCTCGGATGCTGATCTAACACCAAGGGGAAGTGTGATACGGTGGCAGAACCGAATTGTTTTAGGAAAATGCTGGTTTGCGTTTTGCATTTTATGTTTGCAAAATGTCGCAGTAAGAAAGAGTCGCCACCGACTTTTTATTTTATCCAACTGGAAAGGAAAAAAGCACAGAAAAATTCCTTTTTTCGAGATTTTTAGTACCGGGGGTAGATTATAGAAAGGGAAGGTATTAGCACCCTTTCTATCCATGGTTTTCCATGGGCTCTTAGGTACTTGCTCATCATTTTAAAAATTGCTTCAGTGTTTGTGTGTTTTGAAAAGTTTTTGTTTTACTTCGTTTTAACCCTTGCTTCTGTCTTCAAGAGTGTTACGAAGTGTTTTTGAAAACTTTGGTTTGAAAGAGAGTGTAAGTGTGGAAAAGTTTGATTTTGAGCAAGTACCTACTAGTATCTACCTACTCGGAAAAAAAATGTTTCTATTCTTGTTTCCTTTAGACAGCACTATCCTACTTATTTGAGAAATAGGAAGCACCGTCGTTGGAGTCGTAAGGGTCAATTCGAAAGGTACATACGATCACTAAAGCAATGTTAGGACGTCTTTGTAATAACCCTAATGTCTTAAGATCATATTCGAGGCAACATTTCCGAGGAAACCTTTCCGAGGCAACATTTCTGAACGGGACTATTGATCTTTGTTTAGACAAGAGGGCGACCACTAAAACATCCTATACTTAATGATGGTTTATCGAAGGCAACCGAAGTGAGAGTATACCCTAGGAGTGCGCATGTGCGAGTGATTTGATTTCAAGTTATTATCTTTGCACATTTAGGGTTTGCTAACCATTTTAAAATTAACATACATTCTTGTCATGCAATCCTATTATCATACATCTAACAGTTAATATTTGCAAAAATTAAAATGCGAGAAAATAAAACTACGCTATTACAAGGCTTCGGGGAGGGGGATTAATTACATAGCCAAAAACCCGTAAAACAATAAATAAAAGCAAAATCCTAATTAGACTATTACATACCATGAGCAGTTACATTAATATTGTAAAAGTAAATAAATGCGCGCGATGAATCGAGAACGAGAGAAAATTAGGGTTTTGACCCCGTCTAAACCTAATTGAAAGAAAAATTATTTTTTGTTGTTTTTGATTATTTGAGAAAATAAGGTTTTAATTAAATAAATACAAACCTAATTACTAATTAATTTAAATTAAGAAAGGTAATTAATTTGGCATATTTTTATATTTTTGTTATTTTAAGAAAAGAAAATAAAAATTAAATGAAACAAATCCTAATTTTCTAAATTGATTTTAATTTATTTACAAAAAGGTTAAAATTGCCCTAAAATTAAATTAAACTAATATTAAATTAATTTTGACAAAAAATATAAAAAAACCTAAATTTGATGAAATTGATTTTATGAGTTTTTTTTTTGTAAAAAAGAATTAATTTTTGTGATTTAGAAAATAAATTTAAACAAAATAAATTAAAGAATAGAAAAGAAAATAAATTGGAATGGGCCTGGTTATGCTAGCAATAGAGGGGGTATCCATAGCATTTTATGAGCCCAAAATCCCTTGGCCCATGTTGACTCTTCAGATTCCATGTTGCAAGTTTGACTAGGCCTATGGTAGACCTTCATGTGCCAGGCATTGGATTTGGTTTGCTATAGATCCAATGGTTGAAAGCTGATGACTCATGGTGGATTTATGAGAAGCCTGCGCATGGAAATACACATAGTAAAATAATATTGAAGAAACAAGGGGACCTGGGGATCGAACACAGGCCCTTTGGCAATTTCCTTCACCCACTGACCAACTGAGCTAGCACGTTCATTTGCATATGGAATAACAAACAAATATTATATTAGAAAAAGCAAATTAATATATCAAAATGCGCGAATTTTGAATGGACAAATCACACCATGCCATGCCATCATCTTCTACCTCCTTCCGTTGCTAAAAGTTTGGACACTTTTACCTACGAACAAAAGGCGTAGGTACAACCATGTGATTCTCCAAAATCCTTTGCAAGCATGGTAAATCAATTCTAGTGGTACCAATCAACTCGTGGCAACCTCATGAGCATCATGGTACCACTCTTCATGGCCAATTGTATCTGCAAGCAAAACCCCTAAAAACGAAACCTAAACCCTAATCATGGCAAATCTCTGTATGGTTAACAAAAATGTAATTAATCGTTATCATTAGCTTGCAAATGTCTCAAAGATTTAGAATATATCCATAACATATGCTAACAATGCCAGAATTATGAATTGCAATTTCAAAAAAGTAGGGATATCGTGAGGTGCTTACAGTGCGTATCTGGGCACAAAAATGCTTGCTGATGATTGGGATAGAATCCTTGAATGCCCAGCAAGCGAATGAGATAGTTGGGAATGCTTGAGATGGCCTGGAAGTTGGATTTTGATTCACCACTTTTGTTGAGTTTTTGCAAGTTTTCTTTCAGCTTATCACGCCTCTAATCCTTGTTCTTTTGCATTTATTCAATATATATCATAGAGTGCATTAGGGTTACAAGTTTGCATCAAATCCTTGCAATTATGAAGATTTGATCATTGATTCACCCTTGCATCAAATCTTTCCAAAATAAGAAAAATTCAATCTTTTTCTGTCCAAACAAGCCTTGCACGATTTGATTCTCTTCCCAGCTGTATAAGAGACCTAAACATGCACGAAATCTCAAGCTTTGATTAGTTTTGATATTTTCATGATTTTATTTTGATTTAATTTGATTTAATTGAAATAAAAATCAAAATAAATGAAACAAATAAAATAAAGGCAAGTGGGAAGGATCATGGGTCATGGACCATGTTATAAACTCAATACAAGCACAAAAAGTTGGGCCCATTTGACAAAAATTGCAACTTTGGCCACTTTTAACTTTTGGCAATTTCGCAAAAAAGGTCAACTTTGCCAATAGATAACTCCTTCAATTTTGACCCTAGAGATGTGTTCTTTGAATTTTTAGAAATATTAAGATGTCCTCTAAGCAACCCTTTTTGTCTCATCTCAATTGAGTCTTCCATGTTCATGTATGAAGCTTTGACAAAAAAAAGGTATTTTTGTTGACTTTTCAAAATGACCTATAATGTTCAAATTTATATCTTCTTGTGAGTGCATATTTTAAACTTGGTAGATGAAGTTGAATTGTAGGGAATTGCATCCTCTTCAAAATGAGATTTTGATGGGTCATTCCTGATAAAGTATGAGAAAGTTATGCTTGGTCAAAGTTGAGTTGACTTTTCCTACAAAACCCTAATTTAACAACTTTTGGGTTTTGATGAATGGTGAGCAATCCTTGAGGAATAATGATCAAACCTTGATCAAATGATGAATAATACTTCAAAATGAGGATGTTGACCAAAAATCTTGAAGTTTGACTGTATGTGGGCCACAGTTGACTTTTGCCCTAACATAATCGATTTTCAGGCCTTTGAGCAATTGAATGAGCAAACTTCCTCTGCAAGGCTTGAAACTTGACATGGATGATCTTGAGAACATATTGAGGAAATGGTGAGCATTTGGAACCCTTTTGACTCAATTTTATTGATGCAACATGAAACCCTAATTTGAGGTAGACTACCTTAGAAGAGAGTTTGTCTGGTCAACCCTTGGACTTCCTTGAGCAATTTGAGGATCTCACTTAAAATGTTTTGAGAAATATGGGAGGGCAAATTTTGGGGTACAACAGCTTCCCCTGTTCAATCTTCTTAAACCTTAGGATATAGATTGGCTTGCTTTCCTTTCGTGATCCGAAGGTGGAAGATGATTGAACACTAGAGTGCCCAGAAATTTGCACTCGCATGAAGTGGTATTTATCTTGCGATAATGGGAATGGGCTTATAGATGCCATGTGGAGATTGATGACGGAAGATGGGCTTAAAGATGCCATCTGAAGGAGTGTCGATCGCCTAAGAGATTCTTTAGCAAGAGCCCGTATACCTGTTGTTGAGGAAGATTTCGCTGGGGAATGCTGTTCTTTGTCTTGAGAAAAGTTGAATTTTAGGATCTTCGGTCGTCCGTTATTCTACTGGGGAATCATCTCTTGGTCGAAGAGGTGAAAATTAACTACTATCTGATCATGATCCAGGCTTCATAGTGATAAGATCGACTGCTATCTGGTCGTGCTCCAGGCTTTACAGTGACTTACTGGGGAGATGAGTTTGAACTTGCTATCTGGTCGTTCTCCAGGCTTCGCAATTTCTCACTTCTTATCTGGTCGTACTCCAGGCTTCAGAAGGAATTAAATTGTTATCTGGTCGCGTCCGGGCTTCAACTTGAATTTAGGGCACACTAATATCTGGTTGATTCTGGGCTTCTTAGTAATTGTCCAGGTAAACTGCTATTTGGTCGATACCCAAGCTTCGCAGTGTCTTATACTGTTATCTGGTCTATTCCAGGCTTCAGTCTTTTTTGTCGCTATCTGGTCGTAATCCAGGCTTCACAACTTCTTACTTCTTATCTGGTCGTGTTCCAGGCTTCAGAAGAAATCAAGTGGTTATCCAGTCTCATCCGGGCTTCCATTTGATTTTAAGGCCTACTAATATCCGGTCGATTTCCGGGCTTCATAGTAATTGGCCGGGTAGACTGCTATTTGGTCGAAATCCAAGCTTCGTAGTGTCCCTTACTGATATCTGGTCGTAGTCCCAGGCTTCAGTGTCTTTTGCCGCTATCTGGTTGTAATCTAGGCTTCACGATGTCTTATACCATTATCTGGTTGAATCCAGGCTTCATGGTGTCTTGTACTGCTATCTGGTCGATTTCCAGGCTTCACAATACCTTGTTAAGCTGTTTTCCGGTCGATTTCCGGGCTTTACCGCTTGTGTTTATGATATACCACTATCTGGTTGATTCCAAGCTTCATGGTGTCTTTGTACTGCTATCTGGTTGTAATCCAGGCTTCACAGTAACTTGCATTTCTATCTGTTTGTTCTCCAGGCTTCACAATAACTTGCTGGGGATTAAACTATTTTCTGGTCAATCTCTGGGCTTCATATCTTGAATTTAGGATAAACCACTATCTGGTCGATTCCAGGCTTCACGGTATTTGGTACTGTTATCCAGTCGTTCTCTGGGCTTCACAATATGATGGAGAAATCAAGATACTATCCGGTCAGACCCGAGCTTCATAGCTTGAACTGGAGTAGAAATCTTAGCATCGATTTGACTGAACCAGAGAAAACTTGTGAGAATTTGATTGTACCTTTCTCTGAAAGGTAAAGAGTTAGTCGTATGTAATGTCATGATGTATGAAATGTATTGAGCAATGATGTTCTCAAAATAAATGAGACTGTGCTGTATGATGCGTATGTGCATGTCATGATGTATGGATATGCAATGTTCTCGTGATGTTTTCTAGCTGGGGAAAATAAATCCCAGACTGCTGCTGGAGAATACGAGGAGTTGAGTTCTTCATTCTCGCTGGGGGTAACGACCGAAGATGATTCGAGAATAAATTGGTGGGAGAATAACTCGGCTGGAGAATAAACTGGCAAGAAAATGACTCTGTGGGGAAGAGAGATACTCTGCTAGAAGATCTGCTGATTTGGGGAAATAACCTCGGCTGGGGATGAATTACTGTTGCTGGTGATGATGAACTCTGTTGGGGGGTTGAATTTATGCTTGTGGAAGAAATAAACTCCACTGTGGATAGTCTTCTAGCGTTGGTGATAGATGAACTCTTCTTGGGGAGAATTAACATCACTGTTTTTTAGATACCTTTTACTCTGCGGGGAGTGTATGCACTTTTAGTCATATTCTCCAGCTGGGTCTATCCCTGTACCTGGTTGGTAGAGCAACTTGTAAGGTTTGGACATTTCTTGTTTGCCCATGTTCCTGGAATTACGAGTAATTGTCTTTTGTTTCGCATGTAAATATTTATGAGCAACAATTATGTTCAAATGCATATATCAAAAATGAACCATTGGACATTCTTGTAAAACAAATCAGAAAAAGATTTTTTTTTTGAGATCTGTCATAAAATGAATTGTATTGATTCTTGAAGTTAGCCTGTAATAGGCATTTTGTACAAGAGACTGACGTCCTAATAAGAGAACGCCGCTGAAAGAACGAAATTTATATAATTTGTGTGAAAGAAAGAAAAACAGCTATGTGAACAATCCCATTGGGTTCCAACTCTGCTATTGCCTTTATATCCTCGAGCGTCTCATCACTTTGCTACTTGGTCGAAGGTAGATCAGATTGATTGGCACCGTTCGAGCTTGATAGTCGATATCGAAGTCTGGTTGCAAGATGATCCAATGAGACATAGTGTTACGCTTCAATCCATAATTTTTGCCTGGACCGCCCTTTTGGGTTTTCAGTCCACCGGGATACCCTTTTTTGCCCAAGCCGCCTTTTCAGGTTTTTGACTTGTCGGGTGTACAGTTTTTTCATTTTCATCCCTTACTTTTTCCCGAACCCTTTTGGTTTGCCAGGAAGCCCTTATTTTTGCCTAGGCCAGTCGACCTAGCGGGTCTTTGATTATGCATAGTATTTTTTTCACTATGTCTGCATTGACGGGGTGAGGAAAGTCGTCACCATCCATGGTGGTTAGAATCATAGCTCCTCTTGAGAAAATGTTCTTAACCACAAATGGCCCTTCGTACGTAGGGGTCCATTTGCCCCTGGGATCACCTTGTGGCAGTATGATGCGTTTGATTACTAGATCCCCGACTTGATACTCCTGTCGTCTGACTTTCTTGTTAAACGCCTTGATTATTCGCTTTTGATACGTCTGACCATGACAAATAGCAGTAAGTCTCTTTTCATCGATTAAGTTCTGCTGATCAAGCCGGATCTGGATCCAATCGTCCTTACTCAAACCTGCATCCTTCATAATCTGGAGAGAGGGCATCTGGACTTCGATAGGCAGGACCGCCTCCATGCCATACACCATAGAATAGGGTGTTGCCCCTGTTGATGTCCGTGCTGAGGTGCGATACCCATGAAGAGCGAATGGTAACATCTCATGCCAGTCTTTGTAGGTCACCGTCATCTTCTGCACAATCTTCTTGATATTCTTATTAGCTGCTTCAACAGCCCCATTCATCTTTGGTCGATAAGGAGAAGAGTTGTGATGCTGTATCTTAAACTGTTTGCAGAGCTCAGTGATCATTGTATTGTTGAGATTTGTACCATTGTCCGTAATGATCCTCTCTGGTACACCATATCGACAAATCATATTGTGTCGGATGAACCGCGCCACAACGTTCTTGGTTACTGTAGCAAAGGAAACTGCCTCAACCCACTTCATGAAATAATCAATAGCTACCAGAATGAAACGGTGCCCGTTGGACGCAGTAGGTCTGATCTTGCCAATCATATCGATGCCCCACATTGCAAAGGGCCAAGGTGTCGTCAAAATATTCAGAGGAACTGGAGGTACATGCATCTTATCAGCATAGACTTGGCACTTATGACAAGTCCAAGAATACTGATAACAATTAGCTTCCATAGTAGACCAATAATACCCAGCCCGTAGGATTTTCTTTGCCATGGTATGTCCACTAGAATGAGTTCCGAAAGTAGCTTCATGTAACTCTGCCATGATCCTTTCTGCCTCATTCTTGTCCACACATCGCAGTAAGGTTAAATCATGGTTACGCTTATAAAGGATACCATTACTGATGAAAAACTTTGCAGCGAATCTCCTCAGAAACTTCTTATCATTAACAGATGCACCCTCGGGGTATTCCTGAGCCTCAAGATACCTCTTTACCTCGTGAAACCAGGGTTTATCTGCTACCTCTTCAGTCTCAATATCATAGCAATGTGCGGGTTCGTCCAACCTCTCAATGTTAATCTGGGGAGCTTCATTGTCCCACCTGACTTTGAACATAGAAGACATGGTGGCTAGCGCGTCCACTAGCTGGTTCTCCCCTCTTGGAAAGTGTTCAAAGGTTATCTCCTCAAAGTGTGGGAGCAACGTCAATACATACTCTTTGTAAGGAATAAGATTTGGGTGCTTCGTATCCCACTCGCCTTTGATCTGACTGATCACTAAAGCAGAATCTCCGAATACACTTAAGAACTTAATCCTCAGGTCGATAGCAGCTCGAAGGCCCATGATGCATGCTTCATACTCCGCCATATTGTTGGTGCAGTTAAAGCATAATCGGGCGGTGAATGGAGTATGACAGCCCTCAGGAGATATGATCACAGCGCCAATGCCATTACCCAATGCGTTTGAAGCTCCATCAAAATACATAGACCATCGGGATCCTTCCTCAGGTCCTTCATCCGGTCCTGGTTCTTCACAGTCGGTCACCAACATAATGTTCTCATCCGGCAACTCGAATCATGGACTGGTAGTCATCCACGGTCTGATGCGCCAAATGATCCGCCAACACACTCCCCTTGATTGCTTTTTAGGTTGTGTATTAGATATCATACTCAGTTAAGATCATCTGCCATCTTGCTATTCTTCCGGACAAGGCAAGATTTTCGAAGATATACTTGATTAGGTCCATCTTTGATATCAATAGGGTAGTGTGAGTCAGCATATATTGTCTCAGCCAGCAAGCAGCCCATGCCAAAGCGCAGCAAGTTTTCTCGAGCAACGAGTATCGGGTCTCGCAGTCGGTAAAATTTTTGCTAAGGTAGTAAATAGCGTACTCTTTTCGGCCAGACTCGTCATGCTGCCCCAGCACGTACCCCATTGAATTATCTAGTACTGTCAAGTATAGGATCAAAGGCCTTCCTTCAACTGGAGGCATCAACATAGGTGGCTCTTGGAGGTATTCCTTGATCCTTTCGAAGGCGGTCTGACATTCATCATTCCATTTTACCACTTGATCTTTCTTCAGAAGCTTGAAGATCGGCTCACAAGCAGCAGTCAGATGTGAAATGAATCTTGCAATGTAATTTAGACGTCCCAAAAAGCCTCTAACTTCCTTTTCTGTTCAGGGAGCTGGCATCTCCTGTATAGCCTTCACCTTTGCAGAATCCACTTGAATACTTTATCACTAACGACGAAACCCAACAACTTACCAGACATCACCCCGAAGGTTCACTTGTTCGGGTTTAACCTCAGCTTGTACATCTTCAACCTGTCGAACAGTTTCTGGAGATAGTCAATGTGTTCTTCTTCAGTCTGGGACCTTGCAATCATGTCATCAATGTAAACCTCGATCTCATGGTGAATCATGTCGTGGAACAAAGCGACCATGGCGCGCTGATAAATTCCCCCAACATTCTTCAACCCAAAAGGCATTACCTTGTAACAGAAAGTTCCCCACTGTGTAACGAAAGTTGTCTTCTCCATGTCCTCGGGAGCCATCTTAATCTGATTGTAACCAGAAAAACCATCCATAAAGGAGAAGATTTTATGCTGTGCGGTGTTGTCGACCAGAACATCGATGCGAGGAAGTGGGAAATCATTCTTGGGGCTCGCCCTATTCAGATCTCTATAGTCCACACACATCCGTACCTTACCATCCTTCTTAGGCACCGGAACGAAGTTGGCAACCCACTGCGGGTAAGAAGTGACAGCTAGAAACCCAGCGCCAAACTGTTTCATGACTTCAGCTTTGATTTTCTCAGACATCTTGGGGAGCACACAGCGAACCTCCTGCTTTACCGGAGGACAATCTTCTTTGGTTGGCAGGCGGTGTACGACAATGTCAGTGTCCAAACCAGGCATATCTTCATAAGACTAAGCGAAGATCTCAACATAGTCGCGTAGCATCTATATCAACTGTTGCTTGACACTAGGCTCTAGATTTGCACCTATCTTGACCTCTTTCCTATCTTCCTCCGTACCCAAATTCACTGATTCCACTGGCTCTTCATGAGGCCGTATGGTCCTCTCTTCCTGTAGTAACAGTCTAGCAAGTTCCTCAGGCACTTTACAATCATCCTCACCTTCGTCCTCGGCTTGGTTGATCGGATTTTCAAAGTCATAACTGGCAGTAGAAGAGTCGTTATCAATGGGATCTGGAGTGGATGTGGATCTGCATTATGATATGTGAGTGTGTGTAAGACAATAGCTGTTTTAATAAAGTGCGAGATAGAAAGGAAAAACAAGGAGCACAAAATTTGTAATGCAAGAAAACATCCAATGCTCTATTGATGATATATGAAAATGACAAATAATAAGCCCTCACAAACAAAGCCAAAGTGCCTCGGGCAAGGCACCGGGCCGTAAAGTTTCAAACTGTCTATTACAAATCTCAAAACAAAAGTCAATTACTGTGTAATAAAAGAAACAGGCACGAATTCCTTCGCCGTCCAGTTATTCAATCCACCGTTGGTAGTCGGGTAGATCCAGCTGTCGATATCTGACTCTTCTTCATCATCCTCAATTGCATTCACTCCATGATTACTGATATGCAGAGGAGGTCTTCCAATCCGCGCGCGCCGAACAACCCTTTGAGCTTCTGCAGTAAAGTCCAAACCAAACTTATCAATTTTGTGTGCGAAGTCAGGGAGCTGACCCCAATTTGCACACCTACCTTTTTCAATTACAGCCCGAGCATCTTTAAGGGAAGCCATCTTCATTGGAGGTTTTTCAGCAGCAACTTCAATCGATGCTAGAGTCTGGGGGACCTCTTCAAAGTTCTGACACGGGGTTTCAATGAACTCTCCATCCATCTCCACATAGCGAAAGGAATTAAGATGACTTACCATGTACTACTCCTCACCTTGTACCATAACAATCTTCCCCTTTACTGGATATTTCAACATCCGATGGAGCGTAGAAGTCACTGCCCCAGCCTTATGAATCCAAGGGCGACCCAGTAAGCAGGAATATGATGGTCGGATATCCATCACGTAGAAAGTAGATGCAAAAGTATGAGAGCCAACTTTAACAGGGACGTCCACCTCCCCGTGCACCATCCTTTTTGACCCGTCGAAAGCCCTGACCCCAATATTACTCGGTTTCAGAATCAAACCTTCACAGTCCAGACAGTCTAATGCCTTCTTTGGTAAAATATTCAATGAGGACCCGGTATCCACCAGTACATGGGCCAAAGTAGTGCCCCTACACTCGATAGAGACGTGCAGAGCATCATTTTGATTTCTTCCTTTAGCAGTCAGATCTGCGTCTAAGAAACCCAACCCGTTGTCGGCAGTCAAAATAGCTAGACAGTCTTTGAATTGATCGACAGAAGTTTCCTGCGGCACATGCGCAGTTTTGAGGAAAGCAATTAAAGCCTTTGCATGGGCTTCCGAACACAATAACAAGGACAACATGGATATTTTTGACGGGGTCTGCCCCAGCTGCTCGACTATGTTTTAGTCGCTCTTCTTGATAATCTTCAGAATTTCCTCTATCTCTTGCTTAGAGGTTTCTACAATGATCTTCTTAGGCACCTCCATCCGGGCAGGCTCACCTGTGATTTCTTTGCCCCGAGTCCCAGATGGCTCAGCGACATGGGTGATAACTAGAATTGGAACTAGGACAGTAGCTGATGTACTAGCAGATGGAATGACGACAGGTTTGGGGGAAGTTAGAGGGGAAATCTCAGGAGAGAAGAGTCTTCCGCTTCTGGTGACCTTACTATCCCCGATAATATTGCTGACATCGGCATCAGCTTCTTCGATCTTTAAGTCTTGCTTAACTACATGGTAATACACATCGGCCCCATAGTGCCAAGGGATAACCTTATCATAAGTGTATGGGATAAGACCAGGGATAGTAATGATTAACAGAGCGATTCTTGGAACAGATATAATCCTAACAGGATTTCTCGAGGAAGCCTTGGAAGGATTGGAGGAAATGGTTATGATGGCAACATCTCGAATTGGAACTAACGGAATCATAGTCTTCTCGAACAGGATCTCTTTGTTATCCATCAGATGTTGAACACCTGATTTCAATAAGTGGCAACCAGCAGGAAGAATCGAACACATATGGAAACCTTTGCCACAACCCGGAAATAAACCGGCCAACAATAGATTCTTCTTAACTGTCATCAAAGGAGTAGAAATGTCTTCCACAGAGGTCACAAATAAATCATCATCCACAACATTCACTCTATGATCGTGTTTGGGCATAGGAGCAGTTATGATGTTGGGTTTCTCCGGAGCGTCAAACTCAATCTCTTTAGCTTCAATCAAGTCTTTCACTTTATTCTTCAAGGCCCAACAATTGTTTGTATCATGACCTGGGCTATCAGAGTGATAGGCGCAGCGGGCGTTCAGGTTATATAGCGGAGATGTGGTGCTGGGATTTTTCGGGGCTTCCCTCAGAGTTACTAGGTTGGTTTTCAACAATTGTGGTAGAATTTGAGACAAGGTCATATTAAGCCGAGTGTACTGTCTCTGCGGTCTCTCCATTCTTTGTTGATTGTTGCATTATGGGGAAACAGTGGGTCTTGATATTACTACCGCATTTACTGATTGACGGTGTTCAGGTCTGCTTTGGCTCCTCGAGCCGTAGACTGCACTAGCTTCTTTCTTACCGGTGAAAGGCTTCTTTTCTGCACTTGATGAAGTACCTTTCTGTATCTTACCACTTCAGATACCAGCTTCTACTCCCTCCCTAGTCAAAATCAATTCAGTAAACCCAGATGACGAACTTCCGATCAGATGATTGAAAAATGGACCAGACAACGTCCCTAGAAACATGTCCACCAACTCCCTGTCAGACAAAGGGGGTTGGACTCTTCCATCCAAATCTCTCCACTTCTGAGCATAGTCCTTAAAACCTTCACTTGCACCCATAGACATACCCTGAAGCTGAGTACGAGTGGGAGCAAGGTCGGCGTTATACTGATACTGCTTGTAGAAAGCAGAAGCAAGGTCCTCCCAGTTTCGGACATTAGCTCCTTCCAATTGATAAAACCATTCAAGCTGAGTCCCTGACAGACTATCTTGAAAGAAATGCACCCACAAAATTCTATCAGCAGTGTAAGGTTGGATTTTTATGACATACGAGTGGATATGGAGTTTTGGACAGGATACTCCATCGTACTTAGCAAAATCTGGAGCTTTAAACTTATGAGGGATCACCACCCCAGATGCCAGTCCCAAATCTTCGAAATCCAAACCAGGGATCTTTTGAATCTCCATAGCACTCAGCCGGTCTTCAAGTTGTTTGTACCTATCCCCAACAGGAGGATACTGTTCCTCATCATAATCTCTATCATTATCAGAAATTGCAGGACTCAGGCCCTTTTCTTCTTCTTGGTCCTCCCCTCCCTTGGATGAAAAGGACAGATCAACTTGTTGTTTCAACCTATCTCCAAACCTTTTACCCATACTCAGAAGAACGACCTTCTTCTTCTTCTTCTTCTTCTTCTTCTTCTTCTTCTTTTCTTTCTCTTTCAGAATGAGAGCTTTCAAATCCTCTTGCCCTTTAGCCAAGCTTAAGAACATATCTTGGAATTGGGCATTTTGTGCCTGAAGATCTTTGATAGCTTGATTTGAAGACATTTCTGCTGAAATAAACAGTGAAGAAGATGAGAAACCTGTAATGGTACCTGTAATGGTGTGCATGATAATGGGATGCGTATGTAATGATTTCAAAGACTTTGGGAGGTTTAAATTTGCAAACCAAGAAATAAACAAACTTTATTAGATTAAACTTGTAAAAAGCTTCAACAATGCCTTTGAGGCGTTACAAAGAAATAAATGAAAAACAAATCCAAACTAGAAAAAGCAAAATCTGAAATCCCATGGACGCTTCCCCTTCGTGCTGACGTAGTCATTGATTGCTCTTTCATTCTCGAGTTTCCTGGTGAGCTTCAAGATCTTCCTTTCTTACTCATGGTACTTTTCCCGGTAGGTATCCCTCTCCTCTTTCAGCTGAATCCAGGATCTCTTCAATGCTCCAATATCAGTGGGCATGTAGGGATAAAGGACTGTATAAGGAATGCCCTCTTTATTGGTGGGCTCCACAATCACTGGCAACACAGCTTCATAGAGCATCCCAAGCTTCTGGGCTCGAGCTCGGACCCCCTGGAGATAAGGCTGCATAGGGAGAGTAGTCCTTGGTCCTAGCTCTTGAGGGTCATACCTGTTCACCATGCCCCAAGCTCGTATAAACCTTCGGCGATGCTCGTCAACGTCCTCCTTGTAGTCAAAGGCAATATCTGTAAGAAGTAGCTCATGAGGACCATCTCTCCGAGCATGACCAAACTATCGCAAAGCCAAGCAAGGACTATAGGTTATTCCCCCTCTGATTCCAACCAACGGGACATTAGGGTATCCCCCACATCGATCAATGACAACAATGTTTTCCATAGCCTTAGAACTCCAAAGAATGTCTGTATGGGCAAGGGACATTATCCTGTAAGACCATCCTAAACCTTCCTCATTCCTCAACACGGACTTGGGGAGGTGCGAAATAAACCACCTCGCCAGTAGCGGCATGCAACACATAAGGGTCCCTCTTCTACGCACAGTACGAGTATAGAGGGCATGCAAGATATCACCCAGAAGAGTAGGCACAAGATTACGAGACATGAAGATCTTAACCGCATTCACATCTATGAAGGAATCTGGATTCGGGAAAAGAACCAAACCGTAGATAAGGAGAGCCAATATGTCTTTGAAAGCTTGAAAGTCCAAATTATCCCAGAACTGTTGAGCTTGATCTATCAGAAACTTGGACAAGAAACCTTCAACCCCGCTTCGTGTTTCCCAATTAGATACTACATCAGCCCTTTTTAGATGCAAAGATGAAGCCATGTCTTCTGGTATATGAGTCTCTTCCAAACCTGTGAGAGGCATCTGCTCGAGGATCGATATGCCCAATAAGTGAGAAAACTCTTCCATAGTGGGAACTAGCTGATAATCCGAGAAAGTGAAGCAATGATGCACCAGATCGAAGAACTGGAAAAGCACACTCATCATCTGCTCATCAAACTTTGAGGTAACCAAGCTAAGAAGCTGACCATGTATTCTAATGAATGAAGAAGTATCAGAAACTCTTGAGGCTAAATCTTTGAGTTGAGCAGGTATTTGCACAAAGTTAACTCAGATGGTGTTTCTGCGCACGAAAGCCATAATCTGCAAACAGAACAAAGATAAATCCCCTCGGTCTTTGAAATGGTTAGTATAATGAAGTATGCATGCGATGTTATGATGCATGGTGTCATGATAAAACACACAACAGGTATAGCAAATAACAGACATGGTAAAGGCAAACAAGTCACACAAGAGCCCTTAAGTTTCAGGCTTGCATGGGGTCTAGGTATTACCCTCTTGAAGTTCAGTTGGTTTCAACCTGTCCTAATAATAGTAACTGGGTTCTAGAGGTTCTCAATATCATTGACCATCCTCCATCGGTCATGGTTTCAGCTCACGCAATCTTTTCTTGCGGCCGGAACTATCTCGAGAGTATGGTCTCAATGAGTGTAGTATCGAGTATCAACCAGTTCTCAGCTTTACACCGAGGCCGACTATCTCACTACTTCCTAATGGCCAAGTTGGTCAATTATAGGTTCTAAGGTCAGTTGATGCTTAACGACACACATAGAAGCTTCGTATTCTCCTCGTTTCTCCACAAGGGATACCAGTACCAACTAATGTGCCACATCAACGTAGCTACTGCTTCAACCGTATCGGTCTACGCCGTACAGTTCCCTCACAGTTTATTGCTACTTACCTAAAAGGTGTCCCCAGATCCAGGTTAGGATCTATAGTAACTCCCAAACAACCCTTAAAAGTAAAGAAACCAAGACAAACAAGAGAAGCAAATATGATGAACTAGATCCTAAGGTATACCCCACTTATTAAATCCCCAGCAGAGTCGCCAGTTCTGTGATACGGTGGCAGAACCTGACTGTTTTAGGAAAATGCTGGTTTGCGTTTTGTGTTCGCAAAATGTTGCGGTAAGCAAGAGTCGTCACCGACTTTTTATTTTATCCAACTAGAAAGGAAAAAAGCACAGAAAAATTCCTTTTTTCGAGATTTTGAGTACGGGGGGTAGATTATAGAAAGGGAAGGTATTATCACCCTTTCTACCCATGGTTTTCCATGGGTTCTTAGGTACTTTCTCATCATTTTAAAAATTGCTTCCGTGTTTGTGTGTTTTGAAAAGTTTTTGTTTTACTTTGTTTTAACCCTTGCTTCTGTCTTCAAGAGTGTTACGAAGTGTTTTTTGAAAACTTTGGTTTGAAAGAGAGTGTAAGTGTGGAAAAGTTTGATTTTGAGCAAGTACCTACTAGCATCTACCTACTCGAAAAAAAGAATGTTTCTATTCTTGTTTCCTTTAGACAGCGCTATCCTACTTATTTGAGAAATAGGAAGCACCGTCGTTGGAGTCGTAAGGATCAATTCGAAAGGGACATACGATCACTAAAACAATGTTAGGACGTCTTAGTAATAACCCTAATGTCTTAAGATCATATTCGAGGCAACATTTCCGAGGTAACCTTTCCAAGGCAACATTTCCAAACGGGACTTTTGATCTTTGTTTAGACAAGAGGGTGACCACTAAAACATCCTATACTTAATAATCGTTTACCGAAGGCAGCCGAAGTGAGAGTATACCCTAAGAGTGTGCATGTGCGAGTGATTTGATTTCAAGTTATTATCTTTGTACATTTAGGGTTTGCTAACCATTTTAAAATTAACATACATTCTTGTCATGCAATCCCATTATCATACATCTAACAGTTAATATTTGCGAAAATTAAAATGCGAGAAAATAAAACTACACTATTACAAGGCTTCAGAGAGGGGGATTAATTACATAGCCAAAAACCCGTAAAACGATAAATAAAAGCAAAATCCTAATTAGACTATTACATACCATGAGCAATTATATTAATATTGTAAAAGTAAATAAATGTGCGCGATGAATCGAGAACGAGAGAAAATTAGGGTTTTGACCCCGTCTAAACCTAATTGAAAGAAAAATTATTTTTTGTTGTTTTTGATTATTTGAGAAAATAAGGTTTTAATTAAATAAATACAAACCTAATTACTAATTAATTTAAATTAAGAAAGGTAATTAATTTGGCATATTTTTATATTTTAGTTATTTTAAGAAAATAAAATAAAAATTAAATCAAACAAATCCTAATTTTCTAAATTGATTTTAATTTATTTACAAAAAGGTTAAAATTGCCCTAAAATTAAATTAAACTAATATTAAATTAATTTTGACAAAATATATAAAAAAACCAAAATTTGATGAAATTGATTTTATGAGTTTTTTTTTTGTAAAAAAAGAATTAATTTTTGTGATTTAGAAAATAAATTTAAACAAAATAAATTAAAGAATAGAAAAGAAAAGAAATTGGAATGGGCTTGGTTATGCTAGCAATAGAGGGGATGTCCATAGCATTTTCTGAGCCCAAAATCCCTTGGCCCACGTTGACTCTTCATATTCCATGTTGCAAGTTTGACTAGGCCTATGGTAGACCTTCATGTGCCAGGCGTTGGATTTGGTTTGCTATAGATCCAATGGTTGAAAGCTGATGACTCATGGTGGATTTATGAGAAGCCTGCGCATGGAAATACACATAGCAAAATAATATTGAAGAAACAAGGGGACCTGGGGATCGAACCCAGGCCCTTTGGCAATTTCCTTCACCCACTGACCAACTGAGCTAGCGCATTCATTTTCATATGGAATAACAAACAAATATTATATTAGAAAAAGCAAACTAATATATCAAAACGCGCAAATTTTGAATGGAAAAATCACACCACGCCACGCCATCATCTTCTACCTCCTTCTGTTGCTAAAAGTTTGGACACTTTTAGCTACAGACAAAAGGGCATAGGTACAACCCTGTGATTCTCCAAAATCCTTTGCAAGCATGGTAAATTAATTCTAGTGGTACCAATCAACTCGTGGCAACCTCACGAGCATCATGGTACCACTTTTCATGGCCAATTGTACCTGCAAGCAAAACCCCTAAAAACGAAACCTAAACCCTAATCATGGCAAATCTCTGTATATGGGCACGGAAATGCTTGTTGATGATTGGGATAGAATCCTTGAATGCCCAACAACCGAATGAGATAGCTTGGAAGGCTTGAGATGGCCTTGAAGTTGGATTATGATTCACCACTTTTGTTGAGTTTTTGCAAGTTTTCTTTCAGCTTATCAAGCATCTAATCCTTGTTCTTTTGCTTTGAATTTATTCAATATATATCATAGAGTGCATTAGGGTTACAAGTTTGCATCAAATCCTTGCAATTATGAAGATTTGATCATTGATTCACCCTTGCATCAAATCTTTCCAAAACAAGAAAAATTCAATCTTTTTCTGTCCAAACAAGCCTTGCACGATTTGATTCTCTTCCCAGCTGTATAAGAGACCTAAACATGCACAAAATCTCAAGCTTTGATTAGTTTTGATATTTTCATGATTTTATTTTGATTTAATTTGATTTAATTGAAATAAAAATCAAAATAAATGAAAAAAATAAAATAAAGGCAAGTGGGAAGGGTCATGGGTCGTGGACCATGTTACAAACTCAATACAAGCACAAAAAGTTGGGCCCATTTGACAAAAATTGCAACTTTGGCCACTTTTGACTTTTGGCAATTTTGCAAAAAAGGTCAACTTTGCCAATACATAACTCCTTCAATTTTGACCCTAGAGATGTGTTCTTGGACTTTTTAGAAATCTTAAGATTCCCTCTAAGCAACACTTTTTCTCTCATCTCAATTAATTCTTCCATGTTCATGTATGAAGCTTTGACAAAAAAGGTGTTTTTGTTGACTTTTCAAAATGACCTATAATGTCCAAATTTAAATCTTCTTGTGAGTGCATATTTTGAACTTGGGAGCTGAAGATGAATAGTAGGGAATTGCATCCTATTAAAAATTAGCTTTGGATGGGTCATTCCTAATAAAGTATGAGAAAGTTATGCTTGGTCAAAGTTGAGTTGACTTTTCCTACAAAACCCTAATTTAGCAACTTTTGGGTTTTAATGAATGGTGAGCAATCCTTGTGGAATAATGATAAACCCTTGATCAAATGATGAATAATACTTCAAAATGAGGATTTTGACCAAAAATCTTTAAGTTTGACTGTATGTGGATTACAGTTGACATTTGCCCTAACACAGTCGATTTTTAGGCCTTTGAGCAATTGACTGAGCAAACTTCCTCTGCAAGGCTTGAAACTTGACATGGATGATCTTGAGAACATATTGGGGCAATGGTGAGAATTTGGGACCGTTTGGACTCAATTGTCTTGATGCAACATGAAACCCTAATTTGAGGTAGACTGCCTTAAGAGAGAGTTTGTCTGGTCAACCCTTAGACTTCCTTGAGCAATTTGAGGATCTCACTTGAAATGTTTTGAGAAATATGGGAGGGAAAATTTTGGGGTACAACAGGACGAAAGAACAACGAGGAATTGCATGTCTCTGTGGAATGTAGAGGAACAACTCTGGCCCACGTCTTGGTGGACACTGGCTCATCTTTGAATGTTTTACCGAAGAAAGCTCTCGACAGACTAGGCTGCGAAGGATTAACATTGAAACCCAGTAACATAGTTGTAAGGGAATTTGATGGCTCAAAGAGGATGGTCCACGGGGAGGTGGACATCCCCATAAAAGTTGGGACTCAAACTTTCAACTCAACCTTCTATGTAATGGACATTCGCCCCTCTTACTCCTGTATGCTAGGACGGCCATGGATCCATAATGCTGGTGCTGTCACCTCCATACTGCACCAGATGCTGAAATATCCGGTCCATGGAAAGATTATCACTGTCCACGGAGAGGAAGAATATATGATTATCCACCTCAATTCCTTCCGGTATGTGGAATTGGACGGCGAGTTCATTGAAACTCCTTTTCAACATTTCGAAGAAGTCTCTCAAGAGGTAGAAGTAACCAAGGTGGTATCCTAGATCCCCAAGATCACAAGACCTCCGCTCCGGATGTCATCTCTGAAAGACACCAAGGCAGTAGCAGAGGAGGGTGGATGCACCATCTGGGGGCAACTTCCGGATATTTCGTATAAATCTGACAAGTTTGGCTTAGGGTTTACTTCGAGTGCTCAGAAGGCTGTGCACCATGCCCGTGATGGAGGGCCACCTTTGAAGATTAGCAACCAAGAGGTCAATGCAGTGGAAGATGGTGAAGAGGATTGCATCTTGGAGGATTGGATATTTCATACTATCAACAGAGGACTTCATAATTGGGAAGCCAGAGACTTTGTCCTAATAACTTTCATCCCTCAGTAATTTATCTTTTACATTTATGTTGGACTTGTAATATTCATAAACAATTCGCACATTTTAAACCTTGTGTCTTGCCCGAGGCACAATGGTCCATTTGTAAGGGTTTTTATTTCATCTTCATATGACATTCAATGAATCATGGATGTTTTTCACATACAAACTTTTTGTGCTCATTGTTTTTCTTTTACATTTTATTTTTAAGGATGGCTATACCCTTACACACACCCACACTCACAAATGCAGGTACCCCTCCATTTCGGATCCCATGTGTAACGATACTGCTATGGCCTTTTGTGACTCTGAGAATCTAATCTACCAAGCCGAAGAGGAAGGTGAGGAAGATTGTGAAGTACCAGGGGAACTGGGCAGACTATTACAACAAGAGGAAAGAGCTATTCAGCCTCATGAGGAACCGGTGGATACAATCAACTTGGGTACCGAGGAGGATAAAAAAGAAATCAAGGTGGGTGCCAATCTAGAGCCGAGTGTCAAGGAGCGTCTGATTCAGCTGTTACATGATTATGTTGAGATCTTTTCCTGGTCATATGAAGACATGCCAGGAATTAATACAGACATCGTGGTACATCGTCTGCCGACAAGAGAAGACTGTCCACCAGTAAAACAAAAAGTCCGCCGCATGAGACCTGATATGTTAGAGAAGATCAAAGTGGAAGTCATGAAACAATTCAATGCTGGATTCTTGGATGTCACTTCCTATCCCCAATGGGTTGCCAACATTGTTCCCGTGCCTAAAAAGGATGGCAAAGTACAAATGCGCGTGGACTATAGAGATTTGAATAGGGCCAGCCCTAAAGATGATTTTCCACTCCCCCACATAGATATCCTGGTTGATAATACGGACCAGCACAAAGTGTTTTCCTTCATGGGTGGATTCTCAGGTTATAATCAAATCAAAATGGCACCTGAGGACATGGAGAAAACTACATTTGTCACACAGTGGGGCACATTCTGCTACAAAGTGATGCCATTCGGACTGAAGAATGCTAGGGCCACCTATCAGCGCGTCATGGTAGCTTTGTTTCATGCTATGATACATCATGAAATAAAGGTCTACGTAGATGACATGATAGCCCGATCACAAACTGAAGAAGAACACCTTGATCACTTGCAAAAGTTATTTGAGAGATTGAAGGAGTACAAGTTAAGGTTGAATCCAAACAAGTGCACATTCGGAGTCCGGTCCGGTAAACTTTTAGGTTTTGTCATCAGTAACAAAGGCATCGAGGTCGATCCTGCCAAGGTTAAAGAAATACAAGAAATGCCTGCTCCTCGTACTGAGAAGGAAGTCAGAGGATTCTTGGGGCGCCTGAACTATATTGCCAGATTCATTTCTCACCTAACAGCTACTTGTGAGCCAATCTTCAAGCTATTGAAGAAAGATCAAGTAGTCAGATGGAACGATGAATGCCAGGTTGCTTTTGACAAGATCAAAGAGTACTTACAAGAGCCTTCTGTTTTGATGCCACCAGCCGAGGGAAGACCACTGATCATGTATCTGACCGTTTTAGAGAACTCAATGGGGTATGTATTGGGGCAGCATGACGATTTTGGCCGAAAAGAGCACGCTATTTACTACCTGAGCAAAAAGTTTACCGACTGTGAAACCAGATATTCACTGCTCAAGAAAACTTGATGCGCTCTAGCATAGGCTTCTCGCCGGCTAAGACAGTATATGCTGACTCATACTACTTTGTTGATATCTAAGATGGATCCGATAAAATACATCTTTGAAAAGCCTGCTCTGTCCGGGAGGATAGCTAGATGGCAGATGATCCTAACAGAATATGACATACAGTATACTACCCAGAAAGCTATAAAGGGCAGTATGCTAGCTGATCATCTTGCTCATAGAGCTGTAGAAGATTATCAGTCCATGAAGTTTGAATTCCCGGATGAAGACATCATGACATTAGACAACTATGAAGAAATCAGACCATATGACGGGCCTGAACAAGGATCCCGATGGACCCTGTTCTTTGATGAGGCCTCCAATGCACTTGGTAATGGTATCGGCGTTGTACTCATATCTCCGGAAGTGTGTCATACTCCTTTTACTGCCAAACTTTGCTTTAACTGTATGAACAACATGGCGGAATACGAAGCGTGCATCTTTGGTCTCAGAGCTGCCATAGACTTGGGAATCAAATCCTTAGATGTGTTTGAAGATTCAGCTTTGGTCATCAGTCAAATCAAAGGGGAATGGGATACTAAGCACCCAAATCTTATCCCTTACAAAGAACATGTTTTGACATTGCTACCACATTTTGAGAAGATTACCTTCGAGCATTTCTCACGAGAAGAAAATCAGCTAGCAGATGCTCTATCCATAATGTCATCTATGTTTAAACTTAATTGGGATAACGAAGCTCCCAAAATCACCATCAAACGAATAGATGAACCAACACATTGTCACGAGATTAATACTGAAGAGGTAGTGGACCAGCCTTGGTTTCATGAAGTCAAAAGGTATCTCGAGGCTCAAGAATATCCAGAAGGAGCTTCATTCAATGATAAAAAGTTCTTAAGGAGATTCTCTGCTAAGTTCTTCCTGAGTAATGACATCCTATACAAACGCAATCATGACTCCATTCTGCTCCGGTGTGTGGATTAGATTGAAGCGGAAAAGATTATGGCTGAATTACACGAAGGTACTTTTGGAACTCACTCCAGTGGGCATTCGATGGAAAAGAAAATCCTATGGGCAGACTATTATTGGTCTACCATAGAAGCAGATTGCTATCAACACTCTCGGACCTGTCATAAGTGTCAAATTTATGCTGACAAGTTGCATGTACCTCCGGTTCCTCTGAATGTCTTGACAACTCCTTGGCCCTTCGCTATGTGGGGAATTGATATGATTGGAGAGATCAAGCTGACAGCCTCCAATGGATATCACTTCATCCTAGTGGCCATTGACTATTTTACCAAGAATGTTGTTGTCCGCTTCATCAAGCAAAATCTCATTTTCTGGTACGGTATCCTAGAAAGGATCATCACTGACAATGGTACAAATCTTAACAACACTGTGATCACCACTTTATGCGAGCAATTCAAGATTCAGAACCACAATTATTCCCCATATCGACCAAATATGAATGGCATTGTCGAAGCTGCGAATAAAAACATTAAAAAGATCATACAAAAGATGACAGTCATATACAAGGACTGGCATGAGATGCTACCATTCGCTCTCCACGGGTATCGTACCACAACTCGTACATCAACTGGGGCAACACCCTATTCTTTGGTATATGGCATGGAGGATGTCTTGCCTATTAAGGTTTAGATCCCCTCTCTAAGGATTATGAAGGACGCAGGTTTGAGTGAAGATGATTGGATCCAGACTCGACTTGATCAACTGAACTTAATTGATGAAAAAAGACTTACTGCTATTTGCCATGGTCAAATGTATCAAAAACGAATGATCAAGGATTTCAACAAGAAAGTCAGACGCCAAGTATATCAAGTTGGGGATCTGGTGATCAAACGTATCATCTTGCCACAAAGTGATCCCAGGGGCAAATGGAATCCTACCTATGAAGGACCATTTGTAATCAAAAGCATATTCTCCGGTGGGGCAATGATCTTGACCACCATGGACGGTGATGACCTGCCACACCCTGTGAACACGGACATAGTCAAAAGATACTACGCATAAGAGACCCGCTAGGTTGACACACCTAGGCAAAACAAGGGCTTCCTGGCGAACCAAAAAGGTTCGGGCAAAAATTAGGGATAAAATAAAAAATTTTGTACACCCGGCAAGTTGAAAACCCGAAAGGGCGACTTAGGCATAAAAGGGTTTCCCGGTGGACTGAAAACCCGAAATGGCGGTCCAGGCAAAAGTTAGGGAATTAAAGCATATGACTATGTCCCGTCGGATCACTTCATGGACAACCTTTGACTTCCACTGACAAGCTCAAGAGTTTCTGATCAATTCAATCATCTTTAGACGAAGCAACAAATAGACAAGGTGCTCAGAGATATAAAGACTATAGAAGAATGGGAACCCCATGGGATCATTACACATAGCTATCCGTCTCTGTATAAATTTTTCTTGTTTTATGACACCATTCTCTTACTAGAATGTTTGTCCCCTTTGTACAAAAATACTTACTCAAAGTCAATACAAAGGTATCCCTTTGAAAGTGCAAAAACTATTTGTCTTTTTCTTTACTCTTGTGTTTTGTTTGCAAAAACGTCCAATGATTCATTGATGAACATATGCATTTGAACATAATTACTGTTTACAAATAAACAAAATGAGAAAGACAATTACTGATAGGTTGAAAGGACAGGAAAACATCTCTAGGCTATCCCCACAGTACGTCATTTAAATCCCCAGCGAAACAAATTTCAAACTATTAATCCTCGGTAGAAATCGTCGAATCTCTCAGGATTCCCCAAAGAAAATCTTACAAGCAGTACACGGCATTTCCCCCGTAACGGAATTTACTTCCCTCAACAAGAGTTCGCCAGTACTTCAATTTCAAGACATGAAAATTCAACTTATCCTCAACAGCATTCAAGGATTTATTTTCCTCAATCAAACAACAATACAGTAAATCAGCTTACATGCGCATACATTACATCCATATATCATAAACATTTAGAAAGAAAATACATTGCATCATACATTTCATGCAACATAACTTTGTTTCAGCTAACATTTTACCCTTTTCAGAATAAGATTGAATAGCTACCATTAACAATATGAAATCAGGATACAGTTCAGATACGCTCCAGACACGGATTCCATTCTGTTACTCATTCAGATTTCAAGTTCAGATACAGTGCAGATACGCTCCAGACACGGATGCCATTCTGATACTCATTCATATTTCAAGATACAGTTCAGATACGCTCCAGACACGGATGCCATTCTGATACTCATTCAGATTTCAAGTTCAGATAAAGTTCAGATACGCTCCAGACACGGATGCTGTGATCGGTGGATCTGGAACTGACTGTTTAGAGCTGGTTTCACGAAATGTCGCGGAAGCAAGAGTCGCCACCGTCTTTTATTTTCTCCAACATGGACAGGACAAAAGCACAGCAAAATTCCTTATGAGATAGTTTCTCGGTTCAGGAGGTAGATTTATAGAAAGGGAAGGTGTTAGCACCCTTTCTATCCATGGTTATCCATGGGCTCTTAGATACCTGCTAATTGTGTTTTCAAAATATGTTTGTTTGCTTTTCAAGTGTGAGTGGGTTTGAAAAAGTTTCGTTTAAAGTTTCAGATCGACTCTTGTATCAGTCCTCAAGAGTGTTTGAAAAATTGTTTTTTGAAAGCTTTTTGAAAAGTGTCGGTGTGAAAAGAAGTTTTGATTTGTTTTGAATTAGAGCAAGTATCTATGAGTCATCTACCTACCCTAAGGAATTAGGCTGTGTAAATATCCTTAAGGTAGTGCCATCCCACCATTGAGAGACAAGTAGCACCACCGTTGGAGGTGTTCGGGTCAATTCGTTTTTAGGGACAGTGTGGTCACCAGAGCAACAGTAGGACACCTTAGAAGCTACCCTTATGCCATTGATACTTTTTGATTCCGAGGCAACCTTTCCGAGGAAACTAGATCATATCATGGACATAAGGACTTACTAAAACGTCCTGTACTCGACGACCACAATTCGAGCTCGTGGGGACAGTGTGGTCACCAGAGCAACAGTAGGACACCTTAGAAGCTACCCTTATGCCATGGGTCATGGACATAAGGACTTACTAAAACGTCCTATACTCGGCGACCACGTTTCGAGGGCATGGCAACAGTGAGGCGTACCCTAAGAGTGGTGTGTGAATTTGTGTATTGTTTTCAGTTATGTTTTATCTTGTCATGCATTATGATGATCTACGCTTTGATTTTATTTGGGCCATTCATTCTTTCATGCAAAATTTAGCAATTAAAAGGGGTGCGGAAAGTAAATTGCGGAAAAAAATAAATCCTACGCTATTACAAGGCGCGGGTCTATACATCGCCAAAAATTACAAAGACCCGTTTTTTAGTAAATAAGTACTGAAATTAAATAAAGCGATAAACCTATTTAACTATTACATCCGGAGGCAATTACATAATAATCCAAAATAAGGAATTAAAATTAAAATGCGCGCGAAAGAAGAATCGAGAATGTCTTAAGGGTGTTGACCCTTTTAGAAAAGAAATTGATTTTTTTTGTCTTTTTTGTAATTAAAGTGAAATTAAAACTAACTAATGACTAATTAATTAATTTAATTAAAAGAAAATATTTTTTTGTGTTTTTATGTTTTTATGAAATAAAATAAAAAGAAATAAAACTAAAAGTTAATTTTTCCTAATTCTAAATCTATTTTAATTATTAAGAAAAGAAATTGAACTTGCCTAATTAAACTATTTATTTGTTAATATTTTATTTACAAAAATAATATGGGAATAATAATAATAATAATAATGTTAATTCTATTTTTTTTGATTTTTTATGAAAAAGTGTTAATTGGTTAATAAGAAATAAAAATTAAAAAAGGGTTAGAAATTAAATTGGAAAATAAAAAAATGAAAAGAAAAGAAAAGACCAATGGAAGGGGGTATTGGGCCAGGAAGGAGGTGTTAGAACAAAGTTTGAATCTACTACCCTATGTTTAAGTTTTGATGATAACAAAATGAAAAGATATATTGTTTATATGATTCATGTATGAACTATTTGCTACCTAAATTATGACGTTCTGATTTGCAGAAACTCTGAAAGGTATAAGCAAGATCACACCTAATCAGCATTAGAAATTTGGTTCTTGACATCAACATCAGAAGTTGCTATATCAGAATACCAGAATCAGAAGATCAACTCACGTGTATGCTGAAGCTTGATGAACAGAACTGCGCTCAACACTCTGATAAAGAAAACAACAGTTTATCAGCAGTTAAGCAGAGTCAGAATGAGCCAAGCCAGAACATGCATTAAGTAAGCAACGGTACTGTGCATTGAAAGCAAATTATTACCAACGGCCTCATTCCAGACAAGATCTGCTCAATAAGGAAAGTTTGTTATTAGCATTGAATCAAGAATATTGCTCCAACGTTCAAGAATCTCAGTGCTATATAAACAAGACTATGAAGATTGAATTGGCTAATGCTCTCCAACATCTTACACGCCTAAAAGCTAATCATAATCTTCCTTCTCCCAGTTTGCTAAACACTACATATCTTCTTACTCAATCTTTGTTTTAGCAATCTAGTTTCATAAGCTTAAAGTTGTGTATACATCACAGTTGTGATACAGTTTTGTTGAAAACATTCACACACTTAGATTTATCTTCTTTGTAAGAAAGTGTTTCCTTGACAAACCGGGTTGTGGTTTGCATCAAGAAGGCTTTAGCAGTTGTTAAAGCAGTTTGTAATATTCAGTTGAATATAGTGGATTAAGACCTCGTTGGAGAGAGGCGAAATCACCTTGACGGGTGGACTGGAGTAGTTTGAGATCAAACGAACCAGGATAAAAATATCTTGTTCATTGCATTGATTTTCAGTTTTACAATTCAACCCCCCCTTCTTGTGTTTTTCACTACTTCAATTGGCATCAGAGCACCTGGTTCTGAGCTAAAACACTTAACCGTGTCAGTACAAGATCCAGCGTCAGAAAAACACAATGGCAGGAAACTATTCTCACACCAGCAATGACAACCATGAGGACAAAGACAGATTCAGCGGCAAACCTCCAGTCTTTGATGGAGAAAACTTTGATTACTGGAAAGACAGAATTGAAAGCTTCTTTCTGGCACATGATGCTGATCTGTGGGATATGGTGACAGATGGATACACACACCCTGTGAATGCAAGCGGTCAGAAGATTGATAGAAAAACAATGTCTGACCAACAAAAGCGTGACTTCAAGAATCACCACAAGGCCAGAACCATCCTCCTCAACGCCATCTCCTATACTGAATATGAAAAGATCTCCAACAGAGACACAACAAAGAACATTTTTGACTCACTCAGAATGACGCATGAGGGCAACGTTCAGGTCAAAGAAACTAAAGCTCTGGCGCTCATTCAGAAGTATGAGGCGTTCAAAATGGAAGAATCTGAATCCATTGAAACAATGTTCTCAAGATTCTAGATTCTGGTAGCTGGTCTCAAGGTTCTGGACAAAGGATACTCTACTGCTGACCATGTCAAGAAAATCATCAGAAGTTTACCCAAGCAGTGGAGACCGATGGTTACAGCTCTGAAGCTAGCAAAAGATCTCAACAAAATCACTCTGGAGGAACTTATCAGCTCCCTTAGAAGTCATGAGATAGAACTAGAAGCTGACGAGCCTCAGCAGCAAGGTAAGCCTTTAGCATTGAAATCTAACAAAAAATCTGAGTCTAAAGTTTTGCAGGCAGTTGAAGAAACATCTGATGGATCCTCATCAGAAGAAGACGAACTCTCCCTCCTCTCCAGAAGAGTAGTTGAAGAAACATCTGATGGATCCTCATCAGAAGAAGACGAACTCTCCCTCCTCTCCATAAGAGTAAATCAACTGTGGAAGCAAAGGCAAAGGAAGTTCAGGAATCCCAGAAGATCTGATCAGAACGAGTCCTCTTCCAGATACAGAAGGATAGAGTCTTCCTCTGGATACAGAAGATCTGAAGGCTCCTCAAGTAGCAAAAAGCCAAACACCAAGGACATCATCTGCTATGAGTGCAATGAGCAAGGACACTACAAGAGTGACTGTCCAAAGCTTCAGAGGGAAAAGCCCAAAAAGAAGTTTGGAAGAGAAAAGAAGAAAAGTCTCATGGCTACATGGGATGACTCTGACTCGTCCGAAGCTGACTCAGAATCAGATGATGAGAGGGAAAACATAGCTCTCATGGCTAACATCTCAGAAGATAGTGAAGCTTCTGAATCAGACTCAGAATCAGATACTGAAGAGGTATTTCCTAACTTTGCTGTTAATTTTACCAAGGCTGAACTTGCTGAAAGCCTTAATGAAATCCTGGAAAGGTATCAGCAAATTAGAGTTAAATTCAGAGACCTGAAAAGGAATCTCAAATCTGACTCTAATAAGACTGAGAGTCTCAAATTGGAGAATTCTGAGCTGAGAAATAAGATTTCAAAATTAGAAAACACTTTACAAAACTCTCAGAAGGAACCAATTTCTGAAACTCCCAGTAACGCTGATGAGATCATCAAGGAGTATGATCACAGTTTCCAGAAGTTCCTTGCTAAAAGCATAGATAGAAGCAAAATGGCTTCAATGATCTATGGAGTTAGAAGAAACGGCAGGAAAGGAATAGGATACCAAGGTAAGGTTCCTACACCAAAGAATGTCATGGACTTAACCATTAAACACACTCCTCTGAATTCACATTTTGTGTATGGTCACACACATGATATTAAATACACTAGCAGTAAGCACTCTGTGAAACCAAAATTCAACCAGAGTTTTGGTAAAACTTACAAATCAGGACCCAAGAAAATCTGGGTACCTAAGGATAAAATAATACATGTTGCAGATATCTTTAGCAGCAAGTCAGAAACACCAGTCATGGTACCTGGACTCTGGCTGCTCGCGACACATGACGGGAAGAAGGCATATGTTCCAAAGCCTGGAACTTAAGCCTGGAGGCCACATTGGCTTTGGAGGCAATCAGAGGGGAAAGATAATTGGCTCTGGAACTGTAGGTAATGGAAATCTTCCCTCTATTAATAATGTTCTGCTAGTAGATGGATTAATGCATAATCTGTTATCCATAAGTCAATTAAGTGATAACGGTTATGATATAATCTTTAATCAAAAATCATGTAAAGCTGTTAGTCAGAAAGATGGGACTATCCTGTTTAATGGTAAGAGGAA
This sequence comes from Vicia faba, assembly GCA_948472305.1. Classification (NCBI taxonomy): domain Eukaryota; kingdom Viridiplantae; phylum Streptophyta; class Magnoliopsida; order Fabales; family Fabaceae; genus Vicia; species Vicia faba. The sequence goes on from OX451737.1 coordinate 843,715,271, forward strand.
AAACAACATTTACAAAATCAAACTTTCTGAACTAAAGAGTCAGAATGTAAAGTGCCTTCTGTCTGTTAACAACGAGCAGTGGATCTGGCACAGAAGATTGGGGCATGTTAGTATGAGAAGAATATCTCAGATTAACAAACTCAATCTGGTCAGAGGACTTCCTAATTTGAAGTTCAATTCAGATGCTCTGTGTGAAGCATGTCAGAAAGGCAAGTTTGCAAAACCTTATTTTAAATCTAAAAATGTTGTTTCTACCTCTAAGGCATTAGAACTTCTGCACATTGACTTATTTGGACCAGTTAAAACTGCTTCAGTCAGTGGCAAGAAGTATGGGTTAGTAATCGTAGATGACTATAGCAGATGGACATGGGTAAAGTTCTTAAGACACAAGGACGAGTCACACTCTGTATTTGTTACCTTCTGTAACCAAGTTCAGAATGAAAAGGATCTTAGAATCGTTAAAGTCAGAAGTGATCATGGTGGAGAATTTGAAAACAAAGATTTTGAGTCATTCTTTAATGACAGAGGCATTCTGCATGATTTCTCTTGTCCTAGAACTCCCCAACAAAATGGAGTTGTAGAACGAAAGAACAGAACATTGTAAGAAATGGCCAGAACCATGATCAATGAGACAAATGTTGCTAAGATCTTCTGGGCAGAGGCAATAAACACAGCGTGCTACATTCAGAATAGAATCTCAATAAGACCTATTCTGGAAAAGACTCCATATGAATTGTGGAAGAACAGAAAGCCCAACATTTCATATTTTCATCCATTTGGATGTACTTGCTTTATGTTAAATACAAAGAATTATTTGAACAAGTTTGACTCTAAAGCATAGAAGTGTATTATGTTAGGATACTCTGAACGCTCAAGAGGGTACAGAGTATACAATACAGAAACACAGATTGTGGAAGAATCAATCAGTGTTCGTTTTGATGATAAGCTTGACTCTGAAAAGTCAAAGCAGAATGAAGTTTTTGCAGGAATGGAAATTGAATTTACAGGTTCTGAAGACAAGTCATCAGAAGCTCTCAACACAGACACTCCTTCAACGTCTGAAAGGAGCACTGCTAGCAATCCTACAACAGCTGCTGATCAACCTCAGAAGAGATTACCCAGAAGCAGTTTGGATCACCCAGAAGAGACTATCTTAGGAAGAAAGGAAGATCTAATCAGAACAAGAGCAAGCTTCAGAAACTCTGAAGAAACTCTCATGGGACTTGTGTCTCTGATTGAACCTTCTTCTATTGATGAAGCACTTCTGGATAATGACTGAATTCTGGAAATGCAAGAAGAGCTGAATCAATTCACCAGAAATGACGTATGGGATCTTGTTCCCAGACCAAAAGGATTCAACGTCATTGGAACAAGATGGGTGTTCAGAAACAAGCTAAATGAACAAGGTGAAGTCATCAGAAACAAGGCACGACTGGTTGCACAAGGTTATAGTCAGCAAGAGGGGATAGACTATACAGAAACCTTTGCTCCAGTCGCCAGGTTAGAATCTATCAGACTTTTAATTTCATTTGTTGTTAATAGAGGCATCACTCTGTATCAGATGGATGTCAAAAGTGCATTCTTAAATGGTTATATAGAAGAAGAGGTTTATGTGCACCAACCCCCTGGTTTTGAAAATACAAAACATCCAGAACATGTTTTCAAACTAAAGAAGTCACTATATGGTCTGAAACAAGCTCTCAGAGCTTGGTATGAAAGGCTAAGTAACTTTCTGTTAGAAAATGAATTCACCAGAGGGAAGGTGGACACTACCTTATTATGTAAGTCAGTTAAGAATGACATCTTAGTCTGTCAAATTTACGTTGATGATATTATTTTTGGTTTTACTAATCCTTCTCTTGGAAGAAAATTTGCTAAGTGTATGCAGGCAGAATTTGAGATGAGCCTCATGGGGGAACTGAAATTCTTTCTAGGAATTCAGATCAATCAAACTCCAGAGGGAACTTACATTCATCAGAGCAAATACATCAGAGATCTTCTGAATAAATTTGACCTCTCAGAATGTAAGTCATCAAAGATTCCAATGCATCCCACGTGCATTCTGGAAAGAGAAGAGGTAAGCAAAAATGTAGAACAGAAAGTCTACAGAGGTATGATTGGTTCTCTCCTCTATCTGAATGCTTCAAGACCTGATATATTATTCAGTGTTTGTATTTGTGCTAGATTCCAATCAGATCCTAGAGAATCTCACTTAACAGCTGTTAAGCGAATTTTCAAGTATCTGAAAGGTACTACTAATCTGGGCTTATTTTATAGAAAATCTAGTGATTACAGTTTAGTAGGCTACTGCGATGCTGACTTTGCTGGAGACAGAGTGGAGCGTAAAAGTACTTCTGGAAGCTACCAGTTTCTGGGAGAAAATATGATCTCTTGGTCCAGTAAAAGGCAATCAACAATTGCGCTATCAACAGCAGAAGCTGAGTACATAGCAGCAGCAGGATGTAGCACACAAATGCTCTGGATGAAAAGTCAGCTTGAAGACTTCCAGATTTTTGAGAGTAACATTCCTATACTCTGTGATAATACTTCTGCTATTTGCTTAAGTAAGAATCCCATTTTACATTCGAGAGCTAAGCATATAGAAATAAAACATCATTTCATTAGGGACTATATTCACAAAGGAATTTTGAAATTAAAATTTATAGATACAGACCATCAATGGGATGATATCTTCACTAAACCCCTTTCTGAAGATAGGTTCAATTTCATTCTGAAACATCTCAGCATGAAAATTTGCCCAGAGTGAAAATGTTTTAATTCCATATATTTATCTTCAGAATGTATTTGTTTTACTGTGAACTTCTGATCAATCTCTTTTCAGAAAGATAGAACATGCAGATTGTATCAGATGCAAGTCTAAAGATCTGAGAGTCTAAGCTCAAAGACAGACGTGCTGATCACTACATCAAACAAGTGTCATCCAATCATCAGCAAATCTCTAAAGCAGAACGCGTGCACGCTTCTGAGAAGGCAAAACGCTGATTGGGTGCATTGAGACACATGTCTGGTAACCGTTTTTAAGTATCTTTCTCAAATCCCCCAAAATCAGCAAGCATTAAATGAAAGTAATCATGTGTTTAAAACGTAATCATGATTTTATTTCTCTTTCTTAAAAACGTTTACAATTTCAAAATATTCTGAACCCTATTTAAACACGTTAACCTCTCATTTTAATCTTTTACAGTTTCTCACTATTTCTCAAGCATTCTCTGCATTTTTCTGTGTTCATCTCTTGCAAACCCTTTTTCTCAGTTTCTTCTCAAAATCTTTAAGTGTGAACATGGCAACCTCCAGCAGTGCTTCTGCAGGTTCTCAGAAGAAAGCATCATCTGAACAGTATCAAGTTCCATTCAGAACACTCCTCACCCCTGTGAAGAATCTTGAAGTGTTATCTGAATTGATCGTTGATTTTGGAAGTCTGAAGGAAAACGGTTTTGACCTAACAGAAGAAGTTAGGGCACAGAAATGGGAAAGGTATTTTGACAGGTTGGTTGGACCAACATTCCCTATGTTAGTCAAGGAGTTTTGGATTCATGCGACGGCTTCAACGCATCAAGTCACCTCCTACATTATGGGGAAGAAGATTGTGATCACTGAGGATCACATAGCAAGGTTAATAGGTTACAGTAGCGGTGGCGTCCGCTGTATTGATATGGCTGAGAGATGTGCTGACGTGGGCGTCATAGCTGAAAGGATTTTCACCCATGGGGTGCCCAGCAGCAAGATCAAAGATCTGAAGGATCATCACAGAGTTTGGGCGAAGATAATTCTGGGGTGCTTCAACCATAGGAAGCCAACTAGTTCCCCTGATTACATAAATGTGGATCAACAGTTTCTGATCTACTTTATCAATCAGAAGGTAAAAATCAACTTGGCTCATCTTCTGTTCAACCACCTCAGAACAAGCGTGAAGGAAACCAGGGAAGAGGAAAGAACAAAGAGGGATTGGATACCCTTTGGAAGGTTGATATCAGATATTCTGACAGAGAATAGGCTGATAGAGCATCTGATAGAAGCTCAAGAGTTAAGCACCATTGAACCAACAGTTGGGAAGCCTCTGAACGCGAAGAACTTGAAGAAAATGAAGTTGATAGAGAATATCAAAAAGGAACCCAGCGCTACTCCTATAGCTGATATCACCAGCAGAAGAGTTCCACTGAGTGACTTTCCTTTATTCTCTCAGATAGAATCCAAGCCAGTGGTAGTTCTCAGATATATGGACGCGTGCAAAGTGTTAGAACAATGTTTGAATCTAGTACCCTATATTTAAGTTTTGATGATAACAAAGTGAAAAGATATAGTATTTAAATGTTTCATGTTTGAACTATATGCTGCCTAAAAATACTATGCTCTGACTTGCAAATATGCTGATTAAAATAAGCAAGATCACTTCATCAGCATCAGAACTTGATTTGATACACCAGCATCAGAAGTTGCTGAATCAGAACGTGAAGATCAGATGATCAACTCACGCACAAGCTGAAGTTTGATGAACAGAACTGCGCGTAAACACTCTGATACAGAATCAATAGTTCATCAGCAGCGAAGCAGAATCAGAATGAGCCAAGCCAGAACGTGCATTGAAGAAGCAACGGTACTGTGCATTGAACGCTAATTAATTCCAACGGCTTCATTCTAGACAAGATCTGCTCAAAAAGGAAAGCTTGTTATTAGCATTGAATCAAGAATATTTTCTTCAACATTCATCGTCTCAAGTGCTATATAAACCAAGCTTCGAAGATTATCATGGCTAATGCTTCCAAACTCTCTACACGCACAAAGCTGATCAATAATCTTCATCTACCAGTTTTGCTAAACCAACAAACTCTGATACTCCATTAGTGTTTAGCATTCTAAGTTTCTAAGCTTCATTTGTGTAAACATCACAGTTGTGATATAGTTTTGTAGAAAACATTCACACACATTATTTTATACCTTTGTAAGAAAGTGTTGCCTTGACAAACCGGATTGTGGTTTGAATCAAGAAGGCTTTAGCAGTTGTTAAAGCAGATTTGTATTCAGCTGAATATAGTGAATTAAGACCTCGTTGGAGAGAGGCGAAATCACCTTGACGGGTGGACTGGAGTAGTTTGAGATCAAACGAACCAGGATAAAAATATCTTGTCAATTGCTTTAAGTTTCCAGTTTTACAATTCAACCCCCCCTTCTTGTGTTTTTCACCCCTTCAATTGGCATCAGAGCGCCTGGTTCTGAGCTAAAACACTTAACCGTGTCAGTACAAGATCCAGCGTCAGAAAAACACAATGGCAGGAAACAACTCTCATTTCAGCAATGACAACAATGAGGATAGAGACAGATTCAGCGGCAAACCTCCAGTCTTTGATGGAGAAAACTTTGATTACTGGAAAGATAGAATTGAAAGCTTCTTTCTAGCACATGATGCTGATCTGTGGGATATGGTGACAGATGGATACACGCACCCTGTGAATGCAACTGGTCAGAAGATTGAAAGAAAATCAATGACTGATCAACAAAAGCGTGATTTCAAGAATCACCATAAGGCCAGAACCATCCTCCTCAGTGCCATCTCATATACTGAGTATGAAAAGATCTCCAACAGAGATACAGTTAAGAACATCTTTGATTCTCTCAGAATGACGCACGAGGGCAACGTTCAAGTCAAAGAAACAAAAGCTCTGGCGCTCATTCAGAAGTATGAGGCGTTTAAAATGGAAGAATCTGAATCCATTGAAACTATGTTCTCTAGATTCCAGATTCTGGTAGCTGGTCTCAAAGTTCTGGACAAAGGATACTCTACTGCTGACCATGTCAAGAAGATAATCAGAAGTTTACCCAAGCAGTGGAGGCCTATGGTTACTGCTCTGAAGCTAGCGAAGGATCTCAACAAAATCACTCTGGAGGAACTCATAAGCTCCCTCAGAAGTCATGAGATAGAGCTAGAAGCTGATGAGCCTCAGAAGCAAGGTAAGCCTATAGCTTTAAAATCTAACAGAAAATCTGAATCTAAAGTTTTGCAGGCAGTTGAAGAAACATCTGATGGATCCTCATCAGAAGAAGACGAACTTTCCCTTCTCTCCAGAAGAGTAAATCAACTGTGGAAGCAAAGACAAAGGAAGTTCAGGAATCCCAGAAGATCTGATCAGAACGAGTCTTCTTCCAGATACAGAAGGACAGATTCTTCCTCTGGATACAGAAGATCTGAAGGCTCCTCCGGTAGCAAGAAGCCAAATACAAAAGACATCATCTGCTACGAGTGCAATGAGCAAGGTCACTACAAGAGTGACTGCCCAAAGCTTCAGAGGGAAAAGCCCAAAAAGAAGTTTGGAAGAGAGAAGAAGAAAAGTCTCATGGCCACATGGGATGACTCTGACTCGTCTGAAGCTGACTCAGAATCAGATGATGAAAGGGCGAACATAGCGCTCATGGCTAACATTCCAGATGACAGTGAAGCTTCTGAATCAGACTCAGAATCAGACACAGAAGAGATATCTTTAGCAGCAAGTCAGAAACACCAGTCATGGTACCTGGACTCTGGCTGCTCACGACACATGACGGGAAGAAGGCATATGTTCCAAAGCCTGGAACTTAAGCCTGGAGGCCACGTTGGCTTTGGAGGCAATCAGAGGGGAAAGATAATTGGCTCTGGAACTGTAGGTAACGGAAATCTTCCCTCTATTAATAATGTTCTGCTAGTTGATGGATTGATGCATAACCTGTTATCCATAAGTCAATTAAGTGATAACGGTTATGATATAATCTTTAATCAAAAATCATGTAAAGCTGTTAGTCAGAAAGATGGGACTATCCTATTTAATGGTAAGAGGAAAAACAACATTTACAAAATCAAACTTTCTGAACTAAAGAGTCAGAACGTAAAATGTCTTCTGTCTGTTAACAACGAGCAGTGGATCTGGCACAGAAGATTGGGGCATGTTAGTATGAGAAGAATATCTCAGATTAACAAACTCAATCTGGTCAGAGGACTTCCTAATTTGAAGTTCAATTCAGATGCTCTGTGTGAAGCATGTCAGAAAGGCAAATTTGCAAAACCTTCTTTTAAATCCAAAAATGTTGTTTCTACCTCTAAGCCATTAGAACTTCTGCACATTGACTTATTTGGACCAGTTAAAACTGCTTCAGTCAGTGGCAAGAAGTATGGGTTAGTAATCGTAGATGACTATAGCAGATGGACATGGGTAAAGTTCTTAAGACACAAGGACGAGTCACACTCTGTGTTTGTTACCTTCTGTAACCAAGTTCAGAATGAAAAAGATCTTAGAATCGTTAAAGTCAGAAGTGATCATGGTGGAGAATTTGAAAATAAAGATTTTGAGTCATTCTTTAATGACAAAGGCATTCTGCATGATTTCTCTTGTCCTAGAACTCCCCAACAAAATGGAGTTGTAGAACGAAAGAACAGAACATTGCAAGAAATGGCCAGAACCATGATCAACGAGACAAACGTTGCTAAGACTTTCTGGGCAGAGGCAATAAACACAGCGTGCTACATTCAGAATAGAATCTCAATAAGACCTATTCTGGAAAAGACTCCATATGAATTGTGGAAGAACAGAAAGCCCAACATTTCGTATTTTCATCCATTTGGATGTACTTGCTATATGTTAAATACAAAGAATTATTTGAACAAGTTTGATTCTAAGGCACAGAAGTGTATTATGTTAGGATACTCTGAACGCTCAAGAGGGTACAGAGTATACAATACAGAAACACAGATTGTGGAAGAATCAATCAGTGTTCGTTTTGATGACAAGCTTGACTCTGAAAATTCAAAGCAGAATGAAAATCTTGCAGGTATAGAAATTGAATTTGCAGGTTCTGAAGACAAGTCATCAGAAGCTCTCAACACAGACATTCCTTCAACGTCTGACAGAAGCAATGCTAGAAATCCTACAACTGCTGCTGATCAACCTCAGAAGAGATTACCCAGAAGCAGTTTGGATCACCCAGAAGAGACTATTCTAGGAAGAAAGGAAGATCCAATCAGAACAAGAGTAAGCTTCAGAAACTCTGAAGAAACTCTTATGGGACTTGTGTCTCTGATTGAGCCTTCTTCTATTGATGAAGCACTTCTGGATAATGACTGGATTCTGGCAATGCAAGAAGAGCTGAATCAATTCACCAGAAACGACGTATGGGATCTCGTTCCAAGACCAAAAGGATTCAACGTCATTGGAACAAGATGAGTGTTCAGAAACAAGCTCAATGAACAAGGTGAAGTCGTCAGAAACAAGGCACGACTGGTTGCACAAGGTTATAGTCAGCAAGAGGGGATAGACTATACAGAAACCTTTGCCCCAGTCGCCAGGTTAGAATCTATCAGACTTTTAATTTCATTTGCTGTTAATAGAGGCATCACTCTGTATCAGATGGATGTCAAAAGTGCATTCTTAAATGGTTATATAGAAGAAGAAGTTTATGTTCACCAACCCCCAGGTTTTGAAAATACAAAACATCCAGAACATGTTTTCAAACTGAAAAAGTCACTGTATGGTCTGAAACAAGCTCCCAGAGCTTGGTATGAAAGGCTAAGTAACTTTCTGCTTGAAAATGAATTCACCAGAGGGAAAGTGGACACTACTCTATTCTGTAAAACAGTTAAGAGTGACATTTTAGTCTGTCAAATTTATGTTGATGATATTATTTTTGGTTCTACTAATCCTTCTCTTGGAAGAAAATTTGCTAAGTGTATGCAGGCAGAATTTGAGATGAGCCTCATGGGGGAACTGAAATTCTTTCTAGGAATTCAGATCAATCAAACTCCAGAGGGAACTTACATTTATCAGAGCAAATACATCAGAGATCTTCTGAAGAAATTTGACCTCTCAGAATGTAAGCCATCAAAGATTCCAATGCATCCCACGTGCATTCTGGAAAGAGAAGAGGTAAGCAAAAGTGTAGAACAGAAGGTCTACAGAGGTATGATTGGTTCTCTCCTTTATCTGACAGCTTCAAGACCTGATATCTTATTCAGCGTATGTATTTGTGCTAGATTCCAATCAGATCCTAGAGAATCTCACTTAACAGCTGTTAAGCGAATTTTCAAGTATCTGAAAGGTACTACTAATCTGGGTTTGTTTTATAGAAAATCTAGTGATTACAGCTTAGTAGGCTACTGTGATGCTGATTTTGCTGGAGATAGAGTGGAACGTAAAAGTACTTCTGGAAGCTGCCAGTTTCTGGGAGAAAATCTGATCTCGTGGTCCAGCAAAAGGCAATCAACAATTGCTCTGTCAACAGCAGAAGCTGAGTACATAGCAGCAGCTGGATGTAGCACACAGATGCTCTGGATGAAAAGTCAGCTTGAAGACTTCCAGATTTTTGAGAGTAACATTCCTATTCTTTGTGATAATACTTCTGCTATTTGCTTAAGTAAGAATCCTATTTTACACTCTAGAGCTAAGCATATAGAAATAAAACATCATTTCATTAGGGACTATATTCAGAAAGGTATTTTAAACTTGAAATTTATAGATACAGACCATCAATGGGCTGATATCTTTACTAAACCCCTTTCAGAAGATAGGTTTAATTTCATTCTGAAACATCTCAGCATGAAAGTATGCCCAGAATGAAAATGTTTTAATTCCATGTATTTATCTTCAGAATGTAATTATATTACTGTGAACTTCTGATCAATCTTCTTTCAGAAAAGATAGAACATGCAGATTGTATCAGATGCAAGTCTAAAGATCTGAGAGTCTAATCTCAAATACAGACGTGCTGATCACTACATCAAACAAGTGTCATCCAATCATCAGCAAATCCCTGAAGCAGAACGCGTGCACGCTTCTGAGAAAGGAAAACGCTGATTGGGTGCATTGAGACACATGTCTGGTAACCGTTTTTAAGTATCTTTCTCAAATCCCCCAAAATCAGCAAGCATTTAATGCAAAGTAATCACGCTTGTTAATGGCAATCATTATTTTTTTTCTCTCTCTTAAAAACGTTTAATTTTTCAAAATAATTTTTGGAAACTTTATTTAAGCACATTATTCTTCATTCTTACTCTTTACGCTTTCTCATAATCTCTCAAGAACTTTCTGCATATTTCTGAGTTTATCTCCTTCAAAACCTTTTTCTCTCAAATCATTCTAAAATCTTTGTTGTGTGAGAACAATGGCATCCTCCAGCATTTCTGCAGGGCATCAGAAGAAAGAAACTTCTGAGCAATATCAGGTGCCTACCAGAACTCTTCTCACACCGGTAAAGAATCTTGAGGTTCTCTCTGAGTTAATCATCGATTTCGAAAGTTTGAAGGAAAATGGATTTGACCTAACTGAAGAGATTAGGGCTCAAAAGTGGGAGAGGTATTTCGATAGGTTGGTTGGACCAACTTTCCCAGAGCTTGTCAAGGAATTTTGGATTCACGCCAAGATTCATAAACATCTAGTCATCTCTTCTGTCATGGGAAAGAAGATAATAATTTCTGAAGACCTCATTGCTAGGTTAATTGGTCAAAGTGGTGGTGGAGTCCGTTGTGTGGACATGGCTGACAGATGCCCTGATATAGGTGTGGTAGCCAACTGCATTTTCACTCTTGGTTTTCCCAGCAGCAAAATTAAGGATATGAAGGATCACTGCAGAGTATGGGCCAAGATTGTTCTGGGCTGTTTCAATCACAGGAAGCCAACAAGCTCTCCTGATTATATAAACGTGGATCAGCAATTTCTGATCTACTTTATTGATCAGAGGGTGAAGATCAATCTGGCACACTTCCTGTTCAACCATCTGAAGACTAGCGTCAAAGAGACTAGAGAAGAAGAAAGGACCAAAAGGGACTGGATACCGTTTGGGAGGCTCATATCAGATATTCTGACAGAGAATAAGCTGATAGATTATCTGAGTGAAGCTCAAGTGCTGGGCACTATGGAACCAACTGTTGGAAAACCGCTGAACGCTAAGAACCTGAAAAAGATGAAGCTGATTGAAAATATTAGGAAGGAACCCAGAGCTTCTTCAACGGCTGACATCTCCAGAAGAAGAGTGCCTCCGAGTAATTTCCCAAGATTTTCTGAAATGGAATCCCAACCTGATATGTTTCTCAAGTATCCAGATTCATACAAGGAAGAAGATGCAGGTTCAAAGCTGAAGATCAAAGATCTGAGTCAAGTCCAGCCTGAAGTGACTCAGAAGAAGACAAAGAAGAGGAAAGCAGAAGGATCATCTCATCAGACTCCAAAGAAACGAGGTAATTCATCTGCTGCTCCTATTTCAATTTCAACTACTATCCCAACATCTGCTGCCCCTCCTAAAACTTCTCACAGAATATCAATCCCAATCCCTACTATTGATGAAACCATACCAGAAGACCCTTCTGAGGCCTTACTACTCAGAAGACCCAGAATCAAAATTACCAAACAACCAACTGTTTCAACAACACCAGCACTAGATAGAGTGCTAGCTGATATTGAGCGTGAACATGTTTCTGCTCAACCAAATTCTGAACTACCAAATATTCCTCCTCCACAACCTGAACCAGAAATTCAACCTGAACCAGAAATTCAACCTGAACCAGAAATACAACAACAACCAGAACCAGAACCTCAACAACAACAACCTCTCACAGAAGAACCTCTGATCCCTGAGCAATCAGAGATTCCACCTCCTCAACCATAAAATAATCCACCCTCACCACAAACAGAGTTTCACCGCTATGAAACCCCTTCTCCACATCATTCTGATCCCCACTCACCTCAACCTTCACCGCTGGCAATCCAGTTGCCATGTGGAACCACCATTGTCAGGCCCCAGTTGCCATCATCAGAGGAATCAACCCCTCCAAAAACTCCAACCACTCCAATAGAAATATCCTCTGATTCTGATAACCATCCTCCAAAACAAACAACCTCTGAAAACCAATCCGCTGAAAACCCCAGCAGAACTTTCATTGACTTAACAAGTCTTGAACGTCTTGCTGATCTAAGACACAAAATTGCCATACCCATACCAAAGCAACCAGATGTTGGCTCTGGTATTTTGAATTTTGAAATAGGTATGCTGCAATGGATTGCTTCTTTGAAGCAAGTCTGTCCGGGGATGATTGACCCAGCTGCTTCTGATCAGCTCTGGTCACAGTTCAGAGTATGGGTACGTGCTGAAGCCCTCAAGCTGCAGGACGTCAACTATGAGCAGGCTCAACAGAACTTTAGCAAGCTGCTGAAGGAAGTTGAGAGTCAGCTGCCTCAAGAAGTTGTGCTCCCTCTGGACAGTGAATCCTGGTCTGAGAAAGAGCAAGCTGCACAGGTGCAACCATCAGAAGAAGACAAGACTCTTCAGGAAGAAAATCCAGCAGAAGATGTAGCTGAAAGTTCTGAGAAGCTTCCTCCTGCTGAAAGTTCTCAAGCTGCCTTGGATAGGCAGGCTCTGGAAGAATTAAGGCTGAATGACTTGCGTCTCCAGCAGCGGATGGAAGAGAATGATCAGAAGATGGAAGCAAGAATGAATGTACAGGACAACAAAATTGACACTGTTGTCACCATGGTTCAGAAGCAGAATGAAACTTCTGAAAAGATTCAAGCAATGCTGGAAAGCCTGTTCTCACGCATGCCCCCACAACCTTAAAATCTTTTTCATGCATAATTTTTCATGTTTTCTTCATTTTATGTTTTGACTATGTTTTGTAATGCTATTTTGCTCTGATTCTGAACTATTTTAATATAATTAGTTTTTCTGATCTAAATTATTTTAGCACATCACCAGCACTTTTTGATTGCTGACAAAAAGGGGGAGAACAAGAATGATATTTAAAATCAATAACGGCTAACTAGACAGAAACTCTCAAACATTCTAACTCTATTACTTGAAATGTTTTTCTGTTTTGTTTTTAAGTCTACAGGCACAAGGAAGCTCTTGAACACTATGAAGACTAAAAGCTAGAAGCTCTGATCAAATGTAGAAGCTCATATTGCTCTGATCAAATATGAAGTTCTGATCGACCTAACACTCTGATCCGAAGCAAAGCTCTGACAGCAAAAGCTCTGAAGCTCTGCTCTCTGATAAGTCAAAGACCTATATTCTGATGTTCAAAGATAGAAAAAGATCTGATCCTGAAGAACACGCATATCAAAGGGAAGTAACAAACTCAGGGGGAGTATCTCTTAAACTCTGATTTCTCTTTACTTCTTAACTCTGAAACATTTCCTAGATACCTTTTCACGTTATTCTTTATTTAAAATATCTAGTTTTTGTCATCATCAAAAAGGGGGAGATTGTTAGAACAATGTTTGAATCTAGTACCCTATATTTAAGTTTTGATGATAACAAAGTGAAAAGATATAGTATTTAAATGTTTCATGTTTGAACTATATGCTGCCTAAAAATACTATGCTCTGACTTGCAGATATGCTGATTAAAATAAGCAAGATCACTTCATCAGCATCAGAACTTGATTTGATACACCAGCATCAGAAGTTGCTGAATCAGAACGTGAAGATCAGATGATCAACTCACGCACACGCTGAAGTTTGATGAACAGAACTGCGCGTAAACACTCTGATACAGAATCAATAGTTCATCAGCAGCGAAGCAGAATCAGAATGAGCCAAGCCAGAACGTGCATTGAAGAAGCAACGGTACTGTGCATTGAACGCTAATTAATTCCAACGGCTTCATTCTAGACAAGATCTTCTCAAAAAGGAAAGCTTGTTATTAGCATTGAATCAAGAATATTTGCTTCAACGTTCATCGTCTCAAGTGCTATATAAACCAAGCTTCGAAGATTATCATGGCTAATGCTTCCAAACTCTCTACACGCACAAAGCTGATCAATAATCTTCATCTACCAGTTTTGCTAAACCAACAAACTCTGATACTCCATTAGTGTTTAGCATTCTAAGTTTCTAAGCTTCATTTGTGTAAACATCACAGTTGTGATATAGTTTTGTAGAAAACATTCACACACATTATTTTATACCTTTGTAAGAAAGTGTTGCCTTGACAAACCGGATTGTGGTTTGAATCAAGAAGGATTTAGCAGTTGTTAAAGCAGATTTGTATTCAGCTGAATATAGTGAATTAAGACCTCGTTGGAGAGAGGCGAAATCACCTTGACGGGTGGACTGGAGTAGTTTGAGATCAAACGAACCAGGATAAAAATATCTTGTCAATTGCTTTAAGTTTCCAGTTTTACAATTCAACCCCCCCTTCTTGTGTTTTTCACCCCTTCACAAAGCTGATGGTACAGATCCAAATCTGAAGATCAAAGATCTGCATCAACCTCAACCAGAAGTGACTCTGAAGAAGACGAAGAAAAGGAAGGCACCTTCAGAAGGATCATCCCAACAGACACCCAAGAAAAGAGGTAATTTATCTGCTGCTTCTGTTTTAAATTCCTCTACTATTCCAGCATCTATTCCACCTCCAACCTCTCATAGAATCTCAATTCCCATCCCAACAATAGATGAAACTGAACCAGAAGATGACCCTTCTGAGGCATTACAACTCAGAAGACCCAGAACCAAACACCCAAAACCAACAATATCAATAACATCAGCAATTGACAAAGTGCTGTCTGACATTGATCAACACACTTCTGATCACTCCTCCAATCCAAACTCTGAACCACAAATTGTCCCTCCTCCACAACCAGAACAACAGCAATCTACTGAGGAACCAGAACAACAACAACCTCTCTCATCCATTCCAGAAGAACCTCTCATCCCTGAACAACCAGAAATTCCAACAACTTCTCCTCAACCAACAATTCCGTCTCCCTCTCCTCAACCAGAAATTCATCCCTCATTCACCTCAACCATCACCTCTGGCAATCCAGCTGCCATGTGGAACAACAGTCACAATGGCCCAGCTGCCATCCTCATCAGAATCTACACCACCCAATTCTCCCAAAACACCAAACAGTCCAATCATAATTTCTGATTCTCCCACTCCATCTCCAAAACAAACAGCTGCCAAGCAAACCACCGAAAACCCCAGCAGGACCTTCATAGACTTAACAATCCTTGACCGTCTTGCTGATCTGAAACATAAAATAGCCATCCCAAAACCAAAACAACCAGATGTTGGCTCTGGTATTATGGATTTTGAAACAGGTTTGCAGCAGTGGATTGCTTCTCTGAAGCAAGTCTGTCCTGGAATAATTGACCCAGCTGCCTCTGACCAGCTCTGGTCACAATTCAGAATTTGGGTACGTGCTGAAGCCCTCAAGTTGCAGGATATCAACTATGAGCAGGCACAACAGAACTTCAGCAAGCTGCTGAAGGAAGTTGAAAGTCAGCTGCCACAGGAAGACGTGCTCCCTCTGGATAGTGAGCCATGGTCTGAGAAACAGCTAGCTCCAAAGGTGCAACCAGAAGAAGACAAGACCATTCACGCTGAAGCAAGTCAAGCAGAAGATATTGCAGAAAGCTCTCAGAAGCTCCCTGCTTCTGATGTTTCTCAAGCTGCCTTGGACAGGCAGACTCTGGAAGAGCTGAAGCTGAATGACATGCATCTGCAGCAGAGGATGGATGAAAACGACCAGAAGATGAAAGAAAGGATGGATGTGCAGGATAGCAAGATTGACACTGTTGTCAGCATGGTACACAAGCAGAATGAGACTGCTGATCAGATCAAAGCCATGCTGGAGAACCTGTTCACACGCTTTCCTCCCCAACCTTAGTTTTTTCATTCATGTCTTTTTCATGTTTTCCGTGATTATCTGTTGTACTGTTTTAATATGTTTTATTTGATTCTGAACCTTTTAATATGACAAGTTTTTCTGATCTTAAATGTTTTAGCACATCACTTACACTTTTTGATTGCTGACAAAAAGGGGGAGAACAAGAATGATATTTTAAATAATAACGGATTACTAAGACAAAAATTCTCGAACATTCTAACTCTGATATACTTGAATATGTTTTCTGTTTTGCTTAAGTCTACAGGTACAAAAAAAGCTCCATGATACTCTGAAGACTAAAGCTCTGATACTCTGATCCGCTCTGATACTCTGACCCAAAGCAAAGCTCTGAAAAGAAAAGCTCTGATACGCTGATCTGAAGCTCTGCTCTGATATGCTGATCTAAAGCTTCTGATAGTCAAAGACTTTGATACTCTGATGTTCAAAGAAAGGCAAAAAGATCTGATCCTGAAGATCTCTTGGAATCAAAAAGGGAAGCAATAAACTCAGGGGGAGTATCTCTCAACTCTTATCCCTTATCTTTGATAACCTCTTACTCTGATACATCTCTCTGATACCTTTTCACGTTATTTTCAATTAAAAATATCCAGTTTTTGTCATCATCAAAAAGGGGGAGATTGTTAGAACAAAGTTTGAATCTACTACCCTATGTTTAAGTTTTGATGATAACAAAATGAAAAGATATATTGTTTATATGATTCATGTATGAACTATTTGCTACCTAAATTATGACGTTCTGATTTGCAGAAACTCTGAAAGGTATAAGCAAGAGCACACCTAATCAGCATCAGAAATTTGGTTCTTGACATCAGCATCAGAAGTTGCTATATCAGAATACCAGAATCAGAAGATCAACTCACGTGTATGCTGAAGCTTGATGAACAGAACTGCGCTCAACACTCTGATAAAGAAAACAACAGTTCATCAGCAGTTAAGCAGAGTCAGAATGAGCCAAGCCAGAACATGCATTAAGTAAGCAACGGTACTGTGCATTGAAAGCAAATTATTACCAACGGCCTCATTCCAGACAAGATCTGCTCAATAAGGAAAGTTTGTTATTAGCATTGAATCAAGAATATTGCTCCAACGTTCAAGAATCTCAATGCTATATAAACAAGACTATGAAGATTGAATTGGCTAATGCTCTCCAACATCTTACACGCCTAAAAGCTAATCATAATCTTCCTTCTCCCAGTTTGCTAAACACTACATATCTTCTTACTCAATCTTTGTTTTAGCAATCTAGTTTCATAAGCTTAAAGTTGTGTATACATCACAGTTGTGATACAGTTTTGTTGAAAACATTCACACACTTAGATTTATCTTCTTTGTAAGAAAGTGTTTCCTTGATAAACCGGGTTGTGGTTTGCATCAAGAAGGCTTTAGCAGTTGTTAAAGCAGTTTGTAATATTCAGTTGAATATAGTGGATTAAGACCTCGTTGGAGAGAGGCGAAATCACCTTGACGGGTGGACTGGAGTAGTTTGAGATCAAACGAACCAGGATAAAAATATCTTGTTCATTGCATTGATTTTCAGTTTCACAATTCAACCCCCCCTTCTTGTGTTTTTCACTACTTCAGGAGGGAGCACGAAGTCGCGGCAGAAGCGGATCTGGAAGCGGCGGTTGAGTCCGCGGTTGCGCGGCGGAACTGCGATTTGGACGCTTCTCGTTCTTCTGTTTCTGATTCAGAGAGCCAAATTCCAGTCCTGATCTTCACAAAGAATTTTATGGATAAAGTTCAAACAATCAAAAAGAAAATTAAATAGAATAAATGAAATTGAAAATGTTAGAATTTTGTGTTGCTTTATCATGACTCAATGATGTTGTTGTGGTGCTGTCAAGAGGATGATGATTTGTGGTTGCATCAGTTTTGAGCTTGTATCAATGGTATGAACATGAGCTTGTGTAAGGTTTCTGTTTTGGTTGATGAGATTTTTGTTAAAGTTGGTTCATGGGAAATTGCACGTGAAAAGTGAATTTACAGTGCAACAAGAAGAAAAGTGGGTGTTTCCATCGAGTGGCCTCCGTACAAGATTTTGTATAAGAGAATATGAGGTTTTTTTTGTGGAATTTTTTGTTTTTTTCATTTTAGAGAGTTCTCCCCCTGGTAAATGGTATGAGAGGCTTGCATATATGTCTTTGAATGAGAATCAAGCAATAATGTGAGCCATTAACCCTTGCAATGAAGTTTGAGATTTCCTCCATAACCACCATTGAAGCAACTTACCATTCTTGTCAAAATTTGAATTTCTTGCTTGGAATAGGCCTTGCACGAATTTGGAAGGTGAATGATGGTGTATCAAAGCTATTCAAACTCAAAGATATCCCTCCATTAATTTTCTTGATTTTTATTTGAATTTTAAAGATTTAAAATGATTTAAATCAAGTAAAATTAAATAAAAATGGAAAAATTAATTTTTAATCTTGAAATAAATTGTGGGACACGTGGGAGGCATGACCAAGCTGAATCAAGTGGAAAAAGTGGGCCCCTTTTGTCAAAAATGAAATTTCAAGGATAATTGATTTTGGCCATTTCACAAAAATTTCCCAACTTCTCCAATGCATATCTTGCTCAATTTTGAAGTTATGAACATGTTCTTGGACATTTTGGAAAGGTCTTGAAGTCCTCTAACCAATGTCTTTGGTCCCATGTCATTTTGATTTACCAATATCAAGTTATGGTCTTTGACTTAAAGTCCCTTTTTGTTGACTTTTGAAAATGACCTATAATGTTGAAATTGATAACTTTTTGTGAGAGCATTTCTTGGACTTGAAGTGTGAAGATGAGTTGTAGGAAATGTCATCCCCTTCAAAATGAGCTTTGGATGGGATTTTTCTGATGAACCATGAAAAAGTTATGCCTTGGTCAAGTTACAGTTGACTTTTCAACTGTCCAAAAATAGAAACTTTTGCATCTTGAGACTTTTTGAGCCATGCTTTGAGGAATCATGATCAAGCATTGATCAAATGATGTTTGTGGCTTCAAAATAAGATGTTGACCAAAAATTTGACTTTTGACTGCCAAATGACCATTTTGCCCCTGCAGTTGACTGTTGAGCAAATAGGGTTTTTGACTGTGCAACTTGACCTTGTGAGCCTTGAAACTTGACATGTAGGTGCTTGACAATGTGTATGAGCATATGGGACTTGATTGAGCCCTTGAAAACCTCAGCTTCCTTGTGAGAACCAAAACCCTAGTTTGACTGGCTTCAGGAGAGTGGTTGACTGTGTGGCCCTTGAGTAGACCTTGAAGCATTTGAAGAGGATGTTTGGCAAAACTTTGAAGATTATGGGAGGGCAAATTTTGGGGTACAACAGTTGCCCCTGTTCAATCTTCTTAGACCTGAGGATGTAGATTGGCTTGTGTGCCTTTCGTGATCCGAGGGTAGAAGATGATTGAACACTAGAGTGCCCAGAAATTTGCACTCACATAGCTGAGTATCAGCAGTGTGATAGCGGGAATGGGCTTATAGATGCCATTTGGAGAGATGATGGATAGGAGGATGGGCTTATAGATGCCATCTGGAAGTGTGACAGAACCTTGTCGGGAATGGGCTTATAGATGCCATTTGGAGACTGTTGGATAACTGAATCTGAATAAGAAATAGAATAGCTTCCGTGCCTGGAGCATATCTAGCCTATATCTAGTTGTTGACGTCTGAATAAACAGTAGAATGACCGCCGTGTCTGGGGTATATCCATACTGTATCTGTATGAGCGACAGAATGTCATCCGAATCTGGATCGTGTCTGGACTGAACAATAGAAGAGCATCCGGGATGGAGTATCTCTAAGTTGTCTTTTAGAAGTTTGAATTTGAATAAGCAATAGAACGGCGTCCAGATCTGGAGCATCTCTAGGCTATATCTGAAAGGAAATCTGGAATGAGTATCAGAACGTCGCCATGCCTGGGTCACATCTGGACTATCTTTAGAAAGAGTCTTGAATAAGCAAGAAAACAGCATCCATATCTGGAGCATGTCTAAGCTATCTCTGAAAGGAAATCTAGAATGAGTATCAGAACGTCGCCATGCCTGGGTCACATCTGAACCATATCTAGAGGGAGTCTTGAATAAGCAAAAGAACAACATCCATATCTGGAGCATTTCCAAGCTATCTCTGAAAGGAAATCTGGAATGAGTATCAGAACGTCGCCATGCCTGGGTCACATCTGAACCATATCTAGAAGGTGATCTCTGAATAAACAATAGAATAGCCTCCGTGTCTGGAGCATCTCTAAGTTATATCTGAGAAGAAATCTGGAATAAGTATCAGAACGTCGCCATGCCTGGGTCACATCTGAACCATATCTAGAAGGAGTCTTGAATAAGCAAAAGAACAGCATCCATATCTGGAGCATTTCCAAGCTATCTCTGAAAGGAAATCTGGAATGAGTATCAGAACGTCGCCATGCCTGGGTCACATCTGAACCATATCTAGAAGGTGATATCTGAATAAACAATAGAACAACCTCCGTGTCCAGAGCATCTCTAAGTTATATCTGAGAAGAAATCTGGAATAAGTATCAGAACGTCGCCATGCCTGGGTCACATCTGAACCATATCTAGAAAGGTGGTCTCTGAATAAACAATAGAACAGCCTCCGTGTCTGGAGCATCTCTAAGTTACATATGAGAAGAAATCTTGAACAAGTATCAGAACGTCGCCATGCCTGGGTCACATCTGAACCATATCTAGAAAGGTGGTCTCTGAATAAACAATAGAACAGCCTCCGTGTCCGGAGCATCTCTAAGTTATATCTGAGAAGAAATCTGGAATAAGTGTCAGAACGTCGCCATGCCTGGGTCACATCTGAACCATATCTAGAAAGGTGATCTCTGAATAAACAATAGAACAGCCTCCGTGCCCGGAGCATCTCTAAGTTATATCTGAGAAGAAATCTGGAATAAGTATCAGAACGTCGCCATGCCCGGGTCACATCTGAACCATATCTAAAAGGAGTCTTGAATAAGCAAAAGAACAGCATCCATATCTGGAGCATTTCCAAGCTATCTCTGAAAGGAAATCTGGAATGAGTATCAGAACGTCGCCATGCCTGGGTCACATCTGAACCATATCTAGAAGGTGATCTCTGAATAAACAATAGAACAACCTCCGTGTCCGGAGCATCTCTAAGTTATATCTGAGAAGAAATCTGGAATAAGTATCAGAACGTCGCCATGCCTGGGTCACATCTGAACCATATCTAGAAGGAGTCTTGAATAAGCAAAAGAAAAGCATCCATATCTGGAGCATTTCCAAGCTATCTCTGAAAGGAAATCTGGAATGAGTATCAGAACGTCGCCATGCCTGGGTCACATCTGAACCATATCTAGAAAGGTGATCTCTGAATAAACAATAGAACAGCCTCCGTGCCCGGAGCATCTCTAAGTTATATCTGAGAAGAAATCTTGAATAAGTATCAGAACGTCGCCATGCTTGGGTCACATCTGAACCATATCTAGAAAGGTGATCTCTGAATAAACAACAAAACAGCCTCCGTGCCCGGAGCATCTCTAAGTTATATCTGAGAAGAAATCTGGAATAAGTATCAGAACGTCGCCATGCCTGGGTCACATCTGAACCATATCTAGAAAGGTATTTTGAATAAGCAAAAGAACAGCATCCGTATCTGGAGCATTTCCAAGTTATCTCTTTAATCTTTTTAACGTAGACATGCCCTGGCCGAATACAGGTATCGAATCCACAATCAATCGCTCACAGACATGCCCTGGCTAGATACAGGAATCGAATCTGGGATTGCGATAGTTGATAGTAATCATCTTTGTACTGACCTTTCCTGAAAAAAAGGCAAAACATTAGTTATATGCAATGTCATGGTGCATGGAATGCGCGGTGTCATGACGTTTATAACCAATGGGATTGTAGAATGTGATGTTTATATCATGTATGAAAATGTGATGTTTGCGAATGTATTTTTGTCTAGGAAAATAAATCCTTGACGAATGTCGGGAGCTTGTTGAATCTTGGGTTGATGTTTGAAGAGTAGAGTTCTTCATTTCCGCTGGGGATGAGGGTTGCAAGAATAAACCGGTAGGAGAAGATGACTCTGTCGGGGAATAAGCTTGTTGGAGAGATTACTCTGCGGGGAATACTCTTTGGGAAGAGACACTTCGCTGAGGTTTGATGATGAGAACTCCGCTGGGGATACCGTTGATATGTTTTGTTGGGGATTCTGATGAACTCCGCTGGGGATAGGAAGAACTTCGCTGAGGACGATCTTTCCGTGGCAATTGGCTGAGGATAACCCAGTTATACCCTGGTGGGGAAATAACCTTTGAATAAAGCCGGGGAGACGCGTTCGTACTCTGCAGGTGATAAGCTTCCAGAATCTACTGGGGATAAGCTTCCTACTGAGGAGATTGATTCAACTCTCCTGGGGAGACTTTTTTGGACTGTACTGGGGAGGTGGCTCCGCTGGGGTGTATGATATTCCGCCGGGGAACAATCTTATATTAAGACTGCCGGGGATGCTTGCTTAGGAATGATCTGTATACTCCGCTGGGGAATATTGAGATTTTCTGGGGATACCCCTCTTCCTTAAGGTTGACAGTAGTCTAACTCTGCTCGGGAAGAGTGTCGCTGACTTGCTGGAGATACTGTGCCTTTTAGGGCTTATGGGATCAATTCTGCTTGAGGAGAGTGAAGGTATCTGGGTTACGTTCTTCAGCCAAACCTACCTTAGTACCTTGGTGAACAGAGCAACCAGATCGCTTAGACAACTCATTACTGCCCCTGTTTCTGTGGGAGAAGATACCTGTGGAGGCGCTTGATGACTGCCGGTTGACAAATCTTCTTCTGGTAGGCAAGTGACGAGATGACGGAACATAGTCGTACGCTTTTGATCCCTAACTTTTGCCTGGACCGCCCTTTCGGGTTTTCAGTCCACCGGGATACCCATTTTTGCCCAAGCCGCCTTTTCAGGTTTTCGACTTGCCGGGTGTACAGATTTTTTTTCATTTCATCCCTTATTTTTGCCTAGGTGTGTCAACCTAGCGGGTCTTTGCTTATGCGTAGTGTTTTTTTTGACTATGTCCGTGCTCTCAGGATGCCGGGAGTTGTCACTGTCAGTAGTGCAGTATTACCATGCCACCAGAAGATCTTCGTTTGATCGTCCAATGCCCCAAGTGATCCAGACGGAGATTTGCCCCAAGCTGGTTGGCCTTTTGAGAGATTCTCCGAATCTCGACTTAACTGCCCCAGATGATGGACATTAATCATACCATGCCCCCTGGTTGGGAGTGCTTTTGTTCATCAGATATTCTTCGTGCTAACTTCTATGCTGTTCAAACAAATAGTCATATGCAATCAATGTTATATTAAAAATGCAAAGCTTATGTCTGTTTCGAAGTTTTTGCAAATGCATCTTTTTTAGTAAAAACAAGTGAATTTTGTAAAACTGTGATGTCAACTCGTTATTTTACCGCAATCCCTAAGGAATCAGGATACCTTTCGTAACAATATGCTTTCGAACTAACCCATGCTTCAGCTAGGACTTTTAAGGGTTATAACGTGGCCTGGTTCATGGTTTAAGAAACAAAGGATAAAGGCTCAAATTATATTTGTACCCACCCGCTCTTCGTGATGTTCTTCAATCCTAAACTCAACTAATCGTGCATTAGACCTTGTTTGAGTCTTTGCTCTGATATTCCAGTGATGGTTCGGACATTGACAATTTATTTTGAATAGGCAGTCATTTTTGTTGAGGGTTTGTAGGACCTCTTTTTTTATTTTATTATCCCTGTCTTTGCCTGAACTGTTTCTTTTGTGATTTACAGTCAGCAGGATGCCCCAGTTTTGCAAGTCTCCTTCATAGGTTTTGACTTAATGGGCGTTTATTTGGAGGGGTAATGACTGCATGTCTTTATGATTATTCGGAACCATCACTGTCTTTTGTTTTGTGAGGACCTCTTTGGTGCTATTCGTTGTGCACTTGGATCAACTGAGAGAATTACCCTGCCCCAGGTTATGATTAAGGGTTTTAATTTTCGAAAAGAAAAACTCCTACTTCTTTGGCTCGAAGGGGTTGACGAGGGATTATCTTCCTTATAACTCCAGTGTTTAGGAATTGAAACAATGCCTGTACCTCATCAGCTGGGTCTGTTCAAAAGCATATTGTAAAGATCATGGTATCGTTTTCGTCATCCTCCCTCAAGAGGCTTAGAATTATTAACCGAGAGTTGAACATCACAAAAAAATATGAAGGCAATGTGAATATAGTGAAAATGATTGGATTAATTCAAAAACAGACATATGTCGTGCATTAATGAAATAAAAGAGTTCGCTATGACATTTAATTGTTCGTATAAGCAAAAAATTACAACTCGGAAATTCAAATAAACAAAAGTCTTCAATGATTGGGAAAAGGAGCATGGATTATGTTTGGAGTCTCTGACGCTTCAAACTAAATCTCTCCGGTGTCGATCATGTCTTGAATCTTGTTCTTCAAAGGCCAGCAGTTGTCCGTAGTATGACCCGGGCTATCGGAGTGGTATGCGCACCTCTCATTAGGATGGTAGTTGGGAGCAGAGGTGTTTGGATTCCGGAGAGGAGCCCTCAAGGTAATCAACCCTGCCTTCAACATTTACTGTAGCGCTTGATCCAGTGACATGTTGATTTTAGTGAATTGTCTCTTGGGTGCGACCTCCTTACGTTGATGCCCCTGTCCTTGTTGAGCAGGCCTAGGATTAGAGATCTGGACTACCCCTACATGTTGATCGTGGTGACCCTTTTGGCTGTACGCGGCATTGGCCTCTTTCTTCCCAGTGTAAGGCTTTTTGTGAGTATCAGAAGGTACAGCTTCTTGGATCTTTCCAGCCTTGATGCCAGCTTCGATCCTCTCCCCGGTCAAGATCAAATCAGTAAACCCAGCAGAAGAATTCCCAATCAGATGGTTGAAGAAGGGACCAGACAGGGTCCCCAAGAACATGTCAACGAGCTCACGGTCAGTCAAAGGCGGCTGCACCCTTCCAGCCAGATCTCTCCACCTTTGTGCATATTCCTTAAAACCTTCACCCGTCCCAAGTGACATACCCTGGAGTTGGGTACGCGTAGGAGCGAGGTCGGCATTATACTGATACTGCTTATAAAAAGCAGTTGCCAAGTCCTCCCAGTTACGAATAGTGGTTCCATCCAGCTGATAGAACCATTCGAGTTGAGTCCCTGAAAGACTCTCCTGGAAGAAATGGATCCATAGATTCTTGTCTGCCGTGTAGGGCTGGATCTTCCTTGCGTAGGAACAGAGGTGCAACTTAGGACAGGAAACCCCGTCGTACTTTACAAAGGCAGGCGCCTTGAACTTGTGAGGGATCACCACCCCAGAAGATAAACCTAGGTCCCCACAGTCCAACCCAGGCACATGTTGGATATCCATAGCATTTAACCGGTCCTCCAGCTGTTTGTACCTGTCTTCAGCAGGAGGGTACTGCTCATCATTGAAGTCTGTCTCAGTGTCAGAGACCACGGGACTAGGAACCCTTCCCTCTTGGTGACTGCCTTCCCCAACAGATGGAGTAGTCCGCTCAGCCTCATTCTGCAGTGTATTCCCAGATTTGCGTCTAGGGTTGAACAAAACAGTCCTCTTCTTCTTCTTCTTCAAGAGCAGAGTCTTCAATTCCTGTTGTCCTTGTGCTAAGCTCATGACCAGCTCCTGGAACTGGGCGTTCTGGGCCTGGAGGGCCTTGATAGCTTGTGCATTGGATGACTCAGGATTCATGATGACTGCTGAAATAAACAGCGAAGAAGGTAAGCAACCTGTAGAGAAAGGGTACCCGTTATGCAATGATATGTATGATATGCATGCGATGTTTTCAAGGATCTCGCGGGGTAAACAGAGAAATTGGTTAGAATTTTATAGCTTGATTGAAGGAACTTCATGTTGTTGAGAGTCCTTCTTCAAGAGTCAAAGGCTCACCATATCCAGTGGGTCATAGCCCCTGACAATCTTGGCTCGGGGAACCTTCTTCAGGTGTCAAAGCTCACCATATCAAGTGGGTCATAGCCCCTGACAACCTTGGCTAGAGGAAAATAAATCCCCTTTGCCCCTTGCTAGACATTGGATTCATCATGACCTGCATCACAAGCCCTTGAGATCCTTGAAATGGATTAGTCTTTATGCAGGATGCATGCAATTGTATGATGTTATGCTATGCGTGGGGTGATGTAAGTAACCCTGTTATAAGTCCAGATTAAGGACTATAAACAAAACCTGCAACGAACTCATGGGTCAGATAACAAGCATGTAAGTAGTCAAGTTTTAAAGGCACACAAGTCACACAGAGAGCCCTTAGAGTTTAGGCCAGCATGAAGTTCAGGTACTACCCTCTTTCAGTTTGTTGGTTAAGACCTGTCCTATCAAAAGTAACTGGGTTCTAGAGGATCCCAATATCACTGACTACCCTCAATCGGTCATAACTCCAGCATCGCAACCTTTTCTTGCGGCCAGAACCATCACGAGAGTTTAGCCTCAATGGGCGTAGCATACTGCTACTGTTCTATTGGCCAAGTTGGGTCATTTAAGGTTCTAAGGTCGGTTGGTGCTTAATGACTCCTCAGAAGACCCATATTCTCCTCGTTGCGACACAAGGGATATCGGTACAGACCAAGGTGCCACACCAACGTAGCCACTGCTTCACCCATGTCGGTCTACGCCGGACAGGTCCCTCACAGCTTATGCTACCTAACAGGGTATCCCCAGATCCGGGTTAGGATCTATGTAACTCCGATGCAACCCACAATAATAAATCAAACAAAGCACAACAATTGAAAACACAGTTATGAACTATCCTAAGGTACACCTCACTTTATAAGTATCCCTTCCCCAGCAGAGTCGCCAGTTCTGTGATCGGTGGATCTGGAACTGACTGTTTAGAGCTGGTTTCGCAAAATGTCGCGGAAGCAAGAGTCGCCACCGTCTTTTATTTTCTCCAACATGGACAGGACAAAAGCACAACAAAATTCCTTATGAGATAGTTTCTCGGTTCGGGAGGTAGATTTATAGAAAGGGAAGGTGTTAGCACCCTTTCTATCCATGGTTATCCATGGGCTCTTAGATACTTGCTCATTGTGTTTTCAAAATATGTTTGTTTGCTTTTCAAGTGTGAGTGGGTTTGAAAAAGTTTCGTTTAAAGTTTCAGATCGACTCTTGTATCAGTCCTCAAGAGTGTTTGAAAAATTGTTTTTTGAAAGCTTTTTGAAAAGTATCGGTGTGAAAAGAAGTTTTGATTTGTTTTGAATTAGAGCAAGTATCTATGAGTCATCTACCTACCCTAAGGAATTAGGCTGTGTAAATGTCCTTAAGGTAGTGCCATCCCACCATTGAGAGACAGGTAGCACCACCGTTGGAGGTGTTCGGGTTAATTCGTTTTTAGGGACAGTGTGGTCACCAGAGCAACAGTAGGACACCTTAGAAGCTACCCTTATGCCATTGATCCTTTTTGATTCCGAGGCAACCTTTCCGAGGCAACTGGATCATATCATGGACATAAGGACTTACTAAAACGTCCTGTACTCGACGACCACAATTCGAGATCGTAGGGACAGTGTGGTCACCAGAGCAACAGTAGGACACCTTAGAAGCTACCCTTATGCCATGGGTCATGGACATAAGGACTTACTAAAACGTCCTATACTCGGCGACCACGTTTCGAGGGCAAGGCAACAGTGAGGCATACCCTAAGAGTGGTGTGTGAATTTGTGTATTGTTTTCAGTTATGTTTTATCTTGTCATGCATTATGATGATCTAAGCTTTGATTTTATTTGGGCCATTCATTCTTTCATGCAAAATTTAGCAATTAAAAGGGGTGCGGAAAGTAAATTGCGGAAAAAAATAAATCCTACGCTATTACAAGGCGCGGGTCTATACATCGCCAAAAATTACAAAGACCCATTTTTTAGTAAATAAGTACTGAAATTAAATAAAGCGATAAACCTATTTAACTATTACATCCGGAGGCAATTACATAATAATCCAAAATAAGGAATTAAAATTAAAATGCGCGCGAAAGAAGAATCGGGAATGTCTTAAGGGTGTTGACCCTTTTAGAAAAGAAATTGATTTTTTTGTCTTTTTTGTAATTAAAGTGAAATTAAAACTAACTAATGACTAATTAATTAATTTAATTAAAAGAAAATATTTTTTTGTGTTTTTATGTTTTTATGAAATAAAATAAAAAGAAATAAAACTAAAAGTTAATTTTTCCTAATTCTAAATCTATTTTAATTATTAAGAAAAGAAATTGAACTTGCCTAATTAAACTATTTATTTGTTAATATTTTATTTACAAAAATAATATGGGAATAATAATAATAATAATAATGTTAATTCTATTTTTTTTGATTTTTTATGAAAAAGTGTTAATTGGTTAATAAGAAATAAAAATTAAAAAAGGGTTAGAAATTAAATTGGAAAATAAAAAAAATGAAAAGAAAAGAAAAGACCAATGGAAGGGGGTATTGGGCCAGGAAGGAGGGAGCACGAAGTCGCGGCAGAAGCGGATCTGGAAGCGGCGGTTGAGTCCGCGGTTGCGCGGCGGAACTGCGATTTGGACGCTTCTCGTTCTTCTGTTTCTGATTCAGAGAGCCAAATTCCAGTCCCGATCTTCACAAAGAATTTTATGGATAAAGTTCAAACAATCAAAAAGAAAATTAAATAGAATAAATGAAATTGAAAATGTTAGAATTTTGTGTTGCTTTATCATGACACAATGATGTTGTTGTGGTGCTGTCAAGAGGATGATGATTTGTGGTTGCATCAGTTTTGAGCTTGTGTCAATGGTATGAACATGAGCTTGTGTAAGGTTTCTGTTTTGGTTGATGAGATTTTTGTTAAAGTTGGTTCATGGGAAATTGCACGTGAAAAGTGAATTTACAGTGCAACAAGAAGAAAAGTGGGCGTTTCCATCGAGTGGCCTCCGTACATGATTTTGTATAAGAGAATATGAGGTTTTTTTTTGTGGAATTTTTTGTTTTTTTCGTTTTAGAGAGTTCTCCCCCTTGTAAATGGTATGAGAGGCTTGCATATATGTCTTTGAATGAGAATCAAGCAATAATGTGAGCCATTAACCCTTGCAATGAAGTTTGAGATTTCCTCCATAACCACCATTGAAGCAACTTACCATTCTTGTCAAAATTTGAATTTCTTGCTTGGAATAGGCCTTGCACGAATTTGGAAGGTGAATGATGGTGTATCAAAGCTATTCAAACTCAAAGATATCCCTCCATTAATTTTCTTGATTTTTATTTGAATTTTAAAGATTTAAAATGATTTAAATCAAGTAAAATTAAATAAAAATGGAAAAATTAATTTTTAATCTTGAAATAAATTGTGGGACACGTGGGAGGCATGACCAAGTTGAATCAAGTGGAAAAAGTGGGCCCCTTTTGTCAAAAATGAAATTTCAAGGATAATTGATTTTGGCCATTTCACAAAAATTTCCCAACTTCTCCAATGCATATCTTGCTCAATTTTGAAGTTATGAACATGTTCTTGGACATTTTGGAAAGGTCTTGAAGTCCTCTAACCAATGTATTTGGTCCCATGTCATTTTGATTTACCAATCTCAAGTTATGGTCTTTGACTTAAAGTCCCTTTTTGTTGACTTTTGAAAATGACCTATAATGTTGAAATTGATAACTTTTTGTGAGAGCATTTCTTGGACTTGAAGTGTGAAGATGAGTTGTAGGAAATGTCATCCCCTTCAAAATGAGATTTGGATGGGATTTTTCTGATGAACCATGAAAAAGTTATGCCTTGGTCAAGTTACAGTTGACTTTTCAGCTGTCCAAAAATAGAAACTTTTGCATCTTGAGACTTTTTGAGCCATGCTTTGAGGAATCATGATCAAGCATTGATCAAATGATGTTTGTGGCTTCAAAATAAGATGTTGACCAAAAATTTGACTTTTGACTGCCAAATGACCATTTTGCCCCTGCAGTTGACTGTTGAGCAAATAGGGTTTTTGACTGTGCAACTTGACCTTGGGAGCCTTAAAACTTGACATGTAGGTGCTTGACAATGTGTATGAGCATATGGGACTTGTTGAGCCCTTGAAAACCTCAGCTTCATTGTGAGAACCAAAACCCTTGTTTGACTGGCTTCAGGAGAGTGGTTGACTGTGTGGCCCTTGAGTAGACCTTGAAGCATTTGAAGAGGATGTTTGGCAAAACTTTGAAGATTATGGGAGGGCAAATTTTGGGGTACAACAGATGCCATTCTGATACTCATTTAGATTTCAAATCCAAATACACTTCAGATACGCTCTAGACACATACGCCATTCTGATACTCATTCTTTCAACTTACAACTTACAATTCAACAAACATTCTTGATGGCATTTGCAAGCCCATATCTTGTATTTTCTCCAAATGGCATCTTTAAGCCCATTCCTGCAACTACACATCGTCGAGTGCAAATTTCTGGGCACTCTAGTGTCCAATCATTCTTTCACCTTCGAGCCACGAATGGAAAAGCTCGCCAATCTAACTCTTCAGGTACAAGAAGATTGAACAAGGGCAGCTGTTGTATCCCAAAATTTGCCCTCTCATTTATCAAGATTATTCTTACAAGATCTCTTAAACTCAAGACTGGATTAGGGTTTGACCATCTCAAGACCTCTCATCATGCACTGATCACCCAAAATTAGGGTTTGAGATTGCACAAGGATTTTTGGACTATTAATACTTCATATTACTTTTAAACATCATTATGAACCCCTAAGTTTACTCATGACAAGTTTCAAGCCTTGAACCACATTTTTGATCAGTCAATTGGACAGTTGACCTAAAAATCAGTTGTATTGGGGAAAAAGTCAACCATGGCCAATTTACAGTAAAACTTCATAATTTTTTATCAACATCAACATTTTAGACTTGTATGTATCATTTGATCAAGTTTGGATCACAACTCCTCAAGAAATTTGATCAAATCATCAAAAGGGCAAAATGGTCAAAATTAGGGTTTTGACTAAGGAAGGGAAATTTCTGATTTTTGACCTAGAAAATGATCAATTGAGTTTAAGCATGATTACAAGGATTTAATTGCATCATCTTTACCTAATTACATGGTTCAAAATATTGCAAATCCATTGGATAGACAGATGAAATTTGCAGTCAACTGATCAAAAGTCAACTGTATACTGAAAAGTCAAACTTTGACTTTTTTGTCAAAATCAAGTGTCAAGGATCACAATTCATCAAAACATGTCAAAATGTGAAACTTGTTCATCAAGAAATCAATAATCGAAGATTAGGTTTTAAAATTGGAAATTTTCTTAACTTAGAAAATTTTCTAAGTATAGAAAATTTGTTATTTTTTCTCAACTTTAAGCCATTTTTTCACCATGATACAAGATGATTCAAGGAAAGTTCCCAACATGAAAGTTGTAGACCTCCATGAAATCTACAACTTTGCTTTGTACACTTTTCCCTGAAGATGCTTGGATCTCAAGATATAATTTTGTGAATACATGCCCATGAACTAAAATAACTTAGTGAAATTTTGCCCTAATTTAGGCAGGTTTTGGACCCAACTTCATGGCAATTTTTCACCTAGTTCAAAGAGGAATCTTGTAATGCATTTCAAATATGAGTTATATAGCACATTGCAAGATTTCCAAAATGTCCAAGAACTCCTTAAGATCATTTTTGATTGAGGAGAATCGAAGAGATGAAGTTGGGAATTTCTCACTTTGAATTTAAGTCATTTCATGAAGAACAAAATTCAAATCAGTACCTATGATGCCTAATCCATGCTTTACAGGTCCCAAACTTGTTTCTAACTTCATAATTTAATGCTTACTCAGTTGACAAAGTCTTAATTCAAGCCCAAAGGTCTTTGTCCAAGCATCATTTCCATAAATGGCATAAAGTGGCCATTGCCATTTTGAAAAAGCTCCACTTTTGCAACTTTCCAATTCTCGAGCATTGGACCTGTCCTCTCTGCACATACAAACCCTCCAGGCCTAAAGCAAATTGTACAAAGCTTATACCAACCCCAAGAAGGCCAGTACAAGCATGTGAAGACTTGTCTCTTCACTTTGCTTCAAAAGCAAGAAAGTGTGCCAAAAGGCTAGAACTTACAAATCTGTTGGAGAGCTGACTTGAAACCTATCCCATACTAATACACAAACACATTACAGTTGAGAACACGCTTTTTAAAGTCCTGAAAAACTCCCAAACTCCATATCACCAAAAAACTGTCAAAACTTGCAGTTTTGGCATAAGCATAGCAATCCATCATTTGGCTCGTGCTTTTCAAGTTTTAATCATCCAAACACTTTACTTACTTGATATCTAAGTGATCCAGACCATCATCCCTGCACTGTAACTCCTTCTCCATCATCTGCCATTTTTGTTTTCAAAGCTTGCAGGTTGACTTGGATAGAGAGTTCCAGGCACTTCCAAAGCAAGACAAGGATTGGAACACACTCAGGGAGGTTCAAGCAAGCTCAAACAATCATCAGGCCTTCCTAAAACTCACTCAGACTCCATTCACGATTTCAACTGAAAGAGGTAAAAATCTCAACTTCTATCTCTTCATACAGGCATCCATTGGCCACGATTTGTGAATAACCAATGTAGACCTCATTGCTACGAAGTTGTACATATATATATCTTGCATTTATATGGCCTGAGTTGAGAGAATTTTGAACTTGAAGTTCTTGGAAAAATTAGGTTTAAACTTAGGGATTTTAAAATTCGTTTTGATCTTTGATTGTTAGCTTACATAATTTACATGGTTAGAATCGTGAGACAAAATGCTACAACATTCATGTTATCAGTTTCCATTTTTATTGAGAGATGAGAAAGTTTCAGAGCTTCTGGCCAGCTTGAGGAAGAAAATGAAGTACAGGGCAATGACTTTGTTTGTGTTATTTTGTTTTTGTTTCACATAAATCAACAGATGTATAGCCACCCCAGTGGCAAGGTAGCACGCTGGTGAGGCCTAGGTCCTGGGTTCAAACCTTGGCGCTACCTTTTGTTTTTTCACATTTTTCCATTTTCAGTTTTTGCGGTTTTGCAGGTTTGGGCCTCCACGCTGGGCCTTATGTTTTTTTTCTAACATTCACCACTTGATTGCTCAGGATACCCCTTGGCCCAACTATTTTCATGTATTTTATTTATTTGTTTTGGTTTCCATTTTTGTTTATTAAATATTTTCTTTAATACATAAAAATCATGAAAATATAAAATGATAATATTGCATTTTTTTTTTCACATAAAAAATATATTTTTATCTTCAATATATACTAACTATCTTTCTTAAATAAATTTGTAAAAATACATTTAGATATATTCTTATCCTTTCTTTTATATTTTTATATATATTTGTAAATATTTATTTTAACATATAAAAACTAAATATTTTCATACAATATTATTGATTATTTTTAATACAGAAAATACACAAAAAATAATACATAAGAACTTTATTTTCTTTTAAACTAGAAATTAGAGTTAACTTTGTTTTTTTCAAGAATTAATTTCTTTCCCTTAAAATTATTAGATTTAGGTTAAACTTTTTTTCATATAAAAAACCAAACAAATATTTTTTTGCATATATACATCATTGCATATTTTATTTAAATATTGTATATTTGTTTATTCCAATATTCGTATAAATTCGATGTGGTTGTAATAGCTTATTTAGATTTATATTTTTGCAAATCCCCATTCAAATTTGTATTCCCCCTCCCATAAATTGTTGTAATAGCTTAGTAATCTTTACATTATGCAATTTACCGCTTTTACATACCATGCTAGTAATTAGGGTTTGTATGGTAAGATAAAAACAAAGCAAATAGAAAACCCTAAATCCAAGACAAAATCTAAGCATGAAAATAATACACTTGCACACAAGCACCCTTAGGGTTTCTCCACTTGGTTTCCTTATACAAAAATGGCCATATTATGCATGCGAAGTATCTTGGCAAAACAAACAAATATGAGATCATAGTCCCTCGATAACGCTATTCAAAGTTGCCTTACAAAATGATCTTGGTCCCTCAAAAAATGCTAAGATACTTTGCAATATTTCTAATCATGGTTATACGATGACCCATGCCCGCCCCGTTTACATCCAAAGACAGGGTTGCTTACCAAATCAATGGTAAGACAACAATGTCAAAGGAATAGAAAAAGAACAAGAAAGACTTTTGAGTAGGTAGATTGCTTCTAGTTACTTGCTCTATTTCCAAACAATTATCCTTGATATTTTCCAAAACAAACACACACATTTCCAAAACATTTTTCAAACATTGAAAACATTTTCAAAAAAGACAAACATCTTTGTATACATTCTTATGAACGAGAATCATTACAAAGATTGCCTAAACAAACAGCCTCTTTTACAAAATACCTTCAAAACCACACCAAACACATTTTCAAACAACAAAAGCAAGTGATCCAGCAAGTAACTAAGAGCCCATGGAAAACCATGGATGAAAAGGGTGCTAATACCTTCCCTTTTCATAATCTACCCCCCGAACTCAAGAAAACATCTCAAAGGTCTTTCCTGTGCTTTTTCACCTTTCTTTTTGGATAAAAGAAAAGTAGGTGGCGACTCTTGCTAACTGCAACATTTGCGATCAAACGAAAAACACTCAAGTCAGTTCTCCCACCGTATCACACCCTTCTTCAGTTTGGTTTAGCAATCATATCATCAACATATACCTCAATTTTCCTTGTGCATCAGATCATGGAATATGGTTATCATAGCCCTCTGGTATGTTGCACCAGCGTTCTCTAACCCTAAGGGAATCACTCTGTAATAGAATGTTCCCTAGGGTGTGATAAACATTGTTTTTTCCATGTCCTCAAGAGCCATACTTATTTGATTATACCCGGAAAATCCATCCATGAACGAGAAAACTTTGCATTTTGCTGTGCTATCCACTAACATATCAATGTGTGGCAATGGAAAATCATCTTTTGGAATAGCTTTATTTAGATCTTTGTAATCTACGCACATGCGAACTTTTCCGTCTTTCTTCAGTACTGGGACAATATTGGCAATCCACTGAGGGTACACTGATGTCACAAGAAAATCGACATTAATATGCTTTAGAATTTCCTCTTTGATCTTCATTTCCATATCTGGGTGAGTTCTTCGCAACTTCTGTTTGATTGGCGGACACTCTGGGTTCAGCGGCAAATGGTGCTCTACAATATATGTGTCTAGACCAGGCATATCTTGGTAAGACCAAGTGAAAATATCCACATACTCTATCAACATCTCAATCAAACTGCTTTTCACATCAGGATGAAGCAATGCTCCAATCTTGACTTCCTTCGGATCTTCTTCTGAACCCAAATTGATCACTTCCAATGGCTCTTTATATGGCTGAATGGCATTCTCCTCGCGCTCAAGAAACCGTGAGAACTCTTCTGGAATCTCATCATAGTCTTCTTCTTCGGCCTCATACACAGGACATTCAAAGTTGGGAGAGGGTGTAGGGTCATTGTATTCAACGGGTTTTTTAATTAATCTGCACATATGATTTGTGATTGCTTTTAAAAACTGACACATATAACAAGTGATCATGCAGATTGAATTTCAGTTATTATTTATTTTGAAAGGTTTTTTCAGTTTACCATTTTCCACGAAAAAAGCAAAGAACAAAAACACAATTTGGGAAACAAAGAAAACTTTTATTATTGATTTTAAAAGTCACAGCAAACAGATAAGCCCATACAATATTAATACTTTCACCTTGGGCAGAGTAAAAGCTTTTCAAAAAGATTAACAAAACAAATTAATTTGAAATATGTACACAAGAGGGAACATCAATGGTGATCCAGTTCTGAAACCTAACTTCGTGCGTCACATAATTTGGCATTTATGGCTATGCTTCATCTTCTACAATGGCATTAATCCCAGAAACGGTTGGATGAAGATAACCCCAGCTACGAAAGATGTCTTGATACTTGCCTGCACTAGCCCTCGACTTCAAGCTCTTACCCCCATCATTCTTCACAGAGAACCCCAAGCCAACTCTATTCTTGTTTATAGGTGGATCAACAATCTGTCCCCATACTTCACTATGGCCTTTACGCACAACCTGCTGCACATCCTTAAACGAAGCTATAGAGTTATCATTTCCTCTTATGTTGTCAATGGATAAAGCTTGGAACTGGGTTCCAACAATAACTTCATCCGCCTTAACAATGCTGAAATAAGACAAATGAGATATCAATAATTCCTTTTCTCCATTTATAATTACCACTTTTCCTTCACGTGCAAACTTCAGCTTCCGGTGTAAAGTCGAAGTGACAGCCCCTGCCTCATGTATCCATGACAATCCCAACAAGCAACTATAAGTGGGTACAATATCCATGATCTGGAATAATATGAAACAAATGTGGGCCTATATGAATAGGCAAGTCCACTTCACCAATAACAGATTTCCTGGATCCATCAAACGCTTTCACAATAATGCCACTTGGGCGCATGGGCGTTCCTTGATAGTTCAACTTCATAAGTGTGCTCCTTGGTATAACGTTCAGTGCAGATCCATTATCAACCAGCACATTGGATAGTGAATCATTCTTGCAGTTCATAGAAATATAGAGGTCCAGGTTGTGATTCCTTCCTTCATCGAGAAATTCATCGTCGCAAAAACTCAAGTTATTACATGACATAATGTTCCCTACCACACTGCTGAATTGGTCTACTGGCATATCACTCTCCATAAAATCTTGGTCCAATACCCTCATCAAAGATTCTCTGTGAGCAGAGGAGTTCATCAATAAAGCCAAGATGGATATTTTTGAAGGAGTGTGTAGTAGCTGATCTACAATTATGTAGTCTCTCATCTTGATTATCTTCAAAATATCATCCACATCCTTTTTTAGCGTAGCCCTGCTAGATTCACCCATAGCCTTCTTGGGTTCAACATTTTCAACAATTTTCTTTCCAACACTGACATCTCCACGAACAACTGGTGCAAATACACGACCATTATGGATCACTCTGCTAGTCTCAGCAATATTTACAACATTAGGCATTGGATGGATGGGAACTTCCACACCGTCCTCTAAAATTGTAGCATTATATTTGTAGGGTACAACCTTATCTGACTTGTAGGGGACAGGACCCGACAAACTAATTACCAATGGAGTAATAGCTGGCTTGCTATGATATTCAAATTCAAAGTGGGTAGACTCACCGAAACAAGGCACAATAACATTTACTACCTCTTCAACACAATCAGTCATTACAGAGTCATCTATGAAAAAAAAATCTTCATATGAGGAGAAATACTCATCTGCAGAGGCATACTCATCATCTGACCCTCCTTCAGCCAAACTGACCTCAATCATATCAACTTCATGGTAATCATACCTTTGACCTGTAACCTTGATAGTTCCATTGTTTAATAACAACCGAATCCCATTCCTAACAATTGAACATCCTCGGGAGTCCCGACAGCAAATTTGGAAAGATCCATACTGATGTTCTACCTGCCCAACCATGTGGCAGAAAGTAGCCACGCCCAGAAGCCCCAGATCTAAGGTGCTCACCTCGAGAAAACGCCCAAATCGAAGACTCAATCTGCTGGTAAGAAAGGGTAAATTGTCCAACTTTACATTTGCATAACACATCATTACTTGTTGTTACCTTCGATTTTCCATCCTAGACAGGATCAAAAGGCATGGGTTTGGCTCCCAGGTCATGTTCTTAGTTTGATAACATTTGCTGCAGACATAGCCTAAGAAGACCCAATAAGCGTAGGATTGAAGGACCTGGGTTTTGATACCCAGGTCCTACATTTAGTTTCGCTAATGTACTCTTGCAGGTATAACATCCCAGAATCGAAGGAGATACCTTCTCTGGATCGAAAGCCATAACCTCCTGGATTGAAGAAGGCATCCCCTTCTAGATCGAAAGAAATACTCTTTCCCTGGGTCGAAGGACACCCATCCTTCCTGGATTGAAGACTTCATCTACCTCCAAATCGAAGAGACCATATCTCTTCCCTTTGAGATCAAATTACTTTTTTCTTCACCCCAATCGAAGGGTGCTTCATTGTACTTTTATTTTGTATTTGTTTCTTTTCTTTATTTTTTTTCTTAGTAGACTTTTTACCTTTTAACATTAAAATAAAAATCACAAAAAATATTAGGCTAGTCATTTTTCCAACCAAATTAATTTTTGTAAATAAATAAATTAATCATTTAAACATCTTTTCTTAAAATTAAAATTAAATAGACTTATACTTTATTTTCTTTTATACCAAAAAACAACAAAAAAAATTTCTTTTACTTTGTGCGTGTTTATTTAATTCTATATTTATTATTATTGTATCTGCTTACTGGATGTAATAGATTAAAATTAGGATATTTACTGCTTTATTCCCCATTATCCCGTGTATAATGTAAATCCCCTCCCCGAAGCATTGTAATAGCGTATAACCTCTATTTTCTGCATTTTTTTACTGCTTTTCATATTAACTGCTAGTAATTAGGCTTGTATGATAAGAATAATAATCAAACGCTAGCAAACTTAACAAAAAGACAAAATAATTGAAACACAACATAATTGCACACAAGCACCTCTAAGGTACGCCCACTTTGGTTGCCTTTAAAAAACAGTCATGAGGCAGGAATGCTTTAGCAAAGACTCGTAAAAATCAAAAGATCATAGTCCCTTGATGATCCTATGGTGTTGCCTTTCGGTAAATAATCTCATCCCTTAAACGAAATTGCTAAAGCGTCTCTATATGTTGCCTTTATGACTATTAAACGTCCCTTCGATTGTCCCTCAACATCCAACGATAAGGCTACCTACTCACTAATAGTAGGATAGCGTTGTCTAAAGGATAATGAGGAAAAGAACACCCTTTTCGAGTAACAAAGTAGATAGCTGTTAGAGGTTTGCTCAAACTACTTTTTGCACTTACACACAAAAAACTACTTTTCAAAAACAATTTCAAAACATTTGTTTTATTAACACTCTTGAGGACTGATACAAGAGTTAAACACAAAGAAAATCGCCGCACTAAGAGATTTTTCAAAACATTTTCAAATACACAGAGCACAAAAGCATTTTAAAACGACCAAACCTCTAAGAGCCCGTGGAAACCCACGAATGGAAAGGGTGTTAACATATTCCCTTTCTATAATACCCCCTTACTCAGAAAACTCTCGAAAAGGTCTTTTTCTATTCTTTTCACCCTTTCCTTAAAACTCTCGAACATATGGATGAACCAGCTTACTGTCACGAGATCAGTACTGAAGAAGTAGTGGACCAGCCTTGGTTCCATGAAATTAAGAGGTATCTTGAGGCCCAAGAATATCCGGAAGGAGCTTCAGTAAATGATAAGAAGTTCTTAAGGAGATTCTCTACTAAGTTCTTCATCAGTAATGGCATTCTCTACAAGCGCAACCACGACTCTGTTTTTCTTCATTGCGTAGACAAGGCTGAGGCAGAAAGAATCATGGATGATCTACATGAAGGCACTTTTGGCACCCATTCTAGTGGGTATGCGATGGCTAAAAAGATCCTACAGGCAGGGTACTACTGGTCCACCATGGAAGCAAATTGTTATCGGTATTCACGAACTTGTCACAAGTGTCAGATCTATGTTGACAATGTACATGTGCCTCCAGTTCCTCTAAACATCATGACTGCTCCTTGGCCATTCATAATGTGGGGCATTGACATGATCAGAGAAATCAAACCTACAACTTCCAATGGACACCGCTTCATCTTGGTTGCCATTGATTACTTCACGAAGTGAGTTGAGGCAACTTCCTTCGCTTATGTTATCAAGAACATCGTGGCCCAGTCCATCAAACAGAATCTCATATGTCGGTATGGCATCCCAGAGATAATCATCATGGATAACAGTACCAATCTCAACAATACTATGATCACCGCTCTATGCGCGTAATTCAAGATACAACATCATAACTCTTCCCCTTACCGGCCGAAGATGAATGGCGCTGTAGAAGCCGCTAACAAGAACATCAAGAAGATCATACAACAAATGACAATGACCTATAAGGACTGACATGAGATGTTACCATTTTCTCTTCACGGTTACCGTACCACAGCACGCACGTCAACAGGGGCAACTCCTTTCTCCTTAGTATACGACATGGAAGCTGTCCTACCAGTTGAAGTCCAGATACCTTCTCTGAGAATCATACAAGATGCAAGGCTGAATGAAGATGAATGGGTTCAAACTCGACTGGATCAGTTGAACTTGATTGATGAGAAGAGGCTCGCAGTTATCTGTCATGGTCAGATGTACCAAAAACGTATGATCAAAGCTTTTAAAAAGAAGGTTAAAAGTCAGGTATATCGGGTTGGTGACTTGGTAATCAAACGTATCATACTGCCATAAGGTGATCCCAAGGGAAAATGGACTCCTACATACGAAGGACCGTTTGTGATCAAAAACATATTCTTCGGTGGAGCATTGATCCTGACCACTATGGATGGCGACGACCTTCCACACCATGTAAACGTGGACATAGTTAAAAGATACTACGCGTGAACAAGGACCCGCTAGGTCGACTGACCTAGGCAAAAATTAGGGCATCCCGGCGAACCAAAAGGTTCGGGCAAAAATTAGGGATAAAATACCAAAAAAATCTGTACACCCGGCAAGCTGAAAATCTGAAAAGGCGACTTGGGCAAAAAAGGGTATCCCGGTGGATCGAAAACCCAAAAGGGCTGTCCAGGAAAAAGTTAGGGAGTTAAAGCATATGACTATGTCCCGTTGAATCACCTTACAGACAATCTTCAGCGTCAATCGACCAGCTCAAACGGTTCTAATCAATCCAATGAGCTTCACTGAGGCGACAAGTAGACAAGACACTCAGAGACACGAAGACTATAGGAGAATGGGAACCCCATGGGATTATTTCACATAGCTATCTTTTCTTTGTATTAATTTTAATTTTTTACGACGACATTATCTTACTAGAATGTTTGTCTCGTTGTAAAAAAAAACTTATTCAAGTTAGTACAAATATATCCCGTTTGAAAGTGCAAAACTATTTGTTTTTCGTTACTTCTGTGTTTTGTTTACAAAAACGTCCAATGATTTATTTTTGAACATATGCATTTGAACGTGATTACTATTTACAAATGAACAGAAAATAGAAAGACAATCACTAATGGCTTTAAGAAACAGGATAATATCTTTAGGCTATTCCATAAAATCCCCGCAGGTACTTTCCCCAGCAAGAACGGAAACAAAGGCATCCTACTAAAGGATCACCAACGTATCCCCAGTATGCAGCCTAGTGGTATCAAGCGCTCTCACATCCCTAACAGAGCAAAGCCTCCATTTACCACTCCAAAGATTCCCTAATGAAGGATGCCCGACTTCTCAGGTTTCCCCAGCAGGATTTCACGAAGTCCACGAGTAATGCACGTCGTTTCCCTTCCACAATAGAGTTTATTTCTCTAAAAAGTGGAAATTCACCCGCCAACACTTCAACTTCAAGTATGGAGACTTACACTCCTCTTTCCCAGCAGTACTCAGGGATTTATTTCCCCTGACTCCAGCAACACTACAGCAAAATATTTATTATGTCCATACATTACATTCATACGTCATAGCATCGACAACACAAATGCATATAGCGCAATCTCATTTATTTTGAGAAACATCATTATGCCACACATTTCATACATCATGGCATCGCATACGACTAACTCTTCACCTTTTCAGGAAATAAATCAATCAACAGGAAATTATCATCAACAAATATTTTCAACAAGTCAAATACAGGTTAATTCCCCGAGAAAGGACTGGTCGACCATCTACATAGAAAATATTTCCTTCAATTTTCCCTGGTTCAGATGAATCTCTCAACGATTTATTCTGATTCTTCTCCAGACTCCTGCTAGTTTAGATAAATCTCTTAACAATTTATCCTGATTCTTTCCTACAAACATATTCTCTGGTTCAGACAGATCTCTCAATGATTTGTTCTAATTCTTCTCCAGACCCCTGCTGGTTCAGACAGATCTCTCAACAATTTGTTCTGATTCTTCTCCATACCCCTACTGGTTCAGACAAATCTCTCAATGATTTGTTCTGGTTCATCTCCAGACCCCTGCTGGTTCAGACATATCTCTCAACGATTTGTTCTAATTCTTCTCCAGACCCCTACCGTTTTAGTTTAAATCTCTCAACGGTTTATCCTGATTCTTCCCTAGTAGACGTTTTCTCTGGTTCAGACAAATATCTCAACAATTTGTTCTAATTCTTCTCCAAATCCCTGCTGGTTCAGTTTAAATCTCTCAACAGTTTATCCTGATTCTTTCCTTGCAGACGTATTCTCTAGTTCAGACAGATCTCTCAATGATTTGTTCTGATTCTTCTCCAGACCCCTACCGTTTTAGTTTAAATCTCTCAACGGTTTATCCCGATTCTTCCCTAGTAGACGTTTTCTCTGGTTCAGACAAATATCTCAATGATTTGTTCTGATTCTTCTCCAGATCCCTGCTGGTTCAGTTTAAATCTCTCAACGGTTTATCCTGATTCTTTCCTCGCAGACGTATTCTTAGTTCGGATAAATCTCTCAACAATTTGTTCCGATTCTTCTCCAGACTCCTGCTGGTTCAGTTTAAATCTCTCAACGGTTTATCCCGATTCTTCCCTAGTAGACGTTTTCTCTGGTTCAGACAAATCTCTCAACGATTTACACTGATTCTTCTCCAGATTCTTGCTGGTTCAAATAAATCTCTCAACGATTTGTTCTGATTCTTCTCTAGATTCTTGTCGGTTCAGATAAATCTCTCAACGATTTGTTCTGATTCTTCTCCAGATTATTGTCGATTCAGATAAATCTCTCGATGATTTATTCTGATTCTTCTCCAGACCCCTGTTGGTTCAGTCTAAACCTCTCAACGATTTCTCCTGATTCTTTCCCGCAGACATTTTCTCTTTTGGGTTCGGTTTAAACCTCTCAATGGTTTATCCTGATTCTTTCCCAGTAGACAATTTTCTCTGGTTCAGATAAATTGCACCAAGATTTATTCTGATGCTTTCCAGTCAAAGTTAATCCAAGACCTCTATTTGGTTCAGTTTAAATCACTCCAAGATTTATGCTGATTCTTTCCAATCAAACAACATTCAAGACTTCTGCTAATTCCAGTTTAAATCGACCAAAGGTTTATTCTGATTTCTTTTTCAGTTGAAGTCAAGTTCAGACTTCGCCCATTTTTGTCAACAATCACCTTTGGATGGCATCTATAAGCCCATATCCAATAACTCTTCATCATTTATCCAAATGGAATCTTTAAGCCCATTCCTTACACAATCAACTAATGCATCATCGAGTGCAAATTTCTAGGCACTCTAGTGTTCAATCATCTTCCACTTTTAAGCTACAAACGATGAACATGTCAATCTCACATTTCAAGTTTAAGAAGATTGAACAAGGGCAGCTGTTGTACCCCAAAATTTTCCCTCCCATTTTTCATTCAAGATGCTATCCTAGGGTTACTTAAATACTCAATTTGGCTCAGAAGTCGATCAGACAGATTCTCTTCCTAGGCAGTAAATCAGCAATTAGGGTTTTGAATTTCTCAAAGAAAATTGAGTCTTCAAGGTCTCAATTGGTCTTCATAGGTATTCATGTCTCCTCAAGATTTGTTTAAGCCAGTTTTCAAACCTCGCATTGCAAGTTCGCTCAATCAATGGTTCAGATAACTGAAAACGACTACGTCGACCCAAAAATTGACCTTTTACGAGAGCAAGTTCAAATGCTTGTAACTTCTTCATTATTCGATGTTTTCGAGTGGATTTTCTTGCGTATGATTCTCCTTGATGCCACCTCAAATTTCTCTTCACAAATCAAGAGCTGATTACGCGTAGAAGATCACCAAAATTCGATTGTGTTAGAAGTCGCATCATGAAATTTGACCTAATTTCAAATAACAGTCGTCTGATTTCTAAGAATCGTAATTTCTTCAAATTACAAGACCTTGAGACGATTATTTCTGTTTATGGTCATAAGTGATGTCACTCACGGGTTTATCTTTAAAGAATTGAAGGAAAATTGTGTTTGGAAGACTTTAAAATTATCAAATTGTCGCAAGTCATTAGTTGATTTTTAAGTGTTCTTAACCACTGTTTGTTGAAAGATTGACGAATTTTCTTAGAGCATGTTTGTTTGGTAATGAAGCTCCATCTTTAATCGAGCGTGGCGTGCAAGTCCATTTTGAATGCAAGTTTGAATTGGATATGATTTAGAGATTAAGACTTTCATTTAAAACAACCATGATTTTGGATTCAAGTTAGCCAAGTGGAATTGAGTTCTTAAGCATTTATTTTGTTCGAGAATTTGATTGGAATACAAGGCATATGGTTTATTTGATCATTTTGTGATTTCTTGAAGTTCAAGTTACCAAACCAAGATGTTTTATTCAAAGCATTCATCCAAGAATTGCAAAGTT
Organism: Vicia faba; assembly: GCA_948472305.1. Lineage (NCBI taxonomy): Eukaryota > Viridiplantae > Streptophyta > Magnoliopsida > Fabales > Fabaceae > Vicia > Vicia faba. Next base: position 843,759,374 of record OX451737.1, read on the forward strand.
TAAATTAAAAATCGAAGTTTTGTACAACAAATTTCATAATTTTACAAATTTACTCAAGTTTTGTGTTCATTACATTTTATGGACCATTCACAAAGCAAGATGAAATAAATTACAATTTTTGTTTTATTTACAAAGGGAGAAATTGTATTTTATTCCTTCTTCAAGTCTTCCTCGCTTCATCTTCAAGCAATCCATCCAAGCCTCGCTTGCCATTCATGAAACAAGAAAGGAAAAGTTAGCAAGCATTCAATCAAAAGTGATGTGTAAATAATAGGAAAATTCATCATTAGGGTTTGTGTCTTGGAATCAGAATGTTTGTTTGTTTTAATCACAATCCATTTCTCCCTATTTTTCAAATCTCAAAGCCTGAATTTCGGTTCACAAAAAAAAAGGAAAAAGAGTTATACAAGGCAGGCCTAAAAGCAAGCAAAACAAGCTACTGCAACAGTCCAAATAAACAGGTTGCATTGCAAAATCAGCAAACAAAAGCAAGCATAGAAACAAGGAAAGGCTGCCAAACAAGCAGCTAATAGAACAACAGCCAAACTGCAAATAGCAGGCAGCAACACAAGAATACAGGGCAGCAGCATCAAATAAAAACAAAACAGACATCAACAAATGGGAAGCCTAAACAAAACAATAAGCAACAGGCCAAAGGGTCAAAAGCATCAAATATTGCAATGCAAGTTAAGTTGCTCATCAAACCAAACATGTCATCATTTTCCTATAAAATTGCAAACCCTTTAGAATTTCAAAAATAAGCAAATTTGCTTTTTTCATTGAAAGAGGAAAGAGGAAAGATGAAAGAGATATCACCACAAATCAATGCAGTCCAAAATCCTGCTATATGCCAAAAGCTCTGTCCAAATAACCTGCATCAAAACCTGTAGCCCGACATTTGAACACAAATAGAAATATGAAAACTACACTCAAAGTGTTCAAGGTCAGCATACCATAATTGTTCAAAACCCTCAAAACCTTCCCTCCAATTCTTACTTCTCAGCTACTATATTACAAAATGAAGCAGCATATCAGAAGGGGGAATCAGAAAAACCAACAAACAAGAAAACCAAGCCATCTCTCAAACCTACAACCTTATTCCATCAAACCAAAATCTCACTCATAAAACCAAAGTCAGCCCCAACATCATCAAATATACAGAAAACAATAGTCATTTTTCCCCAGCACTGTATACACAAAAAAATCAGATGTACAAACACAACCAGTACCAACATCATCAAAAATACAGAAAACAACAGTCATCATTTTCCCCATCACTGTATACACAAACCAGAGAGAAATTGAGCCATCAAAAACAACAACATCATCCCCTTAAACTTTATTTTCAGCAAAAATACAGAAAAAAATCATCACAGTTCATACAACAACCGCGACAAGCATTCAAATATTCATAAACCCTAATCACCTCCGTAAATCCAAGACACACGAAAGTCATACACAATCAGTAGAAGAAACAAAAATAAGAGGTTTGGAACATACCTTAGGAGCTGAAAAGAAGGTAACTTGTTGTTAATTTCGATTCAATCTGTTCTTACCTTCCCTTTACCATTTCAAATCCCCTTGCATATTGTTGTATCAATTTCGATTTGGGGTTTTAGGGTTTCTATGGGATGGGGTTAGCTAGAGATCGTGAGATAGAGAAACAGAGAGTGAAAGGCATCATGGAGATAAGAGAGATCGTGAGATAGAGAAACAGAGAGTGAGTTCATCTGTTTGAGTATATCGTTGAAAGAGATGAAGAGGATATAGTGAGGAGAGCATGAGTGATAATTCGAGAGAGAGAGAGAGAGAGAGAGAGAGAGAGAGAGAGAGAGAGAGAGAGAGAGAGAGGCATCTGTCTGTTTTTTAGGGTTTCCAATTTGAAACCCATTTTTGAGAATGTTAAGGGGCGAATCTGGGTCATCCGGTCCAGGCCCAACCTCCATTGTTTTTTATTTTCTCAACCTCAAACCTTTTTGTTAATCATGGGCCAAACAACATTTATCCGGATCTCTCACTCCCTTATGCCCATTTGGTTTTTATTATTTGTTTGGTTTTGTTGAAAACAATGCTAATGTTGGGCCATTCCCTTACCCCAAGCCCATTTTGTCCCCACACCCCCATTTCAGTTTAACACCACCCTTCTATTTTATTTTAATATTTAGTTTGGTTTTATTTGTTTTACTATTTTAATCATGTATTTTTGTGAGATGATTTTCTTAATTAGCTTAATTCTAAAATTAAATTAGGAATTTTATAAATAATTTTACTAATTAACTTTATATTTAGCCTTAAGTTGTTTGTTTAATTTCTTCATAAAAAAAAACCAAAAGACAAAAAAATATATAAATTAATTTCTTTAGTCATTTATTTTCTTTAATAGAATGGAATTTTATTTTTGTTTTTTCCTTCCCATTTTTTTTTACAAACAAATACTTAGAATTTTATTAATTAATTTTATTTCATAGACTATTATAATTTTAATTAATCGCTCAAATTCGATTTGGTTGTATTGTTTGCCTATTTGGACTTTTTTAGTTGCATTCGACTCATCCCCATTTGTAAAAATTGTACCCCCATTCCCGAAAACTCTGTAATAGCGTAGAATTTCCATTTCTGCAATTTACTGTTTTCTTTATACTGTATAGTAATTAGGCGTGTATGGCAAGATTCAAAAATCAATCGCTAGACAACCTAATCAAAAACAAAATTAACTTGAAACGAACACACTTTTCACACGCGCACCTCTAGGGTAACTTCGCTCGTTGCCTCGGAACACAGTCATGTCCCTCGAATATGGGACGCTTTAGCAAAGACCCTTCGATAAAAAAGATCATAGTCCCTCGATGACCCTTCGACGTTACCTTCGATAAAACTGTAATTGCAAGCTTCTCAAGTCATATTTAAAGCATTTGTTTTGATGAAGACAACATGGATATCAACATTCAAAGGATGTGCAAAAAGCTTATCAACATCATATAAAAGTCTTGAAGATTATAGAAGAATTATTGAAGAATCATCAAATGTCAAAATGATATAAATAATTCTTAATCTTGAATATACATGTTCACAAAAATATGCATTCATTAACATATACATATCCCATAACTTTAACATCAAGAAAAAATTTGTTTGAAATATTTTTCAAAAAGTATTTTTGAAAATAACCCTTTAGGAACCGGTTCATCCCTAATAGGGAACCGGGTTCCAGACTTTCTCAAAAAACTTGTCCCTGGTTTTTGTACCAGGAACCGGGTTGTACCAATAGGGGAACCGGTTCCTGCGTAAATATCTTTTGAAATCTAACTTATAACGTTCACTAAGAACCGGGTTCTGTCAGTGTCGGAACCGGTTCCTAGCGAACCAGTACAGCTTTTCTTTTGGTTTTTGAACATTTTTCAAGTGGTATCTTTTCATGAATGCATTGCAACTTTTCATATGAATTGGCATGAATGAAGAGGTTCTTGTGACTTTATAAAATGCTGCAGATTTTCTTATTTCAAAAAGAATGCTTCAATTTTCAAATTAACAAATATACTTCTTCAAATAAACAATTTTCTTATTCACATTTGAATTCATACTTTCATGTGTTCATAAAACTTTGTGAAACTTGCCATATACACTTTCATTAAATCATTACAAGTTTCATACATTGTGAACATTTATATACATTGCTTGAGAATTGTTTTTATCTTGAAGAAGAAGATCAATTGAAGATTGATAAAGCTCTCCATATATTTCAAATCAATCATTGTATTACTTAAAGAATTTATTCCTTTACTATCCAGGATTGTTGGAAGTAAGTGTTGTGATTTGAAGAGGATTGTTCTTCATTCACATTAGTGTTTGTTTGGTCTTAAAGGTGTTAAGAACCTTTGATCACCCTATAGGTTAGATAGTAAGCATAGGCTGTACAATCATTCTAACTATAGTGAAATCTCTTTCGTGTTGGAAAGGGGACTGGAGTACTCTCGGATTGTGAGGGGAACCAGGATATATCACCGTGTTCTTTACTTTTTCGTATTTATCGCTTTCATCACCATAATCAGGAAAAGATAAAGATATAATCAAAACCTTCAAACACTTAACCAAAAAAGTTCTACAAATATTCTCATAAAACCGAATAAATTTTATAAGACCTAATTCACCCCCCCCCCCCCTCTTAGGCACTCTGAGACTTACAATTGGCATCAGAGCAAGTTATAGGTAACTTGTTCCTAAAGATCCAGAATGGCTTCCGCAAATCCAAATCAAAATTCGGTTTTCAAAGATGGTGGTAGTAACAACAAGCCTCTATTGTTTTGTGGTGAATACTTCGACTTTTGGAAAATTCGCATGAAGGCTCATCTTGAAGCGCAAGGAGAAGAAATATGGAATGCTGTTGAGAATGGTCCATTTACTCCGGTGTGTGTTGTCAATGGTGTTGGGTCATCAAAGCCTAAAGCATCATGGGATGACGATGACAAGAAAAAAGTTCTCTTTGACAAAAAGGAAATCAATATTCTCTAAAGTGCTCTTAGTATGGATGAATTTTTCCGAGTATCAGCATGTACAACGACAAAGGAAATTTGGGACACTCTTGTAGAAACTCATGAAGGAACCGCCGAAGTAAAAAGGTCTAGATTGAACACTTTGAGTCAAGAATATGAATTATTCAGAATGCTGCCCGGAGAATCCATCCTTGACTTGCAAAAGAGATTCGTTCACTTGACAAACCATTTGAAGGCACTTGGTAAGACTTTATCAAATGATGAATTAAATCTTAAAGTGCTTAGATATTTAACAAGGGAATGGCAACCAAAAGTGACAGCAATATCCGAAAAGAAAAGCCTAGCAAGTATGACTTCCGCAACACTTTTCGGAAAGCTTCAAGAATATGAGACGAAACTTAGAAGACTTGAAAAACATGAGAATAATGAGAAGAAATCCAAAGGCATTGCTTTGAAAGTTGATTCAAAAGAAAGTCAAGATAAAGATGCATCGGAGGAAGATGAAAATCTCTTGCTTCTTGTAAAAAGGTTAGGAAAATATTTTGGTCATAAAAATAATCTTCATAATGCTAACTTTGTCAAAAGAAAGAAATTCTATAAGCATAAAGACAAAGAAGCCTCCACATCAACACAAGATGTCACATGCTATGAATGTGGAAAGCAAGGTCACATAAAGCCGGATTTTCCAAAACTCTCCAAGAAAAATGGATTCAAAGGAAAAAAGGAGTTCAAGAACAAAAAGGCTTATGTTGCATGGGAAGATAATGAGATAAGTTCTTCATCCGATTCGGAAAGCGACGAATGTGCAAATCTAGCATTGATGGCTTCACATCACTCCGACGATGAAGAAGAGGTTAGTAATGAATTTAATCTTTTTGATGATGATGTTCAAGGTGCTATTGATGAACTCTTGGGAGAATGCAAAAGTTTATACAAAAAGGTGTCAAATCAAGAAAAAGAACTTTTAATTTGTCTAGAAAAAATTGACACCATGACTAAAGATTTTGATCTTCAAAAACAAAACTTTATTAAAGAAAAGGAAAACTTTGCATGCTCCAAGTGTGAATCAAATGTCTTTCAAATTATTCAATTGAAAAGAGTCATTGAACGATATGAAAAAGGACAAATAGGATTGGAAGGATTACTAAGCCAACAACGTTATCCAAATGATAAAAGATGTCTTGGTTATGTGAATACTAAGAAACTAAGTAACAATCCCACTGTTTTTGTAAAGGCGAGTAATAGTTCCAATCCCAAGAAAGTAGAAAAGAAGCAAGTTGTTCATAATCATCAAAAGAAAAAGGCTAATGTATCGAAAAAGAAAACATTTCCTAAAAAGAAATCTTATCCTTCTAGATATAGAAGTAACTTTGAACCTACTTGTTTTTATTGTGGTATTAAAGGCCATACACCTAATGCTTGCTATGTTAGAAACTTTAGTATAGCAAGTGGGCATTATGTGTGGGTGAAAAAGGGAACTAACTATGAAGGACCCAAGGCAACTTGGGTACCTAACAAAGAATAATTTGTTTTTGTAGGTATGCTTGAAATCCACATCAAATGTTTGGTATCTTGATAGTGGATGTTCAAAGCATATGACAGGAGATGTACACCAATTTTCATATCTAGTACATAAAGCCAAAGGGTATGTCACCTATGGAGACAACACCAAAGGAAAGATTCTTGGCGTTGGAATAGTTGGCACACCTCCATCCATTCAAATTGAGGATGTTCTCTATGTTGAAGGATTAAAGCACAATCTTCTTAGCATAAGTCAACTTTGCGATAGAGGGTTCAAGATCAAATTCAACAAAGATGAATGCCTTATTATGGATGAGGCAACCAATGAGGTAAAACTCAAAGGTATAAGATCTAACAATATTTTTATGATTACTCTAGATGATTTGTCTATGAAGGTACAATGTCTTATGGTAAACAACAATGACGCTTGGTTATGGCACAAGAGGATTGCTCACATTCACATGGAGCACTTGAACAAATTGATTAAGCATGACTTAGTTATTGGTCTACCAAAGATGAAGTTCATCAAAGACAAATTATGTAGCGCTTGCCAAAAGGGCAAACAGACCAAAATAACTTTCAAATCTAAGAATGTGGTGTCTACTACTATGCCACTACAATTGTTACACATGGATCTCTTTGGTCCATCAAGAACAAAAAGCTTCGGGGGTAATGTATACGCATTGGTTATTATTGATGATTTTTCTAGATATTCTTGGACTTTGTTTCTTGTGCAGAAAAGTGATGCTTTTAAAGCTTTTAAGAAGTACGCTAAGCAAATCCAAAATGAAAAATCACTAAAGATTGTATCCATAAGAAGTGATCATGGTGGAGAATTCCAAAATGCACAATTTGAAGAATTTTGTGAAGAACATGGTATCTCTCATAATTTTTCAGCACCAAGAACTCCACAACAAAATGGAGTAGTTGAAAGAAAGAATAGGTTTCTAGTGGAACTTGCAAGGACAATGCTTAGTGATGCAAACCTTCCTAAATATTTTTGGGCGGATGCAGTTAGTACGGCTTGTTATGTTGGAAATCGAGTTATCATTAGACCTATAATAAAGAAGACTCCATATGAAATCTTCAAAGGAAGAAAGCCAAACATTGCTCACTTTCACATTTTTGGATGCAAGTGCTTTGTTCTTAACAATGACAAAGACAATCTCGGTAAGTTTGACGAGAAATCCGACGAAGGTATATTTCTTGGTTATTCGCTTTCTAGTAAAGCATATAGAATTTATAATAAAAGAACTTTAACTATTGAAGAATCTATGCATGTATCTTTTGATGAAACTAACCCCTCCAAGGAGGAAGTAGTTGTTTGTGATGATGATGATCCTATAGATTTACCCCTGGAAGATCTTTCAATTGATCAAATTAAGAAATCACCAGAAAATTCAGAAAACATTGTTCAACAAGATTCAAACATCAATGATCTACCAAAAGAATGGAGAACTCATAGAGACCATCCTATTGACAAAATTATTGGTGACATTAGCCAAGGAGTATCAACAAGATTGAATCTAAAAGATGCTTGCTTAAACATGGCGTTTGTTTCTCAAATTGAACCTACCAAAGTTGATGAAGCCTTAGGAGATGATCAATGGATTATTGCTATGCAAGAAGAATTAAATCAATTCGAGAGAAATCAAGTTTGGGAGCTTGTTCCTAGACCAAGTGGTAAACACATCATAGGTACCCGATGGGTGTTTAAGAACAAACTTGATGAGAATGGTCTAATTGTTCGAAACAAAGCAAGGTTGGTTGCCCAAGGTTACAATCAAGAGGAAGGAATCGACTTTGAAGAAACATTTGCTCCGGTTGCAAGGTTAGAAGCTATACGTCTTTTACTTGCTTATGCTTGTTCATTAAATTTTCAGCTTTTTCAAATGGACGTCAAAAGCGCATTCTTGAATGGATACATCAATGAAGAAGTCTATGTCAAACAACCTCCGGGATTTGAAGACTTCAAACATCCTACACATGTCTTTAAGTTGAGAAAGGCTCTTTATGGCTTAAAGCAAGCACCAAGAGCATGGTATGATAGACTTAGCAATTTTTTGTGTGAAAAGGGGTTCGAAAAGGGTAAGGTTGATAAAACTTTGTTCATTAAGAAAATCCAAAGTAACACTTTATTGGTTCAAGTCTATGTTGATGATATCATTTTTGGATCGACTAACAAAGAAATGTGTGAGGAATTCTCATTGATGATGCAAGGAGAATTCGAGATGTCTATGATGGGAAAGATGAACTACTGTCTTGGACTACAAATTAAGCAACTAGAAGATGGAATCTTCATCAATCAATCTAAGTATTGCAAAGAACTTTTGAAAAAGTTTGATATGGAACATTGTAAAGTAATGAATACTCCAATGGGCTCCGGTACATATGTTGATCAAGATGAATCTGGTACTCCAATTGATATTACAAAATATAGAGGTATGATTGGCTCTTTATTGTATTTGACGGTAAGCCGTCCTGACATCATGTTTAGTGTTTGTCTTTGCGCTCGCTTTCAAGCAAATCCAAAGGAATCACACCTCATGGCAGTTAAAAGGATCATGAAGTATCTAAAAGGAACAACCAATGTCGGCTTATGGTATCCGAAAGGTAGTTTTTTCACTTTAAATGGTTATTCTGACGCGGATTATGCAAGTTGTAAAACTGATCGTAAAAGCACAAGTGGCACTTGTCACATTATTGGAAATGCAATAGTATCATGGTGTTGTACCCCAAAATTTGCCCTCGCATTTTGTCCACAAGAAATCTCAGCTTCAGACATTTCCTGACTTTTCAAACTGGCTCAAGAATCGGACAAACGGACTTTTCTCGTCAGTCAAACAAAAATTAGGGTTTTATTGATTTTTCAGGGCTCTGGATTCTCTCAAACAGTTGGCTTAGGGTTTTGGTTGATTTTGGCTCAATTTTGATCAGGCGAATGTTCATTAGCATTTAATCAGGAATTAAGGTTTTATGGGCATATTCTCAGCAAAATTAAAATTCCACAGCACTTTGCAAGTTATTCCAAGGTCTAGGTTGAATTCGCATTGTTTTGACTTAATCAGTAAAAGAGGCAGTTGGGTTGAATTCATGTTGTTTTGTTTGAGCCAGTCAAAGGAAATATGCAGTTTGGAATTACAGTGCTTGGCAAAGAATCAGTGAAAAGGGAATGCGCTTGATCAGTTTATTTTGGTTAACTGCTGCTTTGCTTTGGCTATTAGAAAGGACAGGTTTAATTGGTCAATCACTAAAACATTGTTTTATTTAAATTATTTATTATTCTAAATTAAGTGATTGAAATTTATTTTTTTCAATCATTTTAATTCAAAGAGTTTTAAATGAATAAATAAACAATAAAGAAAGAGGAAATAGAATTGGTTGGATAATAAAGACTTTTATTGATATTTGAAATTATTTGTACAATTATTGTTATAATTTAATTACAAACAATGGTTTACATTAATTCAAATATTAAATAAAAAGAAAAACTATCCTATTTATTTCTAATTCTTCATGCTTCACTTTATTCCTCTCCATCCAATTATTCACCTGCAAAAGAAAAGAGAAAGTCAAAAAGCAGATAAAATAAATACAGACAGATAAATTTGCAGTCATCATTAAGGGCCACTGACTGGGATCAGTTAACCCTCTCTGCAAATCACGGGATTTCTCCCGGTTCACAAAGAGGGAAGAATTTTATCATGAATGCAAAATGTTAAAATGCATAATTTTAATGTCAAACTGCATAGTTCAGAAGCAAGTTCAAACCAAGCTGAAAATCCAATTACAACTTTCTATCAAAGATAAAGAAGTACAATTTGCTGTCAAAAGTGCCAAGTTTACTCAAAGCTGTCATAAAAAAAAGATTTGGCAAAGATATGGAAAGTTCACAAAGTACAAAAGCTGTCAAGAAGATAAAGAATGCAGAAGTAAGAAATTATGCAAGCAAGCTTTCTTTTCTTTTATCATCATTTCCCATCAGTGGCCCCTTCAGAAAGTACAGTAAAAAACATTTAAAATTCTTTTAACTGTACAAAGAGAGAAAAAGAAGGGAGATAAAGGCAGGTTTTTAGGCTTAGGCAGGATAGGCAGGATAGATAGAGAGAAAGATATACAAAAAGAAAAAACCCAGTTCAGAAGAAGAAGAACTCTTTACAAAAGCAAAAGAAATATACAAACTGTCAACATTCAACCCAAGAGCCTGAAGCACAGCTTGCCTACTACTTAACCAAAAACCTGGCCAAGGCCATCAAGAGGAAAACACCAAGCATGTACCTTTAAGCCTTAGAACCTGATAAGTATCAAAGCCAGGCCAAGCTCACCTGCTGAAACCATACATCAAACAACCATAACCTGCTATTTCAAAAAACCAGAAGCAAATAACCTGCTAGGCCTAAAAAAATCTCAAGACACCAAAAGACAAATTCCAACCAGTCTAAACCCATAACCTGCATCCTGTCAATAACTCAAAAGACAAAAAGAAATAATAACCAGTTGAAGCCTCAAGGCCTCATTCTGCCTAAGCCATCAACCAAAAGCCATACCAACATACAAACCTGTCCAGTTCAAACCTTAAACCATTCAAACCAAGCATCATATCTGTCAAAAAGCCACAAGGACCCAACCTGTCCAGCTCAAACCTTAAACCATTCAATCCAAGCATCAAGGCCCTCAGAGGAAGTGCTCATCATTGGGCAATAAATAACACATTCAAAGGCAAAGTGGGCGATAGAGAAGAGGAAAGAAGTGAACTCAGAAACTCTTCATCATAAGCAAACACATTCAAGACAAGCAGAAGAAGCATCTCAAGGCAACAATACAGAAAAGGCCTCAGAAATTCTTCATCATAGGCCATAAACATTCAAGGCGAGCATAAGAATACTCAAAGCAGCAAATCAGAAGAAAGTCAGGGAAGCATCCAAAGGCTATCAAACACAGCATTCAAGCATTTATCTCAACCATTCATAGGCAACAGGTACAACCCCTCAGAATTCTGAATTCATCATTAGGTGGAAAAGAGGCACAAACGCAAGGGGCAAAATCAGAAGAAGAAGGAAAAGGCGTACAAAGCATCAAAGTCTCAGAAAAAGCAATATCACATACAATTCAAAGGCAACTCGAAGGCATCAAGATAACAAAGAGGAAGTGAATATCAAAAAGGGCTCAGTTCATCATCATCACCAAATAATAGGACAAAGACAAAGAATACGCAAACCGGAGTCTACAAGTCCGTCATCACCTCGTTCCACCCTTGGCAGCCTGGGCGCCTCCACCACTGTCCCTCCTCCGTCTCCTCAGAAAGGTACAGTTCTTTTCCTCTTCGCATAACTCGAACCAAAGAAGCACATAAATCCGAATCAATAAGCAAAGAACTAAGCATGCAAAAACACGAGACCCCTAATACGTTTGAACGAATTCATACCTTTTATATTGCCGTTGGAGCTAGTGTAAAGAGGAGGAAGATGGGTGGCGCCGGTGGCCTCGAACGGAGGGAAGTACCGGGACCTGCATGAGGATGAACGGAGAAGAAGAAAACCCCCACGAACGCCGCTGCTATTGCAAACCCTAGAGTATTTCGTCTCAACTGAACAAACAAATCTCAAACCCTAAAAAATTGTTTCTAGCAATGGGCCTAATCCTTGTTAACCTCTCTAAAGCCCATTAAAAGGTTCTAACCCCCTTACATAAAACAATTCTTTTTTGTTAATTAATTAACCTATTCTTGTTTTTATTTATTCAGTTAAAACATTTAATGATTTTTAAATACCATATAGTTTTTTCTAATTCAATAAATTTGTTATAATAATGCATTAATACATATACATAAAAAATACATTTTTGCACTATATAATTAAAATTGAAAATAATCTTTCTTTCTTCTTTTAATTAAAATATATTTTTGTATATAGACAATTAAAATACATTTCTTTTTTAACATACATAATGTATTTCTTGATATTTAATTGAAACATATTTTGCACATAAATAATAAAATACATTTCATTGCACCATAACAAATATTGAAATTAATTGTCATTTAACTTGTTTATAATAAATATTAAAAACACTTTTCATTTAATTCGTACATATCATACAATATTAATTAAAATTGAAAATACCTTTTTCTTTTAAATATTCTTTTTGTACATAACACATGAAAATATACTTTTCTATACATAATTAAAGCTTAAAAATATTTTCTTTTCTTAAAATATCATTTTCATAATTTAATTAGAACTTAAACATTCAATTAAAACATTTTCTTTTTGTACATATTAAAAATATACGAATCAAAGATACATTAAACGCATATTTAGGTCAAAACAAATACCTAACAATACTTCATTAATTTCACATTCCGCACATGTAAGTAATCACATATACATATACATCTCACACTTACACTTACACAATACATTCACATTGCTCCTACATACTTGTTTATCTTATACATTGATATTCGTCATATTACATTTGATCGCAAATTCGATTTGGTTGTAACTTATTGGATACTATAAGTCTCATCCCCATTCATACACTTGTACCCCCACTCCCGGATACTATTTTGTAATAGCGTAGATTTTACATTTTCGCAATTTACAGTTTTCCAATTATACCATGGTTAGACCTAGGGTTTGCATGTACATAAAATCGAACGCTAGATAACCTAATACAAGACAAATACATGAAATCAATACATAAATCACACTTGCACCCTCTAGGGTAATCCCACATGTTGCCTTCCAAAATGGGCCATGCTTGCACGTCGAGTTTCTTTGGCAAAACAATTTCAAATGATCATAAGTCTCTCAAAATGTTGCCTAAACGGAATGATCATAGTCCCTTCAAAGAAAATTGCCAAAGACACTTGGCATCATTGCATTCATGGTCCATACGACGACCCACGCCCGTCCCGTTAAACTTCCTAAACACAAGATTGTCCACCAATTTCAATGGTGAAACAAAATTGTCAAAAGGGGTTAAAACATAACAAAAACCTTTGAGTACAATAGGGTAGACAAAACTCTTAGTCACTTGAGATCAAACTTGCAAAAACACTTGCCTTCTTTTCAAAAACCACAATCCACGACACTTTCAAACAAACTCTCAAAACATTTTGAAACATCTTTTCGAAAAGATACACGCCTTTGTAAAATATTCGAGTAAAGAATTGTTACAAGGTTAGCCTAAGACAAGACATCTTCTTCCAAAATATTTTCAAAAGCACCCACACACATACCATTTTCAAGCAATCGAAAATCAAGGCAAGTGATCTAAAAAACCAAGTAACTAAGAGCCCATGGATAACCATGGATGAAAAGGGTGCTAATACCTTCCCTTTTCATAATCTACCCCCCGAACCCACGAGATATCTCAAAAGGTTTTTGCTGTGCTTTTTTAACCTTTCCTTTAGGATAAAATAAAAAGTCGGTGGTGACTCTTGCTCAACCGCACAAGTGCGAATACGAACGCAAAACACTAGTTAGTTCTCCCACCGTATCACAGAACTGGCGACTCTGCTGGGGATTATGACTCAGAGTGGGGTTACCTTAGGGTTTAGATCACCTATTGTTTTCAATTGATTGCTTTGTTTGCTTTTACATTTGTGGGCTTTGTATCGGAGTTTCATAGATCCTAACCCGGATCTGGGGGAAACCTTTTTAGGTAGCATAATCTGCGAGGGACCTGTCCGGGGTATACCGACATGGGTGAAGCAGTGGCTACGTTGGTGTGGCGTCTTGGTCTGTACCGATATCCCTCGTGTTGAAACGGGGAGAATATGGGTCTTCCAAGGAGTCATTAAGCACCAACCGACCTTAGAACCCTAAATTAACCAACTTGGCCATTAGAACAGTAGCAGTATGCTACGCTCATTGAGGCTAAACTCTCGCGATGGTTCCGGCCGCGAGAAAAGGTTGCGATGCTGGAGTTATGACCGATTGAGGGTAGCCAATGATATGAGATTCTCTAGAACCCGGTTACTTTTGATAGGACAGGTTTTAACCAACGAACTGAAAGAGGGTAGTATCTGAACCTCAAGCAAGCCTAAACCTAAGGACTTGTTTGCTTTGTGTGAATATGTTTGCCTGTATATACACTCACTTGCTTGTGCATACATGTACATAACATAATAACATCATACCATAGCATTTTCAATAACCATTTCAAGGATCTCAAGGGTTCTTTGGATGCAGGGTTACGTTGAACCAGACGTCTATCAAGGGGCAAAAGGTTTCTCCTCTAACCAATGCCAATCAAAGATCAAGTGCAACAACTTGAATCAGTGGCTATGACCCACTCGACATGGTGAGCTTGATTCTCGTGGAAAGACACCCACCGATACAAAGCTCTCCAATCAAAGTTCAAGAACAATAACTTGAATCAGTGGCTATGACCCACTCGACATGGTGAGCTTGATTCTCGTGGAAGGACGTCCACCGGTGCAGAGATCTCCAATCCAAGAGCAAAGTTCAACCTCTAACATTTTCTTGTGTTTACCCCAAGAGACCCTTGAAAGCATGCATCCACATATCATGCATTGCATCTTGACAATCTTTCCTTTTTCAGGTTTCCTTACTCTCCTGCTGTTTATTTCAGCAAGAGATGGCTCTAGAAAGGTCTGTCAAAGACATCCAAGACCAGACTACTCAGCTGCAGGAGATGTTCCTGAACTTGTCTCTGGGGCAAGAAGAGATGAAAGCTCTCCTCACCAAGGGCTTGGGGAATTCCAACAATGCCAGGAGTGACCAGCTGGCGGAACTGCAGTTTGATTTGACAACACTGAGGACCCAAATGATGGGACAGTTGGTGGGACAGATGGCTCTCATCCAAGACCTATCCCAAAGACAAGAGGAACTCAGAGTTCTTGTCCGCCAACTGCTTCCAAACAACCAACTGGGGCAAACATCTGAGGTCGAAGAGCAAGTCACCGCTCAGCCTCCATCCACTCAAGAAGACAAGGGGAAAGCTCCTTTGCTTGCTTCAGGGTCACAAGCCCATCAACAACCTCGCCAGCGTCAACGGGGTAATCGGCGTAAACAAGAAAAGTCGGGAAGACAGTTCACGGAGACTGAAATACCATCTTTCTTCATACTGAAGCGTCTGATGGAGGTCAACTTGCTTACCTTGAAGGACCCTCCTCAGAAGCCCAATACCTCCTCTCCTCACTATCATCCCGACGCATTCTGTGTTTACCACTCCTACAGCCCGGGACACGACACCAACGACTGTTGGGCCCTGAAGAACAAGATTCAAGATCTGATCGACATTGGGGTGCTGGAATTCATTCCAGACGGTGAGATGAAAATCTTCCGTTAAAGGGTTCTCCACTTGAAGTGACGAAGCTCAAGCTGAAAGACTTTTGCTTCTTTTTGAATTTTCAAAGTTGTAATTTCTGTTGCTGTCAAACAATTATCTGTTGATGTTAAACTCTGTTTTCATTAATGCATTACATATGTTTGTCTTGAATTCATCCATTCGTTTCACTACTCTTACGCTTTTCTTTATGATATTTAAACTCTTGATAAAAAGCTGCAAGCCTTTAGAGGGAGGATGACGAAACAATACCATAATCTTATACAGTATGCTTTTGAACAGACCTTGCTGATGATGTACAAGCATTTCTTTCAATCCCCAAACACTGGAGTTATAAGGAAGTTAATCCCTAGTCAACCCCTTCGAGCCAAAGAAGTAGGAGTTTTCTGTTCTAAACAATCAAAACCCTTGATATAAACCTGGGGCAGGGTAGTACCTCAGTTAATTCAAAAGAAAATGCACATTGAAGTCGCAAACTCTCAGTTCATAATACAACGAACGATGTCAAAAAAGAAAGCATTCCTTTGGAATCAAAAAACAAGGGTGGTTCCCTATCACATAGACAGTCAATCTCCCAAAAAAGAAAAGCCCGCCGAGCCAAAACCTATAAAGGAGGCTTAAGAAAGTTGGGGCATCCCGCTGACAGTAATCCCGGAAAACGGTAACAGTCAGGCAAAAGTTAGGGATAACAAATCAAAATCAAAATAGTGAGGTCATCACAAAATCCTCAACAACATGAAAAATGTTGAAAAAGAAAAAAAGAGATGATGACTGTCTCCCCAAATTCAACTGGTGAACCATCGCCCAAAAGTCGTTCCAAACTCAAAACAGAGTGTGACGCATAATTAACTGAGCTTAGGTTGGAGAACATCACGAAGAGCGGGTGGGTACAAATATACTTTGAGCCTATATCCTTTGTTTCTTAAACCGTGAACCAGGCCACGTTACAACCCTTCAAAAGTCCTAATTGAAGCATGGGTTAGTTCGAAAGCATGCTGTTACAAAAGGTATCCTGACTCCTGTAGGGCTTTGCTCTAAATCTTGTGTTAACTTGTCTTATGAAAAGTTTGCTGCTAAAAACGTATTTTTCAAAACTTCGAGGAAAACATAAACTTTGCATTGCTTGAATATCACTGTCTGCATTTGACTCTTTTGTTTGACAGCGAAGAAATTCATACAGCGAATGTTCGGAGGAACGAAAACTCTCTCAGTAAGTCAAAATCACTTCAAGAGGATAACACTTCCATCAAATCCCCTATCAACAAGGGGCATGGCATGTCATAATTCAATTAACCTGGGGCAGTCCAGTCAAGGTCCAACAGATCTTTCAAAGTTCGGTTAACCTGGGGCAGTCCAGTCAAGGTCCAACAGATCTTTCAAAGTTCAGTTAACCTGGGGCAGTCCAGTCAAGATTTCAAGAAATCTCTCAATATGCAGAGTAATCTGATTCAAGACTCCTTCACCACCACTTGGGGCATTCGAATGTCAAAAGTGTTCAACAAATCAACTACCACATTTCCAGATTCGATTCCTGTATCTAGCCAGGGCACGTCTGAAGAGTTTGAAGATTCGATTCCTGTATCTAGCCACGGCATATCTATCAACTATCACCTTTCCAGATTCGATTCCTGTATCCAGCCAGGGCATGTCTGAAGAATTCCAGATCAACACCTGTAACAACCCAGGAAACATCTGTGAACGACCGATTGTAGACCAACACCTGTAATAAGCCAGAAATCTATCTACATCACCACTTGGGGCATTCGAATGTCAAAAGTGTTCAAAACCGATGCAGTTTTACACAAGCTCATCATCAGGAAGCCCTACACCGGTTCCTCTTCAAGATTTCTGAAAACAGTTCACGGGTTCTCCAAGTAAACGGATGTTAACCTATCACTTGTTCAGATTCTTCTTCAAGACTTCTGAAAACAGTTTATGGATTCTTCCCAACAACGGATGTTAATCTATCAGCTTGTTCAGATGCAACCTTTGAAATTAGTTTACGGACGCTTCCCAACAACAGATGCGGCTCCATTGCTGATTCAATCTCAAGATTTCTGAAAACAGTTCACGGGTTCTCCAAGTAAACGGATGTTAACCTATCACTTGTTTAGATTCTTCTTCAAGACTTCTGAAAACAGTTTATGGATTCTTCCCAACAACGGATGTTAATCTATCAGCTTGTTCAGATGCAACCTTGGAAATTAGTTTACGGACGCTTCCCAAACAACGGATGCGGCTCTATTGCTGATTCAATCTCAAGATTTCTGAAAACAGTTCACGGGTTCTCCAAGTAAACGGATGTTAACCTATCGCTTGTTCAGATTCTTCTTCAAGACTTCTGAAAACAGTTATGGATTCTTCCCAACAACGGATGTTAATCTACCAACTTGTTCAGATGCAACCTTTGAAATTAGTTTACGGACGCTTCCCAACAACGGATGCGGCTCCATTGCTGATTCAACCTCAAGATTTCTGAAAACAGTTCACGGGTTCTCCAAGTAACGGATGTTAACCTATCGCTTGTTCGGATTCTTTCAGAAGCTAACTCCACTCAGAGTCAAGCTTCATTATTCCCAGCAAAGCTAAAACTTCAAATTATCAATCCCCAGCGGAGCCAGACCATTGAATCTTCTCCCCACAGAGTTTTGGGAGGACAAATCTTGAGTTCCCCAGTGAAGTCGCCAGAGTTACTTCCCCCAAGCTGAAGATTCTCAGTCTTACCTCCCCAGCATGAGCCTGTTAGGTTGGAACTCCCCAGTAGAGGTCATCAGGAATTCTCTTCCCCCAGCAACAGCCAAGGATTTATTTTCCCCGACAGCAGTCAAGATGCTTTTATCTTCAGCCATCTCGGATTCATTTATCCTCAGCAAGATTAGCTCATCAGCTTACATGCGCATTCATCACATTCATGTCATAAATATTGATGTCACGTACATTGCATCATGCATCATAACATTGCATACAACTAACCCTTTGCCTTTTCAGGTAAGATCAGTCGACAGACACAGATCATCTCTCAAGATTCATCCAGAAATAGTTTCAGATGTGACCCGGACACGGCGACATTCTGATACTTATTCCAGATCCATCCAGACGCATTATCAAGAAACCCTACACCGGTTCCTCTTCAACTTCAAGACTTCTGAAAACAGTTTACGGATTCTTCCCTACAACGGATGTCGATCTACCAACTTGTTCAGACTCTTCTCAACTTTTGAAAACAGTTTACGGATTCTTCCCTACAACGGATGTCAATCTACCAACTTGTTCAGACTCTTCTCAAAACAGTTTACAGATTCTTCCCTACAACGGATGTCAATCTGTTCAGACTCTTCTCAACTTTTGAAAACAGTTTACGGACGCTTCCCAACAACGGATGCCGCTCTATTGCTCACTCAATCTCAACTCCTGAAATAGTTTACGGATTCTCCAGACATGGACGTCGATCTGTTGCTTGTTCGGACCCCAATTCAGAGATGTTCCAAAACATGGATGCCTTTCTGATACTTGTCCACTCACTTTTGACATACAATTCAACATGTCCAGATGGCATCTTTAAGCCCATTCTCAGATGGCATCTCTAAGCCCATCCCCCGGCAAAATTCTATCGCACCAGATGGCATCTTTAAGCCCATCACCAAATGGCATCTTTAAGCCCATTCACCTCCACCATCATATCGCCGAGTGCAAATTTTCTGGGCACTTTAGTGTCCAATCTTCTTTTACCTTCAGGTCGCGAAAGGCAAACGTGCCAATCTAACTCTTCAGGTCCAAGAAGATTGAACAGGGGCAACTGTTGTACCCCAAAATTTGCCCTCGCATTTTGTCCACAAGAAATCTCAACTTCAGACATTTCCTGACTTTTCAAACTGGCTCAAGAATCGGACAAACAGACTTTTCTCGTCAGTCAAACAAAAATTAGGGTTTTATTGATTTTTCAGGGCTCTGGATTCTCTCAAACAGTTGGCTTAGGGTTTTGATTGATTTTGGCTCAATTTTGATCAGGCGAATGTTCATTAGCATTTAATCAGGAATTAAGGTTTTATGGGCATATTCTCAGCAAAATTAAAATTCCACAGCACTTTGCAAGTTATTCCAAGGTCTAGGTTGAATTCGCATTGTTTTGACTTAATCAGTAAAAGAGGCAGTTGGGTTGAATTCATGTTGTTTTGTTTGAGCCAGTCAAAGGAAATATGCAGTTTGGAATTACAGTGCTTGGCAAAGAATCAGTGAAAAGGGAATGCGCTTGATCAGTTTATTTTGGTTAACTGCTGCTTTGCTTTGGATATTGGAAAGGACAGGTTTAATTGGTCAATCACTAAAACATTGTTTTATTTAAATTATTTATTATTCTAAATTAAGTGATTGAAATTTATTTTTTTCAATCATTTTAATTCAAAGAGTTTTAAATGAATAAATAAACAATAAAGAAAGAGGAAATAGAATTGGTTGGATAATAAAGACTTTTATTGATATTTGAAATTATTTGTACAATTATTTTTATAATTTAATTAAAAACAATGGTTTACATTAATTCAAATATTAAATAAAAAGAAAAACTATCCTATTTATTTCTAATTCTTCATGCTTCACTTTATTCCTCTCCATCCAATTATTCACCTGCAAAAGAAAAGAGAAAGTCAAAAAGCAGATAAAATAAATACAGACAGATAAATTTGCAGTCATCATTAAGGGCCACTGACTGGGATCAGTTAACCCTCTCTGCAAATCACGGGATTTCTCCCGGTTCACAAAGAGGGAAGAATTTTATCATGAATGCAAAATGTCAAAATGCATAATTTTAATGTCAAACTGCATAGTTCAGAAGCAAGTTCAAACCAAACTGAAAATCCAATTACAACTTTCTATCAAAGATAAAGAAGTACAATTTGCTGTCAAAAGTGCCAAGTTTACTCAAAGCTGTCATAAAAAAAAAGATTTGGCAAAGATATGGAAAGTTCACAAAGTACAAAAGTTGTCAAGAAGATAAAGAATGCAGAAGTGAGAAATTATGCAAGCAAGCTTTCTTTTCTTTTATCATCATTTCCCATCAGTGGCCCCTTCAGAAAGTACAGTAAAAAACATTTAAAATTCTTTTAACTGTACAAAGAGAGAAAAAGAAGGGAGATAAAGGCAGGTTTTTAGGCTTAGGCAGGATAGGCAGGATAGATAGAGAGAAAGATATACAAAAAGAAAAAACCCAGTTCAGAAGAAGCAGAACTCTTTACAAAAGCAAAAGAAATATACAAACTGTCAACATTCAACCCAAGAGCCTGAAGCACAGCTTGCCTACTACTTAACCAAAAACCTGGCCAAGGCCATCAAGAGGAAAACACCAAGCCTGTACCTTTAAGCCTTAGAACCTGATAAGTATCAAAGCCAGGCCAAGCTCACCTGCTGAAACCATACATCAAACAACCATAACCTGCTATTTCAAAAAACCAGAAGCAAATAACCTGCTAGGCCTAAAAAAATCTCAAGACACCAAAAGACAAATTCCAACCAGTCTAAACCCATAACCTGCATCCTGTCAATAACTCAAAAGACAAAAAGAAATAATAACCAGTTGAAGCCTCAAGGCCTCATTCTGCCTAAGCCATCAACCCAAAGCCATACCAACATACAAACCTGTCCAGTTCAAACCTTAAACCATTCAAACCAAGCATCATATCTGTCAAAAAGCCACAAGGACCCAACCTGTCCAGCTCAAACCTTAAACCATTCAATCCAAGCATCAAGGCCCTCAGAGGAAGTGCTCATCATTGGGCAATAAATAACACATTCAAAGGCAAAGTGGGCGATAGAGAAGAGGAAAGAAGTGAACTCAGAAACTCTTCATCATAAGCAAACACATTCAAGACAAGCAGAAGAAGCATCTCAAGGCAACAATACAAAAAAGGCCTCAGAAATTCTTCATCATAGGCCATAAACATTCAAGGCGAGCATAAGAATACTCAAAGCAGCAAATCAGAAGAAAGTCAGGGAAGCATCCAAAGGCTATCAAACACAGCATTCAAGCATTTATCTCAACCATTCATAGGCAACAGGTACAACCCCTCAGAATTCTGAATTCATCATTGGGTGGAAAAGAGGCACAAACGCAAGGGGCAAAATCAGAAGAAGAAGGAAAAGGCGTACAAAGCATCAAAGTCTCAGAAAAAGCAATATCACATACAATTCAAAGGCAACTCGAAGGCATCAAGATAACAAAGAGGAAGTGAATATCAAAAAGGGCTCAGTTCATCATCATCACCAAATAATAGGACAAAGACAAAGAATACGCAAACCGGAGTCTACAAGTCCGTCATCACCTCAATCCACCCTTGGCCGCCTGGGCGCCTCCACCACCGTCCCTCCTCCGTCTCCTCAGAAAGGTACAGTTCTTTTCCTCTTCGCATAACTCGAACCAAAGATGCACATAAATCCGAATCAATAAGCAAAGAAATAAGCATGCAAAAACACGAGACCCCTAATACGTTTGAACGAATTCATACCTTTTATATTGCCGTTGGAGCTAGTGTAAAGAGGAGGAAGATGGGTGGCGCCGGTGGCCTCGAACGGAGGGAAGTACCGGGACCTGCATGAGGATGAACGGAGAAGAAGAAAACCCCCACGAACGCCGCTGCTATTGAAAACCCTAGAGTATTTTGTCTCAACTGAACAAACAAATCTCAAACCCTAAAAAATCGTTTCTAGCAATGGGCCTAATCCTTGTTAACCTCTCTAAAGCCCATTAAAAGGTTCTAACCCCCTTACATAAAACAATTCTTTTTTGTTAATTAATTAACCTATTCTTGTTTTTATTTATTCAGTTAAAACATTTAATGATTTTTAAATACCATATAGTTTTTTCTAATTCAATAAATTTGTTATAATAATGCATTAATACATATACATAAAAAATACATTTTTGCACTATATAATTAAAATTGAAAATAATCTTTCTTTCTTCTTTTAATTAAAATATATTTTTGTATATAGACAATTAAAATACATTTCTTTTTTAACATACATAATGTATTTCTTGATATTTAATTGAAACATATTTTGCACATAAATAATAAAATACATTTCATTGCACCATAACAAATATTGAAATTAATTGTCATTTAACTTGTTTATAATAAATATTAAAAACACTTTTCATTTAATTCGTACATATCATACAATATTAATTAAAATTGAAAATACCTTTTTCTTTTAAATATTCTTTTTGTACATAACACATGAAAATATACTTTTCTATACATAATTAAAGCTTAAAAATATTTTCTTTTCTTAAAATATCATTTTCATAATTTAATTAGAACTTAAACATTCAATTAAAACATTTTCTTTTTGTACATATTAAAAATATATGAATCAAAGATTCATTAAACGCATATTTAGGTCAAAACAAATACCTAACAATACTTCATTAATTTCACATTCCGCACATGTAAGTAATCACATATACATATACATCTCACACTTACACTTACACAATACATTCACATTGCTCCTACATACTTGTTTATCTTATACATTGATATTCGTCATATTACATTTGATCGCAAATTCGATTTGGTTGTAACTTATTGGATACTATAAGTCTCATCCCCATTCATACACTTGTACCCCCACTCCCGGATACTATTTTGTAATAGCGTAGATTTTACATTTTCGCAATTTACAGTTTTCCAATTATACCATGGTTAGACCTAGGGTTTGCATGTACATAAAATCGAACTCTAGATAACCTAATACAAGACAAATACATGAAATCAATACATAAATCACACTTGCACCCTCTAGGGTAATCCCACATGTTGCCTTCCAAAATGGGCCATGCTTGCACGTCGAGTTTCTTTGGCAAAACAATTTCAAATGATCATAAGTCTCTCAAAATGTTGCCTAAACGGAATGATCATAGTCCCTTCAAAGAAAATTGCCAAAGACACTTGGCATCATTGCATTCATGGTCCATACGACGACCCACGCCCGTCCCGTTAAACTTCCTAAACGCAAGATTGTCCACCAATTTCAATGGTGAAACAAAATTGTCAAAAGGGGTTAAAACATAACAAAAACCTTTGAGTACAATAGGGTAGACAAAACTCTTAGTCACTTGAGATCAAACTTGCAAAAACACTTGCCTTCTTTTCAAAAACCACAATCCACGACACTTTCAAACAAACTCTCAAAACATTTTGAAACATCTTTTCGAAAAGATACACGCCTTTGTAAAATATTCGAGTAAAGAATTGTTACAAGGTTAGCCTAAGACAAGACATCTTCTTCCAAAATATTTTCAAAAGCACCCACACACATACCATTTTCAAGCAATCGAAAATCAAGGCAAGTGATCTAAAAAACCAAGTAACTAAGAGCCCATGGATAACCATGGATGAAAAGGGTGCTAATACCTTCCCTTTTCATAATCTACCCCCCGAACCCACGAGATATCTCAAAAGGTTTTTGCTGTGCTTTTTTAACCTTTCCTTTAGGATAAAATAAAAAGTCGGTGGCGACTCTTGCTCAACCGCACAAGTGCGAATACGAACGCAAAACACTAGTCAGTTCTCCCACCGTATCACACATGGGCTTGTAAAAAGCAAGCATGTGTTGCTCTTAGCACGGCCGAAGCAGAATACATAGCAGCGGGTAGTTGTTGTGCACAAATTCTTTGGCTCAAGCAACAACTCCGTGATTACGGACTTGATCTCGGATGCATTCCTCTTCGATGCGACAATACAAGTGCTATCAATATTACAAAGAATCCGGTCATGCATTCAAGAACCAAACATATAGATATTCGACATCATTTTCTCCGTGATCATGTTCTTAAAGGAGATGTCGAAGTCACTTTTGTGGATACTCATAACCAACTCGCAGATATCTTCACAAAACCGCTTGCTCGAGAACCTTTCTTCAAAATCCGAAGAGAACTTGGTATTTTGGATGAAGGTGATATCTAATGTTTCTCATAAGATTCACGTCTTAATTTTTAAAATGTATTTGTTTCACTCTTTTTCCCCATCCTTTTTGATGTTAACAAAGGGGGAGAAGAATATGCATATGTGTTGTTTTGTTTTCAAAGAAATTGCAGGCCCAAATATCTATTATACTCACTCCAAAATTCAAGGAATCATGGACTTAGGGGGAGCATACAATTTAGGGGGAGCCTTGCATTTGCTCAACATATTTGCTACTCAAAACAACATAAATAATTCAAGAATCGTTTTCAAGACTTGGTTGTCATCATCAAAAAGGGGGAGAATGTAATTGCAAGCTTCTCAAGTCATATTTAAAGCATTTATTTTGATGAAGACAACATGGATATCAACATTCAAAGGATGTGCAAAAAGCTTATCAACATCATATAAAAGTCTTGAAGATTATAGAAGAATTATTGAAGAATCATCAAATGTCAAAATGGTATAAATAATTCTTAATCTTGAATATACATGTTCACAAAAATATGCATTCATCAACATATACATATCCCATAACTTTAACATCAAGAAAAACTTTGTTTGAAATATTTTTCAAAAAGTATTTTTGAAAATAACCCTTTAGGAACCGGTTCCTCCCTAACAAGGAACCGGGTTCCAGACTTTCTCAAAAAACTTGTCCCTGGTTTTTGTACCAGGAACCGGGTTGTACCAATAGGGGAACCAGTTCCTGCGTAAATATCTTTTGAAATCTAACTTATAACGTTCACTAAGAACCGGGTTCTGTCAGTGTCGGAACCGGTTCCTAGCGAACCAGTACAACTTTTCTTTTGGTTTTTGAATATTTTTCAAGTGGTATCTTTTCATGAATGCATTGCAACTTTTCATATGAATTGGCATGAATGAAGAGGTTCTTGTAACTTTATAAAATGCTGCAGATTTTCTTATTTCAAAAAGAATGCTTCAATTTTCAAATTAACAAATATACTTCTTCAAATAAACAATTTTCTTATTCACATTTGAATTCATACTTTCATGTGTTCATAAAACTTTGTGAAACTTGCCATATACACTTTCATTAAATCATTACAAGTTTCATACATTGTGAACATTTATATACATTGCTTGAGAATTGTTTTTATCTTGAAGAAGAAGATCAATTGAAGATTGATAAAGCTCTCCATATATTTCAAATCAATCATTGTATTACTTAAATAATTTATTCCCTTACTATCCAGGATTGTTGGAAGTAAGTCTTGTGATTTGAAGAGGATTGTTCTTCATTCACATTAGTGTTTGTTTGGTCTTAAAGGTGTTAAGAACCTTTGATCACCCTATAGGTTAGATAGTAAGCATAGGATGTACAATCATTCTAACTATAGTGAAATCTCTTTCGTGTTGGAAAGGGGACTGGAGTACTCTCGGATTGTGAGGGGAACCAGGATATATCACCGTGTTCTTTACTTTTCCGCATTTATCGCTTTCATCACCATAATCAGGAAAAGATAAAGATATAATCAAAACCTTCAAACACTTAACCAAAAAAGTTCTACAAATATTTTCATAAAACCGAATAAATTTTATAAGACCTAATTCACCCCCCCCCCCTCTTAGGCACTCTGAGACTTACAAAAACAATCTAGTCCCTTACGAAAATTGCTAAAGCGTCTCACAAGTTGCCTTCTATGACTGTACGGTTGACCCGTGCCTGTCCCTTCATATCCAAAGATGGGGCTTCTTACCCAATCAATGGTAAGATAGCAACATCTAAAGGACGAGGAAAATAACACTTAAGACCTTTCTAGTAGGTAGATTCACTCCTAGTTGCTCGCTTGCTCACGAAAAAAACATTTTCACATCAACACTTACATTTCAAAGAATTTTCAAAAGAAAAAACTTTTTGTATACGTTCTTATAGAGACGAGAACCATTACAAAAAAAACATCTTTTCAAAGTTACTTTCAAAAACACATTCCACAAACACTTCTTTGAACTATTTTTCGAAACAAAACTTTGCACGCGTTCTTATAGAAACGAGAACCATTGCAAAGACATTTTCAAAATGCTTTCAAAGCCCACATCACAAGCATATTGTCAAAGAAAAAGCAAGTGATCTAGCAAGTAACTAAGAGCCCGTAGATAACTACGGATGAAAAGGGTGCTAATACCTTCCCTTTTCATAATCTACCCCCCGAACCCAAGAAATAATCTCGAAAGGTCTTTCCTGTGATTTTTTACCTTTCCTTTTGGATAAAAGAAAAGTCGGTGGCGACTCTTGCTATCCGCACAATTGCGATAAAACACAAACGAACTGAGTCAGTTCTCCCTCCATATCACACACCGCCATTCACTGACGATGAACTACCAACATTCACTAAGGGTAGCAAAAAGGTAACAATCACCGACGTTCACTGAAGGTGACCTACCAACTTTCAATGAAGGTAGAAAGAGAATATACCATAGCATCGCCATTCACTGACAATGAACTACCAATGTTCACTGAGGGTAGTAAAAAGATAACAAGTTTTTCCCAAAATTCTAGCATTTCAACTAGAATGGGTCTCAACTTCTTCTTTAACCAAGGCACTCCGCCTGGAAAGGGTAATATATAAGCTGTCTCAAATAAAGAGACATGCTACTTGCTGTTGTGGAGAATTGTAAACGACTTCCTGGGGGAAATGTCATTGCTTCCTGGGGAAAACAAAATGGATTCCTGGGGAAAACAAAATGGCTTCCTGGGGAAATGCCAACATATTCCTTATGAGGAGATAAAGTCTTCTCGTGCAAAATAAATGCAAATTCTCAAACCAAAACTCAAAGCTTTCAGACATCCAAAGTAATAATATTGCTGGGAAACAAAGATTCAATCCAGAAATAAACTGGAGTAAAACAGTCTACCAAAATATATCCTTTGAGAAATAAACTCAAGAGGGAAACCCAATCTAACCAGAAAAAGAGTTGTGTAGGAAGGCTAAAGCAAAAAATCTTCCACGAGGGATAATTCAGTGTGGGAAATTGAAAGAATATACACTTTCTGCTTAAAGCTGACACTCTATTGGAGAGAGGACAACACAAATCTGCAAAATAGGGTAATATCTCGACAAAATAACAATGGGTATGAATGAGCAATGATTTGCTAAGTTTAGCTATGCATGATGTATGTATGAATGTATGAGTGATGTCATGCATATGATGACAAAACAAACATATAGTACTGGGGATAAACAAACAAAACCAACTCGGGCGCACACAATACTCAGCTAAATCGCATCCAAGACGAACATCCCAAAAGAAAAATAAGCACCAACTGAGGAAGCAAAGTCCTACTGCATGGCTTAACTTCACCGTGGAGAAACATAAAATAGTGACACAACAGTACAGATACAGGGATATAACATCCTTCTCCAGTCTTCACCAGGGAATAACACTCAGACTTCAACGGGGAAGTAAATATTTTCAAATGCAACACTTCTGCTAGGGATTGCAAAACTATTTCAAATAAAGAAGATGGACACCAAATCATCAAATCATTCATTGGGGAATTCAGGCCCATTTTGAAGGAGGAAAAATATATATACTTCACCAAAGCATATAATGCCTCATCATCGAGACATCTATTAGGGACTTTTTACTGACTCCATTAAGGAGATAAAACATCATATCACCAAAGGGGAAACCAATATAAGTTCTTCACTGGGGAAACCAAAGATATGTGTTCTTCGAGAGTAATAATTGAACCAACTTTTCTGGGAAAAGAGGACTTCTATCCAATAAGCGAAACCTTCACTGGAGAAAACTTGAGTTGGATCTTCACGCAAACTCAGAAAAGAAGAAAAATGAACCAAGCTTAACTGGGGACACTGGAGTCACAAACCTAACATAGCGAAAACATTCTGAGAAAACCTTCCTGAGGAGAGACAAAACTTCTCAAAACCACTGGAGTTCATCCGTTCCTGGGATCACTACTTTTTGTTTTCCTCTTGAATCACAAAATCTAAAGTAAAAGTAAATTGTAAATTATTTTTGAATTTTTTTTGTTATTTAATCTTTTCACTTTGAAAATTATCATAAATAATAAATGGAGTCTTTGCAAGCTAAATAAAATAAGAAATACAAAGAATTGGATAAAATCTCAAATTTTATTGATAGAATGGTAGTCTGCGAATGGAGAGACTCCATGGATGATTACAAAGTTTGGAAAATGGTAATATATAATGAAAATATACATTGAGATACAATAACCACTATTCCCCCTAACAACTTTGAAGTCCTGAGCAGCAACTTTTGTTGAAGTATGGTGAGGATCCAAGAAGATTATTGCTTCAATGATCAAGTCTTGTCTGATGCAGTTACTTGCCAAGAAAGTCCCTAACTTTTACCTAAGCTGCCCTTGCGGGTTTTCAACTTAGCGGGAAATTTATTCTATTTATGTCTCTAATTTTTGCCTAGACCGCCCTTTCAGGTTTTTGGTCTACCGAGACGCTCCTTTTTGCCTAAGCCCCCCTTTCGAGTTTTCAACTTAGCGAGCTGTTCTTTTTATTTCTTTAGGCGGAGTATTTCTTGACATTAAAGGACATGATCTTCTTGAGCACGAGGTCGCCTTATCTGAATTCACGAGGCTTGACCTTCTTATCAAAAGTTTTCTTCATTCTCTTCTGATATAACTGTCCATGACATAAAGCTGTCATTCTCTTCTCTTCGATCAAATTCAATTGGTCAAACTTGTCCTGGACCCATTCAGCCTCTGACACCTTGGTTTCCATTATCACACGCAAAGAGGGAATCTCTACCTCTATTGGGAGCACAACTTCCATTCCATACATAATGGAGAACGGGGTTGCTCCTATTGAAGTGCAGACAGATGTCTGGTATCCATGCAAAGCAAAAGGGAGCATTTCATGCCAATCTTTATAAGTAACAACCATCTTCTGGATGATCTTCTTGATATTCTTATTAGCAGCTTCAATAGCCCCATTAATATTTGGCTTGTATGGAGATGAGTTGTGATGTACAATCTTGAATTCCTCACAAAGTTATGTCATCATCTTGTTATTCAGATTCGAGCCATTGTCGGTGATGATTCTGCTCGGCACACCATACTGACATATGAGATTATTCTTAATGAAGCGCACCACCACCTGCTTAGTAACATTAGCATATGAAGCAGCTTCCACCCATTTGGTGAAGTAATCAATTGCTACCAAGATAAAACAGTATTCATTCGAAGCTTTAGGCTCTATCATCCCGATCATGTTAATACCCCACATATAGAAAGGCCATGGGGAAGAGATAACACTGAGAAGTGTCGGAGGCACATGAACCTTATCCATGTAAATCTGGCATTTATGACACTTCTTTGAAAATTTGTAACAGTCAGATTCCATTGTCAGCCAATAGTAACCTGCCCTTAGCATCTTTTTATCCATCGAATGTCCATTGGCAAGAGTGCCAAATAAACCTTCATGAATCTCATGCATCAACATGTCTGATTCGTGTCTATCCACGCATCTGAGCAAAACCATGTCATAATTTCTCTTGTACAACACATTTTCACTGAGGAAGAAACAACCACCCAATCTTCTCAATATCTTTTTATCTTTATTCGATGCACTAATCCGGTATTCCTGAGTCTGAAGAAAATGCTTGATATCATAATACCAAGGTTTCTCATCCGCTACCTCCTCTGTTGTAAACACATGAACGGACCTATCCAGTTGCCGAACTAAAATTCGAGGTATATCATTCCAAGTATTCACTTGATACATAGAAGCCAGAGTTTCCAGAGCATCCGCCATTTGATTTTTGTCTCTGGGGATGTGATGGAATTCAACTTTATTAAAGAAGGGTAATAATCTTCTAGCATACTATTTGTAAGGGATCAAGCCAGGGTGACGAGTATCCCACTCTCCTTTAATCTGATTTATTACCAAAGATGAATCGCCATACATATCTAGAATTTTAATCCTGAGATCAATAGCTTCCTCGAGATCCATGATGCAAGCCTCATATTCTGCCATATTATTAGTACAATCAAATTTCAACCTTGCAGTAAAAGGAATGTGTGATCCATGTGGAGTGATGATCACAACACCAACTCCTTTACCATAAGCAATTCACAGCTCCATCAAATATCATACTCCAGCGAGATTCAGGGTAAGGACCTTCCTCAGGCAATGGTTCATCACAATCTTTCACTTTCAAAAACATCACATTCTCATAAGGGAAATCATACTTCACAGACTGATAATCATCAACTGGTTGGTGAGCAAGATAATCTGCCAACACGCTGCTCTTAATAGTTTTTTGAGTGCGGTATTCGATATCATATACAGATAACAACATCTACCAGTAGGAAATTCTCCCAGTAAGAGCAGACTTTTCAAAAATGTACTTGATTGGATCCATTTTGGAGATCAACCAAGTAGTGTGATTCAACATATATTGCCGCAAACGTTTTGCCGCCCAGGCCAGAGCATAACATGTCTTTTCCAGCATGGAATACCGCGACTCGCAATCAGTAAACTTTTTACTGAGATAATAAATGGCATACTCTTTCTTCCCTGTTTCATCTTGTTGTCCCAAAATACAGCCCATGGAATTATCTAACACTATCAGATACATAATCAACAGTCTTCCTTCAACAGGAGGGAGAAAGATAGGAGGTTCAAGCAGATATTCTTTAATACTTTCAAATGAACTTTGGAAGTCATTTGTCCATATACAACCTTGATCTTTCTTTAACAACTTAAATATTTGTTCACACGTTGCAGTCATATGAGAAATGAATCTGGAAATACAATTCAAACTCCTAAGGAACCCTCTGACTTGCTTTTCAGTTCTCGGTGCTGGCATCTCTTGAATTGCTTTGACTTTATCAGGTTCAACTTCAATCCCTTTCTGGATAACAATGAAACCCAACAATTTCACTGGTAGAACACCGAAGGTACATTTATTTGGATTCAAGCGGAGACGATACTTCCTCAAACGTTGAAACAACTTCAATAAATCTTATACATGCCCTTCTTCAGTCTGGGATTAAACAATCATATCATTGACATATACCTCAATTTCCTTGTGCATCAGGTTATGGAATAGGGTTTTCATAGCCCTCTGGTACATTGCACCAGCATTCTTCAACCTGAAGGGCATCACTTTGTAACAGAATGTTCCCCAGGGTGTGATAAACGTTATGTTTTCCATGTCCTTTAGAGTCATTCTTATTTGATTATACCCAGAAAATCCGTCCATGAACGAGAAAACTAGGAATTTTGTTGTGCTATCCACTAACATATCAATATGTGGTAATTGAAAATCATATTTTGGACTAGCTTTATTTAGATCTCTGTAATCTACGCACATGCGAACTTTTACGTCTTTCTTCGGTACTGGGACAATATTGGCAATCCACTGAGGGTACACTGATGTCACAAGAAAACCGTCATTAATCTACTTTAGAACTTCCTCTTTGATCTTCACTGCCATATCCGGGTGAGTTCTTCTCAACTTCTGTTTGATTGGCGGACACTTTGGCTTCAACGACAAACAGTGCTCTACAATATCTGTATCTAGGCTAGGCATATCTTGGTAAGACCATGAAAAAATATCCACATACTCTCTCAACATCTCAGTTAACCTGCTCTTCACATCATGATACAGTAATGCTCCAATTTTGACTTCTTTCGGATCTTCTTATGAACCCAAATTGATTACTTCCAATGGCTCTTTATATGGATGGATGGCATTCTCCTCACGCTTAAGAAACCGTGAGACCTCTTCCAGAATCTCATCATAGTCTTCTTCTTCGGCCCCATACACAAGACATTCAAAGTTGGGAGAGGGTGCAAGGTCATTGTATTCAGTGGTTTTTTAAATAATCTGCACATATGGTTTATGATTGTTTTTAGAAACTGACACATATAACAAGTGATCATGCAGATTGAATTTCAGTTGTTATTTATTTTGAAAGGTTTTTTCTGATTACCATTTTCCAAGAAAAAAGCAAAAAATTAAAACACAATTTGGGGAAACAAAGACAACTTTATTATTGATTTTAAAAGTAACAGCAAACAGATAAGCCCGTATAATATTAATACTTTCACCTTGGGTAGGGTGAAAGCTTTTCAAAAAGATTAACAAAACAAATTACTTTGAAACATGTATGCAAGAGGAAACATCAATGGTGATCCAATTTTGAACCCTAACTCTGTGTGTCACATAATTCGGCATTTCTGGCTCTGCTTCATCTTCCACAATGGCATTAATCCCGGAAACACTTGGATGAAGATAAACCCCGCTACAGAAGATATCTTGATACTTTCCTACAGCAGCCTTCGACTTCATGATCTTTCCTTTGTCATTCTTCATAGAGAACCCCAAGCCAGCTCTGTTCTTGTTTACAGGTGGATCCACAATCTGTCCCCATACTTCACTATAACCATTTCGCACAACCTGTTGCGCATCCTTAAGCGAAACCATGGAATTCTCATTTCCCCTTATGTTATCAATGGATAAAGCTTGGAACTGAGTTCCAATAGCAACTTCATCCGCCTCCACAATGCTGAAAGAGGACAAGTGAGATACCAATAATGCATGTTCTCCATTTATAATTACCACTTTTCCTTCACGTACAAACTTCATCTTTTGGTGTAAATTTGAAGTGGCAGTCCATGCCTCATGTATCCACGGTCGTCCCAGCAAGCAACTATAAGCGGGTACAATATCCATGACCTGGAAAGTAATCTGAAATAAATGTGGTCCTATATGAATAGGCAAGTCCACTTCACCAATAACAGATTTCCTTGATCCATCAAACGCTTTCACAATAATGCCACTTGGGCGGATGGGCGTTCCTTGATATTTCAACTTCATAACTGTACTCCTTGGTATAACGTTCAAAGCGGATCCATTATCAATCAGCACATTGGATAGTGAATCATTCTTGCAATTCATGGAGATGTGGAGGGCCAGGTTGTGATTCCTTCCTTCATCTGACAATTCATCATCGCAGAAACTCAGGTTATTACATGATGTAATATTCCCCACTACACTGCCGAATTGGTCTACAAGCATGTCACTTTCCATAAAATCTTGGTCCAATACCCTCATCAAAGATTCTATGTGAGCAGAGGAGTTTATCAATAAAGCCAAGATAGATATTTTTGAAGGAGTTTGCAGTAGCTGCTTTACAATTATGTAGTCGCTCATCTTAATTATCTTCAAAATATCATCCACATCCTTTTCTAGCGTGGCTCCACTAGATTCACCCACTGCCTTCTTGGGTTCAACATTTTCAACAATTTTCTTTCCAACACTAACATCTCCATGAACAACTACTGCAAATATACGACCGCTGCGGGTCACTCCGCTAGTCTCGACAATATTTCCAACATCAGGCATAGGCTGGATAGGAACTTCCACACCATCCTCTAAGATTGTAGCATTGTATTTGTAGGGTACAACCATATCTGACTTGTAGGGGACAGGACCCGACAAACTAATCACCAATGGAGTAATAGTCGGCTTGCTATGATACTCAACTTCAAAATGGGCGGGTGCACCAAAACAAGGCACAATGACGTTTACCCCTTCTTCAACACAATTAGTCATTATGGAGTCATCTCTGGAAAACAAATCCTCATATGAGGAGAAATACTCATCTGCAGAGGCATACTCATCATCCGACTCTTCTTCAGCCAAACAAACCTTAATCATATCAACTTCAAGATAATCATCCCTTTGACATGTAACCTTGATGGTTCCATTATCCAACAACAACTGAACACCTTTCCTCATTATTGAACATCCTCGAGAGTCTAGGCAGCAAATTCGGCAAGATCCATACTGATGTTCCACCTGACCAGCCATGTGGTAGAAAGTAGCATGCAATTGTACAAGATCCTTATTCATATACTCCACATCAAAAATTCTAAACTCTCCAGGATATCCAGAAACCATGTTCACTTCCTCTTCATACTCTGCCCTAGGCCTGATTATGTGGATGACACCCTCATCCATCATCTCCTACAAATCATCCTTTATCTTATCGTAACCCTGTATGTCTGTACTGCAAATAGCACAACTGGCATGGTCATGCGTATAGTAGCTAAATTCACAGAGGTCTGCATGAATTTTCACCAAATCTCCCTTAACCAGATTAACATTAAAAATTCGGAAGTCACCAGGATAACCGACCACCATATTCACAATGTTTGCTCCTCCATGCTTGGGTAGAGGATTGTCTTTCACGTTAGGGCCCACATCTTTTAAAGATAGAATACCGGACTTCACTAATTTCTGTACCTCAGTATTTAAAGGATAGCAATTCTCAACATTATGCCCTAGTGCTCCCTGATGGAAAGCACATGTTTAGTCTGCTTTGTAATACCAAGGCAACAACGATGGTACAACGGGAGGTCATTGGGTCTGAACCAACTTCTTCTGAATTAACGTCGGGAGTAACTCTGTATAACTCATAGGGATAAGGTCATAACTCTCCCTTCTCTGATTATACCCTTGATTCCCCTGCTGGGATGATCTCTGATAAGCAACAGTGGTTGAAGCTACACCAACAACTGGAGTAACTGAGGCGACTTGCTGATGACGCTGATAATTTCTTCTAGGAGGATTAAATATCCTTTCTTGCATGACAATATTTGTATCTCCTTCCTTCTTCTTTGTAAATCCATAAGATGGCTTCTTTGCACTTCTAGAACTTTCACTCTTTGTTAAACGACCCTCTCTTATAGCCTCTTCTAAGCGGATACCCATGCCTACCATTTCAGTAAAGTCACTTGGCGCACTTGCTACCATCCTTTCATAGTAGAAAGCACCCAGAGTCTTTAAGAAAATCTTAGTCATCTCCTTCTCTTCCATGGGAGGAATCACTTGGGCGGCTACCTCACGCCATCTCTGTGCATACTCTTTGAATGATTCCCTGTCTTTCTGAACCATGGCCCTGAGTTGATCACGGTCCGGTGCCATGTCCATGTTGTATTTTTATTGTCTGATAAATGCTTCTCCCAAGTCATTGAAAGTATGGATATTGACATTATCCAAACTCATATACCACTTCAGCGTAGCACCGGTCAAACTATCCTAAAAAAGTGAATCAGCGGACGTTGATCATCAGTATGGGTAGACATTCTCCTTACATACATCATCAGATGAGCACGAGGGCACGTGTTGTCCTTGTACTTTTCAAACTCCAGGACCTTAAACTTTGCAGGTATCTTAACATTCGGTACCAAGCATAAATCATTCACATTCTTCCTGAACAATTCCTTTCTCCCGAGGGTGTTCATCTCCCTCTACATCTTGTCAATCTGCTCTTGAAAATCATCCATTCTATCATAAAGACCCAAGTCTTCACTTGGTGGAGGAAAAGGATGACACATATCATCATTAGCAAATGGAACCATATTCACCGAAGGAGGTGCAGCAGGAACAATATGCACCATAGGAGGTGCAGGAGTAACAGTAGTCTGAACAACTGGAGCTTCTTGAGGACCAATATTGAAACCTTCAGGTACAAAGTTCTCTGGCATTCCCCATGGATAACCTTGAGGCATGAGATTTTGAACAACAGCCGGGGTAGCAAACACAGGAACAGTCGGAGTTTCAGTAGTAGCCCTTGTTGGTTGAGGTTGAACACTCGGTGGCTGATTCTGAGCAGCCACCAGAGATTCCATCAGAGCAATAAGATTGTCCATACCGGCCTTCAAAGCAGAAACCTCCTCGTGCAGCTCACAATTCTCTTGTTCTAAGTTGTCCACCTTCCTTCTGAAATTAGCTCGAGTTTTATAGTGGTGAGTCAACTTGCTGAACGAAGTAAAGAAGCTTGGTAAGACACCTGGATATGCATAACAAATGCAATAAATATGTGCAATATGATGCATGATATATGGTGCACATGATTTACTATTATTATTAATATTTCAAGGGACTTAAAGATTTATAGACACTTTGCAAATATCAAAGTAATAACAAATTTGAAATACTAAAAAAAAAATTATTATAATAACTTCAAAATAGGTTACAAGTTTCAGCAATCCCAAGTACAAGATGAAAATAAAGTCTAAAACCCTAGGAAGTAAAGCTGATGGAGATCACTCTATACGTTGTCACTTCCCTGTAAGCCTGGTAATTTGAGCCTTCAACCTCTGGTTTTCTTTAGCATATCTGGTGGCAACTTCCTTCCAATCAACCTGAACTAGGAAGCGAGCAACTATCAACTGACTGAGGTTTAGGAGAAAATAAATCCCCTTGCCTTTCCATCATCTCTACAGCCCGACTCTCAAGGATCTCAATCATGTCGTCTCTCTCCTTCAAGTCTGCTCTATAGGAAATCTCTAAATATTGGCACTTATTCTTCCAAGCATCCTTTTCTTGCTGCATCCTGACCAAATAAAGTTGTATCTCTTCCACGTCATCCAATAAGGGAGGAGTGGTCTTCACAAAAAAATCAGGCATAGGTGTTTCACGGGAATATATAATCTTCAACTAAATAGCTCTCGTTTGGACCCACTGAAGATAAGGCTCCAAAGAAATAACCCCCTAGGTCCCAAGTCTTTCCTACTCTTCCTATGAATGTGACGCCAAGGCTTCGCAATCTGCTCCCTTGCTTCCCTGTGATCTTCTCCCTCCTTCAGAAAGAAACTGCTCAAATGAATACTATTTGGTTTATCCCTCATTGGATAACCAAGTTGTCATCGTGCAAGAACATGGTTATAGTTAATTCCTCCCTTTGTACCAAGAAGAGATATATTGGGGAAACTACCATAACTGTCGACAATCTCTACATCCTGGTAAGCTCGATGATACCAATAAATATCTGAGTGAGTAAGTTCCATGATCTTAGGAGCCCAACGAGGTTCCTTCCTGACATCCCATAAAGCATCAAACTGTGGCATATGAGAGATAAACCACCGGTACAACAGAGGCATGCAACAGACAATCATTCCCCCATGATAAGAATTTCGAAGATGAATAGAGTAATAAGCATCACCCAACAATGTAGGAACTGGGTTTCCAATCATGAAGATCCTGATAGAATTAACTTCAACAAACTTATCCACATTAGGAAATAAGAACAACCTGTAAGCAAGTAGAGCAAAGATGGCCTCAAAAGCAACTGTACTCTTCATCCTAGCAAAGTAACGAGCTTTATCTAATAAAAACTGAGCTGGTAATCCTCTAATACCTCCTTTAGTAGTCATATGGGCTTTAACCTCAGACTTTCCCAGATGGACCAAAGCAGCAATCTCATGTGGTTTTGGCTCACCCTCTAAATCGGTAAAAGGAATACGATCGGTAATGGGTAAATCTAACAAATAAGAATACTCCTCCATTATAGGAATCAACTGATAGTCGGGGAAAGTAAAGCAATGATACATCAGATCATAGAACTGGACCAAGGTCGAGAGAAAACCCTCCTTCATCCTAAGATTCATGAGAGGAATGATGGATCCATACTTCTTCCAAAAATCTGCAGAACACCCAATCTCGGGAATTAGACTGATTAACTCATCTATCTTGGGATCCTTGAAATTGTATTTTCCGGTCTTTCTTTTTCCAGAATCCATGGTCAAAAAGTACCTGAGATATTCACAAATGCTCAACTTTTAAGTCCCTTGAAATAAATTTTCTTCAAAAGATACTTATGAGTGCATGGATGCATGATGCAACAATCATACACAAGATCACACATATAGGTTTCATAGGTTCAACGTCACGAGCATGAGTTCGAAGGTACTACCCATAAGGTATGGTCTAAAAGTTATCACCTGCCGAACAAGGTTCTAGAGGTTCCCAGAGTCTACATCCTTCCTTCGGATATTACCAACTTCCCGATTAACTCGGTAATTAGTAATATTCTCAAGGAAAACTCGTCCGAGCGTAGTATCGCATGACAACTATTTCCAGATTACTCTGTCATAGCTTCCGCACTACACCTAAAAGGCCAAGATGGGTTAGGTATTCTACAGTCCTCATCTTCAGCAGGCTCCCAGGTCGAAAGCAGTACGTCTTCCCGATTACTCGGTAAATGAAACTACAATTAAAGAGGCCTCCACTGAGTGGGGGATCCCATGCCTCCTTTTTTGGGATTAATTCCTTAAAGTTAACATGACTATACCGCCTGTCCTGTCTTAAAGTTTCCCCAAGTCCGGGTATAGGACCTATGAGTAATCACCAAGCACTCTAGAAACCAGGAAAATCCAAATAAACATATATACAACATATAATATATAACAAATAATAGAACATATACAGATATAAACAAAGATAGGTTCAACCCACTTAGGGATGGACGGGCAAGAGGTCAATATTTTCCAAGTGAAGTCGCCATTTTTTTTGTAGCGATAGAAATGTTTAAGACCAAGCCATTGGATTGACTAAACTTATACATATCAAAATAAAAATTTCCACCGCGCTTTATTGTTTCCAAAGGAATAGGAAAAGAGTGAGTAACCCAAAAAGAAGGGGAAACATTCAAGGTAAGGGGGTTGGTTATGCAAAGGGAAGGTATTAGCACCCTAAACATCTACGGTACTCCGTAGGAACCTCTTTGTAAAATATATATATTTTGGCTATAAAATGTTGTATAAGAATAGATGGTGGAGGTGAGAAAAGAAATATATTTTTATGATTTTTTGCACCCGCCGCGGTTGCGAACCTTTAGTGCCTACGTACCACCTTTCGTGCAATAGGGATCAGGGTACACGTAGTTCCTCTTTTAAATTTTTTAAAACAAAGTGTGTTGATTGATTTTATGAGATAAGACACCATCATCATTGTCCGTGTGGAAAACATACTTACTACCCACAATCATGAGAAAGGAGAATTAGCATCATCTCAAAGTGGAGGATATGGCTTGGATTTTAAAATCAACAATGCCTCACTCAACACCCAAGTGTAAAATATCTCTCTTCACTATATATTGTAGAAGTATAGTTGTTTGCATCACTACAAGGATTGACAAGAGTCTAATCTTTTGAGAAAGGTTTTAAAATAAAAAACCAAAGTGGCAAAAATGGTTTGAAATGAGATTGATTAACTTTTAGTCTTCTCACAAAAAATGTCAAGGTATTATCAAGTTG
The DNA here is from genome assembly GCA_948472305.1 of Vicia faba. Lineage (NCBI taxonomy): Eukaryota > Viridiplantae > Streptophyta > Magnoliopsida > Fabales > Fabaceae > Vicia > Vicia faba. Next base: position 843,798,734 of record OX451737.1, read on the forward strand.
ATTGAATTTTATTTATGAAATGGTTTTGAAAATTCATGGACATAAGCCCAAGTTTATTATGAAATTGATTCAAGTTTAGAAACAAGAAGGGTTTTCAAAAGGAGGGAGGAGATTTTTGAAATTAAAGAATATGGGAGGAGAAGAAAGAACTATCCTAAAGCATAAGGTAAAAGTTAGGGAGAAGAACCATCTAACCAACAAGAAGCCAATACATGACATTATGAGTCAAGATAGAATTTCCATTCTTTGGATTGAAACCAAACAAGCAAATATACTAGACCTCTTGAGAACCAAACTTCAAATGTATTAAGTCTTCACAAAAATTGGGGAGAGTAACGGTTGTATACGGGTGAATTCCGGATTAAAAACAAAGAATGTAATCACAAATACCTGCACACAAAACAAACAAATAACCCAATGTCTTGAGGTAAACTCCATACAAAATATCAATTAAGGCCACAAGGTCTCTAACATAAGCCAAGGTTTCCAATCCTAAGTCCAAAAAGTCCAATGCTCCATAATGCCAAGGATAGTAACCAAATAGTCCAAGTATCATTAAAGGTTTTTATGGTTCATGTTGATTATTAGGTGTCTTAGAATAGAAAATAAAAGCTCAAGTGAGCAAAATAAAAATGGCATGAAATGTAATGCTTAAAGTAAATGGTCCATAAAGCATAAAAAATAAAAGCATAAAGTAAAAACAATTTAATAATTAGTGGTTAGTTGGATGACCATCTTGAAACTTACATTTGGAATTCATTAGAGGATTGGTAGAACCAAATCCTCCATACAACAAGTTGCATTTTCTTTTTGTCAAGTATATCATCCATTTGGAATCCTCAAAAGTACCATTTAATGATCAATGATGTTTAAGTGATCCGCGTTGACCAAAAGTGTTGTAGATCCATTAGAGGATTGGTAGAACCAAAGCCTCCACACAATGGATCTCAAGGTTATTGGATCAAAGAGATCAAATTAACATACTTGGGCTTGCAAACATGAGTTTGGACCACAAATGATCATTTATTCGAATCGGAACAAAATTTAGTGCTATGTTAAGCAATTGTAAGTGGACTTATGTAGAAGTCACACCTATTTTGAGGCTGGTCAATAGAAATCTATGCACCATTTGTTTTGAGACATGATATAGAGATCATGCTCCAATAACACTTAATGCAATAAGAAAGGGGTGAGATGAAGAGGGGTGAGAAAGAATATAAACCACATTTGAATTAAATTTTAATTAAACTATTATTAAAATCATTCATCCATTTTTATGGAGTTAGACTCAACACCATGAATTCAATGATGTTAACAAAGTTCATAATCAAACATTCAACCCAAGATCAGCCAGAAAATAATCAAAAAATAAAATTGCATTTAATATATACGTTAAAAAAGATTTTAAAATGTTTTAAAATAGAAATAAAAAAAGAAAAATATCAACTTTGTTCAAATTAATCAAGAAATAAAAAGTATGACCATAGAAAAAATAGGAAAGAACTCAAATATTTTTACAAATTTTTTGGTGATATTTTTAAAGTGAGAAACTATTTTTAAAAATTAAAAGAAATAGGTAAAATAAACCAAAAATGATAAAAAAAATAACAAAGTCAGAAATAAAAAATAAATGAGGTCACCAATATTTGTCACAATATCATTGGATCATTCTATAATTTTTTCAGAATTTAAAAATGCATAAAAGTATTTTTTTTTAACATTTAAAATAATTCAAATAAAGTGAAAATTTATAAAAAATATCAAAACACAAAATCAAATTGTGAAAAATTAAAAATCAGAAAGAGAAAAATCAAAAATATTTTTCATAATTTTTTCAGATTTTTTGGACTAAAAATGAATTTTCTATGATTTTTTAAATTTAAAACAATTAAATATAAAAATCAAAAAAGAAAAATAAAGTCAAAAATATATGGACCATTGGATGAGAGTCAAAACGCGTTAGTAATCAAATCCAAGGGATCTGGCGCATTGTGCATATCATGGTCATTAGTGAATAAAGCACTGCATCATTAATTAAATCAGATTTAAAAAAAAAACAGATGGCGCACCTTCATTGGTTGGAAGATGACACGTTGGTCATCTTCAACCTCCAGCCAACGTGAATTGCAGGTCTCTCAAACTGTAAAATTAGAAGCTCGGACATATGCTATTCGCTTCGTCTCTTCAAGACGAATTCAACCACACCTTCGCGACAAATTTATATAAACTGTAGCTCAAGCAATTTAGAAGGAAAGTTTTGAAAAGGGATTTGAAATTTCATGGTCAAAACGTGTTTCCAGATAAAAGTAAGTGTTGCGACTAGAATGAGGGCAATGAGAGCATCACAATGATATCAAAATTTTGAAGAATTGATGGAGAAATCTACCTATTGAAGTTGAGTTGCAGAGCTCTGAAATTGGACTTCTATGGAGCAATATAGGGCATGATTCTTGAAGGTAATTGTATATTTAGCTTCAGGGAAGATCAAGGAAGGTAAATTGATAGAAAAATTGGATTATAAAAGGCTTGAACACTGATTTCAAAGTTACAGAAATTTGAGTTATGGAAGAAGTTTGGCAGGGTGATTTTGGCTATCCAAGCTTGAGGAAATGAATGGGGAATGACCCTCTATTTATAGGAGAATGAATGGGATCCTCAAGCGTGTGAAATGATGAAGTTTGGAGGGAAATCGTGGGGGGGGGGGGGTCTGCAGCATGAACAAAGTGTGACTTGTTTAGCATCAAAACTCAGCCAAATTGTGCGTTTCATTATGCTAAACACCTTTGGAAAGTTGCTAAACATGATTAGATGCAAAAACGCATGGAAAACTTATGATTAGAAGCCAAAACAAAGATTTCAAAATCTGACTTGTGATTAAACTTCAGTTTCAAGCTACCAATTTCAAAACAATGGCATTTTAAGCTCAAGGGGTCTTAGGACATGATTATTGATGCTTTAGAAAGATGAGGTTACAAGCTTTGCAATGGAAAAAGAATGGAATAAAATGGATGCTTAAGCTGAAAGTTGCATTGAGTCAAAGTTGGAGAAACAAGGTTGACTTTCCATACTTAGAAATATTTCAAATTTTTCTTCAAAAGTGACCTATAATGTTTTGCCTCCAAACATGGCCTTCCACTTAGAAATTGCTCTTGACCAAAAAAGATGGCATGAAATAGACCTCTTGAATGACATTTTGAGACTGGAACCATTCAAAATATCCAAAATTGAGAGAGTTATGAATTGATGAAGTTGGCAAAATATCATGAAATGACTTATAATCTTTTACTTCTTTAGGGCATCTTCCATCCACTTTCTCACTTTACACATAAAAGAAGGAATAAATTTCACATCCTCAAAATCATTGTGGAAAAAGAGTAGGCTCAAGGTGATAAAAATTGACCAAGTTATGATCATTTGAAGTCACACATGAGAAAATGAGGGTTCATCTGGGGGACTTGTAATCTTTCTTCATCATCAAGTTTCTTCCGCATGAAAACTCCTTGAAACTTTTGAACTGATTTATTGATAACCATTTGAAGAGAAGGTTGTCTTTGGAATCACTCAAAAATACCAAAAGATGAGCAAGATATACTTTTTTGAAGTTCAAAACCCTAGTTCCTAGATCAAGAAAATGCTTTGAGGAACTTTGACAATTTTGAACAACCTTCTTGTACCAACACTCTTGCTTTGTAAATATAAGTTGTTAAGGATGATAATGATGACTTATAGCAACCAAAACCACTTCCATATCTTGAGAATTGAGAGAAATATGTACTTGTGACCAATAGGAGACATTATCCAACCATGATAACTTCTCCAATCAACCCCTTGTACTTTTGAATCAATTTGATAACTTGGAAATGTAGTGAACCAAAATAAACCTTACCATGCCATCCCTTCCAAAACAACTTCAATGGTTAGGTTTGAATTTCTCAAGCTTTATTGAATAGGGCATGGAAATAAACTCATGAACCCATGGATCAACTTGCTAAGCCACATTGCCTTTACCTACATTATCAACAAGTAAGACAAACCAACATTGCATTTTATTAATTAGAAGGAAAATCAACACAAAATATTCATGATCACAAAATAAAACAGGTCAAGGTGCTTGGTGATTCCTCAAAGAGAAAATCTAAAGATAGGGAGAAGAACCACAAGCCCTAATGTGATCTTGTTGTGATTGAATCAAAATGGTATGATGAAGGGATCTTAGAGGCAAAAATTGGGGTACAACAACACGTGTTTGATAAATTTGTCCCCAAAACTCCTTTGTTGATCATACAGGATACCATGTCCTGAATAATGTCCTAACATCTAGTTAGACATTGTCTTCTTATGCTTGCATATTGACTAACACATCTTAAACCACACTGTCTTTTACTAGATTATAAGTGTTCTCCTTTCACTTAGACTTAGTGACACAAAACACGATATCAGAATATCACATCTTGTGACATCTCTCAATAAAGACCCTTAGAGATTCCTTCACAAAATCTGTAGAGAAAAATAAATTCTCCCAGAATCAAACATTAAACACTCAAGAGATATGTGAACTTCTGATAGTTCATCCAACTTCACATGGCTAGAATCAACCATGCCTTGCCAAGATCACCAAAAACTTCATAATGTCACAACATGTCGTCTGACATCACACCCTCATAAGAGGCATAAGAAAAAAACCTTATCAAAACTCTCTGCTCTTACATTCACTAGTAGTTATTGATACTAGGGAAGTATTCAACAAAGTAGTCATGCATTCACCAAGCATACTACTGTAGATAGGATTAGACTCTCCACAATCTAATACACATAGTCAGAAATGCCACTTCTAACAATAATGCTTGAGCATCCAACTCCACATGCACAATCCCAAGCAGTAAAAATAAAACAGCCATCAATAATCATGATGTTACAACATCATTTAGGACAATGACTTCTTAATATAGAACCCAAACCATTCTGTTGTACCTCAGAATTCGCCCTCTCATTTCTCAAGGGATCATCCTGGACCCTTAGGATTGCTTCTGTCAAGTTTCAAGTCTCAGATTACAATTTTCCAAGAAAGTCATTCACAAGGGCAAAATGGTCAAATGCACACTAAAAAGTCAAACTTTGACTTTTTGGTCAAAATCAAGTTTCAAAAATCAAATTTCATCAAGACATGAAGTTGGTTCGTCAAGAAATCAAAAGTCAAAGATTACTTTGAAAAGTCAAATTTCTAAACACCTAGAAAATTTTCTAAGTGTTAAGAAAATATGATAATTACATAACTTTGGGCCATATTTTCATCATGATGCAAGATGATTCAATCAGAACTTCTGACATGAAAGTTATAGATATCAATGAGATCTAAAACATTGTTGAACATAACTTCTCCTATAAATGTTGGGATTTCAAGTTATAAATCCTTGAAGACACGTCCATGAAGCTAAAACACTTAGTAAATTCTAGGCATTTTAAGTCAGAATTTAGACAAAACTTCTAGGCCAGTTTTCACACAAGTACAATCAGAATTTGAAAAAGTGATTCAAAAAGGGATGCCAGAACATGTTACAAGCTTTCTAGATAATTCCTTCAGATCATGATGGAGCAGGGAGAATCGAAGGTCAGAAGTTTGCTTCGTCCAGAACATGACCCTTCAAATCTCACTCTTCAACATACAGAAGCTCTACTCTTCGATCAGAACATGACCCTTCGAATCTCACTCTTCAACATACAAAATCTCTACTCTTTGATTAGAACACGACCCTTCGAATCTCACTCTTCAACATACATAAGCTCTACTCTTTGATCAGAACATGACCCTTCGAATCTCATTCTTCAACGTATGGAAGTTATGTTCTTCAATGAGAACATGACCCTTCGAATCTCACTTTTCAACATGTAGAAGCTCTACTCTTCGATTTAAACTTTGATTCCCTTCGAATCAACATCTTTCGAACCCAACTCTGGGCCCTTCGAAGCAAGTTTTGTTTAAAGAACTTTGAGCAAATCTCATAGCCTTACCCTATTTGTCAGGATATGTTACTTCCAAATCTTTATATGATCAGAGGTTTGTACAAAGGTTAGAAGCTTTTTCTATTGGATAAAACTATTCTTGGTTAAAATAGCAAAGGCTACGTACCCTTTTTTCATAGAGAGTACTTTTATCACAAAAGCAGCTTCCAACCTGATTCATATCTGAACGAAAAGCTGAGCTAGAATCACAAGTCCAATCTCCTGCCAGCAGGCTCCCACTTGTACTAGAAACGTGGGAATAACGAAAAGGGACTGACTTGTTTCACCCTTAACCAAAACATGAGCAATATATACCTTTTTGAAGTTCAAAACCCTAGTTTGTAGATCAAGAAAATGCTTTGAGGAACTTTTACAATTTTGAACAACCTTCTTGTACCAACACTCTTGCTTTGTAAATATAAGTTGTTAAGGATGATAATAAGGACTTATAGCAACCAAAACCACTTCCATATCTTGATAATTGAGAGAAATATGCACTTGTGACCAATAAGAACAAGACCTTGTCCAACCATGACAACTTCTTCAATCAACCCCTTGTACTTTTGAATCAATTTGATAACTTGGAAATGTAGTGAACCAAAATAAACCTTGCCATGCCATCCCTTCCAAAACAACTTTAATGGTTAGGTTTAAATTTCTCAAGCTTTATTGACTAGGGCATGGAAATAAACTCATGAACCCATGGATCAACTTGCTAAGCCACATTGCCTTTACCTACATTATCAACAAGTAAGACAAACCAACATTGCATTTTATTAATTAGAAGGAAAATTAAGACAAAATATTCATGATCACAAAAGAAAACAGGTCAAGGTGCTTGGTGATTCCTCAAAGAGCAAAGCTAAAGATAGGGAGAAGAACCATAAGCCCTAATGTAATTTTGTCGTGATTGAATCAAAATGGTATGATGAAGGGATCTTATGGGAAAAAATTAGGGTACAACAACACGTGTTTGATAAATCTATCCCCAAAACTCCTTTGTTGATCATACAAGATACCATGTCCTGAATAATGTCCTAACATCTAGTTAGACATTGTCTTCTTATGCTTGCATATTGACCAACACATCTTAAACCACATTGTCTTTTACTAGATTATAAGTGTTCTCCTTTCACTTAGACTTAGTGACACAAAACACGATATCAGAATATCACATTTGTGACATCTCTCAATATAGACCCTTAGAGAGTCCTTCACAAAATTTGTAGAGAAAAATAAATTCTCCCAGAATCAAACATTAAACACTTAAAAGATATGTGAACTTCTGATAGTTCATCCAGCTTCACATGGCTAGAATCAACCATGCCTTGCCAAGATCACCAAAAACTTCATAATGTCATAACATGTCGTCTGATCACACCCTCATAAGAGGCATAAGAAAAAAACCTTATCAAAACTCTCTGCTCTTACATTCACTAGTAGTTGTTGATACTAGGGAAGTATTCAACAAAGTAGTCATGCATTCACCAGGAATACTACTGTAGATAGAATTAGACTCTCCACAATCTAATACACATAGTAAGAAATGCCACTTCTAACAATAATGCTTGAGCATCCAACTCCACATGCACAATCCCAAGCAGTAAAAACAAAACAGCCATCAATAATCATGATGTTACAACATCATTTAGGACACTGACTTCTTAACATAGAACCCAAACCATTCTGTTGTACCTCAGAATTCGCCCTCTCATTTCTCAAGGGATCATCCTGGACCCTTAGGATTACTTCTGTCAAGTTTCAAGTCTCAGATTACAATTTTCCAAGAAAGTCATTCACAAGGGCAAAATGGTCAAATGCACACTAAAAAGTCAAACTTTGACTTTTTGGTCAAAATCAAGTTTCAAAAATCAAATTTCATCAAGACATGAAGTTGGTTCGTCAAGAAATCAAAAGTCAAAGATTACTTTGAAAAGTCAAATTTCTAAACACTTAGAAAATTTTCTAAGTGTTAAGAAAATATGATAATTACATAACTTTGGGCCAGATTTTTATCATGATGCAAGATGATTCAATCAGAACTTCTGACATGAAAGTTATAGATATCAATGAGATCTAAAACATTGTTGAACAAAACTTCTCCTAGAAATGCTGGGATTTCAAGTTATAAATCCTTGAAGACACGTCCATGAAGCTAAAACACTTAGTAAATTCTGGGCATTTTAAGTCAGAATTTAGACAGAACTTCTGGGCCAGTTTTCACACAAGTACAATCAGAATTTGAAAAAGTGATTCAAAAAGGGATGGTAGAACGTGTTATAATCTTTCTAGATAATTCCTTCAGATCATGCTGGAGCAGGGAGAATCGAAGGTCAGAAGTTTGCTTCATCCGGAACATGACCCTTCGAATCTCACTCTTCAACATATAAAAGCTCTATTCTTCGATCAGAACATGACCCTTCGAATCTCACTCTTCAACATACAGAATCTCTACTCTTGGATTAGAACATGACCCTTCGAATCTCACTCTTTAACATACAGAAGATCTACTCTTTGATCAGAACATAACCCTTCGAATCTCATTCTTTAACGTATGGAAGTTATGTTCTTCAATGAGAACATGACCCTTCGAATCTCACTCTTCAACATGTAGAAGCTCTACTCTTCGATTGGAACTTTGATTCCCTTCGAATCAACATCTTTCAAACCCAACTCTGGGCCCTTCGAAGCAAGTTTTGTTTAAAGAACTTTGAGCAAATCTCATAGCCTTACCCTATTTGTTAGGCTATGTTACTTCCAAATCTTTATATGATTAGAGGTTTGTACAAAGGTTAGAAGCTTTTTCTATTGGATAAAACTATTCTTGGTTAAAATAGCAAAGGGTACATACCCTTTTTTCATAGAGAGTACTTTTATCACAAAATCAGCTTCCAACCTGATTCATATCTGAACGAAAAGCAGTGCCAGAATCACAAGTACAATCTCCTGCCAGCAGGCTCCCACTTATACTGGAAACGTGGGAACAACAAAAAGGGACTGACTTGTTTCACCCTCACGCTTGTTCTCCTCTTTCGAATCTAGTATCAAAGGCCTAATCTCTGGTCCCTCCCGTCGAATCCAGCAGGAAGAACCTCATGCTTGTTCTCCTCTTTCGAATACAGTATCAATGGCCTAGACTCTGGTCCCTCCCTTCGAATCTAGAAGCATCCAAGATAACCACTTCAAGGTCCAGCACACGCTCCAGCCTCCAGCAAGGTAAGTTGTTCTAAACCTTGAACTTTTCGTTTCTTGAATAACATGAAAATAAACTTTCTTTTCGTTTCAAACATGTACATACCATTGTTCTTCTTTTTGTTTCCATCCTTTTAATATGTTTTCAGAGCTAATCCTTTTTTTTTGCTTCTTGTTTACCTAAACATGCTTTAAGTACTAACCTGATTGTAAGGCAATACTAGCATGGCCTTAGGCCATGTTACTATTCAAGAGTTCAAATGAAAGAGACATGAAACAAGAAGTATGAAACAAAGCCTTTGGCTTCCACCCTGACCTCCAGATCAAAACGAATGAGGCAGCCAGAAAGGCACAACATGCTGACTTCCAGGCCCATATGAAAGGAACTCCCTCACTGCTTTCAACCCCCAGTCGAAGGAGGCAGAAAGGCACAACATGTTGGCCTCCAGGGCCCAATCGAAGGGCATGACTCCACTGACTTCAGACCCCAAATCGAAGGAGGTCAAAGAGTGCAGAACCAAAGGGTTTTCTGCCTGAATCGAAAGACCCATTTTTCTTGCTTTTATTTCATTTTTGCCTTTATATTTTTATGCAATTCAATATGGTTGTAATAGTGTAGGATTTTATCTTTCTGCATTTTATTAATTTTATATGATTGCTAGTAAAATAGGGTATGTATGGCAAGATAAAAAACAACAAGTAGACAACCCCTAATCAAAGACTAAATGCATGCAAATCGAACACACTATTCACACTTGCACCCTTAGGGTAATCTCACTTGTTGCCTCAGAAAAATAGTCATGTCCCTCGAATATGGGCGTTTTAGCAAAGACTCTTGATAAAAGATTGTAGTCCCTCGATGACCCTCAATGTTGCCTTCGGTAAATGATCTAGTCCCTAAACGACATTACTAAAACATCTCATAGGTTGCCTTCTATGACTATACAAACGTCCCACGCTCATCCCTCCACATCCAACGATGGGGATTTCTTACCAAATCAATGGTAAGAGAGAAACATCTAAAGGAGGAGGAAAAGAAAATTTAAGACCTTTTTAGTAGGTAGGTTGCTCCTAGTTGCTCGCTTGCTCACAATAAAAACATTTTATACACATGCACTTTCATTTGGAAACATTTTCAAAAGACAAACACTTTGTATGCATTCTTATAGACACGAGAACCATTACAAAGACACCTTTTCAAAATCACTTTCAAAAACAAATTCCACAAATACTTCTTTGAACTATTTTCCAAATAACACTTTGTACGCGTTCTTATAGAGACGAGAACCATTACAAAGACGTTTCCAAAATACTTTCAAAACCTACACCACAAGCACATTTTCAAACAAAAGCAAGTGATCTAGCAAGAAACTAAGCCCGTAGATAACTCCGGATGAAAAGGGTGCTAATACCTTCCCTTTTCATAACCTACCCCCCGAACTCAAGAAAAAATCTCTAAAGGTCTTTCCTGTTCTTTTCAACCTTTCCTTTTGGATAAAAGAAAAGTCGGTGGCGACTCTTGCTATCCGCAACAATTACGATCAAACGCAAAACAACCAAGTCAGTTCTCCCACCGTGTTACAGAACTGGCGACTCTGTTGGGGAATAGACTTTTAAAAGTGGGGTTACCTTAGGGCTAGATCACCTTTACTTGCTTTCCTTTGTTTGATTTGTTTGCTTTACATTATGGTTCTTTGTTTGGGACTTATTTTGATCCTCTACCCGGATCTTGGGCACCTTTTTAGGTAACTAGCAATAGATTGTGGAAACTGTACGGCGTAGACCGATATGGTTGAAGCAATGGCTATGTTAGTGTGACACATTTGTTCGTACCGGTATCCCTTGTGTTGAATCGAGGAGAATACGGGACCGCTGAGCGGCGTCATGAAGTACTAACTGACCTTAGAACCTTAATTGAACAACTTGGCCATTAGGAAGTAGTGGGGTAGCCAATTTCGATGGAAAGCTGAAATTGGTTAATACTCGATACTACACTCATTGAGATTGGACTTTTGGGATATCTCGGCCGCAAGAAAAGATTGATTATGCTGAGACAATGCCTAAAAGAAAGGTCAGTGATATTTAGATCCCCTAGAACCCGGTTACTTTCTAGGATAAGTTGAGCCAACTAAACTTCAAGAGGGTACTTACCTGTCAAACTCCATGCAAGCCTAAACCTAAGGATTTGTCTGTTTGTGTATATATGACTATTTGTACATAACAATTTGCTTGCTTTGCATACTTGTACATAACATCATGACATCATACCATAGCATTTTCAATAACCATTTCAATGATCTCAAGGGCATATGATGCAGGGTCATGTTGAACCAGACGCCTATCAAGGGGAAAAGGATTCATTCTCTAATCAAACATCGTCAAAGACCAAAGCACAGTAACTTGAGTCAAGGGTTATGACACACTTGACATGGTGAGCTTGATTCTCGTGGAAGGATATCCACCGATACCAGTTCTCCAATTAAAGCTGTTGATCAAAATTCAACTTCTAACATCTTCTTGCGTTTACCCTCCGAGATCCTTGAAAACATGCATCCACATACCATGCATCATATCATGACAGGCTTTTCCCACACATGTCTCTCATCCACTTACTATTTATTTCAGTAGAGATGGCTCTATAACAGACTATCAAAGACATTCAGACTCAAAATGCTCAACTTCAGGAAATGTTTTTGAACCTGTCCAGGGGATAAGAAGAGGTGAAAGCACTCCTCACTAGGGGCATGATCATGGGGAATAGGACAACAAGGATGACCAGTTGGAACGGCTACAAACTGAAATGGCAACAATGAAGATCCAGATGATGGGACAACTGGTGGGCCAGATGGCTCTTATCCAAAACTTAGCTCGGGGACAAGAGGAGCTAAGGACCCTCGTCAACAAACTTCATCAAGACACTTGCAAACGTATGAAGCAAACAATCGAGATTGGGGATCAAGTCATTATTCAGCCTCCCATGAGACCAAAAAATGGTTTGAGGGAGAGCAAACCTTCCCAAATTGCTACCACGTCACGGGCCCAACAACGACCTCGTCAACATTAACGGGAAAATCAGCAAAGGCAAAACAAGCCCGAGAGACAGTTTACTAACATCAACATGCCACTGTCTTAAGCATTGCAATACATGTTGAGGATGAACCTGATTACGTTGATAGGACCTCATCCAAACCCCAATACTGCTTCCCCCCACTATAATTCCAATTCAAGGTGCACCTATCACTCCTACAATTCTGGGCATGACACAAACGATTGTTGGGCATTGAAGTACAAGATTCAAAGTCTGATCGACAGAGGAGTGTTGGAGTTCACACAAGATGGTCAACCAGAGCTCTTCTACCACCCCTCAAGGGCATCCAATTGAAGTGAAGGTCTGGGCGAGGAAATTTTTCTGTTTATTCAAACTTTCAGTTGTAATTTCTTTGTTTGCTTAAACACCTATCTTTATGTCAGACTTTGGTTACTCTCATTAATGCATTAAATATGTTTTTCTTGAATTAATCCATTCATTTTCATTCTATTTAAACTATGCTCCCTTTATAATATTCAATTCTTGTTTCATTAGTTGCAAGCCTTTAGAGGGAGGATGACAAAAATAATGCCATAATCTCATACAGTATGATTTAGGATAGACCTTGATGATGATGTACATACGTTCTTTCAATTCCTAAACACTGGAGTTATAAGGAGGATAATCCCTAGTCAACCCCTTTGAGCCTAAGAAGTAGGAGCTTTCTTTTTTACACAAATTGAAACCTTTAATCAAAACCTGGGGCAGGATAGTCTCTCAGTTAATTCAAATGCACGTTCAGTCGCAAACTTTCACTTCGTATACAACGGATGACATCAAAAGAATTCCTCTGGAATCAAAAGATGGTGATGGTTCCCTACCAAAATAGGCAGTCATTGTCTCTCAAGAGAAAAGTCCATTAAGTCAAAACCTACGAAGGAGACTTAAGAAAAACTAGGGCATCCCGCTGACTGTAATCTCAAAAACAAGAACAGACAGGATAAATCAGGGATAATAAATCAAAAGAGGTCACTACAAATCCTCAACAACATGGAAAATATGGCAAAAATGACTGCCTTCCAACAAACTTAACTTGTCTGAACCATCACTGAAATGTCATTCCAGACTCAATTGGAGTTCAAACGTACAATTAACTGAGTTTAGGACTGAAGAACATCACGAAGAAAGGGAGGCTACAACCCTTCAAAAGTCCTAATTGAAGCACGGGTTAGTTCGAAAGCATATTGTTATAAAAGGTATCCTGACTCCTGTAAGGCTTACTGTAAATCCTGAGTTGAATTTATATTCTTACAAAATTCTATTTACTTTATAAAGAGCATTTTCAAAACTTCAAGACAAGTATAAACTTTGCATTATTTGAATATCATTGTTTGCATATGGCTAATTGTTTGACAACGGAGAAATTCACACGATGAATATCCAGTGAACAAAATCACTTCAAGTGGGAAGAAATTTTCAATAACAAATCTCTTATAAGCAAGGGGGCATGACGTGTCACTATCCTACACATCTGGGGCAGTCCATTCAAGATTCCAAGAAATCTCTCAAGAAATGCTGAATATACCAGGGGAAGGTCTATATCTGAATCACTTCGGGCATTAAACGTGAATTTCAACAAAAGGTTACGTACGGTTAGTCAAACATTTTTCTGGCAATGCTACAACACTTGTTACTTGGGGCAGTGACAAATCCTTCACAAAATCCTTTTCATAGGGTGATCCCCAACCAGAGTTTCAATCTCTTAAAATCTCTCCCCAAATGAGTTAAGCTCAAGAATCCTAGAGGATTTCTGCCAAAAGAAAACACCTCTCTAGCAGATTGGAAACCAGTTTTATCTCCCCAACAAACTACATATTACCTAGCTTGAATTTGCCTCTCAAACTATTACAAATCAAGGAACCACAACCCCTCTTCCTCGGTAGACTCTTCTAAAATCCCCAACAAGTTACTGTGAAGCCTGGACACGACCAGGTATCAGTTCAACTTCATCCTTTCAAGCAAGTTAATGTGAAGCCTGGACACGACCATATATCGGTTTAACTTCATCCTTACAAGCAAGTTACTATGAAGTCTCTAGACACGACCAGATATCAGTTCAACTTTATCCTTTCAAGCAAGTTACTGTGAAGCCTGGACACGACCATATATCAATTCAAGTTCATCCTTTCAAGAAAGTTACCGTGAAGTCTGGATCTGACCATATATCAATTCAACTTCATCCTTTCAAGTAAGTTATTGCGAAGCCTGGAGTTCGACCAGATAACAATTAACTTCATCCACCTCAGAAATTTGCTTTGAAGCCTGGAATCCGACCAGATAGCAGTTTAATGTTAGTAAGTTGTTGCGAAGCCTGGAATCCAACCATATAACAATTTAACTTCACTTTCCCAAGTAATTTTATTCGAAGCCTGGAATAAGACCAGATAACAGTTAATTTAATCTTCCCTAGTAAGTCGCTGCAAAGCCTGGAATAAGACCAGATAACAGTCAACTTCATTATCCTCAACAAATTCCTGCCAATCCTGGATTTCGACCAGATAACAGCTAACTTTCCTTTCTCTTCAGTAAGGAATTACTCCCCAATAGAGCAACTAACAACTAATACTCCTAAACTCTTTTCCCCAAGTAGAAATCAACACCCTCCACAGAATTTTCTTCTCAAGCAAAATCAACATTCCCCAACGAAGTTCTCCTCAAACAACAAAACAGGAATCCCCAGCAGAAACATTCTAAAAAAAAAGGTCTGGAAAGGTGTGCATACCCTTCATCCCCAACGACCGTCCGAGATTCAACTTCCCAAAATTCCCCAACACTTGTCAAGGATTTGTTATTCAAGACAAAATTACATTCCAACAATATTTCATACATCATATTTACATACATGATAAATGCATACAGTATAATCTCATTTATTTTGAGAAACATCATTACGCCATGCATTTCATCCATCATGGCATTGCATACAACTATTTCTTTACCTTTTCAGGAAAAGATCAACAGATAAATGTCATTAATATGTAAATTTCTCTAAGACAAAATCAAGTTTGGATTTCTTCATTACCTTTTGGAGTAGAAATCATTTTAGATTCCTTCGTCATCGGTTGAGGTAGTAATCATCCAAGATTCCTTCATCATCTGTTGAGATTAATACCTAAAACCAGACATGACAACTATCTCAACAACCAGCATTTTCAAGTTCCAAATCAATACCTGTAACAAGCCAGAAAACTATCCGTGGAAGACTGATTGTAGGTTAATACTTGTAACAAGTATGGAAAACTATCTACATAAAGATATTGAAGATTAACACCTGTAACAAGCCAGGAAAACTATCTTTCTTTCTCAGGTCATAGATTAACACCTGAAACCAGGAAGGACAACTATCTCAACGACTAGCATTTTCAAGTTCCAGATTAATACCTGTAACAAGCCAGGAAAACTATCTGTGGATGACTGATTGTAGATTAATACCTGTAACAAGCCAGGAAAACTATCTACATGAAGATATTGAAGATTAACGCCTGTAACAAGCCAGGAAAACTATCTTTCTTTCCCAGGCCAGAGATTAACACCTGAAACCAGACAGGACAACTATCTCAATGACCAGCATTTTCAAGTTCCAGATTAATACCTGTAACAAGCTAGGAAAACTATCCGTGGATGACTGATTATAGATTAATACCTCTAACAAGCCAGGAAAACTATCTACATGAAGAGATTGAATATTAACACCTGTAAGAAGCCAAGAAAACTATCTTTCTCAGGTCAAAGATTAATACCTGAAACCAGATAGGACAACTATCTACACGACTGTGATACAGTGGGAGAACTGACTTGGGATTTTGCGTTTGTGTTCGCAAATGTTTCGATTTAGCAAGAGTCGCCACCGACTTTTTATTTTATCCTAAGGAAAGGTCAAAAAGCACAGGAAAGACCTTTGAGATGTTTTCTTGGGTTCGGGGAGTAGATTATAGAAAGGGAAGGTATTATCACCCTTTCTATCCATGGTTATCCATGGGCTCTTAGTTACTTGCTTAGATCACTTGCTTTGCATTTCTATTGTTTGAAATGGTGCTTTTCAACTGTTTGAAATGGTGCTTTGTGTGTGATTTTGGAAAATGTTTTGAAAAGAGGCCATCGTTGTGGCAACCTTTGTAATGATTCTTGTTTGAATGTATACAAAGGTGTTTTTGTCTTTTGAAAGGTTTTCAATGTTTGAAAGTAGGGTTTTGAAATTGTGTTGTGAAGTGTGTTTTGAAAAGTAGCAAGGATGTTTTTTGCAATCTTGATCAAGTAACTAAGAGCTATCTAACCTATTTACTCAAAGATCTTTTCTTATGTTTTTAACCCTTTTAATAGTGTTGTTTCACCATTGTATTTGATGAACAAACTTGTGTTAGGATGTTAACGGGACAGGCGCGGGTCATCGTATAGACCATGATAGCAATAGTGTCAAGTATCTTTGGAAATTTTCTTGAGGGACTTGATCATTTTGTTTAGGCAACCCAGATAGCGTCATCGAGGGACTATGATCTTTTTGTTTGTTTTTGTTTTTCCAAAGTACTCAACATGCAACCATGACCCATTTTTGAAGGCAACAAGTGGATGAAACCCTAGGAGTGCAAGTGTGCATTGTGTTTGTTTTTCATGCATGTTTATCTTGGATTAGGTCAAACTAATTATTGATTTTATTTGCATACAAACCCTAGGTCTAAGCATGGCATAATTGAAAGCTTTTTAAATGTGCGAGAATTTAAATGATATACTATTACAACATGATATAGGGAGGGGGGTACAAATTTGAATTGGGGATATTTGACAAGAAATTAAACCCTAGATTACTATTACAACCAAATTGAATGTACAAGATACAATATTTAAATGTACAATAATTGAAATAAATACAATAAATAAATGTAAATAACATGTATTATGCCAAAATGTTTTTTAGTATGTAAAAAGTATTTTTCAATGTGAAAAGTAAAATAAAAAGATCAATTTTAATTATTTTTCCTATTTAGGGCAAGAAACCCTAATTCTTAATAATAAATTATTTATTAATTTTATACAAATATATATTAACAAAATAAAATTATATTGTAAAAAATGTTTTTTTTGTGTAAAATATTAATAAAATGAAAATGTGATATTTTTTTTATTTTTTTTAACCTAATTATTTACAAAAATGGATATTTTCAAGAAAATGTTTTTAAATGTGAATAAAAATAATAAATGAAAATAAATATATTTTTACATTATTTTAGGTTTTAATAAAAAAAGAATATAAAGCCTTTAAATATTTTTTATACTAGTAATAATTAGAATAAATTCCAAATAAATATAAAAATTTATGAAAATAATTTTTACGTATTTTTTATGTTAGAAAATAAAATATTAAAATAAAAAATGAAATAAAATGCAAAAAATGACAAATATGCAAGCAAATGGGCCAGGGGGTGCAAACTGAATATGCATGTGTGAAAAGCAAAAGCAACTCAGGCCCAGCCCAAGCAACTTCATCTTCTTCCTCTGTTTCAAACAACACACACGTTCTGTACTTCCAATGCTATCTCCTGATTCTTTGATTTTTTGACAAAACTCATAACATGAACATTGTAGAGAATTAAACAACGAATTCAACCATATAAAAAACTTGGATTAACTCTCAAAGACCAAAGAGAATTTCTCTGGCCCTAATTTCTAACCTAGTTTTTTCAGAAAGTTCATGAGTGAAATTCTCTCAGCACGATTAATGTAAATGAAAACTAAGCATATGTATGGCTTCAGGGCTATGAGTACAACATATTTCATTCACAAACCTAAGCCTAACCATTCCTAAATAGAGAGAGAAGTCCATGAAATACCTGTTTAAGTTGACTTCGAGCTGGACAATGTAGCAACCTTCAATGGTGTTTGAGCTTCTGTTGAGCTTGCCTGAGGTCCAAGGAAGCTTTTCCAATGCTTGGCTTGCTTTGAAACAACTTGAATCGTGCTGTAGAACTCAACCTGCAGAGCTTTGAAATGAAAATGGCAAAGTGTGTTAGAGGTGTTACAGCTTGCAATGGGGGCTTGGGATAGTTCAGGCGAGTTGATTGGAAGGTGTTGGAACTATCTTGGGACAAAACGCACGATGGAATTTTGTTGTGGCTTGCAAAATGCAGAACCTGCCCTGTTTTGAAAAAAAACAGTGGTTTTGAGTATGAGGAGGTTTGAGTGATGAAAGGGTCGTGCTTTAGGCTTGTTGGGATGTATGGAACTTGTTCACAGAGTTCTTGTAAGCTTGTCTTAACAGATATCAGAGGTTGCTTGTGTTTTGCAAGTTTTCTTCTACTTGAAGCAAGAGAATGGAAATGATGTTATAGCCCTGTACCAGCCCTCCTATCATGCTGCATCTTTTGCTCTTGGTTCCTGGAATTGACAGCTTCAATCTTGCTTCAGAGATATGGCCCCATACCTCAAGGATTTTGGTTTAACATAAAGTGCACTTTTACAAAAATGGTATTTTACCTTTTTCCAAATAAGGGTTAATCTTGTATGTAATGTCCAAATGGCCAAGATAACACCTTAATTCAATGGTTAAGCATTAAATTATGAAGTGCAAGTTGGTTTTTAGGCCTGCAAGCTAGCACCAAACATGCTGATTTGAAAATGCAAGTTTGTATGAACATGTATTGGTCATGGACAAAAGTGAGTTTTTGCCAACTTCCAACATTCGATTCTCTCTAACCACAAGGGTGTTTGAGGAGTTCTTTGACAATTTGGAAAGCTTGGAACATGTACTACAATCCATATTTGCAATGAAACTTTAAATTCCAAGTGGAACTATGTGAAAAGTGGCCAAGAAGATGGGTCCAAATCCTGCCTAGATTAGGGCAAATTTTCTCTAAGTTAAAAGTTTTAGACACCCTTGTTCCAAAAATCATAACTTGAGATACAAGATTCTTTTGAGAAAACTTTGTGAATCAAAGTTGTGGAATTTGTGATGGAATAAAACTTTCATGTTTCAAGTTTTGTTTGAACCCATTTTCATCTTGGTGAAAAAATGGGACAAAGTTAGGAAAAAATAAGAAAAGTTTATAACTTAGAAAAATTCTAAGTTATGAAAATTTTCCATTTTAAACCGTAATTTGCATTTTTGGGTTTCTTGGTGAATAAGTTTCATAATTTAAGATGTTTTGATGAAAAGTAACTCTTGGCACTTGATTTTGACCAAAAAGTCAAAGTTTGACTTTTCAGTGTACAGTCAAATTTTGATCAGTTGACTGAAAAATTCATCTGTCAATCCTATGCATTTGAGATCTTTTGAATTTGTTGAATGGGTCAAGACAATGTCATTGAGTTCTTGAGTCCATATGTGAGCTTGGTTTGCCATTGGTTAGGTCAAACAGTCAAAAATTGCCTTTGTGCAGCCAAAACCCTAAAAATGACCATTTTGCCCTTTTGGTGATTTGATCAAATTTCTTGTGGAATTGTGATCCAAATTTGATCAAAGGGTTCATATGAGTTCATAATGTTGATGTGGGTCAAATTTCATGAGGTTTGACTGTCAATTGGCCACAGTTGACTTTTTCCCCAATACAGCTGATTTCTAGGTCAACTGTCCAATTGACTAGGCAAAGATTTGAATCAAGGCTTGAAACTTGGTATGGGCAAACTTGTGAATCCAACATGAAGTATGAAAGTCACTTTGGGCATTGTGGGTCAAAATATCCCTGTGCAAACTCAAACCCTAATTTGGGTTAACAGTGCAAAGAGGGGTCTTGAGCAGAGCAAACCCTAGTTTGATCTTGAGTTCCAAGGGTCTTGTGATGAGAAAATGTTGATGAAACGAGAGGGCAAATTTTAGGGTACAACAATTGCCCCTATTAAATCTTCTTGAACCTGAAGAGTTAGATTGGCAAGTTTGCCTTTCGCGACTCGAAGGTAAAAGAGGATTGGACACTAGAGTGCCCGTAAATTTGCACTCGTCAAAACATAGGTGCGGGAATGGGCTTAAAGATGCCATTTGGAGATGGCAGAATCTTGCTGGAGATGGGCTTAAAGATGCCATCCAAGAACCTTTGTTGAATTGCAATGCTGTAGTCCAAAAGAATGAGTATCAAAATGGTATCCGTGTCTGGAATGCACTTGAACTATAAATGGAGACTGAGTTTGTATGAGCAAAAGAATGGCGTTCGCGTCTGGGGCGTATCTGAGCTGTAACTGTGTTTGAATGTTGAATGAATATCAGAATGACTGCCATGTCTGGAGTGTATCTGTATTGTATCCGGGTAACAGGGAAATATCTGTGTATGGAGCAACTGAGCGCTGGGGATAACCTCTGAATGAGTGACAAAATGGCAATCGCGTCTGGAGTGTATCTGGACTGTATCTGAAGTTGAGATCTGTATGAGTAGTAGAATGACTTCCGTGTCTGGAGTGTATCTGTGACTGTAACTGGGATCTGAATAAGTGACAGAATGACTTCCGTGGCGATTGCACTGGGGGGAATCAAGCTGTTGGTGTAAGGGACATAATGGCATCCGTGTCTGGAGCATATCTGAACTTGAGGTTGATAATTGAATCTGAATGAGAGATAGAATGGCTGCCGTGTCTGGAGCGTATCTAGTCTGTATCGGATTGCTGAGGTCTGAATGAGTAGTAGAATGACCGCCGTGTATGGGGTGTATCTGTACTGTATCTGACTTGAAATTCTGAATGAGTAATAGAAAGACCGCCGTATCTGGGGTGTGTCCATACTGTATCTGAATAATTGTTAACGATAGCCTTTTAATCTTATCCTGAAAAGGATAAAATGTTAGCTAAAACACCAAGTTATGTTGCATGATATGTATGATGCAATGAATTGCGTTTCATCAATGTTTATGATATATGAATGTAATGGTTATGCATGTAAGCTGAGTAGTCGTCTTGCTGAGGAAGATAAATCCTGGTAGCTGGAGATAACAGAATCTTTGACTGCTGCCGGGGAAAATAAATCCATGACCGAAGCTGGGGATTCCAAAAATCTTTTATTACTGAAGATGAGAAATCCTTGCTGATTGCTGACTGCTTGGGGAATAAGGAAAACTTTGAAAATCTCTACTGGGAAGTTAAAACCTGGGAGACTTCTACTGGAGAAATGAGACTGAGAATCTTCAATCTGCTGGGAAATATCTCTGTGGGGAGAATGTTCACTATTCTGGTTCCGCTGGGGATAGGATTTTCAGGGTTTTTGGGCTCCACTGGGGATCTTGAAACTTGACTCTGATGGGAATTTTGAAATTCAACTTAGCTGGGGAATCCAACTTTAAAAAGCATTTGCTCTGCTGAGGATCCTGAATTTTAACTACGTTGGGGAAATATATTCCAAATTTTAACTTTGTTGAGGATCCGAATGATGTATCGTAGGGGATTTCTTCTGAAATGGTATAAAGATATTTTCCTACACCTTCAACCTATCAGTAATCATCTTTTTTCAATTTCGTTTTATTTGTAAGCAGTGATTATATTCAAATGCATATGCCTATTTAACAAAACATTGGACGTTTTCAAATATAACATAAGTGTAAAAAGAAAAGAAAGGCAAGCAAATTTCTGCACTTCGAAGTATATTTGTATTTAACTTTTGTGAGTATCTTTATACAAGGGAGACAGACATCCTAGTAAGAGGATGTTGTCGCAAAAATTGGAAAAAAATTTATACAAAAGAAAGATGGCTATGTGTAACAATTCCATGGGATTCCCATTCTGCTATAGCCTTCACAACTCTGAATATCTTGTCCATTTGTTGCTTTGTTCGCTGATGACTAGGTTGATCAGAAGCTCAGAGCTCGTTGATGAAGAGATTGTTCTTTAAAGTGATCCGACGAGACACAGTCATACGCTTTAATTCCCTAACTTTTGCCTGAATCTCCCTTTCGGGTTTTCGATCCACCGGGAAACCCTTTTTTGCCCAAGTCGCCCTTTCGGGTTTTCAACTTGCCGGGTGTACAGATTTTTGTTTATTTTATCCCTAATTTTTTCCTGAACCGTCCTTTCGGGTTTTCAGTTCATAGGGATGCCCATTTTTGCCCAAGTCGCCCTTTCAGGTTTTCAACTTGTCGGGTTGTTTTATGCGTAGTATCTTTTGACTATGTCTGCGTTCGCAGGGTGTGGCAAATCGTTGCCGTCCATGGTGGTCAAAATCATTGCCCCGCTAGAAAAGATGCTCTTGATCACAAATGGTCCTTCATAAGTAGGAGTCCATTTGCCCCTGGGATCACTTTGCGGCAAGATGATCCGCTTGATTACAAGATCTCCAACTTGATATACTTGACGCCTGACTTTCTTGTTGAAAGCCTTGATCATCCGTTTTTGATACGTCTGACCATGGAAAACAGCAGTAAGTCGCTTCTCTTCGATCAAATTAAGTTGATCAAGCCGAGTCTGAATCCAATCGTCTTCACTCAAACTGGCATCCTTCATAATCCTTAAAGAAGGAATATGAACTTCCATGGGTAGGACAGCCTCCATGCCATACACCAAAGAAAATGGCGTTGCCCCTGTTGAAGTACGTGTCGTGGTACGATATCCATGCAGAGCAAACAATAACATCTCATGCCAGTCTTTGTAGGTAACAGTCATTTTTTGAATGATCTTCTTGATATTTTTATTCGCGGCTTCAACAGCACCGTTCATCTTCGGCCGATAGGGAGATGAATTGTGATGATAAATCTTGAACTGTTCGCATAGAGCGGTGATCATAGTATTGTTCAGATTTGTACCGTTGTCTGTGATGATCCTGTCGGGGACACCATACCGGCATATGAGGTTCTGCTTGATGAAGCGGGCAACCACATTCTTTGTAACAAAGGCAAAGGAAGCTGCTTCGACCCACTTGGTAAAATAATCAATAGCGACCAAGATGAAGCGATGTCCATTGGACGCCGTGGGCTTGATCTCTCCAATCATGTCAATGCCCCACATTGTGAATGGCCAAGGAGCTGTCAGAACGTTGAGAGGAACATGAGGAATATGTACCTTGTCGGCGTAGACTTGGCATTTGTGGCAAGTACGGGAATGTTGATGACAATCAGCTTCCATGGTAGACCAGTAGTAGCCTGCCCTTAGAATCTTCTTAGCCATCGTACGTCCGCTTAAATGGGTGCCAAATGTGCCACTGTGTATCTCAGTCATGATCAACTCTGCTTCATCTTTGTCCATACATCGGAGTAAAACACAATCATGGCTGCGTTTATAAAGGATGCCATTGCTTAGGAAGAACTTGGCAACAAATCTCCTTAAGAACTTTTTGTCATTGACGGAAGCTCCTTCAGGATATTCTCTAGTCTGGAGATACCTTTTAATTTCATGAAACCAGGGTTGTTCCACTACTTCTTCGGTATCAATCTCATGACAGTGCGCAGGTTCGTCCATTCGCTCGATGGTGATTTGGGGAGTCTCGTTATTCCAGTTGAGTTTAAACATGGAAGACATTGTAGCTAGAGCATCTGCTAGCTGATTCTCTTCTCGCGGGAAATGCTCGAAAGTAATCTGCTCGAAATGAGGCAACAAAGTCAGGACATGTTCTTTGTATGGGATAAGATTAGGATGTTTGGTGTCCCACTCTCCTTTGACTTGACTGATAACCAAAGCCGAGTCCCCAAATACGACCAAAGATTTTATTCCCAAGTGTATAGCAGCCTTGAGACCAAAGATGCAAGTTTCATATTCGACCATGTTGTTGGTACAGCTGAAACAAAGTCGGGCAGTGAAGGGTGTATGGCAACCTTTCGGAGAGATGAGTACCGCACCGATACCGTTGCCAAGCGCATTTGAAGCACCATCAAAGTACAGGGTCCATCGGGATCCTTGTTCAGGCCCGTCATACGGTCTGTTACCTTTGATGTTGTCTAATGTCATGATGTCCTCGTCTGGGAAGTCGAATCTCATAGATTGATAATCTTCGACGGCTTGATGAGCTAGATGGTCAGCTAGTACACTCCCTTTTATAGCTTTTTGGGTAGTATACTGAATGTCATACTCGGTCAGGATCATTTTCCATCTAGCAATTCTTCCAGATAAAGTAGGCTTCTCGAAGATGTACTTGATCAGATCCATCTTAGAAATCAGCAAAGTGGTATGAGTCAACATATACTGCCTTAGCTGGCGAGCAACCCATACCAAAGTGCATCAAGTTTTCTCGAGCAGTGAGTAGCCAGTCTCACAGCCGATAAACTTTTTGCTAAGGTAATAAATGGCATGCTCTTTTCGACCAGACTCGTCATGTTGGCCCAGCACGCACCCCATTGAGTTATCCAAAACAGTCAGATACATGATCAACGGTCTTCCTTCGACGAGTGGCATCAGGATAGGAGGTTCTAGTAAGTACTCCTTGATCTTATCAAAAGCAACTTGACAATCATCGTTCCATTCAACTACCTGATCTTTCTTCAACAGTTTGAAAATTGGCTCACAGGTAGATGTCAGGTGAGAGATGAACCTGGCGATATAGTTCAAGCGCCCCAAGAATCCTATAACCTCCTTTTCAGTACGGGGGGGCAGGCATTTCTTGTATAGCCTTTACTTTAGCAGGATCAACCTCAATACCCTTGTTGCTGACAATAAATCCCAGAAGTTTACCAGACCTAACTCCAAAAGTGCACTTGCTTGGATACAGTCTGAGCTTATACTCCTTCAACCTGGCAAACAACTTTTGCAAATGTTCAAGGTGCTCTTCTTCTGTCTGTGATCGAGCTATCATGTCGTCTACGTAAACTTCGATCTCATGATGTATCATATCATGAAACAAAGCTACCATGGCGCGTTGATAGGTTGCCCATGCGTTCTTCAGTCCGAACGACATCACTTTGTAGCAGAAGGTACCCTATTGTGTAACAAAGGTTGTTTTCTCCATGTCCTTGGGGGCCATTTTGATTTGGTTGTATCCCGAGAATCCGTTCATGAAGGAAAAAATCTTGTGTTGAGCTGTGTTGTCAACCAAGATGTCGATATGCGGTAGTGGAAAATCATCTTTAGGGCTGGCCCTGTTCAAATCCCTATAGTCCACACACATTCTAACCTTGCCGTCCTTTTTGGGTACGGGCACAATGTTAGCAACCCATTGTGAATAGGTTGTAACAGCCAGAAAACCAGCGTTGAATTGCTTCATTACTTCAGCCTTAATCTTCTCAGACATGTCAGGCCTCATTCGGCGAACCTTTTGTTTGATCGGTGGAAAGTCTTCTCTTGTGGGGAGACGGTGAACCACGATATCGGTGTCTAGCCCTGGCATGTCTTCATAAGACCAAGCAAAGAATTCAACATATTCGTTCAACAACTTCACTAAGCGCTCCTTGACATTTGGTTCCAGGTTGGCACCCACTTTTACTTCCTTCCGATCCTCTTTTGTCCCCAAGTTGATGGTTTCTAGCAACTCTTCATGAGGCAAGATGGCCCTCTCTTCTTGTTGTAGAAGTCTGGCTAACTCTCCCGGCACTTCACAATCTTCATCAACTTCGTACTCAGCATGATTAACCAAATCTTCAGAGTTATCGAAGGCTAAAGCAGAATAGTCACCCATGGAATCTGGAGCGGATGGGTACCTGCATTTGTGAGTGTGGGTGTGTGTAAGGGATAGCCATCCTTAAACAAACAAAAATGCAAAAGGAAAGAAAATGAACACAATAGTTTATAGATGAAAAACGTCCAATGATTCATTAAAACATGGCATATGATTATGAAGAAAATCAAGCCCTTACAAATGGACCTACATGCCCCGGGCAAGGCATGAGGTGAAAATAGTGTGCAGATTGTTTTAGTTATTACAGACCATAAAAATGGGAAATTGTTCAAAGATAAAATTACTGGTTGATAAAGGTGATAGGAACAAAATCCTTTGCTTCCCAATTGCTCAAACCCCCTTCGACAATCGGAAAAATCCAATCTTCGAAGTGGCTCTCCTCAGCTTCATCTTCTACAGCGTTGATTCCATGGTGAGAAATCTTGACGGGTGTGAAATTCTGGCTGCAGATACTCAATGTCACAGTCAATGTTATGACACCGTATCTGACTTTCTATAAGACAGTAAATACAAAAATAGTAAAGAACACAGTCAATTGTTTACCCAGTTCAGTGTGAAACAACACCTACTCTGGGGGCTACCAAGCCAGGGAGGAAATCCACTATAAGAGATATTAATTCAGGAATAAACCAACCAGTTTATCTCCTTCACTTAAGACCTACCCAATGCAACTTCAATCTAAGTTCAACTTAAACCTGAGTTCCTACTCACTCCCCCTCAATCACAGCAGTGATACTTAAAACAATTGACTAATGAATTAATGAAGACACTCTTCAGAACATACACTTGATTATGCTTCACAGCTTTTTAATCAAGCAACACAAACACTCTTGCTTCACAGCTTTGAGTGATACATAAACCTAACTTGACTTTGCTTCAAAGCTTTAGTCAAGAGACACAAAACACTCTTGCTTCAAAGCTTTGAGTGATACAAAACCCTTACAATTAAAACCTATTCCAAGTCACTTATCACAATGATACTTGCTTGGATTACAGTAGTTAAAACTATACAGCTCCTGATTGATCTTCAGTCAAAAGGATGAATTCCAAACAGCAGTCTTGTTGAATATATAGCAGTTGTTTCTTCAGTTAGGGTTTCCACAAAAAGCTAGGGTTAATTCCGTTTGACCTTAAGACTTGGTCACAAGACTTTATCAACCAGGTTAGGGTTGAGCTAGGTTAACCCAAAGTCCACGTGAGATTCTGTTCTGGAAAGAATGAGTCATCTTCCTGAAAAATCTCAAAATTAACCAAACTGCATAACTGTTAGATCAGAACAGGATGTCTTAACATTTGTTATGACATCAGGATTCCTGTTTACTAATTTTGGTAGAGGGAATAAATGTGATCATTTTGCAAAATGCTCAGATACACACTCATAAGCAGCAGCACCGATATGCCATTATTTTTCTGCAGAGGTACCTAATAAACCAGTACCTAATAAACCAGAATGTTATGACATCAGTCATGACATTCACACACCTGGTTTTACCAAAAATACATGCCAATAACTAAACACCTACAAACTCCCCCTTTGGCAGATTTTTGGCTAAAGCCCCTAAGCAATCAGAGAATAGATAGCAGCAGAATGAATATGACTGCAGAAAAATATAGTGTCTATCAAGTAATTAACCACAGAATATCTCCCCCTCTTTAGCCACAAATGGGCCAAAGATACATGTACTTAAATGTGGTACAGTCATTCCAAATAAAGACAGCAAAAGAAAAACAAACAAAACACTTGCATCAACTGGAACTAGAAGCAAGTTTTCCATCTCCACTGAACTTTAAGCACTGTCATCAGACTCAGAAGGTTCGGGCTTCTTCCTTTTCTTGTGAGCAATATCAGCATTCTTCTCTTTGTCCATGTCAACAACTGGGGCTTTAGCATCCTTATCTTTGTCTGGTGTCTCAACATCCTTAGAGACATCTGGATTTGTTTCAGCATTTGAACTTTCTTGATTTAAAGGAACAGAAATTCCAGGAACTAAGTGGTTCTCATTCAGAATTCTTGTAACAAGTTTAGCTATTGCTTGACGTACATAGGCTGACCCTTCCCTATTTGCAATTTCAGAGGGAACAGAAGAAGAAGGATGAGAGGGATTACCAGAAGCAGTAGCTTGGGACCTTCCTGCATGCCTTGTTCTCAGCTCTTTGACCTTGGTGGGGTTAGTTTCCATTTCTCTAAGAAGAGCAATCTCCAGGACTTCAGAATCCAGGCATGATGAGATTGCCCTAGAATCTTGATCAGAGGAAGAGGATGAAATAGTCGTATTGGATGATGATGATGTTTGAGACATTTTGATAGTCTTAGAAGACCAATAGCAACTAGAGAGAAAATTCTGATTGAGAGACTGGGTTTTGATGCGGAGGCGAGAAGGGAAGGAGGTAAATAAGTGTCTATTCAAATTCTTAAATATTTTGAAGGAAATGGGAAAGCATATGTTTAACCCAATCAAAATAGACTTAGCAAAAATAACTCCTTCAACCCTTGTTTTAAGCAAAATTAATTGCTACAATTCCTCATGTTGGAAAATACCCAACTTGACCCTCAAGTTTTCAAATTGATTTGCATCAAGTGCCTTTGTAAAAATGTCAGCCAGCTGTAGCTCAGTGGCAACATGTTCCAGTTTAATTGTCTTCTCTTCTACAAGGTCTCTGATAAAGTGACGTCTTATGTCAATATGTTTGGTCCTACTATGCTGAATAGGATTTTTGGAAATGTTGATTGTACTCAGATTGTCACAGTACAATGTCATAACATCTTGTGTGACATTATACTCAGTAAGCATCTATTTCATCCAGATCATTTGAGAACAACTACTACCAGCTGCAATGTATTCAGCTTCAGCAGTAGAGAGAGATACACAGTTCTGTTTCTTGCTGAACCAGGAAACCAGATTGTTTCCTAAGAAGAAACATCCACCAGAGGTGCTTTTTCTATCATCAGCACTTCCAGCCCAATCAGCATCACAATAACAAGTCAGAGTTGGTTCACAGCCATGAGAATATAACAAGCCATAGTTGTAAGTTCCACTCACATACTTCAAAATTCTCTTCACTTGGTTGATATGAATGACTTTAGGATCAACTTGGTATCTTGCACAAACTCCAACTGCAAAAGCAATGTCAGGTCTGCTGGCAGTTAAGTATAGCAAACTTCCTATCATGCTTCTATACAGACTTTGGTCCACCTTAACCCCACTTGAATCTTTGGATAGCTTTAAATGAGTAGGTGCAGGAGTCCTTTTGTGACTGGCATTCTCCATACCAAACTTCTTTACAATGTTCTTTGCATACTTGCTTTGAGATAGAAAGATTGAGTCCTCCATCTGTGAGACTTGCAGTCCAAGAAAATAAGTCAGTTCTCCCATGAGACTCATTTCGAATTCAGCCTGCATCTGGTCAGTAAAATGTTTAACCATTTGTTCTGACATTCCCCCAAACACTATGTCATCAACATATATTTGAGCTACCATTAACTTCCCTCCTTCAGTTTTGACAAAGAGGGTTTTATCCAAGCCTCCTTTTCTATATCCTTTGTCTGAGAGAAATTTTGTTAACCTGTCATACCATGCTCTAGGAGCTTGTTTCAGGCCATATAGAGCTTTCCTCAATTTGTAGACATGATCAGGGTGGTTTGGATCCACAAAGCCTTTAGGCTGTTCCACAAAAGCTTCCTCATTCAAGTACCCATTTAGGAAGGCACTTTTCACATCCATCTGAAATAACTTGAACTTCAGGAGACAAGCAATTGACAATATGAGTCTGATTGATTCCAGCCTGGCTACAGGAGCAAAGGTTTCATCAAAATCAACCCCTTCAACTTGAGTGTATCCTTGAGCAACAAGTCTTGCCTTATTCCTGGTGACAACTCCTTCAGCATCTGATTTGTTCTTGAAAATCCATTTTGTGCCAATGATGTTTGTTCCTTCAGGTCTAGGAACTAGCTCCCAAACTTCATGTTGCTTGAATTGGTTCAATTCATCTTGCATTGCTCCAATCCAGTATTCATCAGTTAAAGCTTCCTTGACATTTCTTGGTTCAATTTTAGACGCAAAACAAGAGTTTGAGATGATTTCTCTATATCTTGTAATGACTCCACTGTTGGGATCTCCTATGATGAGCTCTTTTGGATGATCCTTCTGAATTCTGATGGAAGGGATTTTGCTAGCTTCCTTTGATTCAGATTCTGCTGTGGTGGTGTTGGGTAGATCATTCTGTTGAGTTGAAGTCTCAAAGAATGTCTCAACATTACAAGGGACATCTGTTTCCTCATGATAATCATCAATTATGACATTTATTGATTCCATCATGGCTTTGGTCATGGAGTTGAATATCCTATAAGCTCTGCTGTTGGAGGAGTATCCTAGAAATATGCCTTCATCACTTTTAGGGTCCAATTTTCTCCTTTGTTCACGATCTGCCAGAATATAGCATTTGCTACCAAATACATGGAAGTACTTCACAGTTGGTTTTCTTCCTTTCCAGAGTTCATATATGGTGGATGAGGTTCCCTTTCTCAAGGTGACCCTGTTATGGACATAGCAGGCTGTATTCATAGCTTCAGCCCAAAAATACATAGGAAGTCTTTTGGCATGTATCATTGCTCTGGCAGATTCCTGTATGGTCCTGTTTTTCCTTTCCACAACTCCATTTTGCTGAGGAGTTATAGGAGAAGAAAATTCATGACTAATTCCTTCTGAGGAACAGAACTCATCAAACTTGCTGTTTTCAAATTCCTTGCCATGATCACTTCTGATTCTGACAATACACCCTTCTTTTTCTCTTTGAATTCTTTTGCACAGTTCTTTAAAAACTTCAAATACATCAGATTTTTCCCTAATGAAGTTAATCCAGGTGAATCTGGAAAAATCATCCACAACAACATAGGCATATCTTTTTCCACCAAGACTTTCCACCTGCATTGGTCCCATCAGATCCATGTGAAGAAGTTCTAGAACTTTAGAGGTGGTCAGATGTCTTGACTTTGGATGTGACATCCTAGTCTGCTTACCAACCTGACATTCACCACAAACTCTCCCTTCATCAATTTGCAGTCTTGGAATCCCTCTGACTGCCTCCATGGAGATAATCCTTTTCATTCCTCTTAGATGAAGGTGGCCAAGTTTTTGGTGCCACAGTTTCACCTCTTTTTCTTCTTTGGCAATAGAACACACAGTGGAGAAATTAGTGTTCTCAGGCTCCCACAAGTAACAGTTGTCTTTAGATCTGACTCCTTTCATTACAACTTCTTGTTTTTCATTAATTATAAGACATTCAGATTTTGAGAAGTTGACCTTGAATCCTAGATCACACAATTGACTGATACTAATGAGATTAGCAGTCAGGCCTTTTACCAATAGTACTTCATTCAGATTTGGAACTCCAGGGCAATCCAAATTACCAACTCCTTTGATTTCACCTCTAGCACCATCTCCAAAGGTCACATAACTAGTGGTGTGAGGTTTAACATTATTGAGAAGGTTCTTAATTCCAGTCATGTGCTTAGAACACCCACTGTCAAAGTACCAGTCTTCCTTTGCAGAGACTCTCAGGGAAGTGTGGGCTATCAGGGCAGTAGCCTTTTTCTTCCATTGAGGAGTATGTGGTACCCTTTTAGACTTAGGTTTAACACCTGGGTTCTGATTAGGGTATCCATATAATCTGAAGCAGAAAGGCTTAATGTGACCAAACCTCCCACAATGATGACATCTCCATCTTTGGTACTTTTTCTTCATATTTCTCTGTTCCCGATGTTGAGTGTTATGTTGTGACATCTGCTTTGACATTTGTTTATCAGACCTGATCTTCTTGTCTGCACCAGATTTCTTTGCTTCCACAAATCCTAGTCCAGACTTGTTTCCCACATTTTGTCCAACCTGAAGGATTTCTTCCAATTTGTCAGTTCCATTTGTCAGCATCTTGACAGATTTGGTCATCTGGTTCAGTTGTGAGTTCAACAATTGAACTTCCCCTTCTAGATGACTTATAGTTTCAAGGTCTGCCCTTTTTTCAGCCTCCAACTTTACGATGAGCTTTGTTTGTCTCTCATTTTGCACACAGACTTCAGCACTTATGATACACAATTTCTTGTAAGTATCATCCAGTTCTTCAAATGTCACTTCCTCATCACTGGTGTCACTTTCAGAGGTGCAAACACCAGTTAGAGAAGTAACTAGTTTTGCAGATTCTTCTTCAGAATTACTTTCTGAATCACAGTCAGACCAGGTAACAGTCATTCCTTTCTTTTGTTTCTTAAGAAAGGTAAGGCATTCAGCTCGAATATGCCCATATCACTCACAACCATGGCATTGAATTCCTCTTCCTTGATTTCCCTTCTCTTCTGACCTTGGTCTTCTGCTGGAACTGTCAATGTCAGAGGGGATGTTATGAACATTAGACCTTGACTTTGGATCTATTCTTTTGATGAGTTTGTTGAATTGTCTTCCAAGCATGGCTATAGCTTCTGAAATATTTTCTTCTTCATCCTCCTTGTTTTCATCTTCAGTGTTGGATACAAGTGTTATGCTCTTGTTCTTCTTGTCAACATTTTCAGTGATCCCCATCTCAAAAGTCTGAAGAGACCCAATGAGTTCATCCACTTTCAACTTGCTGATATCCCGGGCTTCCTCTATAGCAGTTACCTTCATTGCAAATCTTTTAGGCAAGGATCTGAGAATCTTTCTCACCAATTTTTCTTCTGACATCTTTTATCCCAATGCTCCTGAGGTGTTGGCAATTTCCAAGATGTTCATGTGAAACTCATGAATGGTTTCATCTTCCATCATTTTTAGATTCTCAAACTTGGTAGTCAGCATCTGAAGCCTTGACATTTTTACTTTGGAAGTGCCCTCATGGGTAGTTTTGAGAGTGTCCCAAACTTCCTTGGCCAGTTCATATTGATGTACTAGTCTGAATATGTTTCTATCAATTCCATTGAACAAGGCATTTAAAGCTTTGGAATTACCCAGGGCTAACTCATCTTCTTCTTTACTCCATTCTTCCTCAGGCTTCAGACTGATTGTCCCATCTTTCTCAGTTATGGTGGGATGGTTCCATCCTTTGTCAGCAGCTCTCCAGGCCTTTTTGACCAGTGATTTTAAGAAGGCAATCATACGAGGTTTCCAGTAGTCATAATTTGATCCATCCAGAATGGGTGGTCTGTTTCCAAAAACTCCTTCTTTGTCCATAGTGCCAGAAAGTGATATCCCTAGATCTCACCCAGTAATACAGGCAGGGTGCCTGCTCTGATACCAATTGAAATTCTGGCTGCAGATACTCAATGTCACAGTCAATGTTATGACACCGTATCTGACTTTCTATAAGACAGTAAATACAAAAATAGTAAAGAACACTGTCAATTGTTTACCCAGTTCAGTGTGAAACAACACCTACTTTGGGGGCTACCAAGCCAAGGAGGAAATCCACTATAAGAGATATTAATTCAGGAATAAACCAACCAGTTTATCTCCTTCACTTAAGACCTACCCAATGCAACTTCAATCTAAGTTCAACTTAAACCTGAGTTCCTACTCACTCCCCCTCAATCACAGCAGTGATACTTAAAACAATTGACTAATGAATTAATGAAGACACTCTTCAGAACATACACTTGATTATGCTTCACAGCTTTTTAATCAAGCAACACAAACACTCTTGCTTCACAGCTTTGAGTGATACATAAACCTAACTTGACTTTGCTTCAAAGCTTTAGTCAAGAGACACAAAACACTCTTGCTTCAAAGCTTTGAGTGATACAAAACCCTTACAATTAAAACCTATTCCAAGTCACTTATCACAATGATACTTGCTTGGATTACAATAGTTAAAACTATACAGCTCCTGATTGATCTTCAGTCAAAAGGATGAATTCCAAATAGCAGTCCTGTTGAATATATAGCAGCTGTTTCTTCAGTTAGGGTTTCTACAAAAAGCTAGGGTTAATTCCGTTTGACCTTAAGACTTGGTCACAAGACTTTATCAACCAGGTTAGGGTTGAGCTAGGTTAACCCAAAGTCCACGTGAGATTCTGTTCTGGAAAGAAAGAGTCATCTTCCTGAAAAATCTCAGAATTAACCAAACTGCATAACTGTTAGATCAGAACAGGATGTCTTAACATTTGTTATGACATCAGGATTCCTGTTTACTGATTTTGGTAGAGGGAATAAATGTGATCATTTTGCAAAATGCTCAGATACACACTCATAAGCAGCAACACCGGTATGCCATTATTTTTCTGCAGAGGTACCTAATAAACCAGTACCTAATAAACCAGAATGTTATGACATCAGTCATGACATTCACACACCTGGTTTTACCAAAAATACATGCCAATAACTAAACACCTACAAACTCCCCCTTTGGCAGATTTTTGGCTAAAGCCCCTAAGCAATCAGAGAATAGATAGCAGCAGAATGAATATGACTGCAGAAAAATATAGTGTCTATCAAGTAATTAACCACAGAATATCTCCCCCTCTTTAGCCACAAATGGGCCAAAGATACATGTACTTAAATGTGATACAGTCATCCCAAATAAAGACAGCAAAAGAAAAACAAACAAAACACTTGCATCAACTGGAACTAGCAGCAAGTTTTCCATCTCCACTGAACTTTAGGCACTGTCATCAGACTCAGAAGGTTCGGGCTTCTTCCTTTTCTTGTGAGCAATATCAGCATTCTTCTCTTTGTCCATGTCAACAATTGGGGCTTCAGCATCCTTATCTTTGTCTGGTGTCTCAACATCCTTAGAGACATCTGGATTTGTTTCAGCATTTGAACTTTCTTGATTTAAAGGAACAGAAATTCCAGGAACTAAGTGGTTCTCATTCAGAATTCTTGTAACAAGTTTAGCTATTGCTTGACGTACATAGGCTGACCCTTCCCTATTTGCAATTTCAGAGGGAACAAAAGAAGAAGGATGAGAGGGATTACCAGAAGCAGTAGCTTGGGACCTTCCTGCATGCCTTGTTCTCAGCTCTTTGACCTTGGTGGGGTTAGTTTCCATTTCTCTAAGAAGAGCAATCTCCAGGACTTCAGAATCCAGGCATGATGAGATTGCCCTAGAATCTTGATCAGAGGAAGAGGATGAAATAGTCGTATTGGATGATGATGATGATGTTTGAGACATTTTGATAGTCTTAGAAGACCAATAGCAACTAGAGAGAAAATTCTGATTGAGAGACTGGGTTTTGATGCGGAGGCGAGAAGGGAAGGAGGTAAATAAGTGTCTATTCAAATTCTTAAATATTTTGAAGGAAATGGGAAAGCATATGTTTAACCCAATCAAAATAGACTTAGCAAAAATAACTCCTTCAACCCTTGTTTTAAGCAAAATTAATTGCTACAATTCCTCATGTTGGGAAATACCCAACTTGCCCCTCAAGTTTTCAAATTGATTTGCATCAAGTGCCTTTGTAAAAATGTCAGCCAGTTATAGCTCAGTGGCAACATGTTCCAGTTTAATCGTCTTCTCTTCTACAAGGTCTCTGATAAAGTGATGTCTTATGTCAATATGTTTGGTCCTACTATGCTGAATAGGATTTTTGGAAATGTTGATTGTACTCAGATTGTCACAGTACAATGTCATAACATCTTGTGTGACATTATACTCAGTAAGCATCTGTTTCATCCAGATCATTTGAGAACAACTACTACCAGCTGCAATGTATTCAGCTTCAGCAGTAGAGAGAGATACACAGTTCTGTTTCTTGCTGAACCAGGAAACCAGATTGTTTCCTAAGAAGAAACATCCACCAGAGGTGCTTTTTCTATCATCAGCACTTCCAGCCCAATCAACATCACAATAACAAGTCAGAGTTGGTTCACAGCCATGAGAATATAACAAGCCATAGTTGTAAGTTCCACTCACATACTTCAAAATTCTCTTCACTTGGTTGATATGAATGACTTTAGGATCAACTTGGTATCTTGCACAAACTCCAACTGCAAAAGCAATGTCAGGTCTGCTGGCAGTTAAGTATAGCAAACTTCCTATCATGCTTCTGTACAGACTTTGGTCCACCTTAACCCCACTTGAATCTTTGGATAGCTTTAAATGAGTAGGTGCAGGAGTCCTTTTGTGACTGGCATTCTCCATACCAAACTTCTTTACAATGTTCTTTGTATACTTGCTTTGAGATAGAAAGATTGAGTCCTCCATCTGTGAGAGTTGCAGTCCAAGAAAATAAGTCAGTTCTCCCATGAGACTCATTTCGAATTCATCCTGCATCTGGTCAGTAAAATGTTTAACCATTTGTTCTGACATTCCCCCAAACACTATGTCATCAACATATATTTGAGCTACCATTAACTTCCCTCCTTCAGTTTTGACAAAGAGGGTTTTATCCAAGCCTCCTTTTCTATATCCTTTGTCTGAGAGAAATTTTGTTAACCTGTCATACCATGCTCTAGGAGCTTGTTTCAGGCCATATAGAGCTTTCCTCAATTTGTAGACATGATCAGGGTGGTTTGGATCCACAAAGCCTTTAGGCTGTTCCACATAAGCTTCCTCATTCAAGTACCCATTTAGGAAGACACTTTTCACATCCATCTGAAATAACTTGAACTTCAGGAGACAAGCAATTGACAATATGTGTCTGATTGATTCCAGCCTGGCTACAGGAGCAAGGTTTCATCAAAATCAACCCCTTCAACTTGAGTGTATCCTTGAGCAACAAGTCTTGCCTTATTCCTGGTGACAACTCCTTCAGCATCTGATTTGTTCTTGAAAATCCATTTTGTGCCAATGATGTTTGTTCCTTCAGGTCTAGGAACTAGCTCCCAAACTTCATGTTGCTTGAATTGGTTCAATTCATCTTGCATTGCTCCAATCCAGTATTCATCAGTTAAAGCTTCCTTGACATTTCTTGGTTCAATTTTAGATGCAAAACAAGAGTTTGAGATGATTTCTCTAGATCTTGTAATGACTCCACTGTTGGGATCTCCTATGATGAGCTCTTTTGGATGATCCTTCTGAATTCTGATGGAAGGGATTTTGCTAGCTTCCTTTGATTCAGATTCTGCTGTGGTGGTGTTGGGTAGATCATTCTGTTGAGTTGAAGTCTCAAAGAATGTCTCAACATTACAAGGGACATCTGTTTCCTCATGATAATCATCAATTATGACATTTATTGATTCCATCATGGCTTTGGTCATGGAGTTGAATACCCTATAAGCTCTGCTGTTTGAGGAGTATCCTAGAAATATGCCTTCATCACTTTTAGGGTCCAGTTTTCTCCTTTGTTCACGATCTGCCAGAATATAGCATTTGCTACCAAATACATGGAAGTACTTCACAGTTGGTTTTCTTCCTTTCCAGAGTTCATATATGGTGGATGAGGTTCC
Organism: Vicia faba; assembly: GCA_948472305.1. NCBI lineage: Eukaryota > Viridiplantae > Streptophyta > Magnoliopsida > Fabales > Fabaceae > Vicia > Vicia faba. The sequence goes on from OX451737.1 coordinate 843,835,866, forward strand.
CTTTCTCAAGGTGACCCTGTTATGGACATAGCAGGCTGTATTCATAGCTTCAGCCCAAAAATACATAGGAAGTCTTTTGGCATGTATCATTGCTCTGGCAGATTCCTGTATGGTCCTGTTTTTCCTTTCCACAACTCCATTTTGCTGAGGAGTTATAGGAGAAGAAAATTCATGACTAATTCCTTCTGAGGAACAGAACTCATCAAACTTGCTGTTTTCAAATTCCTTGCCATGATCACTTCTGATTCTGACAATACACCCTTCTTTTTCTCTTTGAATTCTTTTGCACAGTTCTTTAAAAACTTCAAATACATCAGATTTTTCCCTAATGAAGTTAATCCAGGTGAATCTGGAAAAATCATCCACAACAACATAGGCATATCTTTTTCCACCAAGACTTTCCACCTGCATTGGTCCCATCAGATCCATGTGAAGAAGTTCTAGAACTTTAGAGGTGGTCAGATGTCTTGACTTTGGATGTGACATCTTAGTCTGCTTACCAACCTGACATTCACCACAAACTCTCCCTTCATCAATTTTCAGTCTTGGAATCCCTCTGACTGCCTCCATGGAGATAATCCTTTTCATTCCTCTTAGATGAAGGTGGCCAAGTTTTTGGTGCCACAGTTTCACCTCTTTTTCTTCTTTGGCAATAGAACACACAGTGGAGAAATTAGTGTTCTCAGGCTCCCACAAGTAACAGTTGTCTTTAGATCTGACTCCTTTCATTACAACTTCTTGTTTTTCATTAATTATAAGACATTCAGATTTTGAGAAGTTGACCTTGAATCCTAGATCACACAATTGACTGATACTAATGAGATTAGCAGTCAGGCCTTTTACCAATAGTACTTCATTCAGATTTGGAACTCCAGGGCAGTCCAAATTACCAACTCCTTTGATTTCACCTCTAGCACCATCTCCAAAGGTCACATAACTAGTGGGGTGAGGTTTAACATTATTGAGAAGGTTCTTAATTCCAGTCATGTGCTTAGAACACCCACTGTCAAAGTACCAGTCTTCCTTTGCAGAGACTCTCAGGGAAGTGTGGGCTATCAGGGCAGTAGCCTTTTTCTTCCATTGAGGAGTATGTGGTACCCTTTTAGACTTAGGTTTAACACCTGGGTTCTGATTAGGGTATCCATACAATCTGAAGCAGAAAGGCTTAATGTGACCAAACCTCCCACAATGATGACATCTCCATCTTTGGTACTTTTTCTTCATATTTCTCTGTTCCCGATGTTGAGTGTTATGTTGTGACATCTGCTTTGACATTTGTTTATCAGACCTGATCTTCTTGTCTACACCAGATTTCTTTGCTTCCACAAATCCTAGTCCAGACTTGTTTCCCACATTTTGTCCAACCTGAAGGATTTCTTCCAATTTGTCAGTTCCATTTGTCAGCATCTTGACAGATTTGGTCATCTGGTTCAGTTGTGAGTTCAGCAATTGAACTTACCCTTCTAGATGACTTATAGTTTCAAGGTCTGCCCTTTTTTCAGCCTCCAACTTTATGATGAACTTTGTTTGTCTCTCATTTTGCACACAGACTTCAGCACTTATGATACACAATTTCTTGTAAGTATCAGTCAGTTCTTCAAATGTCACTTCCTCATCACTGGTGTCACTTTCAGAGGTGCAAACACCAGTTAGAGCAGTAACTAGTTTGGCAGATTCTTCTTCAGAATTACTTTCTGAATCACAGTCAGACCAGGTAACAGTCATTCCTTTATTTTGTTTCTTAAGAAAGGTAGGGCATTCAGCTCGAATATGCCCATATCCCTCACAACCATGGCATTGAATTCCTCTGCCTTGATTTCCCTTCTCTTCTGACCTTGGTCTTCTGCTGGAACTGTCAATGTCAGAGGGGATGTTATGAACATTAGACCTTGACTTTGGATCTATTCTTTTGATGAGTTTGTTGAATTGTCTTCCAAGCATGGCTATAGCTTCTGAAATATTTTCTTCTTCATCCTCCTTGTTTTCATCTTCAGTGTTGGATACAAGTGCTATGCTCTTGTTCTTCTTGTCAACATTTTCAGTGATCCCCATCTCAAAAGTCTGAAGAGACCCAATGAGTTCATCCACTTTCAACTTGCTGATATCCTGGGCTTCCTCTATAGCAGTTACCTTCATTGCAAATCTTTTAGGCAAGGATCTGAGAATCTTTCTCACCAGTTTTTCTTCTGACATCTTTTCTCCCAATGCTCCTGAGGTGTTGGCAATTTCCAAGATGTTCATGTGAAACTCATGAATGGTTTCATCTTCCATCATTTTTAGATTCTCAAACTTGGTAGTCAGCATCTGAAGCCTTGACATTTTTACTTTGGAAGTGCCCTCATGGGTAGTTTTGAGAGTGTCCCAAACTTCCTTGGCCAGTTCATATTGATGTACTAGTCTGAATATGTTTCTATCAATTCCATTGAACAAGGCATTTAAAGCTTTGGAATTACCCAGGGCTAACTCATCTTCTTCTTTACTCCATTCTTCCTCAGGCTTCAGACTGATTGTCCCATCTTTCTCAGTTATGGTGGGATGGTTCCATCCTTTGTCAGCAGCTCTCCAGGCCTTTTTGTCCAGTGATTTTAAGAAGGCAATCATACGAGGTTTCCAGTAGTCATAATTTGATCCATCCAGAATGGGTGGTCTGTTTCCAAAAACTCCTTCTTTGTCCATAGTGCCAGAAAGTGATATCCCTAGATCTCACCCAGTAATACAGGCAGGGTGCCTGCTCTGATACCAATTGAAATTCTGGCTGCATATACTCAATGTCACAGTCAATGTTATGACACCGTATCTGACTTTCTATAAGACAGTAAATACAAAAACAGTAAAGAACACAATCAATTGTTTACCCAGTTCAGTGTGAAACAACACCTACTCTGGGGGCTACCAAGCCAGGGAGGAAATCCACTATAAGAGATATTAATTCAGGAATAAACCAACCAGTTTATCTCCTTCACTTAAGACCTACCCAACGCAACTTCAATCTAAGTTCAACTTAAACCTGAGTTCCTACTCACTCCCCCTCAATCACAGCAGTGATACTTAAAACAATTGACTAATGAATTAATGAAGACACTCTTCAGAACATACACTTGATTATGCTTCACAGCTTTTTAATCAAGCAACACAAACACTCTTGCTTCACAGCTTTGAGTGATACATAAACCTAACTTGACTTTGCTTCAAAGCTTTAGTCAAGAGACACAAAACACTCTTGCTTCAAAGCTTTGAGTGATACAAAACCCTTACAATTAAAACCTATTACAAGTCACTTATCACAATGATACTTGCTTGGATTACAATAGTTAAAACTATACAGCTCCTGATTGATCTTCAGTCAAAAGGATGAATTCCAAACAGCAGTCCTGTTGAATATATAGCAGCTGTTTCTTCAGTTAGGGTTTCCACAAAAAGCTAGGGTTAATTCCGTTTGACATTAAGACTTGGTCACAAGACTTTATCAACCAGGTTAGGGTTGAGCTAGGTTAACCCAAAGTCCACGTGAGATTCTGTTCTGGAAAGAATGAGTCATCTTCCTGAAAAATCTCAGAATTAACCAAACTGCATAACTGTTAGATCAGAACAGGATGTCTTAACATTTGTTATGACATCAGGATTCCTGTTTATTGATTTTGGTAGAGGGAATAAATGTGATCATTTTGCAAAATGCTCAGATACACACTCATAAGCAGCAGCACCGGTATGCCATTATTTTTCTGCAGAGGTACCTAATAAACCAGTACCTAATAAACCAGAATGTTATGACATCAGTCATGACATTCACACACCTGGTTTTACCAAAAATACATGCCAATAACTAAACACCTACAGGGTGGTCTTCCAATCTTAGAGCGACGCATAGCCTTCTGTCCTACAGCAGTAAACCCTAAACAAAACTTGTCCGTCTTATGGGGAAAGTCAGGCAATTGTCCCCATACTGTGCTCTCCCCCTCCTTAATCACAGCCTCCGCGTCCTTGAGAGATGCCATCCTAGCCACATGCTTGGAAATGATAGGTACCTCAACCACTGTTTTCGCAACTGCTACCTCGGGAGAAACTTCCTTAAAATGTTGAAAAGGCGTTTCGATGAACTCGCCATCTAACTCCACATATCGAAAGGAATTGAGATGACTGATCATGTACTCTTCCTCGCCGTGCACAGTTATAATTTTACCCTTAACAGGATATTTCAGCATTTGATGCAAAGAGGAGGTAACTGCCCTGGCATAATGGATCCACGGTCTTCCTAGCAAACATGAGTATGACGGACGGATGTCCATTACGTAGAAGGTGGAGTTGAACACTTCGGTGCCTACCTTGATAGGAATATCAACCTATTCATGAACCATTCTTTTGGAACCATCGAAAGCCCTAACGACGATGTTACTAGGTTTGAGGGTCAAACCTTTGCAATCCAAACGGTCTAAGGCCTTCTTTGGCAGCACATTTAGGGAAGAACCAGTATCAACCAAGACATGGGCGAGAGTGGTTCCTCGGCATTCAACTGAAACATGTAACGCATCATTGTGCTTCCTTCCTTTGGGAGTTAAGTCAGCGTCGGAAAAGCCCAGGCCATTGTCAGCAGTAAGACTGGCCACACAATCCTGAAATTGGTCAACCGAGGTCTCTTGGGGTACATGATCCATCTTCAAGAATTTAATTAGGGCCTTAGTGTGATCGGTGGATCTGGAACTGACTGTTTAACGCTGGTTCGCGAAATGTCGCGGAAGCAAGAGTCGCCACCATCTTTTATTTTCTCCAAATGGAAAGGACAAAAGCACAGAAAAATTCCTTAAAGAGATTGCTCTCGGTTCGGGAGGTAGGTTATAGAAAGGGAAGGTGTTAGCACCCTTTCTATCCATGGTTATCCATGGGCTCTTAGATACTTGCTCATTGTGTTTTCAAAAATGGTTTGTTTGCTTTTCAATTGTGGGTTTAAAAAGTTTCTTTGAAAATTTCAGTTCGACTCTTGTATCAGTCCTCAAGAGTGTTTGAAAAATTGCTTTCGAAAGCTTTTTGAAAAGGTGTCGGTGTGAAAAGTATTTTTGATTTGTCTTTGAAATTAGAGCAAGTATCTAGAGTCGTCTACCTACCCTAAGGAATTCGTCTGTGTAAATGTCCTTTAAAGTAGTGCCATCCCACCATTGAGAGGTAGGTAGCACCACCGTTGGAGGTGTTCGGGTCAATTCGAGGTTCGGGACATGGTGATCACCAGAGCAATGGGAAGACACCTTAGAAGCTACCCTCATGCCAGGTTCCCGGATCATGAGGACTTACTAAGACATCCTCTACTCGACGATCACCTTTCGAAGGGCAAGGCAACAGTGAGGCGTACCCTAGGGGTGGTGTGTGCGATTCGTGTGTCGTTTTCATTTATTTTTGTCTTGTCATGTTATGGGTGTTCTACGCTTGTTTTTATTTTGTCCATACATTCTTTTATGTCATTTGATTAACAGTTAAAAGTTGCAAGGAAAGTAAATTCTAAGCTATTACAAACGGCGCGGGTCCACATCGCCAAAAATTAACCAGGACCCGATTTGACAGAAAATAAAGAAAATAAAAGTGCGAGAAGTAATTAAAATGTTACAAGGCCTTGGGAGAGATACATGAATATTTAAACGGAAAAAGAAATAAGTATGCGAATTGATAAGAAATTAAGAACGAAACGAGGGCGTTGGACCCTTTTGCAAAAATTGAATTAATAATGAATTAAAAAAAGAAAGCAAGGATTTGTTTTTTTGTGTTTTTTAATATTTTAGGATTTAAAATGAAAAAGAATTAACTTAAAATTAATACTAACCCTAATTCTAATGGCTTTTAATTTATTAAGAAAAATGTTGAAGTTTTTAACCTAAATTAACCCTAATTTTTATATACAATTTTAATTATGAAAATAAATAAAATAAATAATATTAATTATGAAAGAAAAATGAAAAGGGTGAAAAATCATTAATTAAACCTAATTCTATGTTTTTTAGATTTTATTATGAAAAGAATTAAAATTACAACCTAATTTTAAACTAAATAATTACATGCAAATTTATTTATGAAAATATTAGAAATAAAAATATTTATTATATTTTTTTATCTTTTCTGATTTTTTTTGTGTATTTTATATTTTGTGAGAATAATAAAATTAATTACTAAAACAACAATTAAAAAGAAAAATAAAAAATAGAAAAAATAAAGAGAATAGGAAGAATTGCAAACCAAAGGGGGTTCAGATCCCAAATTAGGAGGTATTCTTTAGAAATCCAGGCCCATTAAGACATTGGTCCATTTGACTTTTGCTGGACGCGTGTGATGCGTTGACTAGGACTTAGTGTGTTCTCCAACTCTCAGCCTTTGATCTGATGAGGCTGGACGCGTGGATGGATAGATGATGAAGGAATATGATGGCCCTTAATATCACGCCTGCATGTGATTGTAAACTGAAAAATAATATTGAAACAATGAAGACCTGGGGCTCGAACCCAGGTCATGGATGTTGCTACCACTATGCCTTGCCAGTTGTTCTATATGCGCGTTTTGATTAATAAACAAACAACAAATATTATAAAAAGAAAACAAAAGGTTAATGAACTTTGCGCGCGAAATTCAAATAGCCCTATCACCTCACGCCACTTCATCGTCTCCTTCATTGGGTTTTTTATTTTCCTGAAATATATAAGCAAAGAGCAACGGTTTTCAAACGTTGCTGAAAGTAAGATATGAGAAAATAGCGAATGGCCCTCTGACGCTCATAAATTGAGCACGAGGGTGGGTTCAAGATCGTCCAGGCACGCTGAGTTGAATGGTGGTGGTCAGGGGTTCCAATTTTTCCTTGTTACAAAACCCCTAATCTGAAGCTCTGCAAACCCTAAAAATCATCAATGGCATAATCGCGTGTAGCACATAAAAATGCAATTAAATATATTGGTTAGCTTCAGAATTTCATAAGGAACATGAATCAATGAATAAAATGTTATGAGGATGCCTGCAAATCAAAATACGAATGTGCATTTTTCATGAAGCATATTGAATTTTGTATACCGATTCCTGAGGTTTTGATGAGTGTTAGTGATTGGAAAACGTTCAGTAATGCTTGAGGAAGCTAATGAGACAAGAATTATGCCTTGAATCGCCCTAGAACGTGTTGTTCAGTTTTGAATTTTTTGACAAATTTTCTAAGTTTGATTTTCAGTTTTCTCAGCAGCTGCGTGTGTGATCATTAGGGTTGTGTTCCTGGCTTATGTATGAATCAATTAGGTTAAGAAAAACAAATCAAATCCCTTGCAATGATGGTTTTGAAGATTTGATTTTCCATCATTATTTTCCAAATATTTTCCATGTGCTTTTTGTTCAAATCATGATCAATCAGTTCAAATCTTTCCCTATTTAGTTGTACACGAAATCTTGAGTATAAAACATGCACAAAAAGATTTAAAACTTTAGGTTAAGTATTTTCCATGTATTTATTTTGATTTAAATGAATTAATATAAATAAAAATTCACATAAATAAATAAAAAATGAAAAAAATACTTCCCTTTGGGCCAAGTGGTCGTGCACATGTCATGGATGATGAATCATGGAAGAAAAATGGGCCCATTAGCCATTTTAGGTCATTTGAATCCATGTTGACTTTTCAAAATATCCAAAAATTTCCCAACTTCAACAAGGCATAACTTGCTCAATTTTTAAGATTTTCTCATGTTCTTGGACATTTTGGAAAGGTATTTGAGTCCTCTAACCAATGCCTTTGGTCCCATGTCAGTTTGATTTACCAATCTCAAGTTATGGCCTTTGACTTAAAGTCCCTTTTTGTTGACTTTTGAAAATGACCTATAATGTTGAAATTGATAACTTTTTGTGAGAGCATTTCTTGGACTTGAAGTATGAATATGAGTTGTAGTAAATGTCTTTCTCTTCAAAATGAGCTTTGGATGGAATTTTTCTGATAATCCATGTGAAAGTTATGCCCTGGTCAATTTCAGTTGACTTTTTCAGCTGTCCAAATAAGGAAACTTTTGCATTTTGATGATTTTTGAGCCAAACTTTGAGAATCATGATCAAGCATTGATCAAATGATGTTTGTGGCTTCAAAATGATATGTTGACCAAAAGTTTGAACTTCTGACTGTCAAATGACCATTTTGCCCCTACAGTTGACTGTAGTGCAATTAGGGTTTTTGACTGTGCAATTTTGAGCTGAATGTCTTGAAACTTGATATGAGGATACTTGACCATGTTTGTAGGCATGTGAGACTTGATTGGACCTTTGGAAACTTCATTTTCCTGATCAGAACACAAACCCTAATCTTGACTGTATAGGAGACCTTGCACTGTGCAACCTCTGGGGAATTTTGAAGCTTGACTTGGCAATTTCTTTGAAGAATATGGGAGGGCAAATTTTGGGGTACAACAGTTGCCCCTGTTCAATCTTCTTAGACCTGAGGATGCAGATTGGCTGACGTGCCTTTCGTAATCCGAGGGTAGAAGATGATTGAACACTAGAGTGCCCAGAAATTTGCGCTCACATAGTTGCAGTGTGGTGGGAATGGGCTTATAGATGCCATTTAGAGGTTGATGAATAGGATGATGGGCTTATAGATGCCATCTGGATGTTGATTGCGTAAGAGATTCCTTAGCGAGAACCTGCATACTTGCAAAAGAAAAAAAGAGTACCTGTCACGTTGCAAGAACTGGTTTTCAGATGCTTGGCATAGATATGTCCTGACTGGTTACATGAGCTGAGTCTGGAGCTTCAAAAGATGATGAATGAACCAGGGATGGTTACTACCTTAGCATGAATGGTAAGAGAACCTTGGGTGATTTTAACTTCAACGACACTCGTTGAGAAAATCTTGGTGGGAATTACCATCTTCGCGGTATCGGGAAGAGAACCAAAGGAAATTATAATCTGAAAGGGAATTATCACCTCACGCACCATCAGAGAGGGAACCATTGGAAATTCTAATTTGAAAAGGAATTATCACCTCACTCACCGTCGGAGAGGGAACCATTTGAAAAGGAATTATCACCTCACTCACCGTCGGAGAGGGAACCATCTGAAAAGGAATTATCACCTCACTCACCGTCGGAGAGGGAACCATTAGGAAAAGGAATTACCACCTCACGCACCATCGGAGAGGGAAGCATCTGAAAAGGAATTATCACCTCACTCACCGTCGGAGAGGGAACCATCTGAAAAGGAATTATCACCTCACTCACCGTCGGAGAGGGAACCATCTGAAAAGGAATTATCACCTCACTCACCATCGGAGAGGGAACCATCTGAAAAGGAATTATCACCTCACTCACCGTCGGAGAGGGAACCATCTGAAAAGGAATTATCACCTCACTCACCGTCGGAGAGGGAACCATCTGAAAAGGAATTATCACCTCACTCACCGTCGGAGAGGGAACCATCTGAAAAGGAATTATTTGGGATAACTTCTACTGAGTCTTTATCAGAAAAATTTGTTAGGAGTCGATTTAGCTGGACTAGAGAAGGCCTGGGACTGGATAAGAAATCTTTGGAGTCGCTTAACTGAACCGGTCTAGGTCTTGAAATATGATTGAGAATTTCAACTGCATCTTTCCTGAAAGGTAAAGGTCAGTCATATGCAATGCATGATATGGATCAAGCAATGATGTTCTCAACATAAATGAGATTTGTATGATATGATGCGTCTATGAGTGTTATAATGATGTATGTGATGTTTTATGAATGTGTTTTCGTCTAGGAAAGTAAATCCTTGACGGGTGCCGGGAAGTCATATCTTGGGCGGATGTTGGAGAATAAGCTTTTGCTGGGGATGATAGTTGCAAGAATACCAGTAGGAGAAGATGACTCCGTTGCGGAATAAACTTGGCAAATGGGAGATTCTGCGGGGAGAAAAGATACTCTAGCGACCATGCTGGGAAGCAATACTCTGTGGGAAGAGGGATGCCTTGCTGAGTGTTGATAATAATTTGCTGGGGATACCCTTGTTGTTGGAAGTGTTGATGGACTTCGCTGGGGTAAGAAGACTTCGTCGAGGACGCTCTTTCCGTGGCTTTTGGCTGAGGATAACCCAGTTATATCCTGTTAAGGAAATAACTCTTTGAATAAAGCCGGGAGACGCGTTCGTGCTCTGCGAAGGATAAGCTTCCAGAATTTACTGGGGATAAACTTACTGCTTGGGGATATGAATTCCAAATTTCCTGGGGAACTAGATTGGATTCTCTTGGGGAAGTTTTGAACTATGTCGGGGAAGCGATTCCTTTGAATGTTGGTCTGCCGCCGGGGAATAATCTTTAGCCCAAGACTGCCGGGGATGCTTGTTAAGAATATATGTATACTACTGGGGAATGTTGGGATCTGTTGGAGGATACCCAATTTCCTTGAGACTTGATAACTCTGCCTGGAGAAGAATGCACTGTTTGCTGGCTTACTCTCTGGGGAATTAATATGTACTGGTCATGTCCTTTGGCTGAACCCACCTTGGTACCTTGGAGGACAGAACAATTAAATTGTTTAGACAACTCTTTATTGCCCCTGTTTCTAGTGTCACCTGTAATAAAATCCTTTGTTTCGTATGCAAATAATTATGAGTTAGCAAGCTATTGTCAATGCATATATCACAAATTGAACCTTGGACGTTCTTCGCAAAACAAAACAGAAAAAGAAAAACAGTTGGCACGTTTAACTGAAAAATATATTTGTATTGATTTTGAATGGCCTGTAAATAGGCGTTTTGTGTACAAGAGGCTGACGTCCTAGTAAGAGAACGCCGCCGAGCAAAAGAGTTTATACAAGTTTTGTACAAAAGAAAATAAAACAGCTGTGTGAAGTGAATGATCCCACTGGGTTTCGACTCTGCTATTGCCTTTATAACTCCGAGCGTCTCATCACTTGATGACCTTGGTTGAAGGTGAAGCTGACTGATCGATGCCGTCTGAACTTGCTGTAGATACCGGATTCTGGATGCCAAGTGATCCAATGAGACATAGTATTACGCTTAAATCCCTAACTTTTGCCTGGACCGCCCTTTCGGGTTTTCAGTCCACCGGGATACCCATTTTTCCCAAGCCGCCTTTTCAGGTTTTCGACTTGCCGGGTGTACATATTTTTTCATTTTCATCCCTTCATTTTGCCCGAACCCTTTTGGTTCGACGGGAAGCCCTAATTTTTGCCTAGGCATGTCAGCCTAGCGGGTCTTTTTTCATGCGTAGTATCTTTTTACTATGTCTGCATTGGCGGGGTGAGGAAGGTCGTCACCATCCATGTTGGTCAATATCATGGCTCCTCCTGAGAACACATGCTTAACCACAAATGGCCCTTCGTACGTAGGGGTCCATTTGCCCCTTGGATCACTCTGAGGAAGGATGATTCTCTTGATTACCAGATCCCCAACTTGATACTCCTGTGGCCTGACCTTTTTGTTAAATGCCCTGATCATCCGTTTCTGGTACATCTGACCATGACAAATAGCAGCAAGTCTCTTTTCATCAATAAGGTTGAGTTGATCAAGTCGTGTCTGGATCCAATCATCCTCGTTCAGGTTTGCATCCTTCATTATCCGGAGAGAGGGTATTTGCACTTCAATCGATAAGACTGCCTCCATACCATAAACCAGAGAGAAGGGAGTTGCCCCGGTTGACGTCCTAGCTGAGGTACGGTACCCATGTAGAGCGAACGGTAACATCTCGTGCCAATCTTTATAAGTCACTGTCATCTTATGCACGATTTTCTTGATGTTCTTATTTGCGGCTTCTACAGCCCCATTCATCTTCGGTCTGTAAGGGGAAGAATTGTGGTGCTGTATTTTGAACTGTTCGCAGAGCTCAGCGATCATCTTATTATTTAGATTGGTACCGTTGTCTGTAATTATTCTCTCTGGGACACCGTACCGACAGATCAGGTTATGCCGAATGAACCGTGCCACGACAGTCTTGGTTACCGTAGCATAGGATGCTGCTTCGACCCACTTCGTAAAATAATCAATCGCCACTAGGATGAAGCGATGCCCATTAGATGCCGTAGGTTTAATCTCGCCGATCATGTTGATGCCCCACATTGCAAATGGCCAAGGCGCAGTCAGAACATTCAGGGGGACTGGAGGAACATGCACCTTGTCTGCATAAATCTGGAACTTATGGCATGTCCTGGAATGTTGGTAACAATCAGCTTCCATTGTGGACCAGTAATATCCTGCCCGTAGGATTTTCTTAGCCATAGTGTGTCCACTAGAATGCGTACCGAAGGTCCCTTCATGTAGCTCTTCCATGATCCTTTCTGCTTCGGTCTTATCCACACAACGCAGTAAGGTTGAATCATGGTTTCTCTTGTACAAGATGCCGTTGCTTAGGAAGAATTTTGCCGTGAACCTTCTCAGGAACTTCTTATCATTGACAAAGGCACCTTCAGGGTATTCCTGAGCTTCCAAATATCTCTTCACCTCATGGTACCAAGGCTTCTCAGTCACCAATTCAGTCTCGAGATCACAACAGTATGCCGGTTCGTCCAGTTTCCAGATGATGATCCGGGGAGCCTCGTTATCCCATTTGACCTTAAACATTGAAGACATTGTAGCTAACGCGTCCGCCAGCTGATTCTCTTCTCTTGGAAAGTGCTCAAAGGTTATCTCTGTGAAGTGGGGGATCAAGGTCAACACACATTCTCTGTAAGGAATCAGGTTGGGATGTTTCGTATCCCACTCTCCTTTGATCTGATTGATCACAAGAGCGGAATCTCCGAAGACACTCAGAAACTTGATCCTTAGGTCGATCGCAGCTTGAAGACCCATGATGCACGCCTCATACTCCGCCATGTTGTTGGTACAGTTGAAACATAGCCGGGCAGTGAGTGGAGTATGAGTACCTTGTGGAGATATGATTATGGCGCCGATACTGTTTCCCAAAGAATTGGAGGCTCCGTCAAAGTGCATAGACCATCGGGATCCTGGTTCAGGTCCTTCATCCGGTCCAGGTACTTCACAATCAGTCACTATCATAATGCTTTCATCCGGAAACTCGAAGTTCATTGATTGATAATCATCTATGGCCTGATGTGCCAAGTGGTCTGCCAATACACTTCCTTTGATGGCTTTCTGGGTCGTATACTGAATGTCGTATTCTGTCAAGATCATCTGCCATCTTGCAATCCTCCCAGATAGAGCAGGCTTTTCGAATATGTACTTTATAGGATCCATCTTTGAGATCAACAAGGTAGTGTGAGTCAGCATATACTGTCTCAGCCGGCGAGCAGCCCATACCAAAGCGCAACAAGTTTTCTCAAGCAGTGAGTATCGGGTCTCACAGTCGGTAAACTTTTTGCTAAGGTAATAAATGGCATGCTCTTTTCGGCCAGACTCGTCATGCTGCCCCAGCACACACCCCATTGAATTGTCAAGCACTGTCAGGTATAGTATCAGAGGTCTCCCTTCAACCGGTGGCATAAGGATGGGTGGTTCTTGGAGATACTCTTTGATTCTGTCGAAAGCAGCCTGACATTCATCGTTCCAACGTACTACCTGATCTTTCTTCAGCAGCTTGAAGATTGGCTCACAGGTAGCAGTCAGGTGTGAGATGAAGCGAGCTATGTAATTCAGGCGTCCTAAAAAGCCTCTGACCTCTTTCTCTTTCTTAGGAACTGGCATCTCTTGAATAGCTTTGACCTTAGCAGGGTCCACTTGAATTCCCTTGTCACTTACCACGAAGCCTAACAACTTCCCAGATCTTACCCCGAAGGTGCACTTGTTCGGGTTCAACCTCAACTTGTATAGTTTCAACCGGTCAAACAATTTCTGCAGATGATCTAGGTGCTCTTCCTCAGTCTGGGACCTTGCGATCATGTCGTCAACATACACTTCTATCTCATGATGGATCATATCATGAAATAAAGCAACCATGGCACGTTGGTAGGTTGCCCCAGCGTTCTTCAACCCGAATGGCATGACCTTGTAACAGAAGGTGCCCCACTGAGTAACAAATGTAGTCTTTTCCATGTCTTCAGGTGCCATCTTGATCTGATTGTAACCTGAGAAACCATCCATGAAAGAGAATACCTTGTGCTGAGCTGTATTATCAACAAGGACATCAATGTGAGGTAGAGGGAAGTCATCTTTGGGGCTGGCCCTGTTCAGATCCCTGTAGTCGACACACATTCTGACCTTACCGTCCTTCTTAGGTACCGGCACCACATTAGCAACCCACTGAGGGTAAGAAGTTACTGCAAGGAACCCGGCATCAAACTGTTTCATGACCTCAGCTTTAATCTTCTCAGACATCTCTGGACGCATCCGTCAGACCTTTTGCTTAACTGGAGGGCAGTCTTCCTTAGTTGGCAAGTGATGGACCACAATATCGGTATCCAACCCGGGCATGTCTTCGTAGGACCAGACAAAGATCTCCATATAATCATGCAGCATTTGAGTCAACCGTTGCTTCACGCTGAGCTGTAGGTTGGCGCTAATCTTTACCTCTTTCCTGTCTGCCTCAGTACCCAAGTTTATTGTTTCCACTGGCTCTTCATGGGGTTGAATTGCCTTCTCTTCCTGAAGCAACAGTCTTGCAAGCTCGCCAGGCACTTCGCAATCATCTTCACCTTCGTCTTCGGCTAAGTTGATCGGATTTTCGAAGTCATAACTGGCAGTAGCAGAGTCGTTACCAGTAAGATCCAGAGTGGATTGAAACCTGTATGAGTGAGTGTGTGTGTAAATACAGCTGTTTTGAAATATATGTAAAGGAAAGAAAGACAGAAAAGGAGCATAAGATTTGCAATGTGAAAAAACGTCCAAGATTTTCATTCATGATATATGAAATGACAATTTATATGCCCTCACAAATGACACCACGGTGCCTCGGGTAAGACACCGGGCCATAGAGTTTATTTATTGTTTATTACAAAATAACAAAACATAGGAATTCATTACTCAATAACAAGAGAAACAGGGAGATTGTCTTTTGCGCTCCAATTGTTAAGTCCACCGTCGGTTGCCGGGTAGATCCAGCTATCAAACTCAGCTTCATCAACTTCCTCTTCGTCCCCAATAGTATTCACTCCATGAGCAGGCAGGGGCGCTGTCACTACATTAGGCTTCTCAGATGCCTCAAACTGTACCTCCTTGGCGTCAATAAGGTCCTGCAGCTTGTTCCTTAACGTCCAACAGTCATCGGTAGAGTGCCCCGGGCTATCTGAATGGTAAGCACAACGAGCATTCGGGTTGTACTTAGGAGATGCAGTATTGGGGAACTTCGGAGCCTCCCTGACAGTCACCAAATTGGTGGATAGCAACTGTGGCAGGATCTGCGATAGGGTCATGCTTAACCGGGTAAACTCCCTCCGGGGTCTTTCAGCCCTTTGAGGATTGGCCGGCCGAGGAGCGGCAGCAGGCTTAGCAATCATTACCGCACTGACAGATTGGCGGCGCTCAGGTCTCTCTGATCTCTTGGAACCATACACGGCACTAGCCTCCTTCTTGAAGGGTTTCTTCTCAGAACTAGATGATGCACCCTTCGCAATCTTACCAGACTTCAATCCAGCCTCAATTCTCTCTCCAGTCAGAATCAAATCAGTGAACCCAGCAGAAGAATTCCCAATGAAGTGGTTGAAAAATGGCCCAGATAGGGTCCCTAAGAACATGTCTACCAACTCCCGATCAGTCAAAGGTGGCTGCACCCGGCCAGCCAGGTCTCTCCACTTCTGAGCATACTCCTTAAAACCTTCACTTGCACCTAACGACATACCCTGGAGTTGAGTACGTGTAGGGGCAAGGTCGGCATTATATTGATATTGCTTATAGAAAGCAGTAGCCAACTCCTCCCAGTTACGAACCTTGGTCCCATCCAGCTGATAGAACCATTCGAGATGAGTCCCTGAAAGACTCTCCTGGAAGAAGTGGATCCATAAATTCTTATCCGCAGAGTACGGCTGAATTTTCCGAACATAGGACCTTAGATGCAGCTTGGGACAAGACGCCCCGTCATACTTAGAGAAGGATGGTGCTTTGAACTTGTGAGGGATGATCACACCAGTTGACAAACCCAGATCTCCGAAATCCAGCCCAGGTACCTGCTGAATCTCCATAGCTTTCAACCTATCCTCCAGTTGCTTGTATCTGTCTTCTGCAGGAGGGTACTGCTCTTCATCAAAATCAGTCTCGTTGTCGGAGACTACCGGACTAGGAACCCTTGCTTCTGCTTGAGGACTACTCTTGCCAACAGAAGAACCAGCCTCTTCCTGCTGCAGAGCATTACCAAACCTTCGGCCCGAGTTGAACAGAACAGTTCTTCTCTTCTTCTTCTTCTCCTTCTTCAGGAGCATAGCCTTCAGTTCCTCTTGGCCTTGAGACAGACCCTTGATTAATTCCTGAAACTGCGCATTCTGCGCCTGAAGAGCCTTGATGGATGTCTCAGTTGATGAAGAGTCGGGATTCATGATGCTGAAATAAACAGCGAAGACCTGTAAGCAACCTGAAAAGAGGGAAAACCTGCTATGCACATGATGAATGAGATGTGTTTATGCAATGCATTCAAGGGTTCAAAAGTTCACATTTGTTGTAGACAAAAAAGAACACACGTTATCATTAAGGAAATCATTGTTTAATACATCAAAGCCTCATGGGCAAAAATAATACAAAAGTAAATCAATCCCAAAATACACTGCGCATCCTCTTTGGAGCTATGTAAGTGTTGAGATTCCTCTCCTCATGCAACAGGCGGGTGAGCTCCAAGACCTTCTTTTCACAGGCATGTAGACTAGTCTCAAGAGAATTCCTTTCTTCCTTAAGCTGGATCCAGCTCTTCTGCATCTCTTCCCAGGATGTGGGCATATCAGGGTGCTGAATAATGCAGGACACTTCTCCTTCCAAGACTGGCTCTTTGATCACAGGGAGCATATGGGGATAGGGCATTACTAACTTCTGGGAGCGGGCTCGTACCCACTTGAGATAAGGTTCCAACGGGATGGAGTTTCTGTGCCCCAGTGTTTTGCTGTCTATCCTACTTGGCATCCTCCAGGCTCTGATAAATCTCTGGCGAAGTCCTTGAGTATCATTGTCGAAGTCAAAAACTATGTCAGGAATTAACATGTCATGAGGACCATCCCTCCGAGCATAACCAAACTGTCTCCAAGCCAGGCATGGGCTGTAAGTAATACCTCCTCTGATTCCAAGTAAAGGAACATTAGGGTACTCCCCGCAACGATCAATGATAGTGACATCTTCTCTGGACCTAGGGCACCAATGTATATCTGCATGTGTGAGAGTCATCAACCGTTGTGACCACCTCAAACCCCGCTCATTCTTCAGGACTGATTGTGGAAGGTGAGAAATAAACCACCTTCCCAGGAGAGGAGTGCAACACATAAGGACACCTCTTTTTCTCATGGTTCGAGTGTAACATGAGTGAAGGATGTCCCCCAGCAACGTAGGTATAGGATTCCTGGACATAAAGATCTGGACAGCACTGATATCAATAAGCTGATCTGGGTTTGGGAACAACACCAAACCATAGACAAGGAGGGCCACAACCTCTTCAAAAGCTTGCAAGTCAAGGGAGTTCCAACATTCAAGGGCCTTTTCAAACAGAAACCTGGCTAAGAACCCTTTGATACCACTTCTAACTTCCCAATGTCCCTTGAGGTCAGATGACTGCAGGTGCAAGGCTTTAGCAATCTCTTCAAGCTTAGGTTCCTTTTCTGTACCGTTGAAGGGTAGCTGATCAAGGATAGGGATCTTCAGGAGCCGGGAGAACTCCTCCAATGTAGGTACCAACTGATAGTCCAAGAAGGTGAAACAGTGATGCATAGGGTCAAAGAACTGGAACAGGACCTTTATCATATCTTCCTCAATGTTGGTGTTGACCAAGCTGATGAGACTTCCATGTCTTTCACTGAATGAAGAGTTCTCGGGAATCCTGGATATAAGTTCCTTAAGCTGAGGAGGGATCCTTACAAGACTGATTTGAATGGTCTTTCTACGAACGGTTTCCATGTCCTACAAAACAAAGAACAAAGATGAAGATTCGAACCCCTGAAATGGTTAGTCAATGCATATGATGCTGGATGATGTCATGATGCCATGATTAAACACACCACAGATATTTACAGAGACAAACATGTAAGGCACACAAGACAAGCCCTTAAGGTTTAAGGCCAGCATGGGGTCTGGGTAGTACCCTCTTGAAGTTGGTGGGTTCAACCTGTCCTAATCAAAGTAACCGGGTTCTAAGGTTCCCAATATCACGGGATTGCTTTCATTGTTCATCGTTTCGATTTAGCCACTAAACTGGCGACCGAAATATTCCAGGAAAGCAACCCTCAATTGAGTGTAGTATCGAGTATCAACCAACCTCGGACTGCACCAAAGTCAGTTATCTCACTACCCTAAAGAGGCCAAGATAGTTCAATTAAGGTTCCTAAGATCTGTTGATGCTTCACGACACCACGCGGAGGCCCCGTACTCTCCTTGACTGAACTCAAGGGTTACCGGTACACACCAAAGTGCCACATCAACGTAGCAGACTATTTCAACCATGTCGGTATACCCCGCACAGTTCCCTCACAGCCTTGTTGCTACTTTCTAAGAAGGTATCCCCCAGATCCGGGTTAGGATCTATAGAACTCCCAAGACAGTTCCACAATTTAAAGCAAGCAAAGAAAGCAATTGAAAACACAGTTATGAACTATCCCTAAGGTACACCTCACTTTAAGTTTAAGTCCCCAACAGAGTCGCCAGTTCTGTGATCGGTGGATCTGGAACTGACTGTTTAACGCTGGTTCGCGAAATGTCGCGGAAGCAAGAGTCGCCACCGTCTTTTATTTTCTCCAAATGGAAAGGACAAAAGCACAAAAAAATTCCTTAAAGAGATTGCTCTCGGTTCGGGAGGTAGGTTATAGAAAGGGAAGGTGTTAGCACCCTTTCTATCCATGGTTATCCATGGGCTCTTAGATACTTGCTCATTGTGTTTTCAAAAATGGTTTGTTTGCTTTTCAATTGTGGGTTTAAAAAGTTTCTTTGAAAATTTCAGTTCGACTCTTGTATCAGTTCTCAAGAGTGTTTGAAAAATTGCTTTCGAAAGCTTTTTGAAAAGGTGTCGGTGTGAAAAGTATTTTTGATTTGTCTTTGAAATTAGAGCAAGTATCTAGAGTCGTCTACCTACCCTAAGGAATTCGTCTGTTTAAATGTCCTTTAAAGTAGTGCCATCCCACCATTGAGAGGTAGGTAGCACCACCGTTGGAGGTGTTCGGGTCAATTCGAGGTTCGGGACATGGTGATCACCAGAGCAATGGGAAGACACCTTAGAAGCTACCCTCATGCCAGGTTCCCGGATCATGAGGACTTACTAAGACATCCTCTACTCGACGATCACCTTTCGAAGGGCAAGGCAACAGTGAGGCGTACCCTAGGGGTGGTGTGTGCGATTCGTGTGTCGTTTTCATTTATTTTTGTCTTGTCATGTTATGGGTGTTCTACGCTTGTTTTTATTTTGTCCATACATTCTTTTATGTCATTTGATTAACAGTTAAAAGTTGCAAGGAAAGTAAATTCTAAGCTATTACAAACGGCGCGGGTCCACATCGCCAAAAATTAACCAGGACCCGATTTGACAGAAAATAAAGAAAATAAAAGTGCGAGAAGTAATTAAAATGTTACAAGGCCTTGGGAGAGATACATGAATATTTAAACGGAAAAAGAAATAAGTATGCGAATTGATAAGAAATTAAGAACGAAACGAGGGCGTTGGACCCTTTTGCAAAAATTGAATTAATAATGAATTAAAAAAAGAAAGCAAGGATTTGTTTTTTTGTGTTTTTTAATATTTTAGGATTTAAAATGAAAAAGAATTAACTTAAAATTAATACTAACCCTAATTCTAATGGCTTTTAATTTATTAAGAAAAATGTTGAAGTTTTTAACCTAAATTAACCCTAATTTTTATATACAATTTTAATTATGAAAATAAATAAAATAAATAATATTAATTATGAAAGAAAAATGAAAAGGGTGAAAAATCATTAATTAAACCTAATTCTATGTTTTTTAGATTTTATTATGAAAAGAATTAAAATTACAACCTAATTTTAAACTAAATAATTACATGCAAATTTATTTATGAAAATATTAGAAATAAAAATATTTATTATATTTTTTTATCTTTTCTGATTTTTTTTGTGAGAATAATAAAATTAATTACTAAAACAACAATTAAAAAGAAAAAGAAAAAATAGAAAAAATAAAGAGAATAGGAAGAATTGCAAACCAAAGGGGGTTCAGATCCCAAATTAGGAGGTATTCTTTAGAAATCCAGGCCCATTAAGACATTGGTCCATTTGACTTTTGCTGGACGCGTGTGATGCGTTGACTAGGACTTAGTGTGTTCTCCAACTCTCAGCCTTTGATCTGATGAGGCTGGACGCGTGGATGGATAGATGATGAAGGAATATGATGGCCCTTAATATCACGCCTGCATGTGATTGTAAACTGAAAAATAATATTGAAACAATGAAGACCTGGGGCTCGAACCCAGGTCATGGATGTTGCTACCACTATGCCTTGCCAGTTGTTCTATATGCGCGTTTTGATTAATAAACAAACAACAAATATTATAAAAAGAAAACAAAAGGTTAATGAACTTTGCGCGCGAAATTCAAATAGCCATATCACCTCACGCCACTTCATCGTCTCCTTCATTGGGTTTTTTATTTTCCTGAAATATATAAGCAAAGAGCAACGGTTTTCAAATGTTGCTGAAAGTAAGATATGAGAAAATAGCGAATGGCCCTCTGACGCTCATAAATTGAGCGCGAGGGTGGGTTCAAGATCGTCCAGGCACGCTGAGTTGAATGGTGGTGGTCAGGGGTTCCAATTTTTCCTTGTTACAAAACCCCTAATCTGAAGCTCTGCAAACCCTAAAAATCATCAATGGCATAATCGCGTGTAGCACATAAAAATGCAATTAAATATATTGGTTAGCTTCAGAATTTCATAAGGAACATGAATCAATGAATAAAATGTTATGAGGATGCCTGCAAATCAAAATACGAATGTGCATTTTTCATGAAGCATATTGAATTCTGTATACCGATTCCTGAGGTTTTGATGAGTGTTAGTGATTGGAAAACGTTCAGTAATGCTTGAGGAAGCTAATGAGACAAGAATTATGCCTTGAATCGCCCTAGAACGTGTTGTTAAGTTTTGAATTTTTTGACAAATTTTCTAAGTTTGATTTTCAGTTTTCTCAGCAGCTGCGTGTGTGATCATTAGGGTTGTGTTCCTGGCTTATGTATGAATCAATTAGGTTAAGAAAAACAAATCAAATCCCTTGCAATGATGGTTTTGAAGATTTGATTTTCCATCATTATTTTCCAAATATTTTCCATGTGCTTTTTGTTCAAATCATGATCAATCAGTCCAAATCTTTCCCTATTTAGTTGTACACGAAATCTTGAGTATAAAACATGCACAAAAAGATTTAAAACTTTAGGTTAAGTATTTTCCATGTATTTATTTTGATTTAAATGAATTAATATAAATAAAAATTCACATAAATAAATAAAAAATGAAAAAAATACTTCCCTTTGGGCCAAGTGGTCGTGCACATGTCATGGATGATGAATCATGGAAGAAAAATGGGCCCATTAGCCATTTTAGGTCATTTGAATCCATGTTGACTTTTCAAAATATCCAAAAATTTCCCAACTTCCACAAGGCATAACTTGCTCACTTTTTAAGATTTTCTCATGTTCTTGGACATTTTGGAAAGGTATTTGAGTCCTATAACCAATGCCTTTGGTCCCATGTCATTTTGATTTACCAATCTCAAGTTATGGCCTTTCACTTAAAGTCCCTTTTTGTTGACTTTTGAAAATGACCTATAATGTTGAAATTGATAACTTTTTGTGAGAGCATTTATTGGACTTTAAGTATGAATATGAGTTGTAGGAAATGTCTTTCTCTTCAAAATGAGCTTTGGATGGAATTTTTCTGATAATCCATGTGAAAGTTATGCCCTGGTCAATTTCAGTTGACTTTTTCAGCTGTCCAAATAAGGAAACTTTTGCATTTTGATGATTTTTGAGCCAAACTTTGAGAATCATGATCAAGCATTGATCAAATGATGTTTGTGGCTTCAAAATGATATGTTGACCAAAAATTTGAACTTCTGACTGTCAAATGACCATTTTGCCCCTACAGTTGACTGTAGTACAATTAGGGTTTTTGACTGTGCAATTTTGAGCTGAATGTCTTGAAACTTGATATGAGGATACTTGACCATGTTTGTAGGCATGTGAGACTTGATTGGACCTTTGGAAACTTCATTTTCCTGATCAGAACACAAACCCTAATCTTGACTGTATAGGAGACCTTGCACTGTGCAACCTCTGGGGAATTTTGAAGCTTGACTTGGCAATTTCTTTGAAGAATATGGGAGGGCAAATTTTGGGGTACAACACTTATCATGGGCCTTTGAACAGAGCAGGAGAGCTAACATTGAAATTTTAGAAGGGGTTTGCCCTAATTGTTCCACAACGTCGTAGTCACTTTTTCTGATTATTTTTAGGATTTCATCCATTTCCTTCTGAGTGGTTTCGGGGATAACCACAACATGAGCCTTTGTCCTGACAGGCATTTCCAGTATCCCCTTACCCTTGTCGGTATTATCAGCAGATGGTCTTTCTTCAAGAGTGTTTAACTCTTCAATCACTGGGCCTTGCACAGAGGGTCCAACAGGTGTAGAAGCTTTTAAGGGTCCGAAAACTACTCGGGGGGGAGCAATCTCCAGAGAAAAGATCCGGCCACTGCGGGTTATCTTGCTTGTACCCGCGATGTTCCCTATATCAGGGTCTTCTTCAGAAATCTCTTGGACTGTTTCGATTTGTTTGATGCTGTGGTAGAAGATTTCTCCCCCATAGTTCCACGGTATCATTTTGCTTGATTGGTACGGGACAGGTCCCGACATGGTGATCTTTAATGGTACACATTCGGAGTCGGGTGTAATCCTGATAGGCCTTTTGCAAGCCTTGGGAGGATTGTCGGAAATGGTTATGATGACAATATCATTGGTTGAAGTATCACAAGTATCAGGAGTAATCGGATTGAAAGTGTTAACAGGGGTTTTCTGGAAAAGTATTTCTTGAGTATCCATCAGGCGTTGGACACCTGACTTCAACATTGGACAGTCACCTTGAATATTCAAACAAAAATAACAGTTTTTACCACAACCAGGAAAGATTCCGGCTCTCAACAAATTTTCTTTAATCACAATCAAAGGAGTCAACAGATTGGCAACATCAGTAACATGGAGGTTTTCCAAAATGGCATGCACATTGTGGTCGTGCTTGGGCATCGGAGCAGATATAACATTTGGCTTCTCAGGAGCGTCAAATTCAACCTCTTTGGCGTCAACTAAATCCTGAATTTTGTTCTTAAGCGCCCAACAATTATTGGTATTGTGTCCAGCACTATCGGAATGGTAAGCACACTTGGCGTTGGAGTGATAGTATGGAGAGGAGGTGTTAGGGTTTTTTGGCGCCTCCTTCAAACTAGTCAGATTCAGCTTCAACAAATGGGGAAGAACTTGTGCAGGCGTCATGTTGATGTGGTTGAACTGCCGTTGTGGCTGTTCTACCCGTTGTTGATTAGGTCTCGACTGATTGTTACGAGGTTGATCATTTGACGAATTTTGAATCATCACGGCCCCTACAGTCGGTCGACGCTTAGTTTTTCCCAATCCCTTCTGAGAATACACAGCAGACGCTTCTTTCTTGGCTGGGAAAGGTTTTTTAACAGCCGTGGATGCGGAAGCATCCTTTTGAATCTTTCCACTTTTAATACCGGCCTCCACCCTTTCGCCGGTCAAAATCAGTTCAGTAAATCCTGCAGAAGAGCTTCCGATTAGATGGTTGAAGAAAGGGCCAGATAGGGTCCCCAAAAACATGTCGACTAATTCCCTATCTGATAGCGGTGGCTGCACCCTTCCAGCCAGGTCACGCCACTTCTGAGCGTACTCCTTAAACCCTTCATTTGAAGCCATCCCCATACTTTGTAACCGAGTACAAGTGGGCGCCAAATCAGCATTGTACTGATACTGACGATAGAAAGCGGCTGCCAAGTCTTCCCAATTATGAACCTCTGATCTCTCGAGCTGATAAAACCAATCTAACTGAGTGCCAGACAAGCTGTCTTGGAAAAAGTGTACCCAGAGGTCTTTATCGAATGAATGTGGTTGGATCTTTCTAACATACGACCTCAAGTGCATCTTAGGGCAAGACAGACCGTCGTACTTGGAAAATGTTGGCACTTTGAACTTGGGAGGGATAACAATCCCAGCTACCAACCCCAGTTCCTCAAAATCCAATCCGGGCACCCTCTGCAACTCCATAGCTGCCAATCTGTCTTCAAGGTTCTTATACTTGTCATCCGCTGGTGGATACTGTTGTTCTGAATAGTCTTCGTCTTCTTCCTCTTCCTCCTCTTCTACCTCAGACTCAGAAGGTACAGTAACTCCTTTCCCTTGCCAATCCCTTCGTCAGACGTTGAAGGGAACTCAAGGGTCCTTCTAGCATCGCCCTCAAACCTTCTTTCGAAAGTGGCTACCCCCGGTCTCTTTTTCTTTTTCTTCTCTTTATTCTTCTCTAGCAGAACTTTGAGATCCTCTTGACCCTTTGCCAAGGTCATGAGGAGTTGCTGAAATTGTGAATTTTATGCCTGTAGATCCTTCACTGTTTGCTCCAAATCCATCTTGCTGAAATAAGCAGCAGAAAGATAAGGAAACCTGGCTTGAAGACCTGTTTATGCATATGATGAATGGTATGTTATTCATGTAATGCAATCAAGGGTTCAAAAATTCAAATTTGTTGCAAACAAAAAGAACGCACGTCATATTAAGAAGAGATTTGTTAGTACATAAATGCCCCATGGGCGAAATATTACAAAATTCTTAATGTAAAAAGACATTGCGCATCCTCTTTGGTGCGATGTAGGTGTTGAGAGTTTCCTCCTCGTGAAGTCGGCGGGTAAGCTCTAAAACCTTCTTCTCACTGGTATAGAAGCTGGCTTCAAAAGTATCCCATTCTTCTTTGAGTTGGATCCAACTCTTTTGCATTTCCTCCCATGATGTTGGCATGTCAGGATGTAGGATGGTGTATGGAACCTCTCCTTCCATTAAAGGCTCTTTGATCAAGGGGAGAATGTGAGGATATTGCATCATAAGATTTTGGGAGCGGGTTCGTACCCACTTGAGGTAAGGCTCAAGGGGGATGGAATTCTTGTGCCCCAGTGTCTTACTATCCACTTTGTTAGGCATCCTCCAAGCTCTGATGAACCTTTGTCGAAGTCCTTGCGCATCATTGTCGAAGTTAAAAACTAGGTCAAGAATTAGCATATCATGAGGGCCATCCCTCCGAGCATATCCAAATTGTCTCAAAGCTAGGCAGGGGTTGTAGGCGATGCCTCCCCTAATGCCAAGTAGTGGGACATTAGGGAATTCCCCACAACGATCAATGAGGATGACATTTTCTCTGGATCGAGAACACCAATATACATCAGAACATGTGAGGGTCATCAATCGTTGTGACCACCTCAAACCCTGCTCATTCTTCAAAACTGCTTGTGGAAGGTGAGAAATAAACCACCTTTATAGAAGAGGAGTGCAGCACATGAGAACACCTCTTTTCCTCATTGTTCGTGTGTAAAATGAGTGTAGGATGTCCCCAAGCAATGTAGGTATGGGGTTCCTGGATATGAAAATCTTGACAGCATTCACATCTATAAGTTGGTCAGGGTTTAGGAACAAGACCAACCCATAGATAAGGAGTGCCACAATCTCTTCAAAGGCTTGTAGATCAAGAGAATTCCAGCATTCTTGTGCCTTCTCAAACAGAAACTTTGCCAAGAATCCCTTGACACCACTTCTGATTTCCCAATGCCCCTTGATATCAGATGGTTGCAAGTGTAATGCTTGAGCAATATCTTCAGGCTTTGGTTCTTTTTCCGTACCGTTGTAGGGTAGCTGATTAAGAATAGGAATTCTCAGGAGTTGAGAAAATTCCTCCAAAGTAGGCACCAACTGATAATCAGGGAATATGAAACAGTGGTGTAGGGGGTCAAAGAACTGGAAGAGAACTTTCACCATGTCTTCTTCAATGCTGGTGTTGACTAAGCTGAGGAGTCTACCATGTCTTTCACTGAAGAGAGAATTCTCTGGAATCCTGGAAGTAAGCTCCTTGAGTTGAGGAGGGATCCTCACAAGATTGACTTGAATTGTTTTCCTGCGAAGAGATTCCATGACCTACAAAACAAGAACAAAGATGAAGATCCAAACCCTTGAAATGGTTAGTGGATGCACATGATGCTTTATGATGTTCATGATGTATGCACAAGCACATGTACAAACAAGTCACACAAAATCCTAGTTTCAGGCTTGCATGAGGTTTCATAGGTAAGTACCCTCTTGAGTTTAGTTGGCTCAAAACCTGTCCTATAAATAGTAACCGGGTTCTAAGGAGCTCAATATCATTGGATTGTTTTCTATGTTCATTGTTTTGGTTTAGCCACTTAACTAGCGACCAAAATATTCCAAGAAAACAACCCTCAATGAGTGTAGTATCGAGTATCTACCAACTTCGGACTGCACCAAAGCCGGTCATCTCACTACCCCTAATAAAAGGCCAAGATGGTCAAGTAAGGTTCTAGTTCATTAGTGCTTAATGACATCACTCAGCGGCCCCGTATTCTCTTTGATTGACTCAAAGGCTACCGGTACTCACAAATATGTCGCACTAATATAGCTATTGCTTCAACCGTGTCGGTATACCCCGCACAGTTTCCACAACGTATTTCTATCTATGAATGTTTCCCAAATTCGGGTGTAGGATTTCAAACCCAAACAAGAGAACCAAAATGTAAAGTAATCAAAGCAAACAATAGTCATGCCAAAGGTGATCTAAACCCTAAGGTAACCCCACTTTTATAATATTCCCTAGAAGAGTCGCCAGTTCTGTGATACGGTGGGAGAACTGACTTGGGATTTTGTGTTTGTGTTCGCAAATGTTTCGGTTTAGCAAGAGTCGCCACCGACTTTTTATTTTATCCTAAGGAAAGGTCAAAAAGCACATGAAAGACCTTTGAGATGTTTTCTTGGGTTCGGGGAGTAGATTATAGAAAGGGAAGGTATTAGCACCCTTTCTATCCATGGTTATCCATGGGCTCTTAGTTACTTGCTTAGATCATTTGCTTTGCATTTATATTGTTTGAAATGGTGCTTTTCAATTGTTTGAAATGGTGCTTTGTGTGTGATTTTGGAAAATGTTTTGAAAAGAGGCCATCGTTGTGGCAACCTTTGTAATGATTCTTGTTTGAATGTATACAAAGGTGTTTTTGTCTTTTGAAAGGTTTTCAATGTTTGAAAGTAGGGTTTTGAAAGTAGGGTTTTGAAATTGTGTTGTGAAGTGTGCTTTGAAAAGTAGCAAGGATGTTTTTTGCAATCTTGATCAAGTAACTAAGAGCTATCTACCCTATTTACTCAAAGATCTTTCTTATGTTTTTAACCCTTTTAACAGTGTTGTTTCACCATTGTATTTGGTGAACAACCTTGTGTTAGGATGTTAACGGGACAAGCGCGGGTCATCGTATAGACCATGATAGCAATAGTGTCAAGTATCTTTGGCAATTTTCTTGAGGGACTTGATCATTTTTGTTTAGGCAACCCAGATAGCGTCATCGAGGGACTATGATCTTTTTGTTTGTTTTTGTTTTGCCAAAGTACTCAACATGCAACCATGGCCCATTTTTGAAGGCAACAAGTGGATGAAACCCTAGGGGTGCAAGTGTGCATTGTGTTTGTTTTTCATGCATGTTTATCTTGGATTAGGTCAAACTAATTATTGATTTTATTTGCATACAAACCCTAGGTCTAAGCATGGCATAATTGAAAGCTTTTTAAATGTGCGAGAATTTAAATGCTATACTATTACAATATGATATAGGGAGGGGGTACAAATTTGAATTGGGGATATTTGACAAGAAATTAAACCCTAGATTACTATTACAACCAAATTGAATGTACAATATACAATATTTAAATGTAAAATAAATGAAATAAATACAATAAATAAATGTAAATAACATGTATTATGCCAAAATGTTTTTTAGTATGTAAAAAGTATTTTTCAATGTGAAAAGTAAAATAAAAAGATCAATTTTAATTATTTTTCCTATTTAGGGCAAGAAACCCTAATTCTTAATAATATATTATTTATTAATTTTATACAAATATATATTAACAAAATAAAAGTATATTGTAAAAAATGTTTTTTTTTTTGGTGTAAAATATTAATAAAAATGAAAATGTGATATTTTTGATATTTTTATATATTAAACATATTAAATGTACAAAGATAAAAATTAATTATTTACAAAAATGGATATTTTCAAGAAAATGTTTCTAAATATGAATAAAAATAATAAATGAAAATAAATATATTTTTACATTATTTTAGGTTTTAATAAAAAAAGAATATAAAGCCTTTAAATATTTTTTATACTAGTAATAATTAGAATAAATTCCAAATAAATATAAAAATTTATGAAAATAATTTTTAGGTATTTTTTATGTTAGAAAATAAAATATTAAAATAAAAAATGAAATAAAATGCAAAAAATGACAAATATGCAAGCAAATGGGCCAGGGGGGTGCAAACTGAATATGCATGTGTGAAAAGCAAAAGCAACTCAGGCCCAGTCCAAGCAACTTCATCTTCTTCCTCAGTTTCAAACAACACACGCGTTCTGTACTTCCAATGCTATCTCCTGATTCTTTGATTTTTTGACAAAACTCATAACATGAACATTATAGAGAATTAAACAATGAATTCAACAATATAAAAAACTTGGATTAACTCTCAAAGACCAAAGAGAATTTCTCTGGCCCTAATTTCTAACCTAGTTTTTTCAGAAAGTTCATGAGTGAAATTCTCTCAGCACGATTAATGTAAATGAAAACTAAGCATATGTATGGCTTCAGGGCCATGAGTACAACATATTTCATTCACAAACCTAAGCCTAAAAATTCCTAAATAGAGAGATAGAAGTCCATGAAATACCTGTTTCAGTTGACTTCGAGCTGGACAATGTAGCAACCTTCAATGGTGTTTGAGCTTATGTTGAGCTTGCCTGAGGTCTAAGGAAGCTTTTCCAATGCTTGGCTTGCTTTGAAACAACTTGAGTATTGCTGTAGAACTCAACCTGCAGAGCTTTGAAATGAAAATGGCAAAGTGTGTTAGAGGTGTTACAGCTTGCAATGGGGGCTTGGGATAGTTCAGGTGAGTTGATTGGAAGGTGTTGGAACTATCTTGGGACAAAACGCACGATGAAATTTTGTTGTGGCTTTCAAAATGCAGAACCTGCCCTGTTTTGCAGAAAAATAGTGGTTCTGAGTATGAGGAGGTTTGAGTGATGAAAGGGTCGTGCTTTAGGCTTGTTGGGATGTATGGAACTTATTCACAGATTTCTTGTAAGCTTGTCTTAATAGATATCAGAGGTTGCTTGTG
Organism: Vicia faba; assembly: GCA_948472305.1. Taxonomy (NCBI): domain Eukaryota; kingdom Viridiplantae; phylum Streptophyta; class Magnoliopsida; order Fabales; family Fabaceae; genus Vicia; species Vicia faba. The sequence goes on from OX451737.1 coordinate 843,865,387, forward strand.
TTTTGCAAGTTTTCTTCTACTTGAAGCAAGAGAATGGAAATGATGTTATAGCCCTGTACCAGCCCTCCTATCATGCTGCATCTTTTGCTCTTGGTTCCTGGAATTGATAGCTTCAATCTTGCTTCAGAGATATGGCCCCATACCTCAAGGATTTTGGTTTGACATAAAGTGCACTTTTACAAAAATGGTATTTTACCTTTTTCCAAATAAGGGTTAATCTTGTATGTAATGTCCAAATGGCCAAGATAACACCTTAATTCAATGGTTAAGCATTAAATTATGAAGTGAAAGTTGGTTTTGAGGCCTGCAAGCTAGCACCAAACATGCTGATTTGAAAATGCAAGTTTGTATGAACATGTATTGGTCATGGACAAAAGTGAGTTTTTGCCAACTTCCAACATTCGATTCTCTCTAACCACAAGGGTGTTTGAGGAGTTATTGGACAATTTGGAATGCTTGGAACATGTACTACAATCCATATTTGCAATGCAACTTGAAATTCCAAGTGGAATTATGTGAAAAGTGGCCAAGAAGATGGGTCCAAATCCTGCCTAGATTAGGGAAAATTTTCTCTAAGTTAAAAGTTTTAGATACCCTTGTTCCAAAAATCCTAACTTGAGATACAAGCTTCTTTTGAGAAAAATTTGTGAATAAAAGTTGCAGACTTTGTGATGGACTACAACTTTCATGTTGCAAGTTTTGTTTGAATCCATTTGCATCTTGGTGAAAAAATGGGACAAAGTTAGGAAAAAATAAGAAAATTTTATAACTTAGAAAAATTCTAAGTTATGAAATTTTTCCATTTTAAACCCTAATTTGCATATTTGGGTTTCTTGGTGAACAAGTTTCATAATTTAACATGTTTTGATGAAAAGTAACTCTTGGCACTTGATTTTGACCAAAAAGTCAAAGTTTGACTTTTCAGTGTACAGTCAAATTTTGATCAGTTGACTGGAAAATTCATCTGTCAATCCTATGCATTTGAGATCTTTTGAATTTGTTGAATGGGTAAAGACAATGTCATTGAGTTCTTGAGTCCATATGTGAGCTTGGTTAGGTCAAATAGTCAAAAATTGCATTTCTGCAGCCAAAACCCTAAAAATGACCATTTTGCCCTTTTGGTGATTTGATCAAATTTCTTATGGGATTGTGATCCAAATTTGATCAAATGGTTCATATGAGTTCATAATGTTGATGTGGGTCAAATTTCATGAGGTTTGACTGTCAATTGGCCACAGTTGACTTTTTCCCCAATACAGCTGATTTTTAGGTCAATTGTCCAATTGACTGGGCAAAGATTTGAATCAAGGCTTGAAACTTGGTATGGGCAAACTTGTGAATCCAACATGAAGTATTAAAGTCAATTTAGGAATTGTGGGTCAAAATATCCCTGTGCAAACTCAAACCCTAATTTGGGTTAACAGTGCAATGAGGGGTCTTGAGCAGAGTACCCTAGTTTGATCTTGAGTTCCAAGGGTCTTGTGATGAGAAAATGTTGATGAAATGAGAGGGAAAATTTTGGGGTACAACAACGACCATCATAAAGTAACCCTACCCAGGTTCCTTCTCTTAAATTCCAGATGAAGTTTAACACTGACTCATCATAGAGTAACCCTACCCAGGTTCCTTCTCTTAAATTCCAAATGAAGTTTAACACGGACTCATCATGAAGCAACCCTACCCAGGTTCCTTCTTATTTCCAGATGCAGTTTAACACAGACTCATCATCAAGCAACCCTACCCAGGTTCCTTCTCAGATGCAGTTTTACACGGACTCGTCCTGAAGCAACCCTACCCATGTTCCTTCTCTTAAATTCTAAATGAAGCTTCACATGGATTCATCTTGAAGTGTCCCTACCCAGATGTTTTACCCCAAAATTTTCCCTCTCATTTATCAAGAATTTGCTCATAAGATCTCCTTTGACTCGAGACTGCATTAGGGTTGATCAGCTCAAGACACCTCCTTAAGCACTGATGACCAAAATTAGGATTTGAGATTGCACAAGGATATTTGAACTTACAATTCCCCATATGACTTTCATGGATCATTGTGGACCCTCAATATTGCTCATGTCAAGTTTCAAGCCTTGGATCACACTTTTGCTCAATCAATTGAGTAGTTGACCTAAAAATCAACTATATTGGGAAAAAAGTCAATATGGCCAATTTACAGTCAAACTTCATAATTTTTTATCCACGTCAATATTATAAACTCATATGTATCATTTTATCAATATTGGACCATAATTCCCCAAGAAATTTGATCAAATCATCAAAAGGGCAAAATGGTCAAAATTAGGGTTTTTTTATTAAGGGGCAATTTCTGATTTTTGACCTAGAAAATGGTCAATTGGTTTGAAGAATGATTTCAAGATTTTAATTGCATAATTTTTACCTAATTGAATGACCCAAAATATTGCTCAAGATCAATTGGATTGACAGTGAATTTTCAGTCAATTGATCAAAAGTCAATTGTACACTGAAAAGTCAAACTTTGACTTTTTGGTCAAAATTCAATGTCAAAGATCATAATTCATCAAAACATGTCAAAATATGAAACTTATTCATCAAGAAATCAAAAAGTCAAGATTTCATTTTGAAAAGTCAAAGTTTTCTAACTTAGAAATTTTTCTAAGTGTTTAAACTTCATGTTTTTTCATAACTTTAACCCAATTTTTCACCATGATGCAAGAGGATTCTGAAGAAACTTTCAACATGAAAGTTGTATATAACCATGAAATCTACAACTTTGCTTCACAAAACTCCTTCCAAAAGTGCTTGGATCTCAAGTTATAATTTTAAGAATACATGGTCATGAAACAAAACACTCAGTGAAATTTTACCCTAATTTGGTCAGGATTTTGACCTAACTTCATGGTACTTTTTCATATAGTTCCAAGGGGAATTTTCAAAAGTGATTCAAATAGGGGTTGTTGATAACATTACAAGCTTTACAAAATGTTCAAGAACTCCTTGATATCATTCTTGAGTAGGGAGAGTCGAAGAGATGAAGTTAGGGTTTTCACACTTGAATTACAAGTCATTTTGTGATGAACAAGAATTCAATTTCAAACCTATGCTGCACAATCTTGTTTTGCAGACCTCTAAAACTCAATATCTACCCATAATCATAATATTACACTTTCTTTTGAGCTATTATCCATTTTATTCAAGCTTTGTCCAAGTAAATTTTCCATTAATGGAACAAAGTTCACACTTCCATTTTGGAAAATTGACTTTAATCACAAAGTCAACTTGTATGGAGTTTTGCACTTGTTCTTTCTGCACAAGCATGCTCTACAAACTTAGAACAAACATGTTTAAAGTTACAAGCTACCCTAAAAGACATGTACCTTGCATTGAAACCATATTTTTCAAGATAACTTCAAAAACAAGTCAAAAACTCATGACATGTGATCTTTGTTTTTTGACCTCCTCAAGTCCTCTAACCTATTCCATATAATTATAAAAGTGCATTGCAAGCTAAGACACGATTGAACAAGTCCTAAAACTCCCCAAAACCAGAAATTGACATACAAGCACAAAAACTTGTCATTTCTGATTTTTGAACCCAACCTTCAAATCCCCTCGTGCGTTTCTTGGCTAAACTATCCATAAAGCTTCTAATACACATATAGAAATTATCCCAACCCCTGTTTTCAAACTATAATACCATTCATACCATTCTCCATTTTTAAAAATAGGGCATTGCATATTGACTTCTTCAGCTTGATTCAAGAATTCTCAGCATAAAGTAAGCTTTGCAATAGCTTCCTAAAGGTGCAAGGAAGCTCATCCAATCATTAAAACACATTGAAAGTAGCTCTAACTCAAAACATGATCTTCAGCTGTAAGGTGAGTTTTTTTACTTTTCATCTCATTATTTAGGCATTGTTAGGTCTTGATTTGTGAAGATAAAATGTAGATAACTTTTCCACGAAACTGTACATATCCATAGTTTGCATTTATATGGCCTGAGCTTAGAGAATTTTAAAGTTGAAGTGTCCTGAAATTTTTAGGTTTTTAATTAGGGCCAGAGAAATTCTCCTTCATCTTTGATTGTTAGTTTAAATTATTTACATGGTTGGATTCGTGGGAAGGAATGCTACAACTTTCATGTTTGAACTTTTCATTTTTGTTGAGAAATGAAGATACAGGTCCTTTGGCTGGAGGTTGAAGATGAAGTGTATTCAGGGCGCATTTTGTGTCATATATTTATTGTTTTGATTATATAAACGGATGTATAGCCACCCCAGTGGTAGAAGCGCGCACCTATGACTAGAGGGACCTGAGTTCGAGCCCCAGTGGGGTACCCTTTTGGTTTTTTCACATTTTTTGTACATTCTGACTTTTTTGGACAGGCTCCTGGGCCTCCCTTGGGCCTTTTTGTTTATTTTTTATTTTTATTTTTTTCTTACTGTTAACCCCCCTTGCAGGCTATCCACACCCCTGGCCTATTTTATTTTTCTTTTTTCTTACTTTTATTTATTTGTTTTCTTAAATATTTTTCTAATACTAAAAAATCACAAAAAATATAAAAATATTAGATTTATATTTTGACATAGTTTATTTATAAATTTACACAAAAAAATATTTTATTTGATCATACTTTATCTATTTCACTAATTATTTTGTAAATTTAATTAAAAAACTAGGGTTTTGATTATTTTCTTTTACATATTTTAAATATATTATTTTAATATTTAAAAAGACCAAAAATATTTTATAACACTATAAATTATTTTTAAGACAAAAATACCAAAAATATACTTTTCTTATAAACTTAATTTCTTTTTAATCAATTAATAAATTAGGGTTTTATTTAATTTCTTTTCCTAGTAAATTTAGGTTTTACTTTTAATTAATTATTTTTCTTTTAGTTAATTAGGTTAAAACAAAACCCCTTTTCCTTAAAAAATCCAAACAAAATATCCATTTACTTTACATTCACATTCTTGTATATTTTTTCATTTGGTACATTATTTATTTCAATTCTTGTACAAATTCAATATGGTTGTAATAGATAATTAGGCTTTATTTTCTTGCAATCCCCATTTATAATTTGTAGCCCCCTCCCACAAGTATTGTAATAGCATAGTAATTTTAAATTCCACAATTTATCGCTTTATATACAAATGCTAGTAATTAGGGTTTGTACGGGAAGACTAAAAACAATCAATTAGAAAACCCTAATCAAATACAAGACCCAGCATGAAAAAAATACACTTGCACACAAGCACCCCTAGGATAAATCCACTTGGTTTCCTTACTAAATAGCCATATTACGCATGTGAGGTATCTTAGCAAAAACAAGCAAAATACAAGATCATAGTCCCTCGATGACGCTATTCATGTTGCCTTTCAAATGATCTTAGTCCCTAAAAGAGAATGCTAAGATACCTTACAATATTGCTAATCATGGTTATATGATGACCCTCGCCCGTCCCGTTTACCTCCAAAGATAGGGTTACTTACGAAATTAATGGTAACATAACAATGTCAAAGGAAAAGGAAATGAACATGAAAGACTTTTGAGTAGGTAGAATGATCATAATTACTTGATCAATTTCAAAACAAAACATCCTTGCTATTTTCAAAACAAACACCTACACTTTTAAAACATCTTACAAAACTTGAAAACATTTTCAAAAGATCAAACACTTTGTATACATTCTTACGAACGAGAATCATTACAAAGTTTGCCTAAACAATGGCCTCTTTACAAAATACTTTCAAAAACCACACAAAGCATAATTTCAAACAAAAGCAAGTGATCTAACAAGTAACTAAGAGCCCATCGAAAAACATGGATAAAAATGGTGCTAATACCTTCCCTTTTCATAATCTACCCCCCGAACTCAAGAAACAATCTCAAAGGTATTTTATGTGCTTTTTCACCTTTCCTGTTGGATAAACTGACTGTTTAACGCTGGTTCGCGAAATGTCGCGGAAGCAAGAGTCGCCACCGTCTTTTATTTTCTCCAAATGGAAAGGACAAAAGCACAGAAAAATTCCTTAAAGAGATTGCTCTCGGTTCGGGAGGTAGATTATAGAAAGGGAAGGTGTTAGCACCCTTTCTATCCATGGTTATCCATGGGCTCTTAGATACTTGCTCATTGTGTTTTCAAAAATGGTTTGTTTGCTTTTCAATTGTGGGTTTTAAAAAAGGTTTCTTTGAAAATTCCAGTTCGACTCGTGTATCGGTCCTCAAGAGTGTTTGAAAAATTGCTTTCGAAAGCTTTTTGAAAAGGTGTCGGTGTGAAAAGTATTTTTGAATTTGTTTTGAAATTAGAGCAAGTATCTAGAGTCGTCTACCTACCCTAAGGAATTCGTCTGTGTAAATGTCCTTTAAAGTAATGCCGTCCCACCATTGAGAGGTAGGTAGCATCACCGTTGGAGGTGTTCGGGTCAATTCGAGGTTCGGGGCACGGTGATCACCAGAGCAATAGGAAGACACCTTAGAAGCTACCCTCATGCCAGGTTCCCGGATCATGAGGACTTACTAAAACATCTTCTACTCGACGATCACCTTTCGAGGCAAGGCAACAGTGAGGCGTACCCTAGGGGTGGTGCGTGCGATTTATATGTCGTTTTCATTTGCATTTATCTTGTCATGTTATTGGTGTTCTACGCTTGTTTTTATTTTGTCCATACATTCTTTCATGCTTTGATTAACAGTTAAAAGATTTGCGGGAAAGTAAATTCTAAGCTATTACAAACGGCGCGGGTCCACATCGCCAAAAGTTTCTCGAACCCGATTTGACAGAAAATAAATAAACAAAGTAAATAAAGAATTAAAAGTGCGAGTAATTGAAAGGTTACATGGCCTTGGGAGAGATACATAATATTATAGAGAAATAAAAATAAATGCGAATTAATAAGAATTAAAACGAAACGAGGGCGTTGGACCCTTTTGCAAAAATTGAATTAACGCTGAATTAATTAATTAAAAAGAAAGGACTTGTTTTTGGTATTTTTAGTATTTTAGGAATTTAATGAGGAAAAGAATTAATTAAAATCAAAATAAGATGCAAACCCTAATTCTAATTATTTTTAATTTATTAAGAAGAAAATATTGAAGTTTTTAACCTAAATTAACCCTAAGTTATTTGCATGCAATTTAATTATAAAAAATAAAATATTTAATTATTTAATATATTTATGAAGAAAAAATAAAAAAAGGATAAAAATTATTACTTAAACCTATTTCTACATTTTTTTAGATTTTTTGTTAAAAGTATTAAAATTACAACTTAAATTAAAACTAAATAATTATATACAATTTATTTATGAAAATATTAGAAATAAAAATATTTATCAATTTAATTCTTTTCTGATTTTTTTTTATGGTTTTTTATATTTATGGAAATAATAAAATTAATCACTAAAATAATAATAAAAAAGAAAAAATAGAAAATAAAGAAAATAAAGAAAATGGGAAGAATTGCAAACCAAAGGGGGTTCAGATCCCAAATTAGGAGGTATTGGATAGCAATCCAGGCCCACTTAAATTGATGGCTTCTTTGACTTTTCAGGACGCGTGTACACGCGTTGACCAGGGTGTATGGTGTTCTCCAATCCAGGGCCTTTGATCTGATGCCCCAGGACGCGTGTACGCTGGATTCTGAAGGTGTATCATGGACTTTGAGATTGAACCTGCACGTGAATGTTAATGGCAAAATAATATTGAAAACATGCAGACCTGGGGCTCGAACCCAGGTCATGAGGATTAACACCACTACGCCTTGCCAGCTGAGCTAGCTTACACGTTTGATATATTAATAACGAACAAATAATATAAAAGAAAGCCAAGGCGTTAGTGGGTTAAAGCGCGCAAAATTTAAACTGACCAACCAGCATGTGCCACGATATCGTCTTCCTCGCTGGTTTTATTTTTTCTGAAACAAGAACACATTGGCCACGGTTTTCAAGTGTTCTCCTAGGCCGGCTATTGAAAAATAACGAGTAGCTCAGGAACACTCATAAATTGAGCGCGAGCATGGCTTCTTCTTCGTCCAGTCACGCTGATTCCAACGGTGGTGGTCAGGGGTTCCAATTTTTCCTCATTCAAAAACCCCTAATTTCAAATCCTGCAAACCCTAGAAAACGAACATGGTATCTTGGCATATAACGTGTAAAACTTCAATTAAAACATACAATTAGCTTGCAAACTTTGTTATAAGCACAAATATAACAAGAAAACACGTTAACAATGCATGAATGTCAGAAACCGATTCAAGAATTTTCTTCACCAACTTCCATGGTAATCTTACGTTTTCTTGAGTATAGGGCTTGGAGAATGATTGGAATATGTTCAATAATCTTCAAGGAAGCTAATGGAATGGAAATCGTGCCTTGAATCAACCTGCAAAAGGGTTTTCAGAATTGAGTTTTTTCACAAAAATTTCAAGTTTGATTGTTAGGTTTCTGAGCAGTTGCGTGTGTGTGAGCATTAGGGTTGTCTTTTGGCTTTTGTATTGAGTCCATTAGGTTAACAAATTTGATCAGAATCTCTTGTATTCATGATTTTGAGATTTGATTTCCAAGCTTTATTTTTCAAATATTTTTCATGCAATTTTGTATCAATTAAGATCAATTCAATCCAAATCTTTCTATATTGAGTCATGCACGAAATCTTGAGGACAAAACATGCACAAAAAGATTGAAAAAACTTAGGTTAGCATTTTTCATGTATTTATTTTAATTTAAATGAATTATTATTAATAAAAATCCAAATAAATAAATAAAAAATGAATAAAAACTTCCCTTTGGGCCAAGTGGTCGTGCACATGCCATGGATGATGAATTATGGAAGAAAAATGGGCCCATTAGCAATTTTAGGTCATTTGAATCAATGTTGACTTTTCAAAATATCCATAAATTTCCCAACTTCCACAAGGCATAACTTGCTCAATTTTTAAGCTTTTCTCATGTTCTGGGACATTTTGGAAAGGTCTTTGAGTCCTCTAATCAATGTCTTTGGTCCCATATCATTTTGACTTACCAATCTCAAGTTATGGCCTTTGACTTAAAGTCCCTTTTTGTTGACTTTTGAAAATGACCTATAATGTTGAAATTGATAACTTTTTGTGAGAGAATTTCTTGGACTTGAAGTATGAAGATGAGTTGTAGGAAATGTCTTTCTCTTCAAAATGAGCTTTGGATGGAATTTTTCTGATAATCCATGTGAAAGTTATGCCCTGGTCAATTTCAGTTGACTTTTTCAGCTTTCCAAATAAGGAAACTTTTGCATCTTGATGATTTCTGAGCCAAATTTTGAGAATCATGATCAAGCATTGATAAAATGATGTTTGTGGCTTCAAAATGATATGTTGACCAAAAATTTGAACTTTTGACTGCCAAATGACCATTTTGCCCCTACAGTTGACTGTAGTGCAATTAGGTTTTTTGACTGTGCAATTTTGAGCTGAATGTCTTGAAACTTGATATGAGGATGCTTGACCATATTTGTAGGCATGTGAGACTTGATTGGACCTTTGAAAACTTCATCTTCTTGATCAGAACAAAAACCCTAATTTTGACTGTATAAGAGACCTTTGCATTGTGCAACCCTTGGAGATTTTTGTAGCTTGACTTGGCAATTTCTTGGAGAATATGGGAGGGCAAATTTTGGGGTACAACAGTTGCCCCTGTTCAATCTTCTTAGACCTGAGGATGTAGATTGGCTGACGTGCCTTTCGTAATCCGAGGGTAGAAGGTGATTGAACACTAGAGTGCCCAGAAATTTGCGCTCACATAGTAGCAATGCAATGATGGGAATGGGCTTATAGATGCCATTTAGAGATTGATGGATAGGATGATGGGCTTATAGATGCCATCTGGATGTTGATCGCGTAAGAGATTCCTTATCGAGAACCTGCATACCTGCAAAAGAAAAATGAGTACCTGACACGTTGCAGGAGCTGGTTTTCAGATGCTTGGTATAGATGTGTCCTGACTGGTTACAGGAGCTGGGTCTGGAGCTTCAAAAGATGATGAATGAACCAGGGATGGTTACTACCTTAGCACGAACGGTAAGAGAACCTTGGGTGACTTTAACTTCAACAACGCTCGCTGAGAAAATCTTGGTGAGAATTACCATCTTCGCAGGATCGGGAAGAGAACCATAGGCAATTATAATCTGAAAGGAATTATCACCTCACTCACCGTCGGAGAGGGAACCATAGGAAATTATAATCTGAAAGGAATTATCACCTCACTCACCGTCGGAGAGGGAACCATAGGAAAAGGAATTATCACCTCACTCACCGTCGGAGAGGGAACCATCTGAAAAGGAATTATCACCTCACTCACCGTCGGAGAGGGAACCATCTGAAAAGGAATTATCACCTCACTCACCGTCGGAGAGGGAACCATCTGAAAAGGAATTATCACCTCACTCACCATCGGAGAGGGAACCATAGGAAAAGGAATTATCACCTCACTCACCGTCGGAGAGGGAACCATCTGAAAAGGAATTATCACCTCACTCACCGTCGGAGAGGGAACCATCTGAAAAGGAATTATCACCTCACTCACCGTCGGAGAGGGAACCATAAGAAATTATAATCTGAAAGGAATTATCACCTCACTCACCGTCGGAGAGGGAACCATAGGGAATTATAATCCAAAAGGAATTATCACCTCACTCACCGTTGGAGAGGGAACCATAGGAAATTATAATCCGAAAGGAATTATCACCTCACTCACCGTCGGAGAGGGAACCATAGGAAATTATAATCCGAAAGGAATTATCACCTCACTCACCATCGGAGAGGGAACCATAGGAAATTATAATCTGAAAGGAATTATCACCTCACTCACCGTCGGAGAGGGAACCATAGGAAATTATAATCTGATAACTTCTACTGAGTCTTCATCAGAAAAATCTGTTGGGAGTTGATTTGGCTGGACTAGAGAAGGCCTTGGACTGGATAATAAATCTTTGGAGTTGATTAACTGAACCGGTCTAGGTCTTGAAATATGATTGAGAATTTCAACTGCATCTTTCCTGAAAGGTAAAGGTCAGTCATATGCAATGCATGATATGGATCAAGCAATGATGTTCTCAACATAAATGAGATTTGTATGATATGATGCGTCTATGCATGCTATAATGATGTATGTGATGTTTATGTATGCTTTCGTCTAGAAAAGCAAATCCTTGACGGGTGCCGGGAAGTCATGTCCTGGGCTGATGTTTGAAGAATAAGCTTTTACTTCCGCTGGGGATAATAATTGCAAGAATACCGGTAGGAGAAGATGACTCCGTTGCGGAATAAACTTGGCAAATGGAAGATTCTGCGGGGAGAAAAGATACTCTAGCGACCATGCTGGGAAGAAATACTCTGTGGGAAGAGGGATGCCTTGCTGAGTGTTGATAATATCTTGCTGAGGATACTCTTGTTGTATTTGGAAGTGTTGATAGACTTCGCTGGGGGTAAAAAGATTCTGTCGACGACGATCTTTCCGTGGCTCTTGGCTGAGGATAACCCAGTTATATCCTGTTAAGGACATAACTCTTTAAATAAAGCTGGACGACGCGTCCGTACTCTTACGTGGGGTAAGCTTCCAGAATCTACTGGGGATAAGCTTACTGCTTGGGGATAGGTGGATTCCAACTTTCCTGGGGGACTAGATTGGACTCTCCCGGGGAGATTTTGAACTGTAATTTTGTAAGTTGAAAGAGGGACCATATGTAGGGTTTCCTGCTGACGAGCTCATGTAAAACCGCATCTGAAATGGAGAAGGAACCTGTGTAGGGTTACTTTGATGATGAGTTCGCGTAAAACTTCGTTTTTGGAAAGGGAGAACCTGTGTAGGGTTTCTGGGTGACGAGTCCATGTAAAACTGCATCTTGGAGAGAGGGAACCGGTGTAGGGTTGCTTGATGTCGAGTTCGTGTAAAACTTCGTGATGAACCGGGGTGAGGTTATCTTGAGATATGTCCACGTAAGACTTATGGAGGAACCGGGGTAAGGTTACTGCAGGATAAGTTCGTGTAAAACTTCTTGACGAACCGAGGTAAGGTCATCTTGAGATAGGTCCATGTAAGACTTCTGGGGGAACTGGGGTTAGGTTACTGTAGGATAAGTTCGTGTAAAACTTCTTGACGAACCGAGGTAAGGTCATCTTGAGATAGGTCCATGTAAGACTTCTGGAGGAACCGGGGTTAGGTTACGGCAGGATAAGTTTGTGTAAAACTTCTGGATGAACCGGGGTTAGGTCATCTTGAGATAGGTCCATGTAGGACTTCTGGAGGAACCGGGGTTAGGTTACGGCAGGATAAGTTTGTGTAAAACTTCTTGATGAACCGGGGTTAGGTCATCTTGAGATAGGTCCATGTAAGAATTCTGGAGGAACCGGGGTTAGGTTACGGCAGGATAAGTTTGTGTAGAACTTCTTGATGAACCGGGGTTAGGTCATCTTGAGATAGGTCCATGTAAGACTTCTGGAGGAACCGGGGTTAGGTTACGGCAGGATAAGTTTGTGTAGAACTTCTTGATGAACCGGGGTTAGGTCATCTTGAGATAGGTCCATGTAAGACTTCTGGAGGAACCGGGGTTAGGTTACGGCAGGATAAGTTTGTGTAGAACTTCTTGATGAACCGGGGTTAGGTCATCTTGAGATAGGTCCATGTAAGACTTCTGGAGGAACCGGGGTTAGGTTACTTGGATAAGTTTGTGTAAAAACTTCTTGATGAACCGGGGTAAGGTTGCTTGTGGAGGGTGAGTCTGTGTAAGACCTTGTCTGAAAATTGAGAAGGAACCGGTGTAGGGTTGCTTGATTTTGATTAAGTGGATGATTGTCCTGTTTGGTCTCGGATGTTAACCCACGATCTGGAATTTATAAAGGTAGATGGTAATCATCCTTATGTTGATCTTTCCTTTGTACTTTGGGTTGACAGAGCAATTAGATCGCCTGGATAACTCATTATTGCCCCTATTTCGGAGGTGAGGGAAGAGGATGCCCTGTGAGGGTGTTTGACAAATCTTCGGGTAGACAAGTGATGAGATACCTGGAACATAGCCGTACGCTTTGATCCCTAACTTTTGCCTGGACCGCCCTTTCGGGTTTCCAGTCCACCGGGATACCCATTTTTGCCCAAGCCGCCTTTTCAGGTTTTCGACTTGCCGGGTGTACATATTTTTCCGTTTTCATCCCTTATTTTTGCCCGAACCCTTTTGGTTCACCGGGAAGCCCTTATTTTTGCCTAGGTGTGTCAACCTAGCGGGTCTTTGATTATGCGTAGTATTTTTTCGACTATGTCCACGCTCTCAGAATGTAGGGAGTTGCCCCTGTTGGAAGTATTTTGTCATGCCCCAGATAATGGGCAATGCTCCTATTGTGCCCCTTGATTGGAGGTACTTCTGTTCACCAGGTGTTCATCGTGCGAATTTCCCTGCTGTTCAAACAAATAGTCATATGCAAACAAAGTTATTTTAAGAATGCAAAAAGTCTATGTCTGTCTTGAATTTTGAAAATGCATTTTTTGTAATACAATGCGGTGTCAACTCAAGATTTTACAGCAAACCTTCAGGAGTCAGGATACCTTCGTAACAGTATGCTTTCGAACTAACCCATGCTTCAGCTAGGACTTTTAAGGGTTGTAACGTGGCCTGGTTCACGGTTTAAGAAACAAAGGATAAAGGCTCAAATTATTTGTACCCACCCATTCTTCGTGATATCCTCCAAACCTAAACTCAGTTGATCGTGCGTTAGACCTTGTTCGAGTCTTTGCTCTGATTTTCCGGTGATGATTCGGATATTGATGATTTATTCTGAACAGGCAGCCATTTTTGCTTTTGTTGAGGGTTTGTGAGACCTCTTTCTTGAGTTTTGTTATCCCTTTCTTTTTTGCCTGAACTGTTTCCTTTTTGGAATTACAGTCAGCGGGATGCCCCAGTTTCATAAGTCCCTTTTATAGGTTTTGACTTCTTGGGCTTTTTTATTTTGATAGATATAGTGACTGCCTGTCCTTCTTGATTATTCGGAACCATCACTGTCTTTCTTCGTTTTGTAAGGACTTTTTGGTGCCATTCGTTATGCACTTGGATCAACTGAGAGACTACCCTGCCCCAGGTTATGATTAAGGGTTTTAATTTTTGAAAAGAAAAACTCCTACTTCTTTGGCTCAGAGGGGTTAACGAGGGATTATCATCCTTATAACTCCAGTGTTTAGGGATTGAAACAATGCCTGTACCTCATCAGCGGGGTCTGTTCAAAAGCATATTGTAGATTATGGTATCGTTTTCGTCATCCTCCCTCAAGAGGCTTAGAATTTTCAATTAAGAGTTGACCATCACAAAAATATGAAAGCAGTTTTAAGCATAGTAAACATGATTAAATCAAGACAGACATGTGTAATGCATTCATGAAATAAAAGAGTTTAACATGATAATTGTTTATCTGAACAAGAAAAGAAAAATACAACTTTGAATTCAAATGAACAAAAATCTCTCGACCCTAGCCATGTTTTGGCAATGGAGCAGTGATCACGTTGGGAGTCTCGGCAGGCTCGAACTCGATCTCTTTGGCATCGATCATATTCTGAATCTTGTATTTCAGCGCCCAACAATCCTCAGTATCGTGCCCCGGGCTATCAGAATGATAAGCACACCTCGCTTCTGGGTTGTAGCTTGGAGAGGAGGTCTTGGGATTTGCAGGAGGGTTGATCACCGCAATCAGGTTCATTTTCAACATGTGCTGCAATGCTTGTGACCATGGCATGTTAATGTTGGTGAATTGTCTTTTAGGCTCGTCCGGCCTTCGCTGGTTTCCCTTTTGTGGTTGGCGGCATGGTGCAGAACCAGAAATCATGACTGCCCCTGCATGTTGGTCACGACGGCTCTTTTGGCTGTACGCAGCATTAGATTCTTTCTTTCCCGCGTAAGACTTTTTGTGAGTATCAGAAGGTGTGGTCTCTTGAATTTTCCCACTCTTGATACCAGCTTCAATTCTTTCGCCAGTTAGGATGAGGTCGGTAAATCCTGCAGATGAATTACCAATGAGATGATTGAAGAATGGCCCGGATAGGGTCCCCAAGAACATATCAACGAGTTCCCGGTCAGTTAATGGAGGTTGTACCCTTCCAGCAAGGTCTCTCCATCTCTGCGCGTATTCCTTGAAACCTTCACTTGACCCCAACGACATACCCTGGAGTTGGGTACGTGTGGGAGCAAGGTCGGCATTGTACTGGTAATGCTTGTAGAAAGCAGTGGCTAGGTCTTCCCAGGTATGGATGTTGGCTCCATTCAATTGATAGAACCACTCGAGCTGAGTCCCTGAAAGACTCTCTTGGAAAAAATGGATCCATAAGTTTTTGTCAGCTGTATAGGGCTGGATCCTCCTTGTGTAAGCCCTGAGATGCAATTTAGGACAGGATGCCCCGTCGTATTTAGCAAAGGCAGGTGCCTTAAACTTGTGCGGGATCACTACCCCAGAAGACAGACCTAGATCCTCGAAGTCCAGGCCAGGCACTTTTTGTATCTCCATAGCACTTAGCCGGTCTTCCAACTGTTTGTACCTATCCTCAGCCGGAGGGTACTGTTCGTCATTGAAATCTGTCTCATTGTCAGAGACTACTGGGCTGGGAATCCTTTCCTCTTGATGACTGCCCTTCCCCACAGATGGAGTTGTCCTCTCAGTTTCATCCTGCAGTGTATTCCTAGATCTGCGTCTAGGGCTGAACAAAACAGTCCTCTTCTTCTTCTTTTCCTTCTTCAAGAGCAGAGCCTTCAGATCTTGTTGCCCCTGGGTCAAATTCATGACCAGCCCTTGGAACTGGGCGTTCTGAGCCTGGAGGGCCTTGATAGTGTGCTCGGTTGAGGATTCAGGATTCATGACGGGACTGCTGAAATAAACAGCGAAGAAGGTAAGTAGCCTGTAGAGAAAGGGTACCTGTTATGCAATGATATGTATGATATGCATGCAATGATTTCAAGGATCTCGCAGGGTAAACAAGAGAATTGTTAGCATCGGAATTGGTAGCTTTGATTGAAGGAAACCCATGCTGTTGAGGATTCTTCTTGAAGGGTCAAAGGCTCACCATATCCAGTGGGTCATAGCCCCTGACAACCTTGGCTAGAGGAAAATAAATCCTCTTTGCCCCTTGCTGGGATAGTTGATTCACCATGACCTGCATCATAAGCCCTTGAGATCCTTGAAATGGGTTAGGATGTATGCAATGGTATGATGTCATGATGCATGTGGTAATATGAATAAACCCTGTTATGAGCCCTTATTAAGGACTATAAACAGAAACCTGCAAGAAACTCGGTAAACCCTGTTATGAGTCCTAATTAAGGACTGCAAACCAAAATCTGTAAGAAACTTAGTATACCCTGTTATGAGTCCCTATTAAGGACTATAAACAAAACCTGCGAGAAACTCAAGTGTCAGATAACAAGCATGCAAATAGTCAAGTTGGACGGCACACAAGTCACACAAGACAAGTCCTTAGGGTTTAAGGCCAGCATGAGGTCTAGGCACTACCCTCTTTCAGTTTGTTGGTTCATACCTGTCCTATCAAAGTAACCGGGTTCTTAGAGGATCCCAATATCATTGACTACCCTCAATCAGCCATAACTCCAGCATCGCAATCTTTTCTTGCGGCCAGAACCATCACGAGAGTTTAGCCTCAATGGGCGTAGCATACTGCTACTGTTCTAATGGCCAAGTTGTGTCATTTAAGGTTCTAAGGTCTGTTGGTGCTTAATGACTCCTTGGAAGACCCATATTCTCCCCGTTTCAACACGAGGGATATCGGTACAGACCAAGGCGCCACACCAACGTAGCCACTGCTTCACCCATGTCGGTCTACGCCGGACAGGTCCCTCACAGCTTATGCTACCTAAACAGGGTATCCCCAGATCCGGGTTAGGATCTATGTAACTCCCATACAACCCACAAATTTAAAGCAGACAAGTCAATACAATTGAAAACACAGTTATGAACTATCCTAAGGTACACCTCACTTTAAGTTTAAGTCCCCAGCAGAGTCGCCAGTTCTGTGATCGGTGGATCTGGAACTGACTGTTTAACGCTGGTTCGCGAAATGTCGCGGAAGCAAGAGTCGCCACCGTCTTTTATTTTCTCCAAATGGAAAGGACAAAAGCACAGAAAAATTCCTTAAAGAGATTGCTCTCGGTTCGGGAGGTAGATTATAGAAAGGGAAGGTGTTAGCACCCTTTCTATCCATGGTTATCCACGGGCTCTTAGATACTTGCTCATTGTGTTTTCAAAAATGGTTTGTTTGCTTTTCAATTGTGGGTTTTAAAAAAGGTTTCTTTGAAAATTCCAGTTCGACTCTTGTATCGGTCCTCAAGAGTGTTTGAAAAATTGCTTTCGAAAGCTTTTTGAAAAGGTGTCGGTGTGAAAAGTATTTTTGAATTTGTTTTGAAATTAGAGCAAGTATCTAGAGTCGTCTACCTACCCTAAGGAATTCGTCTGTGTAAATGTCCTTTAAAGTAATGCCATCCCACCATTGAGAGGTAGGTAGCATCACCGTTGGAGGTGTTCGGGTCAATTCGAGGTTCGGGGCACGGTGGTCACCAGAGCAATAGGAAGACACCTTAGAAGCTACCCTCATGCCAGGTTCTCGGATCATGAGGACTTACTAAAACATCTTCTACTCGACGATCACCTTTCGAGGCAAGGCAACAGTGAGGCGTACCCTAGGGGTGGTGCGTGCGATTTGTGTGTCGTTTTCATTTGCATTTATCTTGTCATGTTATTGGTGTTCTACGCTTGTTTTTATTTTGTCCATACATTCTTTCATGCTTTGATTAACAGTTAAAAGATTTGCGGGAAAGTAAATTCTAAGCTATTATAAACGGCGCGGGTCCACATCGCCAAAAGTTTCTCGAACCCGATTTGACAGAAAATAAATAAACAAAGTAAATAAAGAATTAAAAGTGCGAGTAATTGAAAGGTTACATGGCCTTGGGAGAGATACATAATATTATAGAGAAATAAAAATAAATGCGAATTAATAAGAATTAAAACGAAACGAGGGCGTTGGACCCTTTTGCAAAAATTGAATTAACGCTGAATTAATTAATTAAAAAGAAAGGACTTGTTTTTGGTATTTTTAGTATTTTAGGAATTTAATGAGGAAAAGAATTAATTAAAATCAAAATAAGATGCAAACCCTAATTCTAATTATTTTTAATTTATTAAGAAGAAAATATTGAAGTTTTTAACCTAAATTAACCCTAAGTTATTTGCATGCAATTTAATTATAAAAAATAAAATATTTAATTATTTAATATATTTATGAAGAAAAAATAAAAAAAGGATAAAAATTATTACTTAAACCTATTTCTACATTTTTTTAGATTTTTTGTTAAAAGTATTAAAATTACAACTTAAATTAAAACTAAATAATTATATACAATTTATTTATGAAAATATTAGAAATAAAAATATTTATCAATTTAATTCTTTTCTGATTTTTTTTAATGGTTTTTTATATTTATGGAAATAATAAAATTAATCACTAAAACAATAATAAAAAAGAAAAAATAGAAAATAAAGAAAATAAAGAAAATGGGAAGAATTGCAAACCAAAGGGGGTTCAGATCCCAAATTAGGAGGTATTGGATAGCAATCCAGGCCCACTTAAATTGATGGCTTCTTTGACTTTTCAGGACGCGTGTACACGCGTTGACCAGGGTGTATGGTGTTCTCCAATCCAGGGCCTTTGATCTGATGCCCCAGGACGCGTGTACGCTGGATTCTGAAGGTGTATCATGGACTTTGAGATTGAACCTGCACGTGAATGTTAATGGCAAAATAATATTGAAAACATGCAGACCTGGGGCTCGAACCCAGGTCATGAGGATTAACACCACTACGCCTTGCCAGCTGAGCTAGCTTACACGTTTGATATATTAATAACGAACAAATAATATAAAAGAAAGCCAAGGCGTTAGTGGGTTAAAGCGCGCAAAATTTAAACTGACCAACCAGCATGTGCCACGATATCGTCTTCCTCGCTGGTTTTATTTTTTCTGAAACAAGAACACATTGGCCACGGTTTTCAAGTGTTCTCCTAGGCCGGCTATTGAAAAATAACGAGTAGCTCAGGAACACTCATAAATTGAGCGCGAGCATGGCTTCTTCTTCGTCCAGTCACGCTGATTCCAACGGTGGTGGTCAGGGGTTCCAATTTTTCCTCATTCAAAAACCCCTAATTTCAAATCCTGCAAACCCTAGAAAACGAACATGGTATCTTGGCATATAACGTGTAAAACTTCAATTAAAACATACAATTAGCTTGCAAACTTTGTTATAAGCACAAATATAACAAGAAAACACGTTAACAATGCATGAATGTCAGAAACCGATTCAAGAATTTTCTTCACCAACTTCCATGGTAATCTTACGTTTTCTTGAGTATAGGGCTTGGAGAATGATTGGAATATGTTCAGTAATCTTCAAGGAAGCTAATGGAATGGAAATCGTGCCTTGAATCAACCTGCAAAAGGGTTTTCAGAATTGAGTTTTTTCACAAAAATTTCAAGTTTGATTGTTAGGTTTCTGAGCAGTTGCGTGTGTGTGAGCATTAGGGTTGTCTTTTGGCTTTTGTATTGAGTCCATTAGGTTAACAAATTTAATCAGAATCTCTTGTATTCATGATTTTGAGATTTGATTTCCAAGCTTTATTTTTCAAATATTTTTCATGCAATTTTGTATCAATTAAGATCAATTCAATCCAAATCTTTCTATATTGAGTCATGCACGAAATCTTGAGGACAAAACATGCACAAAAAGATTGAAAAAACTTAGGTTAGCATTTTTCATGTATTTATTTTAATTTAAATGAATTATTATTAATAAAAATCCAAATAAATAAATAAAAAATGAATAAAAACTTCCCTTTGGGCCAAGTGGTCGTGCACATGCCATGGATGATGAATTATGGAAGAAAAATGGGCCCATTAGCAATTTTAGGTCATTTGAATCAATGTTGACTTTTCAAAATATCCATAAATTTCCCAACTTCCACAAGGCATAACTTGCTCAATTTTTAAGCTTTTCTCATGTTCTTGGACATTTTAGAAAGGTCTTTGAGTCCTCTAACCAATGCCTTTGGTCCCATGTCATTTTGACTTACCAATCTCAAGTTATGGCCTTTGACTTAAAGTCCCTTTTTGTTGACTTTTGAAAATGACCTATAATGTTGAAATTGATAACTTTTTGTGAGAGAATTTCTTGGACTTGAAGTATGAAGATGAGTTGTAGGAAATGTCTTTCTCTTCAAAATGAGCTTTGGATGGAATTTTTCTGATAATCCATGTGAAAGTTATGCCCTGGTCAATTTCAGTTGACTTTTTCAACTGTCCAAATAAGGAAACTTTTGCATCTTGATGATTTCTGAGCCAAATTTTGAGAATCATGATCAAGCATTGATCAAATGATGTTTGTGGCTTCAAAATGATATGTTGACCAAAAAT
Organism: Vicia faba; assembly: GCA_948472305.1. Lineage (NCBI taxonomy): Eukaryota > Viridiplantae > Streptophyta > Magnoliopsida > Fabales > Fabaceae > Vicia > Vicia faba. Next base: position 843,885,845 of record OX451737.1, read on the forward strand.
TTGAACTTTTGACTGCCAAATGACCATTTTGCCCCTACAGTTGACTGTAGTGCAATTAGGTTTTTTGACTGTGCAATTTTGAGCTGAATGTCTTGAAACTTGATATGAGGATGCTTGACCATATTTGTAGGCATGTGAGACTTGATTGGACCTTTGAAAACTTCATCTTCTTGATCATAACAAAAACCCTAATTTTGACTGTATAAGAGACCTTTGCATTGTGCAACCCTTGGAGATTTTTGTAGCTTGACTTGGCAATTTCTTGGAGAATATGGGAGGGAAAATTTTGGGGTACAACAGCGACTCTTTCTATCGGCAACATTTGCGATAAAACGAAAAACCTTCAAGTCAGATCTCCCACCGTATCACAGAACTGGCGACTCTGTTGGGGATTACTCTAAAAGTGGGGTTACCTTAGGGTTAGAAAACATTTACTTGCTTTCATTGTTGACTTGTTTGCTTTCCATTATGGTTATTTTTTTGGGTTTGAATCCTCTACCCGGATTTGGGTTACCTTATAGGTAAGTAGCAATACATTACGGAAACTGTGTGGGGTATACCGACATGGTCTAAGCAATAACTACGTTAGTGCGACATATTTGTGGGTACCGGTATCCCTTGAGTTAATCGAGGAGAATACGGGGCCACTGAGTGATGTCATAAAGCACTAATGAACTTTTAGAACCTTTACTTGACCAACTTGGCCTTTATGACGTAGTGAGACGACCAGCTTTGGTGCAGTCCGAAGTTGGTAGATACTCGATACTACACTCATTGAGTCTTAGTTTTTTTTGGGATATTTCGGTCGCTATTAAAGAGGCTTGCGCTGAAACAATTACCAAGGAAACAAACCAGTGATATTGAGCTCCTTAGAACCCGATTACTATTACTAGGACAAGTTTGATCCAACTAAACTTCAAGAGGGTACTTACCTATGAGAATCCATGCAAGCCTAAACCTAAGGACTTGTTTGCTTTGTTTGTATATATTTACTTGTACATAACATCATGAACATCATAACATCATTTTCATTCACTAACCATTTCAAGGATCTTGGGATTTATCTTTGTTCTGTTTTGTAGGATATGGATTCTATTCGCAGGAAAACCATTCAAGTCAATCTTGTAAGGATCCCTCCTCAACTTAAGGAGCTAGCATCAAGGATTCCTGAAAACTCCATTTACCGAAAGACATGGTCGCCTACTAAACTTGGTCACCTCCAACACTGATGAAGACATGATGAAGGTGCTCTTTCAGTTCTTTGATCCTTTACACCATTGCTTCATATTTCCCGATTATCAACTTGTGCCAACTTTGGAAGAATTCTCCCAACTCTTGAGGATTCCCATTCTCAATCAACTACCTTTCAACGGTACAGAAAGAGATCCAAAGCCAGAAGAGATTGCTCAAGATCTACACTTGTAATCATCTGATGTCACAACTAATTGTGAAACAAGGAGTGGTGTCAAGGGTTTCCTAGAAAATTTCTCATTTGAGAAAGCCTAAAATTGTTAGAACTCTTTGGATTTTCAAGCTTTTGAAGAAATTGTGGCTCTCCTCATCTATGGGATGGTTTTTTTTCCAAATCCTGACCAACTAATAGATGTGAACGCCGTCAAGATCTTCATGTCTCGTAACCCGGTGCCTACTTTGCTAGGGGACATTGTTGTACCCCAAAATTTACCCTCTCACTTATCAAGAATTTCTTCACAAGATCTCTTTGACTCAAGACTGGATTAGGGTTTGACCAGCTCAAGACACCTCCTCATGCATTGATGACCAAAATTAAGGTTTGAGTTTGCACAAGTATTTTTGGACTATCAATGCTTCATATGACTTTAAAGGATCATTATGGACCCCCAAGATTACTCATGCCAAGTTTCAAGCCTTGAATCACATTTTTGATCAGTCAATTGGACAATTGACCTAAAAATCAACTATATTGGGGAAAAAGTCAACCATGGCCAATTTACAGTCAAACTTCATAATTTTTTATCCACATCAACATTTTAAACCCATATGTATCATTTGATCAAGTTTGGACCACAATTCCTCAAGAAATTTGATCAAATCATTAGAAGGGAAAAATGGTTAAAATTAGGGTTTTGACTAAGAAGGGGCAATTTCTGATTTTTGACCTAGCAAATGATCAATTGGTTTGAAGCATGATTTCAAGATTTCAATTGAATCATATTGACCTAATTACATGGTTCAAAATATTACAAATCCACTGGATTGATAGATGATTTTTTCAGTCAACTGATCAAAAGTCAATTGTATACTGAAAAGTCAAACTTTGACTTTTTGGTCAAAATCAAGTGCCAAAGATCATAATTCATCAAAAAATGTCAAAATGTGAAACTTGTTCATCAAGAAAGCAAGGTTTCAAGTTTTGGTTTTGAAACATTGAAATTTTTAACTTAGAAAATTTTCTAAGTATAGAAAATTTCTTGTTTTTTCTCAACTTTAAGCCAAATTTTCACCATGATACAAGATGATTCAAAGGAAGTTCCCAACATGAAAGTTGTATATCTCCATTAAATCCTCAACTTTGATTCACACAATTTATCCTAAAGATGCTTGGATCTCAAGATATAATTTTGTGAATACATGCTCATGAACTAAAATAACTTAGTGAAATTTTGCCCTAGTTAGGCAGGTTTTTGACCTAACTTCATGTCAATTTTTAACATAGTTCCAAGGGGAATATTTGAAATCAATTCAAATATGAGTTGTAGAGCATATTTCAAGCTTTCCAAAATGTCCAAGAACTCCTTGAGATTATTCTTGAGTATGGAGAATCGAAGAGATGAAGTTGGCAACTTCTCACTTTGATTTCAAGCCATTTCATGATGAACCAAAATTAAAATTCAAGCCTAGGCTGCATAATATTTGCTTTGCAGGACTCAAACTTGTTTCCCACTCTATAATTAAATGTTTACACAGCTGATAGATCTTTAATCCAAGCATTAGAGCCTTTGTCCAAGCTACAATTCCATTTATGGCACAAAGTTGCCATTTCCATTTTGATAAAGCACAACTTTTGCAATTGTCAACTCCTTGAGCTTTGCACTTGTTCTTTATGCACACACAAAACCTATAAACCAAAAGCAATGTGTCTAGAACCTCTACCAACTCAGATCAGGCTTGTACAAACACTTAGGGACTTGTCTCCTCACTTTGCTTCAAAAGCAAGTTATAGACCCAAAAGGCTATAACTCAAAAACCTGGTGTGGAATTGATCCAAAACCTTTTCTATACTTATACACAAGTGAATTACAACCTAACACACGAATGCTAAGGTTCAGAAACTCTCCCAAACTCTTTACCACTGGAAATCTGCCATAACTTGCAGTTTTGCACCTTACATAGCAATCTCAAGAACCACTCGTGCGTTTTGAATTTTAACCATCTAAACACTTAATATACATCATATCTAAGTGTTCCAGACCCCTGTTCCTTCACTGTAAATCTTCCTCCTCCATCTGCCATTTTTACATATCAAGCTTGCAGGTTGACTTGAGTAGGGAGATTCAGGAACTTTCAAGGCAAAGTAAGGATCGGAATACACTCAGGGAGGTCCAGGCAAGCTAAACAGATCCTCAGGCCTTCTCAAAACCTGCTCAAACTCCATTCACGATCTCAACTGAAAGAGGTAAAAACTCAAACTTCTATCTCTTCATACAAGCATCCTTTGGTCTTGAGTTGTGAAAACAAAATGTAGATATCCTTGCACTAAAGCCAACCATGTTCATAGATTTCATTTATATTCATTGTATATAGAGAATTTTGGATTTGAAATTTCTATAAAAATTAGGTTTCAAATTAGGGCCAGTAAAATTAGCTTTGATCTTTGACTTTTAGTTTATATGAATTATATGGTTGAAATCGTGGGAAGAAATACTATCACTTTCATGTTTGGATTTTCCATTTTCATGGAGAAATGAGAGAGATACAGGTGGTGCGGCCATGGCTCAAGGTTGAAGATGAAGTTGCCTTCAGGGGGAATTTTCCAATATATATTTATGCCTTTATTTATATGAACGGATATACAGCCACCCCAGTTGTAAGGCAGCGCACAACAATGCCATAGGTCATGGGTTCGAGCCTTGGCACTGCCTTTTGCAATTTTTCTCACATTTTTTCCATTTTTTTGGTTTCTTGCAGCGTGGGCTTTCTGATTGTTGGGCTTTTTGGTTTTTTCTAACCTCTCCCCCCTGTTTGCTTGCAGCACCCTGGCCCATATATTTTGATCATTCATTTTATTTTCATTTTTATTTTATTAAATATATTTTTCTTAATATTAAAAATCACAAAAAATATAAAAATGATAGATTTTATTTTGACTTATTTTATTTCATTTTTCCCAATAAAAAATTATTTTCTTTAGTTATATATATTATCTATTTTATTAAACAACTTTGTAAATTAATTTAAAATTAGTTTAATATTTATTTATCTTTCTTCATAATCATTAAGCATATTATTTTTAGCATAAAAAGACCAAAAATATCTCATGATGCCATATTTTATTTTCAGGATAAAAATATAAAAATACTTACCTTTTCTTAAAGAAATTTATTTCCTTTTGATAAAATCGAACTAGGGTTTAATCAAAATCTTTTCTAAAAAATAATTTATTTTCCCAATTTATTTGAGATAATCTTGATTTATTCATTAGGTCTAGTTTAAACTTTTTCCACATAAAAAAACCAAACAAAATCTTCTTTGCATTCATACATCTTTGCATATTTAATTTATCTTGTATATTATTTCTTCCAATATTTGGACATATTCAATTTGGTTGTAATAGCTTAATTAGGTTTATATTATTACAAATCCCCATTCATAAATTGTATTCCCCCCTCCCATAAATGTTGTAATAGCGTAGGACATTTAAATTTCTCAATTTATCGCTTTTATATAACATGCTAGTAATTAGGGTTTGTATGGCAATATAAAATCAACCAAATAGAAAACCCTAATCCAAGACAAAATCAAGCATGAAAATGACACACTTGCACACTAAACACCCCTAGGGTTATCTCACTTGGTTGCCTTATACAAAAATGACCGTATTACGCATGTAAGGTATCTTAGCAAAACAAACAAATACAAGATCATAGTCCCTCGATGACGCTATTCCAAATTGCCTTACAAAAATGATCTCAGTCCCTCAAAAAATGCTAAGATACTTTGCAACATTGTTAATCATGGTCATACGATGACCTACGCCCGTCCCGTTTACATCCAAAGATAGGGTTGCTTACCAAATTAATGGTAAGACAACAATATCAAAGGAAAAGAAAATGAACAAGAAAGACATTTGAGTAGGTAGATTACCTTTAGTTACTTGCTCCATTTCAAAACAAATATCCTTGCAATTTTCAAAACAAACACACACATTTCTAAAACATCTTACAAAATTGAAAACATTTTCAAAAAGATCAAACATCTTTGTATACATTCTTACGAACGAGAATCATTACAAAGATTGCCTAAACAATGTCCTATTTTTTACAAAAATACCTTCAAAACCACACAAAGCACAATTTCAAACAAAAGCAAGTGATCTAGCAAGTAACTAAGAGCCCATGGAAAACCATGGATGAAAAGGGTGATAATACCTTCCCTTTTCATAATCTACCCCCCGAACTCAAGAAACAATCTCAAAGGTATTTCTTGTGCTTTTTCACCTTTCCTTTTGGATGAAAGAAAAGTTGGTGGCGACTCTTGCTAACTGCGACATTTGCGAATAAAATGCAAAACAATCAAGTCAGTTCTCCCACTGCATCACAGAACTGACGACTCTGCTGGGGAATATTCTAAAAGTGGGGTTACCTTAGGGATTAGATCACATTTACTTGCTTACATTTTTTGACTTGTTTGCTTTACATTATGGTTCTTTGTTTGGGTTTGAATCCTCTACACGGATTTGGGATACATTATAGGTAAGTAGCAATACATTATGGAAATTGTGCGGGGTATACCGACATGGTCTAAGAAATAGCTACGTTAGTGAGACATATTTGTGGGTACCGGTAGCCTTTGAGTTAATCAAAGAGAATACGGGGCCGCTGAGTGATGTCATAAAGCACTAATGAACTTCTAGAACCTTTACTTGACCAACTTGGCCTTTTAGGATGTAGTGAGATGACCGGTTTGGTACAGTCCAAAGTTGGTAGATACTCGATACTACATTCATTGAGGTTTGGTTTCTTGGGATATTTAGGTCGCCATTAAAGAGGCTTGAGCTGAAACAATGACCAAGGGAACAAACCAGTAATATTGAGCTCCTTAGAACCCGGTTACTATTACTAGGACAGGTTTAAGCCAACTAAACTTCAAGAGGGTACTTACCTATAAAACTCCATGCAAGCCTAAACCTAGGACTTGTTTTCTTTGTTTTTATATGCATACTTGTACATAACATCATGGACATCATGAACATCATATGCATCCACTAACCATTTCAAGGATTTTTGGATTCATCTTTGTTCTTGTTTTGTAGGATATGGATTCACTTCGCAGGAAAACTATTCAAGTCAACCTTGTGAGAATCCCTCCACAACTTAAGGAGCTAGCTTCAAGGATTAATGAAAACTCTACATTCACCGAGAGACATGTTCATCTACTCAACTTGGTCACCTCCAACACAGATGAGGACATGATGAAGGTGATCTTTCAGTTCTTTGATCCTTTGCACCATTGCTTCACATTTCCCGACTATCAACTTGTGCCAAATTTGGAAGAATTCTCCCAACTCTTGAGGATTCCCATTCTAAATCAACTACCTTTCAACGGTACGGAAAGAGATCCAAAGCCAGAAGAGATTGCTCAAGCTCTACACTTGCACTCATCTGATGTCACAACTCATTGGGAAATAAGGAGTGGTGTCAAAGGTTTCCTAGCAAAGTTCATGTTTGAGAAAGCCCAAAGCTGTTGGAATTCCTTAGACTTGCAAGCCTTTGAGGAAATTGTGGCTCTCCTCATCTATGGGATGGTTTTGTTTCCAAATCCCGACCAACTCATAGATATCAACACCGTCAAAATCTTCATATCACGTAACCCGGTGCCTACATTGCTAGGAGATATCTTACACTCTTTTCACACTCGCACAATGAAGAAAAGAGGTGTCCTTATGTGTTTCACTCCTCTCTTAGAAAGATGGTTTATTTCTCATCTTCCCCAATCAATCTTAAAGAATGAGCAAGGTTCAAGGTGGTCACAATGGTTGATGACGCTCAAACATTCAGACATTCATTGGTGCTCTCAATCCAAAGAGAATGTTATCATTATCGACCGTTGTGAAGAATTTCCTAATATCCCTTTACTTGGAATTAGGGGAGGAATCACCTACAACCCTTGCTTAGACTTAAGGCAGTTTGGTTATGCCCGAAGGGATGGCCCGCACGAGATGTTGATTCAAGGTTTGGTATTCGACTACGACAACGACAATTAAGGTCTTCGCCAGATATTTCTCCGAGCTTGGAGGATGCTAAACAAGGTGGAAAGCAAGACTTTGGGGCACAAGAATTCCATCCCTCTTGAGCCTTACCTAAAATGGGTACGAACTCGCACTCAGAGTCTTATGATGCCTTACCCCTCCATTCTCCCGGTAATCATTGAGCCTGTCAAGGAGGGAGATGTTCCATACACTATCCTACATCATGACATGCCCACATCTCTTGAAGACCTCCAAAGGGATTGGATACAACTCAAAGGAGAGTGAGATACTTTCGAAGCCCAATTCTACGCAAGCGAGAAGAAGGTTTTGGAGCTCACTAGGCTACTTCATGAGGAGCAGACTCTGAATGCCTACATTGTACCAAAGAGGATGTGCACTACTTTTCTATCTTAGAGTTTTGTATTATTTGCCCAAGGGGCATTGATGTACTCAAACTTTATCTTATTAATATAACGTGTGTTTCCTTTTTTGTCTAAAGCAAATTTGAATATTTGAAATCCTTGAAAACATTGCATATGCACATATCATTCATCATAACATAAACAGGTCTTTTGCAACAAGAGGAAGAAGAGGAAGAAGAAGAAGACTACTCTGAGGAACAGTACCCTTCAGCTGATGATAAGTATAAACATCTTGAAGAGCGGTTGAGCGTGATGGAAATCCAAAAGGTGCCAGGTTTGGACTTTGAGGAATTGGGACTAGTGTCGGGGATTGTGATTCCTCCGAAATTCAAAGTGCCTATATTTGCCAAATATGATGGAGTTTCATGCCTTAAAATGCATCCCCGATCATATGTGAGGAAAATTCAACCCCATACCGCTGATAAAGACTTATGGGTGTACTTCTTCCAAGACAGTCTGTCTGGGACTCAACTTGACTGGTTCTACCAACTAGAAAGGGCTAATGTTCACAATTGGGAAGATCTTGCTGCAGCTTTCTACAAGCAATACCAGTACAATGCTGATTTGGCGCCTACCCGTACTCAACTCCAGAGTATGGCCATGGTCTCCAATGAAGGTTTCAAGGACTATGCACAAAAATGGAGAGATTTGGCTGGAAGAGTTCAACCCCTCTATCTGAGAGAGAATTGGTAGACATGTTCTTAGGTACCTTATCTGGTCCCTTCTTCAATCATTTAATCAGAAGTTCATCCGTTGGCTTTACTGAACTAATATTGACCGGAGAGAGGATAGAAGCCGGTATAAAGAATGGAAAAATTCAGAAAGACACATCTTCTTCTACAGCTATAAGAAAGCCTTTCATCGGGAAGAAAGAGGTAGTTTCTATATATCCACAAAGAAACCAAGATAGGGCCGAACGCCGACCAATGGTGGGGGATGTTATGATCCCAAAGCCTGCATCTGATCAACAAAGAAATAATCAACCAAGGGTAGAAAGGCCAATCAGGAAATTTACCAGAATCAACATGACTTCGTCTCAAGTATTACCTCATCTACTAAGATCCAACTTGGCGACCTTGAAAGAAGCTCCAAAAAACCCCAATACAACATCCCCTCATTATCATCCCAATGCCCATTGCGCATAACACTCTGAAAGTCCTAGTCACGATACTAATAATTGTTGGGCCTTGAAGAGCAAAATACAAGACCTCATTGAAGCAAAAGAAATTGAGTTTGATGCGCCCGAGAAGCCAAATGTCATTTCTGCTCCTATGCCCAGACATGGCCACAATACCAATGCCCTTGAAGAAGATTTGTTTTTTTACCTCAGTTAACGAGCTCATGACCCAACCTCCGACTATTAAGATAAACTTGTTGAAAGTCGGTGTGTTCCCGGGCTGTAATAAAGTTTTCCATCTCTGCTTATCCTCACCAATTGGCTGTCCTTTGTTGAAGGCAGGCATTCAGTGCCTGATAGATAACAAAGATATTTTGTTTGAAAAGACTCGTGTTCCACCTATTCCTGTTGAGGATGTTTCTATCATTACCATTTCCGCTAATTCTTCCAGGGTCTCCACCAAAAGACCCGTTAGAATTACATTAGTTCCGAAAGCAGCTCCCTTAATAATCACAATGCCTGGGCCAGTCCCATATGAATCAGACAAGACCGTGCCGTGGAATTACAGAGGGGACATTTACTACCATAGCGTCAAGCAAGACTAGCCGGCCACCGAAGAGATAAATTTCGAAGAAGAAGATTCTTACATCAGCAATATTGCCAGAACTAGCAAAAGTACCCGAAGTGGTAGGATCTTTTCTCCAGAAATTGCTCCACCAAAAGAAGTTTCTGGACCCGTGATCATCCTTGTGGTTGTTCCAAAGGTTACTTCCACACCCATAATCATCTCTGCAAGTACTCCCATTGACAAATTTGTTACAACCCCTGATATCATTCCCACCAACACTCCTGCTGCTGAAACTCGAGGAAAAAGCATTTTGATCGAGCTTGTCCAGACGAATGCCCAGTCATTAACTATCCCCGAGACTTCCAAGAAAGAAATGGAGGAGATCCTAAAAATTATAAAGAGGAGCGACTACGATGTAGTTGAACAATTGGGTCAAACTCCCTCTAAAATCTCCATGCTGGCATTGCTACTATGTTTCGAGGCGCATGCAAAAGCCTTGGTGAATTTCTTAAAAACAGCCCATGTACCGCAAGAGACATCTGCTGATCAATTTCAAGACTGTGTGGACAGACTAACTGTGGATAATGGTTTAGGTTTTTCAGATGCTGATCTGACGCCGAAGGGAAGAAAGCATAATGAGGCGCTGCACGTCTTAGTGGAATATAGGGGCACCATCCTGGCGTATGTTTTGGTGGACACTGGCTCATATCTGAATGTATTATTCAAAAAGGCTCTCGATAGACTCGACTGTGAGGGGTTGACTTTAAAGCCAAGCAACATAGTAGTAAGGGCTTTTGACGGCTCAAAAAGGATGGTACATGGGGAGGTAGACATTCCCATAAAGGTTGGAACCCAAACCTTCAATTCAACTTTTTATGTGATGGACATCCTCCCTTCATACTCCTGCCTGCTAGGCCGACCATGGATCCACAATGATGGCGCTGTTACCTCTACATTACACCAGATGCTGAAATATCCAGTTCAAGGGAAGATTATCACCGTCCATGGAGAGGAATAATACATGATCAACCATATCAATTCCTTCAGATATGTGGAATTGGACGGTGAATTCATTGAAACACCATTTCAACACTTTGAAGAGGTCCCTCAAGAGGTGGCAGTGACCAAAGTTGTTCCCAAGATTACAAGGCCTCCACTATGGATGTCGTCATTGAAAGATGCTAAAGCAGTAGTGGAAGAAGGGGGATGCACTATCTGGGGACAACTCCCAGATATCCCATATAAGTATGACAAGTTCGGCCTAGGTTTCACTTCAAGTGCTCAAAAAGCTGTACGTCGTGCCCATGCTGGAGGGCCACCCTTGAAGATCAGCAACCGTGAGGTCAACGCGGTAGAAGATGGTGCAGATGGATGCAACCTGGAGGATTGGATCTTCCCGAATGTCAATGGAGGGCTCAACAATTGGGAGGCTAGAGACTTCATCCCAATCACTTTCATCCCTCAGTAATTTATCTTTATATTTTGTTGGATCTGTAATATTCAAAACAATTCGCACTCTTAAAAACCTTGTGTCTTACCCGAGGCACAATGGTCCATTTGTAAGGTTTATTATCTCATTTTTCATATGACATCAATGAATCATGGACGTTTTCGCATTCAAACTTTTGTGCTCATTATTTTTCTTTTACATTTTACTTTCTTTCAAGGATAGTTATACCCTTACACACACCCACACTCACAATGCAGGTATACATCCATTCTGGATCCCATGGGTAACGACATTGCTATGGCATTTTGTGATTATGAGAATATGATCTACCAAGCCGAAGACGAAGGTGAGGAAGATTTTGAAGTACCAAGGGAACTTGCCAGACTGCTACAACAAGAGGAGAGAACCATTCAGCCTCACGAGGAACCCGTGGATACAATCAACTTGGGTACCGAAGAAGACAAAAAAGAGGTAAAGGTGGGTGCCAATCTGGAACCCAGTATCAAGGAGCGCCTGATTTAGTTGTTACATGACTATGTTGAAGTCTTCGCCTGGTCATATGAAGACATGCCAAGACTTGATGAAGATATTGTGGTACATCGTCTGCCTACAAGAAAAGATTGTCCGCTAGTAAAGTAAAAGGTACGTCGAATGAGGCCTAATATGTCAGAAAAGATTAAAGCATAGGTCATGAAGCAATTTAAGGCTGGATTCTTGGTTGTCACCTCTTACCCCCAATGGGTTGCCAATGTTGTTCCCGTGCCCAAAAAAGACGGCAAAGTGTGAATGTGTGTGGACTACAGAGATTTGAATAGGGCAAGCCCTAAGGATGACTTTCCACTCCCCCACATTGATATCCTAGTTGACAATACGGCACAACACAAAGTGTTTTCCTTCATGGACGGATTCTCAGGTTACAACCAAATTAAAATGGCACCTGAGGACATGGAGAAAATGACATTTGTCACGTAGTGGGGAACATTCTGTTACAAGGTGATGTCATTCGGACTGAAGAATGCTGGGGCAACCTATCATCGTGCCATGGTACCTTTATTTCACGACATGATACATCATGAAATAGAAGTCTACGTGGATGATATGATAGCCAGATCGCAAACAGAAGAAGAGCATTTTGATCACTTACAAAAGCTGTTTGAGAGAATGAAGAAGTACAAACTGAGGTTGAATCCCAACAAGTGCACATTCGGGGTACGATCTGGTAAGCTCCTAGGCTTTGTCGTCAGTAACAAAGGTATTGAGGTCGATCCTGCCAAAGTTAGAGCAATACAAGAGATGCATGCTCCTCGTACTGAGAAGGAAGTCAGAGGATTCTTGGGACGTTTGAACTATATTTCCAGATTCATTTCTCACCTAACAGCTACTTGTGAGCCAATCTTCAAACTATTGAAGAAAGATCAAGTAGTCAAATGGAATGATGAATGCCAAGTTGCTTTTGACAAAATCAAAGAGTACTTGTAAGAGCCTCTTGTATTGATGCCACCAGTCGAGGAAAGACCATTGATTATGTATCTGACTGTTTTAGAAAACTCAATGGGGTGTGTATTGGGGCAGCATGACGAGTCTGGCCAAAAAGAGCACGCTATTTACTACCTGAGCAAAAAGTTTACCGACTGTGAAACCAGATATTCACTGCTCGAGAAAATTTGCTGCGCTCTGGCATGGGCTGCTCGCCGGCTTAGATAGTATATGCTCACTCATACTACCTTGTTGATATCTAAGATGGATCCGATAAAATATATCTTCGAGAAGCCTGCTCTTTCTGGGAGAATAGAGAGATCGTAGATGATCCTGACAGAATATGACATACAGTATACTACCCAGAAAGCTATAAAGGGCAGTGTACTAGCTGATCACCTCGCTCACCAAGCTGTAGAAGACTACCAGTCCATGAAGTTCGAATTTCCGGATGAAGACATCATGACATTAGACAACTGTGAAGAATTCAGGCCATATGAAGGACTTGAACAAGGATCCCGATGGACCCTGTTATTTGATGGAGAATACAACACACTTGGTAATGGCATTGGTGTTGTACTCATATCTCCAGAAGGGTGTCATACTCCCTTTACTTCCAGACTTTGCTTCAACTGTACAAACAACATGGAAGAATACGAAGCACGCATCTTTGGTCTCAGAGCTTCCATAGACTTGGGGATCAAATCCTTGGATGTATTTGAAGATTCAGCTTTGGTCATCAGTCAAATCAAAGGGGAATGGGACACCAAGCACCCAAACCTTATCCCTTACAAAGAACATGTTTTGACATTGCTACCACATTTTGAGAAGATTACCTTGAAGCATTTCCCGCGAGAAGAAAATAAGCTAGAAGACGCTCTAGCCACAATGTCATCTATGTTTAAACTTAATTGGGATAACGAGGCTCCCCAGATCACCATTGAACGAATGGATGAACCAGCACACTGTCATGAGATTAATACTTAATAAGTAGTGGACCAGCCTTGGTTTCACGAAGTCAATAGGTATCTCGAGGCTCAAGAATATCCAGAAGGAGCTTCAATCAATGATAAGAAGTTCTTAAGGAGATTCTCTACTAAATTCTTCCTTAGTAACGACATCCTGTATAAACGCAATCATGACTCTGTGTTACTTCGGTGCATAGATAAGGTTGAAGCTGAAAGGATCATGGCCGAATTGCACAAAGGCACTTTTGGCACCCACTCCAGCGGGCATACGATGGCAAAGAAAATCCTACGGGCAGGCTATTACTGGTCTACCATGGAAGCAGATTGCTATCAACACTCTCGAACTTGCCATAAGTGTCAAATTTATGCTGACAAGGTGCATGTACCTCTGATTCCTCTGAATGTCTTGACGGCTCCTTGGCCCTTTGCTATGTGGGGAATAGATATAATAGGGGAAATTAAGCCGATAGCCTCCAATGGACACCGCTTCATCCTAGTGGCCATTGACTATTTTACAAAGTGGGTGGAGGCAGCTTCCTTCGCTTCTGTCACCAAGAACGTTGTTGCCCGTTTCATCAAGCAAAATCTCATTTGCCGGTACGGTATCCCCGAAAGGATCATCACTGAAAATGGTACAAATCTCAACAACACTATGATCACCGCATTGTGCGAGCAATTCAAGATTTAACATCACAATTCTTCTCCCTATCGTCCGAAGATGAATGGTGTTGTAGAAGCTGCAAATAAAAACATTAAAAAGATCATATAGAAAATGACAGTCACATACAGAGACTGGCATGAGATGTTACCATTTGCTCTCCACGGATATCGTACCATGGCTCGCACATCAACCGGGGCAACACCCTATTCTATGGTTTACGGCATAGAGGTTGTCTTGCCTATCGAGGTTCAGATCCCCTCTCTGAGGATTATGAAGGATGCAGGGTTGAACGAAGACGATTGGATCCAGACTCGACTTGATCAACTGAATTCGATTGATGAGAAGAGACTTACTGCTGTTTGCCATGGTCAAATGTATCAAAAACGGATGATCAAGGCTTTTAACAAGAAAGTCAGATGCCAAGTGTATCAAGTTGGGGATCTAGTGATCAAACGCATCATCTTTCCACAAGGTGATCCCAGGGGCAAATGGACTCCTACCTATGAAGGACCATTTATAATCAAAAACATTTTCTCTGGTGGTGCAATGATCTTGACCACCATGGATGGCGACGACCTGCCACACCCTGCAAATGTAGACATAGTCAAAAGATACTACGCATAAGAGACCCGCTATGTTAAAATACCTAGGCAAAACAAGGGCATCCCGGTGAACCAAAAAGGTTTGGGAAAAAATTAGGGATAAAACAAAAAAAATCTGTACACCCGGCAAGTTGAAAACCCGAAAGGGCAACTTGGACAAAAAAGGGTTTCCCGGTGGACTGAAAACCCAAAAGGGCGGTCCAGGCAAAATTTAGGGAATTAAAGCGTATGACTATGTCCCGTTGGATCACTTTATGGACAAACTTTGGCTTCCACTAACAAACTCAGAGTTTCTGATCAATTCAATCAGCTTCGGACGAGGAAACAAATAGACAAGACGCTCAGAGATATGAAGGCTATAGCAGAATGGAAACCCCATGGGATTGTCACACATAGCTATATTTTCTTTGTATCAAAATTTTCTTCTTTATGACAGCATTCTCTTACTAGAATGTTTGTCTCCTTGTACTAAAATACTTACTCAAAGTCAATACAAAAATATTCCTTTGAAAGTGCAAAAACTATTTGTCTTTTATTTACACTTGTGTTTTGTTTACAAAAATGTCCAATGATTCATTGTTGAGCATATGCATTTGAACATAATTACTGTTTACAAATAAACAAAATGAAAAGAGACAATTACTAATAGATTGAAAGGATAGGAAAATATCTCTAAGCTATTCCATAAGTTAACCCCTACAGTACGTCATTTAAATCCTCAGCAGAGCAAAGTTTCAAATTGTGAATCCCCAGTAAAAGTCGTCAAATTTCTCAGGATTCCCCAGTAGGATTTTACAAGCAGTATACGACATTTCCCTTACAACAGAGTTTATTTCTCTAAACAAAAATTCATCAACACTTAGACTTCACAATATAAAGACTTATACTTACATGTCCTTAATAACAGTCAGGGATTTATTTTCCCTAATCCAACAACAATACAGCAAATTAGCTCACATACACATACATCACATTCATATATCATAAACATTAATAAGCACAACATAATCCCATTATGCATACATTTCATGTATCATAACTTGGAATATTAGCTAACATTTTACCCTTTTCAGGATAAGATTAACAACTACCATTAACAATATTCAAAAACTGATACAGTTCAGATACGCTCCAGACACGGATGCCATTCTGATACTCATTCAGACTCAACTATCAGATGCAGTTCAGATACACTCCAGACATGGATGCCATCCTGATACTCATTCAGATTCAACTTTCAGATACAGTTCAAATACGCTCTAGACACGGTGTTGTACCCCAAAATTTTCCCTCTCATATTTCTCAATACATGGCAAGTGAGGTCCCCAAATTGATGAAGGAAGTTCAAGAGTTGACCAGACAGACTCTCTCCTAAGAACAGTATACCTCAAATTAGGGTTTCCATCTTCATCAAGATGTGTGAACTAAAAAGGACTCAAATGCTCATCATTGTCCTAATAGGTTCTAAATATCATCCATGTCAAGTTTCAATCCTTGCAGAGGAAGTTTGCTCAGTCAATTGCTCAAATGCTTGAAAATCGACTGTACTAGGTCAAAAGTCAATTGTGGCCCACATACAGTCAAACTTTAAGAATTTTGGTCAACATCCTCATTTTGAAGTATTATACATCATTTTATCAAGGGTTGATCATGATTCCTCAAGGATTGCTCATAATTCATCAAAACCCAAAAGTTGCTAAATTAGGGTTTTATAGGAAAAGTCAACTCAACTTTAACCAAGCATAACTTTCTCATGCTTTATCAGAAATGACCCATCCAAAACTAATTTTGAATAGGATTCAATTCCATACAATTCATATTCATCTCTAAAGTTCAGAATATGCACTCACAATAAGATATGAATTTTGACATTATAGGTCCTTTTGAAAAGTCAATAAAAACACCTTTTGGGTCAAAGCTTCATACATGAACATGGAAGACTCAATTGAGATGAGACCAAACGGATTGTTTAGAGGACATCCTAAGATTTCTAAAAAGTCCAAGAACACCTCTCTAGGGTCAAAATTGAGAGAGTTATGCATTGGCCAAGTTGATCATTTTTGCAAAATTGCCAAAAGTCAAATGTGCTTAAATTTGCATTTTTTGCTAAATGGGCCCAACTTTTTATGCTTGCAACTCAATTATAATGTGGTCCACGACTCAAATATTCACTCACCCATTATGTGCTTCATTTTTCAATTTATTTTGATTTTTCATTAATTAAAAAGTGAATTAAATCAAATAAATGATGAAAATTAACAAAGATATGATTTGGGTTTTTTTTGGACAGATTGGCAATCAAGATATGCTGAGTAAACATGATAAAATCGAATCAAGGGCAATTGGTACAAGAAAGGCATGATTTGGCTCAAAATAGCAACATATCATATAGCTTGCAAATCAAATCAAATCTTGGATAAATGCAACTATTTAGTCCAAGTTTGTTAACCTAATTCACTCTAGGTTATATAATGAAGAATTCCAGATCAAAAAACAAGGGTTAGAGGTCGTGAGAAGCATAGAACAAAACTGAAAAAAGTTGCAAAAGTGTGAATTGGTTTTCACTCCACAGGCCATCTCAAGCCATCCTAGCTATCCCAATCCATTGTTGGACGTCCCAGGAAGCTGTCCCAATCATTTGCAAGGCCTGAAACACCTAGAAACGTGCACTACACTTCACACGGTTTGGCATATTTTTTCAATTTGATTATCATAATTCTTGCATGATTAGCACTTTTGATTGTTATATTCGTGTTTGTCATCATGTTTGCAAGATAACCATGCCATTTAATTGCACTTTTTATGCATGTACATGATGTTGCCATTACTAGGGTTTCTGAGTTATTTTTAGGGTTTTTTTGTACAGGCAAAATTAGGTCTTGAATTAGGTACAATGATGCTCGTGAGGATGAGACGAGTTGATTGGTACCATTACCTTTCATTTATCTTGTGTGTATATCATTTTTGAAATGTGCAGGGTTATACCTACAGTGAACGTCTGTAGGTAAAAGTCTTGTTTTCTAAAACGACGGTTTCCAGGAAGAAGACGTCGGCGTGTCAAGCAGCCATTGAGACGTTTGAATTTTGCGCCTTAGAATCAGCTCTATTTTCTTTTCTTATATTAAGTTTTATTGTTATTATAATAACAAGTTAACAACGCAGCTCAATTGGCAACGCTTCATTGGTAGGGAGTACAACGGCATGAGTTCGATCCCAGGTCCCAACAAAATGCATTTTCTTGTTTTCCCTTTGCAGATCCAATGCAATACTCCATCACACGCCCATCATACACCCTCAACGCCTGGCCACTGGATGCCCAGCTAGCCAGATCCAACGTGCCAATAATGAAGGACCATGGTATTCCTCAAGTCAACGTCCACGCCTGATCCAGGGCATTGACTGGGCTTGGAGCATTTGGGCTTGGAAATTCATATTTATACCCCCCTCTTTCAGCAAGACAACAGGCCCATTCTTCAGTTTTTTCTTATTATTTTATTTTTGCTTTATTCTTAATTTATTTAATTTTTAAAATTATTTTTTTTATAAAATCACAAAATCAAGAATTCACAAAAATTAGAATTAGGGTTTTTTTTAATCTAATTTAATTTAATTAATTTAATTTAATTTAGGGTAACTTTAACTTATTTTTACAATTAAAATCAACTATAAAAATTAGGTTTAATTCTTGATTCAATTTGTTTTCCTTTCGCAAATAAAATAAAAACACAAAAAATAGGTTAATTTAGTTATTTTTATTAATTAAAATGAATTAGTAATTAGGTTCTTTTTTAATTCAATTAATCCTTATTTTCTCAAATAACAAAACATAACAAAAAAACTTTTTTTCTTTAATCAATCGCAAATAGGATTAGTTAAAGGGTCAAAACCCTAATCGCCTCGTATTTAACTTACCGCGCACATTTAATTATTTTTCCATTATTTTGTAACTGTTCAGGGTTTGTAATAGTTAACTTAGGGTTTTTATTTACTGTTTAAATCCCCGATTTTTGGTTATGTAATTAATCCCCCTCCCCGAAGCCTTGTAATAGCTAGGTTTATTTTCTCGCATTTTTAATTCCCGCAAATATTTAACTGTCTAGATGTATGCTAATAGGATTGTATGGCAAGAATGTATGAAAAATTAAAATGGCTAGAAAACTCTAATGTGCAAAGATAATAAACTGAAAATAAATCACTCGCACATATTCACTCTTAGGGTATACTCTCACTTCGGTTGCCTTCGGTAAACGATCATTAAGTATAAGATGTCTTAGTGGTTTCCCTCCAGTCTAAAAGATCGAATGTCTCAGTCGAATGTTGCCTCGGAAAGGTTGCCTCGGAAATGTTGTCTCGAAAAAGATCTTAAGACTCTAGGGTTACTACTAAGGTGTCCTAATATTGCTTTAGTGATCGTACGTCCCTTTCGAATTGACCCTTACAAACTCCAACGACGGTGCTACCTATTTCTAAATAGTAGGATAGCGCTGTCTAAAGGAAACAAGAATAGAAACGATCTTTTTTCGAGTAAGTAGATGCTAGTAGGTACTTGCTCAAACCAAAACTTTTCACACTTACACCTTTCAAAACAAATTTTCAAAACAACTTCGTCACACTCTTGAGGACTGATACAACGGTTATCACGAAGTAAAACATTTTCAAAAACAAGCACACAAACACAAGGAATTTAAAAATGACAAGTACCTAAGAGCCCATGGAAAAACATGGATAGAAAGGGTGCTAACACCTTCCCTTTCTATAATCTACCCCCCGTACTCAAAATCTCGAAAAAGGACTTTTTATGTACTTTTTTCCATTCCGATTGGATGAAATAAAAGTCGGTGGCGACTCTTGTTTACCGCGACATTTTATGAATAAAAAATGCTAAATGCAAACCAGTATTAAACAGTCGGTTCTGCCACCGTATCACAGAACTGGCGACTCTGCTGGGGACGATATAAGTGGGGTATACCTTAGGATCTAGGTCATTAAAATTGCTTCTCTTGATTGTTTTGTTTGCTTTATTTTTTGAGGGTTTTGTTTAGGGTTACTATAGATCCTACACTCGGATATGGGGAACACCTTTTAGGTAAGTAGCAATAGACTGTGAGGGAACTGTACGGCGTAGACCGATACGGTTGAAGCGATAGCTATGTTGGTGTGGCACTTTGGTTGGTACTGGTATCCCTTGTGGTGAAACGAGGAGAATACGGAGCCGCTGCGTGGTGTCATGAAGCATCAAATGACCTTAGAACCTTTAATTGCCCAACTTGGCCATTAGAAAGTAGCGAGATAGCCGACCTCGGTGTAGAGTTGAGAATTGGTTGATGCTCGATGCTACACTCATTGAGATCATACTTTCGGAATATTTCGGCTGTAAGAAAAGATTGTGTGAGCTGAAACCATGACCGATAAAGGATGGTCAATGATATTGAGATCCTCTAGAACCTGGTTACTTTTTCTAGGACAGGTTTGAAACCAACTTAACTTCAAGAGGGTATTACCTTTGACCTCATGCAAGCCTTAAACCTAATGGCTTTGTGTGATTTGACTGTGTTTGCAATACCTGTGTTTGCTATACCTGTGGTTTATCATGACACCATGCATCATAACATGGCATTCATGCTTCATTACACTAACCATTTCAAAGACTAAAGGAATTTATCTTTGTTCTGTTTTACAGATCATGGCTTCCGTGCGTAGAAATACTATCTGAATCAGCTTTGTGCAGATACCTTCCCAACTCAAAGAGCTAGTATCAAGAGTTTCTGAAACTTCTACTTTCATTAAGAGACACGGTCAACTTCTCAACCTGGTTACTTCAAACTTTGATGAACAAATGATGAGCGTACTTTTTTAGTTCTTCGATCCCAAGCATCACTGCTTCACCTTTCCAGATTATCAGTTAGTACCCACCCTGGAAGAATTTTCTCAGCTATTGGGCATACCCATTCTTGAACAGGTACCCTTCATAGGTATAGAGGAAGTTCCTAAGCCATAAGTCATTGCCTCAGCTTTGCATTTGACACGGGCCGACGTGGTATCTAATTGGAAAACTCGAAGCGGAGTCGAGGGTTTTCTAGCCAAATTTCTGATAGACAAGGCTTAGCTATTTTGGGATGATTTGGATTTTCAGGCTTTCGAGGAGATCTTGGCTCTTCTTATCCATGGCTTAGTTCTCTTCCCTAATTCGGACTCCTTCGTAGATGTGAATGCTATCAAAATTTTCCTTTCTCGCAACCCTGTGCCTACCTTGCTTGGATATATTTTGCACGCTCTCCATACTCGTACCATGAAGAGAAGAGGGACTCTTATGTGCTGCATGTCATTGCTGTCAAGGTGGTTTATTTCTTACCTCACTAAGTCTGTACCGAAGAACGAAGAAGGTTTGGGTTGGTCGCACAGGATAATGTCACTCGCTCATACGGATATTCTTTGGTGTTCCTGAGCTATGGAAGACATTGTTATTATTGACCTCTGTGGGGAGTACCCTAATGTCCCATTACTTAGTATCAGAGGGGGTATAACTTACAATCCTTGTCTAGCTTTACGAAAATTTGGTCCTGCTCGAAGGGATGGTCCCCATGAGTTACTTATTGAGGGCATTGTATTCAATTATGAGGATGATGCTAATTAATATCGCCGGAGGTTCATACGAGCTTGGGGCATGGTAAACAGATCTGACCCCAAATATTTGGGACCAAAGACTTCCATTCCTAGGGAGCCTTACCTCCAATGGGTGCGAGCTCGGGCCCAGAAACTTATGATGCCTTATGTGGCCATATTACCAGTAATTGTGGAGCCCACTCCTGAAGAAGGCATTCCTTACACGGTTCTCTATCCTTACATGCCCACTGATTTTGGGGAGTTACAGAGGTCTTTGATTCAGCTGAAGAATGAGTGGGTTACTTACAGGGAATAGTTACTTGATCAAGAGTGGAAGGTTTTAAAGCTCACTAAGCAGCTCCAGGAAGAAAGAGTGCTCAATGATTATATCAGCACAAAGAGAAAGCGTCCATGGGACTTTTGATTTTTCTTTTCTAGTTTTAGATTTGTCTTATTTACTTATTTGTAACGCCTTAAAGGCATTTTGAACCTTCAAATTTAAGCTAATAAAGTTTTTGTTTATTTTGGTTTGCAAATTTAAATTTCTCGAAGTCTTTGAAATCATTACATGCGCATCCCATTATCATACACATCATTACTGGTACCATTACAGGTTTCTCATCTTCTTCGCTTTTTATTTCAGCACGAAATGTCTTTCGATCAAGCTATCAAAGATCTTCACGCACAAAACGCCCAGTTCCAACAGATGTTCATAAGTCTGGCAAAGGGGCAGGAAGATCTGAAAGCCCTTATTCTGAAAGAGAAGAAGAAAAAGAAGAAGGTTGTCGGTATTCTAAATACGGGCAGAAGGTTTGGAGAAAGGTTGAAGCAACAAACTAATCTGACCTCTTCATCCAAGGAAGGGGAGAACCAAGAAGGGGAAAAGGACCCTAGTCCTGAAGTCTCTGACAATGATACTGATTATAACGATGAGCAATATCCTCCTGCTGAGGATAGATACAAATAGTTAGAGGATCGTCTGAGTTCCATGGAAGTTCAGAGGATACTTGGGTTGGATTTTGAAGAATTGGGTCTGGTATCGGGAGTGGTCATCCCTCAGAAGTTCAAAGCTCTGATTTTTGCAAAGTATGATGGGGTGTCCTGCCCAAAACTCCATCTCCGCTCGTACATCAGGAAAATTCAACCCCACACCGCTGATAGAAATTTGTGGGTGCACTTCTTTCAAGATAGTCTGTCAGGGACTTAGCTTGAATGGTTCTACCAGTTGGAGGGGGCCAGTGTCCAAAACTGGGAAGATCTTGCTACTGCTTTCTACAAGCAGTATCAGTATAATGTCGACCTTGCTCCCACTCGTACTCAACTCCAGAGTATGTCCATGGGTACAGGTGAAGGTTTTAAAGATTATGCTCAAAAATGGAGATACTTGGATGGGAGAGTTCAACCCCCTTTGTCTGATAGGGAGTTGGTTGATATGTTTCTAGGAACGCTATCAGGTCCATTTTTCAATCACTTAATTGGCAACTCGTCATCTGGTTTCACCGAGCTGATTTTAACTGGAGAAAGAGTAGAAGCTGGAATTCGGAGTGGTAAAATACAGAAGGATGCCTCCTCAAGTTCA
Organism: Vicia faba; assembly: GCA_948472305.1. NCBI lineage: Eukaryota > Viridiplantae > Streptophyta > Magnoliopsida > Fabales > Fabaceae > Vicia > Vicia faba. The sequence continues at coordinate 843,908,738 of OX451737.1, forward strand.
GCAAAGAAACCTTTCGCTGGTAAGAAGGAAGCCAGTGCGATCTATAGCCCGAGGGGCCAAAGCAGATCTGAACACCGTCAAATGGTAAATGATGTAGTGATACCAAGACCCACAGTTTCTCCACAATGCAACAATCAACAAAGGGTGGAAAGACCACAACGGCAGTTTACCCGCATCAACATGACTTTGGCTGAAGTTCTACCTCACTTATTAAAATCCAACTTGGCAACTTTGAAAGAGGCTCCGAAGAATCCAAATACTACATCTCCCATATAAAATCCCAACGCGCGGTGCGCCTACCATTCTGAGAGTCCTGGCCATGATACAAACGATTGTTGGGCTCTGAGAAACAAAGTACAAGACTTGCTTGAAGCCAAGGAGATAGAGTTCGATGCTCCAGAAAAGCCGAATGTTATAACTTCTCCCATACCCAAACATGGTCGTGGAGTTAATGCTGTTGACACTGATTTATTTATGACCTTTGTTGAAGAAATTTCTACTCCTCTTATGACTGTTAAGAAGAATTTGTTGTTGGCCGGTTTATTTCCGAGTTATGGTGAAGGCTTCCACATGTGTTCGATTCTACCTTTTGGTTGTCGTTTGTTGAAGTCAGGTGTTCAGCGCCTGATGGATAATAAAGATATTTTATTTGAGAACACTGTGATCCCTGTTGTTCCCATTGAATACGTCGCTATTATAAACATTTCCGCCAATTCTTCCAAGGTTTCCTCGAGAAGACCTGTTAGGATTACACCTGTTCAAAGAATTGCTCCGCTAATAATCATTGTTCCGGGTCCCATCCCGTACACCTCAGACAAGGTTGTCCTATGGCATTATGGTGTTGATGTGTATTATCATGGCATTAAGCAAGATCTAAATAATGAAGAAGCTGATACTGATGTCAGTAATATTGTCGGCACTAGTAAGTTTACTCGAAGTGAAAGGGTTTTCTCTCCTGAGATTGATCCGAAGATCATCAAGCCTACTGTTATTCCAACTGCTGCTCCAACCAGCACTCCTAACATTTTTCTTGTTCCTACTCCAGTTATTACCCCTGCTACTGAGCCATCTGGGACTCGGGGTAAGGAAATTATAGGTGAGCCTGCCCGGACGGAGGCACCTAAGAAAATTGTTATGGAAGCCTCTAAACAAGAAATAGAGGAAATACTGAAAATCATTAAGAAGAGCGACTATAATATGGTCGAGCAGCTGGGGCAGACCCCATCAAAGATATCCATGTTCTCTCTGTTGTTGTGTTCGGAAGCCCATGCGAAGGCTTTGATTGCATTTCTCAAGACTGCACATGTGCCGCAGGAAACTTCAGCAGATCATCTCAAAGATTGTGTGGCCAGCCTGACTGTTGACAATGGGCTGGGTTTCTCAGATGCGGATCTGACACCGAAAGGAAGGAAGCATAACGATGCTCTGCATGTCTCGATTGAGTGCATGGGCACCACTATGGATCATGTGCTGGTAGATACCGGGTCTTCGCTGAATGTTCTGCTGAAGAAAGCGTTGGACCGCTTGGATTGTGAGGGTTTGACTCTAAAGCCTAGTAACATTGTGGTAAGGGCTTTTGACGGATCGAAGAGAATGGTGCACGGGGAGGTGGACATCCCTGTCAAAGTGGGTTCTCAGACTTTTGGGTCCACCTTTTACGTAATGGATATCAGGTCGTCGTATTCTTGCTTGCTGGGTCGTCCTTGGATCCATGAGGATGGGGCAGTTACTTCCACACTCCATCAAATGCTGAAGTATCCGGAGAAGGGAAAGATTGTCACAGTGCGAGGTGAAGAAGAATATATGGTGAGTCACCTCAATTCCTTCCGCTACGTAGAGATGGACGGGGAATTCATAGAAACTCCTTGTCAGAATTTCGAAGAGGTCCCTCAGATCTTGGCATCAACTGAAGTTACTACCGGCAAACCTCCGTTGAAGATGGCTTCTCTCAAGGACGCCAGGGCTGTGGTTGAAGAAGGTGGGTGTACCAATTGGGGTCAACTCCCGGATTTCACTAACAAAACTGAAAAATTTGGTTTGGGCTTTACTACAGGGGCTCAAAGGGCTGTTAGGCACGCTCGGGTTGGAAGACCTCCTCTACACATCAGCAATCGGGGAATTAATGCAATTGAAGACAGTGAAGAGGATTCAGACATCAACAGCTGGATCTACCCAACAACAAACGGTGAACCGAATAACTGGACGGCTAGGGACTTCATACCTGTTTCTTTTATTCCGCAATAATTGCCTCATTTGTTTTAAGATTTGTAATAAACAATGTGAAACTTTATGGCCTGGTGCCTTGCCCGAGGCACCTTGGCTTTGCTTGTGAGGGCTATTATTTGTCATTTCATATATCATCAATAAAGCATTGGACGTTTCTTGCATACAAATTTTGCGCTCCTTGTTTTTCTTTTCTGCCTATCACTTTATCAAAACAACTATTCTCTTACACACACTCACGTATCATACTGCATATCCATATCCACTCTGGATCCCATTGATAACAGCTCTGCTACTGCCAGTTATGACTTCAAAAATCCGATCAACCAAGTCGAGGACGAAGGTGAGGATTATTGTGAGGTACCTGGAGAACTTGCTAGACTATTACAGTAGGAAGAAAGGGCCATACGGCCTCATGAAGAGCCAGTTGAGTCAATGAATTTGGGTACAGAGGAAGACATGAAAGAGGTTAAGATAGGTGCGAATCTGGAGACTAGTGTCAAACAACGGTTAATACAGATGCTACACGACTATGTTGAGATCTTCGCCTGGTCCTATGAAGACATGCCTAGTTTGGACACTGATATTGTGGTACATCGCCTGCCGACTAAAGAAGACTGCCCTCTGGTAAAGCAGAAGGTCCGCCGTATGCGCCCTGAAATGTCAGAGAAAGTCAAGGTAGAGGTCATGAAACAGTTCGACACAGGATTCTTAGCTGTCACTTCTTATCCACAGTGGGTTGCTAATGTTGTTCCGGTACCTAAGAAGGATGGTAAGGTATGGATGTGTGTGGACTACAGAGATCTGAACCGGGCAAGCCCCAAGGATGACTTCCCACTTCCTCACATTGATGTTCTGGTCAACAACACCGCGCAACATAAAATTTTCTCCTTCATGGATGGTTTTTCTGGCTACAACCAGATCAAGATGTCTCCTGAGGACATGGAGAAGACAACCTTCATTACACAGTGGGGAACCTTCTGTTACAAGGTAATGCCTTTTGGGTTGAAGAATGCTGGGGCAACTTATCAACGTGCCATGGTTGTTGTGTTCCACGATATGATTCACCATGAGATTGAAGTTTATGTTGATGATATGATAGCCAGGTCCCAGACTGAGGAAGAGCACCTTGATCATCTCCAGAAACTGTTTGACAGGTTGAAGATGTACAAGCTGAGGTTGAATCCGAACAAGTGTACCTTCGGGGTAAGGTCTGGTAAGCTTCTGGGTTTTGTGGTCAGTGACAAAGGTATTCAGGTAGACCCTGCAAAGGTAAAAGCCATACAAGAGATGTCGACTCCCCGCACAGAAAAAGAAGTTAGAGGTTTCTTGGGACGTCTGAATTACATCGCCAGGTTCATTTCACATCTGACTGCTACTTGTGAGCCAATCTTCAAGTTGTTGAAGAAAGATCAAGTGGTAAAGTGGAATGATGAGTGCCTGACCTATTTCGAAAGAATCAAGGAATACCTTCAAGAACCACCAATTTTGATGCCTCCAGTTGAAGGAAGACCTTTGATATTATACTTGACAGTGCTAGACAATTCAATGGGGTGTGTGCTGGGGCAGCATGACGAGTCTGGTCGAAAAGAGCACGCCATTTATTACCTTAGCAAAAAGTTTACCGACTGTGAGACCCGATACTCATTGCTCGAGAAAACTTGCTACGCTTTGGCATGGGCTGCTCGCCGACTGAGATAGTATATGCTGACTCAAACTACCTTGTTAATATCAAAGATGGACCCGATCAAACATATTTTCGAGAAGCCCGCCTTATCCGGAAGAATAGAAAGATGGCAGATGATCTTAACCGAGTATGACATCTAATACACAACCCAAAAAGCAATCAAGGGGAGTGTATTGGCGGATCATTTGGTGCATCGGGCCATGGATGAATATCAGTCCATGAATTTCGAGTTCCCGGATGAGAATATCATGTTGGTAACTGACTGCGAAGAACCTGGACCGGATGAAGGACCCAAGGAGGGACCCCGATGGTCTATGTATTTTGATGGAGCCTCAAACGCATTGGGTAATGGCATTGGCGCTGTAATTATATCTCCCAAGGGCTGTCATACTCCGTTCACCGCCCGATTATATTTTAATTGCACCAACAATATGGCGGAGTATGAAGCATGTATCATGGGTCTTCGAGCTGCTATTGACCTAAGGATTAAGTTCTTAAGTGTATTCGGGGATTCTGCTCTGGTGATAAGTTAGATCAAAGGCGAGTGGGATACGAAGCACCCAAATCTTATTCCTTACAAAGAGTATGTACTGACATTGCTCCCACACTTTGAGGAGGTGACCTTTGAACATTTCCCACGAGAACAGAACCAGTTGGTGGACGCGCTAGCCACCATGTCTTCTATGTTCAAAGTTAGGTGGGGCAATGAGGCTCCCCAGATTACCATTGAGAGGTTGGATGAACCCGCACACTGTTGTGAGATCGACATCGAAGAAGTGGCAGACAAACCCTGGTTTCACGAAGTCTAAAGGTATCTCGAGGTTCAGGAATACCCCGAGGGGGCATCTGTTAATGATAAGAAGTTTCTGAGAAGGTTCGCTGCGAAGTTCTTCATCAGTAATGGAATCCTCTATAAGTGTAACCATGATTTAACCTTGTTGCAGTGTGTAGACAAGAGCGAGGCAGAAAGGATCATGGCAGAGTTACATGAAGGTACCTTCGGAACTCATTCCAGTGGATATACCATGGTTAAGAAGATCCTACGGGCAGGATACTACTGGTCCACTATGGAAGCCGATTGTTATCAGCACTCTTAAACCTATCATAAGTGCCAAGTCTATGCTGATAAGGTGCATGTACCTCCGGTTCCCCTGAATGTTTTGATGGCTCCCTGTACTTTTGCGATGTGGGGCATTGACATGATCGGCGAGATCAGACCTATTGCGTCTAACGGACATCGTTTCATTCTGGTGGCTATTGATTATTTCATGAAGTGGGTTAAGGCGGCTTCCTTTGCTACAGTGACCAAGAACGTCGTGGCGCGGTTTATCCGACACAATCTGATCTGTCGATATGGTGTCCCAGAGAGAATTATTACTGACAATGGTAAAAATCTCAATAACACAATGATCACCGAGCTCTGTAAACAGTTCAAGATTCAGCATCATAACTCTTCTCCCTACCGGCCGAAGATGAATGGGGTTGTTAAAGCAGCTAACAAGAACATCAAGAAGATTATACAGAAGATGACGGTGACATACAAAGACTAGCACGAGATGTTACCATTCACTCTTCATGGGTACCGTACCTCAGCACGGACGTCGACATAGGTAACACCCTACTCTTTGGTGTACGACATAGAGGCAGTCTTACCCATCGAAGTCCAGATACCCTCTCTCAGGATTATGAAAGATGCGGGTTTGAACGAAGACGACTGGATCCAAACCCGACTTGATCAGCTGAATCTAATCGATGAAAAGAGACTTACTGCTATCTGTCATGGTCAGACGTATCAAAAGTGAATGATCGAGGCTTTTAACAAGAAAGTCAAATGTCAAGAATATCGAGTCGGGGATCTAGTGATCAAACACATCATACTACCTCAAGGTGATCCCAGGGGAAAATGGACCCTCACACACGAAGGGCCATTTGTGGTTAAGAACATTTTCTCGGGAGGAGCTATGATTCTAACCACCATGGATGGTGACGACCTTCCTCACCCCGTCAATGCAGACATAGTGAAAAGATACTACACATAATCAAAGATCCGCTAGGTTGATTGGCCTAGGCAAAAATAAGGGCTTCCCGGCGAACCAAAAGGGTTCGGGAAAAAGTAAGGGATGAAAATGAAAAAAAACTGTACACCCGGCAATTCGAAAACCTGAAAAGGCGACTTGGGCAAAAAAGGGTATCCCGGTGGACTGAAAACCCGAAAGGGCGGTCCAGGAAAAAATTAGGGATTGAAGCGTAACACTATGTATCATTGGATTATCTTGCAACCAGACTTCAGTATCAACTATCAAGCTCGGAAAACGCCAATCAATCTGATCAACCTTCGGCCAAGTAGCAAAGTGATGAGACGCTTGAAGATATAAAGGCAATAGCAGAGTTGGAACCCAATGGGGTCATTTCACATAGCTGTTTATCTTTCTTTTACACAAAATTGTATAATTTATGTCTTTCGGCGGCGTTCTCTTACTAGGACGTCAGCCTCTTTGTACAAAACGCCTATTACAGGCCAATTTCAAAATCAATACAAGTCATTTTATGAAACTTCAATTTGTTTCTTTTTCTTTTTCTGTCTTGTTTTGGAAGAACGTCCAATGGTTTATTTTTTATATATGCATTTGAAAATGATTGTTGCTCATAAGGATTTACATAAGAAACCAAAGACAATTACTCATAAATTCCAGAAACAGGGAAAATAAGAAGTGCCCAAACCTTACAGTTACTCTGCCCATCAGGTATCAGGATAGAGCCAGCTTGAGAACATGAGTAGTGGTACATACACTCCCACAGAGTAAAAAGTATCCAAAGATAGTGATGTTAGCTCTCTCGAACAGGACATAACTCTCCCCAGCTGAGGTTCACAATCGCGAGTGAGTCAGTAAATTTTTCCCCAAGTAAAGTTTATTTCTCTCACAAGTAGAATTCAATCTCCAACATAATTCATTATCACCAGCAACAAAAATTCATCCCCGATTGAGTTTATTTCTTCAAATTAGCAGATCTATCAACAGGGTATCTCCTCTCCAACAGAGTTATTCCCCGCAGAGTTATCCTCAGACAGGGTCTCTTCCGGCAGAATATTCACCAGCCGAATGGGTGTGAATCCCCATCTAGTCATCTTTGTTCACCATCCCCAACAGAAGTAGAGGAACTATGGTTTTTATAGCAGTCAAGAATACCATTTTTCATACTCTCCAAACAGCAGTCAGGTATTTATTTTCCCTGACTCAGATTATTACGTCAACATTTCATGTTCATACATCATGACATGGACATACATTACATATAACATAATCTCAATTATTTTGAGAACCTCATCACAATGCATCTCATGCATCGCACATAACTAACCCTGTATATCTTTCAGGAAAGACAATTATTATCAACAATTTCCACCAGGTCCATGATCAACACTCGAAGCTAAACAGAGTAATCATCAGTGCGACAAAAGTAACCTTACCCAGGTTCCATCCTAAAGTTTTACACAAACTTATAACCTTACCCAGGTTCCATCCTAAAGTTTTACACAAACTTATAACCTTCCAGACACTCATTCTGATTTAACCTTCAGATACAGTACATATACGCTCCAGACACGGATGCCATTCTGATACTCATTCAAATTCAGATACAACACAGATACGCTTCAGACACGGATGCCATTTTGTTACTCATTCAGATTCATACTTTAGATAAAGTACGGATACGCTCCAGACACGGATGCCATTCTGATTCTCATCCAGACTTCAAGTCCAGATACAATTCAGATATGCTCCAAACACGGACGCCATTCTGATACTCATTCAGCTCTCAGATACAGTACATATACGCTCCAGACGTGGACGCCATTCTGATACTCATTCAGTTACAACTTTCAGATACAGTTCATATACGCTTCAAACACGAATGCCATTCTGATACTCATTCAGTTTCTCTTTCAGATTCGGCAATCACTTTTGGATGGCATCTACAAGCCCATCTCCAATAACTTTCTATCACCTCTCCAAATGGCATATTTAAGCCCATTCCATCTACCATCACATCATCGAGTGAAAATTTATGGGCACTCTAGTGTCCAATCATCTTACACCTTCGAGTCACGAATGGCAGAACTCGCCAATCTAACTCTTCAAGTTTAAGAAGATTGAATAGGGGCAGCTGTTGTACCCCAAAATTTGCCCTCTCAATTCTAAAGGCTTTTCTTACAAGGATTTTCAAGGTTCAAGCTTGAACAAGTGCATTGGGATTTTCTAATACCAAAATTAATAGGAAACTGTCAAAAATGGAGAAAACAGATAAAAATAACATTTTGACAAATTTGGAGGAAAACAGGTCTCCTTCGATTTAGCACCCTTCGATTGACTCTTGGCGTCCTTCGATTTCTCAAAATGGCTGCTAGCGTGCCTCTTTCTCCTGGGCATGTGACTTCTTGTTGTAGGCTTCGTTTGTGTCTTTTGGTGCCTGCATGCTTGCTTTGAAAACTAATTTTTTGCTGCCACAAGTGTCCCATGAAGGGCTAGCCTTTCGATTGGACAAGTATGCTGCCTGCATGCTTGCAATCGAAGGCCATGACCTACTGGCCACATGTACCCCCTGCAAGGCAAAGTCTTCATTTGGACACAAGTGCCTGCATGTAATTCTTCGTTTGGGCACTCACCTTCTGTGTGCCTGTATGCAAACTTCGGTTGAGCAAGAGCCTCCTTTAAATGCAACTTGGGCATGTCCTTCATTTTGAACTTAAAGCCTCCTTCAAATGCAACTTGGGTACATCCTTCGTTTGGATTTGAAACCTCCTTAGAATGCAACTTGGGTACATCCTTCATTTGGATTTGAAACCTCCTTCGAATCCACTTGCACCAAGGGCCTCTTGCAGACTTTTCCTCTCACAAGTTTCGTTTGAGCCAAGAGATATCTTTATACAAGATTTGAATAAGTTCTTGCTTCCCTTGAAGGAACACCCTTCGATTCAGAAGCCAGGAACTTCCCTCACGCTAAAAGGCAATTACTCCCTTTATGATTGTTTCGATCCACATGCTTCGATTGGACAACATGCTTCCTTCAAACACGAGCTTTCGGTTGGGCAATATGTTTGTTTCGATCCAAGCTTCAACTGGGCATTAGCTTCCTTCGAGTAAGCTTGTTTCGACCACAAGCTTCGGCTAAGGCAAAGGCTTCCTTCAAATGAGTGCGCTTCGATCTCATTCTTTCATTCGACTCAAGACCAAATCTCATTTGCTAGGCTATGTTGCTTCTGAATCTTTACATAATCAGAGGCTTGTACAAGGGTTTTAAACTTTGTCTTTTGGATAATACTATCCTTGGTTAAAGGCTACACACCCTTTATGTTCATAGAAAGTACTTTTATCACAAAAGCAGCTTTCCACCTGAATTTCGTCTGAACGAAAAGCAGGGCCAGAGGCACAAGTCTAATCAACTGCCAACAGGCCCCCCACTCGTACCTTTCACGTTACCTATTATTTTATTGTTTTGCAAGGCTGTCTACTTCAAATATGTCCATTCTTTTCTCTATAAATAGAGGAACATTTGCAAAGCTAAGGAGGATCTTGGAACCAGAGGAACGAATCTCCCAAATTTTCTTAAACACAACAAATCTCTCAAGTCCCTTCAACACTTGTGAGAACAAACCCAGAATCACATACTTACTTCCTTCGATTCTGAAGAACAAGTACTCTTCAGTATCTTTCGAATCCAGTTTGGAAAGAAACATAATACTTGTTTCTTTCCTTCCTTCGAATCCAGCATTCCAAGCACAACTGTTGGCCCCCTCTTTCAAATCCAGAACCCTGGGCCTCCACTCAAGGTCCCACATTCATTCAAAGCCTCCATCAAGGTAAGTCACTTTTACCCTTGAACCTTTCATTTCATGGCATAACATGTAAATAATCTTTTCGTTCGTTTCAAGCATGTATATACCATTGTTCCTTTCATTTCCACCCTTTTAACATGTTTTTTAGAGTTAACCCTTTCGTTTTGCTTTCTGTTTACCTGAACTAGCTTTAACTATTAAACTGTTTGCAAGACAAATACTAGCATGGCCTCAGGCCATGTTGCCATTTAATGCTTTAAATGAAAGAAACAGGAAACAGGAAATAGGAAACGAAGCTTCTGGCTTCTACCCTTTTTCTCCAGGTCAAACGAAAGAGACAACCAGGAGGAAAACCATGTTGACTTCTAGGCCCAGACGAAAAGCATGCCTTCACTGATTCCAGGCTCAGTCGAAAGGCATTCCCTCACTTCTTTCAACCTCCAGTCGAAGAAGGCAACAAGGCATAACCAGAAGGCTTCGCCATACACATACTTATCTAATCAAAGGCCATGACCTCACTGGTGCTAGCCCCAATCGAAGGAGGCCAACAGAGTGCAAATTGAAGGGTGCTCCTGCCTGAATCGATGGATCTCTTTTTTACTTCTTTTTTATCTCATTTTTTCCTTTACATTTATATGCACTTCAATATGGTTGTAATAGTGTAGGATTTATTTTTTTGCACTTTTTATTACTTTTGTACAAATGCTAGTAATTAGGTGTGTATGGCAAAATAAAAACAACAAATAGGCCACCCTAATCAAAATTTAAATGCATGCAAATCAAACACATTATTCACACATGCACCTCTAGGGTAATCTCACTTGTTTCCTATCGGAAAATAGTCATGTCCCTCGAATATGGGACATTTTTAGCAAAAACCCTTCGATAAAAAAGATCGTAGTCCCTCGATGACCCTTGATGTTTCCTTCGTTAAACGATCTAGTCCCTAAAAACAACATTGCTAAAACGTCACAAAGATTGCCTTCTATGACTATACAAACGTCCCACGTCCGTCCCTTCACATCTAACGGCGGGGTTTCTTACCAAATCAATGGTAAAATATCCACATCTAAAGAAAAAGGAAAAACACATTTAAGACCTTTTGAGTAGGTAGTTTCGCTCTTAGTTACTCGCTTGCTTACGACAAAAACACTTTTACACACCAACACTCTCATTTCAAAACATTTTCCAAAAGATAAAACATTTTGTATACGTTCTTATAGAGACGAGAACCATTGTAAAATATCTTTCTGAAAACCACTTTCCGTAACACAATCCACAAACACGTCTTTGAACTTATTTTCGAAACAAACACTTTGTATGTGTTCTTATAGAGACGAGAACCATTACGAAGTTACATTTTCAAAAATACTTTCAAAAACCACACACAAAGCACAATTTCAAACAAAAGCAAGTGATCTAGCAAGTATCTAAGAGCCCGTGAAAAACCATGGATGGAAAGGTTGCTAATACTTTCCCTTTCCATAATCTACCCCCGGAACTCAAAAACATCTCTAAAGGTCTTTCCTGTGCTTTTTCACCTTTCCTTTTTGGATAAAAGAAAAGTCGGTGGCGACTCTTACTATCCGCACAAATGCGATCAAAACGCAAAACACCTCAAGTCAGTTCTCCCACCGTATCACAGATTTGGTGACTCTGCTGGGGAAGTACTTAAAAGTGGGGTTACCTTAGGGTTAGATCACCTTTACTTGCTTACATTTGTTTGATTTGTTTGCTTTACATTTTGGTTCCTTATTTGGGTTTGTTTTAAATCCTACACCCAGATTTGGGGACGCCTTTTAGGTAAGTAGCAATAAATTGTGAGGGAACTGTGCGGCGTATACCGACATGGTTGAAGCAGTAGCTACGTTGATGTGGCACTTTGGTTGGTATCGGTAACCCTTGAGTCAGTCAAGGAGAGTACGGGGCCGTCGTGTGGTGTCGTGAAGCATCAACTAACCTTAGAACCTTACTTGACCAACTTCGCCATTAGGAAGTAGTGAGATAGCCGGTTTCAGTGTAAAGCTGAAAATTGGTTGATACTCGATGCTACACTCATGGAGGTTTGACTCTTGAGTTGTTTGGTTGTGAGTTAATCGCCTATTGAACGAAGCTTGGGGGAAAGATCAGTGATATTAGGACCCCTTAGAACCCGGTTACTATTACTAGGACAGGTTGAGCCAACTAAACTTCAAGAGGGTACTTACCTACAAAACTCATGCAAGCCTAAACCTAAGGACTTGTCTGCTTTGAGTGTATATGATCATTTGTATAACCTTGTTTACTTTGCATACTTGTGCATAACATCATAATATCATACCATAGCATTTTCAATAACCGTTTCAAGGATCTCAAGGGCCTATGATGCAGGGTCACGTTGAACCAGATGTCTATCAAGGGACAAGAGGATTTATTTTCCTCTAACCAAATGCCGTCAAAGATTAAGTACAACAAACTTGAGTCAAGGGCTATGACCCACTTGACATGGTGAGCTTGATTCTCATGGAAGGACATCCACCGGTACAAAGTTCTCCAATCAAAGTTGTTGATCAAAGTTCAATCTCTAACTTTTTCTTGTGTTTACCCCGCGAGATCCTTGAAAACATGCATCCACATATCATGCATCATATCATGACAGGTTTCTCCCATACAATTCTCCTTATCTTCCTACTGTTTATTTAAGTAGAGATGGCTCTAGAGCAGACTATCAAGGACATCCAGGCTCAAAACGATCAACTTCAAGAGATGTTTTTGAACCTATCCAAGGGGAAAGAAGAGGTGAAAGCTCTCCTCACTAGGGGCACGACCATGGGGAATCCTGATGACAACAAAAATGACCAGTTGGAATGGCTACAAACCGAGATAGCCATAATGAAGGTCCAAATGATGGCACAACTGGTGGGCCAGATGGCTCTTATCAAAAATATGGAACAAGTACAAGAAGAGCTAAGGGTACTCATCAACAAGCTTCGTCGGGATGAATGTAACCAAATGGGGCAAACACCCATGATTGGGGATCAAATCATCGATCAGTCTCCCATGAGACAAGGAACCGAGAGTGCACCTTTCCAATTTGCTTCCGCGTCACGAGCCCAACAATAACCTTTCCAATAACAACACGGTAATTGGCGTAGGCGGAATACATCTGAAAGACGCTTAGCCGAAATTGACATGTCATTATCTCAAGAACTGCAACACCTATTGGAAGCCAAGCTGGTTGTATTAAGGGACCCTCCTCAGAATCCCAACACAGCCTCCCCAAGGTACAATCCAAATGCAAGATGTGTGTACCACTCCAACAGCCCTGGACATGACACCAATAGCTGCTGGACATTGAGAAATAAAATTCAAGACTTGATCGACAAGGGAGCTTTGGAGTTCACACAAGATGGCCAGACTGAGTTCTTCTGTCATCCTTCAAAGGCTCACCACCTAAAGTGACAAGTCCAGACAAAGAGGCTTCTGTTCATTTGAATTTTTCAGTTGTAATTTCTTTTGCTTGTTCAAACAATTATCTATTAATGTCAAACTTTGTTTTATTAATGCATTGCATATGTCTATCTTGATTTGGTTCACTCATTTTCATTACATTTAAACTATGCTTTTTACTCACTTTATGGCATTCAACTCTTACTAAAAGTTACAAGCCTTTAGAGGGAGGATGACGAAAACAATGCCATAATCTCATATAGTATGCTTTTGGACAGAACTTGCTGACGATGTATAGGCGTTTCTTTCAAATCCTAAACACTGGAGTTATAAGGAAGATAATCCCTAGTCAACCCCTTCGAGCCAAAGAAGTAGAAGTTTTCTGTTTTAAACACAGATTGAAACCTTTAATCAAAACCTGTGGCAGGGTAGTCTCTCGATTAATTCAAATGCGCATTTAGCCGCAAACTCTCATTTCGTAATACAACGAATGACATCAAAAACATTCCTCTGGAATTAAAAGACGGTGATGGTTCCCTATCACATAGGCAGTCATTATCTCTCAAAAAAAAGAAAGACCCACTAAGTCAAAACCTACAAAGGAGACTTAAGAGAACTGGGGCATCCCGCTGACTGTAATCTCAAAATAAGAACTGTCAGGCAAAAATCAGGGATAACAAATCAAAAAGAGGTCAATACAAATCCTCAACAACATGAAAAAGGTTGCAAAAAAATGATTGCCTTTCGATAAACTTAACTTGTCTGAACCATCACTGAAACTTCATTCCAGACTCAATTGGAGTTCAAACACACAATTAGCTGAGTTTAGGACTAAAGAACATCACGAAGAACGGGCGGGTACAAATACACTTTGAGCCTTTATCCTTTGTTTCTTAAAACATGAACCAAGCCACGTTACAACCCTTCAGAAGTCCTAATTGAAGCATGGGTTAGTTCGAAAGCATACTGTTATAAAAGGTATCCTGACTCCTGTAAGGCTTTACTCTAAATCCTGAGTTGAACTACAAACTTCTTTATTTGCTAAAAACGCATTTTTCAAAATTTCAAGACAGACATAAACTTTGCATTACTTGAATATCACTGTTTGCATGTGGCTATTTGTTTGACAGCGGAGAAATTCACACAACGAATATCTGATGAATGAAAGCTCTCTCAATGAACAAAATCACTTCAAAAAGGATGACACTTCTATTGACAAGTCTCGTATCAACAAGGGGACATGACATTTCACTATCCAGCACACCTGGGGAAGTCCAGTCAAGATTCCAGGAAACCTCTTAAGAAGTGTAGAGTAACCAGGGGCAGGCCTCCATCTCTGTCACTTGGGGCATTGAACGTCAAATCTCAGCAAAGAGTTACGTACAATCAAACATTTTTGGCAATGCCACAAACATTTGCTACTAGGGGCAATGACGAATCTCCCCAAAGTCATTCTCATAGGATGACTCCCCATCCAGAGTTTAATCTCTGAACACCTTCCCCCAACAAAGTCGTCACCTCTCAAGCAGACCGGCAACATGGTTTATTTCTCCAACAAACTACAGATTCCCCAGCTTCAGGTGGCCTCTCCGACTACTACAAATCAAAGGACCACAACTCCTCTTCCCCAGTAGACTATTCTACGATCCCCAACAAGTTACTGAGAAACCTGGACCCGACCAGATATCAGTTCAACTTCGACTCCCCAGTAGAGCAAAGGACGACTAAGACTCCTAAACTCTTTTCCCAAGCAGGAATAAACATGCTCCCCACAGATTTTTCAATATTCCCCAGCGGATTTCTCCTCAAACAACAAAACAGGAATCCCCAATGGAAACATTCTAAGAAAAGTTTGAAGACACACCAACTCTTCAACAACAGTCCAGGATTTAACGATTCCCCGACATTTGTCGAGGATCTATTTTCCCGGACAAAAATACATTCATTAAACATTTCACATTTCATACATCCTATTCACATACATGATAAGTGCATACGACACCATCTCATTTATTTTGAGAACATCATGACATCACGCATTTCATACATCATGACATTGCATACAACTAACGTTCTACCTTTTTCAGGAACGATCGATCAACAGATGGTTACCATCAACCATTTTCAAGTTTCAGATTAATACCTGTAATAAGCCAGGAAAACTATCTGTGGATGACTGATTGTAGATTAATACCTGAAATCAGACGGGACAGCTATCTACTTGACCAGCTGAAGCAACCCTACACAGGTTCCTTCTCAAGAAATTTCAGATGCAGTTTTACACGGACTCATCATCAGAAACCCTACACAGGTTCCTTCTCAGGAAATTTCAAATGCAGTTTTAAACGGACTCATCATCAAACAAGACAACTCCCGATACAGTTCAGATACACACCAGATACGGATGCCATCCTGATACTCATTCAAGATCCAACCTTTTGATACAGTTCAGATACACTTCAGATACGGGTGCCATCCTGATACTCATTCAAGATCCAACCTTCGGATACAGTTCAGATACGCTCCAGATACGGATGCCATTCTGATACTCATTCAGATCCAACCTTTTGATACAGTTCAGATACGCTCTAGATACGGATGCCATCCAGATACTCATTCAGATCCAACCTTCGGATATAGTTCAGAAACGCTCTAGACACGGAAGCCATTCTGATACTCATTTAGATTCAACTTTTGATACGGTCCAGATACGCACCAGACACGGATGCCATTCTGATACTCATTCAAAGACACCTTCTGATACAGTACAGATACGCTCCAGACACGGATGCCATTCTATTACTCATTCAGATTCAGATACAACATAGATACGCTCCAGACATGGATGCCATTCTGTTACTCATTCAGATTCAGACTCCAGATACAGTTCAGATATGCTCCAGATACGGATGCCATCCTGATACTCATTCAGATTCAACCTTCAGATACAATACAGATACGCTCCAGACACGGATGCCATTCTGATACTCATTCAGATTTAGATACAGCACAGATACACTCCAGACATGGATGCCATTCTGTTACTCATTCAAATTCAGACTTTAGATACAGTACGGATACGCTCCAGACACGGATGCTATTCTGATTCTCATTAAAACATCAAGTCCATATACAGTTCAAATACGCTTCAGACACGAATGCCATTCTGATACTCATTTAGCTCTCAGATACAGTACAGATATGCTCCAGACGCAGACGCTATTCTGATACTCATTCAGTTGCAACTTTTAGATACAGTTCAGATACGCTTCAAACACGAATGCCATTCTGATACTCATTCAGTTTCTCTTTCAGATTCAACAATCACTTTTGGATGGCATCTACAAGCCCATCTCCAACAACTTTCTATCACCTCTCCAAATGGCATCTTTAAGCCCATTCCCTCTACCATCACATCACTGAGTGCAAATTTCTGGGCACTCTAGTGTCCAATCATCTTTCACCTTCGAGTCACGAATGGCAGAACTCGCCAATCCAACTCTTCAGGTTTAAGAATATTGAATAAGGGCAGCTGTTGTACCCCAAAATTTGCCCTCTCAATTCTCAAGGCTTTTCTTACAAGGATTTTCAAGGTTCAAGCTTGAACAAGTGCATTGGGATTTTCCAATAACAAAATTAATAGGAAACTGTCAAAAATGGAGAAAACAGATAAAAATAACATTTTGACAAATTTGGAGGAAAACAGGTCTCCTTCGATTCATCACCCTTCGATTGACTCTTGGCCTCCTTCGATTTCTCAAAAAGTCTGCTAGCGTGCCTCTTTCGCCTGGGCATGTGACTTCTTGTTGCAGACTTCGTTTGTGTCGTTTGCTGCCTGCATGCTTGCTTTGAAAACCAATTTTTTACTGCCACAAGTGTCCCATGCAGGGCAAGCCTTTCAATTGGACAAGTATGCTGCCTTCATGCTTGCAATAGAAGTCCATGACCTACTGGCCACATGTACCCCCTGCAAGGCAAAGTCTTCATTTGGACACAAGTGCCTTCATGCAAGTCTTCGTTTGGGCACTCACCTTCTGTGTGCCTGTATGCAAACTTCAGTTGAGCAAGAGCTTCCTTTGAATGCAACTTGGGCATGTCCTTCATTTTAAACTTAAAGCCTCCTTCGAATGCAACTTGGGTACATCCTTCGTTTGGATTTGAAACCTCCTTCGAATGCAACTTGGGTACATCCTTCGTTTGGATCTGAAACCTCCTTCGAATCCACTTGCACCAAGGGCCTCTTGCAGACTTTGCCTCTCACAAGTTTCGTTTGAGCCAAGAGATATCTTCATACAAGATTTGACTAAGTTCTTGCTTCCCTTTAAGGAACACCCTTCGATTCAGAAGCCAGGAACTTCCCTCACGCTAAAAGGCAATGACTCCCTTTATGATTGTTTCGATCCACATGCTTCGATTGGGAAACATGCTTCCTTCAAACACGAGCTTTCGATTGGGCAATATATTTGTTTCGATCCAAGCTTCAACTGGGCATTAGCTTCCTTCGAGTAAGCTTGTTTCTACCACAAGCTTCGACTGAGGCAAAGGCTTCCTTCAAACGAGTGCGCTTTGATCTCATTCTTTCATTCGACCCAAGACCAAATCTCATTTTCCAGGCTATGTTGCTTCTGAATCTTTACATTATCAGAGGCTTGTACAAGGATTTTAAACTTTGTCTTTTGGATAATACTATCCTTGGTTAAAGGCTACATACCCTTACTGTTCATAGAAAGTACTTTTATCACAAAAGCAACTTTCCACCTGAATTTCTTCTGAACGAAAAGCAGGGCCAGAGGCACAAGTCTAATCAACTGCCAACAGGCCCCCCACTCGTACCTTTCATGTTACCTATTATTTTATTGTTTTGCAAGGCTGTCTACTTCAAATATGTCCATTCTTTTCTCTATAAATAGAGGAACATTTGCAAAGCTAAGGAGGATCTTGGGACCAGAGGAACGAATCTCCCAAATTTTCTCAAACACAACAAATATCTCAAGTCCATTCAATACTTGTGAGAACAAACCCAGAATCACATACTTACTTCCTTCGATTCTGAAGAACAAGTACTCTTCAGTATCCTTCGAATCCAGTTTGGAAAGAAACATAAGACTTGTTTCTTTCCTTCCTTTGAATCCAGCATTCCAAGCACAGTTATTGGCCCCCTCTTTCAAATCCAGAACCCTGGGCCTCCACTCAAGGTCCCACACCCATTCAAAGCCTCCATCAAGGTAAGTCACTCTTACCCTTGAACCTTTCATTTCATGGCATAACATGTAAATAAGCTTTTCGTTCGTTTCAAGCATGTATATACCATTGTTCCTTTCATTTCCACCCTTTTAACATGTTTTTTAGAGTTAACCCTTTCATTTTGCTTTCTGTTTACCTGAACTAGCTTTAACTATTAAACTGTTTGCAAGACAAATACTAGCATGGCCTCAGGCCATGTTGCCATTTAATACTTTAAATGAAAGAAACACGAAATAGGAAATAGGAAATGAAGCTTCTGGCATCTACCCTTTTTCTCCAGGTCAAACGAAAGAGACAACCTGGAGGAAAACCATGTTGACTTCTAGGCCCAGACGAAAAGCATGCCTTCACTGATTCCAGACTCAGTCGAAAGGAATTCCCTCACTTCTTTCAACCTCCAGTCGAAGAAGGCAACAAGGCAGAACCAAAAGGCTTCGCCATACACATACTTATCCAATCGAAGGCCATGACCTCACTGGTGCTAGCCCCAATCGAAGGAGGCCAACATAATGCAAATCGAAGGGTGCTCCTGCCTGAACCGAAGGATATATTTTTTACTTCTTTTTTATCTTATTTTTTCCTTTACATTTATATGCACTTCAATATGGTTGTAATAGTGTAGGATTTATTTTTTTGCACTTTTTATTACTTTTGTACAAATGCTAGTAATTAGGTGTGTATGGAAAAATAAAAACAACAAATAGGCCATGCTAATCAAAGACTAAATGCATGCAAATCAAACACATTATTCACACATGCACCTCTAGGGTAATCTCACTTGTTGCCTATCAGAAAATAGTCATGTCCCTCGAATATGAGACGTTTTAGCAAAAACCCTTCGATAAAAAAGATCATAGTCCCTCGATGACCCTCGATGTTGCCTTCGGTAAATGATCTAGTCCCTAAAAACAAC
Source organism: Vicia faba (assembly GCA_948472305.1). Classification (NCBI taxonomy): domain Eukaryota; kingdom Viridiplantae; phylum Streptophyta; class Magnoliopsida; order Fabales; family Fabaceae; genus Vicia; species Vicia faba. Next base: position 843,928,070 of record OX451737.1, read on the forward strand.
ATTGCTAAAATGTCACAAAGGTTGCCTTCTATGACTATACAAAAGTCCCACGTCCGTCCCTTCATATCCAACGATGGGGTTTCTTACCAAATCAATGGTAAAATAGCCACATCTAAAGAAAAAGGAAAAACACATTTAAGACCTTTTGTGTAGGTAGTTTCACTCTTAGTTACTCGCTTGCTCACGACAAAAACACTTTTACACACCAACACTCTCATTTCAAAACATTTTCCAAAAGATAAATCATTTTGTATACGTTCTTATAGAGACGAGAACCATTGTAAAATATCTTTCTGAAAACCACTTTCCATAACACAATCCATAAACACATCTTTGAACTTATTTTCGAAACAAACACTTTGTATGCATTCTTATAGAGACGAGAACCATTACGAAGTTCCATTTTCAAAAATACTTTCAAAAACCACACACAAAGCACAATTTCAAACAAAAGAAAGTGATCTAGCAAGTATCTAAGAGCCCATGGAAAACCATGGATGGAAAGGGTGCTAATACCTTCCCTTTCCATAATCTACCCCCCGAACTCAAAAATATCTCTAAAGGTCTTTCCTGTGCTTTTTCACCTTTCCTTTTTGGATAAAAGAAAAGTCGGTGGCGACTCTTGCTATCCGCACAAATGCGATCAAAACGTAAAACACCTCAAGTCAGTTCTCCCAGCGTATCACACCCTACTATCCAGGTTCCTTCTCACAATCCTACTATCAAGGTTCCTTTTCACAACCCTACTATGCAGGCTTTCATATCGAAGTAACCCTACTATCCAGGTTCCTTCTCACAGCCCTACTATCCTGACTTTCATATCAAAGTAACCCTACTATCCAGGTTCCTTCTCACAGCCCTACTATCCCGGCTTTCATATCGAAGTAACCCTACTATCCAGGTTCCTTCTCACAGCCCTACTATCCAGGCTTTCATGTCGAAGTAACCCTACTATCCAGATTCCTTCTCAAGCCCTATTATCCAGGATTTCATCTCGAAGTAACCCTACTATCCAGGTTCCTTCTCACAGTCCTACTATCCAGGCTTTCATATTGAAGTAACCCTACTATCCAGGTTCCTTCTCATAACCCTACTATCCAGGATTTCATATCGAAGTAACCCTACTATCCAGGCTCCTTCTCATAACCTTACTATCCGGGTTCTTCCTCTCTTATCCCCAGACATCAGTCCACAACACTATAAGACTGGGACCCAATCAAACATGATTGGTTTCGCATCCCTCCAGTAAGTCACGGTGCAACATATACCCCGACCAGACACGCAGTTCACTTCCACTTCCCCAAACTGGAGTTATTCCCCAGTAGAGTAACGGACAACTGAAGCTCCTAAAACTCTATTTCTCCCAAGACAGAGACTAACATTCCCCAGCGAAGTCCTCCTCAACAACAGGTATATGGGTTCTCGCAAAGGAGTCTCTTATACGATCGACACCTCTTAGGATGGCATCTTTAAGCCCATCCCCAACAATGTTCAATCCTCAACTTCCAAATGTCATCTATAAGCCCATTCCCAATATCACAAATCAAGTGTCACTCCATGCAAGCGCAAATTTTTGGGCACTCTAGTGTTCAATCATCTCCCACCTTCAGATCACGAAAGGCAGACGAGCCAATCTACATCCTCAGGTTTAAGAAGATTGAACAGGGGCAGCTGTTGTACCCCAAAATTTTCCCTCTCATATTTCTCAATACATGGCAAGTGAGGTCCCCAAATTGCTCAAGGAATTCAAGAGTTGACCAGACAAACTCTCTCTTAAGAACAATATACCTCAAATTAGGGTTTCCATCTTCATCAAGATGTGTGAACCACAAAGGACTAAAATTCTCATCATTGTCCTAATAGGTTCTCAAGATCATCCATGAAAAGTTTCAAGCCTTGCAGAGGAAGTTTGCTCAGTCAATTGCTCAAATGCCTGAAAATCGACTATACTAGGTCAAAAGTCAACTGTGGCCCACATACAATCAAACTTCAAGATTTTTGGTCAACGTCCTCATTTTGAAGTATTATCCATCATTTGATTAAGTTTTGATCATGATTTCTCAAGGATTGCTCACAATTCATCAAAACCCAAAAGTTGCTAAATTAGGGTTTTACAAGAAAAGTCAACTCAACTTTGACCAAGCATAACTTTCTCATACTTTATCAAAAATGACCCATCCAAAGCTCATTTTGAAGAGGATGCAATTCCCTATAATTCATCTCCATCTCCCAAGTTCAATATATGCACTCACAAAAAGATATAAATTTTGACATTATAGGTCCTTTTGAAAAGTCAACAAAAACACCTTTTGGGTCAAAGCTTCATACATGAACATGGAAGACTCAATTGAGATGATACCAAAAGGGTTGTTTAGAGGAAATCCTAATGTCTAAAAAGTCCAAGAACACATCTCTAGGGTCAAAATTGAGAGAGTTATGCATTGGCCAAGTTGATCATTTTTGCAAAATTGCCAAAAGTCAAATATGCTCAAATTTGCATTTTTTGCTAAATGGGCCCAACTTTTTATGCTTGCACCTCAATTATAATATGGTCCACGACTCAAATGTTCACTCACCCATTATGTGCTTCATTTTTAAATTTATTTTGATTTTTCATTAATTAAAAAGTGAATTAAATCAAATAAATGATGAAAATTAACAAAGATATGATTTGGTTTTTTTTTTTTTACAGATTGGCAATCAAGATATGCTGAGTAAACATGATTTAGTCCAAGTTTGTTAACCTAATTCACTTTAGGTTATATAATGAAGAATTCCAGATCAAAAAACAAGGGTTAGAGGTCGTGAGAAGCATAGAACAAAACTGAAAAAAGTTGGCAAAAGTGTGAATTGGTTTTCACTCCACAGGCCATCTCAAGCCATCCTAGCTATCCCAATCCATTGTTGGACGTCCCAGGAAGCTGTCCCAATCATTTGCAAGGCCTGAAACACCCAAAAACGCGTGTTACACTTCACACGGTTTGGCATATTTTTTCAATTCAATTATCACAATTCTTGCATGCTTAGCACTTTTGATTGTTATATTCGTGTTTGTCATCATGTTTTCAAGCTAACCATGCCATTTAATTGCATTTTTTATGCTTGTACATGATGTTGCCATTGTTAGGGTTTTTGAGTTATTTTTAGGGTTTTTTTGTACAGGAAAAATTAGGTCTTGAATTATGTACCATGATGCTCGTGAGGATGAGACGGGTTGATTGGTACCATTACCTTTCATTTATCTTGCGTGTACAACATTTTTGAAATGTGTAGGGTTATACCTACAGTGAACGTCTGTAGGTAAAAGTCTTGTTTTCTAAAACGACGGTTGGTAGGAAGAAGACGCTGGCGTGTCAAGCAGCTATTGGGACGTTTGAATTTTGCGCCTTGGAATAAGCTCTTTTTGCTTTTCTTATATTATGTTTTATTGTTATTATAATAACAAGTTAACAACGCAGCTCAGTTGGCAACGCTTCATTGGTAGGGAGTACAAGGGCCTGGGTTCGATCCCAGGTCCCAGCAAAATGAATTTTCTTATTTTCCCTTTGCATATCCAATGCAATACTCCATCGCACGCCCATCATACACCCTCAACGCCTGGCCACTGGATGCCCAGCTAGCCAGATCCAACGTGCCAGCAATGAAGGACCATGGTATTCCTCAAGTTAACGTCCACGCCTGATCCAGCGCATTGACTGGGCTTGAAGCATTTGGGCTTGGAAATTCATATTTATACCCCCCCCCCCCCCCCTCTTTCAGCAAGACAACAGGCCCATTCTTCATTTTTTTCTTATTATTTTATTTTTGCTTTATTCTTAATTTATTTTATTTTTAAAATCATTTTTTTATAAAATCACAAAATCAAGAATTCACAAAAATTAGAATTAGGGTTTTTTTTAATCAAATTTAACTTAATTAATTTAATTTAATTTAGGGTAACTTTAACTTATTTTTACAATTAAAGTCAACTAGAAAAATTAGGTTTAATTCTTGAATTAATTTGTTTTCCTTTTGCAAATAAAATTAAAACACAAAAAATAGGTTAATTTAGTTATTTTTCTTAATTAAAATGAATTAGTAATTATGTTCTTTTTTTAATTCAATTATTCCTTATTTTCTCAAATAACAAAACTTAACAAAAAAACATTTTTTCTTTAATCAATCGCAAATAGGATTAGTCAAAGGGTCAAAACCCTAATCACCTCGTATTTAACTTACCGCACGCATTTAATTATTTTGCCATTATTTTGTAACTGTTCAGGGTTTGTACTAGTTAACTTAGGGTTTTTGTTTACTGTTTAAATCCCCGATTTTTGGTTATGTAATTAATCCCCCTCCCCGAAGCCTTGTAATAGCTAGGTTTATTTTCTCGCATTTTTAATTCCCGCAAATATTTAACTGTCTAGATGTATGCTAATAGGATTGTATGGCAATAATGTATGAAAAATTAAAAAGGCTAGAAAACCATAATGTGCAAAGATAATAAACTGAAAATAAATCACTCGCACATATTCACTCTTAGGGTATACTCTCACTTCGGTTGCCTTCGGTAAACGATCATTAAGTATATGATGTCTTAATGGTTGCCCTCCAGTCTAAAAGATCGAATGTCCCACTCGAATGTTGCCTCGGAAAGGTTGCCTCGGAAATGTTGTCTCGAAAAATATCTTAAGACTCTAGGGTTACTACTAAGGTGTCCTAATATTGCTTTAGTGATCGTACGTCCCTTTCGAATTGACCCTTACAAACTCCAACAATGGTGCTACCTATTTCTCAATAGTGGGATAGCGCTGTCTAAAGGAAATAAGAATAGAAACGATCTTTTTTTTAGTAGGTAGATGCTAGTAGGTACTTGCTCAAATCAAAAATTTTCATACTTACACCTTTCAAAACAAATTTTCAAAACAACTTCGTCACACTCTTGAGGACTGATACAAGGGTTATCACGAAGTAAAACATTTTAAAAAACAAGCACACAAACCTAAGCAATTAAAAAATGATCAAGCACCTAAGAGCCCATGGAAAACCATGGATAGAAAAGGGTGCTAACACCTTCCCTTTCTATAATCTACCCCCGTACTCAAAATCTCGAAAAAGGATTTTTTCTGTACTTTTTTCCTTTCCGATTGGATGAAATAAAAGTCGGTTGCGACTCTTGCTTACTGCGATATTTTGCGAATAAAAAACGCAAAACGCAAACCAATAATAAACAGTCGGTTCTGCCACCATATCACACACGGATTCTATTCTGATACTTATTCAGACTCAACTTTTAAATACAGTTTAGATACGCTCCAGACACGGATGCCATTCTGATACTCATTCAAAATCAACTCTCAGCTACAATTCAGATACGCTCCAAACACAGATGCCATCCGGATATTCATTCAAATTCAACATTCAGACACATTTCAGATATGCTCTAGACACAGATTCCATTCTGATACTTAATCAAAACCTCTTTCAGATACAATACAGATACGCTCCAGACACGGATGCAATTCTGATACTCATTCTTTCAGCTTACAAATTACAAATTCAACAATCACTCTTGGATGGAATCTTTAAGCCCATCTCCTACAGCTTTCTATCACCTCTCTAAATGGAATCTTTAAGCCCATTCCCTCTACCATCACACCGTCAAGTGCAAATTTATGGACACTCTAGTGTCCAATCATCTTCCACCTTCGAGTCACGAATGGCAAGACTCGTCAGTCTAACTCTTCAGGTTTAAGAAGATTAAACAGGGGCAGCTGTTTTATCCTAAAATTTGCCCTCTCACTTATCAATAATTTCCTCACAAGATCTCTTTGACTCAAAACTGGATTAGGGTTTGACCAGCTCAAGACACCTCCTCATGCACTGATGACCAAAATTAACGTTTGAGTTTGCACAAGGATTTTTGGACTATCAATGCTTCATATGACTTTAAAGGATCATTATGGACCCCCAAGATTACTCATGCCAAGTTTCAATCCTTGAATCACATTTTTGATCAGTCAATTGGACAGTTGACCTAAAAATCAACTATATTGGGGGAAAAGTCAACCATGGCCAATTTACAGTCAAACTTCATAATTTTTTATCCACGTCAACATTTTAAACCCATATGTATCATTTGATCAAGTTTGGACCATAATTCCTCAAGAAATTTGATTAAATCATCAAAAGGGCAAAATGGTCAAAATTAGGGTTTTGAATAAGAAGGGGCAATTTCTAATTTTTGACCTAGCAAATGATCAATTGGTTTGAAGAATGATTTCAATAGTTAAATTTCATCATCTTGACCTAATGAAATGGTTCAAAATATTACAAATCCATTGGATTGACAGATGATTTTTTCAGTCAACTGATCAAAAGTCAACTGTATACTGAAAAGTCAAACTTTGACTTTTTGGTCAAAATCAAGTGCCAAAGAGCATAATTCATCAAAACATGTTAAAATGTGAAACTTGTTCATCAAGAAAGCAAGGGTTTAAGTTTTGGTTTTGAAACATTGAAAAATTTAACTTAGAAAATTTTCTAAGTATAGAAAATTTCTTGTTTTTTCTCAACTTTAAGCCAAATTTTCACCATGATACAAGATGATTCAAAGGAAGTTCCCAACATGAAAGTTGTAGATCTCCATGAAATCTACAACTTTTCTTCACACAATTTCTCCTAAAGATGCTTGGATCTCAAGATATAATTTTGTGAATACATGCTCATGAACTAAAATAACTTAGTGAAATTTTGCCTTAGTTAGGCAGGTTTTTGACCTAACTTCATGCCAATTTTTCACATAGTTCCAAGGGGAATCTTTGAAATCAATTCAAATTTGAGTTTTAGATCACATTGTAAGATTTCCAAAATGTCCAAGAACTCCTTGAGGTCATTCTTGAGTAGGGAGAATCGAAGAGATGAAGTTGGCAATTTCTCACTTTGATTTCAAGCCATTTCATGATGAACCAAAATTCAAATTCAAGCCTAGGCTGCATAATCTTTGCTTTGAAGGCATCAAACTTGTTTCTCACTCCATAGTTAAATGTTTACACAGCTGATAGAGCTTTAATCCAAGCATTAGAGCCTTTGTCCAAGCTACAATTCCATTTATGGCACAAAGTTGCCATTTCCATTTTGATAAAGCACAACTTTTGCAATTGTCAACTCCTTGAGCTTTGAACTTGTTCTTTCTGCACACACAAACCCTATAAACCAAAAGAAATGTGTCTAGAACCTCTACCAACTCAGATCAAGCTTGTACAAACACTTAGGGACTTGTCTCCTCACTTTTCTTCAAAAGCAAGTTATAGAGCCAAAAGGCTATAACTCAAAAACCTGGTGTGGAATTGATCAAAAACCTTTTCTATACTTATACACAACTTCATTAAAACCTAACACATGAATTCTAAGGCTCAGAAACTCTCCCAAACTCTCTACCACTGAAAATCTTCCATAACTTGCAGTTTTGCACCTTACATAGAAATCTCAAGAACCACTCGTGTGTTTTGAATTTTAACCATCTAAACACTTAATATACATCATGTCTAAGTGTTCCAGACCCCCTTTTCCCTCAGTGTAACTCTTCCTCCTCCATCTGCCATTTTTACATATCAAGCTTGCAGGTTGACTTGAGTAGGGAGATTCAGGAACTTTCAAGGCAAAGTAAGGATTGGAATACACTCAAGGAGGTCTAGAAAAGCTAAATAGATCCTTAGGCCTTCTCAAAACTTTCTCGAACTCCATTCACGATCTCAACTGAAAGAGGTAAAAACTCAAAGTTCTATCTCTTTATACAAGCATCCTTTGGTCTTGATTTGTGATAACAAAATGTAGATATCCTTGCACTAAAGCCAACCATGTTCATATATTTCATTTATATTCATTGTATATAGAGAATTTTGGATTTGAAATTTCTGTAAAAATTCGGTTTCAAATTAGGGCCAGTAAAATTAGCTTTGATCTTTGAATTTTAGTTTGTATGAATTATATGGTTGAAATCGTGGGAAGAAATACTATCACTTTCATGTTTGGATTTTCCATTTTCATGGAGAAATGAGAGAGATACAGGTGGTCCGGCCATGGCTCAAGGTTGAAGATGAAGTTGCCTTCAGGGGGCGTTTTCTAATATATATTTATGCCTTTGTTTATATGAACGGATGTATAGCCACCCCAGTGGTAAGGCATCGCGCAAAAATGCCATAGGTCATGGGTTCGAGCCTTGGCGCTGCCTTTTGCAATTTTTCTCACATTTTTTCCATTTTTTTGGTTTCTTGCAGCGTGGGCTTTCTGATTGTTGGGCTTTGTGGTTTTTTCTAACCTCTCCCCCCTGTTTTCTTGCAGCACCCCTGGCCCATATATTTTGATCATTCATTTTATTTTCATTTCTATTTTATTAAATATATTTTTCTTAATATTAAAAATCACAAAAAATATAAAAATGATAGATTTTATTTTGACTTATTCTATTTCATTTTTCCCAATAAAAAAATATTTTCTTTAGTTATATATATTATCTATTTTATTAAATAACTTTGTAAATTAATTTAAAATTAGTTTGATATTTATTTATCTTTCTTCACAATCATTAAGCATATCATTTTTAGCATAAAAAGACCAAAAATATCTCATGATGCCATATTTTATTTTCAAGATAAAAATATAAAAATACTTACCTTTTCTTAAAGAAATTTATTTCCTTTTGATAAAATAGAACTAGGGTTTAATCAAAATATTTTCTAAAAAATAATTTCTTTTCCTAATTTATTTGAGATGATCTTGATTTATTCATTAGGTCTAGGTTAAAACTTTTTCCACATAAAAAAACCAAACAAAATCTTCTTTGCATTCATACATCTTTGCATATTTAATTTATCTTGTATATTATTTCTTCCAATATTTAGACATATTCAATTTGGTTGTAATAGCTTAATTAGGTTTATATTATTGAAAATCCCCATTCATAAATTGTATTCCCCCCTCCCATAAATGTTGTAATAGCGTAGGATATTTAAATTTCGCAATTTATCGCTTTTATATAACATGCTAGTAATTAGGGTTTGTATGGCAAGATAAAATCAACCAAATATAAAACCCTAATCCAAGACAAAATCAAGCATGAAAATGACACACTTGCACACTAAACACCCCTAGGGTTATCTCACTCGGTTGCCTTATACAAAAATGGCCATATTACGCATGTAAGGTATCTTAGCAAAACAAATAAATACAAGATCATAGTCCCTCGATGACGCTATTCCAAATTGCCTTACAAAAATGATCTTAGTCCCTCAAAAAATACTAAGATACTTTGCAACATTGCAAATCATGGTCATACGATGACCCAAGCCCGTCCCGTTTACATCCAAATATAGGGTTGCTTACCAAATCAATGGTAAGACAACAATATCAAAGGAAAAGAAAATGAACAAGAAAGACATTTGGGTAGGTAGATTACCTTTAGTTACTTGCTCCATTTCAAAACAAATATCCTTGCAATTTTCAAAACAAACACACACATTTCCAAAACATCTTAGAAAATTGAAAACATTTTCAAAAAGATCAAACATCTTTGTATACATTCTTACGAACGAGAATCATTACAAAGATTGCCTAAACAATGGCCTCTTTTTTACAAAAATACTTTCAAAACCACACAAAGCACAATTTCAAACAAAAGAAAGTGATCTGGAAAGTAACTAAGAGCCCATGGAAAACCATGGATGAAAAGGATGCTAATACCTTCCCTTTTCATAATCTACCCCCCGAACTCAAGAAACAATCTCAAAGGTCTTTCCTGTGCTTTTTCACCTTTCCTTTTGGATAAAAGAAAATTCGGTGGCGACTCTTTCTAACCGCGACATTTGCAATCAAAATGCAAAACAATCAATTCAGTTCTCTCACCGCATCACAGACATCCTACATTCTTTTCACACTCGCACTATGAGGAAAAGAGGTATCCTTATGTGTTGTACTCCTCTCTTGGAAAGATGGTTTATTTCTCATCTTCCCCAATCTATATTAAAAAACGAGCAAGGTTCAAGGTGGTCACAAAGGTTGATGACGCTCAAACATTTAGACATTCATTGGTGTTCCCGAGCCATAGAGAATGTTACTATTATCGACCGTTATGGAGAATTCCCTCATGTCTCTTTACTTTACATTAGGAGATGTATCACCTACAACCCCTGCTTAGCCTTAAGACAGTTTGGTTATGCCCGAAGGGATGGCCCACATGAGATGCTTATTCAAGGTTTGGTATTTGACTACGAGAACGACGATCAAGGTCTTCGCCAGAGATTCATCCTAGCTTGGAGGATGTTGAACAAGGTAGATAGCAAGACATTGGGGCATAAAAATTCCATTCCTCTTGAGCCTTACCTCAAATGGGTATGAACTCGCGCTCAAAGTCTCATGATACCTCATCCCTCCATTCTCCCGGTAATCATTGAGCCTGTTATAGAAGGAGATGTTCCGTACACTGTCCTGCATCCTGACATGCCCACCTCTCTTGAAGACTTACAAAGAGATTGGATACAACTCAAGGGGGAACGAGACACCTTCGAAGCCTAATTCCATGCTAGCGAGAAGAAGGTTTTGGAGCTTACTAAGCAACTTCATGAGGAGCGGGCTCTGAATGCCTACATCACACCAAAGAAGATGCGTACTACCTTTTTATCTTAGAGTTTTGTATTGTTTTGCCCAAAGAGGCATTGATGTACTCAAGCTTTAATTTATTAATATAACGTGTGTTTCCTTTTTTGTCTAAAACAAATTTGAATCTTTAAAATCCTTGAAATCATTGCATATGCATCTACCGTTCATCATAACATAAGCAGGTTTCTTGCAACAAGTCTTCTCATCTTTCTACTGTTTATTTCATTAAGATGGATCTCGAGCAAACGATGAAGGACCTCCAAGCACAAAATGCTCAGTTTCAACAGATGTTCTTAACTCTAGCCAAAGGACAAGAAGAGTTGAAGACCTTACTGGTTGAAGAGAAGAAAAAGAAAACAAAGAAAATAACCGGAGTTCTAAATATGGGAAGAAGATTCCAAGGTCAAGCAAGAAGGACCCTAGACTTTGCAACATCATCTGGTGAGAAAGACAATCAAGATGGGAAAGGCAAGGAAGCAGTTGTCCATCCAGATTCAGAAGAGGAAGAGGAAGAAAAAGATTATTCTGAAGAACAATATCCTCCAGCCGACGATAAGTATAAGCATCTGGAAGAACGGTTAAGTGCAATGGAAATTCAAAAAGTGCTTGGATTGGACTTTGAGGAGTTGGGTCTAGTATATGGGATTGTCATTCCCCCAAAATTCAAGGCACCGGTGTTCGCCAAATACGATGGAGTTTCATGTCCCAAAATGCATCTCCGGTCCTATGTGAGGAAAATATAGCCTCACATTGCCGACAAGGATTTATGGGTACATTTCTTTCAAGACAGCCTGTCCGGGACTCAACTTGATTGGTTTTACCAGCTAGAAAGAGACAATGTTCATAATTGGGATGATCTGGCCGCTGCCTTTTACAAACAATACCAATACAACGCTGACCTTGCTCCCACCCGTACTCAACTTCAGAGTATGGCCATGTTTCAAGTAAAGGCTTTAAAGACTACACGCAAAAATGGAGGGACTTAGCAGGAAGATTCCAGCCTCCCCTATCTGAAAGAGAGTTGGTAGACATGTTTTTGGTAACCTTGTCTGGTCCTTTCTTCAATCACTTAATTGGGAGTTCATCGGCAGGCTTTACTGAGTTGATACTGACCGGAGAAAGAGTAGAGTCCGGGATAAAGAACGGGAAGATTCAAAAAGATGCATCCTCTGCTGCTGTAAGGAAACCATTCATTGGGAAAAAAGAAGTTATTGTTGTATATCCTCAGAGAAATCAAGATAGGGCTGAACATTGTCCAATGGTGGGGGCTGTCATGATTCCTAAACTCGCACCTGCTCAACAAAGAAGCAACCAGCCAAGAACAGAAAGACCAGTCAGACAGTTCACCCGAATTAACATGACACTATCTCAAGTATTGCCACATTTGTTGAGATCCAATCTAGTGACTTTGAAAGAAGCTCCAAAGGATCCTAACACAACCTCTCCTCATTATCATCCTAATGCCCGCTGTGCATACCATTCTGAGAGTCCCGGCCATGACACTAACAACGGTTGGGCTCTGAAAAACAAAGTACAAGACCTTCTTGAAGCCAAAGAGATTGAATTTTACGCGCCAGAAATTCCCAATGTAATCACTGCCCCTATGCCCAAGCACGGACGTAATGTCAATGCCATTGAGGAAGATATGTTTGTTACTTTGGTTGATGAACTTGTGACTCCACTCCTGACTATCAAAAAGAACTTGTTAAATGCCGGTGTATTCCTAGGCTGTGGTGAAAACTGTCATTTCTGTTTATCCTCACCAACCAGCTGTCATTTGTTAAAAGCAAGTTTTCAATGCCTAATAGATAACAAGGAGATTTTGTTCGAAAAGACTTCTATTCCAACAGTTTCTTATAATGATGTTTCCATTGTGACCATTTCTGACAATTCTTCCAGGGTCTCCACCAAAAGACCTGTTAGAATTACATCAATTCCTAAAGTAACTTTGTTAATAATTACAATGCCTGGACCAATCCCGTATTCGTCAGAAAAAACCATCCCATGGAATTATGGAGGTGATGTCTACTATCACGGTATCAAGCAAGATTGGCCAACTGTTGAAGATTCAAGTTCTGAGAAAGTTGACTCTGATATCAGTAACATCTCAGGGACTAGAAAGATAACCCGCAGTGGAAGGGTATTCTCTCCAGAAATTGCTCCTCCAAAAACTATTTCTGGACCCGTAATCATTATTGTTGTTGTTGCTCCTCCAAAGGCTATTCCTAGTCCTACAATTATCTCTGCTAATACTCTTGTTGACAAAACTGTTGCAATCCCTGTTATCACCCCTATTGACATTCTTGCTGCCGAGTCAACCGAGACTCGAGGTAAAGGTATTCTGGTTGAGCCTGTCCGGACGAAGGCACAATCAGTAGCTATCCCTGAGACCTCCCGAAAAGAGATGGAGGAAATTCTAAAGATCATAAAAAGAAGCGACTACAACGTAGTCGAGCAACTGGGGCAAACTCCATAAAAAGTTTCCATGCTGGCTTTATTATTATATTCTGAGGCTCATGCAAAGGCATTGGTAAAGTTCCTTAATGAAATTTTGGCTGCAGATACTCAATGTCACGTTCAATGTTATGACACCGTATCTGACTTACTATATGACAGTAAATACAAAAGCAATAAAGAACACAGTCAATTGTTTACCCAGTTCAGTGTGCAACAACACCTACTCTGGGGGCTACCAGGCCAGGGAGGAAATCCACTATAAGAGATGTTAATTCAGGAATAAACCAACCAGTTTATCTCCTTCACTTAAGACCTACCCAATGCAATTCCAATCTAAGTACAACTTAAACCTGAGTTCCTACTCACTCCCCCTCAATCACAACAGTGATACATAAACCAATTTGACTTAAGAATTGATGAAGACACTCTTCAAAAACAAACACTTGATTAAGCTTCACAGCTTTTTAATCAAGCAATACAATCACTCTTGCTTCACAGCTTTGAGTGATGCACACAACTAACTTGACTCTGCTTCACAGCTTTAGTCAAGGAACATTCAAACACTCTTGCTTCAAAGCTTTGAGTGTTACACAGCCCTTACAATTAGAAACCTATTCCAAGTCACTTATCACAATGATAATTGCTTGGAGTACAATGATCAAACCTATACAGATTACAAATGATCTTCTGATCAATAAAAGGGATGCCTTGCAAAACAGCAACTCTGTTGAATATATAGCAGCTGCAACTTCAGTTAGGGTTTCCACAAAAACCTAGGGTTAATTCCGTTTAACCTAAAGACCAGGTCAGAGGACTTTATTAACCAGGTTAGGGTTGAGCTAGGTTACCCCTCAGAAAACGCAGGATTCTGTTCAGGAAAGACTGGGTTATTTTCCTGAAAAAAACTCAGACTTATCCAACCTGCAAACCTGTTAGTTCAGAACAGGATGTCATAACATCTGTTATGACATCTGAGAAAACCTGTCTACTGATTTAGCAAAATGTGATCATTTTGCAAAATGCTCAGATACACACTTATAAACATCAGTACTTGAATTACAATATTTTTCTGCAAAGGTACCTAATGAGTCAGTACAAACTAAACTAGAATGTTATGACATTAGTCATGACATTCACACATACACTTGGGTTTTACCAAAAATGCAAGCCAATACCTAAACAACTACAAACTCCCCCTTTGGCAGATTTTTGGCTAAAGACCCTAAGTAATCAGAGATAGATAGCAGCAGAAATAAATGACTGCAGAAAAATAGAATGTCTAATTGAGCAAGTACATATTAAGTACCAAAATATTCTCCCCCTCTTTAGCCACAAATGGGCCAAAGATACATGTTCATAATGATTATACAGTTATCCAAAAACAATTAATAAGAGCAGCAGCAGAAAAAAAGAACTGAACACACTTTCAAACTCCACCAGATATCAGCACTAACACCACCAAACAGTAACCAACCTTCAAGCACTGTCATCAGTCTCAGAGGAGCTAGTTTCTTCAATGTTGAGATGACCTTCAGCTTCTACACCTTCTTCCCTTCTATTTTCTTCAGCTTCCTCCTTTTCTAGCCTGGCAATTAGAATTTCTAGGGTCCTTTTTCTAGCATCCAGCTCTTTGCAAGTTTCTTTTAAAACAGCTATGACATATGATGTCTTGGACTGGGTCTTCACAGACGATGTCTCAGCTGATGTTATGACAATGTCTGGAGCATGAGATCCCTGAAACAGTTTGTAGTGCAGGCCAAGGGCAGGAGCTCTTTTGCAGACTGTATCTCTTGCCACAAGGATATCAGGGTATTATGCAAGGATGATTCCACAAAGGAGGGAGGGAAAGGCAATTGGTCCTTTGACAGCATAACTGCCAGCATGCTTTAAAGTTTGTTCAAAGATGTACCTGCCATAGTCAAAAGCAGTCTTGGTTCCCACAGCATAAATAAATCTCCCCAATCCTGTGGAGATAGTTGATTTATGATTTGTAGGCACCCAGTTGGCTGCACCTATTTTATGCAAGATGGCAAATTTCATGCTGAGTTTACTGGCATTCAGCTTGCCTTTCAAGGGCCAGCACTTTACTTGCCTGGTTGTGATGGTTTGACAAACTTCATTGTCAGTTGCCTCCAGATCAGGACAATCCTCATTTGTTCTTCCAAGAAACTTGTTGATTTCTGATGGAGAGAACTTGACCCTTCTTCCTCTAACAAAAACACTTTCAAAGTCAGCTGACCTTCCATCAGCACAATCCTTAGACAAGTTCACTACAAACTCCTTGACCAGATTTTCATAACATTTGTTAAATTTTATCACTGTCTTCATTAGTCCAGCATTCTTGATCAGGTCCATGATGTCTTTGCACTCCAAGGCATCATTGTTGAGTTCTCTCTCTAAGGCTATTCTCTTTAAGCAAACATACTTCCATCTGTTTGCATTGTCAGGATGATGAAAAGAGATGTTGTCTGTTGGGACTTCAGGCACTCTAGCAATTTTGCTGGAGGGGAGCTTCCTTCTGATAGGAGTTTCTTCAATATCAATCTCAAATTCTGATTCCTCATCAGAATCAGAAGATTCAGGTTCTTTTCTCTTCTTAGAGATTGGTTGTCTAGCAGTATGCACCTGGGCCTTCTTCCCTTTTGTCTGAATACTTTTCTCAGCCATGCCTTCAGCCTTGGATTTCTTAGCATTAGGTTTATCATTCTGACTACTCTTTCTTTTCATCAATCTCCTAGCTATGCTAGGGTTCACACTAGCAATCAGATCATTATCTGAGTAATCCTCATCCACATCAATGATAGGTGGATCAACAGCCTTTTCTGAAGGGTTCTGAATGTTGTCTTTTTGTGTCACAACATTCTTAGTGACATCTACATTCTCAGAAACTTCCACATTTGGACTTTCTGATTGATTTAAAGGGACATAAATTCCCGGTACAGATTGGTTTCCACTCAGTATACTGGTAACCAGCCTAGCAATAGCTTGATGCACTTGAACTGATCCTTCTCTATTAGGTACAGAAGACGAAGGATGAGAAGAATTACCAGAGGCTGTAGCTTGAGCTCTTCCTGCATGTCTGGTTCTGAGCTTTTTGACTTTGGCTGGGTCAGTTGCCATCTCTCTGAGAGGAGTGACCTCAAGAACTTCAGATTCTATGCATGTGGTGATTGCCCTAGAGTCTTGGTCAGATGATGACGATGATGAGGATGATGAAGTCGCCATGGTTGAAGACGATGTCTGAGACATTTTGATTGACTTTGAGTAATGGTAGCAGTTTGAGAAAAATCTTTGATTGAGAGGAGGAAACAGGTTGCAAGGACGAGAGAGGTAGGGGGTAAACGGGAGTCTTTTCAACTTCTTAAAGATTTTGAAAGAATTGTGAAAGTATATGATTAACCCACTAAAGATAGACTTAATAAAATTAATTCCTTCAACCTTTGTTTTAAGCAAAATTAATTGCTATAATTTCTTATGTTGGTGAATACCCAACCTGCCCCTCAAATTTTCAAGTTTATTTCCAACAAGAGCCTTGGTAGAAGAATCAGTCAGCTGAAGCTTAGAGAACCTATGTTCCAGTTTAAATGACTTCTTCTCTTGAAAGTCAATAGGGTTCAAGGAAATGTTGATTGTATTCAGATTGTCACAACACAATGTCACAACATCTTGTGTGACATTGTACTCAGGGAGCATCTGTTTTGACCAGATGTTTTGAGAACAGTTTTTCCTAGCAGCAACTATTTCCGCACAGAATTGGGAAGGCATTCTTTTGATATGAATCATAGTTTTGGTTGATTCTTGAATAATTTTCTGTTTGTCCAGTCCATTTTGATGGAGAGTTATAGGAGAGGAGACTTCAAGCCTCATTTCTTCAGGGAAACAGAATTTATTAGACTTGTTATTTCCAACATCCTTGTCAAGATGACTTATGGTTCTGACAACACATCCTTCTTCAAGTTTATTTGCCACATCACAGATATTATCAACCTGTAGTTTTGGAGTTCTTCTGACTGCTTCCATAGAAATAGCTCTTTTCATTCTTCTTAGATGAAGGGGACCAAGCTTATGCTGCCACAATTTCATCTCTTTTTCTTCTTTGATAATTGGACACATAGTGGAGATATCAGTGTTCTCAGGCTGCCACAAGTAGCTGTTATCTTTGGATCTGATTCCTCTCATTACAACTTCTAGTTTTTCATTAATTACTAGACATTCAGATCTTGAGAAGTTGACCTTGAATCCTAGATCACATAATTGACTGATACTAATGAGATTAGCAGTCAGCCCTTTTACCAGCAGTACTTTATTCAGACTTGGAACTCCAGGGCAGTCCAAATTACCAACTCCTTTGACTTCACCTTTAGCACCATCTCCAAAGGTCACAAAACTGGTGGTGTGAGGCATAACATTATTGAGGAGATTTTTGACTCCAGTCATGTGTCTGGAACATCCACTGTCAAAGTACCACCCTTCCTTTGCAGACACTCTCAGGGAAGTATGGGCTATCAGGGCAGTAGCCTTTTTCTTCCAATGAGGATTATGTGGTACCCTTTTTGGCTTAGGTTTAGCACCAGAGTTTTGATTAGGGTATCCATGCAATTTGAAGCAGAAGGGCTTTATGTGTCCATACCTCCCACAATGATGACATCTCCATCTTTGGTATTTTTTCTTCATGTATTTCTGATGTTGAGAGTTGTGTTGAGACATCTGCTTTGACAATTGTTTAACATGCCTGATCTTCTTGTCTGCACCAGGTTTCTTAGCTTCCACAAATCCTAGACCAGATTTGTTTCCCACATTTTGTCCCACTTGTAGGATCTCTTCCAATTTATCTGATCCATTGGTCAACATCTTGACGGATTTTGTCATTTGGTTCAGTTGTGAGTTCAGTAATTGAACTTCCCCTTCTAGGTGACTTATAGTTTCAAGATCTGCCCTTTTTTCCGCCTCCAGCTTTATAATGAGTTTTGATTGTTTCTCATTCTGCACACAGACTTCAGCACTTCTGATACACAATTTCTTGTAGGTATCAGCCAGTTCTTCAAATGTCACTTCTTCATCACTAGTGTCACTTTCAGAAGTACAAACACTAGTTAGAGCAGTAACTAGTTTGGCAGATTCTTCTTCAGAATTACTTTCTGAATCATAGTCAGACCAAGTAACAGTCATTCCTTTCTTTTGTTTCTTAAGAAAGGTAGGACATTCAGCTCGAATATGTCCATATCCTTCACATCCATGGCATTGAATACCTCTGCCTTGGTTTCCCTTATCTTCTGACCTTGGTCTTCTGCTGGAACTGTCAATGTCAGAGGGAATGTTATGAACATTAGACCTTGACTTTGGATCCATTCTTTTGATGAGCTTGTTGAACTGTCTTCCAAGCATGGCAATAGCTTCTGATATATTTTCTTCTTCATCCTCCTTGTTTTCAACATCAGTGTTGGATACAAGTGCTATGCTTTTGTTCTTCTTGTCACCATTATCAGTGATCCCCATCTCAAAGGTCTGAAGAGACCCAATAAGTTCATCCACTTTCAACTTGCTGATGTCCTGGGCTTCCTCTATGGCAGTTACCTTCATTGCAAATCTTTTAGGCAAGGATCTGAGAATCTTCCTTACCAGTTTTTCTTCTGACATCTTTTCTCCCAGTGCTCCTGAGGTGTTGGCAATCTCCAAGATGTTCATGTGAAACTCATGAATGGTTTCATCTTCCATCATTTTTAGATTCTCAAACTTGGTGGTCAACATCTGAAGCCTTGACATTTTTACTTTGGAAGTGCCCTCATGAGTAGTTTTGAGAGTGTCCCAAACTTCCTTGGCCAGTTCATATTGATGTACTAGTCTGAAAATGTTTCTATCAATTCCATTGAACAAGGCATTTAAAGCTTTTGAATTTCCCAGAGCTAACTCATCTTCTTCTTTACTCCAATCTTCCTCAGGCTTCAGACTGATTGTCCCATCTTTCTCAGTTATGGTGGGATGAATCCATCCTTTGTCAGCAGCTCTCCAAGCCTTTTTGTCCAGAGATTTTAGGAAGGCAATCATACGAGGTTTCCAGTAGTCATAATTAGTTCCATCCAGAATGGGTGGTCTATTTCCAAAAACTCCTTCTTTGTCCATAGTGCCAGAAAGTGATATCCCTAGATCTCACCCAGTAATACAGGCAGGGTGCCTGCTCTGATACCAATTGAAATTTTGGCTGCAGATACTCAATGTCACGTTCAATGTTATGACACCGTATCTGACTTACTATATGACAGTAAATACAAAAGCAATAAAGAACACAGTCAATTGTTTACCCAGTTCAGTGTGCAACAACACCTACTCTGGGGGCTACCAAGCCAGGGAGGAAATCCACTATAAGAGATGTTAATTCAGGAATAAACCAACCAGTTTATCTCCTTCACTTAAGACTTACCCAATGCAATTCCAATCTAAGTACAACTTAAACCTGAGTTCCTACTCACTCCCCCTCAATCACAGCAGTGATACATAAACCAATTTGACTTAAGAATTGATGAAGACACTCTTCAAAAACAAACACTTGATTAAGCTTCACAGCTTTTTAATCAAGCAACACAATCACTCTTGCTTCACAGCTTTGAGTGATGCACACAACTAACTTGACTCTGCTTCACAGCTTTAGTCAAGGAACATTCAAACACTCTTGCTTCAAAGCTTTGAGTGTTACACAACCCTTACAATTAGAAACCTATTCCAAGTCACTTATCACAATGATAATTGCTTGGAGTACAATGATCAAACCTATACAGATTACAAATGATCTTCTGATCAATAAAAGGGATGCCTTGCAAAACAGCAGCTCTGTTGAATATATAGCAGCTGCAACTTCAGTTAGGGTTTCCACAAAAACCTAGGGTTAATTCCGTTTAACCTAAAGACCAGGTCAGAGGACTTTATTAACCAGGTTAGGGTTGAGCTAGGTTACCCCTCAGAAAACGCAGGATTCTGTTCAGGAAAGACTGAGTTATTTTCCTGAAAAAAACTCAGACTTATCCAACCTGCAAACCTGTTAGTTCAGAACAGGATGTCATAACATATGTTATGACATCTGAGAAAACCTGTCTACTGATTTAGCAAAATGTGATTATTTTGCAAAATGCTCAGATACACACTTATAAACATCAGTACTTGAATTACAATATTTTTCTGCAAAGGTACCTAATGAGTCAGTACAAACTAAACTAGAATGTTATGACATTAGTCATGACATTCACACATACACTTGGGTTTTACCAAAAATGCAAGCCAATACCTAAACAACTACACTTAAAATTGCCCATGTACCCTAAGAAACATTTGCCGATCAGTTCCAAGACTTCGTAGCCAGCTTGACCGCAGATAATGGTTTAGGTTTTTCAGATGTTGATTTAATGCCAAGGGGGAGGAAGCATAATGAGGAATTGCATGTCTCAGTCGAATGCAGAAGCACGACTTTGGCTCATGTCTTGGTTGACACTAGTTCGTCTCTGAATGTGTTGCCTAAAAAGGCTCTTGATAGGCTTGACTGTGAAGGATTGACGTTGAAACTTAGTAACATTGTAGTGAGGGCCTTCAATGGCTCAAAAAGGATGGTGCATGGGGAAGTGGACATCCCCATAAAAGTTGGAACCCAAACTTTTAATTCAACTTTTTATGTAATGGATATTCGCCCTTCATATTCCTGCTTATTAGGCCGTCTGTGGATTCACAATGCTGGTGTTGTTACCTCTACGTTGCATCAAATGCTGAAATATCCAATTTTAGGGGAAATCATCATTGTTCATGGAGAAGAAGAGTATATGGTCAGTCATCTAAATTCCTTCAGGTATGTGGAATTAGATGGTGAATTTATTGAAACTCCATTCCAGCACTTTGAAGAAGTCCCACGGACTGTGGAAGTAACCAAGGTTGTGTCTCAAGTCCCCAAAATTACAAGGCCTCCACTCAAAATGTCATCTTTAAAAGATGGCAAGGCAGTAATAGAAGAAGGTGGGTGCACTATTTGGGGCCAACTCCTAGATATCCCATACAAATCTGACAAATTTGGTTTGGGTTTCACTTCAAGAGCCCAGAAAGTTGTATGACGCGCTCGTTCCGGAGGATTACCCTGAAGATCAGCAACCGCGAAGTCAACGCAGTAGAGGATGATGAAGACAGTTATGACCTGGAGGATTGGATTTTCCCAACTGTCAATGGAGGGTTCAGCAACTGGGAAGCTAGAGACTTTGTCCCGATCACTTTTATCCCACAATAATTTGTCTTTGAATTTTGTCGGATCTGTAATATTAAACAATTCATACTCTTAAAACCTTGTGTCTTACCTGAGGCACAATGGTCCATTTGTAAGGGTTATTATCTCATTTCCATATGACATCAATGAATCATGGATGTTTTTGCATACAAACTTTATGCTCATTATTTTTATTTTTTCATTTCTTTCAAAGATAGTTATACTCTTACACACACTCACACTCACAATGCAGCTCTACATCCACTCAGGATCCCATGGGTAACGGTTCTGCTATGGCCTTTTGTGACTCTGAAAATATAATCTACCAAGCCGAAGACGAAGGTGAGGAAGATTGTGAAGTTCCAGGGGAACTCGGCAGGTTACTACAACAAGAGAGGACCACTCATCCCCATGAAGAACCAGTGGACATAATTAACCTAGGTACCTAAGAAGACAAAAGAGAAGTCAAGGTGGGTGCCAATATGGAACCCGGTGTCAAAGAGTGTCTAATTCAATTGCTACACGATTATGTTGAGGTCTTTTCCTGGTCGTATGAAGACATGCCAGGACTTGATGCAGATATCATAGTATATCGTCTACCTACAAAAGAGGACTGCCCACTGGTAAAGCAAAAGGTCCGTCGCATGCGACCAGACATGTCAGAGAAGATAAAAGCAGAAGTCATGAAACAATTCAACGCCGGATTCTTGGCCATCACCTCCTGTCTGCAATGGGTTGCCAATGTTGTTCCCGTGCCTAAAAAGGACGGCAAGGTACAAATGTGCGTGGACTACAGAGATTTGAATCGGGCGAGCCATAAGGATGATTTCCCACTTCCCCAAATTGATATCCTAGTTGACAATATGGCACATCATAAAGTGTTTTCCTTCATGGATGGTTTCTCAGGCTACAACCAAATCAAAATGGAGCCTGAGGACATGGAGAAAACAAACTTTGTCATACAATGGGGGCACATTCTGCTACAAGGTTATGTCATTCGGGCTGAAGAATGTTGGGGCAACCTATCGACGTGCCATGGTAGCTCTATTTCACAACATGATACATCATGAAATAAAGGTCTATGTGGACGACATGATAGCCATATCTCAAATAAAAGAAGAGAATCTTGACCATTTACAGAAACTCTTTGAGAGACTAAATAAATACAAGTTGAAGTTGAACCCAAATAAATGCACGTTTGGAGTGAGGTTTGGTAAAATCCTAGGCTTTGTCGTCAGCAGAAAAGGTATTGAAGTCGATCCTGCCAAGGTGAAAGCAATACAAGAGATGCCCGCTCCTCATACCGATAAGGAAGTCAGAGGATTTTTGGGACGGTTAAACTACATTGGCAGATTCATTTCTCACCTGACAGCTACTTGTGAACCAATATTCAAATTATTGAAGAAGGATCAAGTAGTCAAATGGAATGACGAGTGCCAAACTGCCTTCGACAAGATCAAAGAGTACCTGCAAGAGCCTCTTGTTTTTATGCCACCAGTCGAGGGAAGACCCTTGATCATGTATCTAACTGATTTGGAAAATTCAATGGGGTGTGTGTTGGGGCAGAATGACGAGTCTGGCCGAAAAGAGCATGCTATTTATTACCTGAGCAAAAAGTTTACCGACTATGAAACAAGATATTCACTGCTCGAGAAAACATGTTGCGCTCTGGAATGGGCTGCTCGCCGGATAAGACAATATATACTAACCTATACTACTTTATTGATATCTAAAATGGATCCAATAAAATGCATCTTCGAGAAACTTGCCCTCTCTTGGAGAATAGCGAGATGGCAGATGATCCTGACAGAATATGACATACAGTATACTACCCAGAAAGCAATAAAGGGCAGTGTACTAGCTGATCACCTTGCTCATCAAGTTGTGGATGACTACCAGTCTATGAAGTTCAAATTCCCAGATGAAGACATCATGATGGTAAACAACTATGAAGAATTCAGACCATATGACGGACCTGAACAAGGATCCCGATGGACCCTGGTTTATGATGGGGCATCCAACGCACTCGATAATGGTATTGGTGTTGTACTCATATCTCCTAAAGGATGTCATACTCCCTTTACGGCAAGACTCTGCTTCAATTGTACAAACAACATGGCAGAATACGAAGCGTGCATCTTTGGTCTCAAAGTTGCCATAGATTTGGGGATTAAATCCTTAAATGTATTCGAAGATTCAGCTTTGGTCATCAGCCAGATCAAAGGAGAATGGGACACTATTGTACCCCAAAATTTTCCCTCCCATATTTCTCAAAAACATTTCAAGAAAGATTCTCAAGTTGCTCAAGGAAGTCCAAGGGTTGACCAGACAAGCTCTCTCCTAAGACAGTCTACCTTAAATTAGGGTTTCATGTTGCATCAAGATACTTGATTCAAAGGGACCCCAAATTCTCACCATTGTCCTAATATGTTCTCAAGGTCATCCATGTCAAGTTTCAAGCCTTGCAGAGGAAGTTTGCTCAATCAATTGCTCAAAGGCCTGAAAATCGACTATGCTAGGACAAAAGTCAATTGTGGCCCACATACAGTCAAACTTCAAGATTTTTGGTCAACATCCTTATTTTGAAGTATATTTCATCATTTGATCAAGGGTTGATCATGATTCATCAAGGATTGCTCATAATTCATCAAAACCCAAAAGTTGCTAAATTAGGGTTTTGTAGGAAAAGTCAACTCAACTTTGACCAAGCATAACTTTCTCATACTTTATGATAAATGACCCATCCAAAGCTCATTTTGAAGAGGATGCCGTTATCTACAATCCATATTCAGCTCCCAAGTTCAAAATATGCACTCACAAGAAGTTATGAATTTTGACATTATAGGTCATTTTGAAAAGTCAACAAAAACACCTTTTTTGTCAAAGCTTCATACTTGAGAATGGAATACCAAATTGATATGAGACCAAAAAGGTTACTTATAGGACATCTGAAGCTTTCTAAAAAGTCCAAGAACACCTTCAAAGAGTCAAAATTAATGAAGTTATGCATTGGTGAAGTTGGCCCTTTTTGCATAATTGTCAAAAGTCAACTATGCCTAAAATTGCAATTTTGGCCAAATGGGCCCATTCTTTTTCACTTGTTTTGAGTTGGAAACATGGTCCACGAGCCCTAGCCTTTGCCACTTGTCATTATCTTGTTTTTATTATTTATTTTGATTTTTATTTGAATTAAATCATTTTAAATCAAAACAAATCATGAAAAAATCTAAAGCATTAAAAACTCAAGATTTTGTACTTGTTTTAGGTCTCAAATCCAGTTGGCAAGCATTTGAAATCGTGCAAAGCATTGGTGTGGACAAAAATATTAAATTTTCCTAATTTTAGAAAGATATTCAAAGTGAATCAAATCCAAATCAAAGACATTGATGGGGGAAGATTGAGATCAGTTTTTGAACCCTAATTCAGTCCTTGATATATATTGAACCATTGCAGACCAAAAAGAAGGCTAGAAAGAGGCATGAGAACCAAAACCAAACTTGAAAAAAAACAAGAAAAAGTGTTGAATCGAATTCCTAGTTGCAAGCAATTTCAAAGCTTCCTGACCATCCCAATCGCTTCCTGGGATCCCCCGCAAGCAAAACCAATCAAGAGCAAGCATTTCCAGGCCCTAAATATCATTGTAAGTCATCCACGATATTGAGTTATTTTTGAAATCGGTTTGCATAATTCTGGCACATATAGCATGATGTAATCATATATTCTTATTCACCATCACTTTTGCAAGCTTCCTGTAATATTTGATTGCGTTTTCATGGCCTATATTGGAGTTTGCCATTATTATGGTTTCTTGCTTAGATTTGGGATCTTTGTGTATAGGTGAAATTGGGCCATGAAAGGGCCACCATTGTACTCAGCAGGTCCAGACGAAGCCATCCATGGCTTTAGTTTTGATTTATCTTGCTTACATTTGATTTTAAGAATATGCAGGCTTGTAGCGACGGACAAATGTTTGTAGGTAAAAGTCTGGAACTTTTTACCAACAGACCAAGGACAGGGATGATGGCGTGGCATCACCTCACTCGTTCGTTTGAAAATTCGCGCGCTTTGAACTTAGTGCTTTTGCTTTTTTCATATTATGATTATTATTTATTATGTGTACAAATCAGAAGCGTAGCTCAGCTGGTGGCCAGGTCATTGGAGCATGCCTTGGGGCCTGGGTTCGAATCCCAGGTCCCCCATTCCTTTCATATTATTTATCTTTCAGGAATTACATGCGCGTACAAGGCCAAGGGCTACCATACACCCTCATAATCCAGCTTGCCAAGTGGCCAGATCCAAAGGGCCATCAACGAAGGACCATCATGGGCTGCAGTCAACGCGTAACATCAGATCCTGAGGGTCAACGTGGACCTCCTTGTTCTGGGCCCAGAAAAATGCTATCTGCACCCCCCCAAACTGCTCTTCTCAGGCCCAATAACTCTTTCTCTTTTCTTTTACATTTTGTTTTATTTAATTTATTTATTTTATTTACTAACACAATTAATTTTTCTTTTATCAAAAAATCACATAAAATCAACTTTTCATCAAATTAGGTTTAGATTTTATTTTTTGTCAAAAAATTAATTAATTTAATTAGATTTTAATTTTAGATAACTTTAATTATTTTGTAAATTATTAAAAATAATTAGAACAATTAGGGTTTTGTGTATAACTTAATTATATTTTCTTTTTCTTAAAATAACCAAAAACATTAAAAAAAATAGGCCATTTATTTTATTTTTATTAATTAATTTAATTAACTAATTAATTGTATATTTAATTTTAAAACTTAATTCTTTTTCTTGAAAAAATAATTAAAAACAACAAAAACAAATTTTCTTTCTATTAGGTTAGAATGGGTCAAAACCCTAGTCTCCTCCCGATTTAAATTTCCTCGCGCACGTTTTATTATTTATTTTTATCCTATTAATGTAATTGCTCACAAGTTGTAATAGTTTAATTAGGACCTTTTTATTTTTATTTATCGCTTTATTACTTAAGAGTTTGTTTTTGGCTATGTAAATACCTGAAGCCTTGTAATAGCGTAGTTTAATTTCCGCACTTTAAATTCTGCAAAATATTAAACTGTTAGATGTATGATATTAGGATGCATGACAAGAATGTATGTAAAACTTTAAAACAGTTAGATAACCCTAAAATGTGCAAAGATAATAATCTGAAATTGAATCACTCACACATGCGGACTCCTAGGGTACACTCCCACTTCGGTTGCCTTCGGTAAACGATCATTGAGTATAGGGTATTTTAGTGGTCTTCCTTTTGTCTCAAAGATCATAGTTGCCTCGGAATGGTTACCTCGGATATTGTTGCCTCGAATAATTGATCTAAGACATTAGGGTCATTACTAGGACGTCCTAACATTGCTTTAGTGAACGTACGTCCCTTTATAATTGACCCTCAAAACTGCAACGACGGTGCTACCTACTCATTAATAGTGGGATAGCGCTATCTAAAGGAAACAAACATAGAACGATTCTTTTTTCGAGTAGGTAGATTAACTCTTAAGTACTTGCTCAAAACAAACAAACTTTTTCAGACTTACACTCATTTACAAACAAAGTTTTCAAAAACACTTCATAACACTCTTGAAGACAGAAGCAAGAGTTAAATCGAAGTCAAAACAAAATCTTTTCAAATCACACAAACACAAAGAAGCAATTTTAAAAATGATGAGCAAGTACCTAAGAGCCCATAGATAACTACGGATAGAAAGGGTGCTAATACCTTCCCTTTCTATAATCTACCCCCCGTACTCAGAATAATCTCGAAAAAGGAATTTTTCTGTGCTTTTTTCCTTTCCTTGTTGGATAAAATAAAAGTCGGTGGCGACTCTTGCTTACCGCGACATTTTGCAAACACAAATGCAAAACGCAAACCAGCATTCCTAAAAAACAGTCTCGGTTCTGGCCACCGTATCACAGACACCAAACACCCTAACCTTATCCCCTACAAAGAACATGTGCTGACATTAATCCAACATTTTGAGAAGATTACCTTCAAGCATTTCCCGCGAGAAGAAAATCAGCTAGCAGACGCACTAGCCACAATGTCATCCATGTTTAAACTTAAATGGGATAACGAGGCTCCCTAGATCACCATTGAACGAATGGATGAACCAGCTCACTATCACGAGATTAATACTGAAGAAGTAGTGGACCAGCCTTGGTTTCACGAAGTCAAGAGGTATCTCGAGACTCAAGAATATCCGGAAGGAGCTTCATTTAATGATAAGAAGTTCTTAAGGAGACTCTCTGCTAAGTTCTCTCTTAGTAATGGCATTCTCTACAAACGCCACCATGACTCTGTTTTGCTTCATTGTGTAGACAAGGTTGAGGTAGAAAAGATCATAGTTGATCTACATGAAGGTACTTTTGGCACCCATTCCAGTGGGCATATGATGGAAAAGAAAATCCTACGGGTAGGCTATTACTGGTCTACCATGGAAGCAGATTTCTATCAACACTCTCAAACCTGCCCCAAGTGTCAAATTTATGCTAACAAGGTGCATGTACCTCTGGTTCCTTTGAATGTCTTAATGGCCCCTTGGCCCTTTGTTATGTGGGGCATTAATATGATTGGGGAAATCAAACCAATAGCCTGTAATGGACACCGCTTCATCTTGGTGGCCATTGACTATTTTACAAAGTGGGTTGAGGCAGCCTCTTTCGCTTCCGTTATTAAGAACATTGTAGCCCAGTTCATTAAACAAAATCTCATATGTCGGTACAGTATCCCAGAGAGGATCATCACAGACAATGGCGCGAATCTAAACAATACTATGAGCATCGCCTTGTCTGAGCAATTCAAGATCCAGCATCACAATTCTTCCCCTTACCGGCCCAAGATGAATGTGTTGTCGAAGCTGCAAATAAGAACATTAAAAAGATCATACAGAAAATGACAGTTACATACAAAGACTGGCATTAGATACTACCTTCACTCTCCACGATTATCGTACCACGACGCGCACATCAACTGGGGAAACACCCTACTCTCTCATATACGACATGGAAGCTATCTTGCCTATTGAGGTTCAGATCCCCTCTTTAAGAATTATGCAGGATGCAGGGATGAACGAAGACGATTGGATCCAGACTCGACTTGATCAACTGAACTTGATTGATGAGAAAAGGCTTACTACTGTCTATCATGGTCAAATGTATCAAAAACGGATGATCAAGGCTTTCAACAAAAAGGTCAGACGCCAAGTATATCAAGTTGGCGATTTGGTGATCAAGCGCATCATACTGTCGCAAGGTGATCCCATAGGAAAATGGACTTCTACATATGAAGGACCGTTTGTAATCAAAAGCATATTCTATGGTGGAGCAATGATCTTGACCACTATGGATGGCGACAACCTTCTGCACCCCGTGAACGCGGACATACTCAAAAGATACTACGCATAAGAAACCCGCTAGGTTGACACACCTAGGTAAAACAAGGGCATCCCGGCAAACCAAAAGGTTCGAGCAAAAATTAGGGATAAAATAAAAAAATCTGTACACCCTGCAAGTTGAAAACCCGAAAGGGCGGCTTGGGCAAAAAAGGGTATCCCGGTGGACTGAAAACCCGAAAGGGCGGTCCAGGCAAAAGTTAAGGAATTAAAGTGTATGACTATGTCATGTTGGATCACCTTACGGACAACCTGCAAACTCAACGATTCTGATCAATTCAATCAGCTTCGGACAAGGAAACAAATAGATAATATGCTCATAGACACGAAGGCTATAGCAGAATAGGAACCCCATGGGATTATTTCACATAGCTATCTTTTCTTTGTATCAAATTTTTATTTTTTTTACAACGGCATTCTCTTACTAGAATGGTTGTCTCATTGTACAAAAATACTTACTCAAAGTCAATACAAAGATATCCCTTTGAAAGCGCAAAACTATATGTTTTTCTTTACTCTTGTGTTTGTTTACGAAAATGTCCAATGATTTATTTTTGAACGTAACTACCATTTACAAATGAACAAAATAGAAAGACAATCATTAATGGTTTTAAGAGATAGGGCACTATCTTTAAGCTATTCCATAAAAATCCACCGCAGTGTGCAGTTTAATCCCCAACGGAACAAAACTTCCACTTATCACTCCCTGTTAGAAGTCGCCAAATTTCTCAGGATTTCCCAACAGGATTTCACAAGCAGTACACGATGTTTCCCTTACAACAAAGTTTATTTCTTTAAGCGGGAATTCATTAACACTTCAAAACATGAAGTCTCGCACTCCGTATCCTCAGCAGCAGTCGGGGATTTATTTTCCCCAATTCAAACAAGAAGTGCATCAGATTAGCTCACATACGCATACATCACATCCATATATCATAAACATCGATAACACAAATGCATGTATCACAATATCATTACACCATGCATTTCATACAACATGACATTGCATATTAGCTAACATTTTACCCTTTTTAGGATAAGGTTAATCAATAGCTACCATTAACAATGTTCAAAGGCCTTTCAGATACAGTTCAGATACACTCCAAACACGGATGCCATTCTAATGCTCATTCAGATTCAGTTTTCAGATACAGTTCAGATACGCTCCAGACACGGATGCCATTCTGATACTCATTCAGATTCAATCTTTAGATACAGTTCAGATACGCTCCAGACACGAAGGCCATCCTGATACTCATTCAGATTCAATCTTCAAATACATTTCAGATACGCTATAGACACGGATGCCATCCTGATACTCATTCAGATTCAATCTTCAGATACAGTTCAGATACGCTCCAGACACGGATTCCATCCTAATACTCGTTCAGATTCAATCTTCAGATACAGTTCAGATACGCTTCAGACATGGAGGCCATCACGATACTCATTTAGATTCAACTTTCAGATACAGTTCAAATACGCTCCAGACACGAATGCCATCCTGATACTCATTCAGATTCAATTTTCAGATACAGTTCAGATACGCTCCAGACATAGATGTCATCCTGATACTCATTCAGATTCAATCTTCAGATACAGTTCAGATACACTCCAGACACGGATTCCATTCTGATACTCATTCAGATTCAGCTTACAAATATGGTTCAGCAATCATTTCTGGATGGCATCTACAAGCCCATATCCAACAACTTTCCATCATCCCTCCAAATGGCATCTTTAAGCCCATTCCATATACCATCAACCATCACATCACCGAGTGCAAATTTCTGTGCACTCTAATGTCCAATCATCTTCCACCTTCGAGTCGCGAATGGCAAAAACTCACCAATCTAACTCTTCAGGCTTAAGAAGATTGAACAGGGGCAGCTGTTGTACCCCAAAATTTTCCCTCTCATTTATCAAGAATTTGCTCACAAGATCTCCTTTGACTCAAGACTGCATTAGGGTTGATCAGCTCAAGACACCTCCTTAAGCACTAATGACCAAAATTAGGGTTTGAGATTGCACAATGATATTTGAACTTACAATTCCCCATATGACTTTCATGGATCATTATGGACCCTCAAGATTTCACATGTCAAGTTTCAAGCCTTGGATCACACTTTTGCTCAGTCAATTGAGCAGTTGATCTAAAAATCAGTTGTATTGGGGAAAAAGTCAACTATGGCCAATTTACAGTCAAACTTCATAATTTTTTATCCAAGTAAATTTTATAAACTCAAAAGTATCATTTGATCAAGATTGGACCACAATTCCCCAAGAAATTTGATCAAATCATCAAAAGGGCAAAATGGTCAAAATTAGGGTTTTTACTGAGAAGGGTCAATTTCTGATTTTTGACCTAGCAAATGGTCAATTGGTTTGAAGCATGATTTCAAGAGTTTAATTGCATCATTTTTACCTAATGGCATGACCCAAAATATTGCTCAAGATCAATTGGATTGACAGTGAATTTTCAGTCAACTGATCAAAAGTCAAATGTACACTGAAAAGTCAAACTTTGACTTTTTGGTAAAAATTCAATGTCTAAGATCACAATTCATCAAAATATGAAACTTATTCATCAAGAAATCAAAAAGTCAATATTTCATTTTGAAAAGTCAAAGTTTTCTAACTTAGAAATTTTTCTAAGTGTTTAAACTTCATGTTTTTTCATAACTTTAACCAAATTTTTCACCATAATGCAAGAGGATTCTGAAGAAACTTTCAACATGAAAGTTGTAGATATCCATGAAATATACAAATTTTCTTCACACAACTCCTTCCAAAAGTTCTTGGATCTCAAGTTATAATTTTAAGAATACATGGACATGAAACAAAACACTTAGTGAAATTTTGTCCTAATTTGGTCAGGATTTTGACCCAACTTCATGACACTTTTTCATATAGTTCCAAGGGGAATTTTAAAAAGTGATTCAAAGATGAGTTGTAGAAAACATTACAAGCTTTCTAAAATGTCCAAGAACTCCTTGAGATCATTCTTGAGTAGGGATAATAGAAGAGATGAAGTTAGGGTTTTCACACTTGAATTACAAGTCATTTTATGATGAACAAGAATTCAATTTCAAACTATGCTGCACAATCTTGTTTTTCAGGCCTCTAAACCTCAATATATATCCATAATCAGAAGATTACACTTTCTTTTGAGCTATTATCCATTTGATTCAAGCTTTGTCCAAGTAAATTTTCCATTAATGGAACAAAGTTCACACTTCCATTTTGGAAAAGTGACTTTAATCACAAAGTCAACTTGTATGGAGTTTTGCACTTGTTCTTTCTGCCCAAGCATGCTCTATAAACTCAAAAAAAACATGTTTAAAGTTGCAAGCCATCCTACAAGACATGTACCTTGCATTGAAACCATGTTTTTCAAGATAACTTCAAAAACAAGTCAAAAACTCATAACATGTGATCTTTGTTTTCTGACCTCCTCAAGTCCAATAACCTCTTCCGTATAATTATACAAGTGCATTGCAAGATAAGACACGATTGAACAAGTCCTAAAAATCCACAAAACCAGAAATTGCCATACAAGCACAAAAAGTTATCATTTCTGATTTTTGAACCTAACCTCCAAATCCCCTCGTGCGTTTCTTGGCCAAACCATCCACAAAGCTTCTAATACACATATAGAAACTATCCCAACCCCTGTTTTCAAACTGTGATACCATTTACACCATTCTCCGTTTTCAAAAATAGGGCATTGCACATTGACTTCTTCAGCTTGATTAAAGAACTCTCAGCATAAAGTAAGCTTTGCAATAGCTTCCTGAAGGTGCAAGGAAGCTCACCCAATCATAAAAACACTTTGAAAGTAGCTCTAACTCAAAACACGATCTTCAGCTGTAAGGTGAGTTTTCTGAATTTTCATCTCATTATTTAGGCATTGTTAGGTCTTGAGTTGTGAAGATAAAATGTAGATAACTTTGCCACGAAACTGTACATATCCATAGTTTGCATTTATATGGCCTGAGCATAGAGAATTTTAAAGTTGAAGTGTCTTGAAAATTTTAGGTTTTTAATTAGGGCCAGAGAAATTCTCCTTCATCTTTGATTGTTAGTTTAAATTATTTACATGGTTGGATTCGTGGGAAGGAATGCTACAACTTTCATGTTTGAACTTTTCATTTTTGTTGAGAAATGAAGAAGATACAGGTCCTTTGGCTGGAGGTTGAAGATGAAGTGTATTCAGGGTGTGTTTTGTGTCATATATTTATTGTTTTGATTATATAAACGGATGTATAGCCACCCCAGTGGTAGAAGCGCGCGCATGTGACTAGAGGGACCTGGGTTCGAGCCCCAGTGGTACCCTTTTGGTTTTTTCACATTTTTTGCATATTCTGACTTTTTTGGACAGGCGCCTGGGCCTCCCTTGGGCCTTTTTGTTTATTTTTTATTTTTATTTTTTTTCTTACTGTTAACCCTCCTTGCAGGCTATCCACACCCCTGGCCCATTTCATTTTTCTTTTTTCTTACTTTTATTTATTTGTTTTCTTAAATATTTTTCTAATACTAAAAAATCATAAAAAAATATAAAAATATTAGATTTATATTGACATAGTTTATTTATAAATTTACACAAAAAATTATTTTATTTGATCATACTTTATCTATTTAACTAATTATTTTGTAAATTTAATTTAAAAAACTAGGGTTTTAATTATTTTCTTTTACACATTTTAAATATATTATTTTAATATTTAAAAAGACCAGAAATATTTTATAACACTATAAATTATTTTTAAGACAAAAATACCAAAAATATACTTTTCTTATAAACTTAATTTCTTTTTAATCAATTAATAGATTAGGATTTTATTTAATTTATTTTCCTAGTATATTTAGGTTTTACTTTTAATTAATTATTTTTCTTTTAGTTAATTAGGTTAAAACAAAACCCCTTTTCCTAAAAAATCCAAACAAAATATCCATTTACTTTACATTCACATCCTTTTATATTTATTCATTTGGTACATTATTTATTTCAATTCTTGTACAAATTCAATACGGTTGTAATAGATAATTAGGATTTATTTTCTTGCAATCCCCGTTTATAATTTGTACCCCCTCCCACAAGTATTGTAATAGCATAGTGATTTTAAATTCCGCAATTTATCGATTTATATACAAATGCTAGTAATTAAGGTTTGTATTGAAAGACTAAAACCAATCAATTAGAAAATCTTAATCAAAGACAAGACCAAGCATGAAAACAATACACTTGCACACAAGCACCCTAGGGAAAATCCACTTGGTTGCCTTACTAAATATCCATATTACGCAAGTGAGGTATCTTAGCAAAAACAAGTAAAATACAAGATCATAGTCCCTCGATGATGCTATCCATGTTGCCTTTCAAATGATCTTAGTCCCTAAAAGAGAATGCTAATATACCTTGCAACATTGCTAATCATGATTATACGATGACCCTCGCTCGTCCCATTTACCTCCAAAGATAGGGTTACTTACCAAATTAATGGTAAGATAACAATGTCAAAGGAAAAGGAAGTGAACATGAAAGACTTTTGAGTAGGTAGAATGCTCCTAATTACTTGCTCAATTTCAAAACAAAACATCCTTTCTATTTTCAAAATAAACACCTACACTTTCAAAACATCTTACAAAACTTGAAAACATTTTTAAAAGATCAAACACTTTGTATACATTCTTACGGACGAGAATCATTACAAAGTTTGCCTAAACAATGGTCTCTTTACAAAATACTTTCAAAAACCACACTAAGCACAATTTAAAACAAAAGCAAGTGATCTAGCAAGTAACTAAGAGCCTATGGAAAACCATGGATGAAAAAGGTGTCAATACCTTCCATTTTCATAATCTACCCCCCGAACTCAAGAAACAGTCTCAAAGGTCTTTTCTGTGCTTTTTCACCTTTCCTGTTGGATAAAAGAAAAGTCGGTGGCGACTCTTGCTAACCGCAACATTTGCGATAAAACACAAAACCTTCAAGTCAGTTCTCCCACTGTATCACACCATACTCCCCCCTCACATGTCTCCTAAAGCAGCCCTACACAGGCCCATCATAAATTGAAGAATATCCAAGACCTTTGCTGGTTCAGTTTAAATCGATCAATGGTTTATCCTGATTCCTTTTGGTAGACACTTTCTCTGGTTCAGATAAATCACTCCAAAGATTTATTCTGATACTTTTCCATTTGAAGTCAAATTTAGACTTAGTCTAATTTCTGTCAATAATCACTTTTGGGTGGCATCTATAAGCCCATCTCTGACAACTCTCCATCATCTTTCCAAATGGCATCTTTAATCCCATTCCTTACACCTCAACCACAATATCATCGAGTGCAAATTTCTGGGCACTTTAGTGTTCAATCATCTTCCACCTTCAAGTCACGAATGGTGGACCCGTTAATCTAACTCTTT
This sequence comes from Vicia faba, assembly GCA_948472305.1. Lineage (NCBI taxonomy): Eukaryota > Viridiplantae > Streptophyta > Magnoliopsida > Fabales > Fabaceae > Vicia > Vicia faba. Next base: position 843,963,238 of record OX451737.1, read on the forward strand.
AGGTTTAAGAAGATTGAACAGGGGCAGCTGTTGTACCCAAAAACTTTCCCTCTCATTTCTCAAGGGATCATCCTGGACCCTCAGGATTGCTTCTGTCAAGTTTCAAGTCTCGGATTACAACTTTCCCAGAAAGCCATTCACAAGGGCAAAATGGTCAAATGCATACTGAAAAGTCAAACTTTGACTTTTTGGTCAAAATCAAGTTCAAAAATCATATTTCATCAAGACATGAAGTTGGTTCATTAAGAAATCTAAAGTCAAAGATTACTTTGAAAAGTCAAATTTCTAAACACTTAGAAATTTTCTAAGTGTTAAGAAAATATGATAATTACATAACTTTGGGCCAGATTTTCATCATGATGCAAGATGATTCAATCAGAACTTCTGACATGAAAGTTATAGATATCAATGAGATCTAAAACATTGTTTAACAGAACTTCTCCTATAAATGTTGGGATTTTAAGTTATACATCCTTGAAGACACGCCCATGAAGCTAAAAGACTTAGTAAATTCTGGGCATTGTTAAGTCAGAATTTGGACAGAACTTCTGGGCCAGTTTTCACACAAGTACAATCAGAATTTGCAAAAGTGATTCAAAAAAGGATGGTAAAACATGTTACAAGCTTTCTAGAGAATTCCTTCAGATCATGATGGAGCAGGGAGAATCGAAGGTCAGAAGTTTGCTTCGTCCAGAACATGACCCTTCGAATATCACTCTTCAACATACAGAAGCTCTACTCTTCGATCTGAACATGACCCTTCGAATCTCACTCTTCAATATACAGAAGCTCTACTCTTCGATCAGAACATGACCCTTCGAATCTCACTCTTCAACATACAGAAGCTCTACTCTTTGATCAGAACATGACCCTTCGAATATCATTCTTCAACGTATGGAAGTTGTGTTCTTCAATCAGAACATGACCCTTCGAATCTCACTCTTCAACGTGTAGAATCTCTACTCTTCAATTGGAACTTTGATTCCCTTTGAATCAGTATCTTTCAAACCCAACTTTGGGCCCTTTGAAGCAAGTTTTGTTTAAAGAACTTTGAGCAAATCTCATAGCCTTATCCTATTTCTCAGGCTGTATTACTTCCAAATCTTTATATGATCAGAGGTTTGTACAAAGGTTAGAAGCTTTGTCTATTGGATAAAACTATTCTTGGTTAAAATAGCAAAGGCTGCGTACCCCTTTTTTTCATAGAGAGTACTTTTATCACAAAAGCAGCTTCCAACCTGATTCATGTCTGAACGAAAAGCAGTGCCAGAATCACAAGTCCAATCTCCTGCCAACAGGCCCCCACTTGTACTGGAAACGTGGGAACAACGAAAAGGGACTGACTTGTTTCACCCTTAACCAAACCATGGTTTGTCATCATACAAACCTGGTTACTTCAAACATGTTGATTCTTTTCTCTATAAATAGAGAAGTATTTGCAAGCTCAAAGGGGACTTTTTGGCCAGAGGAATGAATCTTCAAAAATTTCTCAAATACCATAAAGCTCCCAAACACTTAAACACTTGTGAAAACACAAACCCAGAATCCAAACACTTGTCCTCTTTGAATCTAAAATATCCTACACCTTGTTTCCCTTCGAATCCAGCAGGAAGAACCTCACGCTTGTTCTCCTCTTTCGAATCCAGCATCAAAGGCCTAACCTTTGGTCCCTCCTTTCAAATCCAGCAGGAAGAACCTCACGCTTGTTCTCCTCTTTCGAATCCAACATCAAAGGCCTAACCTCTGGTCCCTCCCTTCGAATCCACCAGGAAGAACCTCGCGCTTGTTCTCCTCTTTCAAATCTAGTATCAAAGGCCTGGCCTCTGGTATCTCCCTTCGAATCCAGAAGCATTCAAGGTAACCACTTCAAGGTCCAGCACACGCTCCATCCTCCAGCAAGGTAAGTTGTTCTAAACCTTGAACTTTTCGTTTCTTGCATAACATGTAAATAAACTTTCTTTTCGTTTCAAACATGTACATACCATTGTTCTTCTTTTTGTTTCCATCCTTTTAATATGTTTTCAGAGTTAATCCTTTTGTTTTTGCTTCTTGTTTACCTAAACATGCTTTAAGTACTAACCTGATTGTAAGGCAATACTAACATGGCCTTAGACCATGTTGCTATTCAAGAGTTCAAACGAAAGAGACGGGATACAGGAAGTAGGAAACGAAGCCTTTGGCTTCCACCCTGACCTCCAGATCAAAATGAAAGAGGCAGCCAGAAAGGCACAACATGCTGACTTCCAGGCCCAGACGAAAGGCACTCCCTCACTACTTTCAACCCCCAGTCGAAGGAGGCAGAAAGGCATAACATGCTGGCCTCCAGGGCCCAAATGAAGGGCATGACTCCATTGACTCCAGACCCCAAATCGAAGGAGGTCAAAGAGTGCAGAATCGAAGGGTTTTCTTCCTGAATCGAAAGACCCATTTTTCTTGCTTTTATTTCATTTTTTCCTTTATATTTTCATGCAATTCAATATGGTTGTAATAGTGTAGGACTTTATCTTTCTGCATTTTATTACTTTTATATGATTGCTAGTAAAATAGGGTATGTATGGCAAGATAAAAAAACAACAAGTAGACAACCCCTAATCAAAGACTAAATACATGCAAATCGAACACACTATTCACACTTGCACCCTTAGGGTAATCTCACTTATTGCCTCAGAAAAATAGTCATGTCCCTCGAATATGGGCATTTTAGCAAAGACCATTGATAAAATATCGTAGTCCCTCGATGACCCTCAATGTTGCCTTCGGTAAATAATCTAGTCCCTAAACGACATTGCTAAAACGTCCCATAGGTTGCCTTCTATGACTATACAAGCGTCCCATGCTCTTCCCTTCACATCCAACGATGGGGATTTCTTACCAAATAAATGGTAATATAGCAACATCTAAAGGAGGAGGAAAAGAACATTTAAGACCTTTTGAGTAGGTAGGTTGCTCCTAGTTGCTCGCTTGCTCACAACAAAAAATTTTTATACACCAACACTTTCATTTTGAAACATTTTCAAAAGACAAACACTTTGTATGCGTTCTGATAGAGACGAGAACCATTACAAAGACACCTTTTCAAAATCACTTTCAAAAACAAATTCCACAAACACTTATTTGAATTATTTTCCAAACAACACTTTGTACGCGTTCTTATAGAGACGAGAACCATTACAAAGACGTTTTCAAAATACTTTCAAAACCCACACCACAAGCACATTTTCAAACAAAAGCAAGTGATCTAGTAAGCAACTAAGAGCCCGTAGATAACTACGGATGAAAAGGGTGCTAATACCTTCCCTTTTCATAACCTACCCCCCAAACTCAAGAAAACATCTCTAAAGGTCTTTCCTGTTCTTTTTAACCTTTCCTTTTGGATAAAAGAAAAGTCGGTGGCGACTCTGTCTATCCACAACAATTGCAATCAAACGCAAAACAACCAAGTCATTTCTCCCACCGTGTTACACACTTTAGTTATTAAATCAATTCAAAGGACTAATTATGCATGGAAATCCTTTAAGAAGCTCCCAATAGAACACAGCCGGTGCAGCCTACCAAACATATGAATGTTATGGAGAGAAATAAACTCTCACATACTCTCTGAAACACAATGTTCAGAATGCATAATTGCATAACCCTTCAGATAAATACTTAGTCTTCTGTCAAAGTGTTCACCATTAATCTTCATGCACAACCTCCTTAGAGGATAGACAAATACTCAGCTCCTATTAAAGTATTTATCATAAGTCAGATACGATTACCTTCTCATATAAGGTAGGACATTTGGTCTAACATCCTTCTTCTACATACGTCTAGAACTAGTTGATTCATCTTCATGATGGATAGTCATGACATCCACTAATATCTCAGAACATTCCAGATTAGGTCAATGGTTTGACCTTAAGCTCCACTCTGGACACTTCCTTGGCTGGAGGAATAAACACACTTTGAGACGATGTTCCAACATCATATCCGACATCAATCTCAAACACATGGATTTAACCATTAACTATGGTATGGAGACACCATAGTAATCAATAACTCTTACAGAGGACACAAGAGGATCAACCATCAGTAGTTGATCAATCTTTAACATATACCAAAATACATGCAAATCATGCACACCTTAAGAAGATTTATTCTCCAAAGCACAATGTCCAGACTTCCTATCTGACTTTGAGGTGTTGGATGCCATCCTTCTGCACCTAAAAAGAAGATTCCCTCTAACAGGTATCTGAAGCATACTTCAACAATAATGGTATTTACTGGTCATCACAAACAGACTGTTTCAGAATAAGTCTGCTTCTCCATCACACAAGGATCCTCTTAAATCCTTGCAAAAACATTTGTTCCATTACATGAGGGCATCATATAATTGAACCCTAGTAGAGAGGAACTTCCCATATAGATACCAGGGAACCATGGTATTTTGGTCCCAAAAATAATACTCCTCCTTGCTTCAAATAGCTTAAGTGCTCATCCTAGGTGACTCAGATGACACCTCAACAGTGTAGTCACCAATCAACCACAAAATTCCAGTTGACATAACTCTAATACTGATAATTCTTGAAAGACATTTCCACAACAACAAAACAAGAGTTTCATGCTCTCATGGACTTGATAAGAATACAGTTATAGTAAACAACCTCCATCCTATTTATGAAAATTATCATCAACCATATTTAAAAATTATGAATACACAAATGTCAAGACATTATGTCTGACATTTCTTAAAGATCTTCTAGCTTCAGATTAAGGACTCCCCCTTATTAATTACTGAGAATTTCTTGAGAATCATAAAGCAGCTTCCCACCAACTCACTTAGATTAGAAATAAACTAACCTAATTAGTGTCTAATATATTGGTCATGTCATGTTCTGACCAACATACATAATCTAAGATATGTTTATAGAAAAGAAACTTTTTAGGCCCATAACACAGATGCCTCCTCTTCCAGATCAGAAGTAGGTTCCAAACATATGTGATTGACACATATTTGTTTATCCCCTAAAGCATCTTCTAAGCCCTACCTTTATCCAACAAGATTCTGCATAATCTGTTGGTTAGATGTTCCAACATTTGGTAGGACATCAGTTCCCATCACAAGGAACACATCAAGAGATCCTCTATCAAAGCCTGAAGATTGACTTTTTAGGATTGGAAGCAAAAATAAATTGCTTCTACCAGATCTCTTTTCAACAAACTTATATAAGAGTGTCTTTATGAGTGGACTTTGGATAAACCTCAAGTATCTTTGGAAACTCTAACAAGCTAGTTGAACCTCTCCTCAAGTATCACCACACCATGGGATTCACCTTCAGAGGAGAACATTGTGTTGCAGACTCAACAGACAAAACCACCAGGAGTTTTCCATCAGATATACATGCAGCGGAATGCAAACTGGAAAACTCCTCAAAAATCTTCAGGAAAAACACAAACCCTTGCACAAACACACCATACTCTATATGCAACAGGTTAACCTGGATTTGAAAATTAATCAAACCCTCAACACAATAGCTTGCCACTAAAGCTACACGCCTTAAAACAAACATGTTCACTATATATCCTGTCATGAACAGTCCATCCTCCACTTCTAGGGATTGTTCAAACACCAATATGAACTCTCCAAGTTCAACCAGCTTTTCACTAGAAACCTTATACCTTGCACATACACTACAAAGTATCCCCCATGAATCTCATCCAGAAATAGACAGGATGTCGACTGTGATACCAATTGAAGTTCTGGTATAACAGAGCTCATATATCATATGACATGTTAGGAAATTTGATCTGACATAAACAAATAGGCAAGATATCAACAATAAAACCAGTACTAAAAAGCATAAACAACACACCAGAATTGTTAACCCAAATCGGAGCAACTCTCCTACTCTGGGAGCATACCAAGTCAGGGAAAGATCCCCTATGATAGTATCAATTCTAAGCTAAACTCCCCCGTTTACAACTTCTCACTTAACCACTACCTTTGTTATATTTCTATCTAAGACTCACCTAGATATGAGGCCCTCCTCAATCCCTCTTCAATCACAGACAGCGATTGGATAACAACAATTCTGAACAAACAGAAAGACATACTTCCATGATAATATCTAGACAAGACTCTTGACTAAGACCATAACTTGGAGTTGCTTTAAATATTCCTCCAAGAATAATACTCAAATCATTACCTACAAATTTCTGAGTGAGAACATAATGACCATCTCATAATCCGAGTGGTTCACTTACACCAACTCTCCTAGAGAGCGACAAAAAGAAAAATCTCTAGACTTCTACATCTTGAACCCGTGTCTTTCCTAGGTTACAAAGACTTATAGTTATAACATATACCAAATTGGATTTGGGCCTTCAAAATACAACATATCATCTGTAGCAACCAGCATTAACTTCTGCTACAAACAAGGTTTTCAATCATTAGTTTCCTAAAATATCTCCATATTTAGAAACTGCATAATCTTCAATATTCTGATTTGATTTTTCTTGACCTTTAAATAAACTCCACATAGGATTGCATAATATTTCCAAAATATTTTGTATGAGTTAAATCATAACAGAATATAACAGTCTATTTCAGCTCAGGCACAATGTCGTATGCTCCTTCATAGGACATCTTATCCGACATGTTGTTCCAGATGTTAAAACACTTCAACTCAACATGTCCTAACATAAGATAGGACTTCTTGCTCAACTTGTTTCTATTAGCAAGTTAATACTTCCTATCTAACATATTGCTGCTATATTTGTTTTATAGATATTAATGCCAATCCTTAAATTTAAGGAAATTACAGCTGGTGTATAATATATTTGTTTCCATTTGTGGTATTGCTTTTGTATAATATGTGTGTCTTCAATGCTCTATTTATTTCCATTTGTGTTATTCCATGGGTGCAATATGTTCTAAAGTGTGTGTTTCCTTTGCATGTGTATATTTACTCCAGTTTTTGTCAATATTTTGGCTAAAATAGGGAGGAAATTATTGGTGTACTTTGTGTCATGATGTTACATCACATGTCTTGACATGTTGATTTGGAATTGTGATAGGTCTGTATACTTCTGCTTTTGGGAGAGTAGTTGTTTATGGTTGCTTATTAAATCATTCAGAGGGAGCATAATTGTTCATGCCTGGTTGTGCTGAAGTTATTGTTGCTGCTTTTACTGTGTCTTCTGCTGCATGAGTTCTGACTTGGGGCTTTTCCCTTAAGGGGGAGAACTTATTATGTATTACAGGGCGAGTAACATGGTTTATTGGCGTGTTGTGTTTTTACATAGTTTACATGGTTTCATGGTGTGTTATGTTTTTAGGTGTGTTGTGTTTTTGCAGAGCTTACATGGTTTTATGTAACTTGTGTTTGTGGTTTTATTCCTCTCCCTAGATTTTGTGCAAAGGTTGTTTTAGCCAAAGTTTGTCAAAGGGGGAGATTGTTAGGTATGTGATTTTATAGTTGGCAACAATTTTGTTAAAATAAGTAGTTGAAAACAATTTTATCAAAACATGTTTCATTGGGAAAAACATGTGTTGCATCCTAATAATGAACAAGATGTCATAACATATTGACCAACTGGTACAACAGAGTCTGCTGATACTTATTTGACAAATGTTCTATCAGATGTTGTAACATGTTGCAATAGAATATCATGACAATACAACTGGATTATATCTCTGAAGGTTTTATTGAAAAAATATGAGATTCTAGAGGTTTCTAGTACTCATAACAGGCGCAGACAATCTAGGATTTTTAGGAACAACTACATATTTGATTTGTTTCATAAAAAGGATCTTTGAGAATTTTTAGAAAATATTTGAAAGATTTGTTTTTGTTTCTATTTTGTGGAGAATATTCTGCAGGGATTTAGAGTTGAAGATTAGATTTGGTTGAAGAGTCCAAGCCCAACTGCAAAAGTCTAACTAAGGAGACATCCAAGACCTAGTTTTTAAGTAGCATAGTTTATTGTAAAACCTTGTAAAAAATAAGGGTTTAGGGTTTGAGAGTTCTTTAGTTTCTCCGTGTGTTTTTATGCGTCCTCGCGTATCTTTTTATGCATTTGAGTTGACTGATTGTTAGTTGTTTATCAATTTATTGTTCTCCTATAAGCTTTTAAGCAAAGAGTTGAGTATTGTTCTTATATAAGCTTTTAAGAAAACTAAGTATTTTTGTATTAGAAGTGTAATCTTCTTTTTGGTTTCCTAAGACATTCTCTGGGATTGTGATTATTTGATATCATTACGGTAATTATGAGGGATAGGGGTTCTCATATCTAGGAGGTTCCCAGGTAGAAATTGCATTGGGTATGGATTAAGTGAGAAGTTTAAACTGGGACTATTTAGTTTTAAATTGATACTACTGATAGTGGATTTCCTTCCTGGTTTAGTAGCCCCTTGAGTAGGTGAGTTTCACTGAACTAGGTTAAAAATTGATTGTGTTCTTTAAGTTTCGTCAATTTACTTTTCTGCATAACCTTTCTGTTGTTCTTTAAATTTCAGTTTTTAGAAAATGTTGTTGAGACATCAGTCTTGACTTCTAATATTGTATGTGCCAGAATTTCAAATAAAATTGACATTGGGATCAAGGATCTTGAAGCTAGGAATTCTCTATGATTTTAAGGCTCTCCTCTTCATTTAAAATACATCAAGCTACAAGGATCAAGACTTCTCAAACATCAAGTGTTTAGGATCCATCGAGATTTTTAAATTGAGGTTGCAATGCTTTGGTTCTTTCTAACATCACAAGTCATCAAGGTGCATGTGATACGGTGGGAAGAACTGACTGTTTCTTGGAATGTTGGTTTGCGTTTTGCGTTTGTGTTTGCAAAATGTCGCGGTAAGCAAGAGTCGCCACCGACTTTTATTTTATCCAACAAGGAAAGGAAAAAAGCACAGAAAAATTCCTTTTTTGAGATTTTCTGAGAACTAGGGGTAGATTATAGAAAGGGAAGCTATTAGCACCCTTTCTATCTGTAGTTATCTACGGGCTCTTAGTTACTTGCTCATTGTTTTCAAAATTGTTTTCTTTGTGCTTATGGGTTTAAAAAAGTTTTTGTTTGAAACTTCGATTTAACTCTTGCTTCTGTCCTCAAGAGTATAATGAAGTGTTTTTGAAAACTTTGTTTGAAAAGAGTGTAAGTGTGAGAAAAGTTTTGTTTCGGATGAGCAAGTATCTAAGAGCTATCTACCTACTCGAAAAAGGAATCGTTCTATGCTAAATTCCTTTACACAATGCCATCCCACTATTAGTGAGTAGGTAGCACCGTCGTTGGAGTTTGAGGGTCAATTCGAATGAGGGACATACAGTCACTAAAGCAATGTTAGGACGCCTTAGCGGTAACCCTAATGTCTTAGATCATTTGTTTGAGGCAACAATATTCGAGGCAACTGTTTCGAGGCAACTATGATCTTTTAGACAAGAGGACGACCTCTAAAACGACCTATACTCAATGACCGTGTACAAAGGCAACCAGGTGGGGTGTACCCTAAGAGTGCGCATGTGCGAGTGTGTCGTTTTCAGTTATTTTTATCTTTGCACATGTTAAATGTGATCTAATTTGATTTTAAGATTAAACATTCAGTCTTGTCATGCAAACCTTATTATCAAACATCTAGCAGTTATAACTAGCAGAATTTAAAATGCGGAAATTAAATTACAAGGCGTCGGGTATTTACATCGCCAAAAGCAACCCTTTGAAAATAAAATAAAGCGGTAAAAATAAATAAATGTCCTATTTAAAACTATTACAAACCGGGAGCAGATACATTAATAATTAAATAAAGAAGAATAAATCGTGCGAGTGAAATTAAATCGAATGCGAAATTTAGGGTTTTGACCCTTTTTAAAAGAAAATGTTTTTGTTGTTTTTATTTTAAGGAAAGAGATTAAGTCCTAAATTAAATACTAAATTAATTATTAAATAAATTAATTAAAAAAAAGTTGACATATTTTTGAGTTTTTTGATATTTTAAGAAAGAAAAACAATTAAATCAAAGTTAGAACCTAATTAATTCTAATTAATTTTTATTTACTTACAAAACAAATTAAAGTTCCCTAATTAACATCCTAATTAATTAATTAGTATTTATTAATAAAAACAAAAATTCTGAATTTAATTGTAGTAAAAACATTTTTTGGTGATTTTTTTGATAAAAAGAAAATTGATTTAATGGTTAGTAATTAATCAAACAAAATTAAATAACTAAATTAAATAAATAAAGTATAAGAGAATGAGAAATTGGGCCTGATTCATTGGAGGTGTCAAAAGCAATTGGCTGGCCCAGATATGCTGATCCAATTGACTTTTGGGGATCCCATACACGCGCGTTGACTGGCTTATGGTGTTCTTCCAATGCTTGACCACCAGATCTGGCCACCTGGCCATCTGGCACGCTGAGGAGTGAGGGAGTATAATGGTCATCATGTTGGCGTGTGCATTAGATTGCCTGAAAAATAACAAGAAAATGCAAATTGCTGGAGGCAGGGATCGAACCCCTGACCTCCAGCCTTGGGATGCCTTAAGCGCTGAGGTGTCTACCACTGGGCTGCGTTGTTTCATTTGTTATAATAATATAAGCATAATGTAACATATAAAAACAAAATCAATTGCCAGAAATATAAAAAAGAGTGTGCGTTTTTAAATGGTCCTATGGATGGATGACAAATCATCATCCCTGTCCCTGAACCGTTGCTAAAAGTTCCAGGACCTATACCTACGGACAGACGTCCATCACTATAAACCAGGCATCTCTAAAATCCTGTACAGGCCATGGAAATGCATTCTAGTACCATGGTTGAGTTCGTCATCCTCTTCTGATCATAACCATGGTCATCGTGTGGGCTAATTGTACCTGAAGCAAAAAACCCCAAAAACAAGAACAAAACCCTAATAATGGTGAATCTTGTTACAGGTCAAATAAACGAAATCAAGTAATACCAAAAGCTTGCAAATGAATGGTGATCACAAATATGCAATTATTTTATATAATGGATGCAAGAATAGCATGAATCGATTTCAAGAATATGGCAGATTCGTGAGGGACTTACAGTGCTCTAGGAAGCTTGAAAACGCGTGGTTTGGATTAGTTTCGCTTATGGAGGTTTCCAGGAAATGATTGAGATGCTTGCCAAGCCATGAGGATTCCTCTAAGCCCTATTTTGATCTCACACTTTTTTTTGGTTTTTGCAAATTTGGTTCTCACTTTATGCTTGATATCCAACCCCTATTTCTGTCTGCATCGCTTCCTTATGTATTGTACAATACATTAGGGTTATTTTCTTTGTCCAAATCTTGCTCTATCAATACTCTTGATGTGGATTTGATTTGCTTTGAACAACCTTCCAAAATTGGCTTGATTTCAATATTTTTGTGTACAATTGCTTTGATACGAGTTTTATGTGATGCAAGCTATCCATTGAAACCTATAATCATCAAAAGATCTTTGGTTATCAATATTTTTGATTTTATGTGATTTTATTTGATTTAAAATGAATTAATTCAAATAAAAATCAAATTAAATAATAAAAATATAATATGGATACATGGCCAAGGCTAGAGCACGTGGGCAATAATGAAAACTCAAAACAAGTGAAAAATAATGGGCCCATTTGGAAAAATTTGAAGTTTTGGGGATAGTTGACTTTTGGCAATTTTGCAAAAAAGTCCAACTTCAACAATGCATAACTTCTTCAATTTTGAACTTTTGGAGGTGTTATTGGACTTTTTAAAAATATTGGGATGTCCTCTAATCAACCCTTTTGGTCTCATCTCATTTTTATATTCCATGCTCAAGTTATAAGCTTTGACAAAAAAGGTGGTTTTGTTGACTTTCAAAAATGACCTATAATGTCAAAACTCATAACTTCTTGTGGGTGCATATTTTGATCTTGGGGTATGAAGATGGATTGTATGGAATTGCATACTCTTAAAAATTAGCTTTGTATGGGTCATTTATCATAAAGTATGAGAAAGTTATGCTTGGTCAAAGTTGGGTTGACTTTTCCTATAGAACCCTAATTTAGCAACTTTTGAATCTTGTTGAATTGTGAGCAATCCTTGATGAATCATGATAAACCCTTGATCAAATGATGAAATATCCTTCAAAATGATAATGTTGACAAAAAATCTTGAAGTTTACCTGTATGTAGGTCACAGTTGACTTTTGCCCTAGCACAGTCGATTTTTGGACCTTTGAGCAATTGACTTGAGCAAACTTTCTCTGCAAGGCTTGAAACTTGACATGGATGATCTTGAGAACATATTAGGACATTGGTGAGCACTTGGGGTCATGTGGACTCAAGGATCTTGATGCAACACAAAACCCTAATTTGGGGTAGACTGCCTTAGGAGAGAGCTTGTCTGGCCAACTCTTGGACTACTTTGAGCAACTTGGAGATTTTTCTTGCAATGTTTGAGAAATATGGGAGGGAAAATTTTGGGGTACAACAGCTGCCCCTGTTCAATCTTCTTAAACCCGAGGATGTAGATTGGCTTTCATGCCTTTCGTGATCCGAAGGTGGAAGATGGTTGAACACTAGAGTGCACAGAAATTTGCACTCGCATGAAGTGGTAATTGTCTTGTGATGTCGGGAATGGGCTTACAGATGCCATTTGGAAATTGCTGACGAGGGGATGGGCTTAAAGATGCCATCTGAAGGAGTGTCGATCGCATAAGAGATTCCTTAGCGAGAGCTTGTATACCTGTTGTTTGAGGAAGATTCCGCTGGGGGAGTCTGATCTTTGTTGAGATTTAGGAACTTTCCCATAATTCAACTGAAGTTTCGAGATTTAGGAACTTGCCCGTAATTCAACTAAGGGAAACATCTTCATCGAGATTTAAGAACTTGCCCGTAATTCAATTGAGAAAACTTCTCTGATGAGATTTAGGAACTCGTCTGTAATTCAACGGAGGAACTTTGTCGAGATTTAGGACTGTTTTACCCCAAAATTTGCCCTCTCATTTTATCAAGATTTCCCCTCATAAGACTCTTTGAACTCCAGAAAGGATTAGGGTTTGCTCTGCTCAAGGCATCTCCTTGCACTGATGACCTAAATTAGGGTTTGAGTTTGCACAGGGATTTTTGGACTTTCAATGCTCAAAGTGACTTTCATATTTCATGTTGGACTTATAAGATTGCCTCTACCAAGTTTCAAGCTTTGAATCAATTTTTTGCCCAGACAATTGGACAGTTGACCTAGAAATCAGATGTATTGGGGAAAAAGTCAATTGTGGCCAATTTACAGTCAAACCTCATAATTATTTATCCATATTAACATTATAGACTCATATGAACCATTTGATCAAGTTTGGACCATAACTCCTCAAGAAATTTGTTCAGATCATCAAAAGGGCAAAATGGTCATTTTTAGGGTTTTGACTGTATAAGGGCAATTTCTGATTTTTCACCTAGCCAATGGCAAATTGGGTTCAAGCATGTATTCAAGGATTCAATGGCATCATCTTGACCTATTCACAAGGTTCAAAAGATCTCAAATGCATTGGATTGACAGATGAATTTTTCAGTCAACTGATCAAAATTTGATTGTACACTGAAAAGTCAAACTTTGACTTTTTGGTCAAAATCAAGTGCCAAGGGTCATTTTTCATCAAGATTTGTCAAAACATGAAACTTGTTCATCAAGAAACATAATTTTGCAAATTAGGGTTTAAGATTGAAAAATTTCATAACTTAGAATTTTTCTAAGTTATGAAATTTTCATATTTTTTCCAAACTTTGCCCAACATTTTCACCATGATGCAATTGGATTAAAACAAAACTTCCAACATGAAAGTTGTAGTCCTACACAAAGTCTACAACTTTTATTCACAAAGTTTTCCCAAAAGAAGCTTGGATCTCAAGTTATGATTTTTGGAACAAGGGTCCATGAAACTTTTAACTTAGTGAAATTTTGCCCTAGTTTAGGCAGGATTTTGACCTATCTTCATGAAAACATTTCACATAGTTCCACTTGGAATCTCAAAATTAATTTCAAATATGGATTGTAGAGAATGTTACAAGCTTTCCAAAATGTCCCAGAACTCTCCAAAATCATTTATGGTTAGGGAGAATCGAAGATTTGAATTTGGAAAAAACTCACTTTGATCCATGGCATTTTCATGTTGACACAAGTTGCAAAATCTGTCCAAACTTGCTTTGTACTTGATTACATGTCTCTAAACCCTTCCACACTCAAAAATTGAATGCAAACTCATTGGTTTAAGGTGTTATTCTGATCAATAGAGGTTTACACATTGAATTAATCTTAAAATGGCAAAAAGGTAGCATTTCCATTTTCATAAAGGAAACTTTATGTCAACATTGCTTCCCTTGAGCCTTGGACCTCTTTCTTTGCAGCAAACAAGTTCCATAAAGTTAGGCAAAAGTATAGGAATCTTGTGCATGCTTGGAGATAGCCTGTACAGGCCTATCTTGTATCATTTCACACTTTTCTTACAAAACAAGTCAACTTGCCAAAAGGACAGAACTTGAGTATCTGATATAACCAAAGTTGGTAAGCATTCCAAACAAGTTTTGCACATTTCCTTGAGCCAGAAACACGAGCCATCCATCCCTAAGACACTCTTGAACATCAAAACACATTCCTCTTGCAAAACAGGGCAGCTTCTGCACTTTGAGTTCCAAAACAAAAATCACTCGTGCGTTTTGCCCCAAACCACTTCCAACACACTCCATACAACCTATCTGAACTATCCCACCATTGGCCATTGACTGTAACTCCATTTGTAAGCTTCACCATTTCTGATTTCAGCTTGTGCAAGTTGACTTCTACAGGCTCATTCAAGCAAGCTCAAAGCAAACAAAGCATTGGGGAAGGTCAGAGGAAGTTCAGGCAAGCTCCCAAACATCTCAGGCCTCACTGAAAAGCTCTACATTGCCATACTCGTGTTCAACTGAAACATGTATTTTTCAACTTCCTATCTCTCTATTTAGAAATCATTAGGCTTAGGTTTGTGAATAAAAAATGTAGTACTCATAGCCCTTAAGCTGCACATATGCATAGATTGCATTTAAGTTAAGTGTGCTAAGAGAATTTGATTGATGAACATTCTAAAAAAGTTAGGTTAGAAATTAGGGCCAGAGAAATTCTCTCTGGTCTTTGAGAGTTAGAGTAAGTTCTTTACATGGTTGGAATCGTCTTGAAAAATGCTATAACTTTTGTGTTATGAGTTTTTGCTTTAGAGCACGTATGCAGGAGTTGGACATTTGTACACAGGCGCGTGTATTTTTGTTTGAATTAGAGGTTGAAGACGAAGCTAGTGGGTTGGGCCTTGATTTGGCTTGTTTTTGACACCCCCCCCCCCCCCCCCTCTTTGTTGTTCACACCCCCTTGGCCCATTGTTTTATATTTTCATATTATTTTCATTTCTTTTTATTTCTGACTTCATTTTATTTTTTCCAAATATAAAAAATTACTAAAAATATTTTCCTTAAATTTTCACATTTTTATTATTTATTTTATTTTATTTTGACAAAATATTTAGTTTATTAGGTTTACTATATTTATTTTCTCAAATAAAAAACTTGTAAATAACACATAAAAATATTATATTCTTATTTTTTAGTATTTATATACTTAAATAATATTTTATCATATATTATTATTTTCTAAACAATTGTATATATATATATATATATATATATATATATATATATATATATATATATATATATATATATATATATATATATATATATATATATATATATATATATATATATATATATATATATATATATATATATATATATATATATATATATATATATATATATATATATATATATATATATATATATATATATATATATATATATATATATATATATATATATTTTATTTACTTGTACATAAATAAATAATATAATTAATAGATACATATTCTTAAACAAAATTTATGGTTTTTTTACCCTTAACAAAAATAACTTTCTATTTTCTTATTTTTTTTAAATACATTAAATATTATATTTTTACACACATAAAAATAAACAAAAGCGTTTTTTTGCATATTTATAATATATTGTCTATTTATATTTAATTGTTATTTAAATATTGTTTATTTATCATTTAAGCAAATAAATTCAATTTGGTTGTAATAATTTAGGGTTTTAATTTCTTGCAAAATAATCCCCTATCCAAAATTTCATCCCCCTCCCCATATCAATGATGTAATAGCTTAGATTACTTTTACGCATTTATGCTTTCAAATATGCCATGATAGAGATTAGGGTTTGTATGCAATATCCAAAATCAAAATAAATAGTTAGACCTAAAAAAACAAGACAAAAAATGCATGAAAATGAGAACACAATGCACACATGCACTCCTAGGGTTTAATCCACTTGTTGCCTTTAAAATGGCCATGGTATGCATGTTGAGTATCTTGGCAAAACAAAAACAAAACAAAAATATCATAGTCCCTCGATGACGCTATCTTGCTTGCCTATACAAAATGATCTAGTCCCTCAAAAAATTTGCTAAGATACTTGGCAATATTGTTATCATGGTCAATACGATGACCCGCGCCTATCTCGTTTAACATCCAAATACAAGGTTGTTTACCAAATGCAATGGTAAAACAACAATGTAAAAGGATTAAAAATGTGTAGGAAAGATTTTTGAGTAGATAGGGTAGACAACTCTTAGTTACTTGATCAAAACTTGCAAAAACATCCTTGTTATTTTCAAACACACCTCACAACACAATTTCAAAATATTTCCCAAAAACAAGCTTTCAAACAATCAAACATTGAAATATCTTTTCAAAAGACAATACACCTTTGTATACATTCAAACAAGAATCATTACAAAGGTTGCCACAACGATGACCTCTTTTCAAAACATTTTCAAAACCACACACAAAGCACCATTTCAAACAATTGAAAAGCAAAAGCAAGTGATCTAAACAAGTAACTAAGAGCCCATGGAAAACCATGGATGAAAAGGGTGCTTGCACCTTCCCTTTTCATAATCTACCCCCTGAACCCAAGAAAACATCTCAAAGATCTTTCCTGTGCTTTTTGACCTTTCCTTTGGATAAAATAAAAAGTCGGTGGCGACTCTTGCTAAACCGAAACATTTGCAAACACAAACACAAAACCTCAAGTCAGTTCTCCCACCGCATCACAGAACTGGCGACTCTGTTGGAGAGAAATCTAAAAGTTGGGTTACCTTAGGGTTTAGATCACCTTTACATGCTTACCTTGTTTTCTTTGATTGCTTTACACTTGGTTCTATTGTTTGGGTTTGAAATCCTCTACCCGGATTTAGGAAACATTCATAGGTGTGATCCGTGGATCTGGAACTGACTGTTTAACGCTGGTTCGCGAAATGTCGCGGAAGCAAGAGTCGCCACCGTCTTTTATTTTCTCCAAATGGAAAGGACAAAAGCACAGAAAAATTCCTTAAAGAGATTGCTCTCGGTTCGGGAGGTAGATTATAGAAAGGGAAGGTGTTAGCACCCTTTCTATCCATGGTTATCCATGGGCTCTTAAATACTTGCTCATTGTGTTTTCAAAAATGGTTTGTTTGCTTTTCAACTGTGGGTTTAAAAAGTTTCTTTGAAAATTCCAGTTCGACTCTTGTATCGGTCCTCAAGAGTGTTTGAAAAATTGCTTTCGAAAGCTTTTTGAAAATGTGTCGGTGTGAAAAGTATTTTTGAATTTGTTTTGAAATTAGAGCAAGTATCTAGAGTCGTCTACCTACCCTAAGGAATTCGTCTGTGTAGATGTCCCTTAAAGTAGTGCCATCCCACCATTGAGAGGTAGGTAGCACCACCGTTGGAGGTGTTCGGGTCAATTCGAGGTTCGGGACATGGTGATCACCAGAGCAATGGGAAGACACCTTAGAAGCTACCCTCATGCCAGGTTCCCGGATCATGAGGACTTACTAAGACATCCTCTACTCGACGATCACCTTTCGAGAGGCAAGGCAACAGTGAAGCGTACCCTAGGGGTGGTGTGTGATTTGTGTGTCATCTTCATTTACATTTATCTTGTTCATGTCATGGGTGATCTACGCTTTTGTTTTTAGTTATTTGTCCATTCATTCTTGCATGCATTTATTTAACAGTTAAAAGAGCGAGAAAGGTAAAGTTCTAAACTATTACAAAAGGCGCGGGTCCACATCGCCAAAATTTCCAGAACCCGATTTGACAGAAAATAAAGAAATAATGAAAAGTAAAGTGCGAAAGATTAAAATGTTTACACGGCTTTGGGAGAGATACATAAATATTAAAAGAAAAAGAAATAAATATGCGAATTGAATTAAAATTGAAACGAGGGCGTTGGACCCTTTTTAATTAAATTAAATTAAACGATTATTAAGTTAATAAAATTAAAATGAAAAGAAATTGTTTTTGGTATTTTTGTGTTTTATGATTTTAATGAAAAAGAATTAAATGAAATTAAAAGATTAACCCTAATTCTAATTGTTTTAGTTTATTAAGAAAGTATTAAATTTTAACCTAATATTAACCTAATTATTTATATGCAATTTTAATTATAAAAATAAATAATATTAAATTATTAATAATGGTAAAAAAAAGAATAAAAGTATGAAAAAGATTTGAAACCCTATTCATTAGCCTCGGAGGCGAACCCAAACCCTAATCAACTGATTATTAGCCAAACCCTAAAAAAGATTTATGCCCAAAAATTCATTATTATTAACCTAAAAAATTGAAATTAAAGTTTTTGAAAAGAAAAAGGTTTTAATTAAATTAATAAAAAGAAAATATTTTTACACTAATTATTAAAAGAAAAGGAAAATATTTTTTATGTTTTTTTATTTATTGAAAAAAAAGTTTTAAATTAGAAACAAAAATTAATTAATTGTTTATAAAAAATATTACAAAAAAAAGAATTATTTGAATTAATATATTAGAAGTTAATTAGTTATTAAGATAGAATGAATTTTTAGTTAACCCTAATCTTATCTAAACTAACTAATTTGTTTCTAATTAAATCAAATTATCTTACTAAGTATGTTAATTATAACTAATTAATTGAATTAATAAACAAATAAATAAGAAAACTGAAAAAAAGTGAAAAAACATGACCTTGG
Organism: Vicia faba; assembly: GCA_948472305.1. NCBI lineage: Eukaryota > Viridiplantae > Streptophyta > Magnoliopsida > Fabales > Fabaceae > Vicia > Vicia faba. The sequence goes on from OX451737.1 coordinate 843,982,321, forward strand.
GGCGGTAGGGTTCGAACCCACCCCCTTGAAGTCATCAGCAAGTCGCTCAACCACTCAGCCATGGTGATCCAGGTGTCATGCATGCGGACGAAAGAGACAAAGACACTCCATGCATTCGCTCCGCGCCAAAAAAACAAATTCGAACCAGCCAACAGACGTGTGCCACGCAACTTCGTCTTCAACCTCAGAAAATATAAATTGTGACGGTTTAAACCGTCACGATTACCTGCAATAACAAGAAATAGCGAATAGCACATGGGCATGTATAAATTTTTCGGACTAGGGCCATTAGAATCGTCTCTCTCTCACGATTCCAATGATGTATCTCTCATGGCCTAATTGTTCAAGGTTTGGAAACCCCTAAATCAATTTTCACGAAACCCTAATATGCTCTCATGGTGGATCCTTCGTTTTAGCATGAAACTCCAATCAAATTATGCAGGTAGCTTGCAAACATCATTCTAAACACAAAAACAACAATGAAATATGTTTAAAGCGCATGAATGATGGAAAACGATTTTGGAATTTTTCTCACCAACTTCAATGGTGATTTCGTGTTCTCTTGAGTATGGGACTTAGTGAATGATTGGAAAATGTTCTATGATCCTCAAGGAAGGCGTTTGAAAAGCTCTTGCACCTTGAATTCACCTGTAAAACCAAAATCGAATTTTTAAAAATATGTGAGTTTCTTGAGTTCTTGTATGGCTTGGTTATGCAGCTTTCAGGTAATGGGCACGAGGGTTAGCATCAGTATGTATAGGTGAATGATTTAGGTTAAGAACTTGCTCAAAAATCCATGCATTGATGTGAAAAAATATTTGATTTGCAAACCATAATTTTCCAAATCTTTTTCATGCTTTTTGATGCCAATCACCTCCAATTGCCTTTGATTCTTTCCTAATCTGATTAGCACGAAATCTTGGAGATATTTTATGCACAAAAAGATTCAAAAGGTTAGGTTTAGTATTTTTTACATATTTTAATTAATTAAAGGAATTTCTAACATTTAAAAATTCAAATAAATAAAATAAAAATGATAAAAACTTCCCTTTGGGCCAAATGGTCGTGCACATGCCTTGGGTGATGAATTGTGGAAGAAAAAGAGGCCCATTAGCAATTTTAGGTCATTTGAAGCAATGTTGACTTTTCAAAATATCCAAAAATTTCCCAACTTCCACAAGGCATAACTTGCTCAATTTTTAAGCTTTGCTCATGTTCTTGGACATTTTGGAAAGGTCTTTGAGTCCTATAACCAATGCCTTTGGTCCGATGTCATTTTGATTTACCAATATCAAGTTATGGCCTTTGACTTAAAGTCCTTTTTTGTTGACTTTTGAAAATGACCTATAATGTTGAAATTGATAACTTTTTGTGAGAGCATTTCTTGGACTTGAAGTATGAAGAGGAGTTGTAGGAAATGTCTTTCTCTTCAAAATGAGCTTTGGATGGAATTTTTCTGATAATCCATGTGAAAGTTATGCCCTGGTCAATTTACAGTTGACTTTTTCAACTGTCCAAATATGGAAACTTTTGCATCTTGATGATTTTTGAGCCAAGCTTTGAGAATCATGATCAAGCATTGATCAAATGATGTTTGTGGCTTCAAAATGAGACGTTGACCAAAAATTTGAACTTTTGACTGTCAAATGACCATTTTGCCCCTACAGTTGACTGTAGTGCAATTAGGGTTTTGACTGTGCAATTTTGTGCTATAAGTCTTGAAAATTGATATGAGGATACTTGACCATGTTTATAGGCATGTGGGACTTGATTGGACCCTTGGAAACTTCATTTACTTTGTCAGAACCAAAACCCTAATTTTGACTGTTAGGAGGCCCTTGAACTGTTCAACCCTTGGGGAATTTTGAAGCTTGACTTGGCAATTTCTTGAAGAATATGGGAGGGAAAATTTTGGGGTACAACAATAGGTAAATAGCAATACATTATGGAAACTGTGCGGGGTATACCGACATGGTTGAAGCAATAGCTATATTAGTGCGACATATTTGTGGGTACCGGTAGCCTTTGAGTCAATCAAAGAGAATACGGGGCCGCTGAGTGATGTCATGAAGCACTAATGGACTTTTAGAACCTTTACTTGACCATTTTGGCCTTATTAGGGGTAGTGAGATGACCGGCTTTGGTACAGTCCGAAGTTGGTAGATACTCGATACTACACTCATTGAGGGTTATTTTCTTGGAATATTTCGGTCGCCAGTTAAGTGGCTAAACTGAAACAATGAACACAGAAAATAATCCAGTGATATTGAGCTCCTTAGAACCCGGTTACTATTTATAGGACAGGTTGAGCCAACTAACTTCAAAAGGGTACTTACCTATGAAACCCCATGCGAGCCTGAAACTAGGAACTTGTGTGACTTGCTTGTACATATACTTGTGCATACATCATGAACATCATAAAGAATCATATGCATCCACTAACCATTTCAAGGGTTTGGATATTCATCTTTGTTCCTGTTTTGTAGGTCATGGAATCACTTCGCAGGAAAACTATTCAGGTCAACCTTGTGAGAATCCCTCCTCAACTCAAGGAGCTTACTTCCAAGATTCCAGAGAATTCTCCCTTCAGTGAAAGACATGGTAGACTTCTCAACTTGGTCAACTCCAACATTGAAGAAGACATGGTGAAGATTCTCTTCCAGTTCTTTGACCCCCTGCACCACTGCTTCACATTTCCTGATTACCAAGTAGTGCCTACTTTGGAGGAATTTTCTCAACTCCTGAGGATTCCTATTCTCTATCAACTACCCTACAACGGTACGGAAAGAGAGCCAAAGCCTGAAGATGTTGCTTAAGCCTTACACTTGCAACCATCTGACATCAAAGGTCATTGGGAAACCAGAAGTGGTGTCAAGGGTTTCTTGGCAAAGTTTCTGTTTGAGAAGGCACAAGACTGCTGGAATTCTCTAGATTTGCAAGCTTTTGAAGAGATTGTAGCACTTCTCATCTATGGGTTGGTCTTGTTCCCAAACCCTGATCAGCTTATAGATGTGAATGCTGTCAAAATTTTCATATCTCAGAATCTTGTGCCTACCTTGCTTGGGGATATCCTCCACTCATTTCACACACGAACAATGAGGTAAAGAGGTGTTCTCATGTGATGTACTCCTCTTCTAGCAAGGTGGTTTATTTCTCACCTACCCCAATCAGTCTTGAAGAATGAGCAAGGCTTGAGGTGGTCACAACGGTTGATGACTCTTACACATTCTGATATTCTTTGGTGTTCTCGGTCCAGAGAAAATGTCATCATCATTGATCGTTGTGGGGAATTCCCTAATGTCCCACTACTTGGCATTAGGGGAGGCATTACCTACAACCCCTGCTTAGCTCTGAGACAATTTGGGTATGCCTGAAGGGATGGCCCTCGTGACATGCTGATTCCAGACTTGGTTTTTGACTTCGACAACGACGCTCAAGGACTTCGACAAAGGTTTATCTGAGCTTGGAGGATGCCCAACAAAGTGGACAGTAAGACACTGGGGCACAAGAATTCCATCCCCCTTGAGCCTTACCTCAAGTGGGTACGAACCCGCGCCCAGAGTCTTATGATGCCTTACCCCCTATATTCTGCCTATGATCAGAGAGCCTGTTATGGAAGGAGAGGTTCCATACACCCTCCTACATCCTGACATGCCAACATCATTGGAGGATTTGCAAAAGAGTTTGATACAGCTCAAGGAAGAACGGAACACTTTTGAAGCCAGCTTCTACGCCAGTGAGAAGAAGGTTTTGGAACTTACTCATCGACTCCATGAAGAGCAGACTCTTAATAGCTACATCGCGCCAAAGAGGATGCACAACGTCTTTTTACATTAGAATTTTGTATTATTTTGCCCATGGGGCACTTATGTACTAACAAATTCTATCTTATTAATATGACGTGCGTTCTTTTTTGTTTGCAACAAATTTGAATTTCTAAATCCTTGATTGCATTACATGAATACACATCATTCATCATATGCACAAACAGGTCTTCACACCAGGTTTCCTTATCTCTCTGCTGTTTATTTCAGCAAGATGGATATATAGCAGACGGTCAAAGATCTACAGGCGCATAATTCACAGTTCCAACAGCTACTCATGACCTTGGCAAAGGGTCAGGAGGAGCTCAAAGGTCTACTGGAAAAGAAAAGGAGAAAAAGAAAAAGAAAAGAGTTGGCGTGGCTACTATGGGAAGAGATTTGAGAACCAAGCTAGAAGAGTCCTGGATTTCCCCTCGACATATGATGAAGGGGTTAGCAAAGGAAAGGGAGCTACAGTGCCCTCTGAGTCTGAGGCTGAAGAAGAAGAAGAAGAAGAAGAAGAGGATGAAGATTACTCTGAGCAGCAGTATCCTCCTGCAGACGACAAGTATAAGAATCTGGAAGAGCGTCTGGCAGCCATGGAGGTACAAAGAGTGCATGGGCTGGATTTCGAGGAGCTAGGGTTGGTTGCTGGGATTGTCATTCCCCCTAAATTCAAGGTGCCTACATTTGCTAAATACGATGGTTTGTCTTGTCCGAAGATGCATTTGCGGTCTTACGTCAGAAAGATCCAAGCTCATTCTTCTGATAAGGATTTGTGGGTCCATTTTTTTCAAGATAGTTTGTCGGGTATGCAATTGGATTGGTTCTATCAGCTTGATAGATCTGATGTACACAACTGGGGGGATTTGGCTGCTGCCTTCTACAGACAATATCAATATAATGCGGATTTAGCACCTACTCGTACTCAATTACAGAGTATGGGTATGGTCTCTAATGAAGGCTTTAAGGAGTATGCCCAGAAGTGGCGGGACTTGGCTGGAAGGGTGCAGCCACCATTGTCTGAGAGAGAGCTTGTGGGTATGTTTTTGGGGACCCTGTCAGGTCCATTCTTTAATCACTTGATCGGGAGCTCATCTGCAGGGTTCACCGAGTTAATTCTGACTGGTGAAAGAGCCGAAGCTGGCATTAAGAGCGGTAAAATTCAGAAGGATGCATCTGCTTCCGCTGCTATCAAGAAGACCTTTCCAGCCAAGAAAGAGGTCTCAGTTGTTTACTCCCAGAGAAATCAAGGAAGAGTCAAGCGCCGACCAGCGGTAGGGGCTGTGATGATTCAGAATTCCACAGCTGATCAACCTCGAAACAGTCAACCCAGAACCAACCAAGCAAGGGTGGAAAGGCCTGCACGGCAATTCATCCGAATCAATATGACACCTGCTCAGGTTCTCCCTCATCTGTTGAAGTTAAACCTTACAAACTTGAAAGAGGCGCCGAAGAATCCAAATACCTCTTCTCCCTACTACCATTCAAATGCAAAGTGTTCCTATCATTCGGACAGTGTGGGGCACGACACCAACAATTGTTGGGCCCTCAAAAATAAGATCCAGGATTTAATAGATGCCAAAGAGGTGGAGTTTGATGCCCCCGAAAAGCCTAACGTGATATCCGCTCCAATGCCAAAACATGGTCACAATGTCCATGTTGTTGTAGAAGATATTTATGTTACTGATGTTGATGACTTAATGACTCCATTGCCAATGATCAAGATGAATCTATTGAAGGCCGGGATTTTCCCGGGCTGCGAAAAAGATTGTTACCTTTGTTCGACCTTGCAATCCGACTGTCCGCTATTGAAGTTAGGCATCTAACGCCTAATGGATAATCAAGAAATCCTCTTTAAGAAAACTCATGTTACTCCTGTTACTCCAATCAACGATGTTGCTATAATCACCATTTCCGACAATCTTTCCAAGGTCTCCAAAAGACCTGTTAAGATTACACCCGATCCAAAGTTTGTACCTCTGAAGATAACAATGACGGGGCCTATCCCATACAAGTCCAACAAGAAAATACCGTGGAATTATGGAGGAGAGATCTTCTACCACGGTGTTAAGCAAATTGAATCAGTGAAATAAAGTTCCGATGAAGAGACTCCTGACATAGGAAATATTGCGAGGACAAGTAAGATCACCCGCAGCGGAAGAATCTTCTCTCTGGAGATTGCTCCTCCAAGGGAAATCTTCGGACCCTTAAATTCTCCTAAGATTACTCCTGTGCCAGTCAACACATCTGTACGAACTCCAGTGATTGAAGAAATTATTACTCCCGAAGCTATACCCTTTGCTGTTACTGCTGATAAAGGTAAGGGGATCCAAGAAGCGCCCGTCAGGACGAGGGCTCAGCCTTTGGTCATCCCCGAGACCACTCAAAAGGAAATGGAGGAGATTTTAAAAATAATTAAGAAAAGCGACTATGATGTCGTAGAACAATTGGGGTAAACCCCTTCAAAAATATCTATGATGGCCTTATTGCTCTGTTCCGAAGCTCATGCCAAATCCTTGATCAAATTCCTGAAGACGGCCCATGTGCCTCAGGAAACCTCCGCAAATCAGTTCCAGGAGTGTGTATCCAGCCTAACCGCCGACAATGGTCTTGGCTTCTCCGATGCCTGTAACACCCTCTAAAAACCCCGAATAAAATTTTCGCAATTATAAAAATCATAATCTCAGAGTACATGTATAATCGAGGATGCTACAATTCTCTTTTAATAAAACAAATTCCTGTCATGCATAATCTTAGTAGTAACTCATACATGTTTACACAGCGGAATAATTTATTTAATAAAACCAAAGTTATAATATTTTCAATCATCAGGGATTAACACCTGGAAAATATAAACATCATATTATAACAAAACATAAGGAAATTAAACGAGTCTGATTAAAACAGCTCGACAAACAAACATTCCCGGAGTTACAACTATCAGAGCATGACCCGGACAATACTAAAACGAAAGTAAACTAGAACGACAAGCCTTCGCCAAGCACCTCAACGAAGCTCCTCAATCTGAAATATTCAACAGTAAGGGTGAGCATCTCAATTATACATTTGATTATACGTTCATAACAATCAATTCAGGAAATCATAAGCATCACCCAATAATTATCATATTTCATAGTTTACAAAAATCTTTACAATTCATATACCCATAATATATTGCTTTTCATATTTGCAATTAACATCAAACATCGTCAACCATTTAGCAACCATACGTGCATACGGACAATCACATACAACATTGGAAAGATCATCCATTCATGTTATATTCAAGGTAATGCAACACACCCATGCATGTGGTACCACTTTACCGCCCCATTAAATCTCGGGTCACGGATAACTCACCGTTCCATTATATCGCGGACACGGCTACCACCTCAACGTTCCATTAAATCGCGGACACGTATATTGGCCACCATGTTAATTCCACACAATGGGAATTAACAAATGCAACATGATATGTAAGTATGTAACACTCAGCATACTATGAACATCAATCAACATATCATGCACATCAACAACATCAATCATAACAGGATATGGATAGCATGTAATCACTCAGCATACTATTTAAACATCAATCATATCAAGTCATATCATAAATTCATGCTCGATAACATTATCCAAAAGCATGGCAATAAAATCCAAAATCAAGCACTGAAAACAAGGTTCAGAAAAATCAACACAGTAGCCTCAACACGGGTGCCCGTGTTGTGCAACACGGCCCGTGTTGGGCAACACAGAAGAGCAACACGGGTGCCCGTGTTGTGCAACACGGCCCGTGTTGTAACATATCCAGAAAACACATTTTTTTCTCATTACAGGGGGATCAACACGGGTGCCCGTGTCGTGCAACACGGCCCGTGTTGTGCAACCAGAAGCACACTATCTCACCAACACAGAAGAGCAACACGGGTGCCCGTGTTGTACAACACGGCCCGTGTTGCTGAGCGCGTACAGGATTTTCCTGAACCTGCAGCAGCTCAGAACAGCAGCCAAACGCGGGAAAATGTCGGCTAAACGCATATTTCGGTACCTAACGACATCGATATTTCACAACTCAAAACAACACATCCATTTCATAATTACTAACAATTATTACAGTAACCTTAACAGTGATTACTCGTCCTTTTTAGGGAAGTTCTGACAACATTAAGGTTATCCCTAAACCTCTAAGGTAAATTCACGATCATGCCGTTATACTCCCAATCCACCATTTGGAACCTGAAATTCCTAATCGATTCATAAAAATTGGGAACCTAACCCTTTTCTAACAAGGTTCAATCCTAAGGGTATCGATTCCTACTAACATCTAACAATTGGGGTTTTTCCCTACGATTACCCAAATCAACCGTACATAAACCCATAAACAAAGGTAAATCGAGTAATAGCCCCCCTTACCTTATCAATTAGCAGCTTTGAACTTTTTGAGCGATGTTCTTCGTTCTTCGTCCTTCGTTCTTCGTTCTTCGTACCTTCAGAGCTCTATTTCCCCAAATTCCCAACTTCTGTTTATCGTGAAAAATGAGAAAAGTAACTTGAGTTCCAAAACATAACTTTACTTCTTTTTCACCCCCACTCTTTACTAACAACATCTAAGCCCAATAACTTAAAAACTCAGCATTTCTTATTTCTTTTATTTTCCTCCATATTTCAAAATAAATAATCCCTTTTTATTTTATTAATTCTAATAAAATAATTTCCCAAATTTAAATAAATCAAAAATTGAAACTGGGGTGTTACAACTCTCCCCCACTAAAAGAGTTTTCATCCTCGAAAACATACCTTAGGCGAACAGTTCCGGATAAGCCTCTTTCATCTGGCTCTCCAGCTCCCAAGTGATATTTCCATCTGCTGGACCTCCCCAAGCAACCTTCACTAATGCTATCTCTTTACCTCTTAACTGTTTCACTTCCCGATCTTCTATCTTCATAGGCAATGTTTCTACTGTCAGGTTATCTCTCACCTGTACATCATCTATTTGGATTACATGAGATGGGTCTGGAATGTATCTCCTCAGCTGAGAAACATGAAAAACATCGTGCAAATTCGCAAGTCTCGGAGGTAAAGCAATACGATAAGCAGCTTCTCCAACTCTTTCCGTAATCTGAAACGGACCAATAAAACGCGGAGTCAACTTCTTAGATTTCAACGCTCGACCAATACCCGTCATCGGAGTAACTCTCATAAACACATGATCTCCAGCACTGAATTCTAAATTCTTTCTCCTCTTATCATGATAACTTTTCTGACGACTCTGAGAAGCTCTCATCTTCTCTTGAATCAATTTGATCTTTTCAGTAGTCTGCTGAACAATTTCTGGCCCAATTACTGAACTCTCTCCAGATTCATACCAACACAAAGGCGTTCTACACCGTCTGCCATACAATGCCTCAAACGGAGCCATACCAATACTCGAATGGTAACTATTGTTATAAGTAAATTCAATCAATGGCAAATAGATATCCCAAGCTCCACCCTGCTCTAAAACACAAGCACGCAATAAATCTTCTAATGATTGAATCGTCCTCTCCGTCTGTCCATCAGTCTGAGGATGGTAAGCTGAACTCAACCTCAATTTAGTACCCAAAGCCTTCTGCAATCCTTCCCAAAATTTCGAAGTGAATCTCGGATCTCTATCCGACACAATACTAGAAGGAACTCCATGCAAACTCACTATTTTCTCAATATATAACTGTGCCAATCTCTCCATTGAGTAATCCATTCGCACCGGTATAAAATGAGCAGACTTAGTCAACCTATCCACAACGACCCATATCGCTTCACAATTCATAGGAGTCCTCGGCAACCCAGATACAAAGTCCATAGAAATACTATCCCACTTCCATTCTGGAATAAACATTGGTTGCATAAATCCAGACGGCTTTTGATGCTCAATCTTCGATTTCTGACAGATTAAACATGCATACACAAATTCAGCTATTTCCTTTTTCATTCCCGGCCACCAAAACAATTTCTTCAAATCATGATACATTTTCGTGGCGCCCGGATGAATACTCATCCCACTGCGATGTCCTTCCTCTAATATAATCTTCTTGATTTCCGCGACATTAGGAACACAAACTCTATCGCCAAATCTCATAACATCATTCTCATCAATTCTAAACTCACCACCTTGACCTTGGTTGATCAATGTCAATTTATCAACTAAATTAACATCAGATTTCTGCTCGATCCTGATCTCTTCTAGAATACCACTAGTAAGTCTCAACATACCCAAACGAACACACTTCGGAGTACTTTCACAAACTAAACTCAAATCTCGGAATTGTTCAATTAAATCCAATTCGCGAACCATCATCATAGACATATGCAAGGATTTCCTGCTCAAAGCATCTGCAACCACATTTGCCTTACCAGGATGGTAATTCAAACCAAAATCATAATCTTTGAGAAATTCCAACCACCTTCTTTGCCTCATATTGAGCTCTTTCTGATCGAAAAGATATTTCAAACTCTTATGATCACTATACACTTCAAATCTCGAACCGTACAGATAATGTCTCCACAATTTCAAGACAAACACAACTGCTGCCAATTCTAAGTCATGAGTAGGATAGTTCCTTTCATGAACCTTCAACTGTCTCGAAGCATACGCAACTACCTGTTGATTCTGCATTAAAACACCACCTAAACCCAACAGAGATGCATCACAATAGACCACAAAAGATTCCACCGGATTCGGCAAAATCAGAATAGGAGCACTAGTCAATCTCCGCTTCAATTCTTGGAAACCTTTCTCACAATCAGAATCCCAAATAAACGCTTGTCCTTTACGAGTCAATTTCGTCAACGGCAATGCTAACTTTGAGAATCCTTCAATAAACTTTCTGTAATAACCTGCAAGACCAAGAAAACTTCTGATTTCAGAAACAGTCTTCGGCGCTTCCCACTGAGATACTGCTTCTACTTTTGTAGGATCCACTGCAATACCATTCTTAGAAATCACATGTCCAAGAAAACTAACTTCATTCAACCAGAACTCACATTTGGACAACTTTGCATACAACTTCCTATCTTTCAACAACTCTAACACAATTCTGAGATGTTCCGCATGCTCTTTGTCGTTCTTGGAATAAATCAGAATGTCATCAATAAAAACCACAACAAATTTATCCAGATACGGATGAAAAATCCTATTCATATATTCCATGAAAACACCAGGTGCATTAGTAACTCCGAACGGCATAACAGAATATTCATAATGCCCATACCTCGTTCGAAAAGCAGTCTTTTGAATGTCTTCCGCTTTCACACGAATCTGATGATATCCAGATCTCAAGTCAATCTTACTGAATACACTGGCTCCAATTAGCTGATCCATTAAATCATCAATCCTCGGTAACGGATACCGATTCTTAATGGTTACCTTGTTCAATTGCCTGTAATCAACACACAGTCTCATAGAACCTTCTTTCTTCTTAACCAACAATACCGGAGCACCCCAAGGCGAAACACTTGGACGAATAAACTTCTTCTCCAGTAAATCTTCCAACTGACTCTTCAATTCAGCCAACTCAGATGCAGACATACGATATGGCGCCATCGACACCGGTCTCGTACCAGGAATCAAATCTATTGAAAATTCCACTTCTCTCTCAGGAGGTAACTCACCAACATCATCAGGAAAGACTTCTGGAAAATCACACACCACTGGAAATTCGCCACTCCTGACCTTTCCTGTTGCATCTAACGAAGCAAGTAACATAAACACATTAGCACCATCCTCCATTGCTTCTTGTACCTGCCTAGCAGTCATAGTCAAGTTCTCGACACCAACTGCTTCTGGAAAAATCACCGTCTTAGCAAAGCAGTTCAGATGAACCCGGTTGAATTCCAACCAGTTCATCCCAAGGATAATATCAATTTGTTCAAGCGGTAGGCATACTAAATCCATACCGAACCCTCTACCAAAAATCTCAATAGGACAATTCCTACATACAAGTGAAGTTGTCACTGAACCCGATGCAGGAGTATCAACAACCATGCTACCTCGCATACCAGATATGTCCAGTTTCAACCTCTCAGCACAATCCAAAGAAATGAAAGAATGAGTTGCACCAGTATCAATAATTGCAACTAAAGGTGTGCCATGAATAAAACACGTACCTTTAATCAATCGATCCTCTGGAGTAGTCTCAGATCCAGACAAAGCGAACACTTTTCCACCTGACTGATCCTTCCTAGGCTTAGGACACTGCGGACGAATGTGACCTTCTTCGCCACAATTGTAACAAGTAACAGACTTCCCCTTGCAATCAATAGACAAATGACCAGCCTTTCCACATTTATAGCACTTCTTCTCATCACTCTTGCAATCTCGAATGTGATGACCAGACTCACCACACCTGTAGCATCTGATAGGAGCCTTAGAATCTCCCCCACTAGGCCTTTTCCAACCGCCTGATCTCTGGTTATCTCTACCATATGGCTTGCCACGGTCCATATGTTGCTTTCCTCTTTTGTCAACAGCCCCACGAGAGTGAGACGACCTATTCTTGGTAATATCTTCTTCCAAGATTCTGCTACAATCCACCAGATCAGAAAATCTACGAATACGCTGGTACCTGATTCCCTGCTTAATCTCATCTCGGAGACCATTCTCAAATTTGATACATTTAGAGAATTCTCCAGCCTCATCATTGTTGTAGTGTGCATAATACTTTGCCAGCTCAGTGAACTTAGTAGCATATTCACTAACAGTCAGATTGCCCTGCTTAAGCTCCAAAAATTCAATTTCCTTTCTTCCCCGAACATCTTCAGGAAAGTACCTCCTCAGAAAAGCTCTTCTGAAGTTAGCCCAAGTCAGTGCCTCTCCATCCTGAACCAATTCAGTCCTTGTGGCAACCCACCAGTCGTCGGCCTCTTCTGCCAACATATGCGTACCATATCTGACTTTCAGATCTTCAGCACAATCAATCACACGGAAAATCCTTTCGATTTCCTTCAGCCACTTCTGAGCACCTTCAGGGTCATGTGTACCTTTGAACAACGGAGGATTGTCCCTTTGGAAATTTCCCAATTGCCTATCAGCACCAATCACGCCTCCAGTTGGGTTTCCAGCGAGTACACCAGCTAACATCCCCAAAGCCTCAGCTAGTGCAGCATCATTTCGTCTGTTACCTCCTCCAGCCATATTCCTGAGAATCAAAACATACTCTTCATTAGAATACAGTATCGACAGTGTTACCTTACACTAATCGCATACAAAAGGAATGACTGACTCAAGAATCTGGTCGCAACGACCGACTATGCTCTGATACCACTATTGTAACACCCTCTAAAAACCCCGAATAAAATTTTCGCAATTATAAAAATCATAATCTCAGAGTACATGTATAATCGAGGATGCTACAATTCTCTTTTAATAAAACAAATTCCTGTCATGCATAATCTTAGTAGTAACTCATACATGTTTACACAGCGGAATAATTTATTTAATAAAACCAAAGTTATAATATTTTCAATCATCAGGGATTAACACCTGGAAAATATAAACATCATATTATAACAAAACATAAGGAAATTAAACGAGTCTGATTAAAACAGCTCGACAAACAAACGTTCCCGGAGTTACAACTATCAGAGCATGACCCGGACAATACTAAAACGAAAGTAAACTAGAACGACAAGCCTTCGCTAAGCACCTGAACGAAGCTCCTCAATCTGAAATATTCAACAGTAAGGGTGAGCATCTCAATTATACATTTGATTATACGTTCATAACAATCAATTCAGGAAATCATAAGCATCACCCAATAATTATCATATTTCATAGTTTACAAAAATCTTTACAATTCATATACCCATAATATATTGCTTTTCATATTTGCAATTAACATCAAACATCGTCAACCATTTAGCAACCATACGTGCATACGGACAATCACATACAACATTGGAAAGATCATCCATTCATGTTATATTCAAGGTAATGCAACACACCCATGCATGTGGTACCACTTTACCGCCCCATTAAATCTCGGGTCACGGATAACTCACCGTTCCATTATATCGCGGACACGGCTACCACCTCAACGTTCCATTAAATCGCGGACACGTATATTGGCCACCATGTTAATTCCACACAATGGGAATTAACAAATGCAACATGATATGTAAGTATGTAACACTCAGCATACTATGAACATCAATCAACATATCATGCACATCAACAACATCAATCATAACAGGATATGGATAGCATGTAATCACTCAGCATACTATTTAAACATCAATCATATCAAGTCATATCATAAATTCATGCTCGATAACATTATCCAAAAGCATGGCAATAAAATCCAAAATCAAGCACTGAAAACAAGGTTCAGAAAAATCAACACAGTAGCCTCAACACGGGTGCCCGTGTTGTGCAACACGGCCCGTGTTGGGCAACACAGAAGAGCAACACGGGTGCCCGTGTTGTGCAACACGGCCCGTGTTGTAACATATCCAGAAAACACATTTTTTTCTCATTACAGGGGGATCAACACGGGTGCCCGTGTCGTGCAACACGGCCCGTGTTGTGCAACCAGAAGCACACTATCTCACCAACACAGAAGAGCAACACGGGTGCCCGTGTTGTGCAACACGGCCCGTGTTGCTGAGCGCGTACAGGATTTTCCTGAACCTGCAGCAGCTCAGAACAGCAGCCAAACGCGGGAAAATGTCGGCTAAACGCATATTTCGGTACCTAACGACATCGATATTTCACAACTCAAAACAACACATCCATTTCATAATTACTAACAATTATTACAGTAACCTTAACAGTGATTACTCGTCCTTTTTAGGGAAGTTCTGACAACATTAAGGTTATCCCTAAACCTCTAAGGTAAATTCACGATCATGCCGTTATACTCCCAATCCACCATTTGGAACCTGAAATTCCTAATCGATTCATAAAAATTGGGAACCTAACCCTTTTCTAACAAGGTTCAATCCTAAGGGTATCGATTCCTACTAACATCTAACAATTGGGGTTTTTCCCTACGATTACCCAAATCAACCGTACATAAACCCATAAACAAAGGTAAATCGAGTAATAGCCCCCCTTACCTTATCAATTAGCAGCTTTGAACTTTTTGAGCGATGTTCTTCGTTCTTCGTCCTTCGTTCTTCGTTCTTCGTACCTTCAGAGCTCTATTTCCCCAAATTCCCAACTTCTGTTTATCGTGAAAAATGAGAAAAGTAACTTGAGTTCCAAAACATAACTTTACTTCTTTTTCACCCCCACTCTTTACTAACAACATCTAAGCCCAATAACTTAAAAACTCAGCATTTCTTATTTCTTTTATTTTCCTCCATATTTCAAAATAAATAATCCCTTTTTATTTTATTAATTCTAATAAAATAATTTCCCAAATTTAAATAAATCAAAAATTGAAACTGGGGTGTTACAATGCCGATCTAACATCTAAGGGGAGAAAACATAATGATGCGCTGCATGTCTCGGTGGAGTGCAGAGGGACTACTCTTGCTCACATTCTGATTGATACCGGGTCGTCTTTAAATGTCCTACCAAAGAAAGCATTGGACAGACTAGATTGTGAAGGTCTAATTTTGAAGCCCAGCAACATCATCGTAAGAGCCTTTGACGATTCTAAGCGGATGGTCCACGGGGAGGTGGACATCTCAATTAAAGTGGGTACGGAAAATTTCAACTCCACATTTTATGTCATGGACATCCGTCCATCCTACTCTTTCTTGTTAGGAAGGCTCTAGATTCATCATGCTGGAGCTGTCACATCTACGTTGCATCAAAAGCTTAAGTACCCTGTCCAGGGGGAAATTGTGACAGTCCATGGCGAGGAGGAGTATATGATAAGCCATCTGAATTCATTCCGCTATGTTGAATTAGATGGTGAATTCATCGAGACCCCCTTTCAGCACTTTGAAGAGGTTTCCCCTGAAGTTGCGGTAGCCAAGACAATGACTTATGTGCTCATCATTACCAAACCTGTGTCTCAGATGTCATCCCTTAAAGATGCGAAGGCTGCGATCGAGGAAGGAGGAAGCACAGTATGGGGTCAACTGCCAGATTTTCCTTACAAGACAGATAAGTTCGGCTTGGGTTTAACTGCTTCTAGTCAGAAGGTTGTGCATCGCTCCCGGGCTGGAGGACCACCATTAAAGATCACTCATCATGGAGTTCATGCCTTAGAGGATGATGAAGAAGAGAGCAATTTCGAAGACTGGATCTTTCCAACTGTTGAAGAAGGACTGAACAACTGGGAGGAGAAATACTTCGTTCCCATTACTTTCATCAATCAGTAATTTATCTTTTGAACATTTTCTGTTGGTCTGTAATAATTTTTTAACAATTCGTACACTTTTTGCCTTATGCCTTACCCGGGGCATATAGGTCCATTTGTAAGGGCTTGATTTTTCATCTTCATATGCCATTTTTAATGAATCATGGACGTTTTCATATATAAACTTTTGTGTTCATTGTCTTTCTTTTTACATTTTATTTGTTTAAAGGTGGTTATCCCTTACACACACCCACACTCAAAAAATGCAGGTACCCATCCACTCCGGATTCCATGGGTAACAATTCTATTTTGGCCTTCAGTGACTTTGAAGATCTGGTCAATCATGCCAAATACGAAGGTGATGAAGACTGTGAAGTGCCTGGAGAGTTGGCTAGACTTTTGCAACAGGAAGAAAGGGCTATTCTACCTCACGAAGAGTTGTTAGAGACTATCAACTTAGGAACAGAGGAAGACAGAAAAGAAGTTAAACTGGGTGCCAACCTAGAGCCAAATGTCAAGGAACGTTTAGTTCAGCTGTTGAATGAATATGTTGAGATCTTTGCCTGGTCCTATGAAGACATGCCAGGACTTGATACAGATATTGTGGTTCACCGTCTCCCTACGAGAGAAGACTATCCACCAATCAAACAGAAAGTCTACCGAATGAGGCCCGACATGTCCGAAAAGATCAAAGCTGAAGTGATGAAGCAGTTCAATGTTGGCTTTCTTGCTGTTACTTCCTATCCACAATGGGTTGCTAACATTGTGCTCGTGCCTAAAAAGGACGACAAAGTCAGAATGTGCGTGGATTAGAGAGACTTAAACAGGACTAGCCCTAAAGATGACTTTCCACTACCGCACATTGACATCTTGGTCGACAATACGGCTCAGCATAAGGTATTCTCTTTCATGGATGGATTTTCAGGATACAACCAGATCAAAATGGCCCCTGAAGACATGGAGAAGACTACTTTTGTTACGCAGTGGGGTACCTTCTGCTATAAAGTGATGCCATTTGGACTGAAGAATGTTGGGGCAACCTATTAGCGCGCCATGGTAGCCTTGTTTCATGACATGATACATCATGAGATTGAAGTCTACGTAGACGATATGATAGCCCGTTCACAGACAGAAGAAGAACACCTCGACCATCTGCAAAAGCTGTTTGTCAGATTGAAAGAGTACAAGCTCAGACTGAACCCTAACAAGTGCACTTTCGGAGTCAGGTCCAGTAAACTTTTGGGATTCATCGTCAGTAACAAAGGCATCGAGGTTGATCCTTCCAAAGTTAAAGCTATACAAGAAATGCCTGCCCATCGCACTGAGAAGGAGGTCAGAGGTTTCTTGGGACGCCTAAACTACATTGCAAGGTTCATTTCTCACCTAACATCTACCTGTGAACCAATCTTTAAGTTGTTGAAGAAAGATCAAGTGGTTAAATGGAATGATGACTATCAAGTTGCTTTCGATAAAATCAAGGAGTATTTGCTGGAACCTCCTATCTTGATGCCACCCGTCGAAGGAAGGCCGTTAATCATGTATCTGACTGTCCTAGAGAATTCAATGGGGTGCGTACTGGGCCAACATGACGAGTCTGGCCGAAAAGAGCGCGCCATTTATTACCTTAGCAAAAAGTTTACCGACTGTGAGACTCGCTACTCATTTCTCGAGAAAACTTGTTGCGCTTTGGTATGGGCTGCTCGCTAGCTGAGGCAGTATATGTTAACACATACCACTTTATTGATCTCTAAGATGGATCCGATCAAGTACATCTTCGAGAAGCCTGCTTTATCCGGAAGAACCGCTAGATGGCAGATGATCCTCACCGAATATGATATACAGTACATAACCCAAAAAGCCATAAATGGGAGTGTGCTAGCCGATCATATGGCCCATCAAGCTGTCGAAGATTACCAATCCATGAGGTTCGACTTTCCCGACGAGGATATCATGACTTTGAGCAACATTGAAGAAAACAGACCGTATAACGGACCTGAACAAGGATCCCGATGGACTCTGTACTTTGATGGTGCCTCCAACGCACTTGGAAACGGTATCAACGCGGTACTTATTGTTAGAACAAAGTTTGAATCTACTACCCTAAGTTTAAGTTTTGATGATAACAAAATGCAAAGATATATAAATTGTATGATTCATGTAAGACATATATGCTACCTAAAAAATTACATTCTGTTTTACAGAAACTCTGATGGACATCAGCAAGAGAATATCATCATCAGCACCAGAAGATGAAATATCAACATCAGCATCAGAGGATGTTATATCAGATGCCAGAATCAAAAGATCAACATGTGCTTACGCTGAAGCGTGATGAACAGATATGCGCGTAATAATCTGAACTCTGATCAAGACAACAACTCATCAGCACCTAGCAGCGTCAGAATAAGCCAAAGCCAGAACACGCTTAAGTGGCAACGGTACTGTGCATTCAAGATACTTTATTATCAACGGAATTATTCCAGACAAAGATCTTCTCAATTTGGAAAGAATGTTATTGGCATTGAAACGGAATTAACTGACTCCAACGTACCATTTTCCAATGCTATATAAACAAGTCAGTGAAGATTGAATTGGCTAATGCTCTACAACTCTCTACACGCCTAAAGCTATTCATCATCTTCCTCACTCTCAGTTTGCTAAAGCTCTCATATTCTTTACTCAATTATTTTAGCACTCTAGTTCTCATAAGCTTAACGTGTGTAGTATCACAGTTATGATAAACAGTTTTTGTAGAAAACATTCAACACACTTAGATTTCATTTATCTGTAAGAAAGTATTTCCTTGAGAAACCGGTTTGTGGTTTGACTCAATAAGGCTTTAGCAGTTGTTAAAGCAGTTGTAATATTCAGTTGAATATAGTGGATTAAGACCTCGTTGGAGAGAGGCGAAATCACCTCGACGGGTGGACTGGAGTAGTTTGAGATCAAACGAACCAGGATAAAAATACTGTGTTGACTGCAATTGATTTCAAGTTTTTACAATTCAACCCCCCTTCTTGTATTTTTCACTTCTTCAATTGGCATCAGAGCGCCTGGTTCTGAGCTAAAACACTTAAACGTGTCAGTACAAGATCCAGCATCAGAAAAACACAATGGCAGGAACATATCAACACACCAGCAATGACAACAATGAAGACAGAGACAGATTCAGCGGCAAACCTCCAGTCTTTGATGGAGAAAATTTTGATTACTGGAAAGACAGAATTGAAAGCTTCTTTCTGGCACATGATGCTGATCTGTGGGACATGGTGACAGATGGATACACGCACCCAGTAAATGCAAGCGGTCAGAAGATTGACAGGAAAGCAATGTCTGACCAACAAAAGCGTGACTTCAAAAATCACCACAAGGCCAGAACCATTCTTCTCAGCGCCATCTCTTACGCTGAATATGAAAAGATCTCTAACAGAGACACAGCAAAGAACATGTTTGACTCACTCAGAATGACGCATGAAGGCAACATTCAGGTCAAAGAAACTAAAGCTCTTGCGCTCATTCAGAAGTATGAGGCATTCAAAATGGAAGAAAGTGAATCCATTGAAACAATGTTCTCAAGATTCCAAATTCTGGTGGCTGGTCTCAAGGTTCTGGACAAAGGATACTCTACTACTGATCATGTCAAGAAGATCATCAGAAGCTTGCCAAAACAGTGGAGGCCAATGGTTACAGCGCTGAAGCTAGCTAAAGATCTCAACAAAATTTCTCTGGAGGAACTTATCAGCTCCCTCAGAAGTCACGAGATAGAGTTGGAAGCTGATAAACCTCAGAAGCAAGGTAAGCCTTTAGCATTAAAATCTAACAAAAAATCTGAGTCTAAAGTCTTGCAGGCAGTTGAAGAAACATCTGATGGATCCTCATCAAAAGAAGACGAACTTTCCCTCCTCTCCAGAAGAGTGAACCAACTATGGAAGCAGAGGCAAAGGAAGTTCAGGAATCCCAGAAGATCTGATCAGAATGAGTCCTCTTCCAGATACAGAAGGTCAGATTCTTCCTCTGGATACAGAAGATCTGAAGGCTCCTCAGGAAGCAGAAAGCCAAACACCAAGGACATCATCTGCTATGAATGCAATGAGCAAGGACACTACAAGAGTGACTGCCCAAAGCTTCAGAGGGAAAAGCCCAAAAAGAAGTTTGGAAGAGAAAAGAAGAAAAGTATCATGGCTACATGGGATGACTCTGACTCGTCTGAAGCTGACTCAGAATCAGATGATGAGAGAGCAAACATAGCTCTCATGGCCAACATTTCAGAAGACAGTGAAGCTTCTGAATCAGACTCAGAATCAGACACTGAAGAGGTATTTCCTAACTTTGCAATTAATTTTACTAAGGGTGAACTTGCTGAAAGCCTTAACGAAATTCTGGAAAGGTACCAGCAGATTAGAGTTAAATTAAGAAACCTGAAAAGGAATCTTGAATCTGACTCTGATAAGACTGAGAGTCTTAAATTGGAAAATTCTGAGCTGAAAAATAAAATTTCAAAGTTGGAAAATGTTTTACAAAACTCTCAGAAGGAAACAATTTCTGAAACTCCCAACAGCGCTGATGAGATCATCAAGGAGTATGATCATAGTTTTCAGAAGTTCCTTGCTAAAAGCATAGATAGAAGCAAAACGGCTTCAATGATCTATGGAGTTAGCAGAAACGGCAGAAAGGGAATAGGATACCAAGGTAAGGTACCTACACCAAAGAATGCCATGGATTTAACTATTAAACACACTCCTCTGAACTCACATTTTATGTATGGTCACACACATGATATTAAATATACTAGCAGTAAGTATTCTGTGAAACCAAAATTCAACCAGAGTTTTGGTAAATCTAACAAATCAGGACCCAAGAAAATCTGGGTACCTAAGGATAAAATAATACATGTTGCAGATATCTTTAGCAGCAAATCAGAAACACCAGTCATGGTACCTGGACTCTGGCTGCTCACGACACATGACGGGAAGAAGGCATATGTTCCAAAGCCTGGAACTTAAGCCTGGAGGCCACGTAGGCTTTGGAGGCAATCAGAGGGGAAAGATCATTGGCTCTGGAACTGTAGAAGTGTATTATGTTAGGATACTCTGAACGCTCAAGAGGGTACAGAGTATACAATACAGAAACCCGGATTGTGGAAGAATCAATCAGTGTTCGTTTTGATGATAAGCTTGACTCTGAAAAGTCAAAGCAGAATGAAGTTTTTGCAGCTATGGAAGTTGAACTTACAGGTTCTGAAGACAAGTCATCAGAAGCTCTCAACAAAGACACTCCTTCAACATCTGAAAGGAGCACTGCAAGCAATCCAGCAACAGCTACTGATCAACCTCAGAAAAGATTACCCAGAAGCAGTTTGGATCACCCAGAAGAAACTATCTTAGGAAGAAAGGAAGATCCAATCAGAACAAGAGCCAGTTTCAGAAACTCTGAAGAATCCCTCATGGGACTTGTGTCTCTGATTGAACCTTCTTCTATTGATGAAGCACTTCTGGACAATGATTGG
This sequence comes from Vicia faba, assembly GCA_948472305.1. Taxonomy (NCBI): domain Eukaryota; kingdom Viridiplantae; phylum Streptophyta; class Magnoliopsida; order Fabales; family Fabaceae; genus Vicia; species Vicia faba. The sequence continues at coordinate 844,003,923 of OX451737.1, forward strand.
ATTCTAGCAATGCAAGAAGAGCTGAATCAATTCACCAGAAATGACGTATGGGATCTTGTTCCCAGACCAAAAGGATTCAACGTCATTGGAACAAGATGGGTGTTCAGAAATAAGTTGAACGAACAAGGTGAAGTTATCAGAAACAAAGCACGACTGGTAGCACAAGGTTATAGTCAGCAAGAGGGAATAGACTATACATAAACCTTTGCTCCAGTCGCCAGGTTAGAATCTATCAGACTTTTAATTTCGTTTGCTGTTAATAAAGGCATCACTCTGTATCAGATGGATGTCAAGAGTGCATTCTTAAATGGCTATATAGAAGAAGAGGTTTATGTGCACCAACCCCCTGGTTTTGAAAGTACAAAAAATCCAGAATATGTTTTCAAACTAAAGAAGTCACTATATGGTCTGAAACAAGCTCCCAGAGCTTGGTATGAAAGACTAGGTAACTTTCTGTTAGAAAAAGAATTCACCAGAGGGAAGGTGGACACTACCTTATTCTGTAAGTCAGTTAAGAATGATATCTTAGTTTGCCAAATTTATGTTGATGATATTATTTTTGGATCTACTAATCCTTCTCTTGGAAGAAAATTTGCTAAGTGTATGCAGGCAGACTTTGAGATGAGCCTCATGGGAGAACTGAAATTCTTTCTGGGAATTCAGATCAATCAAAATTCTGAGGGAACTTACATTCATCAGAGCAAATATGTCAGAGAACTTCTGAATAAATTTGACCTCTCAGAATGTAAGTCATCAAAGATTCCAATGCATCCCACGTGCATTCTGGAAAGAGAAGAGGTAAGCAAAAAGGTAGAACAGAAGGTCTACAGAGGTATGATTGATTCTCTCCTTTATCTGACGGCTTCAAGGCCTGATATCTTATTCAGCGTATGTATTTGTGCTAGATTCCAATCAGATCCTAGAGAATCTCACTTAACAGTTGTTAAGCGAATTTTCAAGTATCTGAAATGTACTACTAATCTGGGTTTATTTTATAGAAAATCTAGTGATTACAGCTTAGTAGGCTACTGCTATGCTGACTTTGCTGGAGACAGAGTAGAGCGTAAAAGTACTTCTGGAAGCTGCCAGTTTCTGGGAGAAAATATGATCTCTTGGTCCAGCAAAAGGCAATCCATAATTGCGCTATCAACAGCAGAAGCTGAGTACATAGCAGCAGCTGGATGCAGCACACAAATGCTCTGGATGAAAATTCAGCTTGAAGACTTCCAGATTTTTGAGAGTAACATCCCTATACTCTGTGACAATACCTCTGCCATTTGCTTAAGTAAAAATCCTATTTTGCATTCTAGAGCTAAGCATATAGAAATAAAACACCATTTCATTAGGGACTATATTCAGAAAGGAATTTTGAACTTAAAATTTATTGATACAGGCCATCAATGGGTTGATATCTTCACTAAACCTCTTTCTGAAGATAGGTTCAACTTCATTCTGAAACATCTCAGCATGAAGCTCTGCCCAGAGTGAAAATGTTTTAATTTTATATATTAACCTTCAGAATGTGTTTTCTTTTTACTGTGAACTTCTGATCAATCTTCTTTCAGAAAGATAGACATGCAGATTGTATCAGATTCTATTCTTAAAGATCTGAGCGTTTCAGCTCAAGGATAGACGTGCTGCTCACTAAATCAAACAAGTGTCATCCAATCATCAGCAAATCTCTGAAGCAGAACACGCGTGCACGCTTCTGAGAAGGCAAAACGCTGATTGGATACATTGAGACACATGTCTGGTAACCGTTTCAAATATCTTTCTCAAATCCCCCAAAATCAGCAAGCATTAAATGCGTGTAATCATGAGTTAAACTGTAATCATGAATTTATTCTCTTTCTTAAAACCGTTTACGTTTTTAAAACACATTTTGAAATCTATTTAAGCACATTAACATCATTCATTAAATTTTTAACATTTCTTACAATCATCCAAAATATTTTCTGCATTCTTCTTGTGTGTTCATCCTTTTTCAAAAGAAACCCTTTCTCAAACTTTTTCTCAGAAAACCCAGTGTGAACATGGCAACTTCTAGCACTGTTTCTGCAAGTTCTCAGAAGGAGGCTTCATCTGAACAATACCAAATTCCCTTCAGAACTCTACTTACACCAGTGAAGAACTTGGAAGTTCTGTCTGAACTGATTGTTGATTTCACCAGTCTGAAAGAAAATGGATTCGATTTGACAGAAGAAATTAGGGCACAAGGATGGGAGAGATACTTTGATAGGTTGGTGGGTCCAACGTTCCCAGTATTGGTCAAGGAATTCTGGATTCATGCGTCTTCATCAACACATCAAGTTACTTCCTACATCATGGGAAAGAAGATAGTGATCACTGAGGATCACATTACTAGACTGATTGGATACAACGGTGGTGGCATCCGCTGTATCGACATGGCAGAAAGATGCTCAGATGCTGCTGTCATTGCAAGAGAGATTTTCACCCATGGGGTTCCCAGCAGCAAAATCAGAGATTTGAAGGATCAGCATAGAATATGGGCGAAGATTATTCTGGGGTGCTTCAATCACAGGAAGCCCACAAGCTCTCCTGATTATATAAACATAGATCAACAGTTTCTGATCTATTTTATTAATCAGAAGGTAAAGATTAACTTGGCTCATCTTCTGTTTAATCACCTCAGGACCAGTGTCATAGAGACAAGAGAAGAAGAAAGGACAAAAAGGGATTGGATACCCTTTGGCAGGTTAATATCAGATATTCTAACTGAGAATAGGCTGATTGAACACCTTACAGAAGCACGGGAATTAAGCTCTATTGAACCTACTGTTGGTAAGCCTCTGAATGCCAAGAATCTGAAGAAAATGAAACTGATAGAGAATATCAGAAAGGAGCCCAGCGTCACTCCTCTTGCTGACATCACCAGCAGAAGAGTCCCTCTGGACGACTTTCCAATATTCTCTGAGATTGACTCTAAACCAGTCATTATTCTCAGATACTTGGATGCTTGCAAGGCTGATGGCACAGATCCCACTCTGAACATTAAAGATCTGCACCAGCAAAATCCAGAAGTTACTGTGAAGAAGACGAAGAAAAGAAAGGCTACTTCAGAAGGACCATCTCAGCAGACCCCTAAGAAGAGAGGTAATTTATCTGCTGTTAATGTTTTAAATTCTTCTGCTATTCCAACATCAATCCCAACCCCAGCTTCATATGAACTCCCAATCCCTATAACAACCATTGATGACACCGAACCAGAGGCTGACCCTTCTGAGTCACTAACTCTCAGGAGATCCCGCACCAAATCCCAAAATCCAAAACCCACAACATCAACAGAATCAGAACTTGACAAAGTTCTTTCTGAAATTGATCAACGTTCTTCCGCTCCCCTCTCAGAAAATCCAAACACTCAACCAGAAACTCCCCATTCACCATAACCAGCAACTACACTATCTCTAATACCAGAGCAACCATAAATTCCATCTCCATCTCCACAACCAGAAATTCCACCTCCCTCTCCTCAACCAGAACTTCAACCACCTTCTCCTCAACCATCATCTCCACAACCTGAGTTTCAACACTCTGAAACTCCATCACCTGAACCTCAAACCCCTGAACCTCTCTCACCTCAATCCTCTGAACCACAACCTTTGGCAATTCAGCTGCCTTGTGGTATAACTGTAAACATACCCCAACTGCCATCCTCACCAGAAACTACCCCTCCAAATACTCCAAACAGTCCAATTATCATTTATGACTCTCCCACTCCATCTCCCAAACAAAATACAGAAGACCACATCAGGACCTTCATTGATTTAACAATCCTTGACCGTCTTGCTGACCTTAAAAATAAAATAGCCATTCCCAAACCCAAACAGCTAGATGTTGGCTCTGGCATTTTGAATTTTGAAACAAGCTTGCAGAATTGGATTGCTTCTCTAAATCAAGCTTGTCCTGGAATGATTGATCCTGCTGCCTCAGACCAACTCTGGACAGAATTCAGAATGTGGGTACGCGCTGAAGCCCTCAAGCTGCAAGACATCAACTATGAACAGGCCCAGCAGAACTTCAGCAAGCTGCTGAAGGAAGCTGAAAGTCAGCTGCTGAAGGAGGAAGTGCTACTTCTGGATAGTGAGCCATGGTTTGAAAAGCGTCCAACTTCAAAAGTTCAGCCAGCAGAAGATCATACAATTCAAGCTGAAGAGGTTAGTCAAGCAGAAGATGTTGCAGAAAGCTCTCAGAAGCATCCTGTTTCTGATGTCTCTCAAGCTGCTTTGGACAGGCAGACTCTTGAAGAGCTGAAGCAGAATGATATTCGTCTACATCAAAGAATGGATGAGAATGATCAGAAGATGAAGGAAAGGATGGATGTGCAAGATGGCAAGATTGATACAGTTGTCAGCATGGTGCATCAGCAGAAGGAAACTGCTGATCAGATAAAGAACATGCTAGAAGCTCTGTTCACACGCCTTCCACCCCAACCTTAGATTTTCATTCATGATGTTTTCATTGTTTTCTTTCCATGTTTTTTGTACTATCTTCTATGCTCTGAATTAAATATAACAGTTTTTTCCGCTCTGATCGTTTTAGCTTATATTACTTGCACTTTTTGATTGCTGACAAAAAGGGGGAGAAAAAGAATGATATTTTTCAATAACGGATTACTGAGACAAAAAGTCTCAAGCATTCTAACACTCTGATATACTTGAATGTTTTCTGTTTTGCATAAGCCTACAGGTACAAGAAGTTAATCATCTCTGATACACTGAAGCTCTGATGTTCTGATGTTCAAAGAAAGTAAAAAAAAAATCTGATCCTGAAAGATTCTTGGAATTAAAAAGGGAAGAAATAAACTCAGGGGGAGTATCTCCGATCTAAACTCTGATATCTCTTTATCTCTTATCCTCTTATCTTTGATAACTTCCTATTTAATTCTGATACTCTTTACTATTTAGTTATCTCTGATACTTTTCACGTTAATTTTCAATTGAAAAAATCTAGTTTTTGTCATCATCAAAAAGGGGGAGATTGTTAGAACAAAGTTTGAATCTACTACCCTAAGTTTAAGTTTTGATGATAACAAAATGCAAAGATATATAAATTGTATGATTCATGTAAGACATATATGCTACCTAAAAAATTACATTCTGTTTTACAAAAACTCTGATGGACATCAGCAAGAGAATATCATCATCAGCACCAGAAGATGAAATATCAACATCAGCATCAGAGGATGTTATATCAGATGCCAGAATCAGGAGATCAACATGTGCTTACGCTGAAGCGTGATGAACAGATCTGCGCGTAATAATCTGAACTCTGATCAAGACAACAACTCATCAGCACCTAGCAGCGTCAGAATAAGCCAAAGCCAGAACACGCTTAAGTGGCAACGGTACTGTGCATTCAAGATACTTTATTATCAACGGCATTATTCCAGACAAAGATCTTCTCAATTTGGAAAGAATGTTATTGGCATTGAAATGGAATTAACTGACTCCAACGTACCATTTTCCAATGCTATATAAACAAGTCAGTGAATATTGAATTGGCTAATGCTCTACAACTCTCTACACGCCTAAAGCTATTCATCATCTTCCTCACTCTCAGTTTGCTAAAGCTCTCATATTCTTTACTCAATTATTTTAGCACTCTAGTTCTCATAAGCTTAACGTGTGTAGTATCACAGTTGTGATAAACAGATTTTGTAGAAAACATTCAACACACTTAGATTTCATTTATCTGTAAGAAAGTATTTCCTTGAGAAACCGGTTTGTGGTTTGACTCAAGAAGGCTTTAGCAGTTGTTAAAGCAGTTGTAATATTCAGTTGAATATAGTGGATTAAGACCTCGTTGGAGAGAGGCAAAATCACCTTGACGGGTGGACTGGAGTAGTTTGAGATCAAACGAACCAGGATAAAAATACTGTGTTGACTGCAATTGATTTCAAGTTTTTACAATTCAACCCCCCTTCTTGTGTTTTTCACTTCTTCACTTATCTCTCTAGAAGGTTGTCATACACCTTTCACCGCTAGACTATGCTTCAGCTGCACCAATAACATGGCCGAGTATGAAGCTTGTATCCTTGGTCTCAAGGCTGCTATTGACTTGGGAATCAAATCTTTGATTGTATTTGGGGATTCAGCTTTGGTTATCAGTCAAATCAAAGGAGAGTGGGATAATAAACATCCAAACCTCATCCCTTACAAAGAACATGTCCTGACATTGTTACCACACTTCGAGCTGATTACCTTCGAGCACTTCCCGCGAGAAGAGAATCAGCTAGCAGATGCGCTAGCTACAACGTCATCCATGTTTAACCTTAATTGAGATAATGAGGCTCCTCAAATCACCATTGAACGAATGTACGAACCTGCACATTGTCACGAGATTAATACCGAAGAAGTAGTGGACCGACCTTGGTTTCATGACGTCAAAAGGTATCTCGAAGCACAAGAATACCCTGAAGGAGCTTCAGTCAACGACAAAAAATTCTTAAGGAGGTTCGCAGCCAAGTTCTTTCTGAGAAATGGTATCCTATACAAGCGCAATCTTGATTGTGTCCTACTCCGTTGTGTGGACAAGGTTGAAGCTGAGCAGATCATGGTTGAACTACATAATGGCACCTTTGGCACCCACTCAAGCGGTCATACGATGGCTAAAAAGATTCTACGGGCAGGCTACTATTGGTCTACCATGGAAGCTGATTGTCATCAACATTCTTGTACTTGTCACAAATGCCAAATCTATGCTGACAAGGTACATATTCCTTCAGTTCCTCTCAATGTCTTAACATCTCCTTGGCCATTCGCGATGTGGGGAATCGACATGATTGGAGAGATCAAGCCTACAACATCTAATGGACACTGTTTCATCCTGGTAGCCATTGATTACTTTACCAAGTGGGTCGAAGCAGCTTCCTTCGCCTCCGTTACAAAGAATGCAGTTGCCCGCTTCATCAAGCAGAACCTCATATGCCGGTATGGTATCCTCGACAGGATCATCACTGACAACGATACAAATTTGAACAATACTATGATCACCGCTCTGTGCGAGCAGTTCAAGATTCAACATCACAATTCATCTCCCTATAGGCCTAAGATGAACGGTGTTGTCGAAGCTGCAAACAAAAATATCAAAAAGATCATTCAAAAGATGACAGTCACCTACAAGGACTGGCATGAGATGTTACTGTTTGCTCTGCACGGGTACCGTACCACGACACGCACTTCAACTGGGGCAACACCCTATTCTTTGGTATACAGCATGGAAGTTGTTTTACCTATTGAGGTTCAGATTCCCTCCTTGAGAATCATGAAAGATGCTGGTTTGAGTGAAGACGATTGGATTCAGACCCGGCTTGATCAACTTAACTTGATTGACGAAAAGCGACTTACTGTTGTTTGCCATGGTCAGGCGTATCAGAAACGTATGATCAAGGCCTTCAATAAGAAAGTCAAGAGACAAGTATATCGAGTCAGGGACCTTGTAATCAAGCGGATCATCTTGCCGCAAAGTGATCCCAGGGGAAAATGGACTCCTACTTACGAAGGACCATTTGTGATCAAAAACATCTTTTCTAGTGGGGCAATGATCCTGACCACCATGGATGGCGACGACCTGCCGCACCCTGCGAACACAGACATAGTCAAAAGATACTACGCATAAATGACCTGACAAGTTGAAAACCCGAAAGGGCGACTTGGGCAAAAATGGGCATCCTGGTGAATCGAAAACCCGAAAGGGCGGTTCAGGCAAAAATTAGGGATAAATAAAAAAGGTTTGTACACCCGGCAAGTTGAAAACCCGAAAGGGCGACTTGGGCAAAAAAGGGTTTCCCGATGGACTAAAAACCCGAAAGGGCGGTCCAGGAAAAAGTTAGGGAAATAAAGCATATGACTATGTCTCCTCGGATCACTTTAAGGACAATCTCTTCAACAGACAAGCTCTAGGCTTCTGATCAATCTAATCATCGTCGGACGAAGCAATGAATAGACAAGGTGTCCAGAGTTACAAAGGCTATAGTAGAATGGGAACCCCATGGAACTGTTACACATAGCCATCTTTCTTTGTATAAATTTTTCTCAATTTTATGACAACATTCTCTTACTAGGATGCATGTCCCCTTTGTACAAAATACTTACACAAAGTTAATGCAAAGATACTTCAAAGTGCAGAATTTTTTTTGCCTTTTCTTTCTTTTTACGCTTATGTTTTATTTGAAAACGTCCAATGATTTATTAAATGAGCATATGCATTTGAATATAATCACTGCTTACAAATAAAACGAAATGAGAAATAATAATTAATGACAGATTGAAAGTATGGGAAAACGTCTTTAGGCTATTCCAGGAAAAATCCTCAGCAGAGCTAAAGCCTTGAAATACATATCCCCAGTGGAGTTAAGTTTCAAAATCCCCATCAGATTTGAGTTTTCAAAACCCCTAATCCCCAGCAGAGCAAAACTTTGAACTGCAAACCCTCAGTGAAGATAAAACTTTCTTCCCCAACGGAGTCTAAAACTTCAACCCTCAAACCCCGGTGGAAGACCATCTAGTTTCCTCCAATTCCCCAGAGAATTGTCTTAAAATCAAAAGATTCCCCTGCAAGTTATCTTAGATCCTGACAACTAACCAGACGACAGCTTCGGATAATTCCTCAGTAGGTTGGCATACAACCCAAGCCCTTGAGAACTCTTCAACAGAATAAACATTCTCCCCACAGAGTTATTTCCCAGGAGATCGAATATTCTCATTCTCATTTCTCCAGTTGAAGCCTCCAAGGTTTCATTTCCCCCAGTAGGGATCGTCAGAGTTTTCCTTACTCCCCAACCATAGTCATCAAAATTCTCTGGATTCCTCAAGCAGGTTTCCCAAGCAGACTTGAAGGATCCCTATATCCCCAGGAAAGTCCTGAAGGATTCTCACATCCCCACAGAAGTTGTCAAAGTTCTTATTAATCCCCACAAGTCGCCAAGGATTTTCTATCCCCAACAGTGGTCCAAAGATTTCTCATCCTCAACAACCCAAGATTTTGAATCTCCAACAGCGGTCAAGGATTTATTTTCCTTGGCAGCAGTCAAAGATTTCATTATCTCCAGCTATCAAGGATTTATTTTCCTCAGTAAGACAGCTAATCAGCTTACATGTGCATTTATTACATTCATATATCATAAACATTGATAGAACACATTTTATTGCATCATACATGTCATGCAACATGACTTTGTGTTTTAGCTAACATTTTACCCTTTTCAGGATGAGATTAAAAGCTATCGTTAACAACTATTCAAAGATTTCAAATATAGTATGGATACACTCCAAGACATGGAAGTCATTCTACTACTCCTTCGGATCTCTTATTCAGATACAGTATAGATACACCCCAGACGCAGAGGTCATTCTACTACTCATTCAGACTTCATCAATCAGATACAGACTAGATACGCTCCAGACCCGGAAGCCATTCTATTTCTCATTCAGATTCAACTATTAACCTCAGGTTCAGATACACTCCAGACACGGAAGTCATTATGTCACTTGTCCAGATCTCAGTTACAGTACGGATACACTCCATACACGGAAGTCATTCTGCTACTCATACAGATCTCAACTTCAGATACAGTCCAGATACGCTCCAGACACAGTTGCCATTCTGTCACTCATTCGGAATTTATCCCCAGCCCAGAGATACTCCATACACAGATGTTTCTCTATCGCCCATTCAGAATTCAGATACAATACAGATACACTCCAGACACGACAGTCATTCTGATATTCATTCAAGAATCAAATACGGTTACAGCTCGGATACGCTCCAGACACGGACGCCATTCCTTTGCTCATACGAATCCAATCTCCAGATACAACTCAGATACGTTCCAGATACGGATACCATTCTGGTGTTCATTCTCTTGATTTTCAACAAACAATCTTGGATGGCATCTCTAAGCCCATCTCCAGCAAGATTCTACCATCTCCAAATGGCATCTTTAAGCCCATTCCCTCATTTACATTTTGACGAGTGCAAATTTACGAGCACTCTAGTGTCCAATCATCTTTTACCTTCGAGTCACGAAAGGCAAACTCGCCAATCTAACTCTTCAGATTCAAGAAGATTGAACAGGGGCAGCTGTTGTACCCCAAAATTTCCCCTCTCATTTTATCAATATTTCCCCTCACACGACTCTTTGAACTCCAGAAAGGATTAGGGTTTGCTCTGCTCAAGGCATCTCCTTGCACTGATGGCCTAAATTAGGGTTTGAGTTTGTACAGGGATTTTTGGAATTTCAATGCTCAAAGTGACTTTCATATTTCATGTTGGACTTATAAGATTGCCTCTACCAAGTATCAAGCTTTGAATTAATTTTTTGCCCAATCAATTGGACAATTGACCTATAAATCAGTTGTATTGGGGAAAAAGTCAAATGTGGCCAATTTACAGTCAAACCTCATAATTTTTTATCCATGCTAACATTATAGACTCATATGAACCATTTTATCAAGTTTGGACCACAACTCCTCAAGAAATTTGATCAGATCATCAAAAGGGCAAAATGGTCATTTTTAGGGTTTTGACTATATAAGGGCAATTTCTGATTTTTCACCTAGCCAATGGCTAATTGGGTTCAATCATGGATTCAAGGACTCAATGGCATCATCTAGACATATTCACAAGGTTCAAAAGATCTCAAATGCATTGGATTGACAGATGAATTTTTCAGTCAACTGATCAAAATTTGACTGTACACTGAAAAGTCAAACTTTGACTTTTTGGTCAAAATCAAGTGCCAAGGGTCATTTTTCATCAAGATGTGTCAAAACATGAAACTTTTTCATCAAGAAACCTAATTTTGCAAATTAGGGTTTAAGATTGAAAAATTTCATAACTTAGAATAAGTTATGAAATTTTCTTATTTTTCCCCAACTTTGCCCAACATTTTCACAATGATGCAATTGGATTAAAACAAAACTTATAACATGAAAGTTGTAGTCCTCCACAAAGTCTACAAATTTTATACACAAAGTTTTCCCAAAAGAAGCTTGGATCTCAAGTTATGATTTTTGGAACAAGGGTCCATGAAACTTTTAACTTAGTGAAATTTTGTCCTAGTTTAGCAGGATTTTGACCTATCTTCATGACCATTTTTCACATAGTTCCACTTGGAATCTCAAAATTCATTTCAAATATGGATTGTATATAATGTTACAAGATTTCTAAAATGTCCAAGAACTCTCCAAAATCATTTATGGTTAGGGAGAATCGAAGATTTGAATTTGGAAAAAACTCACTTTGATCCATGGCATTTTCATGTTGATACAAGTTGCAAAATCTGTCCAAACTTGCTTTGTACTTGATTACAGGTCTCTAAACCCTTCCACACTCAAAAATTGAATGCAAACTCATTGGTTTAAGGTGTTATTCTGATCAATAGAGGTTTACACATTGAATTAATCTTAAAATGGCAAAAAGGTAGCATTTCCATTTTCATAAAGGCAACTTTATGTCAACATTGCTTCCCTTGAGCCTTGGACCTCTTTCTTTGCAGCAAACAGGTTCCATAAACTTAGGCAAAGGTACAACAATCTTGTGCATGCTTGGAGATAGCCTGTACAGGCCTATCTTGTATCATTTCACACTTTTCTTTCAAAACAAGTCAACTTGCCAAAAGGACAGAACTTGAGTATCTGATATAACCAAAGTTGGTAAGCATTCCAAACAAGTTTTGCACATTTCCTTGAGCCAGAAACACGAGCCATCCATCCCTAAAACACTCTTGAACATCAAAACACATTCCTCTTGCAAAACAGGGCAACTTCTGCACTTTGAGTTCCAAAACAAAAACCACTCGTGCGTTTTGCCCCAAACCACTTCCAACACACTCCATATAACCTATCTGAACTATCCCAACCATTGACCATTGACTGTAACTCCATTTTCAAGCTTCACCATTTCTGATTTCAGCTTGTGCAGGTTGACTTCTACAGGCTCATTCAAGCAAGCTCAAAGCAAACAAAGCATTGGGGAAGGTCAGAGGAAGTTCAAGTAAGCTCCCAAACATCTCAGGCCTCACTGAAAAGCTCTACATTGCCATACTCGTTTTCAACTGAAACAGGTACTTTTCAACTTCCTATCTCTCTATTTAGGGATCATTAAGCTTAGGTTTGTGAATAAAAAATGTAGTACTCATAGCCCTTAAGTTGTACATATGCATAGATTTCATTTAAGTTAACTGTGCTAAGAGAATTTGATTGATGAACATTCTGAAAAAGTTAGGTTAGAAATTAGGGCCAGAGAAATTCTCTCTGGTCTTTGAGAGTTAGAGTAATTTCTTTACATGGTTGGAGTCGTCTTGAAAAATGCTATAACTTTTGTGTTATGAGTTTTTGCTTTAGAGCACGTATGCAGGAGTTGGACATTTGTACACAGGCGCGCGTATTTTTGTTTGAATCAGAGGTTGAAGACTAAGCAAGTGGGCTGGGCCTTGGTTTGGATTGTTTTTGACACCCCCCCCCCTCTTTGCTGTTCACACCCCCTTGGCCCATTGTTTTATATTTTCATATTATTTTCATTTCTTTTTATTTCTGACTTCATCTTATTTTTTCCAAATATAAAAAATTACTAAAAATATTTTCCTTAAATTTTCACATTTTTATTACTTATTTTATTTTATTTTGACACAATATTTAGTTTATTAGGTTTACTATATTTATTTTCTCAAATAAAAGACTTGTAAATAACACATAAAAATATTATATTCTTATTTTTTAGTATTTATATTCTTAAATAATATTTTCTCATATATTATTATTTTCTAAACAATTGTATATATTTTTTTTTTAATTTACTTGTACATAAATAAATAATATAATTAATAGATACATATTCTTAAACAAAATTTAGGGTTTTTTTACCCTTAACAAAAATAACTTTCTATTTTCTTATATTTTTTAAATACATTAAATATTATATTCTTACACACATAAAAATAAACAAAAGCATTTTTTTTGCATATTTATAATATATTGTCTATTTATATTTAATTGTTTATTTAAATATTGTTTATTTATCATTTAAGCAAAGAAATTCAATTTGGTTGTAATAATTTAGGGTTTTAATTTCTTGCAAAATAATCCCCTATCCAAAATTGTATCTCCCTCTCCATATCAATGATGTAATGGCTTAGATTACTTTTACGCATTTATGCTTTCAAATATGCCATGATAGAGATTAGGGTTTGTATGCAATATCCAAAATCAAAACAAATAGTTAGACCCAAAAAAACAAGACAAAAAATGCATGAAAATGACAACACAATACACACATGCACCCCTAGGGTTTCATCCACTTGTTGCCTTTAAAATGGCCAGGTATGCATGTTGAGTATCTTGGCAAAACAAAAACAAAACAAAAAGATCATAGTCCCTCGATGACGCTATCTTGGTTGCCAATATAAAATGATCTAGTCCCTCAAAAAATTTGCTAAGATACTTGGCAATATTTCTATCATGGTCAATACGATGACCCACGCCTGTCCCGTTTAACATCTAAATACAAGGTTGTTTACCAAATGCAATGGTAAAACAACAATGTAAAAGGGTTAAAAATGTGTAGGAAAGATTTTTTAGTAGATAGGGTAGACAACTCTTAGTTACTTGATCAAAACTTACAAAAACATCCTTGCTATTTTGAAACACACCTCACAACACAATTTCAAAACATTTCCCAAAAACAAACTTTCAAACAATCAAACATTGAAACATCTTTTCAAAAGACAATACACCTTTGTATATGTTGTACCCCAAAATTTGCCCTCTCATGTTTTCAAATTTCTTCCCTTACATGGTTGGTCACAAACACTTGCCTAACGAAAATAAAGTTTTTTGAAGATGAACAAAGTGTCTTTCGATTGGCATCTGGGAAAAGTCTTCGATTGGGTATCTAAAATCCCTCGATACAGGCTTGACTCACCAGTCTTCAATTGGGAATTTGGCACTCTTCGATCAGGTTTTGATTAGTAAACTTTGATTAGGTGTTTGGAACCTTCGATCAAGCTTTGGTTCGCAAGTCTTCGATCGAGCGCTGGACCCCCTTCGATCAAGTCAATTTGACAATGCTTCGACTATGCATTAACTACTTCAGGCTTACCTTCAACTCACAAGGCAAGAATCTCCTACAAGTTTGTTTCGATTCACAAAGGAAAAGGCCTCTCAACTTGCCAGCACACCAGGCAAGAGGCTCATTTGAAGAACATGTAAATGACTCATTCGAAGAACATGTAAAGGTCCATTTTAAGAAGCATTCAAAGGGTCAATTCGAAGAACATTCAAAAGATCCATTTGAAGAAGCATTCAGAAGGCCCATTCGAAGGGCACATAAGAAGTCCATTCGAAGGAGGCAACTCAAAGACCAATCGATGAGCATGGCCTGGAGGCATTCGAAAATCAAAGGTGTCCAGGTTCATTCAAGATTCCAAAGAGACATGAATATTTCAAAAAAGGAAATCTTTTAATATGTCTAATTCTTGTCTCATGGCTTTAAAGGCCTGTTTAATTGGTTGTCTCTTGCCGTTACTAGACCATCATACTCCTATAAATACAAGGGCAGGCATACAGTGCCGGGGGGAACAAAAAAGGAGAAAAAGAAGGGGACGAGGATTTGGAGAGACGCTGCCCATAAACCCGCCAAAGGTTATCAACATTTTCATAAGGAATCCAAGCCAAAGCAACCATTCAACAAAAGTATCCACGCCCAGAAATCCCATATCGAAGATACCCACATCTAGAAAGTTCCAAATCGAAGGTTCCAACTACTGGTAAGAGAGGGTAAAATGTCAAACCTTGTATTTACATAACACATCCATATTTGTTATTTCATTCAATTGTCATTCTAGACAGAATCAAAGGGCTTGGGTTTGGCACCAGGTCATGTTTTTTGTTGCTAACACTTGCTACAGATATAGCCTGAAAAGACCCAGCGCCCGCAGGATCGATGGACCTGGGTTTTGATACCTAGGTCATGCATTTTATTTTGCTAACATATTTTTGCAGATGCAGTGCCTCCACAGGTGATCCTTCAGGCCTTTCCAGCAACACCCTTCATAGAATCGAAAGGCAACCTTCTTCCTCTGAATTGAAGCCCCCCTTCTCCCTGCAATCGAAGTTTACCCATATCCTTCCCAAACCCAATCGAAGGAGTCAGGAAAGGGTGCAAATCGAAGCTTTCCCCGTCAATTCTCAAGCTCAATCGAAGGCTACTCACACCCATTCCCTAGCTCAATCGAAAGAAGGCCAAAGAAGGGTGAATCGAACGAGTCCATGGCATGGATCGAAGAAGTCTTTTCTCTTCTTTATTTTTACTTTTTTACTTGTCTTTCAATTTAGTTGTAATAGTTAATTAGGTCTTTACTTTTATCGCTTTATTTTCAATGGGTTTGTTTTTGGCGATGTAAATACCCGACGCCTTGTAATAGCTTAGATTTATTTTTCCGCAATTTAATTTCCACAACCATTAACTGTTAGATGTATGAATAATAGGCTATGCATGACAAGATCTATCTTAACTTAAAATCAACAGCATCTCACCATAAGATGTACAAAGATAACATAACTGAAAAACAACACACTTGCACATGCCACTCTTAGGGTACACCTCACTTGGTTGCCTCGAACGTGGTCATTGAGTATAGGAAGTTTTAGAGGTCACCCTCTTGTCCAAAGATCATAAGTTGCCTCGAAACGGTTGCCTCGGATAAAATGATCTAAGACATTAAGGTTACCCCTAAGGCGTCCTAACGTTGCTTTAGTGACCATACGTCCCTTAATCGAATTGACCTGAAAACTCCAACGACGGTGCTACCTACTCCTCAATAGTGGGATAGCATTGTCTAAAGGATATTTGCACAGTTTAATTCCTTTTTGAGTAAGTAGATGTTCTTAAGTACTTGCTCTTTTGAAAACAAAAACAAAACTTTTCGCACTTACACTCTCTTTCAAACAAAAACTCTTTTCAAACCCACAATCACAAAGAAAAGCAAAACTTTTGAAAACATAGTGAGCAAGTACCTAAGAGCCCGTGGATAACCACGGATAGAAAGGGTGCTAACACCTTCCCTTTCTATAATCTACCTCCCGAACCCGAGAAACATCTCGAAAAGGAATTTTTCTGTGCTTTTGTCCTTTCCTTGTTGGATAAAATAAAAGACGGTGGCGACTCTTGCTTACCGCGACATTTTGCAAAAACAAACGCAAAACGCGAACCAGCATTCCAAAACAGTCAGTTCTCATTCCCACCGATCACAGAACTGGTGACTCTGCTGGGGAAATATCTTATAAGTGAGGTGTACCTTAGGATTAGATCACTTGTGTTTTCAATTGTATGCTTTATATGCTTTAAATTTTGTGGGCTTGTATCAGAGTTCTATAGATCCTAACCCAGATCTAGGGATACCCTTTAGGTAAGTAGCAATAAACTGTGAGGGATCTATCTGGCGTAGACCGACACGGATGAAGCAGTAGCTACGTTGGTGTGACACCTTGGTCTGTACCGATATCCCTTGTGTTAGAACGAGGAGAATATGGGTCTTCTAAGGAGTCATTAAGCACCAACTGACCTTAGAACCTTAAATTGACCAACTTGGCCATAGAACAGTAGCAGTATGCTACACTCATTGAGACTAAACTCTCGCGATGATTCCGGCTGCAAGAAAAGGTTGCTAAACTGGAATTATGACCGATTGAGGGTAGTCAGTGATATTGAGATCCTCTAGAACCCGGTTACTATTTTTTAGGAAAGGTCTTAACCAACTGAAACTGAAAGAGGGTAATACCTAAACTCCATGCCAGCCTAAACTTAAGGCTGTTTGTGTGACTTATGTGCCTCCAAACTTGAACTACTTGCACATTCTTTTTATCTAACAACATGAGTTCCTTGCAGGTTTTGTTTACAGTCCTTATCCGATAATTTGGATTTATTGCAGGGTTTACTTACATCACCTCACGTTTTTGCTTAAACGCATATCATACACATCATAACATCATGCCTTAACATTTGCTTAACCATTTCAAGGATCTCAAGGGCTTGTGATGCAGGTTATGGTAAATCAAATGTCCAGCAAGGGGCAAAGGGGATTTATTTTCCTCTAGCCAATGTCGTCTAAAGATCAAAACACGATAACTCGAGTCAGGGGCTATGACCCACTCGATATGGTGAGCTTGACTCTTGAAGAAGGACTCTTAACAAACGTGAAGTTTCTTCAATCAAATCCTAACAGTTTCTTGTTTAGCCCGCGAGACCCTTGAAAACACTGCATACATATATCATACATATCATTGCATTACAGGTACCATTACAGGTTTCTCATCTTCTTCGCTGTTTATTTCAGCAATCATGTCTTCTGAAACACCTACTGATCAAGCCATCAAGGCTCTTCAAGCTCAGAATGCTCAGTTTCAGGAAATGTTCTTGAACTTGGCCAAGAGTCAACAAGATTTGAAGACTCTTATCTTGAAGGACAAGAAGAAGAAGAAGAAGAAGAAGAAGAAGAAGAAGGTGGTCCTCTTGAATATGGGTCGTAGATTCGGGAACAATTTGCAACAGGAGACTGATTTGTCCCATTCATTTGGAGGGGGAGAGAATCAAGAGGAAAGAAAGGGTCCTAGCTCTGTGGTTTCTGACAATGACACAGACTTTGATGAAGACCAGTATCCTCCTGCTGAGGATAGATATAAGCAACTTGAAGATCGCCTCAGTGCTATGGAGATTCAATAGATATCTGGCTTAGATTTAGGAGACATGGGTTTGGTTTCTGGAGTGGTCATCCCGCCAAAATTCAAAATCCCTACTTTTTCCTTGTACGATGGAGTCTCTTGCCCTAAGATGCACTTAAAGTCTTATGTCCGCAAGATTCAACCATACACAACAGATCCAAAGCTTTGGATCCATTTCTTCCAAGAAAGCCTAGTAGGGACTCAACTCGAATGGTTCTATCAATTGGAGAGTTCTGGCATCCATACCTGGGAGGATTTAGCTGGTGCTTTCTATAAGCAGTATCAGTACAATGCTGATCTTGCACCAACTCATGTGCAATTGCAGAACATGACCATGGGTTCCAACGAGAGCTTCAAAGGATACGCCCAAAAGTGGAGAGATCTGGCTGGTAGGGTGCAACCCCCTTTAACTAACAGGGAGCTAATTGACATCTTCATGGGAACATTGACAGGGCCTTTCTTCAAACACTTGATTGGATGCTCTTCAGTCGGGTTCACCGAGCTAATACTGACTGGCGAAAGGGTCGAAGCTGCCATCAAAAGTGAGAAGATTCAAGAAGCTACACCTTCTGATGCTCATAAAAAGCCCTACAATGGGAAGAAAGAGTCCAATGTTGTGTATGGTCAAAAGAGTCGTCATGACCAACACGTAGGAGAAATCTTTATCTCCAATCCTACGCCTGCTCAACAAAGACAGGGGCATCAGCGTAAAGAGGTCGCGCCTAAAAGACAATTCACTAAGATCAACATGACACCGACTCAAGCGCTACAACACATGTTGAAGGTAGAGCTGATTACATTAAAGGCTCCTCTCTGGAACCCAAATACTTCCGCTCCTACCTATCATCCCAATGAAAGGTGTGCATACCACTTTGACAGTCCGGGACATGACACAAACAACTGTTGGGCTCTGAAGAACAAGGTCCAAGACATGATTGATGCCAAGGAGATCGAGTTTGACCCTCCGGAGACTCCAAACATAATCACTGCTCCTATGATGAATCATTAAAAGCTTTTGTTCATTTGAATTTTCAAGTTGTAATCTCTTTGTTATTCAAACAATTATCTATTAATGTCAAACTCTATTTCATTAATGCATTGCATATGTTTGTCTTGATTTGATCCACTCATTTTCATTACATTTAAACTATGTTGTTTTACTCACTTTATGACATTCAACTCTTGCTAAAAGTTACAAGCCTTTAGAGGGAGGATGACGAAACAATGCCATAATCTCATACAATATGCTTTTGGACAGACCTTGCTGACGATGTACAGGCGTTTCTTTCAAATCCTAAACACTGGAGTTATAAGGAAGATAATCCCTAGTCAACCTCTTCAAGCCAAAGAAGTAGGAGTTTTCTGTTTTAAACACAAATTTAAACCTTTAATTTAAACCTGGGGCAGGGTAGTCTCTCAGTTAATTCAAAAGATGCGCATTGAAGTCGCAAAACTCTCAGTTCATAATACAACGAACGACATCAAAAGCATTCCTATGGAATCAAAAGACAGTGGTGGTTCCTTATCTCATAGGCAGTCAACCTCTCAAAAGAGAAAAGCCCACTGAGCCAAAACCTATAAAGGAGGCTTAAGAAAGCTGGGGCATCTCGCTGACTGTAATATCGAAAACAGGAACAGTCAGGCAAAAGTTAGGGATAACAAATCAAAAGAACGAGGTCGCTACAAATCCTCAACAACATGAAAAATGTTGCAAAAATGACTGCCTTCCAACAAATTCAACTTGTGTGAACCATCACCAAAAACGTCGTTCTAGACTCATTAGGAGTTCAAATGCACAATTAACTGAGTTTAGGATTGAAGAACATCACGAAGAGCGGGTGGGTACAAATATACTTTGAGCCTTTATCCTTTGCTTCTTAAACCGTGAACCAAGCCACGTTACAACCCTTCAAAAGTCCTAATTGAAGCATGGGTTAGTTCGAAAGCATACTGTTACAAAAGGTATCCTGACTCCTGTAAGGCTTTGCTCTAAATCCTGAGTTTGAATTTTCTTAGCAAAATTTCTTTACTCGCTAAAACGCATTTTCAAAAAAACTTCAAGACAAACATAAACTTTGCATTACTTGAATATCATTGTTTGCATATGGCTATTTGTTTAACAGCGGAGAAATTCACACAATGAATATCCAGTGAACAAAAGCTCTCTTAGTGAAAAAAATCAATTCAAGAAGGATGACACTTCCATTGACGAATCTCCTATCAATAGGGGGACTTGACATGTCACTATCCAGCACACCTGGGGCAGTCCAGTCAAGATTTCAAGAAATCTCTGAAGAAGTGCAGAGTAACCAGGGGCAAGTCTCCATCTCCGTCACTTGGGGCATTGAACATCAACCTCAGTGAAGGGTTACGTACAGTTAAACATTTTCTGGCAATGTCACAAACACTTGCTACTAGGGGCAATGACAAATCTCCCCAAAATCCTTCTCATAGGATGACTCCCAGCAAGGGTTTAATCTCTGAAAACCTTTCCCGAGCTGAATCAACCTCAAGAATCCTCGGGGACTTCCCCCAACGAAGATATCACCTCTCTAGCGGACTGACGACAGGGTTTATTTCCCCAATAACACCAGGATTCCCCAGCTTGAGTTTTCCTCTCCGACTACTACAAATCAAAGGACCACAACTCCTCTTCCTCAGTAGACTACTCTACAATCCCCAGCAAGTTACTGCGAAACCTGGACCCGACCAGATATCAGTTCAACTTTGACTCCCCAGTAGAGAAACGGACAACTAAGACTCCTAAACTCTTTTCCCAAGCAGAAATAAACATACTCCCCACGGAGTTTTCAATATCCCCTAGCGGAGTTCTCCTCAAACAACAAAGCAGGGATCCCCGGTGGAAACATTTTGAGCAAAGTCCAAGACAAAATTACACTTCAACAACATTCATAACATATGCATACAAAATACATATGACACAAATCTCATTTTATTTTGAGAACATCATTACACAATACACACATCATGACATTGCATACAACTAACTCTTTACCTTTTCAGGAAAGATCAATCAACAGGCAAAGATCATCATCTTCTGAGATCCTTTCTAGAGACAGTTCAGATGCGATCCAGATATGGATGACATTCTGATACTTATTCCAGATTCCTTCTAGAGACAGTTCAGATGCGATCCAGATATGGTTGACATTATGATACTTATTCCAGATTCCTTCTAGAGACAGTTCAGATGTGATCCAGATATGGCTGACATTCTGATACTTATTCCAGATTCCTTCTAGAGACAGTTCAGATGCGATCCAGATATGGCTGACATTCTGATACTTATTCCAGATTCCTTCTAGAGACAGTTCAGATGCGATCCAGATATGGCTGACATTCTGATACTTATTTAGATTCCTTCTAGAGACAGTTCAGATGTGATCCAGATATGGTTGACATTCTGATACTTATTCCAGATTCCTTCTAGAGACAGTACAGATGTGATCCAGATATGGCTGACATTCTGATACTTATTCCAGATTCCTTCTAGAGACAGTTCAGATGCGATCTAGATATGGCTGACATTCTGGTACTTATTCCAGATTCCTTCTAGAGACAGTTCGGATGCGGTCCAGATATGGCTGACATTCTGATACTTATTCCAGATTCATTCAAAATACAGTCCAGATACGATCCAGATTCGGATGTCATTCTGTCACTCATTCAAATACATTTCAGATACGCTCTAGATGCAGACGCAATTCTGACAATCATCCAGATTCAACTCTCAGATTCGGTTCAGATACGCTCTAGATACGGATGCCATCCTGATACTCATTCAGATTCAGCTTTCAGTTACAACTCAGATACGCGCCAGACGTGGACGCCATTCTTTTGCTCATACAAACTCAGTCCCTCGATACAGTTCAATGGAATTCCAGACACGAATACCATTTCGATACTCATTCTTTTGGCCTACAGCATTGCGGGTCAACAAACATTCTTGGATGGCATCTTTAAGCCCATCTCCAGCAAGACTCTACCGTCTCCAAATGGCATCTTTAAGCCCATTCCCACATCTATGTCTTGATGAGTGCAAATTTACGGGAACTCTAGTGTCCAATCCTCTTTTACCTTCGAGTCGCAAAAGGCAAACTTGCCAATCTAACTCTTCAGGTTCAAGAAGATTGAACAGGGGCAGCTGTTGTACCCCAAAATTTGCCCTCTCATGTTTTCAAAGGTCTTCCCTTACATGGTTGGTCATAAACACTTGCCTAACAAAAATAAAGTTTTTTGAAGATGAACAAAGTGTCTTTCGATTGGCATCTGGGAAAAGTCTTCGATTGGGTATCCAAAATCCTTCGATACAGGCTTGACTCACCAGTCTTCAATTGGGAATTTGGCACTCTTCGATCGGGTTTTGATTAGTAAACTTCGATTAGGTGTTTGCAACCCTTCGATCAAGCTTTGGTTCGCAAGTCTTCGATCGAGCGCTGGACCCCCTTCAATCAAGTCAATTTGACAATGCTTCGACTATGCATTAACTACTTAAGGCTTACCTTCGACTCACAAGGCAAGAATCTCCTACAAGTTTGTTTCGATTCACAAAGGAAAAGGCCTCTCAACTTGCCAGCACACCAGGCAAGAGGCTCATTCGAAGAACATATAAATGACTCATTCGAAGAACATGTAAAGGTCCATTTGAAGAAGCATTCAAAGGGTCAATTTGAAGAACATTCAAAAGGTCCATTTGAAGAAGCATTCAGAAGGCCCATTCGAAGGGCACATAAGAAGTCCATTCGAAGGAGGCAACTCAAAGACCAATCGAAGAGCATGGCCTGGAGGCATTCGAAAATCAAAGGTGTCCAGGTTCATTCAAGATTCCAAAGAGACATGAATATTTCAAAAAAGGAAATCTTTTAATATGTCTGATTCTTGTCTCATGGCTTTAAAGGCCTATTTAATTGGTTGTCTCTTGCCGTTACTAGACCATCATACTCCTATAAATACAAGGGCAAGCATACAGTGCCGGGGGGAACAAAAAAGGAGAAAAAGAAGGGGACGAGGATTTGGAGAGACGCTGCCCATAAACCCACCAAAGGTTATCAACATTTTCATAAGGAATCCAAGCCAAAGCAACCATTCAACAAAAGTATCCACACCCAGAAATCCCATATCGTAGATACCCACATCTAGAAAGTTCCAAATCAAAGGTTCCAACTACTGGTAAGAGAGGGTAAAATGTCAAACCTTGTATTTACATAACACATCCATATTTGTTGTTTCATTCGATTGTCATTCTAGACAGAATCAAAGGGCTTGGGTTTGGCACCAGGTCATGTTTTTTGTTGCTAACACTTGCTACAGATATAGCCTGAAAAGACCCAACGCGCGCAGGATCGATGGACCTGGGTTTCGATACCCAGGTCATGCTTTTTATTTTGCTAACATATTTTTGCAGATGCAGTGCCTCCATGGGTGATCCTTCAGGCCTTTCCAGCAACACCCTTCATAGAATCGAAAGGTAGCCTTCTTCCTCTGAATCGAAGCCCCCCTTCTCCTTGCAATCGAAGTTTACCCATATCCTTCCCAAACCCAATCGAAGGAGTCAGGAAAGGGTGCAAATCGAAGCTTTCCCCGTCAATTCTCAAGCCCAATCGAAGGCTACTCACACCCATTCCCTAGCTCAATCGAAAGAAGGCCAAAGAAGGGTGAATCGAACGAGTCCATGGTATGGATCGAAGAAGTCTTTTCTCTTCTTTATTTTCACTTTTTTACTTGTCTTTCAATTTAGTTGTAATAGTTAATTAGGTCTTTACTTTTATCGCTTTATTTTCAATGGGTTTTTTTTGGCGATGTAAATACCCGACGCCTTGTAATAGCTTAGATTTATTTTTTCGCAATTTAATTTCCACAACAATTAACTGTTAGATGTATGAATAATAGGCTATGCATGACAAGATCTATCTTAACTTAAAATCAACAGCAGCTCACCATAACATGTACAAAGATAACATAATTGAAAAACAACACACTTACACATGCCACTCTTAGGGTACACCTCACTTGGTTGCCTCGAACGTGGTCATTGAGTATAGGAAGTTTTAGAGGTCGCCCTCTTGTCCAAAGATCATAAGTTGCCTCGAAACGGTTGCCTCGGATAAAATGATCTAAGACATTAGGGTTACCCCTAAGGCGTCCCAACGTTGCTTTAGTGACCACATGTCCCTTAATCGAATTGACCCGAAAACTCCAACGACGGTGCTACCTACTCCTCAATAGTGGGATAGCATTGTCTAAAGGATATTTACACAGTTTAATTCCTTTTTGAGTAGGTAGATGTTCTTAAGTAATTGCTCTTTTGAAAACAAAAACAAAACTTTTCGCACTTACACTCTCTTTCAAACAAAAACTCTTTTCAAACCCACAATCACAAAGAAAAGCAAAACTTTTGAAAACATAGTGAGCAAGTACCTAAGAGCTCGTGGATAACCATGGATAGAAAGGGTGCTAACACCTTCCCTTTCTATAATCTACCTCCCGAACCCGAGAAACATCTCGAAAAGGAATTTTTCTGTGCTTTTGTCCTTTCCTTGTTGGATAAAATAAAAGATGGTGGCGACTCTTGCTTACCGCGACATTTTGCGAAAACAAACGCAAAACGCGAACCAGCATTCCAAAACAGTCAGTTCTCATTCCCACCGATCACAGTATACATTCAAACAAGAATCATTACAAAGGTTGCCACAACGATGACCTCTTTTCAAAACATTTTCAAAACCACACACAAAGCACCATTTCAAACAATTTAAAAGCAAAAGCAAGTGATCTAAACAAGTAACTAAGAGCCCATGGAAAACCATGGATGAAAAGGGTGCTTGCACCTTCCCTTTTAATAATCTACCCCCCAAACCCAAGAAAACATCTCAAAGGTCTTTCCTGTGCTTTTTGACCTTTCCTTTAGATAAAATAAAAAGTCAGTGGCAACTCTTGCTAAACCGAAACATTTGCAAACACAAACGCAAAACCTCAAGTCAGTTCTCCCACCGCATCACAAGGACCTTGTCTGTAATCCAACTGAGAAAAACATCTCTGCTGAAATTTAAGAACTTGTCAGTAATTCGACTTGGGGAAACATCTTCGTCGAGATTTAAGAACTCGCTCGTAATTCAACTGAGAAAACTTCTCTGCTGAGATTTAGGAACTCGTCTGTAATTCAACGGAGGAACTTTGTCGAGATTTAGAACCTTGTCTGTAATTCAACTGAGAAAAACATCCCTGCTGAGATTTAAGAACTTGTCAGTAATTCGACTAGGGGGAAACATCTTTGTCGAGATTTAAGAACTCGCC
Organism: Vicia faba; assembly: GCA_948472305.1. Classification (NCBI taxonomy): domain Eukaryota; kingdom Viridiplantae; phylum Streptophyta; class Magnoliopsida; order Fabales; family Fabaceae; genus Vicia; species Vicia faba. Next base: position 844,028,975 of record OX451737.1, read on the forward strand.
CGTAATTCAACTGAGAAAACTTCTTTGCTGAGATTTAGGAACCTGTCTGTTCTTCAACGGAGGAACTTTGTCGAGATTTAAGACCTTGTATGTAATTCAACTGAGAAAAACATCCCTGTTGAGATTTAAGAACTTATCAGTAATTCGACTAGGGGGAAACATCTTCGTCGAGGTTTAAGAACTCGCCCGTAATTCAACTGAGAAAACTTCTCTGTTGAGATTTAGGAACCTGTATGTTCTTCAACGAAGGAACTTTGTCGAGATTTAGGACCTTGTCTATAATTCAACTGAGAAAAACATCCCTGCTGAGATTTAAGAACTTGTCAGTAATTCGACTAGGGGGAAACATCTTCGTCGAGATTTAAGAACTCGCTCGTAATTCAACTGAGAAAACTTCTCTGCTGAGATTTAGGAACCTGTCTGTAATTCAACGAAGGAACTTTGTCGAGATTTAGGACCTTGTCTGTAATTCAACGGAGAAAACATCTCTGTTGAGATTTAAGAACTTGTCAGTAATTCGACTGGAGGGAAACATCTTCATCGATATTTAAGAACTCGCCCGTAATTCAACTGAGAAAACTTCTCTGCTGAGATTTAGGAACCTGTCTATAATTCAACGGAGGAGCTTTGTCGAGATTTAGGACCTTGTCTGTAATTCAACTGAGAAAACATCTATGTTGAGATTTAAGAACTTGTCATTAATTTGACTGGAGGGAAACATCTTCATCGAGATTTAAGAACTCGCCTGTAATTCAACTGAGAAAACTTCTCTGCTGAGATTTAGGAACCTGTCTGTAATTCAACGGAGGAACTTTGTCGAGATTTAGGACCTTGTTTGTAATTCAACTGAGAAAAAATCTCTATTGAGATTTAAGAACTTGTCAGTAATTCGACTGGAGGGAAACATCTTCATCGAGATTTAAGAACTCGCCTGTAATTCAACTGAGAAAACTTCTCTGTTGAGATTTAGGAACCTGTCTGTAATTCAACGGAGGAACTTTGTCGAGATTTAGGACCTTGTCTGTAATTCAACTGAGAAAACATCTCTGTTGAGATTTAAGAACTTGTCAGTAATTCGACTGGAGGGAAACAGCTTCATCGAGATTTAAGAACTCGCCCGTAATTCAACTGAGAAAACTTCTCTGCTGAGATTTAGGAACCTGTCTGTAATTCAACAGAGGAACTTTGTCGAGATTTAGGACCTTGTCTGTAATTCAACTGAGAAAATATCTCTACTGAGATTTAAGAACTTGTCAGTAATTGGACTTAGGTAAAAGCTTCATAGCTTTGAATTTTGTGAGAATTTAACCGCATCCTTCCTGAAAGGTAAAGGTTAGTTGTATGTAATGCATGATATGTATCAGGCAATGATGTTCTCAAAATAAATGAGATTGTGTTGTATGATGCGTATATGCATGTGTCATGATGTATGGAAATGTAATGTTTTTAGCTGGGGAAAATAAATCCCGGATAGCTGCTGGAGAAAAGAGTTGGATTCTTTGTTTTCCGCTAGGGATGGCAAACGAAGATGACTGTGAGAATAAACCTGCAAGAGAGGATAACTCCGCTGGGGAATAAACTGATGAGGAGATTACTCTGTGGGGAAGAGATGCTTTATAGAGGATTCCACTGGTAAATTCCGCTGGGGATGAATTACCGTTGTTGGTGATACTGAATCCTATTGGGGATTTGAGTTTCTGTTTGTGAAAGGAATGAACTCTGCTGGGGATGATCTTCAGTTGCGACTTCACAGGGGATAACCTTTTAGGCTCTACTGGGGATAATCTTCCAAAGTCTACTGGGGATGATCCTCCACACTCCATTGGGGAAGCTTTTTCAGACTGCGCTGGGGAAAATTTTCAAACTCCATTGGGGATATTTTGTACTCCGTCGGGGATGATAAGACTTTTCAGTGCTGATGGTAGATAAACTCTTCTTGGGGAGAATATTACCGATTCATTCACGGTTGTGAGCCTCAACTGGGGAGAGTTAACTCTACTGTCTTTTTCTTACTCTGCGGGGAGTGAATGTTACTGGGACGCGTGCTAAGGATATGACGATGGCTTTGCATCGAGACTTTTCTGCCCCTGTTTCTGCGGGAGAAGGTGCCTGTGGAGGCCTTGTGGATCGAGTATTATCCCAACCTATGAGGTGCTTGGTAACTTTCGATTGAAGTGACAAGTCTTCTTCTGGTAGGCAAGTGACAAGATGACGGGACATAGTCATACGCTTTGATCCCTAATTTTTGCCTGGACCGCCCTTTCGGGTTTTCAGTCCACCGGGATACCCTTTTTTTCCCAAGCCGCCCTTTAGGGTTTTCGACTTGTCGGGTGTACATATCCTTTTTTTTGTTTTTTATCCCTGATTTTTGCCCGAACCTTTTTGGTTCGTCGGGATGTCCTTATTTTTGCCTAGGCCTGTCAACCTAGCGGGTCTTTGTTCATGCGCAGTATTTTCTGACTATGTCCACGCTCTGAGTGTAGGGAGTTTTCACTGTCGGCAGTGTTGTGTTTCCATACTACCATAAGATGTTCATTTGATCATGCAAGATTCATTGCTGGAATTCATGTCCAATTCCCCAAGTGATTCAGATGGAGATTTGCCCCTGGCTATTTTGGCATTTTTGAGAGATTCCTTGAATCTTGATTTGACTGCCCCAGATGATGGACAATGATCATGTCGTACCCCTTGGTTGGAAGTGTTTTTCCACTTGAGGTGATCCTTTTTATTGAGAAGGTTTTTGTTCACTAGATATTTGTCGTGCGAATTTCTCTACTGTTGAGCAAATAGTCATATGCAAACAATGTTATTTTAAGAATGTAAAGCTTATGTCTGTTTTGAAGTTCTTTGAAAATGCAGTTTTCAATAAAACAAGCGAATTTTTGTAAAATATGATGTCAACTCAGGATTTACAGCAAGTCCTACAGGAGTCAGGATACCTTTTGTAACAGTATGCTTTCGAACTAACCCATGCTTTAGCTAGGACTTTTAAGGGTTATAATGTGGCCTGGTTCACGGTTTAAGAAACAAAGGATAAATGCTCAAAATTTATTTGTACCCACCCACTCTTCGTGATGTTCTTCGGTCCTAAACTCAGCTAATTGTGCATTTAGATCCCGTTTGAGTCTGGAATATTGTCCTTGATGTTCCGGTGATGGTTCAGATACTGGCAATTTATTTTGAATAGGCAGTCATTTTTGTTGAGAGTTTGTAGGACCTCTTTCTTTTTGATTTTATTATCCCTGTCTTTTGCCTGAACGGTTTGTTTTTGTGACTACAGTCAGCGAGATGCCCCCGTTTTTTCTTAAGTCTCCTTCACAGGTTTTGACTTAATGGGCTTTTATTTTTGAGAGATAATGACTGCCTGTCCTTACGATTATACGGAACCATCATCGTCTTTTGTTTCGGAAGGACTTCTTTGATGCCATTCATTATGCACCTGGATCAACTGAGAAAACTACCCTGCCCCAGGTTATAATTAAGGGTTTTAATTTGTGAAAATAAAAACTCCAACTTCTTTGGCTCAAAGGGGTTGACTAGGGATTATCTTCCTTATAACTCCACTGTTTAGGATTTGAAACAATGCCTGTACCTCGTCAGCGGAGTCTGTTCAAAAGCATACTGTAGAGATTTTGATATCATTTTCGTCATCCTCCCTCTAAAGGCTTAGAATTTTTTAATCGAGAGTTGATCATCACAAAAAATGAAAGCAATTTGAATATAGTGAATACGAATGGATTGATTCAAAACAAATATATGCGATGCATTGATAAGGTAACAAAGTTTGACACGAATAAATGTTTGAACAATTAAAAGAAAATTACAAATTGAAAATTCTAATGAACAAAAAGTCTTCTCGTCTCAGGACTTGTCACTTCAAATGGTGAGCCTTGGAGGGATGGTAGAAGAACTCAGCCTGACCATCTTGTGTGAATTCCAATGCTCCTTCATCAATCAGGTTTTGAATTTTGTACTTCAGCTTCCAACAGTCGTCAGTATCATGCCCTAGGCTGTTAGAATGGTATACACACCTTGCATCAGGATTGTAGTTGGGTGAAGAAGTCTTAGGATTCGGATGAGGTCCTACCAGCGTCACCAGATTTAATCTCAACAGGTGTTGCAAAGCTTGGGACAGTGGCATGTTGAGCTTGGTAAACGGCCTCTGATTAACCCGTTGTTTTTTGCAAGGTTGTTGTTGGACCCGTGATGTAGTAGCAATTTGGAGAGGTCCATTCTTCACTATACCTGACCCTTGTCTTCTTGGAGGCTTATTAATGACTTGGTTCCCGGCCTCGACTGTTTTCTTCCTACTGTTGTATCTGTCTTAAAGAAGCTGGCTGATAATGCTTCTCAGCTCTTCTTGTTCCCGAGCTAAGCTTTGGATAAAAGCCATCTTCCCCAGCATCTGGGTTCTCATTGCATCTACCTCAGCTTGCAATTGTTCCAGTCGTTCGTCCTTATTGTCTTCAGGACTTTTCTTGACCAAGTTTCTAATGAGGAGTGTTTTCAACTCTTCCTGCCCCTTGGATAGGTTTAGGAATATTTCCCTGAACTGAGTCTCTTGAGTATGAAGATCTTGGTTGTCTTGTTGGAGAGCCATTGCTGAAATAAACAGCAAGAACATGAGAGACTTGTTATGCAATGATATGTATGATATATGTATGCAATGTTTTCAAGGATCTCGCGGGGTAAACAAGAAACTGTTAGAATTTGTTTGAAGAAACTTCGTGTCATTAAGAGTCCTTCTTCAAGAGTCAACCTCACCATATCGAGTGGGTCATAGCCCCCGACTCAAGTCATCGTGCTTTGATCTCTATACGACATTTTCCAGAGGAAAAATAAATCCCCTTTGGCCCTTGCTATACGTATGATTTACCATAACCTGCATCACAAACCCTTGAGATCCTTGAAATGGTTAAGGAAATCTCAAGGCATGATGTTATGATGTGTATGCTATGCGTTTAAGCAAAAGTGTGAGGTGCTGTAAGTAAACCCTGCAATAAATCCAAATTAATGGATAAGGACTGTAAACAAAACCTGCAAGGAACTCATGTTGTCAGATAACAAGAATGTGTAAGTAGTTCAAGTTTGAAGGCACACAAGTCACACAAACAGCCTTAAGTTTAGGCTTGCATGGGATCTAGGTATTACCCTATTTCAGTTTAGTTGGTTCAACCTATCCTAGTAATAGTAACCGGGTTCTAGAGGATATCAATATCACTGACCACCCTCGATCGGTCATAATTCTAGTTTAGCAACCTTTTCTTGCGGCCGGAATCATTGCGAGAGTTTGGTCTCAATGAGTGTAGCATACTGCTACTTTTATATGGCCAAGTTGGTCAATTATAGGTTCTAAGGTCAGTTGATGCTTAATGACCCCTTATCAGACCCATATTCTCCTTGTTGTGCCACAAGGGATATTGGTACAAACTAAAGTGTCACACCAACGTAGCTACTACTTCAACCGTATCGGTCTACGCCGTACAGTTCCCTCATAGTCTATTGCTACTTACCTAAAGGGTATCCCCCAGATCCGGGTTAGGATCTATAGTAACTCTGATTCAAACCCACAAAGATAAAGCATATAAATCAAGCAATTGAAAACAATATGAACTATTCCTAAGGTACACCCCACTTATAAGCATCCCCAGCAGAGTCGCCAGTTATGTGATACGGTGGGAAGAACTGACTATTTCTTGGAATGCTGGTTTGTGTTTGCAAAATGTCGCGGTAAGCAAGAGTCGCCACTGACTTTTATTTTATCCAATAAGGAAAGGAAAAAAGCACAGAAAAATTCCTTTTTCGAGATTTTCTGAGTACGGGGGGGGGGGGGGGGGGGGGGGGGGGGGGGGGGCTAGATTATAGAAAGTGAAGGTATTAACATACTTTCTATCCGTAGTTATCTACAGGCTCTTAGGTACTTGCTCATTGTTTTCAAAATTGTTTTCTTTGTGCTTGTGGGTTTAAAAAAGTTTTTGTCTGAAACTTCGATTTAACTCTTGCTTCTGTCCTCAAGAGTGTAATGAAGTGTTTTTGAAAACTTTGTTTGAAAAGAGTGTAAGTGTGAGAAAAGTTTTGTTTCGGATGAGCAAGTATCTAAGATCTATCTACCTACTCGAAAAAGGAATCGTTCTATGCTAATTTCCTTTAGACAATACTATCCCACTATTAGTGAGTAGGTAGCACCGTCGTTGGAGTTTGAGGGTCAATTCGAATGAGGGACATACGGTCACTAAAGCAATATTAGGACGCCTTAGCGGTAACCCTAATGTCTTAGATCATTTATTTGAGGCAACAATATCCGAGGCAACCGTTTCGAGGAAACTATGATCTTTTAGACAAGAGGACGACCTCTAAAATGACCTATACTCAATGACCGTGTACGAAGGTAACCAAGTGGGGTGTACCCTAAGAGTGCGCATGTGCGAGTGTGTCGTTTTCAGTTATTTTTATCTTTGCACATGTTAAGGGTGATCAAATTTGATTTTAAGATTACACATTCAGTCTTGTCATGCAAACCCTATTATCAAACATCTAGCAGTTATAATTAGCAGAATTTAAAGTGCGGAAATTAAATTACAAGGCGTCGGGTATTTACATCGCCAAAAGAAACCCTTTTAAAAAAATAAAGCGGTAAAAATAAATAAATGTCCTATTTAAAACTATTACAAACCGGGAGCAAATACATTAATAATTAAATAAGGAAGAATAAATCGCGCGAGTGAAATTAAATCGAATGCGAAATTTAGGGTTTTGACCCTTTTTAAAAGAAAATGTTTTTGTTGTTTTTATTTTAAGGAAACAGATTAAGTCCTAAATTAAATACTAAATTAATTATTAAATAAATTAATTAAAAAAAAAGTTAACATATTTTTGAGTTTTTTGATATTTTAAGAAAGAAAAACAATTAAATCAAAGTTAGAACCTAATTAATTCTAATTAATTTTTATTTATTTACAAAACAAATTAAAGTTCCCTAATTAACATCCTAATTAATTAATTAGTATTTATTAATAAAAACAAAAATTCTGAATTTAATTGGAGTAAAAACATTTTTTGGTGATTTTTTTGATAAAAAGAAAATTGATTTAATGGTTAGTAATTAATTAAACAAAATTAAATAACTAAATTAAATAAATAAAGTATAAGAGAATGAGAAATTGGGCCTGATTCATTGGAGGTGTCAAAAGCAATTGGCTGGCCCAAATATACTGATCCAATTGACTTTTTGGGATCCCATACACGCGCGTTGACTGGCTTATGGTGTGCTTCCAATGCTTGACCACCAGATCTGGCCACCTGGCCATCTGGCACGCTGAGGAGTGAGGGAGTACGATGGTCATCATGTTGGCGGTGCATTAGATTGCTTGAAAAACCAACAAGAAAATGCAAATTGCTGGAGGCAGGGATCGAACCCCTGACCTCCAGCCTTGGGATGCCTTAAGCGCTGAGGGTGTCTACCACTGGGATGTGTTGTGTTTCATTTTTTATAATAATACAAGCATAATGTAATATATAAAAACAAAATCAATTGCCAGAAATAAAAAAAAAAGCGCGTGTTTTTAAATGGTCCTATGGATGGATGACAAATCATCATCCCTGTCCCTGAACCGTTGCTAAAAAGTTCCAAGACCTATACCTACGGACAAACGTCCGTCACTACAAACCAGGCATCTCTAAAATCCTGTACAGGCCATGGAAATGCATTCTAGTACCATGGTTGAGTTCGTGATTCTCTTCTGATCATAACCATGGCCATCGTGTGGGCTAATTGTACCTAAAGCAAAAAACCCCAAAAACAAGAACAAAACCCTAATAATGGTGGATCTTGTTACAGGTCAGATAAACGAAATCAAGTAGTACCAAAAGCTTGCAAATGATGTGGTGATCACAAATATGCAATTATTTTATACAATGGATGCAAGAATAGCATGAATCGATTTCAAGAATATGGCGGATTCGTGAGGGACTTACAGTGCTCTAGGAAGCTTGAAAATGCGTGGTTTGGATTGGTTTCGCTTGTGGAGGTTTCCAGGAAACGATTGAGATGCTTGCCAAGCCTTAAGGATGCCTATAAGCCCTATTTCGATCTCACACTTTTTTTTGGTTTTTGCAAATTTTGTTCTCACTCTATGCTTGATCTCTAACCCCTATTTTTGTCTGCATCGCTTCCTTATGTATTGTACAATACATTAGGGTTGTTTTCTTTGTCCAAATATTGCTCTATCAATGCTCTTGATGTGGATTTTATTTGCTTTGAACAACCTTCCAAAATTGGCTTGATTTCAATCTTTTTGTGTACAATTACTTTGATATGATTTTATGTGATGCAAGTTGTCCATTGAAACCTATAATCATCAAAAGATCTTTGGTTATCAATATTTTTGATTTTATGTGATTTTATTTGATTTAAAATGAATTAATTCAAATAAAAATCAAATTAAATAATAAAAATATGATATGGACACATGGCCAAGGCTAGAGCACGTGGGCAATAATGCAAACTCAAAACAAGTGAAAAAGAATGGGTTCATTTGGCAAAATTTGAAGTTTTGGGGATAGTTGACTTTTGGCAATTTTGCAAAAAAGTCCAACTTCAACAATGCATAACTTCTTCAATTTTGAACTTTTGGAGGTGTTCTTGGACTTTTTAGAAAGCTTAGGATGTCCTATAATCAAAACTTTTGGTATCATCGCATTTTGATATTCCATGCTCAAGTTAGAAGCTTTTACAAAAAAGGTATTTTTGTTGACTTTCAAAAATGACTTATAATGTCAAAATTCATAACTTCTTGTGGGTGCATATTTTGATCTTGGGGTATGAATATGAATTGTAGTGAATAGCATCCTCTTCAAAATGAGCTTTGTATGGGTCATTTATCATAAAGTATGAGAAAGTTATGCTTGGTCAAAGTTGGGTTGACTTTTCCTACAGAACCCTAATTTAGAAACTTTTGAATCTTAATGAATTGTGAGCAATCCTTGATGAATCATGATCAACCCTTGATCAAATGATGAAATATCCTTAAAAATGATAATGTTGACAAAAAATCTTGAAGTTTGACTGTATGTAGGTCACAGTTGACTTTTGCCCTAGCACAATCGATTTTTGGACCTTTGAGCAATTGACTTGAGCAAACTTCCTCTGCAAGGCTTGAAACTTGACATGGATGATCTTGAGAACATATTAGGGACATTGGTGAGAACTTAGGATCATTTGGACTCAATGATCTTGATGCAACACAAAACCCTAATTTGGGGTAGACTACCTTAGGAGAGAGCTTGTCTGACCAACTCTTGGACTACTTTGAGAAACTTGGAGATTTTTCTTGCAATGTTTGAGAAATATGGGAGGGCAAATTTTGGGTTACAACAGTGCATCTCAGGGAAGATTAGGGTTTTTAGTTCATTACTTAAGCTTGTTGAGGATAATCAATTAAAAATTAGACTTAGGGTTTTTATTTCTTTTATACTTCAAGTCACATTCATTTTCGAAGATTCTTCAAGGCAATGTTAGGGTATGGATTACAAAGTAAAAATCATGGTGCAAAGGATGAAGTTATTGATTCATTTTGGATCAAGGTGATTTTGTTCTCGTCACCATTACTTTTTGATTGCAATAAAGTTAACTTGGACTAGTGATATAAGCTTAAAGGATTTGGTCGATTGAAGAGTTGAGGTAGGATTCATTCATGGATTCAATTTATAAGTTTGGATTTGGTTCTTTCTAAATTTGGAAAAGGTCTATAAAAGAGGATTTCTTGAAAAGAAAGGCAAATTACAAGACATTATTCAAGTATTATTCATGTCACTAACATTATATACCATTCATCTTTCAAATTTCAAGTTTAAGTCATGTAAATGTCACCAAATTTCAAGTTTCAAAAATTCAAATTGCAAACATCATATTTTCATTCACAAGTACAATGTCTATTATACTTTGAACCTACAAATTCTACAAGTCCAAAACCATTCACAAACCATATCCAAAATAAATTTCATCCAACCATGTTCAAATTGAACTAAATATTTCCATGAAAATAACATCCAAAATAGTTCACAATTTGGATAAAACTAATGCAAACCTGTTGGCAAACATATCCAAATCATACCCATAAACTTTACATCATTTCAGTCCATCACAACACTCTAAACCAGATCAAAATCCACTTGAAACCAAGCTGAAACCTTGCCATGTTTTTAATCAAACCTGTGGGCTACAAAAAACCAAAATCAGTTCTAATTAAACCAAAATAGAAATTAAATTGAACCAAAAGTTTATTCTCGAAACTTCTCAATGCCAACTCATCAAAATGGACTCATTCACAAGCACAAAAACACGGGAAAAAGCAAGCTGAAAGAGAGATTCAAATATCTCACAAATTTGAGTGTATCAAGTTAACAAAAAGAAGCTCATAACGAACATGTGCTAGCTCATCGCTCCAAACCCTCTCTAGAAGCTTCATCCATCATCTATATAAGCTTCCTTCCCTCCAAACTGCTTCGTTCACCCACAATTCCATATCTGAAATCTCACTTTTCTCTCAACCTTCAACTTTCGAATTCTTCATTTCTCTCAAGCTTTCTGTAAATTCTTGCTTCATTGATCATCAATACATCATAATCAAGTTTTTGTATGCATCATTGAGCATCTCGGTTCATGAGATCATACTATCCAACTTCATCTTCTTCATCAAGAAAGTGGACTTGGTCGGAGAGATTCAGAGGTATTCAAGCAATAACTATCACATATTCGTACTCCTGGAACTTTAGTGAAGCTTAATCTATCGTTTTCTTATCTCATCTTCACCATAGAAGACGCATCAGACGGTCTCTGATTGGAATAATTTTTGTCACTTCGATCACAATCATTTCATCATCCTTTTTGTATAATTCTTGATACAGTCGTGTTTGTTGTTGTTTATTAAAGCTTAACCCTAACGTTTTGATCATTGATACTACTCATACTTGATTTAATTTTAATTTAATAAGTTAGGGTTTATTGTGTTTTTTTGTGATTGTTTATATTTGAAGACGAATTGGAGGAAGAGGATTTGATTTTCATGCTCAGTAGGTTAAGACGAAGCCAGTGATGTAGTGTTTGTTGATTTTCGGTAAGATCTTAACCGTTGTCGTCGCCTCAGGCGACCAACGCGGTGGATGAAATGTTCAGAGAAAAATGATGTGTTGCACACGTTTTTGTTTTGTTTTGAATTTGAATTTATGTGTTGTCAGCTTCTGATTGGTTGATGCCTTTTTTTTTCCTTTTAATAATTTTTTTTAATAATAATTTATAATAATAATAATTATGTAAATGGTGAATTGGACTGGATCTGAACGCAAATGCTTGGGCCTTTTTATGCACACCATACCTCTAGCCCACATGGACTTTGTTTTTTTTTGTTTGATTTGAATGGTGAACAAAAACTGACTTCTGGATCTATTGTTTTGGGCCTGTACAAAATCACTTGGGCACACACCCTGACTCTACGCTTGCACCTCTCTCTTTCCTCATTTATTTTAATTTTTTTTCCTTTTATTTGTTTAGATTTTAATTTTAATTTTTCATGATTTTAGACATAAAAAATGATAAAAATATTTGAGAATACTTGCCAATTTTAAATATTATTTTTGGCATGTTTTTTATTTTGTTTTATTTTATTTTACTTGTGATGATTGTTTTAATTCAAATTATGTCATGATCCTTTGTTTGTTCTTGATAAATTTTTGGGATGATGTTTCTTGATGATTGCTCTTGGTGTTTGTTTTGTTACTTGCTTGCATGTTCTTAACATGTTCCCTTAGGATTTCTAATTCAATTATAATCTTTGATTAAATTGAATTAAGAATTAGACCTTAGGCTTTAATCCAAGCACGACAACATCTAAGTAGAACCTCCCTTGATCTAAACCTTAGAACCATTGATGCATGATAACATTAGGGTTTGAGTTCCCTTTTTGCTTTTATTTTGCATTGCATCCCCTTTCCTTATAATACTAAAATTATTTTTTTAATCAAATTCAAAAACACTTAATAAATGAGATGTGAATCGTGTGCCATTGAGTCTTATGAAAGAGAATGAGACGATGTATTTCTAACCTTGCTCTTCTTCCATTCATGGACTTTAATGTGATTCAATTTACAAACCATTTCAAAACTAAAGGTGGAGAAATAGCAAAATACCCTTGTATTGGGAGTCATTTACTATCTAATCCCCAACAAAATACTCTAACAAATCCAGAACTTTTTTCCTCTTGGCATTTCTCTTTAAAACCTTTTCAAAAGGGCAATTTACTTTTGTTCTACCACAATACAAGTAACGCGCGACTCTCAGCGAGCATCAACACCTATTGCTAAAGCATGAAGATTGACATTGTCCATAAAAAACATCAAATAAACTAACATTTTTGAGAAGAACTGCGGAGTTCTAATTCCCTCATTGCACTGTGAGGATACGTAGGCACTGGGTTGCAAAACCTGGGCGAACTCAATAATATGAACCTTTTCTTTTTCCCAATGATTCATTCATGCATTCTTAGCAAGTTATAGCTTTAGATATACACACCCTTAGAAAATAACAACCAAAATGGATCTCGTTGTGTATAACAGATGCTAGGGGTGCTAATATATTCCCCTTGCATAATCGACTTCCGTACCATTCTCGTGGTTGTGTTGACCATCTTATCCTTCCTTATAGGTTTTCTCGATGTTTCCTCTTCCCTTTGGGATAAATAAAGTTTGATGGTGACTCTGTATTTTTTCGCGATGCAACAGGGGTTACTTGAAGAACCACTGAGTTTCACCTTTGTTCCTAGGGGTGTGGATAATGGATTACAAGATGACATAGTGCACTCTATAATATCTTCAGCATATTTCTTTTGAGAAAGAAAAAGACCCTCAAAATTTCTGGTGACAGAAATACCCATAAAATAATTTAGAGGACCCAGATCCTTTATGGCGAATTCAAAACTATGTTATGCCATAATAGAATCACGGAGAGTCACTACTACAAATAACGCTTCTAATGTCGGATGCAAAAAGTGTTGTACGTCGGCAACAGAAGCAAGATAAATAAGTTTGTCATGAAAAGTCTCCATTTAACACATCGGTGTTTCCAAACCCGACATGAATAGTTATTTCAAAACCATTTAGCACATGAGTTTGAACCCTAGGTGCCACACTTTTATAATATTCCAAACTAGCGTATCTTTTATCTCGGTTTCTCCAAAATTTGAGGGGGTATATAAGATTTTTTTTTGAATTGTTACATTTACATTTTGTATTCAGAATATTATATTGTTTACACAGAACATTGTTTATCTAGAAAATTATATTGTTTACCCAGAAAATAAATATAAAAGTCAAACTCCATAGGGTGGTTCAAGATAAAAATCAAATTCCCTAGGATATCTTGTTCCCCCTAAAGATGTAGATTTAGATCTTCGTATAATATAATCTTGGGGAACATCTTCTGTTAGATCTTACATGTAATGATTTCTGATGAAAAAAAAGGTAAGGTAATTAATATTTGAGAAAACAATAATCAAAAAATCAAATATTGAAAAAATATTTAAGAAAACAAACCTTGAACCCCGATGATTTTCTGCACTTGCAATCCATTGTAGAGAACTTTTCCAAGCGTTCTTAGGTTTCAAGCGCTTCATATGTTTCACTTTGGTTAGATTTCTTGTCGTAAGACAACTTATATAATGGATGTCCCTTAGGTTTCACGCTGATCACTAAAGGCGGATTCTTGAGCATTGATAACCTTTAAAGGGATGACATAAATTTGTTTAAGACCGTTGAAAACAGTGAAAATAACACTTAACTATCATCTCGGCTTTGGAATATTTTATTGTATTGCCTAACCAAAATAAAACAATATCGTCTTTAAAGATAAACTCATCCAAAGGTGTTTCTATGTCTTCTACTTCTGTAAAATCACGATCTGGACCATTATGTGGGTGTGATGGTCGTATAGTTTCATATCAATGCAAGAAGGGACAAAATCAAGAAAGATTTTTTTGGAGATGTCCATTTTGGAGGAGTGAAGAGACGTGTAATATGTTCATATGGGATGAAGACATGGTGGAAAAAGGTGGAAATGAAGACGGGAGCATGATGAAGTCAGAGGTGGAAGTTATGGGTTATTTGAAGGTTATGTATGAATATTCAATGAAGAAGAACAAGACACTAAAGAACAGATTAAAATCAGAATTTTTTTATGGAAATTTGAAGATGTTATGTTTTGTTATCTCCTTTATGTTTAATGTTTAATTTGTTATGAAATATAATAGATGAAGTAGGGCTTGAATTGCATTGTTAACGTTATGTGAAAACTATAGAAGCAAACAAATCTATGTATTAAATAAATGGAGTTAAATATCTTCTCAGTTTTGGAATAAAACCGAGGGGTTAGTTCAACCAACCCCTCAACTTTTCAAATAAATCGAGGGGTTAAATAAAAAAAATTAATGGTTACATTGTTTACTCAGAATATTAAAAATATAGAATGTTCAGCTCCCATACAAGCTGCTAGTGATCCAAGATTGGTTGTTGTACTATCATTATCATTGCATCCTAGATGGATCATTGTGCTATTATTATCATTGCCTTCACTAGCATAGACATTGAGTTTGAATGCTTTCAACTTCTAATAAGGTGTCTGTTGCAAAAATAGGAAAATGTTTTTTCTGCACTTGCAATCCATCAGTAACGATAAATATATCATAGTTGTTCAAACCTTCAACAACAACATCAACACCATTGTTTGAGATGGATCGCAAAAGTTGAAAAAATGTTTTGCTCAAGGTAGAAGAATATTTTTTCAGTTTTGCAATCAACCCCCAAAAAAATGGTGGGCGGCTACAAATAAGATAACATTAGGATTAAATCTATTCAACGAGTGTTTTTATAGTAAAAAATCAGATTATTTATCCCTCGATTTGTTAAAGAAAATGAAGGGTTAGATCATTTATTTCACTTTTTTACAAATAGAAACATAAAGTGTCGTAGCTTGGATTCGAAACTTGTCCGGAATAGTATTTCACCGCGGTTTCCTAGATAAACGAGAGCTCGAGTTATTTTTTTAATAATTATATGGGACGCGTTGGTGAAAAACCTTGATTTTTCTGGTTGACGTGAAAGCTTCGTCATAAAAAGCGTTATTTATTATAGTGAGTGTCAGACGATGCAACAAGAATAATGTCATCCACATACAAAAGAATATAAGAGATGTTATTTTCATAATGATATATAAATAGAGAGTGATCATAAACATTACGAGAGAAATCCATTATGGCTACATAATCAGTAAAACGCCGGTACCAGTCGCGAGGTGCTTGTTTGAAACCATAGAGAGATTTCTTTAATAAATAGACACGGTCGGGAAATTGAGGATAAAGAAATCCAGGAGGTTGACACATGTACACAGTTTCATCAGGGTTCTCATGTAGAAAAACATTGTTAACATCTAATTGATAAATACACCATGATTTAGATAGAGTAACACTTAGAACCGTGCGAATGGTAGCCGATTTGACTACATGGCTGAATGTGTCACCACAATCGATATCGGTTTATTGATTTGTACCATTACCTATAAGGCGAGCTTTGTACTGCTCAAAAGATCCATCAGAGTTCTTCTTATGCCTGAAAATCCACATACTTTAATAACATTAGCATCAGACGAACGAGAAACTATGTCTTATGTCTTATTTTCAATAAGAACGTCATATTCGTCTTTTATAGCTATTTTTCAATTATAATTATTTAATGCATCAATGAGATTTGTAGTTACAAGAGATATAGAAGTAGAGGTTGTACGAAGATTTAAAAGTTTGTTAGGTTTAATAATAGCACATTGGACTCGGATTGTCATTTGAGAGGTGTAACATCTCAATATTTTATATGTAAGGAGTTTATCATTTTATTAAATTTTAATACTTACTGAATAAATTATTTTATATGCATAATTTAATTAAATGTTATTATTAGTCTATTTTAATGATTTGTTTCTCTCTCTAGTTTAACTATTTATTTTATAAATAATAATTTTGTAAATTAATAATATTAAAACTAATTATCTATAATTTTATATTTCCTATATGTTGTTAATTTTATAAATAAATTTATTATATTTAATGCTAACTAAGAGTTGTTACTATAGGTGATGTAGTAGATGGGGATGAGGTTATGGTTTATGATGGTGGGGTCGGAGATGATGTAGTAGATGGGGATGAGGCTATGGTTGTTGAGGTGTGATTATGGGAAGGCACGAGAGGTGAATTAAAGGAAAAGGATGATAGTTGGTTATTGTTTGACTGTAGTGGTTGAGTTAGAGGTAGAGTACGATTTAGATGGTTTTGGGGTGGAGCAATATAGGAATAAGGGTTATAGTCATTCAAAAAATTATAGCCAACCATTGTAGAAACATTTAAATTTGAAAAAGGAAGTTTAGTTTCATCAGAAACGACATGTCGGGAAACAAAAGTTTTGCGGCTAGAAAATTCATAACATTTGCATTCTCTTATGCTCCAACAGACATTCAAGCTGCTATGCACACCCTCTCACTTTCTTCTCCTGATGATCAGTGGTACATGGACACTAGAGTCAGTTCTCATATGATGACGAACAGAGGTAATCTCACGTCTATCGGCAATGTTCAAAATATTTCTGTGATTGGTTGTGAACATGCATCATTATCTAATTCCTCTCATCATCTAAAATTACCTAATGTTTTATATGCACCAAAACTCATTAGAAATGTTACATTTCTTCACAAATTTACCATAGATAATGATGCGTGTGTTGAATTTGATCTTTTTGGTTCTTCTGTGAAGGATTCTCGGACATGAATATTGTTAATGAGATGCAACAATTTTGGTGATCCATCTACTACAGTCTTGCCACCATCCACCTTTATTGCTTTATCTACTAAATAATAGCACAACCGTTTACGACATTCATGAACTACTATCTAAACTCTCTACACCAAAACAATTTTCTAAAATGTTATAAGTCAACAATTTATTTTGTAATTCATGTCCTCTTAGACCAAACGAGATCACGTGATTGCCCCATGATCCCGCCCTTTCACGCTCAAGCTTTTTCCACGTCATTCCCGGACTTGATGATTGATGGACCTGCCTTTTTGAAGCCCATCTGAAGTTATTCAAATTCAGTACTCAATATAGTACTAAATTAAATTCTTTGGTGCAATTATGAGCATGATAACATATGGTCTAACACTAAACTCCAGTATGTTCTTTAGTATATCTTGCAGTTTTTGCATAATATATTGCACAATTATGAGCATGATATCATAACTAATCTCACGTGCAGGAAAAGAAAGGCAAAGGCGAAAAAGAAAAGTAAAAGCACCTATATCAGTATAAAAAGAAAGCAATGTGTTTACATTACAATGTTAATTTATGAGTTAACAAGTCACATTTGATGTTAGTGCAAATGGCAAGCTTTACATTTTTGTTGTATACGGCTGCAGTAGCAATATTTCTCTTAATTTATGTAAATGTAAAGATTTATAAAAATTAAATGGACAGGTTGTTATTGCAACTGCAATGCTATCTTGTTACTTTCTTGTGTACATGTTTTATTCTTTTCACTCTATATATTTAAATGCTTCAGAACTCTGATAACTTTTACTTCCTTTTTCTAATTTTTTTTTTTGTTGCCAACTTCAGAGGAAAAGATGGTAGTGTTTATATTTTTTAATAATAGTGTTACTTTAAAGGGTCTAAGAGAATCTAACTTTAATAATAGTATTAATGCTCTTTATAGTAAAGGTAAATTAAAGCATGGATTGGAGGATTGACTGATGAAGCCTAATGTCACAAATTTGTGGTCTTAAGATCATCATATCATATCTGCTAACCTCTTTTACTTGAGAAAGAATATAGCCGTAAACACTTGGCTTGCTTTATAATTATTACTTATTATTTGCTTTATATTCAATATCATGCTTATCTGAAATGATGGATATACTTAGAAGTTGATTTTCATTACAGTTTTTTTTGGTTGATGAAAGGGATTGTGATATTGGTTTGCTTTATATATTATGAGTGCTTGAACTGCAAAAAACTGAGAGACACAAGTAAAAAATTATTTAAAAAAACTCAAATCTCCTGTTTACTAGATAATTTAAAAACATAACTTTAGAGTTGATTTCTTTATAATGTTTAATTTATATTTTCTTGTGATTCTTTTCTGAAGTTAATTTTCTGATTTTGGATCTTAAGACAGAATATGATTTCATTGCATAAGATAGTTAGCAGTATCTACAAGAAACTATTTAATTCATCTTTATACACAATTTGAATACTCTATCAAGAGCAAAATATGTTACAGGATACAATGTGTCTAGAGGGTGCATCTTACCATGCTACAAAAAGGATTGATGCCTATGAAACCTATACAAACAAAACAACTATATATACACAAGTTTCACCCTTCATGTGATGTGATATCTATGTACACAAGTTTTAATTCTAATTAATAACTCCTAAGCTAGAGCACCAAAAAGTATTGTGTCAGCAAATCATCTGAGAGCACGGCATTCTTATCGGCGAAAACACAACGGTAAGTCGAGCATGATCAGAAAGGGAGTAATCATCCGGCCATCTACCTTTCTCCACTTCAGGAGGGAACAAAACCGCATTTTTTACACTAAAACCGATTGTTTGTTCTTGAACATCGTTTGAACTGTCCTCTTGCTCCCTATTCTTGTTGTCATCTATCTGATCTAAAACCGACGAAATCCATATTTGCTGCTGCAACCGCATAATTTCAAGACCATGTTTTAGCAAACAAACTAGGAGTGGACAATATCAAACTAGCTTGTCTCAGAAATACTTTACCAGAAATTCTTTATAGTCAAGAACACCGTTTCCATCTATGTCTGCTTGGACCCATAACTCCTTTATCTCTTCCTCACTCAACCCATGGCAATGGCCAATTAAATTGAGCTGCATAGATTGGAAAAAAATCCTTATAACCAGCTGGATTTGTCGGAAGATTACAAGCATCGCATGAAATTTTAGAGTAATAATGCAACGGTGAAGGCTACAACATACCTGTCTAAGTGCTTCACAGAAACCAGAATAGGTAATACAATCATCTTCATTATCGGCTCTTAGAAATGCGAATGCATCACTCTCTGTCAGTGAAGCTCTCCGCAATAGATACTGAAAAAATGGAGAAATTTTTGTCAACAACGAGTCAGTTCCACGAAAATAAAGATTGTGCTATATATCATAATCGACAGTAGTATAGGAAACATATGTGGCATAGCCGTATACATGTAAAAGTCGCAACGAAGATGGTAAAAATAAGTCTAAGACCGAATATTATATGACTACCTTGAACATGGCAAATACTGCTTCACTCCAACTTGCTTTTAGTAATTTTCGATATTTGTCAGGATTTAGAAGCCATATAAAATCAACGGCGCATATATTTCCTCGATGATTTCGGTGACTAACCCACTGCATCGATATAGTATAGAATAATATAAGTTATCGATTTTCAAAAGAAAAATCTGAAGAGAATGGTAAATAATGACCTTGTCAGCCTCTGCATCAGTGTACTGATGTGCAGTATCATAAGATGATACAAAACCTTGAGACCTCAAGAACTTGTAAACATGTCCACGTTTGCTTCCATTCCAGTCGCTGTGAAATAAAATGTCGTAAACAAAACATTGTTCAATTGTTTTAAGAAAAACAAGTAGATGGAAGTCAATATCTCGTTTAATTACCCGCATAACATGATTGGCATCGGCTTGAGTTGGAAATCATTCTGATAAGATTCTACATATTGAAGTATCTTATAAACCTACAACAAAATGAAAACTTTAAGGCAAGTCTAATAATTAGAAGGCCCTTGTATACCGAATTTGAATCCACAAATACCTGTTTCAATCGTACAAGAGATAGTGTTGCATCATGAGGAAACAAAAGATGAGTGTTCACAATAAGAATTTCCTGTCTAATTTCACTATTTGGCCCTTTTGAAAATGGAAAAACTAATTCAACATGTAACAACTGAGCTACGCGATCGCCACAGTCGTTGAAGTGCAACTCCTTATAATTAAGAATATTAAAGTATTCCGTCTGCACAGCTATTAAAAGACCTGTTATAACCAAGAGGTAACACACTATATCAGAATTCACATTGTGCATAATTTTTCAACAAGCACCTAAATAAAAGTATGTTTGTGGAAACAAATTTTTGTTCAATTAACACAATTCTAAATGTCGTTGATCGATAAATATTTTTACATGTACATCTCGAGGCTAATTACTCAATGCATTATAAATCCATAATGTTGGATGAAAAAAAGAAGTAATCATTTCAAGGTTTCTCTTACCCTATTGAACCCTGAAATCCAATTCGCCAAAACTTTGTTACTATAAAAAAGATGATTATTTGTGATAATCAAAAGAGGGAGAATGTGCGCATACCATCTCCGCGATTATTAGTCCTTCCAAGTTTAAAACTAACATAACCAGCATCTTTAAGTCTCTTCTCATACAAATTAACAAGCTCTTCATTACCAACCCAAAACTCCTACACAAATTCAACACATTATCATTAACCTTCAACCTTGGTCAATTATAGAATCTCAAAAATGCTATACACAAACCTACAAACCTGAAGACAAATAATAGAAGACTTTTCATTTAAGAGCCAATCCAAAATCCTATGATTCCTTGCCAACCAATATGCTCTATAATCACTCTCTCGACAAGCCGGGTCCTGCTAGACAAAAAAGAATTGAGAAAAGAAAAGCGAAAATGGAAAAAGGGAGATGATTAATGATAGAGAAAGATAAAAACCTCATCGTTGAGACGTTTGTAAATGGGAGCAAGAATATTAAAAGTGGTGCAAGTAATGCATGGTTGTGGTAGATTATTATCATTTAAGGAAGAAGCAATTGCAAAACTTCCAATCCTTGATATTCTTCCCATACTCTTTGCCCATTTACCCGTTCTCATTCTACGTTAAAACCCCCGCCAAAATAATAATCTCCCTCTATATATATACAACAACAATGATTGATAACAATTTGCGTAAATTCTTACACTAACTTAGAAATGAATTATGCTTTTCTGAAAACGGAGGAGAGGGAGGGAAGAGTTGAAGATTGCCTCCCTCGGTGATTCAACGCCGATAATAGAAAACGTTGTCTCCTTTGAGATTTCACACACGTCATTGCTCTTTTTTTTTTTTTGGTTTTATAAATAGCGTTTTGTCATGTATACACATCATGCGAATATTTCGCATGATGAACCAAATTTGACTCTATACTCCTTTCCATTTTGTTCTAGTGAGGTTTTGAATTGTTTTTACATGTAAAATTGCTAAATCTTGGGTCCAATAATATAAAAAGGTTTTCATGGAGTATTTCATATATTTTGGTATGTCACACGTCCATTACATTCAATAATCACAATTCAAATATTCCAGAGGTGTTTGAATTTGATCCATAGTTTCTCATCTTTTTAGTGTTAATGTAGTTTTGCTATTAAACTCTTTCTATAACACAAATTTATGAAATAATAACAAGTTTTTTTTGACGGAAAATTATAAAGTTTTAAATTATGTTTGAATATCGTAAAATAAAGTTTTAAATAAAATAGCATATAGTAGAATGAAGTGGAAAATAGTGAAACAAATTAAAATAAATATATCATTCTGATCTTAACGGATCAGACTTGGACCGTCACAGTTGGCTCGAACTGGATTTGGATGAAGTGGGGTACCTGCAAGACACTCCGGTGATAAAATGAGAGACGGAATGAGCAGGCAAAAAATGCGTAGGTGTGTAATGAATGAATACCTGACCCTCTTGAAGTAGAGGGTATTTATAGCCCCCAGCGCTGGGCCAAGGTCCCCTCATTGGGCCGACCAGAACTGGTTCAATAAAGGGACTGTCAGGTTCTACGTGTGTAGTGGGGACCCGCACGTGGTCCCCTTCCTGGATGGTGCTCTGCAAAGAATGAGGAAGAACGAAGACGCGGTCTTTCCGGGGCTTTGAGGATTCCATAACGGTTAGAGTGGACAGAATCTGCCCTACATGGAGGGTGTTCGAGCTGGACTCGAGCTGGAGTTCTCTTGGTCGAGAACGCTGATCGTCGAGGGCAACGGCGGGCATTGCAGCTGTAGTCTGTGGTCGGGCGCGTTCGATGATGGTCCTATTGTGAGCATTCCCCAAGAATATGCTTGGATCTGGGCCTTTATTTGCACTTTGGGCCAAGGTGGGCCCAGTCCAGAACAGGAGCCCCCAAGTCGTTGTTCCTGGCATAGGAGTTATGACTTGATCTCAGCTTGCTTTTTCGGCGGGGACCCAATGCCCGACCCATGGCTTTGCCTTTCGAAGTGTGCTCGAGGAACTCTCGTGGGAATCTCTGGGATGCGTCTGTCGGACACGTGGCGTAGCCCTTGGGAACCGCAACGCCGTCCTAATAAATAGGGCCATCATTGCCTAGGCGGGTAGGTGTCGAGGATGGGGGAAGCTCGTGTCTCCCCGGAGCGACGTTTCACATTCCACGTCATCTTTATAAATATGACCCTTGGGCCCATAATTTGTTTTTTCCTCTTCACGCTCCTCCTTCATTCTCTGTCTCCGTTGCTGCTGATTCCTGTAACGCCGTGAGACCGTCGCACCCTTCGCCGTTGATTTCTCTCGCAACCGTCGTTTGTACCCCTCTTCTTCCAAGTAAGTGTCTCTTCCTCCTGTTTCTCTGCGTTGTAGGTGGCTTTGATGCTATTTTTGATACTAGAAACCCATATTTAGAAGTAATGCCCGGTAGATTCATGACTGTGCCCGAGATACTCATAATTTAGGCACCTAATTTATGATAATGCCTGTGATATTCATAGTTTTAGGCATATAACTCATGATATTGCCCGTGATATTCATAGTTTTAGGCATATAACTCACGATATTGCCCGTGATATTCATGCGTTTGGTCGGCATACTTGTGAACTGTCCGGGATGTTCATCTTTTTAGGAAGTATGTAGGGTAGTGTCCTCGTGGTATCCTAGTGTCGGGTAGGTGAAGTCAGGAACTTGGTCGAGTGGTTCGTGATTCGCCCGGTGCGCTCATGTTACGCTCGTGTTATCCTTGATCGATGCATGGTCGGAGTTGGGGTGTCGGTGTTTGGCATTTAGTCTGAATCGTTGTGTACTTCTCCCCGCCTCTGTGGCGAGCACGCGGATTTGTTGTCGAATTCACTGGTTTCCTGTGCTTTGCAGGTAGATGGCCGATAATCCGGAATCCTCGAGACAAAATGACGTCGAGGAAATAAGTACAGAAGAGAACGTCACTTTAGTCGATACTATTGACGACCCTGCGTTGGACTGGGTGGGCGCCGAGCCCCGGGGGATTGCTTCGGCGTACTGTCGTCGTAGTCGGCATGCTTATACTATTGTCGAGCATGGCGGCACTCAGGAAGATTTTCAAAAGAATTTTAGGATAATGAGGCCGATGATTGACGCTCGTATCTGCTCGGAGTTTACTGAGTACACATTTCCTATGTACGAGATTGTGTTCAGGGATCTCGGTCTTAGGCTACCCTTTAGTGACTTTCAAGTCGGGGTGTTTAGTCATCTGAACCTGGCTCCTTCGCAGCTTCACCCTAACATGATCGCCTTCCTCCGGGCGTTCGAGCTGACTTGCCGTTTCCTCATAATTGGGGCGACGATTCCCCTTTTCTTCAGGGTTTTTCACCTGCAACGTCAGTCTCGAGGAGGCAAGCACGGCTGGGTATCCCTAAAACAGTCGAAGAGGCTGTTCAGGATGTACATGGACTCGGTGAGGGATTTCAAAGATAAATGGTACGTGCTACATCCGGTCACCCAAACTGCCCTGGACTCCCTATTCGAATTGGAAACCCTGGTGGTCGACGGGGATGGGGAGCCCCTCGTGGATGCTGAGGGTAGTCCCGCGGTCAGGCGGATCTCCAAGTTCCCGATCCATTGGTGTTCGGGCCATTACGAGCATGGCACCGGGCACTATCATACCCCCGCGGGGAGCATGAGTGTCGAGGATGAGGAGGCATATGTTGTCCTTTGCAAGTTTGTTGATAGCTTCTTCCCCGCCCGGTGGGTCACGAGGGAAGGGGATGGCATTCTTGATGAGGATGGCTACCCGACGTTCGAGGCGCGTCCCATCAACACCAAGGCGCTCGTCGAGTGCCAATCCTACGGGCAGGCCGTAGATCTGCTAGGTTTCTTGCTTCTGCTCTTATTGTTTTATTCCATTTTCATTGCTTTTGCTCGCTTGTTGCTAACCCGGGTTCGTTCTTGTTCGCAGGTCATATGGCTGAACGTCGAGAGAGGCTTTTGAAGTTGACCCAAGACAAGAAGATAAAAAAGAGGCTGGTGAGGGCACCTCAAGCTACAAGGATGGGCCCGCCAGCCAGTTCGGGCGGAGATGCGTCTAGCGGGTCCTCGGGCTCTCCCGATACCGAGCAACCTACTGAGCTGGTTTCCAGGAAGAGGAGTCGGACTGAGAGCAGATCGGAGGCTGGTGACGAGCCCGTAGTCGCCCAGGCCTTTGGCTTGCCGCCCTGCTTTGCAGAAAAGGATTTCTTTGAGGGGTTTCCTCTGACGGTGAGTAATAACGAGGCCGAGACTATTAAACGGCTTGACAAAGAAGGCCGGAGGAAACACCTCACCTCCAGCATGGTTGGGGTGGTGAAGATGGCTGAGATGGTCGTGGTCCTTACCGGGGAAGGATCAGACTCCTCGGACTGGGTTAGGGAATTAGAATCAGAGAAGGCTGATTTTGCTGCCAAATCACGTAAGTTAAAGGCGGCCCTCGAGCGGTCCGAGGAGATGTTCCGTGAGCAGGCCGACATGCTGTCGGGGGAGAAGGAAAAGACTGCGAAGGCTGTCGAGGAGAGGGATTGCCTCCAACTTGACAAGGAACGGTTGGAGAGAGACAACCAATGTTTGTCCAAGGAACTTGAGGAGCTAAAGGCCATTATGCTTCCTGCTGATGACGAACTGGAGGAAATAGCCTCTTTGCGCACTCGTTCAGATTTGGTCGCTCGTATCCACCTTCTTGAGTCAGACTACGTCGGTGCCCTGGCCGATGGGTTTGAGGTCGCGGTCAGTCAGCTATCTGTCCTGAATCCGGGCATGAACACTGAGGGAGTCGGGTTCCTGTCCCAGATTATTGATGGCCAGGTCGTGCCTCGTCCCGATTCTCCTGACGTAGATGCCGGTAGTCCTGGGGAAGTTTAGCATTAAGTTAATGTTTGGGCCTGCGTACCCGTGTATTTTGGGGCCAGTGTGCCCGTTTCTAATTCTTGATTTCTTTTGGCTGTTGTTCCATGGTTTGTAACCTCGAACATCGCCGGCCTTCTTGGTCAATTCATTATTAACCTGTTTTGTGCATGTTTTTCTTTTTGATGGATGTTTCTCTTGGCAATAATTCGCTCGTATCCAGGCTAGCGCTTGACTGCTATTTTCATAATGAATATTTTAATGAAGTTTTGTTCTCGAGCGGAGATATCCTTTCGACCCTTTTGATGGTTCGACACACTTCGAAATGCGTCGAGTGCGCGGAGTGGAATCCGCGTGTCGGGCGCATGACCCAGATCGGGGTCCTACGCTCGTGGCGTGAATTGTGTAAGTTTAAGATTGCCCTAAGAGGGGGGGTGAATTAGGTGGTGGTCGATTTTTGACTTATTTTATACTTTCTGGTTTTGTTTTAATGCTTTGGAAAAACTGTAAAGTGCAGAAAGTAAAGAGACACAGAGATTTATCCTGGTTCCTTCCACACCCCGGAAGTACGTCCAGTCCCCTTGCAAACACGCAAGAGATTTCACTATTTTGTTAGAACTTTTACAAGACTCTTCCTAGTCTTATCAACTAAAGACTCTAACAAATACCAAGAACACCCTCTTGGATTTCCAATATGTCTCTTGAGAACAATCCTCTCAAAAGATACCTCTTGTTTTCAACAATAGACAACAAGGTACACAAGTATTCCAATACTTAATTCTAACAATCCTGGAAATAAGTTACACTTTGTATAATTCTATGAAATATGATTTCTTGAAAGATGTTGATCACATAGAGTGTTCAATGAAGTTTCTTCTTTCTTCTCTTGTAAGCAATTCAAACTGTAACACAATGGTTAGATAATGCTCAAAGATTTCTGTTCTTATATGTGTGAAAGTGCAGAAAATCTTTGTTCTTAAAAGTTAAGAAATATGAAGTTTGAATATTTTACAAAGTTCAGAATTATTGCATAAGAGAAGAGTTGTTTTTTAATTTGAAAGATTTAGTATTTAAAGTAATCAAGATACCTTTCCAAATGGACACTTTTCTGTTTGAAAAACTTGAGAGAATGCAATGTATGACCATGCATCTATTGGAGAAAAGGTGTGAAGGATATCTTGAAACCAGTTCAGATTTTTCACAAGTTACAACGTGTAAATCGATTGACATGAGATGTAAATCGATTGCACGGGTTTGTAACGTTCTTGTTTTCAAAAAAATTGAAGTGTAAATCGATTAGCATGATGTGCAAATCGATTTACAAGTGTTAAAAATTCAACTCAGTTCTGTGATCAATCGATTTACACTTCATGTAAATCGATTGCTGCCAGAAACAATCAGTTTTTAAAAAAGCATGTGTAAATCGATTTACATCATATGTTAATCGATTTACATCAGTGAAAAACTTAAAATTTGTTTTATACTTTAAGTGAAGTGTTGTGGCAAGTGTGTATATCATTTTTGAGCATTTCTAATCAATGTAGTTCAAATGAGAATTGATATACTTGATTGCTTGCCATGATCCTTGAAGATTTGAGTGAATGATGCTTTAAGCTAATTCCACTTCTTTTCCTTCTTGCCATAGTGCTTGTTTGTCTTTCATCAAACTAGCTTGTTTGTCTTTCATCAAAACTAAAGTTGAGTTGAGGCTTGAGATTACAAATTACTCATCGCGAGCTGGGTGTTCTGCCTTGCGGGTACTTCGACAGTGGAGCTCGATCGAGGTGTCCCTGCC
The DNA here is from genome assembly GCA_948472305.1 of Vicia faba. Taxonomy (NCBI): domain Eukaryota; kingdom Viridiplantae; phylum Streptophyta; class Magnoliopsida; order Fabales; family Fabaceae; genus Vicia; species Vicia faba. The sequence goes on from OX451737.1 coordinate 844,056,025, forward strand.
GGGTATAGTCGTTCATCTTGTTGAATGAACGACGATACCTCACTCGGTGGTTGGTAGTTCGGGTCCGCACCTCGACTCGCCTACGTGGTCGAGACTTTTCCCCTTTGTTGGCTAAGGGTGGATGTTCGATGGCAAAAGTCCTCAGTGGTTGAGGGCTTTAGCTATGGTATTGTTTTAGCTTAGCAGCATTCTAGGGTCGTGTTAGCGGTTCTCCGTCTAACTGCTCGAGGTAATACGCTCTGGTGCCCGTAGCGCCTTGGACGCGGTAGGGTCCCTCCCAGTTTACGGCCAATTTCCCTTCACGTGAATCTTTCTGGTTCCTTCGCAAGACTAGGCTGCCAATTTGGAACTCACGTCTGATAACTTTGTGGTCGTGACGCAGGGCTACTCGTTGTTTCAAAGTGGTCTCGCGCAGGGCTGCCCCCGATCAAATTTCCTCGACCAGATCGAGCTTGTCCCTAAGGGCTTCGTCATTCATTTACTCATCGAGAGGGATCTCTGTCCGCCTGGAGGGTTCCCTGATTTCTACGGGAATGACGGCCTCGGTGCTGTATGTTAGTCGAAAGGGGGTTTCACCCGTCGTTGAGTGGGGTGTGGTGCGGTAGGCCCATAAGACGCTGTGTAGTTCCTTGACCCACCCCCTTTTTGCTTCGCCTAGCCGGCGTTTGAGGTCTCGTAGGATGACCCTGTTGGCGGCCTCGGCTTGCCCGTTGGTCTGGGGATGCTCGACTGAGGTAAAATGTTGTTTAGTCCCGAGTTTGGAGACAAAGCTTCGGAACCCTTGGTCGGTGAATTGGGTGCCGTTGTCTGTGATCAGTGCCTTCGGGATCCCAAATCGGGCGAGGACGTTTCGCTTGTAGAAGCGGAGGATGTTGTGCGAGGTGATCTTTGCAAGGGCCCCGGCCTCTACCCATTTTGTGAAGTAATCCACGGCCACAATAAGGAACTTATTTTGGTATGTCCCTTGTACGAATGGTCCGAGGATATCCATCCCCCACCAGGCAAATGGCCACGGGGATGACAGTATGCTCAGCTCGTGAGGGGGAGCGAGATGCATGTCGGCGTGCTTCTGGCACTTGTCGCATTTCTTAACATGATCTTTGGCGTCCTGTTGCATTGTCGGCCAATAGTACCCTGCTCATAGATCCTTCCTTGCCAGGGACTTATCGCCCATGTGTTGGGCGTTAATCCCTTCGTGTATTTCCCGTAATACCTCGGGGACTGTGGATTCTTCGATGCACTTCAAGAGGGGAATAGATAATCCCCTGCGGTATAGTTTGTGCTCGAGCACCACGTAGGAGCACGCTCGTCGTTTGGTCGCGGTCGCCTCTGTTCGGTCCAAAGGGAGCTCGCTCTTTGTTAGGAAGTTGAACACCAGGGTCATCCAGCATGAAGCGTCTCCGATGGCGTGCACCTCGACAGGGGTCGAGGTTTTTTCGATGCTCGGGCGTGATAGGGATTCTTGTATGACGGATTTGTTCCCGCCCTTCTTTCTTGTGCTCGCGAGTTTCGAAAGTATGTCCGCCCTAGTGTTTTGTTCGCGCGGGACGTGCGATATTTCTGCTCGGTCGAACTTCTTCATGTATTTTCCGACTAAGTCCAGGTATTCGATGAGGCTGTTGTTTTTAGCCTGGTAACCCCCTTGGACTTGGGAAGTGACGAGTTAAGAGTCTGTGAAGATTTGTACTTCACGCGCCCCTAGGTCCTCGGCTAGCCTTAGTCCTGCGAGCAGGGCCTCGTACTCTGCTTGGTTATTTGAAGTCAAAAATGAGAGGGTGAGTGAGTGCTCGATCACCACGCCCTCCTCTTTTTCCAGGAGGATTCCCGCGCCGCTTCCGGATGAGCTGGATGCTCTGTCGACGAAGATGGTCCACTTATGCTCTTTTCCTGCGGGGGGGTTATGAGTGGTCATTTCTGTGATGAAGTCGGCCAGAGCCTGCGCCTTTAGGTCTTTCCTACTCTCGTATTGAATGTCTAACTCAGAGAGTTCCAAGGACCACTTCAACATTCGACCTGCCATGTCAGGTCGACCCAAGAGCTGCTTCACTGGCTGGTCAGTTCTTACTATGATTGCGTGAGCGAGGAAATAATGTCTTAGTCTCCTCGTTGCATTGACGAGGGCTAGGTCTACTTTCTCTATCTGTTGGTATCTGACCTCAGGCCCTTGCAGTGCTTTGCTCGTAAAGTAGACGGGTTTTTGTCCGTCGGGCGTCTCGCGAATGAGAGCCGCGCTGACGGCTTCGTCCGAGACCGCCAGGTATATGAATAATGGCTCCCCGGTGGCGAGCCGGGATAGAAAGGGTGGTTGGGATAGGCTTTGTTTTATGTGGCGCAACGCCTGTTCACACTCCTCGGTCCATTCGAAGGCTGCCTCTTTGCGAAGGAGTTTCAAGAAGGGGAGGGCGTGCTTTGCGGATCTCGCGACGAAGCGGGATAGCGAGGTGAGCATGTCGTTCATGACTTGTATGGATTTTTTCAACGTGGGTGTCGGGAGGTCGGAGAAGGATCGACACTTGTCGGGGTTAGCTTTGATTCCTTGTTCTATCAAGTAAAAACCTAGGAATTTCCCTTCCTTAACCCCGAATGTGCACTTCTCGGGGTTGAATCTCATCTTACATTGTCTTGCTTGAGCAAAGACTTCTTTGAGGTGAGCTGCATGGTCGGTATCTGCTCACGATTTGACGATCATGTCGTCCAAATATACCTCGAGCATGTCCCCGATTTGGTCGTGGAACACCTTGTTCATCATACGTTGGTATGTTGCCCCTGCGTTTTTTAGACCAAAGGGAATTACGTTGTAGTAATAGTTGCCCGAGCTGGTCATGAAAGCAGTGCAATGCTTGTCGCTCACGGCCATTGGGATTTGGTTATAGCTTGAATATGCATCCATGAACGACAGTATTTTATAACCGGCCGAGTTGTCGACCAGCGTGTCTATGTTTGGTAAAGGAAATGCATCTTTCGGGCATGCCCGATTGAGATCAATATAATCAACACACATTCGCCACTTCCATTATTCTTTTTTACTGGTACAACATTTGATAGCCAGGTTGAATACCGGGCTTCAGAAATAAAATTTGCCTCTAAGAGGTCTTTTACAGCTTTTTCAGCAACCTCCGTTTTCTCCGGGGACTGCCTACGTCTACGTTGTACTACTGCCCTAGCGGCTGGATCTATGGCGAGGCGGTGACAGGCGACCTCAGGGTCGAGTCCGGGCATCTCTGTAGCGCTCCATGTGAATAAGTCGGCATTCTCGCATAAGCAGGCTTTGATCTGCTTCCTCGCCAGGTCGGGGAGGCCGGTACCGATCTTCACTCCTTTGCTTGCGTCTTCGCCGAGGGGAACGAGCTCAAAGTCTCTGTCCGGAATTGGTCGGAGGGGGACTTGCTCGCCACTGGGAGGCTCATCCTAGTCGAAGCGGGTGTCCATGGCTATGGAGTCGACCTTTGGGAAGTTCTCTGCTCTTCTGCCTTGACGAACTCTGTCTTCTCGGGCTCTGGTCGTGCTGTCGCCGGTCTCTTGCCGGGTCTTGTCCCGGTGTCGACCGTGTCGCGTCCCTTGGATGCCGCGTTGAAACATCTTCGGGCTGCTGCTAGGTCACCTTGGATAGTGGCGAACCATGCCCTCTTGGTGTAAAACTTCATTTTCAAGTGGACGGTAGATGGTATCGTGGTCAGTTCTGCCAATGTTGGCCTTCCCAAAATGCAGTTGTAAAGGGACGGGCGGTCGATGACGAGGAAGCGTACCTTGACCTGCCTGGTCACCGTGTCCTCGCCAAAGGTAACCATGAGCTCGACGTATCCTCAAGGTTTGGAGGTCGAGCCGTTGAAGCCCTACAGGTCTGACCCCACATAAGGTGAGAGGTGCGAGTCGTCAAGCTGTAGGGTCCGGAATAGTTGACTGTACATTACATCAACGAAACTTCCTTCGTCGACGAGGACACGGTGTACGTCAAAGTTAGCCATTCTTGCTCTTATTAGCAGAGGAATGACCGCGTTGGGGGCCCCTCCGGGGAGCTCTTCGAGGTAAAAGGTGATAGGCTCCGATCTACCTTTCACTCTTTCAAAGGTCACCGTCTGAGGAGGCGCAGAGTCGACCAATTAATCTAGCTTCCTCTTGGCTGAATTTATGGTCAGGTCGTTGAACCCCCCACCATTGATGACCATGGCAGAGGGAAAGTGCTCCCATCTGTTGTGCATCGACAAAGGCTCTTGCAAGTGTTCGGGGATGTAAAAGTCCTCGAGTCTGGTGACGGAGAAAGCGGTCTGGATGGGGACCGACTTGTCAGATGGTCGGGCATCTTCCTCTGCTTCTCTTGTCTCACAGGCGTCGCGACGAGGATCATCATTTCGCCGGTACTGGGCGAGCCTCCCCCCTTTTATGAGGGTCTCGATGGCGTCCTTGAGGTGGACACAGTCCTCCGTCAAATGACCATGGCTCCTATGGTACTGACAGTATTTGCTCCTGTCTACCCCGGGATTGGCAGGAGCTGGTCGGGGGCGCTTGACACCACCATCCTTGAAATTTGTACTAGCACACTCCGCCAAGATGCGCTCGCGGGAAGCCGTGAGCGGAGTGTACTCTATGAAACGCCCCGAGGGTCCTCTCTGTTCTCGGACTTCTCGGGGTTTGTCGTCTTTTCTTTTCTCCCCGGTCCGTCAAGGAGGAACAGCTTCTTGGCGCGGGTTGCTGCTGGATCCACGAGTTCTGGGGTCACGGGCTCTATTGGCCGCTTCCCTTTCCTCGTAGTCCATATAGTCCCTAGATTTCTCGAGGAGAGCATCGAACATCCAGGGCGGTTCGATGCCCACTGCTTTCCTGAACTCTGTGCCGAGGAGGAGTCCCCTCTCCAGCAAGTATCTTTTCATGTGGTCCGCGCATGGGACCTGGATGGATTCACGGTTGAAGCGGTTGATGAATTCTCTTAAGGTTTCATCCTGCCTCTGGACGATAGCCTCGAGCGCCGCTTCGGTCTTTGGATGTCGTCGTGACGCGGTGAACGAGCTTATGAATTGGTTTTTCAAGTTTCGCCACGAGGTGATAGACCCCGGGGCAAGACCCTTGTACCAATCCATTGCTGCTTTCCTGAGGGTTGTGGGGAACAACCGGCATTTGATGGGTCCTTGGATGTTATGGTAGTGCAGCATAGCTTCGAACCCGTCTATATGATCGACCGGGTCGGCGACTCCGTCGTATTCCTTCAGGTGAGGGGGCTTCTCCATGCCCGGGGGAATAAGTGCCTCCATGATGGCTTGTGACAGGGGACCGCGGGGGTCGTCCTCGTCACTTCGCTCTGGGGAAAGGGACGGGGATCTGAGGTACTGTCGGGCATGATGGCCATGGTCGCGTTGGACGTCCCTCGAGCGGTGCGCTTGTTGATTTGTCCTTCCGTCCCTGTCTCCAGGGTGTCCTCGTTCTTGCCGTAAAGGGCCGTGGTTGCGCCCTCCAGCTTCGATGATTGGCTCCCTCTCCAAGGGGGGTCGTCTCCCCGGTTGTCGGGGTGACAGGCTTCAGGAGGTGTCTCTGTATTGTCTCCATGGGGGAGACGGGAGACGTACCTCTGTTCTTCGAGGAGGCGGGGTCTGAGGCCTCTTGTGTCTCCTCGAAGGTCTTTTGTCGTCCTCTAGCACCCTCAGTCTTTCCCCCTGGGCGAAGATGAGGTAATTGGTCTGGTTGATTGCCGCGAACAGTGCTCTGGTCGTGGCGTCTGCCCCGGCGGAGACAGGGACCTCGTGGAATTGGGCGACTAGATGGTTTAGGGAAGCTGTATTATCTTCTTCGAGCAGAGGGGGACTGAAGAAGATGAGGCAGTGGCTCCGTCCCGGTGGCCTGAGGGCCCGGGGTGACGCCCCCGGGGAATATGTTATGGCCGGTGTTGCCGGCATTGTCAGGGGCTCCATTCTTGTTTGCGATGTTGTTGTTGGCATCGACGACGCGGATGTTCTGGTCGTCCCGAATTTGGTCATCCATAACGGTGGAAGGTGATTTTTAGCTTTGGTCTTTGAAAGTTTGTAAGACGGGGAAGCTTAGTTTCCCATAGACGACGCCACTGATCTTACCGGATCAGACTTGGACCGTCACAGCTGGCTCGAACTGGATTTGGATGAAGTGGGGGGGGGGGGGGGTACTTGCAAGACACTCCGATGATAAAATGAGAGACGGAATGAGCAGGCAAAAAGTACGTAGGTGTGTAATGAATGAATACATGACCCTCTTGAAGTAGAGGGTATTTATAGCCCCCAACGCTGGGCCAAGGTCCCTTCATTGGGTCAACCAGAACTGGCCCAATAAAGGGACTACCAGGTTCTACGTGTGTAGTAGGGACCCGCACGTGGTCCCCTTCCTGGATGGTACTCTGCGAAGAATGAGGAAGAACGAAGATGCGGTCTTTCCGGGGCTTTGAGAATTCCATAACGGTTAGAGTGGACAGAATTTTTCCTACGGGGAGGGTGCTCGAGTTGGACTCGAGCTGGAGTTCCCTTGGTCGGGGACGCTGATCGTCGAGGGCAACGGCGGGCATTGCAGCTGTAGTCTATGGTCGGACGCGTTCAATGATGGTCCTATTGTGAGCATTCCCCGAGGATCTGCTTAGATCTGGGTCTTTATTTGCACTTTGGGCCAAGGTAGGCCCAATCCAGAATACATTCTATTATTTAGATATTTCGTCGCCGATTCAATTATTCATTAAGTTAAGTTTATTAAGACCATACAATTATTACACTAGTATTTTAAAATTTAACTTCAAAAGTTAGATAAAATAAAATGAAATTCATACATTAAAAAATCATTGTATATATAATTTAATATATAGTACATTTTAACTTAAAACAATGTAAAATTTAAACATATGTTTAATGTGATTTGATTAATGATTGTGGAAAATAATCTTGACCGTATGAAATGTAATCTTATGTGAATTCTATTTTGCTTGCAAATTAGAAATGATAGGTGAGATGAAATTTTGGATAAGTGGAACAAGTTTTTGGTACAAGTATAATGAAGAATGAGCTGACCTGCAAAGTTAGTTAACGTTTAAATTAGGAGGATTTAATATGAAATCCCTTAAGTTATATATGGCATTTTCTAATTTTAGTTATTTTAAAAATGTTTCTGAATAAATTGAGGGTGTATAAGAACCAAATTTTTAGTATTTTTTTGAAATTTTCGAAAACAAATTTTGGAAATTAAAAAAAAAAACATAATTTTCTTAAAATTTTCGGTAAAACTTAAGTTTTTTTAAAATTTGGTGATTATTCACAATTGTATAATGGTAAAAGCATACATGATGGAGGTGTCATGTATAAGTGTGGGGGTGGCATGTTAAATCCTCCTAAATTAATGATAATGAGTGTATTTGAATCATATATTTGTCTTCATGCAAGACACGTTATATATGAAAGTTGGTTAAGGTGTCACATGTTTTACAACTTAAAATGCAATAGGCCATTAAATGATATCCAACTGTGGTCAGAGGTTCGTGGTCTAAATCAAGTCTATGCACCATGGTTGCACTGGCGGAACTGGGGGACATGGAAGGCCACGGCCACCCTTATATTTTTTAAATAAAAAAAATTATATACTAGAAAATACAAAACTACCCCTTATATAAAATCCTACCCCGAAAAGCATGTGAAGTTGAAAGAGAGGAGAGAGATGAAGAAATTATAATAATCCCTACAATTGAAGAGCATCATGGTTTTGAGAATCCAACAATTGAAGAGCATCATGGTTTTGAAAATTCTTTGGAACGCGATCCTGGAAAGCATCCTCCGATTTGGCAATATCCACTAAATCAAGTGGATGCAATACAAAGAGCTTATCTAAAATGGGATCCATATCAAATTCATTTAGAAAGTTATCATTTGTTCGGTAGTGATGATCATTCAAGAAGGTTTCAACACACTTGGTTTAGCATATTTCCCTCATGGTTAGAATATTCACCATCCGAAGATGTTGCATATTGCTTACCATGTTACCTATTTAGCAAAAAACTAAGTGGGCGTCCCAGATCACATGTCTTCATTTCTACGAGTTTTAGAACTTGGAAGAAAGTTAGGAATGGAAAACTTTATTCTTTTCTTAAACTCATAGGGAAGGATCCTTGCTCACCACATAACAATGCAATGAAAGCTTGTCAAGACTTGTTGAATCAAGATGTTCATATTCGAAATGTTATTCAAGTGCAAAGTTTGAGTCAAAGAATGAATAATCGGCTATGTTTCAAGATTTCAATTGACATTGTTCGTTGGTTGGTGCTTCAAGCTTGTGCTTTTAGGGGTCACGATGAAACTAACAATTCAAAAAATCAAGGAAACTTTCTTAAATTGTTAAAACTTTTAGCATCTTACAATGATGAAATTGCAAAAGTTGTGTTGGAAAATGCTCCAAAAAATTGCAAGTATACTTCACATCAAATTCAAAAAAAGCTCTTCCAAATTCTTTCTAGTAGGGTGAAAAAGCATATTCGTGAGTAAATTGGTGATTCTAAATTTTGTATTGTTGTCGATGAAGCTCGTGACGAGTCAAAAAAGGAACAAATGGCTCTTGTATTAAGATTTGTTGATAAAGGTGGTTTAATACAAGAGAGATTTTTTTATGTGGCACATGTTAAAGACACCACATCTTTAACTCTTAAGGAAGCAATATGTGATATACTTTCTTGACATAACCTTGATGTTTCTAACATCCGCAGCCAAGGGTATGATGGTGCTAGCAATATGAGAGGAGAATGGAATGGTTTACAAGCACTCTTTATGAAGGATTGTCCTTATGCATACTCTATTCATTATTTTTCTCATCGATTGCAACTTGTGTTGGTCACATCACTAAGAGAGGTAAAAACAATACATCAATTATTTGATAAGTTAATTTTCGTTGTAAATGTTGTTTTCTCCTCTACAAAACGCCATGATGAGTTACAAGCTGCACAATTAGAAGAAATTTCATATTTGTTAGAAATTGATGAGATTGTAAGTGGTAAAGGTGAAAATCAAGTTGGTACTTTGAAACGAGCGGGAGATACTCGTTGGGGATCATATTATAATTCTATTTGTAGCTTGATAAATATGTATGAAGCAACTTGTTCAGTTTTAAAAAAAATTGCAAATGAAATAGGAGGTTATGCTACACGTGGGGATGCTGATAGTTGTCATAATTACTTGAAGGAATTTGATTTTATATTTATTTTGCACTTGGTGAAAGAAATTATTGGGATAACAGATATGCTTTGTCAAGCCTTACAAAAATAAAATCAGGATGTAGTTAGTGTTATGCACTTGGTTCGTTCAACAAAGAGTTTTATTCAAGAATTTAGAGAAAATGGTTGGGATATATTATTTACTAAAGTAATATCATTTTGTGAAAAACATGGTATTGAGATTCTTGATATTAATGATGTTCATTCAACAACAAGATTTGGACGCTCCCGTCTTGAAGAGAATCAAGTCACAATTCAACATTTCTTTAAAGTTGAAATCTTTTTCACTACCATTGACAAACAGTTACAAGAGTTGAATAGAGGATTTAGTGATCAAACAATGGATTTGTTAACCCTTTCTTGTGCTTTGTCTCCTAAAGATGGATATAAATCTTTAACATTGATACTATTTGTTCTTTAGTTGAAAAATATTATCCTATGGATTTTAGTGATCAAAAGAAGAATAATTTGCAATTTCAACTCCAACATTTTCTTTTTCTTTCTCGTCAAGTGTTGTACCCCAAAATTTGCCCTCCCATTTCATCAATATTTTCTCACCACAAGACCCTTGAAGCTCAAGATCCAGTTAGGGTTTGCTCTGCTCAAGACTTCTCCTTGCACTGTTGACCCAAATTAGGGTTTGTGTTTGCACAAAGATGTTTTGACCTAAAATGCCCAAAGTGACTTTCATGCTTCATGCTAGACTCACAAGTTTATCCATACCAAGTTTCAAGCCTTGATTCCAATCTTTGCCCAGTCAATTGGACAGTTGACCTAGAAATCAGTTGTATTGGGGAAAAAGTCAACTGTGGTCAATTGACAGTCAAACTTCATGATTTTTGACCCACATCAACATTATGAACTCATATGAACCATTTGGTCAAGTTTGGATCACAATTCCACAAGAAATTTGATCAGATCACCAAAAGGGCAAAATGGTCATTTTTAGGGTTTTGACTGCACAAAGGCAATTTTTGACTGTTTGACCTAGCCAATGGCAAACCAAGCTCACATATGGACTCAAGGACTCAATGGCATTGTCTTGACACATTCAACAAGTTCAAAAGATCCCAAATGCACAAGATTGACAGATGAATTTTCCAGTCAACTGAGTCAAATTTGACTGCATACTGAAAAGTCAAACTTTGACTTTTTGGTCAAAATCAAGTGCCAAGATTCATTTTTCATCAAGACATGTCAAATTATGAAACTTGTTCATCAAGAAATCAAAAATCACAAATTAGGGTTTGAAATGAAGAAATTTCATAACTTAGAAATTTTCTAAGTTATGAAACTTCCTAATTTTTTCCTAACTTTGTCCCATCTTTTCATCAAGATACATTTGGATTCAAACAAAACTCAAAACATTAAAGTTATAGTCCATTTCAAAATCTACAACTTTGATTCACAAAGTTTCCTCAAAAGAAGCTTGTAGCTCAAGTTATGATTTTTGGAACAAGGGTGCAAAACATTCTTAACTTAGAAAATTTTTGACCTATTCTAGGCAGGATTTTTGCCCAACTTCATGGCCACTTTTCACATGCTTCCACTTGGAATTTCAACTTTCACTACAAATATGGATTGTAGTACACATTCCAAGCTTTCCAAATTGTCCAAGAACTTCTCAAACACCCTTGTGGTTAGGGAGAATCGAATTGGCAAAGTTGGGCAAAATCCACTTTTGTTTTTGACCAAATGCATGTTCATAACTTAGGCATTTTTGAAATCAGCTTGTACAAGCTAGATTACAGGCCTCTAATCCTCCTTACACTCAATAATTAAATGCCAATCCATTATATTCTAGCATTATTTTGCTCATTTGGTCATTACATGAAGAATTAAGCCATAAATGGAAAAAGCATTTTATCTATTCTTGTAAAGATCGACTTTATGTCAAGTTTACAATCTAAGAAGTACAAAGCAAATCTCTGAGGCACAAAGGTGTGGACATATCCCACTGATCAAGAACAAACTTTGCAGCATATTGGAGGGGCCTAGAGGAGCTTGTAACCTAACTTGGCATTTTTGACTTAAGAAGGAAGAAACTTGGCATTTTGAAACAACAACTCTCATTCCTGCAATCACAAGCCTAAGCAAACTTATTGAGCACATTCCAAACATCAAACCTGACCTGAAACACGAGCCAACCACCTTCAATACCTCCCCAAACACAGAAACACCACTTTGCTGCACAAAACAGGGCATCCCTGCAGATTGAGTTGCACAACTCAGTTTGCTCGTGCGTTTTGGCCAAAGCTTGTTCATACACACTCTCTACCATCCATTGAAACTATCCCAAGCCCTAGCTACAGACTGTAACACCTCTAACCAAGTTCACCATTTTCATTTTTTCAGTTGTGCAGGTTGAGTTACATAGCTCATTTCAGTTAGTTTCAAAGCAAGCTAGAGGTTGGAAGAGCATCCCTGAACTTCAAGCAAGATGTACAAGTCCTCACATTGCATTGAAAGTACCTCCATTGCTGCACACGATTCCAACTGAACATGTAAAACTTTGGACTTCTATCTCTCAATCTAGGAAGAGTTAGGCTTAGGTTTATGAATGAAACATGTCCTACTCATGGCCCTGAAGCTACCCATATCCTCACTTTCCATTTATTTTGTGTGTGCTGAGAGAATTTAAGACATGAACATTGAACAAAAGTTAGGTCAGGAATTGGGGGAGAAGAAATTCTCTTTCATTTCTGAGAGTTAGATCAACTTTTTTATATATTTGAAATCGTGGCTTCAAGCTCTACAAGTTTCATGTTTTAAGATTTGTCAAAAAATCAAGGAATCAGAAGTTAGCAGGTTGAGCAAGGGCGCGCATTTTTCTGTGTTCAAACAATGGCTGGAGGTTGAAGAAGCCTCCTTGGGCTGGGCCTGACTTATTTTTCTGTTTACACCACCTTTTCACACATACACCCCTTTGGTCCATTGTGCTTTACTTTTATCATTTTTGATTTTTTTCTTTTTGTTTCTGACTTGTTTATTTTTTGTCAAGACATAAAAAATATTAAAAATATTTTCCATACATTTTTGCATTTATTTTGAATTTATTTGCTTTTATTTGAACTTGTACATATAAATAAACATAATGCCTTTTATTTAAAATACTAAAAATAATAAAAATACATTTTATTTTCTTATTTTATTTTATTTTATCTTTTGAAAACATTTTCTAAAAAATATACTTTTTTTTTTGTAAATAATAAATATTTTTATTTTTTGTATATATTTAATATAAATACTTATATATTTATTAGAATATTTAGGATAAAAACATAAAAATAATACTTTTCTATTTTTATTAATATTTAACCTCAAAAATACTTTCTTTTACAATATACTTCCTTTTTATTTATTTTTTGTATATAATTAATAAATATTGTATATATTAAATAATAAATACCATTTATTTACAAAATTAGGGTTTTGCCCTAAACATGAAAATATCCAAAATTAACCTTTTTTTTTATTTATTTCACTTGTAAATAAATCACATACACTTACACAAATACATTGATACACTTATATTGCTTTATTCTTATACATTGATCATTTTATATTTGAAATTGCAATTCGATTTGGTTGTAAATATTGGGATACCACTCTCCTATTAAAGTCTCATTCCCATTTGAACACTTGTATCCCCATTCCCATGATTATTGTGTAATAATTTAGGACTTTAAATTCCGCATTTTTAAGCTTTCTAAATATGCCATGATAGACTTAGGGTTTGTATGCAAAAATCAAATAACAAATAGCTTGACCTAATTCAAAAGACAAAAAGCATGAAAATGGACAACACCAATCACACTTGCACCCCTAGGGTTACTCCATTTGTTGCCTTCAATAATGGGCCATGTTGCATGTTGAGTTTCTTTGGCAAAACAAAAACAATTCAAATGATCATAGTCCCTCGATGACGCTTTCGAAAGTTGCCTAAAAATGATCAAGTCCCTTAAAGGAAAAGTTGCCAAAGACACTTGGCACCATTGCAATCATGGTCTAAACGATGACCCGCGCCCGTCCCATTAACATCCTAACACAAGATTGTCCACCAAATACAATGGTGAAACAATACTGTTAAAAGGGTTAAAACACACCAAAGATCTTTGAGAAATTTAGGGGTAGACAACTCTTAGTTACTTGATCAAACTTGCAAAAACACTTGCCTACTTTTCAAAACACACATCACAACACACACTTTCAAAACAACTTTCAAAAATATGGAAAACTTTTCAAAAGATAAGTACACCTTTGTATACATCCAAACATGGGTCATTACAAAGGTTTCCACCACATTGGCCTCTTTTCAAAACATTTTCAAACCCACACACACAAAGCACCATTTCAAACAATTGAAAACACAAAGCAAGTGATCTAAGCAAGTAACTAAGAGCCCATGGATAACCATGGATAGAAAGGGTGCTAATACCTTCCCTTTCTATAACCTACCCCCCGAACCCAAGAAAACATATCAAAGGTTTTTGCTGTGCTTTTTAACCTTTCCTTAGGATAAAATAAAAAGTCGGTGGCGACTCTTGCTCAACCGAAACATTTGCGAAAACAAACGCAAAACCTCAAGTCAGTTCTCCCACCGTATCACAGAACTGGCGACTCTGCTGGGGACAACTTAAAAGTGGAGTAACCTTAGGGCTTAGATCATTTACTTGTTTTCAATTGTTTGCTTTATTTGCTTTTATATTTGTGGGCTTTGTGTGATACTGTGGGAGAACTGACTTGAGGTTTGCGTTTGTTTTTGCAAATGTTTCGGTTGAGCAAGAGTCACCACCGACTTTTTATTTTATCCTAAGGAAAGGTTTAAAAAGCACCGCAAAAACCTTTGAGATGTTTTCTTGGGTTCGGGGAGTAGATTATAGAAAGGGAAGGTATTAGCACCCTTTCTATCCATGGTTATCCATGGGCTCTTAGTTACTTGCTTAGATCAACTTGCCTTAATTTTCAATTGTTTGAAATGGTGCTTTGTGTATGTGGGTTTGAAAATGTTTTGAAAAGAAACCAATGTGGTGGCAACCTTTGTAATGATCCATGTTGGGATGTATACAAAGATGTATGTCTTTTGAAAAGGTTTTCATTTGTTTTTGAAAAGTTGTTTTTGAAAGTGTAGTGATGTGTGGTTTGGAAATAGGTAAGTTTAATGCTTTGGCTGGAGGTCATTACAGGTTTTTGAACCAAGGCTTTGTGTTTAAGGCTTGGCCTCGCTTATGCAGGATTTAGACTTCTGGTTTTTATTTGGCTTGATAAGTTTTTTTTTTGACAGGGTTCAGGTTTTAGGCTTATTTGTTTTAAGCTTATGTCTTTTTGATGAGAGGCAGGTCTTGTGGTTATTATCTTAGTTCTGCTTCTTCTCTCCCCTTTTATCCACTGTGTTATTGCAGTTTTATATATTTTTATGCTTTCTTGCCTAAAGCCTAAGCCTGCAAAACCTGCACTTCTTTTCTCTTCTCTCTCTCTTCAGTACAGCTTTAGCATTAAAAATGTTTATGCTTTGTACTTTTTCTGAAAGGGCAACACTTGGGAAATGATGAAAATGAATCATGTTGCTTGCATATTAATCTTTCTCTGCATATTTGTCCCTTTTCCTCCAGATTTTGTGCTGCACTTTGTACCTTTTGATACTTTGATATCTTTGATATCTTGATATCTTGTGGACAGCTTGGGTAGCCTTGTGACAGTATTTTGTACTTTTGGCAGAAAGTTTGAATTTGGACTTTGTAGTTTGATTTGAACTGTGCAGTGGTTTGATAATTTTGACTTGTGCATTCTTTATATTTGTGCATTCAAAGTTTAGCAAATAAATATTCATCCCTCTTTGTGAACCGGGAGAAATCCCGTGATTTGCAGAGAGGGCTAACTGATCCCAGTCAGTTGCCCTTAATGATGACCCCTTTTTTATCTGTCTCTTTTATTTATTTATCTGCTATTGACTTTTCTTTCTCTTATTTGTTTTTGCAGATAAAAATCCATGGAGCACTGGAGCAAGGGATTGAAGAATTGAAGATTTAGAAACAATTAGGATAGTCTTATTTAGGTTTAAATTACTGTAAAATCATTGTTGTAAACAAATTGTAAACAATAATTGTACGAATAATTTAAAAATAAATAGAAAGTTTTTATCCAATTAATTCTTTTTTATCCTTTTCAATTACTTATTTTATTATTTATAATTCTAAAATTATAATAAATGGACATAAATTCCAATTATCTAACTTAGAATAATAAACAATTAAATAAACAATGCTTCCGCATTGATCAATTAAACTTGGCGCTTCCAACATCCAAAGCAAAACAACAGTCAACTACAGCAATTGCCCAGACGCTTTTTCCTTTTACTGACTTTAATCAAACATTGCAAATTCAAACCCAATGCAACCTTTTACTGATCCAGTCAAACAAATGTGAATTCAATCCAAATGCATTATTTTACTGATTAAGTCAAACAATGCGAATTCAATCCAAATCTCGGAATATCTTGCAAAGCACCATAGAATTAGATCTTTCTGAGGAACCGCGCATGAAAACCCTAATTCCTGATTAAATGCCAAAGAACGTTCGCCTGATCAAAATTGAGCCAAAATCAACCAAAACCCTAAACCAACTGTTTGAAACATTCTAGAGCCCTGAAAATCAGTAAAGCCCTAATTGTGTCTGACTGACGAGAAAAGTATGTTTGACCGATTCTTGAGCCAGTTTAAAAAATCAGGAAAAGCCTGAAGTTGTGATTTCTTGTGGAAAAAATGCGAGGGCAAATTTTGGGGTACAACAGTTGCCCCTGTTCAATCTTCTTGAACCTGAAGAGTTAGATTGGCAAGTTTGCCTTTCGCGACTCGAAGGTAAAAGGAGATTGGACACTAAAGTGCCTAGAAAATTTGCACTCGGCGATGTGATGGTAGAGGTGAATGGGCTTAAAGATGCCATTTGGTGATGGGCTTAAAGATACCATCTGATGCGATATAATCTTGTCGGAGGATGGGCTTAGAGATGCCATCTGAGAATGGGCTTAAAGATGCCATTTAGAAATGTTTGTTGGAGGATGGGCTTGGAGATGCCATCTGATGCGATAGAATCTTGTCGAAGGATGGGCTTAGAGATGCCATCTGAGAATGGGCTTAAAGATGCCATCTGGATGAGTGACAGAAACTTATCGGGGATGGGCTTAAGGATGCCATCTGGAATGAGTATCAGGAAGGTGTCCATGTTTTGGACCATCTCCGAACTGGGGGTCTGAATAAGCAATAGATTGACATCTGTATCTGGAGGCATCCGTAAACTGTTTTCAAAAGTTGAGAAGAGTCTGAACAAGTGATAGGTTAACATCCGTTACTGGAGAACCCGTGAACTGTTTTCAGAAGTCTTGAAGTTGAATAAGCAATAGAGCAGCATCCGTTGTTGGGAAGCGTCCGTAAACTGTTTTCAAAAGTTGAGAAGAGTCTGAACAAGTGATAGGCTAACATCTGTTACTGGAGAACCCGTGAACTGTTTTCAGAAGTCTTGAGAAGAATCTGAACAAGCGATAGGTTAACATCCGTTACTGGAGAACCCGTGAACTGTTTTCAGAAGTCTTAAAGTTGAATAAGCAATAGAGCAGCATCCGTTGTTGGGAAGCGTCCGTAAACTGTTTTCAACAATTGCATCCGAACAAGTGATAGATTAACATCCGTTGTTGGGAAGAATCCATAAACTATTTTTCAGAAATCTTGAAGGTGGAGGAGGAACCGGTGTAGGGTTTCCTGATGATGAGTTCGTGTATAACTGCATCTGGATGCATCTGGAATAAGCATCAGAATGTCGCTGTGTCTGGGTCACATTTGAACTGTCTCTGAGTGAATCTGGAAGATGATCTTTGTCTGTCGATTGATCTTACCTGAAAAGGTAAAGGGTTAGTCGTATGCAATGTTTATGATGCATGATGCAATGTATGTGACATCAATGTTTATGACATGAATGTGATGAATGCGCATGTAAGCTGATAAGCTATCTTGCTGAAGATAAATGAATCCTGGATGGCTGAAGATAAAAGAGTCTTGACTGCTGCCGGGGAGAAAATCTCCTGGGCTGCTGCTGTGGAGGGCAAGAATCTTCAATTGTTAAAAAATGGGAAGCCTTGGGACCATTGTTGGGGAAATCAGAAGCTTGGGTTGTATGCCAAACTACTGGGGACTTCCTGTTTTGAGGAGATCTGTGTAGGATTTCCTGATGATGCGTCCGTGTAAAACTGCATCGGGTTTTTGAACACTTTTGACATTCGAATGCCCCAAGTGGTGATGTAGATAATTTCCTGGCTTGTTACAGGTGTTAATCCACAATCGGTCGTTCACAGATATTTTCCTGGCTTGTTACAGGTGTTGATCTGGAATTAGTCGTCAATAGATATGCTCTGGCTGGATACAGGAATCAAATCTTCAAACTCTTCAGACGTGCCCTGGCTAGATACAGGAATCGAGTCTGGAAATAGTCGTCAACAGATATGCCATGGCTGGATACAGGAATCGAATCTTCAAACTCTTCAAACGTGCCCTGGCTAGATACAGGAATCGAGTCTGGAAATAGTCGTCAACAGATATGCCCTGGCTGGATACAGGAATCGAATCTTCAAACTCCTCAGACGTGCCCTGGCTAGATACAGGAATCGAATCTGGAAATAGTCGTCAACAGATATGCCCTGGCTGGATACAGGAATCGAATCTTCAAACTCTTCAGACGTGCCCTGGCTAGATACAGGAATCGAGTCTGGAAATAGTCGTCAACAGATATGCCATGGCTGGATACAGAAATCGAATCTTCAAACTCTTCAGACGTGCCCTGGCTAGATACAGGAATCGAGTCTGGAAATAATCGTCAACAGATATGCCCTGGCTGGATACAGGAATCGAATCTTCAAACTCTTCAGACGTGCCCTGGCTAGATACAGGAATCGAGTCTGGAAATAGTCGTCAACAGATATGCCCTGGCTGGATACAGGAATCGAATCTTCAAACTCTTCAGATGTGCCCTGGCTAGATACAGGAATCGAGTCTGGAAATAGTCGTCAACAGATATGCCCTGGCTGGATACAGGAATCGAATCTTCAAACTCTTCAGACGTGCCCTGGCTAGATACAGGAATCGAGTCTGGAAATATGAAAGTTGGTCAAGGAGATATTGTCCTGGCTTGTTACAGGTGTTGATCTCTGACCTGAGAAAGAAAGATGGTTCCCTGGCTTGTTACAGGTGTTGATCTTCAATCTCCTCACGTAGATGATTTCCTGGCTTGTTACAGGTGTTAATCCATAATCAGTCGTTCACAGATATTTTCCTGGCTTGTTACAGGTGTTGAATCTGGAACTTAAGAAAGGTGACAGAAAGGAAACCGTGTCTGGAGCCAATCTGGACCGTATCTTCCCACATGTGATGAAGGAATGATTGAACACTTTTGACATTCGAATGCCCCAAGTGATCTTGAATCAGACTAATCTGCGAATTGAGAGATTTCTTGAAATCTTGACTGGACTGCCCCAGGTTAACTGAATTTTGAAAGATCTGTTGGACCTTGACTGGACTGCCCCAGGTTAACTGGATGGTGCTACGTCATGCCCCTTGTTGATAGGAGATTTGTAATGGAAGTGTCGTCCTTTTGAAGTGATTTTGACTCACTGAGAGAGTTTTCGTTCCTCCGAACATTCGCGGTATGAAATTCTTCGCTGTCAAACAAAAAGCCAAATGCAGACAGTGATATTCAAGCAATGTAAAGTTTATGTTTGTCTCGAAGTTTTGAAAAATGTGTTTTTAGCAGAAAACTTTTTATAAGACAGATCAACACAAGATTTAGAGCAAAGCCTTACAGGAGTCAGGATACCTTTTGTAACAGTATGCTTTCGAACTAACCCATGCTTCAATTAGGACTTTTGAAGGGTTGTAACGTGGCTTGGTTCACGGTTTAAGAAACAAAGGATAAAGGCTCAAAGTGTATTTGTACCCACCCGCTCTTCGTGATGTTCTCCAACCCTAAGCTCAGTTAATTGTGCGTCGCACTCTGTTTTGAGTTTGGAACGACTTTTGGGCGATGGTTCACCAGTTGAATTTGGGAGACAGTCATCATCTCGTTTTTCTTTTTCAACATTTTTCATGCTGTCGAGGATTTGTAATGACCTCACTATTTTGATTTTGATTTGTTATCCCTAACTTTTGCCCGACTGTTCCCATTTTTTGAGATTACAGTCAGCGGGATGCCCCAGCTTTCTGAAGCCTCCTTTATAGGTTTTGGCTTAGTGGGCTTTTCTCTTTTGAGAGATTGACTGTCTATGTGATAGGGAACCACCCTTGTCTTTTGATTCCAAAGGAATGCTTTCTTTTTCGACGTCGTTCGTTGTGTTACGAACTGAGAGTTTGTGACTTCAATGCGCGTTTTCTCTTGAATTAACTGAGATACTACCCTGCCCCAGGTTTATATCAAAGGTTTTGATTATTTAGAACAGAAAACTCCTACTTCTTTGGCTCGAAGGGGTTGACTAGGGATTAACTTCCTTATAACTCCAGTGTTTGGGAATTGAAAGAAATGCCTGTACATCATCAACAAGGTCTGTTCAAAATCATACTGTATGAGATTATGGTATTGTTTCGTCATCCTCCCTCTAAAGGCTTGCAGCTTTTTATCAAAAGTCAGATATCATAAAGAAAAGCATAAGAGTAGTGAAACGCATGGATGAATTCAAGACAAACATATGCAATGCATTAATGAAAACAGAGTTTAACATCAACAGATAATTGTTTGACAACAAAAGAAATTACAACTTCGAAAATTCAAAATGAAGCAAAAGTCTTTCAGCTTGAGCTTTGTCACTCCAGGTGGAGAACCCCTTAACGGAAGATTTTCATCTCGCCGTCTGGCATGAATTCCAGCACTCCAATGTCGATCAGATCTTGAATCTTGTTCTTCAAGGCCCAACAGTCGTTGGTGTCGTGTCCCAGGCTGTAGGAGTGGTAAACACAAAATGCGTCGGGACGATAGTTAGGAGAGGAGGTATTGAGCTTCTGAGGAGGATCCCTTAGGGTAAGCAGGTTGACCTCCAACAGGCGCTTCAGTATGAAGAATGATGGTATCTTAGTCTTCGTGAACTGTCTTCCCGGCGTTTCTTGCTTACGCTGATTACCCTTTTGACGCTGGTGAGGTTGTTGATGGGCTTGTGACCCTGAAGCAAGCAAAGGAGCTTTCCCCTTGTCTTCTTGAGTGGATGGAGGTTGAGCGGTGACTTGCTCTTCAACCTCAGATGTTTGCCCCAATTGGTTGTTTGGAAGCAGTTGGCGGACAAGAACTCTGAGTTCCTCCTGTCTTTGAGATAGGTCTTGGATGAGAGCCATCTGGCCCACCAACTATCCCATCACTTGGGTCCTCAATGTTGTCAAATCAAACTGCAGCTCCGCAAGCTGATCACTCCTGGTATTGTTGGAATTCTCCAAGCCCTTTGTGAGGAGAGCTTTCATTTCTTCTTGCCCGAGAGACAAGTTCAGGAACATTTCCTGCAGCTGAGCAGTCTGGTCTTGGATGTCTTTGACAGACCTTTCTAGAGCCATCTCTTGCTGAAATAAACATCAGGAGAGTAAGGAAACCTGAAAAAGAAAAAACTGTCAAAATGCAATGCATGATATGTGGATGCATGCTTTCAAGGATCTCTTGGGGTAGACACAAGAAAATGTTAGAGGTTGAACTTTGCTCTTGAATTGGAGAACTTCGCACCGGTGGATGTCTTTCCACTAGAATCAAGCTCACCATGTCAAGTGGGTCATAGCCACTGATTCAAGTTGTTGCACTTGATCTTTGTTCGGAGAACTTTGTATCGGTGGATGTCTTTCCACGAGAATCAAGCTCACCATGTCGAGTGGGTCATAGCCACTGATTCAAGTTGTCGTACTTGATCTTTGTTCGGAGAACTTTGTATCGGTGGATGTCTTTCCACGAGAATCAAGCTCACCATGTCGAGTGGGTCATAGCCACTGATTCAAGTTGTTGCACTTGATCTTTGTTCGGAGAACTTTGTATCGGTGGATGTCTTTCCACGAGAATCAAGCTTACCATGTCGAGTGGGTCATAGCCACTGATTCAAGTTGTTGCACTTGATCTTTGTTCGGAGAACTTTGTATCGGTGGATGTCTTTCCACGAGAATCAAGCTCACTATGTCGAGTGGGTCATAGCCACTGATTCAAGTTGTCGTACTTGATCTTTGATGGCATTTGTTTAGAGGAGAAACCCCTTGCCCCTTGGTAGATGTCTGGTTCAACGTAACCCTGCACCAAAAGAACCTTCGAGATCCTTGAAATGGTCATTGAAAATGCTATGGTATGATGTCATGATGTTATGTACATGTATGCAAAAAAGCAAGTGAGTGTATATACAGACAAACATATTCACACAAAGCAAACAAGCCCTTAGGTTTAGGCTTGCATGGGGTTTAGGTAAGTACCCTCTTGAAGTTAGTTGGCTCATCCTGTCCTAAAATAGAAACCGGGTTCTAAGGAGCTCAATATCATTGGACTGTTTTCTGTGTTCATTGTTTCGGTTTAGCCACTTACTGGCGACCAAAATATTCCAAGAAAACAACCCTCAAATGAGTGTAGCATCGAGTATCTACCAACTTCGGACTGCACCAAAGTCGGTCATCTCACTACCCCTAAAAAGGCTAAGATGGTCAATTAAGGTTCTAAGAGTTCGTTAGTGCTTCACGACATCACTCAGCGGCCCCGTACTCTCCTTGACTGAACTCAAGGGTTACCGGTACTCACAAATATGTCACACTAACATAGCTTACTACTTCAACCGTGTCGGTATACCCCGCACAGTTCCCTCGCAATTTTTTTGCTATTTACCTAAAAAGGTGCCCCAAATCCGGGTGTAGGATTTACAACAAACCCAAACAAGAACCCAAAAGATAAAGCAATCAAGTCAATCAAAGCAAGAAAGTAAAGGTGATCTAAACCCTAAGGTAACCCCACTTTTAAGTAAGTCCCCAACAGAGTCGCCAGTTCTGTGATACGGTGGGAGAACTGACTTGAGGTTTGCGTTTGTTTTCGCAAATGTTTCGGTTGAGCAAGAGTCGCCACCGACTTTTTATTTTATCCTAAGGAAAGGTTTAAAAAGCACATCAAAAACCTTTGAGATGTTTTCTTGGGTTCGGGGAGTAGATTATAGAAAGGGAAGGTATTAGCACCCTTTCTATCCATGGTTATCCATGGGCTCTTAGTTACTTGCTTAGATCAACTTGCCTTAATTTTCAATTGTTTGAAATGGTGCTTTGTGTATGTGGGTTTGAAAATGTTTTGAAAAGAAACCAATGTGGTGGCAACCTTTGTAATGATCCATGTTGGGATGTATACAAAGATGTATGTCTTTTGAAAAGGTTTTCATTTGTTTTTGAAAAGTTGTTTTTGAAAGTGTAGTGATGTGTGGTTTGGAAATAGGCAAGTTTAATGCTTTGGCTGGAGGTCATTACAGGTTTTTGAACCAAGGCTTTGTGTTTAAGGCTTGGCCTCGCTTATGCAGGATTTAGACTTCTAGTTTTTATTTGGCTTGATAAGTTTTTTTTTTGACAGGGTTCAGGTTTTAGGCTTATTTGTTTTAAGCTTATGTCTTTTTGATGAGAGGCAGGTCTTGTGGTTATTATCTCAGTTCTGCTTCTTCTCTCCCCTTTTATCCACTGTGTTATTGCAGTTTTATATATTTTTATGCTTTCTTGCCTAAAGCCTAAGCCTACAAAACCTGCACTTCTTTTCTCTTCTCTCTCTCTTCAGTACAGCTTTAGCATTAAAAATGTTTATGCTTTGTACTTTTTCTGAAAGGGCAACACTTGGGAAATGATGAAAATGAATCATGTTGCTTGCATATTAATCTTTATCTGCATATTTGTCCCCTTTCCTCCAGATTTTGTGCTGCACTTTGTACCTTTTGATACTTTGATATCTTTGATATCTTGATATCTTGTGGACAGCTTGGGTAGCCTTGTGACAGTATTTTGTACTTTTGGCAGAAAGTTTGAATTTGGACTTTGTAGTTTGTTTTGAACTGTGCAGTGGTTTGATAATTTTGACTTGTGCATTCTTTATATTTGTGCATTCAAAGTTTAGCAAATAAATATTCATCCCTCTTTGTGAACCGGGAGAAATCCCGTGATTTGCAGAGAGGGCTAACTGATCCCAGTCAGTTTCCCTTAATGATGACCCCTTTTTTATCTGTCTCTTTTATTTATTTATCTGCTATTGACTTTTCTTTCTCTTATTTGTTTTTGCAGATAAAAATCCATGGAGCACTGGAGCAAGGGATTGAAGAATTGAAGATTTAGAAACAATTAGGATAGTCTTATTTAGGTTTAAATTACTGTAAAATCATTGTTGTAAACAAATTGTAAACAATAATTGTACGAATAATTTAAAAATAAATAGAAAGTTTTTATCCAATTAATTCTTTTTTATCCTTTTCAATTACTTATTTTATTATTTATAATTCTAAAATTATAATAAATGGACATAAATTCCAATTATCTAACTTAGAATAATAAACAATTAAATAAACATTGCTTCCGCATTGATCAATTAAACTTGGCGCTTCCAACATCCAAAGCAAAACAACAGTCAACTATAGCAATTGCCCAGACGCTTTTTCCTTTTACTGACTTTAATCAAACATTGCAAATTCAAACCCAATGCAACCTTTTACTGATCCAGTCAAACAAATGTGAATTCAATCCAAATGCATTTTTTTACTGATTAAGTCAAACAATGCGAATTCAATCCAAATCTCGGAATATCTTGCAAAGCACCATAGAATTAGATCTTTCTGAGGAACCGCACATGAAAACCCTAATTCCTGATTAAATGCCAAAGAACGTTCGCCTGATCAAAATTGAGCCAAAATCAACCAAAACCCTAAACCAACTGTTTGAAACATTCTAGAGCCCTGAAAATCAGTAAAGCCCTAATTGTGTCTGACTGACGAGAAAAGTCTGTTTGACCGATTCTTGAGCCAGTTTGAAAAATCAGGAAAAGCCTGAAGTTGTGATTTCTTGTGGAAAAAAAACTGCGAGGGCAAATTTTGGGGTACAACACTTTGCATCGGAGTTTCATAGATCCTAACCCGGATCTGGGGAATACCCTTTTTAGGTAGCATAAGTTGTGAGGGACCTGTCCGGCGTAGACCGACATGGGTGAAGCAGTGGCTACATTGGTGTGACACCTTGGTCTGTACCGATATCCCTTGTGTTGCAACGAGGAGAATATGGGTCTTCTAAGGAGTCATTAAACACCAACCAACCTTAGAACCCTAAATTGACCTAACTTGGCCATAGAACAGTAGCAGTATGCTACACTCATTGAGACTAAACTCTCGTGATGGTTCTGGCCGCAAGAAAAGATTGCGACGCTGGAGTTATGACCGATTGAGGGTAGTCAATGATATTGAGACCTTCTAGAACCCGGTTACTTTTGATAGGACAGGTCTTAACCAACGAAACTAAAAGAGGGTAATACCTAAACTTCATGCTGGCCTAAACCCTAAGGGTTGTCTTGTGTGACTTGTGTGCCTTATCATGCTTGCCTTTGTGAATACTTGTGGTGTGCTTTATCATAGCATCATACCATCATACCATTGCATGCATCCTGTATAAGGACTGACCCATTTCAAAGACAAGAGGGTTTCATCTTTGCTCTGTTTTGTAGGACATCATGATGCCCGTGCATAGGAATACTATCCGCCTCAACTTTGTTCAACCACCTACTTTGCTCAAGGAGTTGGTTGATAGGATTCCAAACACTACTTCCTTCATCAAGAGGCATGGTTCTCTTCTCAGTTTAGTCACTTCAAAGTGGGACCACCAACTGATGAGTGTCTTGGTTCAGTTCTATGATCCCCTGTACCATTGCTTCACCTTTCAAGACTTCCAGCTGGTCCCTACCCTGGAAGAATTCTCTGATTTGCTTGGTATCCCTGTTTTGGAGCAGACTCCGTTCACTGGTTTGGAGAAGACTCTTAGGCCTGAAGAGATTGCTGCAGTCCTTCCCTTGACCAAAGAGGAGGTAATGGCTAACTGGGAAACTAGAAGTGGAGTTAAGGGCTTTTTGGCTAAGTTTCTGGTTGGCAAAGCTAATAGTTTCTGGAATGACTTAGACTTCAAGGCGTACGAAGACATTCTGGCTCTCTTAATCTATGGTCTAGTATTGTTTCCAAATCCTGATAACTTTGTCAATATCAATGCCATAAGGATCTTCATGTCTCGAAACCCTGTACCCACCCTCTTGGGTGATATCCTGCAACAGCTCTATGCTCGTACTGCCCGAAGACGGGGAACTCTGTGGTGTTGTGCTCCTTTGTTAGTGAGGTGGTTTATTTCGCACCTCCCTAAGTTCGTGCTGAAGAATGAAGAAGGAAATGGTTTGGCTCATAGGTTAATGTCTCTCACTGATAATGACATCACTTGGACTCTCAGAGGTTTGGATGAGGTAGCCATTATTGATCGTTGCGGAGAATATCCTAATGTTCCATTGATCGGTACCCAGGGAGGAATCTCTTATAATCCGTGTTTAGCTCTCCGTCAGTTTGGAAGAGCCAGAAGAGCAGGGCCTCATGAGATGTTGGTACCTCACATCAGTTTTGAATTTCAGGTAGACAGTGATGAGCTGCACCGTAGATTCATCAAGGCTTGGGACAGAATTCACAAAGCTGACCCACATGAGTTGGGACCGAAGACTTCTCTACCAATGGAACCCTACTGCAGATGGGTCCGCATCCGTGCTCAGAAGTTAGGAGGAATGAGATTTTTATCGAGAAAAGTTCAACGAACAGGAACAAAAGATCCAGAAGCTGACTAAGAAATTGGAGGAGGAGCGGATCCTGAACGACTATATCCGTACTGAGAAGAGGAGGCCATGGGAGCACTGATGGGCTTTGGATGTTTCTTTTACAACTTTTATTTCCTTTTCAGTATTTTAATTCTTGTAATGCCTAAGGGAAAATTGTTGAACAATTTAAAGTTTGAATCTAATGAAGTGCATTTCCTTTTTGTCTACAAAGTTGAATCCCGATTGTCTTTGAAAACATAAATCATACGCATCTCATTGCATCATATGCATAACAGGTACCCTTCTTTTATAGGTTGCTTAATCTTCTTCGCTGTTTATTACAACACTCAATCATCATGTCTTCCGAGCCTACTACCGAACAAGCTATCAAGGCCCTCCAGGCCCAGAACGCCCAGTTTCAGGAGCTGGTCATGAGCTTAGCCCAGGGTCAACAGGAGTTGAAGACTCTGCTCTTGAAGAAGAAGAAGAAGAAGAGGACTGCACTGTTTAACACTGGACGGAGGTTTGGGAATGCACTGTAGAATGAGGCTGATCAGACTACTTCATCAGCAGAGAAAGACAGTCCCCAAGGGGGAAGGGCTCCTAGTCCTGTGGTCTCCGACAACGAGACAGATTACAACGACGAACAGTACCCTCCTGCTGAAGACAGGTACAAGCAACTAGAGGACCGTTTAAGTGCCATGGAGATTCAACATGTGTCGGGGCTGGATTTCCGAGATCTTGGTTTATCTTCTGGGGTGGTGATCCCACACAAGTTCAAGGCACCTGCCTTTGTGAAGTACGACGGGGCTTCCTGTCCTAAGCTGCATCTCAGATCATATGTAAGGAAGATCCAACCTTACACTGCATACAAGAACCTATGGATCCATTTCTTCCAGGATAGCCTTTCGGGGTCTCAACTCGAATGGTTCTATCAGCTGGATGGAGCCAGTATTCGAAACTGGGAGGACTTGGCTACTGCCTTTTATAAGCAGTATCAGTATAATTCTGACCTTGCTCCCACGCGTACCCAACTCCAGGGTATGTCACTGGGGACGGGCAAAGGATTCAAGGAGTATGCGCAAAAGTGGAGGGACCTGGCTGGAAGGGTGCAGCCACCGTTGACTGACCGTGAACTTGTTGACATGTTCCTGGGGACCCTGTCTGGTCCGTTCTTCAACCATCTGATTGGGAATTCTTATGCTGGGTTTACAGATTTGATCTTAACAGGTGAAAGGATAGAAGTTGGTATCAAGTCAGGGAAGATACAGAAAGGTGCCTCCTCGAGTACTGAAAAGAAGCCCTTCAAGAAGGAAGCCAGTGTTGTTTATGGTCCCAGAAGACAAAATAAGCCGGAACGCCGCCAAGCTGTCAACGCGGTGGTAATTTCAAAGCCTTCTGCTGCTCCTCAGCAGTACAACCAACCAAGGGGAGAGAGGCCTAAAAGGCAGTACACTCGGCTCAGTATGACCCTGTCTCAGATTTTGCCACAACTATTGTCAACCAATCTGGTAACTGTTAAAGAAGCTCCGAAGGTAGTGCACACAGCTTCTCCAAAGTACAACCCCAACGCCCGTTGCGCTTATCACTCTGGTAGCCCGGGGCATACTACAGACGATTGTTGGGCTCTGAGGAATAAGGTTCAGGATCTTATTGATGCTAAAGAAATACAGTTTGAGACGCCCGAAAGACCCAATGTTGTGACTGCTCCCATGCCCCAGCATGGAGTGAATGTTGTGAAAGAAGACCGGTATGTAGCCTCCGTGGAAGAGATTGTTACTCCGTTGTTAACCGTCAAAAGGAACTTGTTGCTAGCCGGTTTATTTCCGGGATGTGGTAAAGGTTGCCTTTTATGTGTTGTTTCACTTGTTGGTTGTCCTTTGCTGAAATCATGTATCCAAAGCCTGATGGATAGCAAAGAGATCTTGTTCGAGAAGATTGTTGTTCCTGCTGTCCCTACTGAAGAAGTGTCCATTGTCACTATTTTCAACAAACCTCCTAAGGCTCTCTCAAAGAAGCCTGTCAAAATCATGTCTACTCAGAAGATTGCTCCTATCATCATTACTGTTCCGGGGCCTCTCCCTTATACATCCGACAAAGCTGTCCCGTGGCACTATGGGGCAGATGTTTATGTACTTGGAGTAAAGCAAGAGTTTGATACTAGTACCGGTGTCAGCAACATCATCGGGCCTGCCAAGGTTACTCGAAGTGGTAGGTTATTCTCACCAGATATTGCGCCACCAGCTTTTCTGAGACCTCTTATCATCACACCTGCAAGTGTGCCTGCTTCCCTTCCTAATCAAGTTCCTATTTCTACCCCCGCTACCGAGTCATCTGACGCTCGGGGCAAGGTGATTGCTACTGATTTGCCTGCCCTGACGGAGGCACCAAAGACAACCACTGTTGAAGCTTCCAAGCAAGAGATGGAAGAGATTCTCAAGATCATTAAGAAGAGTGATTTCAATGTAGTTGAGCAGTTGGGGCACACCCCATCAAAAATTTCTATGCTATCACTGTTGTTGTGTTCAGAGGCCCATGCCAAGGCCCTGATTTCCTTCCTGAAGACGGCCCATGTGCCACAAGAAACATCTGCTGATCAATTTACCGATTGTGTGGCCAACTTGACTGCCGATAATGGGTTGGGCTTCTCTGACGCCGATCTGACTGCCAAAGGAAAGAACCATAACGACGCCCTACATGTCTCCATTGAATGCAGGGGCAGTACTCTTGCCCGTGTGTTAGTAGACACCGGTTCTTCATTGAACGTATTACCCAAGAAGGCCCTAGACATGTTGGATTGTAAGGGTTTGGAGCTCAAGCCTAGTAACATTGTTGTCCGGGCCTTTGACGGTTCGAAAAGGATAGTACACGGTGAAGTTGACATTCCAATCAGGGTTGGTTCTCAAGTTTTTGATTCTACTTTCTATGTGATGGACATCCGACCATCCTATTCTTGTTTGTTGGGTCGTCCATGGATCCACAAGGCTGGAGCTGTGACCTCCACACTACATCAGAAGCTGAAGTACCCGATCAGAGGGAAGATTGTTACAGTTCAAGGGGAAGAAGAATATATGGTCAGCCACCTTAACTCGTTCCGGTACATAGAGATGGATGGGGAATTCATTGAAACCCCCTTTCAGCACTTTGAAGAAGTTCCTCAGACACTGGCATCAGCTGAAACTGTGATTGAAGACCCTCCTTTGAAGATGGCTTCCTTAAAGGATGCCCGGGCTGTTATTGAGAAAGGTGAGTGCGCAAACTGGGGCCGACTTCCTGACTTTACTCCGAAGACCGATAAGTTTGGTTTGGGTTTCACTGCAGAGGCTCAGAGGGTTGTTCGTAAGGCAAGGATTGGAAGACCTCCTGTGTTCATCACCAACCCGGGAGTGAATGCTATTGAAGACGACGTGGAGGAATCTGAATTCGACAGCTGGATCTACCCAACAACCGACGGTGGACCAAGCAACTGGACTGCCAAAGACTTCACACCTATTACTTTTGTCACTCAGTAATGAACTATTTTGTTTTAAATTTGTAACAAACAATATTTTGAAACTTTTATGGCTCGGTGTCTTACCCGAGGCACCGTGGCTTCATTTGTGAGGGCTTTTGTGTGTCATTTTCATATATCATCAATAAAAACATTGGACGTTTGTTGCATTTCAAAATCTTGCGCTCCTTTTCTTTCTTTATTATATATTGCAAAACAGCTATATTTACACACACTCACTTATACAGGTTCCAATCCACTCTGGATCTCACTGGTAACGACTTTGCTACTGCCAGTTATGACTTCGAAAATCCGATCAACTTAGCCGAAGACGAAGGTGAAGATGATTGCGAAGTGCCTGGTGAGCTTGCAAGACTACTACTCCAGGAAGAGAGGGCCATTCAGCCACATGAAGAGCCAGTGGAAATGGTAAATCTGGGTACTGAGACAGACAGAAAGGAAGTCAAGATTGGTGCCAATCTAGAGCTCAGTGTGAAACAACGGTTGATCCAGATGCTGCATGATTATGTGGAAATCTTTGCCTGGTCTTACGAAGACATGCCTGGGTTGGATACCGACATTGTGGTTCATCACCTGCCTACCAAGGAAGACTGCCCTCCGGTTAAATAGAAGGTCCGCCGTATGCGTCCAGAAATGTCCGAGAAAATCAAAGCTGAGGTTATGAAACAATTTGATGTCGGGTTTCTAGCAGTGACTTCTTACCCTCAGTGGGTTTCTAACGTGGTTCCAGTGCCGAAAAAGGATGTTAAGGTCCGAATGTGTGTTGATTACAGGGATTTGAACAGGGCGAGCCCTAAGGATGATTTCCCTCTGCCTCATATCAACGTTCTGGTTGACAACACTGCTCAGCATAAAGTATTCTCCTTCATGGACGACTTTTCCGGTTATAATCAGATCAAGATGGCTCCTGGAGACATGGAGAAGACCACTTTTGTTACTCAGTGGGGCACCTTTTGCTACAAGGTCATGCCTTTTGGGTTGAAAAATGCTGGGGCAACCTACCAACGTGCCATGGTTGCTCTATTTCATGACATGATCCATCACGAGATAGAAGTATACGTCGACGATATGATTGCAAGGTCCCAAACTGAGGAGGAACACCTTGACCATCTATGGAAGCTGTTTGACCGTCTGAAGTTGTACAAGCTGAGGTTGAACCCAAACAAATGCACCTTTGGGGTGAGATCTGGAAAATTGCTAGGTTTCGTTGTAAGCGACAAAGGTATTCAAGTGGACCCTGCCAAAGTGAAAGCCATACAAGAGATGCCAACTCCCAAGACAGAGAAAGAAGTCAGAGACTTTCTAGGACGGTTGAATTACATTGCCCGATTCATCTCACATCTAACTGCTACCTGTGAACCAATCTTCAAACTGCTGAAGAAAGATCAAGTGGTACGTTGGAATGATGAATGTCAGGCCGCTTTCGAAAAGATCAAAGAGTATCTCCAAGAACCACCCATTCTTATGCCGCCGGTTGAAGGGAGACCTCTAATCTTATACTTGACAGTACTGGACAACTCAATGGGGTGTGTGCTGGGGCAGCATGACGAGTCTGGCCGAAAAGAACACGCCATTTATTACCTTAGCAAAAAGTTTACCGACTGTGAGACCCGATACTCACTGCTCGAGAAAACTTGCTGCGCTTTGGTATGAGCTGCTCGCCGGCTGAGACAGTATATGTTGACTCACACTACTTTGTTGATTTCAAAAATGGATCCAATCAAGTACATATTCGAAAAGCCTGCTCTGTCTGGAAGAATAACAAGATGGCAAATGATCTTGACGGAATATGACATCCAGTACACGACTCAAAAAGCAATCAAGGGAAGTGTATTGGCAGACCATTTGGCACACCAGGCAGTGGACGATTACCAGTCGATGAACTTTGAATTTCCAGACGAGGATATCATGGTAGTGACTGATTGTGAAGTACCTGGACCGGATGAAGGACCTGAGGAAGGATCCCGATGGTCTATGCACTTCGACGGAGCCTCGAACGCTTTGGGAAATGGTATCGGAGTCGTGATCATATCCCCTAAAGGCACTCATACTCCGCTCACCGCCCGACTGTGTTTCAAATGCACCAACAACATGGCAGAGTATGAGGCATGTATCATGGGTCTTCAAGCTGCAATCGACCTAAGGATCAAGTTTCTGAGTGTCTTCGGAGATTCCGCTCTCGTGATCAATCAGATCAAAGGCGAGTGGGATACGAAACACCCGAATCTTATTCCTTACAAGGAGTATGTGTTGACGTTGATTCCCCACTTCGAAGAGATAACTTTTGAACACTTCCCAAGAGAGGAGAATCAGTTAGCGGACGCGTTGGCTACGATGTCTTCTATGTTCAAAGTCAAATGGGACAACGAGGCGCCCCAAATCATTATATGGAAATTGGATGAACCCGCACATTGCTGTGATCTTGAGGTTGAAGAGGTAACTGAAAAACCTTGGTATCATGAAGTGAAGAGGTACCTTGAAGCTCAAGAATACCCCGAAGGCGCTTCTGTTAATGACAAAAAGTTCCTGAAAAGGTTTGCGGCAAAGTTCTTCCTCAGCAACGGCATTCTCTACAAGCGAAACCATGATTCAACCTTACTGCGTTGTATGGATAAGACTGAAGCAGAAAGGATCATGGCAGAGCTATATGAAGGTACCTTCGGAACACATTTCAGTGGACATACCATGGCAAAGAAAATGCTTCGGGCAGGATATTTCTGGTCCACAATGGAAGCTGACTGTTATCGGCATTCTCGAACTTATCATAAATGCCAGATCTATGCTGATAAGGTGCACATTCCTCCAGTTCCTTTGAATGTCTTGACAGCACCTTGGCCTTTTGCAATGTGGGGCATTGATATGATCGGCGAAATCAGACCTACGACATCCAACGGTCATTGCTTCATCTTGGTAGCGATTGATTACTTCACAAAGTGGGTTGAAGCAGCTTCCTACGCTACTGTAACCAAGAACGTCGTGGCACGGTTCATTCGGCACAACCTGATTTGTCGATATGGTGTACCTGAGAGGATCATTACGGACAATGGTACCAATCTTAACAACAAGATGATCATTGAGCTCTGCGAGCAATTCAAGATACAACACCACAACTCTTCTCCCTACCGGCCGAAGATGAATGGGACTGTAGAAGCAGCAAATAAGAACATCAAGAAGATTGTGCAGAAGATGACAGTGACCTACAAAGATTGGCACGAAATGTTACCGTTTTCTCTTCATGGGTACCGTACCTCAGCACGGACGTCGACAGGGGCAACTCCCTTTTCCTTGGTCTATGGCATGGAGGCAGTCTTGCCTATTGAAGTCCAGATACCCTCTCTCCGGATAATGAAGGATGCAGGTTTGAGCGAAGATGACTGGATCCAGACTCGGCTTGATCAATTAAACCTAATTGACGAAAAGAGACTCACTGCTATTTGTCATGGTCAGACGTACCAAAAATGGATGATCATGGCATTTAACAAGAAGGTCATACGACAAGAGTATCAAGTCGGAGACCTGGTAATCAAGCGCATCATTCTTCCTCAAAGTGATCCCAGGGGCAAATGGACCCCTACGTACGAAGGGCCATTTGTGGTTAAACATATCTTCTCAGGAGGAGCGATGATTCTAACCACCATGGATGGTGACGACCTTCCTCACCCTGCCAATGTAGACATAGTAAAAAGATACTACGCATGAATAAAAGACCCGCTAGGTTGACACACCTAGGCAAAAATAAGGGCTTCCCGGCGAACCAAAAGGGTTCGGGCAAAAATAAGGGATGAAATGAAAAAAAGCTGTACACACGGCAAGTCGAAAACCTGAAAAGGCGGCTTGGGCAAAAATGGGTATCCCGGTGGACTGAAAACCCGAAAGGGCGGTCCAGGCAAAAGTTAGGGATAAAGCGTAATACTATGTCTCATTGGATCACCTTGCATCCAGAATTCGGCATCAACTATCGGGCTCAGACAGCGCCAATCAATCCGCTTCATCTTCAACTAAGCAGCAAAGTGATGAGACGCTTGAAGACATAAAGGCGTTAGCAGAGTTGGAACCTAGTGGGATTATTTTTCACATAGCTGTTTTGTTTCCTTTTCACAAAATTGTATAAACTCTATTTTGCTCGGCGGCATTCTCTTACTAGGACGTCAGCCTCCTGTACATAAAACGCCTATTTACAGGCAAATTTCAAAATCAATACAAGTTCAATTTTTCAGACAAATTACCCATTGTTTTTCCTTTTTTCTGTTTTGTTTTGCAAAGAACGTCCAATGTTCATTTTTGATATATGCATTTGACATTAATTGCTAATCATGAATATTTGCATGCGAAACAAAGGATTAATTACAGGTGACGACAGAAACAGGGGCAATAATAAGTTGTCTAAGCGGTTTAGTTGCTCTGTCCACCGAAGTACCAAGGTAGGTTCGGCTGAAGAACGTAACCAAGTTACCTAAACTCCCCACAGAGAAAGACCAGATCTCAGCAAAACTCTCCCCAGGCAGAGTTGGTCTCCCATCAGCCCTAAAAAGGCACAGTATCTCCAGCAAGTCAGCGACACTCTCCCCAGGCAGAGTTAGCCTACGGTCAGCCTTAAGGAAATTGGGTATCCCCAGACGATCTCAACATTCCCCAGCGGAGTATAGACATTCCTCGGCAAGCATCCCCGGCAGTCTTAATATAAGATTGTTCCCCGACGGAATACCAGACATCCAGTGGAACCATTCCCCAGTACAGCCAGAAAAGTTTCCCCAGGAAAGTTGAATCATCCTCCCCAGTAGATTCTGGAAGCTTATTTCCCTGCAGAGTACGAACGTCTCTCCCCGACTTTATTCAAAGGTTATTTCCCCACCAGAGCTTATAACTGGGTTATCCTCAGCTAATGACCACGGAAAGATCGTCCTCGGCGAAGTTCTTCCTATCCCCAGCGGAGTTCATCAAATTCCCCAACATAACTTACCAGTGGAATCCCCAGCGGAGCTCTCATCAAAACCTCAGCAAAGTATCTCTTCCCACAGAGTAATTCCCTGCATAGTAATCCCTCCAACAAGTTTATCCCCTAACGGAGTCATCTTCTCCTACCGGTTTATTCTTGCAACCATCATCCCCAGCGGAAGCGAAGAACTCTACTCTTCAACATCAGCCCAGGATTCCACAAACTCCCGGCACTCGTCAAGGATTTATTTTCCTAGACGAAAATACATTCATAGACATTTCACGTTTCATACATCCTGCTTACATACATGATAAAGTGCATACAACACTATCTCATTTTGAGCATCATGACATCATGCATTTCATACATCATAACATTGCATACAACTGATGTTTTGCCTTTTTAGGAAAAGGTCAATCCAAAGATGATTACTATCAACTGTCACAATTCCATATTTGATTCCTGTATCTAGCCAGGGCATATCTGTGAGCGATTGATTGTAGATTCGATACCTGTATCCAGCCAGGGAATATCTGCATGAAGAATTCCAGATTCGGCACCTGTATCTAGCCAGGGCATATCTGTAGACGACAAATTCCAGATTCGATACCTGTATCTAGCCAGGGTATATCTGTAGACGACAAATTCCAGATTCGATACCTGTATCCAGCCAGGGCATATCTGTAGACGACAAATTCTAGATTCGATACCTGTATCCAGCCAGGGCATATTTGTAGACGACAAATTCCAGATTCGATACCTGTATCCAGCCAGGGCATATCTGTAGACGACAAGTTGCGGATTCGATTCCTGTATCTAGCCAGGGCACATCTGTGAGCAACTGATTATAGATTCGATACCTGTACCTAGCCAGGGCATATCTGCATGAAAAGACTGAAGATCAACACCTGTAACAGGCCAGGAAACCATCTTCCTTTCTCAAAGTACGCAAGTTCTCGCTAAGGAATCTCTTACGCGTTCGACACCTCCAAATGGCATCTATAAGCCCATTCCCGACAAGGTTCTGTCACACCTCTAGATGGCATCTATAAGCCCATCCTCCTATCCATCCTATCTCCAAATGGCATCTATAAGCCCATTCCCGCCATCACATTGTTGATACTCCACTATGCGAGTGCAAATTTCTGGGCACTTTAGTGTTCAATCATCTTCCACCTTCGGATCACGAAAGGCACGCAAGCCAATCTACATCCTCAGGTCTAAGAAGATTGAACAGGGGCAACTGTTGTACCCCAAAATTTTCCCTCCCATTTCATCAATATTTTCTCACCACAAGACCCTTGAAGCTCAAGATCCAGTTAGGGTTTGCTCTGCTCAAGACTTCTCCTTGCACTGTTGACCCAAATTAGGGTTTGTGTTTGCACAAAGATGTTTTGACCTAAAATGCCCAAAGTGACTTTCATGCTTCATGCTGGACTCACAAGTTTATCCATACCAAGTTTCAAGCCTTGATTCCAATCTTTGCCCAGTCAATTGGACAGTTGACCTAGAAATCAGTTGTATTGGGGAAAAATTCAACTGTGGTCAATTGACAGTCAAACTTCATGATTTTTGACCCACATCAACATTATGAACTCATATGAACCATTTGGTCAAGTTTGGATCACAATTCCATAAGAAATTTGATCAGATCACCAAAAGGGCAAAATGGTCATTTTTAGGGTTTTGACTGCACAAAGGCAATTTTTGGCTGTTTGACCTAGCCAATGGCAAACCAAGCTCACATATGGACTCAAGGACTCAATGGCATTGTCTTGACACATTCAACAAGTTCAAAAGATCCCAAATGCACAAGATTGACAGATGAATTTTCCAGTCAACTGAGCCAAATTTGACTGTATACTGAAAAATCAAACTTTGACTTTTTGGTCAAAATCAAGTGCCAAGATTCATTTTTCATCAAGACATGTCAAATTATGAAACTTGTTCATCAAGAAATCAAAAATCACAAATTAGGATTTGAAATGAAGAAATTTCATAACTTAGAAATTTTCTAAGTTATGAAACTTCCTAATTTTTTCCTAACTTTGTCCCATCTTTCCATCAAGATACATTTGGATTCAAACAAAACTCAAAACATGAAAGTTATAGTCCATTTCAAAATCTACAACTTTTATTCACAAAGTTTCCTCAAAAGAATCTTGTAGCTCAAGTTATGATTTTTGGAACAAGGGTGCAAAACATTCTTAACTTAGAAAATTTTTGACCTATTCTAGGCAGGATTTTTGCCCAACTTCATGGCCACTTTTCACATGCTTCCACTTGGAATTTCAACTTGCATTACAAAGATGGATTGTAGTACACATTCCAAGATTTCCAAATTGTCCAAGAACTTCTCAAACACCCTTGTGGTTAGGGAGAATCGAATTGGCAAAGTTGGGCAAAATCCACTTTTGTTCTTGACCAAATGCATGTTCATAACTTAGGCATTTTTGAAATCAGCTTGTACAAGCTAGATTACAGGCCTCTAATCCTCCTTACACTCAATAATTAAATGCCAATCCATTGTGTTCTAGCATTATTTTGCTCATTTGGTCATTACATGAAGAATTAAG
Organism: Vicia faba; assembly: GCA_948472305.1. Taxonomy (NCBI): domain Eukaryota; kingdom Viridiplantae; phylum Streptophyta; class Magnoliopsida; order Fabales; family Fabaceae; genus Vicia; species Vicia faba. The sequence goes on from OX451737.1 coordinate 844,093,068, forward strand.
CCATAAATGGAAAAAGCATTTTATCTATTCTTGTAAAGATCAACTTTATGTCAAGTTTACAATCTAAGAAGTACAAAGCAAATCTCTGAGGCACAAAGGTGTGGACATATCCCACTGATCAAGAACAAACTTTGCAGCATATTGGAGGGGCCTAGAGGAGCTTGTAACCTAACTTGGCATTTTTGACTTAAGAAGGAAGAAACTTGGCATTTTGAAACAACAACTCTCATTCCTGCAATCACAAGCCTAAGCAAACTTATTGAGCACATTCCAAACATCAAACCTGACCTGAAACACGAGCCAACCACCTTCAATACCTCCCCAAATACAGAAACACCACTTTGTTGCACAAAACAGGGCATCCCTGCAGATTGAGTTGCACAACTCAGTTTGCTCGTGCGTTTTGGCCAAAGCTTGTTCATACACACTCTCTACCATCCATTGAAACTATCCCAAGCCCTAGCTGCAGACTGTAACACCTCTAACCAAGTTCACCATTTTCATTTTTTCAGTTGTGCAGGTTGAGTTACATAGCTCGTTTCAGTTAGTTTCAAAGCAAGCTAGAGGTTGGAAGAGCATCCCTGAACTTCAAGCAAGCTGTACAAGTCCTCACATTGCATTGAAAGTACCTCCATTGCTGCACACGATTCCAGTTGAACATGTAAAAATTTGGACTTCTATCTCTCAATCTAGGAAGAGTTAGGCTTAGGTTTATGAATGAAACATGTCCTACTCATGGCCCTGAAGCTACCCATATCCTCACTTTCCATTTATTTTGTGTGTGCTGAAAGAATTTAAGACATGAACATTGAACAAAAGTTAGGTCAGGAATTGGGGGAGAAGAAATTCTCTTTCATTTCTGAGAGTTAGATCAACTTTTTTATATATTTGAAATCGTGGCTTCAAGCTCTACAAGTTTCATGTTTTAAGATTTGTCAAAAAATCAAGGAATCAGAAGTTAGCAGGTTGAGCAAGGGCGCGCGTTTTTCTGTGTTCAAACAATGGCTGGAGGTTGAAGAAGCCTCCTTGGGCTGGGCCTGACTTATTTTTCTGTTTACACCACCTTTTCACACATACACCCCCTTGGCCCATTGTGCTTTATTTTTATCATTTTTTATTTTTTCTTTTTGTTTCTGACTTGTTTATTTTTTGTCAAGACATAAAAAATATTAAAAATATTTTCCATACATTTTTGCATTTATTTTGAATTTATTTGCTTTTATTTGAACTTGTACATATAAATAAACATAATGCCTTTTATTTAAAATACTAAAAATAATACAAATACATTTTATTTTCTGATTTTATTTTATTTTATCTTTTGAAAACATTTTCTAAAAAATATACTTTTTTTTTGTAAATAATAAATATTTTTATTTTTTGTATATATTTAATATATTTAATATAAATACTTATATATTTATTAGAATATTTAGGATAAAAACATAAAAATAATACTTTTCTATTTTTATTAATATTTAACCTCAAAAATACTTTCTTTTACAATATACTTCCTTTTTATTTATTTTTTGTATATAATTAATAAATATTATATATATTAAATAATAAATACCATTTATTTACAAAATTAGGGTTTTGCCCTAAACATGAAAATATCCAAAATTAACTTTTTTTTATTTCACTTGTAAATAAATCACATACACTTACACAAATACATTGATACACTTATATTGCTTTATTCTTATACATTGATCATTTTATATTTGAAATCGCAATTCGATTTGGTTGTAAATATTGGAATACCACTCTCCTATTAAAGTCTCATCCCCATTTGAACATTTGTATCCCCATTCCCATGATTATTGTGTAATAATTTAGGACTTTAAATTCCGCATTTTTAAGCTTTCTAAATATGCCATGATAGACTTAGGGTTTGTATGTAAAAATCAAATAACAAATAGTTTGACCTAATTCAAAAGACAAAAAGCATGAAAATGGACAACACCAATCACACTTGCACCCCTAGGGTTACTCCATTTGTTGCCTTCAATAATGGGCCATGTTGCATGTTGAGTTTCTTTGGCAAAACAAAAACAATTCAAATGATCATAGTCCCTCGATGACGCTTTCGAAAGTTGCCTAAAAATGATCAAGTCCCTTAAAGGAAAAGTTGCCAAAGACACTTGGCACCATTGCAATCATGGTCTAAACGATGACCCGCGCCCGTCCCGTTAACATCCTAACACAAGATTGTCCACCAAATACAATGGTGAAACAATACTGTTAAAAGGGTTAAAACACACCAAAGATCTTTGAGAAATTTAGGGGTAGATAACTCTTAGTTACTTGATCAAACTTGCAAAAACACTTGCCTACTTTTCAAAACATACATCACAACACACACTTTCAAAACAACTTTCAAAAACATGGAAAACTTTTCAAAAGATAAGTACACCTTTGTATACATCCAAACATGGGTCATTACAAAGGTTGCCATCACATTGGCCTCTTTTCAAAACATTTTCAAACCCACACACACAAAGCACCATTTCAAACAATTGAAAACACAAAGCAATTGATCTAAGCAAGTAGCTAAGAGCCCATGGATAACCATGGATAGAAAGGGTGTTAATACCTTCCCTTTCTATAACCTACCCCCCGAACCCAAGAAAACATCTCAAAGGTTTTTGCTATGCTTTTTAACCTTTCCTTAGGATAAAATAAAAATTCGGTGGCGACTCTTGCTCAACCGAAACATTTGCGAAAACAAACGCAAAACCTCAAGTCAGTTCTCCCACCGTATCACATCAAGCATCAAACTTGAATAATTTATCAACTATTCAAGAACTATGTTCATGTTTGGTTGCATCTGGACAAGCTGAAACTTACTTCTTGATTGATAGACTACTTTGTCTTATCATGACTCTTCTCGTTTCTACGGCAACAACTGAGAGGTCTTTTTCAGCAATGAAAATTATCAAGACTAAGTTGAGAAATAAGATGGGTTATGGATTTCTAGGAGATAGCATGACAATATATATTGAAAGGGAAACTAGTGCAAATATTATTTCCGAGTCTATTATGGATGATTTTAAGTCACTCAGAACGCGTAGAGCATATTTTAAGGTACTTTTAAGTAATGTAGTTTATTTTTTTGATAATTAACTTTAAATATATTTTAACTTTAATGTTCTATTTAAAATTCTATTTAGATTTTATTTATAATATTTATTTTACGTTAGCGGCCATCTCAAAAAAATTTATCTGGCTCCGCCACTGCATGGTTGGATTAAACATCTCTCGTTCTAGAAAAAATGGTCTTGAGTTGATGATTGTTTCTTTCTCTTATTGAGCTTTTGGCCGACCTAAAATAGTTTACCCCAAGGCTTTTTAGCGTAGCAGTGGGTAGTCTTTAAAAAAACAGAGCCAGGCTCTTCTTGTAGGGGTTACTACTTGTAGAAATGGAAAAAGTTTGGTAGTTAACGTGAGTAACCTAAGGAATATGTATCTTAAATTTTAGTCTCATCATTGAGATGTTTTGTACAATCTTTCTAACATGTGGCACTAGGTTTCTAGACTAAGGCATGACGTTTCCTCCTAATACGCTCAAGTGCGCTAAAATGTTATTGTATTACTGAGGTATAATCCAAGAAATGATTTTTGTCTCCCCAAATTTTTTTAATCTATTTTTGGTCATTGATTAGCATGTCTCGTTCCCCTATATAAGAGCCACTTAGTATTTCAAACATTGTTTTCACTCTTTCCACAAACCATAAGTTTCTTCTATTCTACCAACTCTGATATTTCCTCTATAAGCTTCAATGATACCAATTTTATCAGTCTATTTTCTTCTTTAGGTTATGTATTTTCTGGTTAATTGTAACCTCGGATTCACGTCTCTTTTAATTCTTACCTCAGTTTTCAGCTTCTTCATGATTGCACATCTTTAAATCAAGTTTTAAATCGTTTCGTCTTTTTAGCATGCATAATTAGATTGTTATATTTGAGTTTGATCATGATGTTTTTAGTCAATTGATTGAGTCAGATAAATAAGAACTATGTATATTATTGGTGTAAGTTAGGTGGAAATAAAAATATCAAAGTATTTTGAAAATAATGAATGAGATTTTGTGTGCATGACTCAAATTATGTGTATATCTTGACTCGAATCAAACTGAACAAAGGCAAACCAAATTTTTTTAACTTTTTTTACTCGAATCAATATTTTAACTTGATTCTAATCAAGAAGCTTTGTGACTCGAATCACAAAGAAGCTTTGTGACTCGAATCACAAATTGCACCTGATTCGAATTAGACAGATTTGGGTCACCTTTGTTTCATTTGATTCGAATCAGACTTTACACCTGACTCGAATCACATAAGTTTTCACATTTCTATGTTTGGCTTTGTTTAAATTGACTCAAATAAGACTTTGCACTTAATTCAAATTACGGGCTTCCTGACTAGAATCAGACTTTGTACTTGATTTGAATTACACGAGAAATGGGTCAAATTCTTTATGTCTTTTTGTTTCACTTCACCTGCTCATTTGACTCAAATCATGAAATGTTCTTGACTTGAATCAAACTACCTTTTTTCACATATTTTTGTTCTTAATATCAAGAACATATATAATCATTTTGTCATCTCATTTCCAAAAAAGAGAATTTCATAATCTACATTGTGATTTTTGTGAAATCACTATCCTCTCATTTTTTAAAACCTCTAAATCTCTTGCAAACTAAATTTCGTTAATCTTCAACCTCTATTTTTGTTTCAGATCTTGATCGTGGGAGATTTTTAATTGTTGAGGGAGACGAGGTCTTGTAACTAATCTTTCTTGAATATTTGGTTAAGATTTCCAGGAAGCTTGCAAGATTGAGGTTATTAGCCATTGGTGTTGTTAAATTCCAATGAAAAGAAAGAGGTTCTTTTCTTTAGGTGACCTTGGTAGTGACTGTGTGGAAGGCTACAGACAAGGTGGAGTTCTTCTCAAATCTTCAGACACTTCTCCGCTCAATAAATTAGTGGGATCAAGGGGTGATTTCTACACATGAAGACCGATGAGCAGATTGGTGAAGATGGTAGATTCAATAAGCAATAAATATGGAGTAAAATTTTCGCATAAGAGTTTGGCATTACGTTGTATACAAGTCGAGATCCAGATAGGAGATTTATTTTTCTCAACATTATTGTGGATTAGTGATTGTATGAACTCTTGTAATATTTTTCAAAATTAAAAAGGAACAAAGCAGGTTCCAATGGGGAAACCATTGAAGAGTGGAGAAGGCAAAGTGGGGACAAATGTCGAACCACTATATATACTTATGTACTCTCTCTCTCTCTCTCTCTCTCTCTCTCTCTCTCTCTCTCTCTCTCTCTCTCTCTCTCTCTCTCTCCTCTCTCTCTCTCTCTCTCTCTCATCTCTCTCTCTCTCCCCTCTATCTTCCCTCTCTCTCATTCTTGCATTTAATCTTCATAGGATATTACATGCTTAGGTAATCAATTCTTAGCGTAGTTTATCGTATATTCAATTGTTAGTGTTTTACTGCATAAAGTTAGGTTTTCGTTAGAATTGGACCCCTGATAGAGCTTTAGTGTTGATCGAAATCTAAAAAACTAGTGAGTTTAGAATCCCATATTAATTTAATTGTTGTATTGGACACAACTTATGTAATCTATAACTAATCAATTAATTATCGTTTATGAATTGTCATAAAACCGTGTTTGGTCATTGTGGATTGAATAAGTGTTAACTTGATTGAATTCTAATAAGAGTATAATATTTCAATTTTCCGCTTTAAGACTTCCGCTTGCATTTTGAAAAACCTCTGATAATCCATTTTGGGAAAACCGGGTCAAAAAATTTATAAGGGGTCTATTCATCCCCCTATAGACCGTTTATATCCCATATTCTCACCCAACACATGAGTGAATGGCTCATTTCATACTAACTTTAGATTCAATATTAAACTTCATTTGTCTCAAAAATTCAGAATTTTAGAAGTGTGATTCGAATCAAGGTTATCTATGATTTGAATAAAAAATTGAATATGGAAAACAGATTTGCCACCGCAGCTGTGACTCGAGTCACCAAGTTTCTCTAACTCGACATCAAAAGAAAACTTGATTCAAATCAAGCTCAAGGCTAACTCGAATCAAACAAATGGATTTCAAAATCAAGATTTCAATTTTGTCAGTATAATTCAAAACAAATATTTCCTTGACTTGAATCACTGGCTCAACATCGTAATTTCGAATAAAAATGTAAAAAACCCTAGGTTTAAGTTCTGGATTCAAATTATTTTTGAATTTGACTCAAATCACACTCATTACCACTTGACTCAAAGCAAACGTATTTTTTTTTCATTTTTAGTGTTTTAATCTCAAGAACATAAATAAGTTATCTTGTGTCATTTTTGAGAAATGGATGTGAGAAATAACATCACAACTTTAAGAGTTTTCAAAAACAAATTGTTTCAGCTTTCAAAGTACACCAAATCACAATTTCTTTTGAATATGCATTAATCTTCAACTTCTATCAGAGATACCATGATTTGGTTGCATCTCAATTTTGAGAGAGAGTAGAGAGAGAGAGAGAGAGAGAGAGAAGAGAGAGAGAGAGAGAGCAGAGAGGAGAGAGAGAGAGAGAGAGAGAGAGAGAGAGAGAGAGAGAGAGAGAGAGAGGAGAGGAGAGGAGAGAGAGAGGAGAGAGAGAGAGAAATCTACACATAGAGAAAGTTGTTTGTTTCTTTGATGTTTGTGAAGTTCTTGAAGTGGAGGATAAGATTAGGATTATGCGGTGTGGTTGAAGTTGGACATTCTAGTAGGATCAAAAAAGAAAAGTATTTCTTCTCCACCAAAGAATTTGGTAGTGCCAATATAAAGTAGTTATGAAATATTGTTGGGAGTTTTTGTCTTTTTATATTTAACAAGAGCTCAAACAAGGGATCGATAAGATCAAGGAAATATTGATGGAGAACAGATACTCTAAGAAAATCTTGGATATAAGTAAGAGGACTATAAAATATGAGTTAATTCCTTGGAGATTACAACTATGTAGGTTGTGTACAATATAAGGAGGAAAAAAATTTAGATGAAGTTATTATTTTTGTTTTTAACCTTTATGATATGTTGTCCTTGATTGTATAAAATACATGTTTATATAATTGCGAAAAATATGGAAGAATATGAGTTTTTCAATGAATTTTTGTTGGGATGGTGGATAAGGCGCAAAGCGATCGACGGCACATTGAGCAGGTATAAACCCCTATTGTAATCTTCTCTTTCCCTATCTCATTTTAATTTTTTTTGTATAATTAAATGTTTAGGTTTTTATTGGTTTGTCCTTAGAAATCACATGTTGGTAGGTTTATTATGTTCGTAAAGATTTGTTGTGTAAAGTGTAGGCATGGTAGTGATTAAGTCATATGGATCATCTTTATTGCGATTCAAGTTATTTGTAACTATAATGTTAGATTGATTCTATTAATCAATAAAAGTAACATTTAGACACCCCATTTAAATTATATTTTTAAGTTGATATATTCATTGATTGAATACACTGTTCACAATTCCATATTTAAATTATTGTCCTAAACATAGAGTAACTCTTGATATCACCTCCATAATTCCATAAATTTGCAGGTGCTTGTTTTTTAAAAACTGTAATTTTTTAGAAAACCTTTTTGAAACATATTTTTATAAGGTAAGTTTTTATTCAACCCCCCTTATAGACCCTTCTCACCCATATCCTTCCCCCCAACACATTGTATATGCTTTCACAAGGGAATATGAGGAAGTGGCAACATTCACGGTCCCTCATATTCTTCCTTTCTCCAAAGGAAATTTCTAGGTTTACTACTCCACTTGGGCCGAATATAGGAATCATTGAACGCTTGAAGGCTCATGCCTCATACGGTTCAAATCTTGACTGCATAACCCTAGCTTTATGAAGATTCTGAGGTTCATTAGTTTTCATTAACTTTTGTCTTCAATGAGGATTTCTGATTATGAATGATTTGCTATGGTGGCATTTATGAATAACACAAATGTTGCCTTAGGAGTTTCATCCACCTTCTCGTGGTATCGAAACCCTAAAATCAAATTATCCCTCCTTCGCCTCTCGATTGGATAATTGATTTGAGGGAGAATTATGGTGAGGGCTCCCTCTCTAAGCAGTTTCCTATTAATCAACATCGATGACAAAGATTATAAACAATCTAGAGTTTTGAATAATTTAAGGTGCTTTCAGTAATAAGATCAGGAGTTTCTTTCTTTATCTCAATATAACTGCTACGATAATCATGACTTTGAATCAGATCAAATAGATTATGGAAATTCACATGAATTAGAAATCGATTCTCGCAAACAGTGCCACTATTCCGCTTAAGAATCATTAATGATCTGTAAGATGGTGAAGTGAGATATTGAATAAGTGGAACAAATTTTTGATGCAACGAAGAAGGGGCTTAGCTACAAGGTTATTACTCCAATACCCAATTCAGTGGGAGAATAAGGAGTATTGTGACAGTGAAAGAAGATTTGAATTATACATTTTTCTTCATTCAAGAAACCTCATATATAAAAGTTGGTTAGGGTGTCACATGGTGCACAACCTGGAATACAGGAGACCATTAGATGATATCCAACGGTAGTATGAGATCCATAACATGGGTTAGGTGTGAGACTCTATAATAACCTGCCTGATCAGACTTCATTTGCAATATTTTCCTTAAACCCTCTCCAAAAACTCTTCCATTCTCAATCAATTTTTTCATTCCAAATCTCTATTCTTGTGTTTCATCAAATCAAAAGGAGCTAAAGGAAGTGGAATTTAAGGTAAAGTTTATTCATTTCAACCCCCATTCCTCACATTAATCTGGTTTTGAAGCAAAAAAAAAGGTCATGTTTTTACTAGAAATGTATTTTCAGAATCTCTTTGAACTCGTCCAAATATACATTTCTGGAAGTTGTATGTGTTGATATTCCAGCAATTTGTTTTGTGGTATGGATATTTCTTAGTTTTTTTATGTTTTTGTTTATCATAGGTGTTGTACCCCAAAATTTGCCCTCCCATTTCTCATGGATTTCTCATCACAAAACCTTTGAAGCCCAAGATCCAGTTAGGGTTTCATCTGCTCAAGACTCCTCCTTGCACTGCTGACCCAAATTAGGGTTTGTGTTTGCACAAAGATGTTTTGACCTAAAATGCCTAAGATGACTTTCATGCTTCATATTGGACCCCCAAGATTATCCTCATCAAGTTTCAAGTCTTGATTCCAAGTTTTGCCCAGTCAATTGGACAGTTGACCTAGAAATCAACTGTATTGGGGAAAAAGTCAACTGTGGCCAATTGACAGCCAAACCTCATGAAAATTGATCCACATCAACACTATAAACTTCTATGAACAATTTGGTCAAGTTTGGATCACAATTCCACAAGAAATTTGATCAGATCACCAAAAGGGCAAAATGGTCATTTTTAGGGTTTTGACTGCACAAAGGCAATTTTTGACTGTTTGACCCAACCAATGGCAAACCAAGCTCATATATGGACTCAAGGACCCCATGGAATTGTCTTGACATTCTCAACAAGTTCAAAAGATCCCAAGTACACAAGATTGACAGTTGAATTTCCCAGTCAATTGATCAATTTTGACTGTATACTGAAAAGTCAAACTTTGACTTTTTGGTCAAAATCAAGAGTCGAGATTCATTTTTCATCAAAACATGCCAAATCATGAAACTTGTTCACCAAGAAATCACAAAATGCAAATTAGGGTTAGAAATTAGAATTTTTCATAACTTAGAATTTTTCTAAGTTATAAAAAACCCTAATTTTTTCCCAACTTTGCCCCACTTTTTCACCAAGATCCATTTGGATTCAAACAAAAGTCAAAAAATGAAAGTTGTATCTTGTTGTATAATCTACAACTTTGATTCACAAAGTTTTCCCATTTGAGGCTTTTATCTCAAGTTACAAATTTTTGAATAAGGGTACTAAACCATTCTTAACTTAGTGAAATTTTAACCTATTTTGACAAGGTTTTCTACCCAACTTCAAGGCCATTTTACATACACTTCCACTTGGAATTTCAATTTGCATTTCAAATATGGATTGTAGTAAACATTCCAAACTTTCCAAAATGTCCAAGAACTTCTCAAACAACCTCATAACTTGAGAGAATCGAATTTCATAATATGGCAAAAACTCACTTTTGGATTGATCATGAACATGTTCATAACTTAAGCCATTTTCAAGTCAGCATGGTTTGTGCTAAATTAAAGGTCCTAAAACCCTTTGACACTCAATAATTCAATTCAAAACCTTTGTGCCAAGTCCTTGTTTCATGAGTTCAAGCATTGCCTAAAGGATTAATCCCAAAATAGATAAAGCATTTCTTCCATTTTTGCAAAAGTTAACTTTATGTCCAATTGAAAATCCAAGCAGTACAAATGAGATCTAATTGGCACAAGATTATGAGCAAAACACTCTGATCAAGGAGGGATTATGCAGCTCATTAGGGGGCCTCTACTGACCTAGAACACAACTTGGGCATTGGTTGCTTAAAGTGTAAGAAACATTGCATTTGTAAACACAACTCTCATATCAGCTTGCAAACACTTAAGTGAACTTGTGAAACACACTCAAGACATCTCAACCAAGCTATTGCACGACCTTAACACCTCTCATACACTCCCAATCTCAAAATCACCTTCAAACTGCAAAAACAGGGCCAGGCCTGCAGTTTGAGTGCCATCTTCCATTTCCCTCAAGCTCTCTTGCCCAAACCAGTTCACACACATTCCCTAGCATCTACGCAAGCTAACCATGACTTGAAACACGACTTGTAATCCCTCTAACCAGTTCCACCATTTTCAGTTTCTTATTTTGCAGGTGAAGTGCTCTAGCACGATTCAAAAGCTTTCAAGACAAAGTAAACATTGGAATAGCATCCCTGGACCTCAAGGAAGTTTTTCCAATCATCACCTTGCACTGAAAGCTTCCTCATTGCCAGATAGAACTTCAACTGAACAGGTATTTTGGTGAACTTATATCTCTCTTATTAAGCATCATTAGCTCTAAGTTTGTGAATAAACAATGTTCTACTCATGCCACTGAACATGTACATGTTTTTACTTTTCATTTCTTTTGCTTGAGCTGTGAGAATTTAAGGTTTGAAAATGGCAGAAAATCTAGGTTAGGATTTGGGGGAGAAGAAATTCTCCCTCACCTTAGAGAGTTAGATCAAGTTCTGCATATGGTTGGATTCGTCTCTTGATGCTGAACATTTTTTATGTTATGAGTTTTCATTAATAAGCCAGGAATCAGGAGTTAGAAGATTGAGAAGAAGGGCGCGCGTTTTTGAACTGGTTTTGTCTGAAGGTTGAAGACAATGTCTTCTTGGGCTGGGCCTGAGTGATTTTCTTGTTCACACCATCTTTTTAGTTTTACACCCCCTGAGCCCATTTGCTTTATTTTTAATGTTTTTTGACTTTTTCTTTTTTTAATTGACTCATTTATTTTTTTCTCAGCATATTAAAAATATAAAAATATTTTTTTCATCATTTTGAATTTATTAGGTATTTATTTGATTTTTTCTTTTAGTTTGTACATAAATAAATAAATATATACTTTTTTGTTTAAAATACTAAAATAGCACAAATATATTTCATACACTTTTATCTTATTTTTACTTCCTGAAAATATTTTATAGAAAAATACTTTTTTATTTTAATATTAAATATTATTAATTAATATATATAATACATATCTTGTAAATAATATAAATATATATATATATATATATATATATATATATATATATATATATATATATATATATATATATATATATATATATATATATATATATATATATATATATATATATATATATATATATATATATATATATATATATATATATATATATATATATATATATATATATATATATATATATATATATATATATATATATATATATATATATATATTTAGGGTAAAAATATCAAAAATATACATATTTTTATTTTTATTAATATTTAACACTAAAAAAGACATTTTTATAAATATACTATATTTTATTTTATTTTTGTATGTAAATAGTAAATATTATATGAACTAATTGATTAATATCCCTTTTTGATTAAAAATTAGGGTTTTGACCTAAATTTGAAAATACTCCAAAAATAATACCTTTTTATTTCTCTTTTTATTTCACATAAATAATATTCTTTTTTTCATACATATAAAAATTCTTTTTTTTTTACATTTTTGCATATTTATTTCAATTTCCATTTAATTATACAATTATTTGTCTTGTAAATATTCAAAGAAAATGATGTAATAGTTAGGTTTAAATTTTTGTCTAAATATACCCCATTTGAAACATTGTACCCCCCTCCCCATATTATTGTGTTGTAATAGTGTAGGAATTTAAATTTCGCACTTTAATGCTTTCTAAACCTACCATGCTAGAATTAAGGTTTGTATGCGAATAAAACGAACAAAATAGTTTGACCTAATTTCAAGATAAATAAGCATGAAAATGGACAACACATTTCACACTTGCACCCCTAGGGCATTCCACTTTGTTGCCTTCAAATAAATTGGGCCATATTGCATGTTGAACTTCTTTGGGTAAAACAAACAATCAAATGATCATAGTCCCTCAAAATGTTGCCTAAATGAATGATCAAGTCCCTTTTAAAGAAAAATTGCCCAAAGACATTTAACACCATTGCAATTATGGTCTAAACAATGACCCGCACCTGTCCCTTTCACCTCCTAATACAAGATTGTCCACCAAATTCAATGGTGGAACAAAATTGTCAAAAGGTTTAAAACATAACAAAAATCTTTGAGAAAACTTTAGGGTAGATAACTCTTAAGTACTTGTCAATTTGCAAAGAAAACACTTGCCTAATTTCAAACCACACTTCACAAACACTTTTCAAAACAAAACTTTCAAAAAACCTTGGAACATCTTTTCAAAAGACAAAACACCATTTGTAAAACATTCGAGTAAAGAATTGTTACAAGGGTAGCCTATACAAGGCATCTTTTCAAAACATTTTCAAAACCACACACCAAGCACCATTTCAAACAATTGAAAAACCAAGGCAAGTTGATCTAAGCAAGTACCTAAGAGCCCATGGATAACCATGGATAGAAAGGGTGCTAATACCTTCCCTTTCTATAATCTACTCCCCGAACCCAAGAAAAATCTCAAAGGTTTTTGCTGTGCTTTTTAAACCTTTCCTTAGGATAAAATAAAAAGTCGGTGGCGACTCTTGCTCAACCGAAACATTTGCAAAAACAAACGCAAAACCCTAGTCAGTTCTCCCACCGTATCACAGAACTGGAGACTCTGCTGGGGACTAATACTTAAAAGTGGAGTAACCTTAGGGCTTAGATCACCCTCTTGCATGACTAATTGTTTGATTTGTTTGCTTTATACTTTGGCTCTATTGTTTGGGTTTGCAATCCTACACCCGGATTTTGGGAAACATTCATAGATAGAAATACGTTGTGGAGACTGTGCGGGGTATACCGACACGGTCGAAGCAATAGCTATATTAGTGCGACATATTTGTGAGTACCGGTAACCCTTGAGTTCAATCAAGGAGAGTACGGGGCCGTTGAGTGATGTCACTAAGCACTAATGACCTAGAACCTTACTTGACCATCTTGGCCTTTTATTAGGGGTAGTGAGATGACCGGCTTTGGTGCAGTCCGAAGTTGGTAGATACTCGATACTACACTCATTGAGGGTTGTTTTCTTGGAATATTTTGGTCGCTAGTTAAGTGGCTAAACCAAAACAATGAACAATGAAAACAATCCAGTGATATTGAGCTCCTTAGAACCCGGTTACTATTTATAGGACAGGTTTTTTAAGCCAACTACACTCAAGAGGGTACTTACCTATGAAACCCCATGCAAGCCTGAAACTAGGGTTTGGTGTGATTTGCTTGTACATATGTTTTGTGCATACATCATAAACATCATAAAACATCATATGCATTCACTAACCATTTCAAGGGTTTGGATCTTCATCTTTGTTCTCGTTTTGTAGGTCATGGAAGTTCCTCGCAGAAATACCATTCAAGTCAACCTTGTGAGAATCTCTCCTCAACTCAAGGAGCTCACCTCAAGAATTCCGGAAAATTCATCCTTCAGTGAAAGACATGGTAGACTGCTCAGCCTAGTCAACACCAACAATGAAGAAGACATGATGAAAGTGCTATTCCAGTTCTTTGACCCTCTTCACCACTGTTTCACTTTCCCTGATTATCAGTTGGTACCCACTTTGGAGGAGTTTTCTCAACTCCTAAGAATCCCTATCCTTAATCAACTACCATTCAACGGTATGGAAAAGGAACCAAAGCCGGAAGATGTTGCTCGAGCATTACATCTACAACCATCCGACATCAAGGGGCATTGGGAAACCAGAAGCGGCGTCAAAGGTTTCTTAGCAAAATTCTTGTTTGAGAAGGCACAAGAATGTTGGAATTTATTGGACCTACAAGCCTTTGAAGAAATTGTGACACTCCTTATCTATGGGTTGGTCTTGTTCCCAAATCCTGACCAATTGGTAGATGTCAACGCCGTCAAAATCTTCTTGTCCAGAAATCCAATACCAACATTGCTTGGGGACATCCTTCACTCATTTTACACACGAACAATGAGAAAGAGGGGTGTTCTCATGTGCTGTACTCCTATCCTTGCAAAGTGGTTTATTTCGCACCTTCCACAATCTGTCTTGAAGAATGACCAAGGTTCAAGGTGGTCCCAACGATTGATGACTCTTACTCATTCTGATGTGCATTGGTGTTCTCGGTCCAGAGAAAATGTCATCATTGTCGATCGTTGCGAAGAATTTCCTAATGTTCCTTTACTTGGAATCAGGGGAGGTATCACCTACAACCCTTGCCTAGCTTTGAGGCAATTTGGATATGCACGGAGGGATGGCCCTCATGACATGTTGATTCCTAACCTAGTTTTTGACTTCGACAACGATGCGCAAGGACTTCGCCAAAGATTCATCAGAGCTTGGGGAAAACTCAACAAGGTTGATAGCAAGACTCTGGGACACAAGAACTCCATCCCTCTTGAGCCTTATCTCAAGTGGGTACGAGCTCGAGCCCAAAGTCTAATGATGCCTTATCCTCATGTACTCCCAGTGATTAAAGAGCCCGTCAAGGAAGGAGAGGTTCCCTACACCATCCTACATCCAGACATGCCTACATCGTGGGAGGAAATGCAGAAAAGTTGGATTCAGCTCAAGGAAGAACGGAATACTTTTGAAGCTAGCTTCTACGCCAGTGAGAAGAAGGTTCTAGAGCTTACCCGCTGACTCCACGAGCAAGAGGCCCTCAACACCTACATCGCACCAAAGAGGATGCGCAATGTCTTTCTGCCTTAAGAAGTTTATTTTGTAATATTTGGCCCATGGGGCATTTATGTACTAACAAATTTCTTCTTATTAATATGACGTGCGTTCTTCTTTGTCTGAAACAATTTTGAATGTTCTAAATCCTTGAATATATTGCATACATAAGCATACCATTCATCATGTGCATAAGCAGGTCTCACTCCAGGTTTCCTTATCTGTCTGCTGTTTATTTCAGTAAGATGGATCTCGAGCAAACAGTCAAAGACCTACAAGCTCAGAATGCACAATTCCAGCAACTCCTGATGACCTTGGCTAAGGGTCAGGAGGATATCAAGACTCAATTGGGGAATAAGGACCCAGTAAAAAAGAAGAAAAAGAGGATTGGGGTGGCTACTTTGGGGAGAAGATTTGACGGAGAAGCTCGGAGAGTGCTTGAATTTCCTCCTACTTCTGATGAAGGGACTAGTAAAAGAGATGGAGCTGCGGTGCCTTCCGAGTCTGATGCGGAAGAAGAAGAGGTTGAAGAGGATGAAGATTATTCTGACCAGCAATACCCTCTAGCTGATGATAAGTACAAGGGTTTAGAAGACAGATTGGCCGCCATGGAATTACAAAGAGTACCGGGTTTGGATTTTGAAGACTTGGGTTTGGTTGCCGGGATTGTGATTCCCCCAAAATTCAAAGTGCCAGCGTTTGTGAGGTATGATGGGTTGTCCTGCCCCAAAATGCATCTCCGGTCCTACGTGAGAAAGATTCAACCCTATACGGCAGATAAGAATCTTTGGATTCATTTCTTTCAAGACAGCCTTTCGGGAGCTCAGTTGGAGTGGTTTTATCAGCTAGAAGGAACCAGCGTCGGAAATTGGGAAGATTTGGCCACTGCTTTTTACAAACAATACCAGTATAATTCTGACCTTGCTCCTACTCGTACCCAACTTCAGGGTATGTCACTAGGAACAAGCGAGGGATTCAAAGAATATGCACAAAAATGGAGGGATTTGGCTGGCAGGGTGCAGCCTCCTTTAACCGATCGTGAGCTTGTTGATATGTTTCTTGGGACCCTATCTGGGCCATTTTTCAATCATCTAATTGGTAACTCTTCCGCGGGGTTTACCGATTTGATCTTAACAGGCGAAAGAATAGAAGCTGGCATCAAGTCAGGAAAGATTCAGAAGGGTGTTGCTGCAAGTGTTGAGAAGACGCCTTTTAAGAAGGAAACAACTGTGGTATATTCTCAGAGAAGAGCAGGGAAAACGGAGCGTCGGCCAACTGTGGGGGCCGTAATGATTCAAAACACTCCAAGCGAGCAGCCTCGCTATAACCAGTCCAGACCAAATCAATAACGAGTGGAACGGCCACAACGGCAGTTCACCCGTATTAATATGACTCCAGCGCAAGTGCTTCCCCATCTATTGAAGTTGAACCTCGCCACCATCAAGGAGGCACCAAAGAATGTGAATACGTCCTCTCCGCATTATCATGCCAATGCTAAATGCGCCTACCATTCAGACAGTGTTGGACACGACACCAATGATTGTTGGGCACTCAAGCATAAAATCCAAGACCTGATAGAGGCTAAGGAGGTAGAGTTTGACGCTCCAGAGAAGCCTAATGTGATATCTGCACCCATGCCGAAGCACGGCCGAAATGTCAACACCATTGAAGAAGATTTGTATGTTGCTGATGTCAGTGATCTGACTACTCCACTGTTAACCATTAAGTTGAATCTGTTGAGGGCCGGGATCTTACCGGGATGTAAGGAAGACTGCTATTGTTGCTACTCTCTGCCGTTTGATTGTCCGCTACTGAAGAAAGGCATCCAAGGCCTTATGGATATTCGACAAATTTTGTTTGAAAAAGTTTCTGCCGTTCCAGTTCATACTGAAGATATCTCAATCATAACCATTCACACCAATCTTTCCAAGGCCGTCAAAAAGCCTGTTAAGATTACACCAGCTGCGAAATTTGTTCCTTTGAAGATAACAATGCCAGGGCCCGTTCCCTATGTTTCTGAGAAGTCGATACCTTGGAACTATGGCGGTGACATCTACTACCATGGTATCAAGCAAATCGAAGTAATTGAAGAAAGTTCGGATGATGAAGAAGCCAACATTAGTAACATCGCGGGCACTAGCAAAATCACCAGGAGCGGGAGAATATTTTCTCCAGAGATTGCCCCTCCAAGAGCAGTCTTTGGACCCTCATCAGCTGACAAGGTCGTCCCTGCACCAATAAAGCTTTCTTCCAGAACTCCTTTGATTGAAGATGTTGTTGTTCCTAGTACTGTCTCCCCTACCACTGCTGACAAAGGTAAGGGAATCCAAGATGAGCTCGTCAGGACGAGGGCTCAACCCTTGGTAATCCCGGAGACCTCCAAGAAGGAAATAGACGAGATTTTGAGGATAATCAAAGAAGTGACTACGATGTGGTAGAACAGTTGGGGCAAACCCCCTCAAAGATCTCCATGCTGGCACTACTACTTTGCTCAGAAGCGCACGCTAAAGCCCTGATAAAATTCCTGAAAGCAGCTCATGTGCCCCAGGAAACCTCTGCAGATCAATTTCAGAATTGCGTGGCTAGCCTGACTGCGGATAATGGATTAGGTTTTTCTGATGCTGACCTAACTCCTAAAGGTAGGAATCACAATGATGCTTTGCACATTTCGGTCAAGTGTCGAGGAACTACTCTTGCACATGTCTTGGTTGATACTGGTTCGTCGCTAAATGTTTTGCCTAAGAAGGCCTTGGACAGACTAGATTGTGAAGGATTGGAATTGAAGCCGAGTGATATTGTTGTCAGAGCTTTCGATGGTTCGAAGAGAATGGTCCATGGAGAGGTTGAAATTCCCATCAAAATAGGCACTGAGGTGTTTAAATCCACTTTCTATGTGATGGACATCCGTCCATCATACTCTTGCTTGCTGGGAAGACCTTGGATACACCATGCTGGGGCAGTTACCTCCTCCTTGCATCAGATGTTGAAGTACCCTGTCAAGGGAAAGATCATCACTGTCCATGGTGAAGAAGAGTACATGATTAGCCACTTGAATTCTTTCGGTATGTAGAGGTTGAAGGACAGTTCATTGAGACACCGTTTCAACATTTCGAAGAAGTCCTTCCTGAAATAGCAGTAGCAAAGTTGGCAGCTGAGGCACCAAGGCAGATGGCCAGGATGGCATCTCTGGAGGACGCAAGGGCCGCAATAAAGGAAGGGAAGAATTCAACATTGGGGCAGTTACCTGACATTCCACATAAGACAGACAAATTTGGATTAGGGTTCACAGCCGCTGGCCAAAAGGCTATACGCCGTGCAAAGATTGAAAGGACGCCAGTCAAAATTTCTCCCTACGGAATCAATGCCCTGGAGGATGAAGACAAGGAGAGCAACATTGAAGAGTGGATTTATCCAACTGTCAAAGGAGGATTGAGCAATTGGGAGGCTAAGGACTTTGTCCCCATCACTTTTATTCATCAGTAATTTATCTGTCAAAAATTTCTTATTTGGTCTGTAATATTTACTTTCAAACAATCCGTACACTATCTTTTCACCTCATGCCTTGCCCGGGGCATGTAGGTCCACTTGTAAGGGTTTTGATTATTTTTCATATCCATATGCCATGTTTAATGATTCATTGGACGTTTTTCATTTGATAAACTGCTTATGTTCATTTTCTTTCCTCTTGCATTTTTGTTTAAGGATGGCTATCCCTTACACACACCCACACTCACTAATGCAGGTACCCATCCACTCCGGATTCCATGGGTGACTATTCTGCTATACCTTTCAATAGCTCTGGAGATCTGGTCAATCTAGCCGAGTATGAAGATGACGAAGGTTGTGAAGTACCCGGGGAACTAGCCAGACTTCTGCAACAAGAGGAAAGGGCCATCTTACCACATGAAGAGCCATTGGAAACTGTTAACTTGGGAACCGAGGAGGACCGGAAGGAGGTGCAAGTGGGTGCCAATCTGGAACCAAGTGTCAAGGAACGCCTGATACAGTTGTTGAATGAGTATGTTGAAATCTTCGCTTGGTCTTATAAAGACATGCCGGGTTTAGACACAGACATCGTGGTCCACCGTCTCCCCACAAGAGAAGATTGTCCACCGATCAAGCAAAAAGTTTGCCGAATGAGGCCTGACATGTCCGAAAAGATCAAAGCAGAAGTAATGAAGCAATTCGATGCTGGCTTTCTGGCTGTTACGTCATATCCTCAATGGGTCGCTAACATTGTGCCGGTACCTAAGAAAGATGGCAAAGTCAGGATGTGTATGGACTACCGGGATTTGAATAGGGCCAGTCCCAAAGATGATTTCCCGCTCCCTCACATTGACATTTTGATCGACAATACAACTCAACATAAAGTGTTTTCCTTCATGGATGGATTCTCGGGCTACAATCAAATCAAAATGGCCCCCGAGGATATGGAGAAAACAACTTTTGTCACACAATGGGGCACTTTCTGTTACAAGGTGATGTCGTTCGGGCTGAAGAACGCAGGGGCAACTTATCAACGCGCCATGTTTGCTTTATTCCATGATATGATTCATCATGAGATTGAAGTTTACGTAGACGATATGATAGCTCGGTCACAAACAGAGGAAGAGCACCTTGAACATCTGGAGAAGCTGTTTGCCATATTGAAAGAATACAAGCTCAGGCTGAATCCAAGTAAATGCATTTTTGGAGTTAGGTCTGGTAAACTCCTGGGATTCATCGTAAGCAACAAAGGCATTGAAGTCGATCCCGCAAAAGTGAAAGCAATACAAGAAATGCCTGCTCCCGTACTGAAAAGGAGGTTAGAGGGTTCTTGGGGCGCTTGAACTATATTGCCAGATTCATCTCGCATCTGACTTCTACCTGTGAGCCAATTTTCAAACTCTTGAAGAAAGATCAGGTAGTCAAATGGAACGATGATTGTCAAGCTGCTTTTGATAGAATCAAGGAGTATTTGCTAGAACCTCCTATTCTGATGCCACCCGTCGAAGGAAGACCATTGATCATGTATTTGACCGTCTTGGATAACTCAATGGGGTGTGTTTTGGGCCAGCATGACGAGTCTGGTCGAAAAGAGCATGCTATTTATTACCTTAGCAAAAAGTTTACCGACTGTGAGACTCGCTACTCACTGCTCGAGAAAACTTGCTGCGTTTTGGTATGGGCTGCTCGCCGACTAAGACAGTATATGTTGACTCATACTACCTTGTTGATTTCCAAAATGGATCCTATCAAGTATATCTTCGAAAAACCCGCTTTATCTGGAAGGATAGCTAGATGGAAAATGATCTTAACTGAGTATGACATCCAGTACACCACCCAAAAAGCTATAAAAGGGAGTGTACTAGCTGACCATCTCGCTCATCAAGCTATCGAAGACTATCAACCCATGAGATTTGACTTCACAGACGAGGACATCATGAGTTTGGACAACGTTGAAGGTGACGGACCATATGACGGACCCGAAAAGGGATCCCGATGGACCCTGTACTTTGATGGTGCTTCAAATGCACTTGGAAATGGTATCGGCGCAGTACTCATTTCTCCGGAAGGTTGTCACACTCCTTTCACGGCCCGACTTTGCTTCAGCTGCACAAACAACATGGCTGAGTATGAAGCCTGCATCTTTGGTCTCAAGGCTGCTATAGACTTGGGGATCAAATCTTTGATCGTATTTGGGGACTCGGATTTGGTTATCAGTCAAATCAAAGGAGAGTGGGATACCAAACATCCTAATCTCATCCCATACAAAGAACATGTCCTGACATTGTTGCCGCATTTCGAGCAAATTACCTTCGAGCATTTCCCGCGAGAAGAGAATCAGCTAGCAGATGCTCTAGCCACAATGTCCTCCATGTTTAAACTCAACTGGGATAACGAGGCTCCCCAAATCACCATCGAGTGAATGGATGAACCTGCGCATTGTCACGAGATTAATACCGAAGAAGTAGTGGAACAACCCTGGTTCCATGAAATCAAAAGGTATCTCGAGACTAGAGATTATCCTGAAGGAGCTTCCGTAAATGACTAGAAGTTCTTAAGGAAATTCACTGCTAAGTTCTTCCTGAGCAACAACATGCTTTACAAACGAAGCCATGATTGTGTATTACTCCGATGCATGGATAAAGCTGAAGCAGAGTTGATCATGACTGACATACACAGCGGCACATTTGGCACTCACTTGAGCGGGCATACAATGGCTAAGAAGATCCTAAGGGCGGGCTATTATTGGTCTACCATGGAAGCTGACTGCCATCAACATTCCCGTACTTGCCACAAGTGTCAAGTCTATGCTGACAAAGTGCATATCCCTCCGGTTCCTCTCAACATCCTGACCGCTCCGTGGCCCTTTGCAATGTGGGGCATTGATATGATTGGAGAGATCAAACCCACGGCTTCCAACGGACATCGTTTCATCCTGGTAGCCATTGACTATTTCACCAAATGGGTCGAAGCAGCTTCCTTCGCCTCTGTTACTAAAAATGTGGTTGCCCGCTTCATCAAGCAAAATCTCATATGTCGGTATGGTGTTCCAGACAGGATCATCACAGACAACGGTACGAATCTGAATAACACGATGATCACTGCATTGTGCGAACAGTTCAAGATTTATCATCACAATTCATCTCCCTATCGACCGAAGATGAACGGTGCTGTTGAAGCTGCGAACAAAAACATTAAGAAGATCATTCAAAAAATGACAGTCACTTACAAAGACTGGCATGAGATGTTACCGTTTGCTCTACATGGATACCGTACGACGTTATGTACTTCAACCGGGGCAACCCCATTTTTGTTGGTGTATGGCATGGAAGCTGTTTTGCCTATGGAAGTCCAGATCCCTTCTCTAAGGATTATGAAGGATGCAGGTTTGAATGAAGATGATTGGATGCGGACCCGACTTGATCAACTCAATCTGATCGACGAAAAGCGACTTGCTGCTATATACCATGGTCAGACGTATCAAAAACGGATGATCAAGGCCTTCAATAAGAAAGTCAGACGTCAAGTGTATCAAGTCGGAGATCTTGTAATCAAGCGGATTATCTTGCCGCAAAGTGATCCCAGGGGCAAATGGACTCCTACATATGAAGGACCATTTGTGATCAAGAGCATATTTTCTGGTGGTGCAATGATTCTGACCACCATGGACGGCGACGATTTGCCGCACCCTGCGAACGCAGACATAGTCAAAAGATACTACGCATAAAATAACCCGACAAGTCGAAAACCCAAAAGGGCGGCTTGGGAAAAAATGGGCATCCCGGTGGATCGAAAACCCGAAAGGGCGATTCGGGCAAAAATTAGGGATAAAAAACAAAAAAAATCTGTACACCCGGCAAGTTGAAAACCCGAAAGGGCGGCTTGGGCAAAAAGGGGTTTCCCGGTGGATCGAAAACCCGAAAGGGCAATTCAGGCAAAAGTTAGGGAATTAAAGCGTATGACTATGTCTCGTCGGATCACTTCGAGAACAATCTCTTCATCGACCGGTTCCAGGTTTCTGATCAATCCAGTCATCATCAAGCGAAGCATTGAATGGACAGATATTCAGAGTCGTGAAAGCTATAGCGGAATGGAATCCCATGGAATTATTTCACATAGCCATCCTTATTTTGTATAAACCTTTCAAATACTTACGAAAAAATCCTCTTACTAGGATGATTGTCTCCTTTGTACAAATATACTCATAAAAAAATCAATACAAATACTTTTCCCAAAAATTTGTGTCATTACCTTTTTTCTTTTCTCTTGCACTATTTATTTTATATTGAGAAACGTCCAATGTTTTGTTAAATAGGCATATGCATTTGAAACATAATCATTTTCTTATGAGTCGGGGAAGAGGATTACTGATAGGTCAAAGTTACATTTGGATATCTCGATACCCTTCAAAGGAAACCACCGGGAGATTTGGAACCCATTTCCTCCAGCAAGTCTCGAAGCTCATCCCCAGCAGATTCTGGAAGCTTATCCCCCGCAGAGAACGGACGTCTCTCCCGAGTTTTATTCAAAGTTATTCCTCACAAGGACTTATAACTGGGTTATCCTCAGCTAACAACCACGGAAGATCGCACTCGCCAAAATTCTTCCTATCCCCAGCGGAGTTCATCAAAGTTCCCCAGCAGCAACTTATCTTTACAATCCCCCAGCCAGAGGATCCTCAGGAATCCAATTTCCCTCAGAGTTTAAGTTTCGGAATCCCCAGCGAAGCCAGACTAATGAATCTTCTCCCCACAGAGTTTTAGGAGAACAAATCTTGAGTGCCCCAGTGAAGTCGCCAGAGATGCTTCCCGCCAAACTGAAAATTCTCAGTCTTGCATCCCAGCATGAGTCTATTAGATTGGTACTCCCCGGTAGAAGCCATCAGGAATTCCCCAGAGGCTTGGTATACAACCCAAGCTCCTTATTCCATAGTCACAGCCAAGGAATTATTCTTCCCGGCAGCAATCACGATGCTTTTATCTTCAGCCATCCAGGATTCATCTATCCCCAGCAGAGTCGCCAGTTCTGTGGTACGGTGGGAGAACTGACTGTGGTTTTGCGTTCGTATTCGCACTTGTGCGGTTGAGCAAGAGTCGCCACCGACTTTTTATTTTATCCTAAGGAAAGGTTAAAAAGCACAGCAAAAAACCTTTGAGATGTTTTCTTGGGTTCGGGGGGTAGATTATGAAAAGGGAAGGTATTAGCACCCTTTTCATCCATGGTTATCCATGGGCTCTTAGTTACTTGGTTTTTAGATCACTTGCCTTGATTTTCGATTGCTTGAAATTGTGGTGTATGTGTGTGTTTTGAAAATGTTTTTAAAGAGATGCCTTGTCTTAGGCGACCAATGTATTTGACTCGTGTTTGAGTGTTTTACAAAAGTGTGTATCTTTTCGAAAAGATGTTTCAAATGTTTTTGAGAGTTTGTTTGAAAGTGTTGTGGATTGGGGTTTTTGAAAAGAAAGCAAGTGTTTTTGCAAGTTGATCTCAAGTAACTAAGAGTTTTGTCTACCCTATTGTACTCAAAGGTTTTCTCTATGTTTTCAACCCTTTTTAACAATTTTGTTCCACCATTGAATTTGATGGACAATCTTGCGTTTAGGAAGTTTATTCGGGACAGGCGCGGGTCATCGGATGGACCATGAATGCAATGGTGCCAAGTGTCTTTGGCAATTTGCTTTGAAGGGACTATGATCATTTCGTTTAGGCAATATTCGAAAGCGTCATCGAGGGACTTATGATCATTTGAATTTGTTTTGCCAAAGATACTCGACGTGCAAGCATGGCCCATTTTGGAAGGCAACGTGTGGGATTACCCTAGGGGGTGCAAGTGTGATTGTGTATTGATTTCATGTATTTGTCTTGTATTAGGTTATCTAGCGTTTGATTTTATGTACATGCAAACCCTAGGTCTAACCATGGTATAATTGAAAGCGGTAAATTGCGAAAAATGTAAAATCTACACTATTACAAAATAAGTATCCGGGAGTGGGGGTACAATATTCACAAATGGGGATGAGACTCATAGTATCCAATAAGTTACAACCAAATTGAATTTGCGATCAAATGTAAATAATGTATATCAATGCATAAGATAAACAAGTGTGTGTAGGAGCAATGTATTGTGTATTTGTATTGTGTAAGTATGTAATTATTTACAGGTGCGACAATATAAATTTAAATGTATTAAGGTATTTGTTTAACTTAAAGAAAAATTAAACGTCTATTTAATTTAATTCATGATCTTGTATTTTTTTAATATGTACAAAAGAAAATGTTTTAATTGAATGTTTTAAGTTCTAATTAAATTATGTATAAAAATGATGTTTTAAGAAAAGAAAATATTTCTAAGTTTTAATTATGTATACAAAAAGTATTTTTTCATGTGTTATGTACAAAAAGTATGTCTTAAGTAAATATCAAGAATTAAATTAGAAAAATGTGTTTTTATTTGTTATGTACAAAAATATTTTAATTAAAAGAAAGGGAAAATGTTTTCAATTTTAATTACATGGTGTAAAAAAATGTATTTTATTATTTATGTACAAAAATATTTAAATGTTAAGAAAAATGTATTTTCAATTAATGTATTAAACAAAGGTATTAGTAATAAAAATTATTGATAAAAATTATTGTAAAGAAAGAAAAAGAAAAAAAAAGAGTGTTTGTTTAGGTTTATTAAGGAGAGAATAAAAAGAAAATTAGATTAGGCAAAGGAACTAAAAAGCAGATGCGTTGGGCTTTGTATTCAGAATGGGCAAGGCCCACGTTTGGGCTCAGAAAGTTTTAGGGTTTGGAGTTTTTTGTTTCAATTGGGAATATGTTTTAGGGTTCGTGTACAGCGGCGCTCATCTTGGGGTTTCGTTCATCTTCGTCTTCCTTGTTTGCTTCTGACTGCCCAGCGTGAACCTTTTGCCTCAGCCACCAGCACTACCTCGTCCTCCTCCTCATGTTCGCTTAGGCAACGGTGAACCAAGGTAACGGCATGTCTCAAATTCGTTAAACAATTAGATTTGCATGTTAAGGTTCTCTGATTTGTTGAATCCGATTCTATGTTTTAATGCGTTTTTGCTTGTCTTGTGTGAGGTATGAAAGGAAAGGAGAAAACGAAAACTACCTTGACAGAGGGGAGGAGGAAAATGGAAGTGCTCAGGAGGCTTGACGAGCGGAGGAAATGTGATGCTTGCTCTTTGAGCTTCCTGGTATTTCTGTACTACCTCTTTTGCCTAGGGTTTCATGATGATTTGAACTGAAAGCTCTGGTTTACGTATTCTTTCTTCTTCTTCTTCTCTTGCTATGACTTTGTATGCTTATGTGGTTGCCTCTTGATTGTTGAGCTTGATAGTTTTACGCCCAATGATGAGTGCTCTGAGGGCTGGAGGTTTTGACTGGTTATTTTGCTCAATGATATTTTTATCTGGATGGTACTGGCGTACACAGGGTATACAGGTTGCCTGGGTAAATTTGTGTTGGTTTTGAAAGTTGACAAGGTTTTGCTTGAATGGCCAGACTTCAGGTTTTTGTGAATTTAGGCTTTAGGTTTGGACTGATTCAGGTGAGGCTTGAACTGGTTTCAGGCTTGAGGTTTTGAACTGGTTTTAGGCTTCAGGTCAGGATTTTTTGGCTTAGGTTTTGCATATGCAGGTGTTTTTAAGGTTTTTTATGGTTTGACAAGTTTTGATGGTTAGGCCAGGTTTTGAAGCTTTGGTTGATAAGGCTTATGAACTTGAACAGGTTTAGGCTAATGCAGGTTATTTGAGGATTATGTGTTTGGAGGTTATACTGGTTTGTATGGTTTGAGTTTAGGCCATTGCAGGTTTTCAGGCTTGTGAAGTCTTAAGGCCTAGGTTGAAAAAATGTAGTAGCAGGTTTTGTATATCAGTTTGTCTCTTTTGACAGGATGAGGCTTAACAGTTTTTTATCCTCCCTCTTTGGTTCTGTGTTCAGTTCTTTTTGTATATTTTCTTATGCCTAAAGCCTAAAAAACCTGTTTACTTTTATCTCTCCACACTTCTCTCTCAGTACAGTTGAATATTTAATATGTTTGTGCTGTACCTTTTTCTGAAGGGGCCACCCTTGTTGGGAAATGATGAAAGAAAGTTTGGCTTGCATAATGGATTTCCTCTGCATTCTTTATCTTTTCTTGACAGCTTTTGCACTTTTATCTTCTTTGATATCTTTGCCAAATCCTCTTCTTGACAGCTTTGAGTAGACTTCTTGGCATTTTGACAGTAAATTGCACTTTTTGGATTATGACAGCAAGTTGTAATTTGGATTTTCAGTTTGATTTGAACTTGCTTCTGAACTATGCAGTTTGACATTTTGAACTTATGCATTTTGACACTTTGCATTTTTTCTCAACTTTGCATTCATGATTAAATAGAATTCTTCCCTCTTTGTGAACCGGGAGAAATCCCGTGATTTGCAGAGAGGGTTAACTGATCCCAATCAGTGGCCCTTAGTGATGAATTTCTTTTATCTGTCTTTATTTATTTATCAGTCACTGACTTTTCTCCTTTTCTTTTTGCAGATGAATAATTGAATGGAGGGGAGCAAAGTGAAGAATGAAGAATTAGGGACTTAGAAAATATTTAGAAAAATAGGATAGTTTTTATTTTTAATTTAATCATTGTAAACTATTATTATTTTAAATACTTCGTAAATGCATACTTGTATCTAAATAATAATTGTAACAAATGTTTAAATATGAAATAAAAATTCTATTGATCCATTTAATTCTTTTTATCCCTTCTCAATTATTTACTTATTATTTATAGTTCCTTAAATTAAAACAAATGAAAATTAAATTCCAAATATTTAATTCTTAGAATAATAAATAATCAACTAAACATTGATTCTTCGTTGATCAAAATAAATGAACTTGGCGCCTCCATCATCTAAAACAACGCACAGTCAAACGCAATAACTGATCAGACGCATTCCTTTCTTACTGATTTCTTTCCAAGCACTGTAAATCTAATACTGCATATTTCTTTTGACTGGCTCAAACAAACCAACGTGAATTCAAACCAACTGTCTCTTTTACTGATTAAATCAAAACAATGCGAATTCAACCCGAATCTCGGAATAACTTGCAAAGTGTTGTGGAATTTAAATTCTTCTGAGAACGTGCCCACAAAAACCTTAATCAGGAATTAAATGCCAAAGAACGTTCACCTGATCAAAATTAAGTCAAAATCAACCAAAACCCTAAGTCAACTGTGTGAACTGTTCTAGAGCCATGAAAACTAGTAAAACCCTAATTTTGTTTGACTGACGAGGAAAGTCTATTTGTCCGATTCTTGAGCCAGTTTGAAAAATCAGGAAATGCCTGAAGCTGAGATTTCTTGTGGAAAAAGGCGAGGGCAAATTTTGGGGTACAACAGTTGCCCCTGTTCAATCTTCTTGGACCTGAAGAGTTAGATTGGCAAGTTTGCCTTTCGCGACTTGAAGGTAAAAGAAGATTGGACACTAAAGTACCCAGAAAATTTGCACTCGTTGATGTGATGGTAGAGGTGAATGGGCTTAAAGATGCCATTTGGTGATGGGCTTAAAGATGCCATCTGGTGCGATAGAATCTTGTCGGGGAATGGGCTTAGAGATGCCATCTGATAATGGGATTAAAGATGCCATTTGGTGATGGGCTTAAAGATGCCATCTGGTGACTGCTGGTAGGAGGATGGGCTTATAGATGCCATCTGGTTATGTTGAACTGTATGTCAATGGTGAGTGGACAAGTATCAGAAAGGCACTCATGTTTTGGAACATCTCTGAATTGGGGGTCCAAATGAGCAATAGATTGACATCCATGTCTAGAGAATCTATAAACTATTTGAGATTGAATAATCAATAGAGCAGCATCCGTTGTTGGGAAGCGTCCGTAAACTATTTTCAAAAGTTGAGAAGAGTCTGAACAAGTTGGTAGATTAACATCCGTTGTTGGGAAGAATCCGTAAACTGTTTTCAGAAGTCTTGAGAAGAATCTGAACAAGTGATAGGTTAACATCCGTTACTTGGAGAACTCGTGAACTGTTTTCAGAAATATTGAAGTTGAATAAGCAATAGAGCAGCATCCGTTGTTGGGACGCGTCCGTAAACTGTTTTCAAAAATTGCACCTGAACAAGTTGGTAGATTGACATCCGTTGTTGGGAAGAATCTGTAAACTGTTTTCAGACGTCTTGAGAGGTTGAATAAGCAATAGAGCAGCATCCGTTGTTGGGACGCATCCGTAAACTGTTTTCAAAAATTGCACCTGAACAAGTTGGTAGATTGACATCCGTTGTTGGGAAGAATCTGTAAATTGTTTTCAGACGTCTTGAGAGGTTGAATAAGCAATAGAGCAACATCCGTTGTTGGGACGCGTCCGTAAACTGTTTTCAAAAATTGCACCTGAACAAGTTGGTAGACTGACATCCGTTGTTGGGAAGAATCTGTAAACTGTTTTCAGACGTCTTGAAGAGGAACCGGTGTAGGGTTTCCTGAGGACGAGCTCGTGTAAAACTGCATCTGGATGAATCTGGAATAAGCAATAGAATGTTGCCATGTCTGGGTCACATCTGAGTAAACTTGGAAGATGATCTTTGTCTGCCGACTGATCTTACCTGAAAAGGTAAAGGGTTAGTTGTATGCAATGTTATGATGCATGATGCAATATATGTGACATTAATGTTTATAACATGAATGTGATGAATGCGCATGTAAGCTGAAGAGCTGTCTTGCTGAGGATAAATGAATCTTGACTGCTGCAGATAAAAGAATCCTGATTGCTGTCGGGGAAAATAAATCTTTGGCTGCTGCTGTGGAGGGCAAGAGTCTTCAATTGTTGAAAATGAGAAGTCTGGGGACCACTATTGGGAGAATCAAAAGCTTGGGTTGTATGCCAAACTACTGGGGTCTTCCTGTTTTGAGGAGATCTGTGTAGGATTTCCTGACGATGAGTCCGTGTAAAACTGCACCGGGTTTTTGAACACTTTTGACATTCGAATGCCCCAAGTGGTGATGTAGATAAATTTCTGGCTTGTTACAGGTGTTGATCTGGAATTCTTCAGACATGCCCTGGATGGATACAGGAGTCGAGTCTGGAAATAGTCGTCAACAGATATGCCCTGGCTGGATACAGGAATCGAATCTGGAATTGTGATAGTTGATAGATATGCCCTGGCTGGATACAGGAATCGAATCCTCAAACTCTTCAGACGTGCTCTGGCTAGATACAGGAATCGAGTCTGGAAATGTGGTCAACAGATATGCCCTGGCTGGATACAGGAATCGAATCTGGAATTGTGATAGTTGATAGACATTCCCGCATCCATTGCTTTGACGAGTGCAAATTTCCGGGCACTCTAGTGTCCAATCTCCTTTTACCCTCGAGTCACGAAAGGCAAACCTGCCAATCTAACTCTTCGAATTCAAGAAGATTGAACAGGGGCAACAGTTGTACCCCAAAATTTGCCCTCCCATTTCTCATGGATTTCTCATCACAAAACCTTTGAAGCCCAAGATCCAGTTAGGGTTTCATCTGCTCAAGACTCCTCCTTGCACTGCTGACCCAAATTAGGGTTTGTGTTTGCACAAAGATGTTTTGACCTAAAATGCCTAAGATGACTTTCATGCTTCATATTGGACCCCCAAGATTATCCTCATCAAGTTTCAAGTCTTGATTCCAAGTTTTGCCCAATCAATTGGACAGTTGACCTAGAAATCAACTGTATTGGGGAAAAAGTAAATTGTGGCCAATTGACAGTCAAACCTCATGAAAATTGATCCACATCAACACTATAAACTTCCATGAAACATTTGGTCAAGTTTGGATCACAATTCCACAAGAAATTTGATCAGATCACCAAAAGGGCAAAATGGTCATTTTTAGGGTTTTGACTGCACAAAGGCAATTTTTGACTGTTTGACCCAACCAATGGCAAACCAAGCTCATATATGGACTCAAGGACCCCATGGAATTGTCTTGACATTCTCAACAAGTTCAAAAGATCCCAAGTACACAAGATTGACAGTTGAATTTCCCAGTCAATTGATCAATTTTGACTGTATACTGAAAAGTCAAACTTTGACTTTTTGGTCAAAATCAAGAGTCAAGATTCATTTTTCATCAAAACATGCCAAATCATGAAACTTGTTCACCAAGAAATCACAAAATGCAAATTAGGGTTAGAAATTAGAATTTTTCATAACTTAGAATTTTTCTAAGTTATAAAAAACCCTAATTTTTTCCCAACTTTGCCCCACTTTTTCACCAAGATCCATTTGGATTTAAACAAAAGTCAAAACATGAAAGTTGTAGCTTGTTGTATAATCTACAACTTTGATTCACAAAGTTTTCCCATTTGAGGCTTGTATCTTAAGTTACAAATTTTTGAATAAGGGTACTAAACCATTCTTAACTTAGTGAAATTTTAACCTATTTTGACAAGGTTTTCTACCCAACTTCAAGGCCATTTTCCATACACTTCCACTTGGAATTTCAATTTGCATTTCAAATATGGATTGTAGTACACATTCCAAGATTTCCAAAATGTCCAAGAACTTCTCAAACAACCTCATAACTTGAGAGAATCGAATTTCACAATATGGCAAAAACTCACTTTTGGATTGATCATGAACATGTTCATAACTTAAGCCATTTTCAAGTCAGCATGGTTTGTGCTAAATTACAGGTCCTAAAACCCTTTGACACTCAATAATTCAATGCAAAACCTTTGTGCCAAGGCCTTGTTTCATGAGTTCAAGCATTGCCTAAAGGATTAATCCCAAAATAGATAAAGCATTTCTTCCATTTTTGCAAAAGTTAACTTTATGTCCAATTGAAAATCCAAGCAGTACAAATGAGATCTAATTGGCACAAGATTATGAGCAAAACACTCTGATCAAGGAGGGATTATGCAGCTCATTAGGGGGCCTCTACTGACCTAGAACACAACTTGGGCATTGGTTGCTTAAAGTGTAAGAAACATTGCATTTGTAAACA
This sequence comes from Vicia faba, assembly GCA_948472305.1. Classification (NCBI taxonomy): domain Eukaryota; kingdom Viridiplantae; phylum Streptophyta; class Magnoliopsida; order Fabales; family Fabaceae; genus Vicia; species Vicia faba. The sequence goes on from OX451737.1 coordinate 844,124,897, forward strand.
CAACTCTCATATCAGCTTGCAAACACTTAAGTGAACTTGTGAAACACACTCAAGACATCTCAACCAAGCTATTGCACGACCTTAACACCTCTCATACACTCCCAATCTCAAAATCACCTTCAAACTGCAAAAACAGGGCCAGGCCTGCAGTTTGAGTGCCATCTTCCATTTCCCTCAAGCTCTCTTGCCCAAACCAGTTTACACACATTCCCTAGCATCTATGCAAGCTAACCATGACTTGAAACACGACCTGTAATCCCTCTAACCAGTTCCACCATTTTTAGTTTCTTGTTTTGCAGGTGAAGTGCTCTAGCACGATTCAAAAGCTTTCAAGACAAAGTAAACATTGGAATAGCATCCCTGGACCTCAAGGAAGCTTTTCCAATCATCACCTTGCACTGAAAGCTTCCTCATTGCCAGATAGAACTTCAACTGAACAGGTATTTTGGTGAACTTCTATCTCTCTTATTAAGCATCATTAGCTCTAAGTTTGTGAATAAACAATGTTCTACTCATGCCACTGAACATGTACATGTTTTTACTTTTCATTTCTTTTGCTTGAGCTGTGAGAATTTAAGGTTTGAAAATGGCAGAAAATCTAGGTTAGGATTTGGGGGAGAAGAAATTCTCCCTCACCTTAGAGAGTTAGATCAAGTTCTGCATATGGTTGGATTCGTCTCTTGATGCTGAACATTTTTTATGTTATGAGTTTTCATTAATAATCCAGGAATCAGGAGTTAGAAGATTGAGAAGAAGGGCGCGCGTTTTTGAACTGGTCTTGTCTGAAGGTTGAAGACAATGTCTTCTTGGGCTGGGCCTGAGTGATTTTCTTGTTCACACCATCTTTTTGGTTTTACACCCCCTGAGCCCATTTGCTTTATTTTTAATGTTTTTTGACTTTTTCTTTTTTTAATTGACTCATTTATTTTTTTCTCAGCATATTAAAAATATAAAAATATTTTTTTTCATCATTTTGAATTTATTAGGTATTTATTTGATTTTTTCTTTTAGTTTGTACATAAATAAATAAATATATACTTTTTTGTTTAAAATACTAAAATAGCACAAATATATTTCATACACTTTTATCTTATTTTTACTTCCTGAAAATATTTTATAGAAAAATACTTTTTTATTTTAATATTAAATATTATTAATTAATATATATAATACATATCTTGTAAATAATATAAATATACATATATATATATATATATATATATATATATATATATATATATATATATATATATATATATATATATATATTAATACATTTAGGGTAAAAATATCAAAAATATACATATTTTTATTTTTATTAATATTTAACACTAAAAAAGACATTTTTATAAATATACTATATTTTATTTTATTTTTGTATGTAAATAGTAAATATTATATGAACTAATTGATTAATATCCCTTTTTGATTAAAAATTAGGGTTTTGCCCTAAATTTGAAAATACTCCAAAAATAATACCTTTTTATTTCTCTTTTTATTTCACATAAATAATATTCTTTTTTTCATACATATAAAAATTCTTTTTTTTTTTACATTTTTGCATATTTATTTCAATTTCCATTTAATTATACAATTATTTGTCTTGTAAATATTCAAAGAAAATGATGTAATAGTTAGGTTTAAATTTTTGTCTAAATATACCCCATTTGAAACATTGTACCCCCCCCCCCCCCCCCCCCATATTATTGTGTTGTAATAGTGTAGGAATTTAAATTTCGCACTTTAATGCTTTCTAAACCTACCATGCTAGAATTAGGGTTGTATGCGAATAAAACGAACAAAATAGTTTGACCTAATTTCAAGATAAATAAGCATGAAAATGGACAACACATTTCACACTTGCACCCCTAGGGCATTCCACTTTGTTGCCTTCAAATAAATTGGGCCATATTGCATGTTGAACTTCTTTGGGTAAAACAAACAATCAAATGATCATAGTCCCTCAAAATGTTGCCTAAATGAATGATCAAGTCCCTTTTAAAGAAAAATTGCCCAAAGACATTTAACACCATTGCAATTATGGTCTAAACAATGACCCGCGCCTGTCCCTTTCACCTCCTAATACAAGATTGTCCACCAAATTCAATGGTGGAACAAAATTGTCAAAAGGTTTAAAACATAACAAAAATCTTTGAGAAAACTTTAGGGTAGATAACTCTTAAGTACTTGTCAATTTGCAAAGAAAACACTTGCCTAATTTCAAACCACACTTCACAAACACTTTTCAAAACAAAACTTTCAAAATCCTTGGAACATCTTTTCAAAAGACAAAACACCTTTTGTAAAACATTCGAGTAAAGAATTGTTACAAGGGTAGCCTATACAAGGCATCTTTTCAAAACATTTTCAAAACCACACACCAAGCACCATTTCAAACAATTAAAAAACCAAGGCAAGTTGATCTAAGCAAGTACCTAAGAGCCCATGGATAACCATGGATAGAAAGGGTGCTAATACCTTCCCTTTCTATAATCTACTCCCCGAACCCAAGAAAAATCTCAAAGGTTTTTGCTGTGCTTTTTAAACCTTTCCTTAGGATAAAATAAAAAGTCGGTGGCGACTCTTGCTCAACCGAAACATTTGCGAAAACAAACGCAAAACCCTAGTCAGTTCTCCCACCGTATCACAATAGGTATGGTGCATCCTGATTCTATCCACGAACTTGTTGTGTCTCAATATGCTTGACCTTTAGTAGTAAAGGTGGTAGATATTAGGAACCATTTTAAGAATGAGCAAGAGTATGAATTTCATGATCACATGTTGCAATGGATTCGTAGAGTCATCCAAACTGAGGTTTGTTGTTGTGATCGAAGGGTCTGATAATGGTTTGGATAGAAGAAGTGAATTTGTGGCATTAACATGTGAAAGAAGTGGGAAATGTAAACCTCCTCCCCGGAATTTCAAACGAGATGAAATGGGTTCAAGAAAATTGAATGTTCATTTAAGTTGTGTGGTTATTGGTTAGAAAATAATAAATGGAGATCTAATGTGATATGTGGTTTACATAACCATGACTTATGTGAAAAATTAGTCGGTCATCCAATTACATGTTGCTTCTTCCTAAAAGAGAAGAAACATGCTACTAACATGACATTAGATTTGGTACCTCCCAAAAACATGCTTGCAACCTTGAGGCTCTATCAATATAAATTAGCGCTTAGAAGGAATAAAACTGAAATGCAACACCTCTTGAAACTTCTAGATTATAACAATTATGTGTCTAAGCATCGAATATGCGGGGATGGAGTAACAATAAGAGATATATATTGGATTCATCCTGATTCCATAAAGTCGTTTAACATATTTCCCATTATGCTCATAATTGATTCAATATATAAGACCAACAAAGTACATATTTCCCATGATGCTTGACCAAGCGTACTTGCAAGAATACGAAGTCCACTGGGGGATGAAACTTCTCATGCACAAGGCCAAGAAAAGACACTATAGAGATTCACGGATGAAAGACTCAACAGTAAGGTTACTGGGAGATGACCAAGTTTTAAAAAATAACTTATGGTGAAAAATGTTTGGCTTCAGTATGATTACTAGACTACGGATCAACCAGGTGGTTGGATCGATAAACATTTTAAGTTATAGGCATCGTTAGGGTTATCGGGAGACATGTATTTAGAAAAAGGATCATAGTAAGGTTACCAACATCAGTACGGTTACCGGGAAGCTTCAATCAGGTGATTGGGCAGGAAATGATATCAAAGTGGCTGACATCGATAAGGTTATCGGGGTATCATAATCGGGTGATTGGGAAAGAAAGTCATAGTGAGGTCATTATCGTGGGTATGGTTACCGGAGGTCATCAATTATGTGATTAAGAAAATAAGGATAACAAGGTCATTGGCGTTGGTAGGGTTACCGGGAAAGAATGAGGTAGTAAGGTTGATAACAATGATGGGGTCTGTTGCACCCAAAAAATTGTCCTCCCACTTTTTCAGGGCATGCTCATTAAGGTCCCCAATTGCTCAAGGTTGACCAAGAATTGATCAGATAAATTCTCCTCCTAAGCAGTGGCGTTTCAACTAATTTCACTTTTCATCAAGATGTGTGAGTTTCAGAGCTTCAAAATATTTTCATGGCACCACTTAGGCCTCAGCATAATGGCATAGCTGAAAGAAAGAAAAGAAGTGTGCATGACAAAGTGTAGATCGAAGGCTGAAGATATGCCTAAGTGTTTTTGGGTCGAAGCAGCTTCGACAATAATATGCAGGCGAATTTGAAGGAGCGAAGGAAGGCTAATTCGAAGGAAAATGTGAGGTGGCTAATTTGAAGTCTTCAATTGGAGCTTCAAAGGGTTCGTTTTCGAACCACTGAAATATAAGCCATTCGAAACATCCAAGGAAGGCTAGATCGAAAGAAAGCGCGAGGAGGCTTTTTCTGAAGTCTTCAATTGGAAAAGCTAGTAAAGGCATCGAAGGGTGTTATTTTTGAATCATGGAAACATAAGTTATTTGAAGCAATACAAGAAAAGACCTTTCGATTGACACATTTTGTTCGAATGGGCACTTTGAAAAGAAGAATATTTTGGAATCAAAAGCTTTTATTTTATCCAAAGAAGACAGGTGGAAAGCTCGTGATTCGAAGGATATGCCATCTTCAGGCATGGCATGGTCGAAAGACAGTTAAGAGCTTCTGGCATGCACCTTAATAGGTGTGGGATGTTTGAAGAGAAGTTCTGGTGCTCTTAGGTTACCCTTCGATTGGTGCAATACAAGTTGTATTCACCAATCGAAGGTGGACAAATGTGCAGTAAAGTTGTTTCTTGCAGGCAATAAAAGACATAAGCAAAAGGTGGGAGTTAGAATCAAAGGGCCACCTGTACAATTACATTCGAAGGAAATAACAAAATGAAGCTTCGACAGGCCAGAAGGAAGTGTTCGATTGGGCTAGTTGGATATTTTTAGATCAAGCAGCTAAGGCAAATAGTGGCTCAATCGAAGAAGCCACAATGATGAGGCCTTGAGCCATTCGAATTCGAACTCAGAGCCAATTGAAGAACAAGGCTTGCGGGCACTCGAAAGAAGTCAAGGAGTGAAACTTGTCTAGGTTCATTCAAAACCCAAAATGGTAGAAGATCCTCAAAAATGGTAACTTTTTAAGGCTTTCGATTCTGCCTTCAAAGCCTGGTTAATGGCTGATTCTTACCATTTCCATTCACCACTGCCTCCTATAAATATAGAGTTAAAAGCGCAAGCAAGGGAGACAAAAACGTTGCCACCAGAGACAGACACACTTTGGCCAAACAGAAACATTTTGCCTAGATATACACGCATTACACCCACAAAGGGAAAAAACCACCTCAATGAGCCATACAAAAATCATAAAAATACATCAAAGTTTCCAAATTCGAAAAGCTTTGCAAGCTCCCTCAGTCCCAACGAATACCAAATTCGTTCTCCTGAGACTTCCAGGAAGTCATCCCACGCCCAGAATTACAGATCGAAGCACCTCTGTTTGGTAAAAAATTTCAAATTTTCAAACACATTCGATCTCTGATTCAAACTCATTTCGATTGCATACTCATGTCATTATTATTGTTTGTGAATGATTTAACATAATACATGTAAGTTACAGTGTCCAAATGACAGGATCCCGTTGTTGTGGCCTTCGAAGCTGATTGCTTTCGAAACTCAAGATATAGGTCATTTCAAGCCAAAACAACCCAGATTCGGACTCGGGGAGTTCAAACTAAAGGGAGGGTTCGAATCAAAGGGGAGAAACCTTGGTTCGATACCCAGGTCATGCCTTTTTTCATTTTTCTAACATGTCATTTGCAGATCTAGTGCTGGAAGGTCCCACGCGTACATCATGAACCATCAACCTAAGCCATCAGATCGCAGTTGATCCAGATCCAATGTATCCAAACGCGCAGACCACCATGCGCCTTCCAAACTGCCCTCATTGATACACAAAACAGACCTGGGCTCCTCAGACTTGGGCCCAATGTTTTCTTTAATCTTGTACCCCAATTTGTTTTTCGTTTTACTACTCAGGCCCATTTATATTTTTATTTTTTATTTATTTTCTTAATTTTTTTTAATTTGTTTAATCAGCAAATAGATAAAAATCACAAAAATATAGTTTTTTCAGGTTTTTTTAATCGAATTAATTTTGTAAATTAATTATTAATTATTTTAACTTCTTTTCTTAATTAAAATTGATTAGACCTATGATTTAATTCATTTTAATTTCTTTCTCTTCATAATAAAAAGAAACATAGAATTAATCCCATTTAATTAGTTTCATTTTTTTAATTATTTCTATTTTTCTTTAAATCTAAATTTAGGTTAACTAATCTAATTTTTAATTAAACATTTTCTTAAAATAAAAAACAACAAAAAAAGTTCTCTTTTTGACTTAGAATGAGTTTAGGAAAAGTGTGACGATCAAAATGAAACTCCAAGTGTATCGTTTGAAGCAATCGTGAATCTTATTAAGAACTTTCTAACATATGTGTCTAAAAAGGTTTGTCAATACATTTATGCTAATGCCGCTGAATCTGGTTTTCTATACGATCTTCTAAAAGAACCTGAAAATCCATTTTTTTAGAGAGAACATAAATTTTTTTAGGAGCCTCGCTAAATGATCCTCTACTACAGGTAGAACTTCTGCTAAGATTTCTAGAACTTTTTCTTCTTTAAAGGTTTTAAAGCATGTTAAATTATAAGTTCATGACTTTCCTGAAAATCTTAACTTTGATCCTCTTTCTACAAGTAAGTCTACTTTATGTACTTCAAATCAAAATGATATTAGTGCTTAATTTTTACCCATTCCATTATTTCCCTCACCTTCACCTTTTTCTGCTCCTACTTCTAAACCCATTCTTTCTGAGAATACTTCCTCTAACACCCTTTTGACCCAAATTCATTAAACTTCTGCCAAACTAAACTTCTTATTAAACCAATCATCCTTCAGTGACTTTTAAGATGATGCTAATGATATTTCATCTGATTCTGAAGAATTATTTGATGTGCCCTCACCACAACACCAAAATGAGCTTTCAACTGAACCTTATCCCAACACCATTAGTACCTTTGTATTTGACACTAGCATGCAATATTTCATGAACCATTCCCCCCCAGTGACTCTGATTCCTCGAGTGATAATATCCATGTCTCTGAGTATCAACGTAAGTCATCCGTAACTACCACAAAGAACCCACCCGATGTCATCCATATCCCCTCTGATTCTAAAAAATAAATTCTAATGATCACAACCATACCAAATAGAGTTTCTACACCCTATTCCACCCTTTATGACCCTTTTTTCCTCTAAACCAATGCCCGTCCTAAAACCAAAGATGAATTACTAAATCAATTTGAATTTGAAACTATGTATAGACTTTGTTCCTTGATGGATTCTTATTATGACCATGAAGATCCTGAGGAGAGTAATGCCCTCAAGCATAAATTCAGCAAATGGATGGTTTCTAACACTTTTGAACTACAATTCTTCTGCTTTAAGGATGCTAGAAGAAATGTTAATGAGAAACTTGCTGCCAACTGACCTTTTCCTCCAGTGCTTCTGCTCCATGCACCATAAGTTGAACTTCCTTTGACAATTTATGTTCAAGAGACTCATCCTTCTGAGAAGACTCTAACGGTTATAACTACTTATAGAGAGTTGAAGACCTCTGATTCTGGCTCTGAGTGTGCGCCTTCTGACATTAAGGAAACTCTGGATGAACTCATAAGAGAGAATGCAGTTGTCATACAATGTCTGGATAAACATGATGAAATATTCGAGGAGCAAAATGTGACCAATTCTATGCTCATCAATATGCTATAAGACATCACTTCAAATCTGCCTACTCCTCCACCAAAACCTTAGACATTTTTATTTTGTTTTAAAAGAACTTAGGGTTTTTTCTCCTGTTTTTCAAATCTGTGTTTTATTCGATTATATCAATAAAGTTCCGTTTTTGGTTAAGTTATTCTAAGTCTTTTTGATTTCTGAAAAAGGGGAAGAAAGTGAGATGATTTTGATATATCTATTTCTCATAATTGATCCCATATATGTTTTGATATTTTCGCCTTTAACATTGTTTGACTTATCAAGAACTTTGGGAATGTTCACTGAATTTTTCCTAAATAGGAAAAGTTCAAAAAGTCTAAAGAGATATCATGTTTTATTATCCAGAAGTTACGACTCTAGTAAACCATACTCTGGTACATCAGTCATGGTTCAACCATATTCTATTTATTCTGATAGCAAACCAGGATGTGAGATAATCAACTAGGCAATTCTATTCAGACTAATGGTAAACTAGGAATTCTACTCAGACTCTAATGATGTTCTTAACCAGGTATTTTAGTCAGACTCTGATAGTGTTCTAATCAGGAAAATATTCCTTTCAGGATGATTATTGTGTTTTACATAAAACTATTTCATAAGTCTTGTACTCAGGGGAGCCTCTGAACAAGATGAGATAAGTTTCTAGAGTATAAAACTCAGGGGGAACTGTTTAGCTAAATGTGATATGTTTTTATGTGATTAAACCTATAATAATTATTCATCAAAATACATCATTTTATCATCATCAAAAAGGGGGATATTGTAAGAACACGATTTGGTTCTGTATTTGGCCTTTAGTTGTGATGATAACAATATATTGTTTGTTAGAGAATATTTTTGTACCCTAATAGTTTTGTCTAATGTGTAGCTTTTGCTAACAGGTTCTGACACTGATAGAATGACGTGTGACTTCATCATCTTTTGGAATCAACACACCTTGACTCTAGAGAGATACAAAGTACATGTTACAAGACATTGTTAAGTTCATAATACTTATAAATAACTGTTATGATGAACATTATTCTGGAGCTTCTAGTTGTGACTTTGATGGTAGATCTTCTGAGGACTTCTCAAGTTCTAAGGCTCTAAACAAACATTTCATAAGATTTTGAAGACAAGGTTCAGCTAAACAAGTTCTGAAGACTCCGAAGACAAGATTTTAAAGATTTTGCGCTCTCAAGGTCTAAGATTCTGAAGACCGGATTCTGAAGACTTTGAAGACAAGGTTCTAATTAACAAGTTCTGAATACTCTGAAGACAAGGTTTTGAATACTCCCATTGTGTTTTGATCATTCTAAACATGCTTCACCAACACACTTTCTGAATCCTCCGAAGATTAAAAAATAATATCAAAAGTGTATTACATGAGTAAATAGTACATGGTATAATATCAAATATTCCTTCCACTACACTGATTTTATGGAAAAAGGACAATACTATGGTACAATATTGTCTACCACTCACACTGACCGGTATGCAAAAATACAATTGGAATTTGGAATTCCCATTCTACCCTCCAACGAATCTTTCATTGACTATATAAAGAAGCCTTGAAAGAATGGAAAATCAACTTTTACACCATAAAAAAGAAACTTTGTGCAAAATTCTCTGATTAATTTATTCTTCTGTAAAGAGCTGTAAAGAAATGAGCTTTTGTTTATTAACTTGCTAGAAACACTTTTGTCTTCATCATTGTAGTTAACCTTATGTAAATCTTCTTTCTTAGAAGCATCTTGTAAACACACATCTTTGTATTTCAACTCTTGAGTTGATTATTCTTTGGGAGGTAGTCTTTGTGGTTTGTAATCAATTTGGTTATAGTGGATTAAGTCCTTGTTGATAAAGGAAAAATCACCTTGGCGGGTGGAGTGGATTAACTTTGTTAACAGTGAAACAGGATAAAAATAATTGTGTTAATTTATTTTTGTTCTTATTTTATCTTTGTTTGTTTGGGAAGAAAAAGATTCAAAAATCAAAACTCAATTCAAACCCCCCTTTCTTGTGTTTTCCGTACCTTCAACTTTTATCCAAGAGTTAAGGAACAATAAAGAATTATACACACAAGTGTTTGGGAATAAAGAGAAAGTTGAAACCAAGGCATTTTGTTCAGGTGTATTTGAAATTGGGATGCCCGATACCACTTATATGACCAGAGTGAACAACTCATTATACAACCAAATTCGAGACTTGGCTGGACCAATATATTGAAAGGATGTAAGAGTACACCAAATTGAGTATGATTGAAAGAGAAACAAATAAAGAAAAGTCAAAGAAGGGTACTACCAACATATTTGGCCAACGATAATTATCTCGACTCATTTAAGTAGTAATTTATCAATTTATTGTAACTGACATTGTATTAATGTGTTTTTTTTACAAGATTGTATTAATGTGTTATGATGTCTAATATATATATGGCTTAAATGCAGTTTTGACCCCCCTAGTTTAAGGTTTTTGGAGTTTCGATCCCCCTAGTTTAAAAGCCAGGTTTCTAGTCCCCAAAGTTTTCAAATTTGGGATTTTTGAAGCCCCCCTCCATCTGGCTGCCCAAAAAGTGACATGGCACATGGAGAGTAATGCCACGTATTTTTTTTTTATTTTTAGAATAATATTTTTTAAACATTTAAATAAATGATATTAATTTCCAAATGAATTTTTAATTTCATAATTAATATTTTCTGAAAATCCCAAATTGCTTAACCTAATTTCCTCTTCCATCCTTGCTTCTGATCATCTTCAACCCTCCTTCTTGGTACGACCTCCAACACTCCATCTTCGTCTTCCTTCTGTGGTACCAGCTTCAACCATCACACTCCTACTACATACTACCTTCTCACTCTCTCTTAAAGCTTCGTATAATCATTCTGATATTTAGAGCGATGAGGAAAGATGGAGAAAGATATTCTATGAGGTAAGTTTTGTTGTCTTCTTGAACATGTTTTTATATAGTTCTGTGTGGTCCACCATTGTCTCATATTAGTGGGTTTAGTATTTTCTCTTTTGTGGTCCACCATGAACGAATATTCAATGTTTGGCTTTTAGTGGGTTAGTTTATTAACATTGCATTTTAATATTGTTAATTTCAGGCCACCACCAGAGACATTAGTGAGGTTAAGATTACACCATAGGGGTAGATTTGTAAATGAACCTGTACATTTGTATGTTGGGGGCGAGGTTACTGAGATGAATTGGAAGTTTGATGTTGACTTTATGTCATACATGGATTTGGAGGCACTGGTTAAAGGTCAGGGTTATATAGACATTGGATCTTTGTGGTATAGGAACCCTAAATTTAGCTTTACCCGTGGTCTAAGGCCATTAAACAATGATAGGGATGTACTGCAATTTGGACAAGATGTTGTAGGTCATGAAGTAATTGATGTTTATGTGGAGCATAAGGTGTCTGATCCACCTGAAATTGTGGATCCTAGTGAGTTGGATAAAGTAATTGAAGATGATGATGTAGAATTGATTGGTGTAGCAGAACCAAATATTGCTGTAGCTGAACATTGTGAAGTTGAACCTGAAACTGCTGAACATGAACCTGAACCAGAACCAAATATTGATGTTGTTGAAACTGCTGAACATGAACATGAACCTGAACCTACTGAACCCAATATTGCTGTTGCTGAACCTGTTGAACAAGAACCTGAAATTGTACCTGAACCTACTGAACCCAATATTGCTGAACCTACTGAACCTACTGAACCCAATATTGCTGAACCTGCTGAACCCAATATTGCTGAACAAGGACCTCAAATAAATGCTGAACAAGGACCTCAAATAAATGCTGAGAGCCAACCCAATAATGATTTCAGTGAAGATAGTAACAGTTGTGAGGATAGTGGAGAGTGTGATGAGATGGACTGGACGTCAGTGCTGCCTCCTGAGACCTTAGGTGAGGAACCTAGTGTAGTGAACCTGCAATCACAATCTGAAGATGAAGAGGATGAGGAACATTTATACACACCCCCTGGTACTGATGATGAAGAAGATCAAGAAAGGTTCCCAACATATAAAAGTGGGCAGGGATTACAGTTCAAGATAGGATTGATGTTTTCAAACAAGGAAACAATAAGAGATGCAATTAAAGAGTATGGAATGGAAAACCAAAAAAATGTCTATATCAGGAAGAATGATGCAAAGAGGATTATAGTTAAGTGTATGGATGGCTGCAAGTTTCACCTCAGGTTCAGTTTGAGGAATGGGCAACAATATTGGCAAATTGTAAGTTATGAGAGTGACCATACTTGTTGCAGAACTGCAGACAACAGGAATGCTAAGACCCAATGGCTTGCTATAAGGTTTACACAACTTCTAAGGCACAGCCCATACATGAAACCAGCTGGTTTAGTCGCTGAAGCACTACAGAGATAGGGAATAAAGATATCAAGAGATCAAGCATATAGAGCTAAAAGGAGGGCATTTGACCTTATCCAAGGTGCTGGTTATGACCAGTTCAGGCACTTGAGAAGTTATGGAGAGGAGTTATTGAAGTCCAATCCAAAGAGTACAGTTATTATAAAATGCTCAGAAAACCATGGCAGTCCTGCATTTGAAAGAATATATATTTGTTTAGATGCTTGTAAGTCAGGATTTGCCAAGTATTGTAGACCAATAATTGGTTTGGATGCATGTTTTTTGAAGGGGGATTATGGTGGCCAATTGATGTCTGCTATAGGCAGAGATGCAAACAATCAAATATATCCAATTGCTTATGCAGTGGTTGAGGCTGAGACCAAAGATTCGTGGGAATGGTTCTTGCATATACTACTAGAAGATTTAAGAGCAGTCAATGATAGATGTTATGGCTTTATTTCTGACCAACAGAAGGTAACATTTAATTCTTATCTGTGCTTTTATTTATGACTAATAGAATGTAACATTTAATTATGTGTGCTTTATGTTAGGGTTTGGTTCCTGCTATCCAAGGCTTAAGTTCCAATGTGGAACAGAGACTGTGTGTGAAACACCTTTATGGTAATTGGAAGAAAAAACATGGAGGTGTGGTACTAAAACAAGCTATGTGGGGAGCAGCCAGAGCAACTTCAATTCCAATATGGGAAAGAGCAATGCAGAAATTGAAGCTTTTAGATGGTGGAGCATGGAAGGACTTGAATGACATTCCAGCAATGTTCTGGACAAGATCACATTTCAAGACATATGCCAAATGTGATATTCAAGTGAATAACATGTGTGAGGCCTTTAACAGGGCAATTTTGGAGCATCGAGACAAGCCAATCATAACCTTATTGGAAGGAATCAAACATTATATCACTAAAAGGATAACTAAACAAAAGGGATTATTGCAGGGATATGAAGGAGTAATCTGTCCTAGAATCCAATTGCTAATTGAGAAGCACAAAAGGGAAGCACAAGACTGGACCCCAACTTGGCATGGTGATGATGATCTCTCAATCTTTGGAGTTACCAATGGAACTGAGACATATTGTGTAAATCTGAAGAATGAATCATGCAGCTGCAGAAAATGGGAGTTGTCTGGAATCCCATGTTGTCATGTTATCTCCTGCATTTGGAACATAAGAAAAAAACCAGAAGCATATGTCTCTCCATATTATAGGTTTGTGAGTCACATGTTATGTAACATATTTCTATGTCCTGTTTATGATATGTTCTATTAACTCTTGCATGTGTAACATTATTTCTGTTTTGCAGCAAAGTTACATTTGAGAAATGCTATGCTAATATTGTCATGCCAACCAATGGACCACAATTATGGACTGATGTTGATCATGTGCCTATGTGTCCTCCTGTCATGAGAAGAGCAATTGGACGTCCAAAAAAGATGAGAATTAAAACAGGTGATGATCCAAAGAACCCCCATGTGCTTTCAAGAAGCTTTTCAACTGTCACTTGCAATAAATGTGGACAAACTGGACACAACAGTAGGACTTGTAAGGGCAAGAGGGCAGCTGATAGGCAGATACCAAAAGGAGGCAATAAGAAGACCAAGCAAACAAAGACAACCAAGAAGGCAAAGAAGACTAACAAGACTAAGAAGACTAACAAGACTAAGAAGACTAAAGATGCAGAAAAACAGATTGAGATTGGTCAGGGATCTCAAGCACCTCAGCCTAGTCAAGAGTAGAAGTAATTAGGAATGATGTTGCTTTTTTTTGGAATGAAACTTGATGTATTAGTGGAAATCTTTAGTATGGTTATAATGGATATCTTTAGTATGGTTATATTTTGTAATGAATATTTTGTAATGGATATGTTGTAATGGATATGTATCTTGTAATGGATATGTTTTGGTACAATCATGAATTTGGTACACACTCTGCTACAAAACTGTCTTGGCTGCTCAAGTATGCAACAAACTGTGTTGAATAATTCTGCAAAATTCTGTGTTTAAAAAATTCTGTGTTGCCACAATGTTTCTGCATCTGCATTTTGAAAAATTCTGCATCTGTTTCTGCATCTGCATTTTGAAAAATTCTGCATTTTTTCTGTATTTAGGTAGACCATTTTTTCTGCATTTGTAATGGCCTACATAATGTTTCATTATTACACTGAGAAGTTATACTTAATGGTCTACATAATGAAACAAATTCAAGTGCAATTGCAATTTATAAACCTCAAACATCATCATTTCATTATAAACCATGAGTAGTTATACACCTCAAACATCATTACGAACTAAACAACATAGAAACTCCAATACTAATAAACCTAGATCATTTCAACCAACACAAAGAACCTCCTACAGACAACAATGAACCTCCAATACTAATAAACCTACATCATTTCATTATTATTGTTGCAACAAATGCAACCAACACAAAGATGGTTATGAACCAATTAAACTTCAACTGTTTCTTTAAAAATTTGATCTTCATCCTTGTTTCTTCTTCTTTTACCATTGACTCTTTAACCCTCTGCTTTTCTTCATTCAAGTTGTGGAGTAAGTTCCCAATCACTTCCTTTGCCCTAGGATTCATTTCCTCATCCAACCAAACAAAATTACTGCACTTCTTGAAACCTTGAACCTGCAACAATGGAGGTCACAAAATATTCAGTCTATACTCAATTCTGAGGAGCAAATTTTGCAATTGAAGAATATCATACCTTGTACATCCCACATCCGAAAAAGCGTCGTCCTGGGTTTGAATCGGTCCAAGCCGTCATCAACGGAGCATCGATACCACAGTGGCATTCATGTATAACAGAACGATTCCTGTAGCTCGGATTCGACACGGATTTTTGAGACATGTTGGATGCTTGCAGGAAGGAAGAGAAGGTAGATGGAATAGAAGGTAGATGGAGGTCGTACCAAGAAGGAGGGTTGAAGATGATCAGAAGCAAGGATGGAAGAGGAAATTAGGTTAAGCAATTTGGGATTTTCAGAAAATATTAATTATGAAATTAAAAATTCATTTGGAAATTAATATCATTTATTTAAATGTTTAAAAAATATTATTCTAAAAAAAAAAAAAAAAATGTGGCATTACTCTCCCTGTGCCATGTCACTTTTTGGGCAGCCAGATGGAGGGGGGCTTCAAAAATCCCAAATTTGAAAACTTTGGGGACTAGAAACCTGGCTTTTAAACTAGGGGGATCGAAACTCCAAAAACCTTAAACTAGGGGGGTCAAAACTGCATTTAAGCCTATATATATTTTGTAGTTTGTCAAAAAAATTATGCATTGAATACAAGTTTATGTCATGTTCTGTCTCTGTTGTGCTATGCCAAAGATAGTTTTAGAAATACATCTCTGGAATTAAGGATGGTCTCAGAGATACATTTTCAGAATTTTTCTAATACAAGATAAGGTTTGTGAGATCCATATTAGCCTCCCACTACTATAAATAAGATGCATTTTTAGAAATTTTCTGAAATATTTAATGTTTTTGTAAACTTTTGGTGCGTCCGAAGATACATTTCTAAAATCTAAAAGTATAATGATATTTTCGTGTAGTGCGCTAGAAGGTTATGTGATGTATTAAGAAATTCCGTTAACTAAAATGGTGTTAGACTGATGATCGAGTCTTTTTCTTATTGGGCTTTTGACCTGCCCGCAACAAATTCCAAAAGATGATTTTCAAAAAGAAGAGCCGGTTGTAAATAGCAATTGAGTATTGCTTTTGGGAAAAGGTAAATAAATGAGTATTGGGCTAAACCCAACCTGCGCTACTAGATTTTAAAAGCCCAAAACCCGAACGAGACCCGCAGAACAAAACTGCCCCTATATATGAAACTAGGGTTTTGGAATCGCATTCTAGAGAGTGGTGAGCGACACAGAGAGGCTCTGAAGTAGACACAGTTTGTTTGATCACACAGCATCAAAAATGAAGACCATTCTATCTTCCGAGACCATGAACATCCCTGACGGCGTTAGCATCAAGGTTAACGCCAAGGTGATCGAGGTCGAAGGCCCACGCGGTAAACTAGTTCGTGACTTCAAGCATCTCAACCTCGATTTTGATCTCATCACCGATGAGAACGGAAAGAAGAAGCTCAAGATCGACGCCTGGTTCGGTTCCCGGAAAACCTCCGCCGCCATCAGAACCGCTCTCAGCCACGTCGAGAATCTCATCACTGGTGTCACCAAGGGTTTCCGCTACAAGATGAGGTTTGTGTATGCTCATTTCCCAATCAACGCTAGCATTACCAACGAGAACAAGTCCATCGAGATCCGTAACTTTCTCGGTGAGAAGAAGGTATGCAATGAATTTAACCCTAATTTCATTCAATTTTATATTATGTAACCCTAGTTTCATTCAATTTTAGATTATGTAACCCTAATTTTTCAATAGGTTATGTGAGATTACTAGTTTGAGGATTTGTTGTGATGAATTGAATTGTGTATTAGGTGAGGAAAGTGGATTTGCTTGATGGAGTTTCAATTGTTCGATCTGAGAAGGTGAAGGACGAGGTTGTTTTGGATGGAAATGACATTGAACTTGTTTCTAGATCATGTGCTCTTATTAATCAGGTACACTCTTTGAAATGTGTAATGTCTTATGGTTTTGTGTTTTGATGTTTGGTTATGTTTCTGAATGGTTTTATTTTTTTTTGTTGGAACAGAAATGCCATGTTAAAAAGAAGGATATCAGGAAGTTTCTTGATGGTATTTATGTTAGTGAGAAGGGAGCTGTAGTTGTTGAAGAATAGACTGTGATACTCTTAAAGCTTATCTTTTTTTGTAGTTTCATTTGAGCTTTTCATTGTTTATGGATTATTGCTTACTCTTTTGTTGGGTACTTCAAGACGGTTTGTTTTTTGAGTTCGGATGTTTTTGGTATCAAGGTTTTGTTTCAGAATATCTTATTTAAACTTATTGCTCTTATGTTCTTTATGCTTCTTGTTACATAGTTTCACTCTAATTGCCTTTTTTATGTTATTGTGCTAATTGAATTAGTTAACTGTTAAATTGTTTTGGGTTCAATATTAACAATTGAGTTTCCATCAAAGCCAAAAGCTCTCACATTAAGTATGGTACTTTTTTGCTTTCTGTTTTGAAGATTCTGCATAATTCAGCTCAACTAAATTTTGTGAAGTTATTTCTAAGATTCAAAATTGTGCAAAATAGTTAAATGAGTAGAAAATCAAGAATTTTAGATGCTGCCTATTTATATTTTAACTTTTTAGAATTTATAGTAAATTCCTTTGTTCTAGAGGAGCCTCTCATGCATGGTTTTCATTAAGAGTAATGCTATACATTAAGAGTAATGCTATACAGGAAGAATCATTTGAATAAGAAAGACAAGCATGTATATTTGTTGTTGTTTTTTTTCTTACAAGAATTTTCCTTTTTTTAAACATTGGTTATGCAATACAACTCTAAGTATTTTCCTTAGAGGTATCTATGAGTGTTTTCAATAGATGTCTAAATCCGGTCTATATTTAAACCAAAACTTCTTTTTTAAAAACTTATTTGATGAATTTGTTTTGGCAGACTGAATTTTATATATTTGACTAATTGATTCAAACTCTTTGAAATTAGAAAAGTCTGGGTTGCTTAAGTTTTGCCAGTGTAAAGGGGCGTAAACACATATCTTACTTAACCCTCTTTCCCCATCACCGGTGCCCACTGCCCTCACTGCATGGTATGTTAAACCCCTCGTAGGTTATGGTATGTTAATAACTTAAAATAGTGAGCAAATATCTAACTAAGATAACTTGTTCTTTTTTCTTTCCAACATTCTTTAAAGTAATATTGTAATCCAAACATATTTTGTTTTAGACTTCATTTTGGTATCATACCTTTCAACCCATGTCCAACGGTTCCTTAAATCTTGCACATTAAAAATCTTTCCTCTTTTAATTAAAAATGTTTGCTTGACAATCAAATTTATTCCACCACTTCTTTTTTATCATTTTAAATAAAAGTTTTTTTTTCCATTCTTATATCTTAGTTATTTTTGGCAAAATTTCATTTTTACTATGTATCTTTGAACACATCAAAGTTTATTTTTTCTGCGGTAATGTATTTCTGAAGTTAAATATCTTTGATATTCACTAAACAAGTTGGATGGTTAGGACAGGATAAAAGAGACAAAGAACAAAAGAGATAAAAGAGACAAAGAACAAAAGAGACAAGAAAAATATTTGATTTGGTGTGTATAGTGTATATTTTCTTCAGCTTTCATTTTAAATAAAAGAATTTATTTTTCCATCCTTACACCTTCTTAGTTATTTTGGGAAAATTTTATTTTTATTTCCAGAATTTTAAAGATGTATCTTCGTTTATTTTTTCTGCAGTGATTTCAGAAATGTATTTATGAAGTTACGTAATTTCATTTTTTTTTAGAGTGATTTTAGAGATGTATTATTGAAATTACAATTTTTTTTACATGTTTTGAAAATACACTTGCGAAACAACCCCTTATTTTAAAGAAAAATAGGATGTTTTCAAATCTCTGAATCTTTGCATCAAATTCAAATATGTGGTAAATTCAGAGATGTACTTTCGAAAATACTCAATTTTATAGAATAATAATTATTAAACTTATAAACATTCAAGTTTTAGGTGAATCCAACATTTTTCTAACATTGTTTTTAGATAGTATGACAACAATTACCGAATATAATTATGATCAAAACTCTTCATTCAAAGATCTTCCGTCCCAAAATACATGTCACATTTAGAAAAAATATTTGTTCCAAAATACTTGTCACTTTAGATCACCAATACAATTTTATATTTAATTTTTCAATTGTACTGTGTAATAAATACTCTTAATTTATTATTTTCTCACTTAACATTAATGATAATTTGAATATATCAATGATTAATCAGGATAATTTGGTAAAATCATTATTCTCTCTTTCATTTATTACTGTTTCTTAATCTATGTGAAATAGTCAATTACGACAAATAATATGGGACGAAGAAAGTAATTGATAAGAAATACGTAAATGTTGAATTGAAAATCATTCTTATTATAAGTAAAATGCTACAGAGTAACCATTTAACTCAAACTCAATAGTAACTCATGGGTAATTTAAGGGGGATTATTCCACATTCTTTTAGCAATACTATGTTGTTGTGATACTCGGAAAATGTCAAGATCTTCCTTTATCATCTCGAATATTTACGAGACTCTTATTTAAAATGAACTCAGGCCTAACACCTTCGAATCTTATTAGTATATTTGCTTGGAGGCAAGTCCAAGAAGTCACCATTATTAATGTAGATGATAAAACATTGATAATATAATAACTATTGGTTTTTTTTGGTGGTATTTGTTGCTATGAATTAAGTACTTGGATAATCCGGTTTCTAGGAATATGTCGGTTTCTCGAGCAACTTACATGTAAATTACCGACTATTTTTCATTTGCTCTCCATTGCTTGATGTTGTGGTTATCATCCGGGACAGAGCCAGAAAATTCAAGATGCGGGAGCAATATTAATTATATAAATGTAATTTTAAGTTATATATATTTTCGGGGAGTAAAAATTAATTGTACATATATTAAATTAATTTTCATTATTATTATATTATTTATAAAATATTTTTCCAAATATTTATATTTGTGAGATAATTGAATATAGGTAATTTTTTAAAAGTAACAATATGCATATTAATTAAATTATATTCAAGATATAATAATATATTACTTTATATGTAAAGTATATATTATTTTAAAAAAAATATTACTTTTATAATATTTTTTAAAATTATTTAAAAAATATTATAAAATTACAAGATTTATCATTTAATAATTTAACAAAAATCTTAGAGACTACCGAAACAAATTTATTGATTAATAAACATTGTAACTTATAATATAAAAAATATGAATAAATAAATATTATATTAAAGTATTGATATAACATAGTAGCTTCAACTTAAATTTATAATTACTTACCTTGAAAATATAATTAACTATATACAATGGATATTAAAAATATACTTAACTATATTTATATCAATGATATTACATATAGAATATAGTTAGTATTATCTTGGTAATTTATATTACTTATAAAACATAGTTAACTATGTCTTATCATAGCAATAGTACATATAGTGTTGTGATGAATTTCAGTTTTGAAGAATTTAAGATATAAGTGTTAGAAATTTATCAAATATTTATGACGAATTTCTATCAATTTTGATAAATAAGATTGATATTATTATATAATGACAATGAATTATGAGAAAAGAAAAGAAAAGAAAGAAGATAATTATTTTCTGCAGAGTTTCTCTCTGCCCACAAACCATGGAAAACTTTATTAATCATCTGTAACTGCAAATTCTGTGATTACAATGAATTGACTTAATTGTCTTGATTACAAAATTAGGGATTACTCCCATTTAGATTTGCTTGCTCCTAAGCCAAAACCCAAAATTATAAAAGCGCAAAATATCTATTTGGTACTAAATCAAATCTATCTATTTTATATCTAAATCAAATCTATCTAAATCTAAAATAAATCAAATCTTTGTGTAACTTGCTTCGATCCATAAGCTCTTCGACTGGGAAACCTCCCTTCGACACACACACACACACACACACAGTTTCGACACAATGTAATTACAATTTAACACACCACCTAATTCATTGTGTCTAAACTATATATATTCATCATGGCTCTTAGTCTTCGAAATACTTCGACCTGCATACCCTTCGCCATGATGTCTGCAATTTGATTCTCAGTTCTACAGTGTTCTAAATTCATCTTTCTATGTGTTACCTGCTCTTGAAGATAGTAGAACCTCATTTCGATGTGCTTGATTTGACCATGTGCTATCGGATTCTTCGCTGGATTGATAGCTGACATGCTATCGATCTTCATGGTAATTGCTCCATGATCTTTCCCTGTTATCTCTTCGACCAAGTTTACCATCCAAGTTGCTTGACATGCACAAAGAGAAGCAGTTATGTATTCTGCTTCGCATGATGATAATGCCACTGGTTCCTTTCTTGAACTCCAAGCAACCGGTACACCACCTAACATAAACACATATCCTGCTGTTGATTTTCGATCTTCAGCATCACTATACTAACTCGAATCAGTTTATCCCACTAACTAACATTCTTTTCCTTTATCAGCTGCAGGAAACAAAATGCCATAGTCGAGAGTTCCTTTGAGATACCTTAGTATCCTCTTCACCGCTGCTAGATGTGATACCTTTGGCTTCTGCATGAATCTATTTACCATACCTACACTATATGCTAAGTCAAGCCTTGTATGACAAAGGTATCTTAATGACCCAATAAGTCTTCTGTATTTAATTAGGTCGACATCATCTTCATCTGCATCTTTCGACAGTTACAGTCTTGGTTCTGCAGGTGTCGAAGTTAGGTTGCATTCTTCCATCTCAAATCTCTTGAGAATTTCTCCTGCATATCTTTTTTGATGCATCATCAAACCTCTACTTCTCTTGTATAATTCGATGCCAAGGAAATATGAAATCTCACCCAGATCAGACATTTCAAATTCCTTGCTGAAATCACCTTTGAAGTTTTCGATCTCACGTTTGCAGCTACCTGTTATCAACAAATCATCGACATAGAGACATAGTATAAGCAATTCACTATTGCTTCTTCTTACATATACTCCATGTTTAGTAGTACACTTCACAAATTCCTTCTCCCTTAGGAAACTATCAATTTTCTTATTCCAAGCTCTTGGAGCTTGTTTCAATCCATACAGGGCTTTATGCAGCCTGTACACCTTTCTCTCTTCGTCATGTTTCACAAACCCAACTGATTGTTTAACATAAACTTCTTCGTCTAAGGGTCCATTCAGGAATTCACACTTCACGTCCATCTGACATATGTGCCATCTGTTTATTTCTGCTAGACCAACAACCAACCTGATTGTTTTGATCCTAGCAACAGATGCAAAAACTTCACCGAAATCTATTCCTTCTTTCTGTAGAAATCCTTTCGCCACAAGCCTTGCTTTGTGTCGAGTTACGTCACCTTTGGAATTCATTTTCACTTTGTATACCCACTTGACATCAATTGCCTTCTTGCTTTGAGGAAATTCGACATGTTACCAAGTGTTGTTGTCTTTGATAGACTTCACTTCTTCGTTTATTGCTTTCACCTACTTCGAATCCTTCAATGCTTCAGCTGCATTGACAGGTTTGACATCTGCATAGAAAGCATAATGTACCAACTCACCTTCATTATCTATCACATCATCTGATGTAATCACACAATCTTGCAATCTTGCAGGCATGCGTCTTGTTATTTGAGGTCTTCTTGTACTTGGTTTATCTATAACTACTGGTTCCTATCGTCGAACTTCTCTTTCGACTTGAGTTTATGGTTCTTCAAGTAGGATTCCCACTGAATCTTTCTTGACATTTTTAGTCCAATCCCATTCTTTAAGCTCATCTATGATAACGTCCCTGCTGATCATAATCTGCTTGTTCACTTGGTCGAACAACTTGTAACCTCATGTCAAATGATATCCAACTAGAATCATTTGACTTACTTTTCATCAAGTTTTCTTCTCAACTGATCTGGCACATGTATATGTGCAATAGATCCAAATACCTTCAGATGACTCAAGTTAGGCTTCACACTAGACCAACATTCTTCTGGACTAATTCCTTCTAGCTTCTTCGTAGGACATCTGTTCAAAATATATGTTGTAGTTGACACAACTTCACCTCAAAACTCTTTAGGTAAATTCTTGTCTTTCAACATACTTCTCACCATATTCATGATGGTTCGATTCTTCCTTTCTACAGTTCCATTATGCTGTGGAGTATAGGGTGGCACGACCTCATGCAAAATCCCTTCCTTTTCCCACAACCTATCGAAGTCTTTCGACACATACTCTCCACCATCATCAGTTCTCAAAACTTTGATTTTTCGAACACTTTGTCTTTTGACCATAGACTTAAACTTGGCAAATACCCCAATCACTTCACTTTTCTTCTTGATCAGGTAAGTCCACAACTTTTAACTGAAATCATCTATGAATGTAACAAAATATTTGTTACCTCCCATCGAATCCACCTAGATTGGCCCACCTACATCAGAGTGTATGGCTTCAAGAATAACCTTCGACCTGCTTCCCACATCCTTGCTAAAGCTATTCTTGTGATGCTTCCCCTGCACACATTCCTCACATACCTCGTTTGGAATGTCAATTTTTGGCAATCCTGAAACCATATTTCTTCTCTTCAAATCTATGATGTCTCTGAAGTTGAGATAACTTAGTCGATAATTCCATATCCATTCGTCTCTGCTAGCTGTAGTCGAAAGGCACTTGTGCTCCATCACATTTAGTTAGATCTTGAAGGTTCTATTTTGAGACATAAGAGCCTTCAAGATTAATCTTCCATTTGCACCGACGACCCTCATCATCTTATCTTCGATCGACACTTTATAATTCTATTCGACCAACTGCCATATACTGAGTAAATTGCGCTTCATGCCTGGTATGTACAACACATTGGAAATTACTGACCTCTTGCCATCTTTCCTCATAATCATAACATCACCAATACCTTCAACTGCTAGGGTATTGTCATTTGCGAATTTTACCATATTTTTCATTGAGGGCTTTATGTTGACAAACCAGTCTTTCCTTCCGGACATATGTGATGAGCATCCTGAATCTAAGTACTATTGGTCCTTGAATCTATCTTCATCTCTTGTTGTGACCATCAACATCATCTCTTCTTCTTCGTGTTTTGTAAACTTTGCATCACTTTCTTGATTCTTTCGCTTTTATGGACAATCACTCGAATATTGACCATACTTCTGACAATTGTAACATTGAATGTGACTCTTGTCAGGGTTTCGACCACCACATCTTCCTCTATTTGCAACACCACCTCTTTGGTTGCCTTGGTATGGTTTTCTCTAATTCGACATGTTTCCTTCATTCTGGTTTCCTCTTCCAGTCGATTTCTTGTAGCCGCCTCTACCTCTGTCGAACCACTTTTCTTTGCCTTTGGTTTCTTTTGCTGAATATGCATGCAAAACCATATCACTCTTCGACTTGCCTGCATCTCTTTCAATCATTATTTGTTCATGAGATTCAAGCATCCGTTGAAGCTCTTCCTTTTTCAATTTTGACAAGTCTTTCCCCTCTTCTATATCCACCACCACGTGGTCGAACTTAGGAGCCAAAGATCTCAAGATCTTCGAAACAACAACTCTTGTTGTTAATGTTTCTCCACATACCTTGATTTGATTCACTATTTTTGTAACCCTAGTGAAGAAATTAGATATGCTCTCACTATCTTCCATATGAAGAAATTCATACTTTCTCTTGTGAGTTTGTAACCTCACTTATTTCACCTTTTCTGCACCACCAAAAGACTTCTCAAGAACCTCCCAAGCTTCTTTTGCAGATTATGAATCACTCACTTTTTCAAAATTTTCTGGACTCAGACATTGATGAATTATAAAGAGTGCTTTATAACCCAACTTCTCAGATTTCGTGTGTTTCTTCTTTTCTTCTTCTGAAGCGTTTTCTCCAAGCGCTTAAAATCCATCCTTTACAAGATCCCAAAGACCTTGACACCTGAATAAAACTTTCATCTGTTTGCACCAAATTCTCATAATTGTCTACTTTCAGAATTGGTAGAGTTGCTGGATAATTTTCATTCCCATAACTCACCATTGTGAATTCTTCTTCTTCCTCAATCGTTCTTGATTGATACTTCCCTTGAATCGATTAATCGAGCTGTTGATACTAGATGTTGGAAATCCACCAAATATCTATGATGAATTTCTACAAATCTTGATGAACAAGATTGATATCACAATACAACGACAATGAATTATGAGTAAATAAAAGAAAACAATTATTTTCTGCAGAGTTTCTCTCTGCCCACAAACAGTGGAAAACTCTATTAATCACTTGGAACTGTAAATTCTGTGATTACAATGAATTGACTTAATTGTCTTGATTACAAAACTAGGGGTTACTCCCTCTATTTATAGATTTAGGTTAGCTTGCTTCTAAGCTAAATCCCAAAACTATAAAATCCCAAAATACATATTTTGGTACTAAATCAAATCTATCTATTTGTTTACCGTTGTTTTTGGTAAACAATCGCTGGTCTCCAAAAAAGGTAAGTTTTTGGTTTGCTTGCGGGATCGACCAAACTAATCCCAGAACATATGCTAATCTTTATGTAAAATGAGTGAGAAGGAAGAACGCACGTTCGAACCAGGGGAGAGATATTTTAAGATTGTTGAACAGTAAATGAAAACATAAAAATGCAAGTAAAAGAAGTGAAAAGAAGTAAAAGATAACTTTGCAATATAATGGTAAAGTAAAGTGAAAAGACTTTCATTAAGTAAAAAATGTGTTTTTATTGTACATTGCTCTGCTTTTTATCCTTTCTCACGCAGTAGTTACTTGGATAATATTTGAGAGATTTTGTACTATCAGTTGCACACACTAAAAATTACACAAACTTCTTAATTTATACTAAAAATAGGTAACCGTCGAGGGGACATCCTGCGCTAAAATGAAGACAAGTGTCTCCTGCATGTCTCTCGACCCATAGCCTTTTGCCACGTTTCCTTCCCTTAGACGCTGATAAAAACCACCTTTCCCTCCAATAATTCAAATTTCAAAATGGTCTTCGTCCCACGTACCAAGGCGCGAACACTTCCCTTTAGTCGAAACAACCTGCATCTGCGTCGGTCGAATGAGCATTTGGTCGAAGCTTTCTTATTATACCTTGGATCCTTTCCTTAATTTATCTCATGCGTCTAATTACATCTCCTGGTGTAGTTCATTTCCAGTTGTTTGGTCAAGGAGTCCAAATATAGCAAGTGTCGAATTTGGGAGCCAATAAATTGCCCCCCAAGAATGTCTATTTCGAC
Source organism: Vicia faba (assembly GCA_948472305.1). Taxonomy (NCBI): domain Eukaryota; kingdom Viridiplantae; phylum Streptophyta; class Magnoliopsida; order Fabales; family Fabaceae; genus Vicia; species Vicia faba. Next base: position 844,151,013 of record OX451737.1, read on the forward strand.
GCCCAAAGAAATAGCCATTCTTTGAACTTCCCATTCGACACCTGTCTTACCAGTTGTCCACCAGGCTTTGACGTGTACCTTTTGCCTTCTAACGGCTGCTATATTTGATAAAACCATCATTACTTTTCTCCAAAATGTCTCTTCAAAACTGCTGTTACCACGCTTGCCATGATGGCCTCGTTCCTATAATCTAGGCAAGCATGTCCCAACGTTTCCCAACGCCTGCACGGTAATCGTTTCCTGCCTCGCCATGTGCCCCACTACCTGCAAAACATTCAATGCGTTTGACGAGACATTTCCCACTTCTGAAGGCTATAAATACTTCCAAACTTCTCCATTTAGAACTTTTATCATTCTCAGCTTTTCCAAACTCCTTGCATTCTCACAACACTGTATTGTAACCTTCGCTCTTCCTCTTAAATCTTTAACAATGGCCTTTCTCTCTAATGCCCCAAACAATCCACAACCAAAGAATTCCAATGATGTTCAGAAACCACCAGAGATTTTTTCTATCAACCCTCCTTCTTCCTCGACTAACAGGTACATTGTTGAACCTATGGGAGAAGGGAGAGAAGCCTATGACTCTCAACTCCTTATTCCTGTCAGATATGGCAGAAAGATGTATGCTATGTCCGGCCCATTATCTTCATGTGCTGAAAATCCCTTAAAAAACAATGCCTTTTTCCCTACACATCCAAGGCTTAAACCCATAGGTTGCGCCAAAAAACCTAGGGCAGATGCTGAAGATGCTACACCGGCTAACCAGCAACATCCTCAAACTGCTGATGATATCAACCTCCAGTTCATGAATAAAGGTAATCGCATCTTTCAATCAAGCCCTAACCTTTCTTTTGAATACTCCGACTGGCTGAATAAAACGGAGAGGGTGCAAGCTCCTATCTGGAAGGAGATGGGCATCTATGACTTAGTGATGCTGTCGAAGACAGGGTTACCTTATTTCCCCCTTATGCTGGTATCCTCATTGTACTTTTGGGACAGTGCACATTTCACCTTTCATCTGCCTTGTGGGATGGTGACCCCTACCATGTTCGACATAGCTGCCATTACTGGTCTTCGACCCACTGGTGACTATTTCGACCCTGAAGACCTGTATGAGGATCCTATTGGGTTTGCTGCTACCAAACCCACTTATACCACCTTCATAAACCACTTTCATGACAAGGCTTCAAATACTGTGTCGGAGGTGGAGCACATAGCCTTCTTGGCCATGTGGCTGTCTCGATTCGTTTTCTGCACTAAATCACTGCAGGTGACGAAAAAGATGTTGACGCTTGTAACACAACTCCATCACAAATACCCTCTTTGCTTGGCTGAATTGATTCTGGCCAACTTATATGAGTCCATCAGTAATGGTGTGACTCAACTTAAGGTTCTGGGGGACAGAGGAAGTTTGCTTCTATCTGGTCCCTTCTGGCTTCTGCAATTGTGGCTTAACGCCACTTTCGAATCCTTCCTCCCTCAAAAGAACAAGATCAATAAAAAAGCTCCTGAAATTTCAAACAGGAGAGTCGAAGGCACCAGGTTGGCATTGCTAACTCCCACTGACGAAGGCCAACAGTTTCAAAAATCCTTTACAAGCTTCGTAATGATGTTTACGGAGCGAAAAAGCTTTGATTCGACTATGGCTCCTTTTTCCGGTCAAAAAGTTGGTCCGAAATGGTTTACTAGACCATATCCTTCAGAAGAAGATGACGTGGTGGATGAGTTCGTGAGCATGTGGGAAGCGTTTCTCCGCCCCAGGATCATGCCTTTAAGATTTAAGAGCTCGAAGAACCAATTGAGCTTGATTGCCTATCAACCCAATCTTGTCTCTCGACAGTTTGGCATTGCTCAATCGCTTCCTTCGCCTATATACCCTCGAGAGAGACTGCTACTCTTTTATAATGCAGATTACTCAGAGGATGCCGCTACCAAGCATATTGGTAGGTATTCTGGTCAAACTACACTGACCCTGTTCAATTTTAACCTCATTTTATGAACTCTACCATTTATGAGACGTGGTGGAGACACTATTATGAGAAAGAGTTCTTCGACAAGAAGGACTTTGCCCACCATATGCGTGAGGCATTCAAGATGGTTCTCGATAGAGTTAAAAATGTATTCCTTTTTCCATCCCTTTGCTTTAGATTTGTTTTACCAACTCCTAACTAACCATAGCTGTTTTGCCTTTCGTTTAGCTGTCAAGCGGGTTGCGAAGAAAACCACTGAGAGTGCAAAAGGGGGAGACTCTGCCATCGATCCCTCTCCTAAGGTACTTACCTTTCTTTTTTTACCCTTAGTTTTATCTGACGTAGTTATTGACCTTCTCGCCTTGGTTTTCTATACGCTTAGAAATCCACTCCAAAAAAGCGGAAGGTTCAAGAGATCCAAATCTCTAGCGATGAGGAAGAGGAGTCTCCGCCTGTTCCTTTGCAGAGACGAAGATTGAAAAAACCAACTCCTGCTGTCAAAACCCGTCCAAAAATTAGGATTAAAACTACGGCGGGGAGGTTACCTCCTGTCATCATCAATGAACCTACTGAACAGGAGATGATCGCCAGATTAAACAATCCTAGTGAAAGTGACAATTCTAGTCCTGGTGCTGAAAATACAGGTATCCACTTCGACTGCTTGTTATGTACTTCTCACTCTCTCTTACTTTGTGACGCTTTTACAAGCAATAAATTCTTTCTATTTTTTCAGGACACTGCTGGCACTTCGACACAAAATCCTACTCATGTCGAGGATTCGACCACTTGCTTGAATAGTGACGGGATTTCTACCTACATACCTTCTTCAGCAAAAGACTCTTTCGTGAGTTCAGCTGACGAAGTGAATCAGACTTCTGAACCCCAACGTGAAACCATAGAAGAAGCTGATGAAGAAGAAGCTGAAGGAAATCAAGAGGAGGTTAGGATTCCTATGGTCGAAGTTGAGACAAATGAGGAACATGGGGAGATCCCAGAAGCTGAGGGTGATGAAGCTCTTACTGAAGAAAACCAAAATCCTCCAGGTACTGAGGCAATTCCTACTCAAGTACCTAACGTGGTTATTGCAGCCAACACAAGCATCCCTTCGACGGGGTCGAGAACCAAAGAGGATTTGGCTTTACTGAAGCAACAAGATCTGTTAGGTTATTTGACTGCAATCTTGGAGGGTCGAGAGAGCTCCTTTGATCGTAGCGCCTCGACTGCATCTGGAAGTACCTCGACTTCCCCTCTCGACGAAGCTCTTCAAAAGGTTAAAGCACAAATCTTTAAAAGAGATTTGATGTTAACTTTAGAGGGGGAACCAGCAGCGCCTTCCTATCTGAAGACTATCTTGAAAGCTGTTGATCTTCTTGTTGCCCCTCCAGACGTAGCCAGTGTAATCCTGGATTTACTTCCTATCGTCGAGCAAGTATCAGCAGAATTCAATCGTCAAAGACTCATTAATCATGATATTGAGGAAGCCAATGGCCAAGTGGCTGCTGCCTGGCATGCTGCCACTGAATCCACTTCTAGAGTAAAGGACTTGTCGAAGCCCAAGAGGCTAGGCAAAAGGAAGTTGAGGATATTGATCAAAACAGTGTTCAGTTGAGACACAGATTGCAGAGTTGGAAGCAAAACTCGTTGCCAACGACAAAAAGAAAGAGGAGCTTCTTGCTGTGAACACTGAGTTAGAAAGCCAAGAAGAATTGGCTGAAGGGTTAAGACATGTGGATCGAGCTCAATCTCTGGACGACAAGCTCGAAACCCTTCACCAATCAAAAGCTCTCTGTGGTCGAAGGCTAGAATTACAACGGATCAAGTACCTCCAGATCAAGGCCAATCTTCCCTTCTGAATCTTGTTCCTTTTAACTATGTAATCACTTTCTGTAACAATTTCAAAGCCATTTCGGCCTTTTTAATGAAAATCATTTAAGTTTCCATTTTGGCATTCTTTATAATTAATGATTATATATTATTTATTTTTATCTCTTGAAGCATAGGTCTATACGTTTTCAAGTATTTACCATTTACCTGCAAGAGTCTTCGATCTTCGCTTAACTCTTCGATCTCATAGGCCCCACTTGAGAAAGCCTGCACAATCTTAAAAGGTCCTTCCCACTTAGGGGACCATTTTCCCAAGCTTCGATCCTTTCGATCCATTGGGAGTATTACTTTCCAAACTAGATCTTCAGGCTGAAATGTCTTGGATTTTACCCTTCGATTGTAGGATTTCTCGACTCGCTTCTTTTGTAGTCTCAAAAGGTCTAAAGCTTTCAACCTTTCTTCGTCTAAGTCTACAAGCTCATCCAACATCATGTTCCGATAGACTTCAGAAGGGATCTCATGATGCATTTGAATCCTTGTCGCTTGCAAGTAGATTTCCACTGGTAACACCGCATCATGACCATAGGTTAGGCAAAATGGTGTTGTCCCTGTAGCTTCTTTGGGACACGTTCGACATGCCCACAGGACTTGATCTAGTGTTTTATGCCAGTTTCTAGGTTTCTTTCCCACATGTTTCTTTATTAAACTGATCACCACTTTGTTTGCTGCTTCGACCTAACCATTAGCTTGTGCATAATAAGGCGTAGACGTCAATAGCTTAAACCCCACTTCTGCAGCGAAATCTTGCATTTTTCGACCAGTGAAGACTGATCCCTGGTCTGTAGTTATTGTCTCAGGGATCCCAAACCTGTATATGATGTGCTTTTGAATGAATTCAATGACATTCTCTTGGTCTACATTGATTAAAGGAATCGCTTCGATCCATTTAGTAAAATAATCAATGCCCACCAATATATACTTCTGACTTTTAGAAGACGCTGGTCGAATCTCCCCATTGAGATCCAAAGCCCATCCTCTAAAAGGCCAAGGTTTCACAATTGAGTGAAGCTCATTTGCTGGCACATGTTGAATACCTGTATGTTTTTGGCATTCTTGGCATCCTTTGGCAAACTCAACACAATCTTTTAGCATAATGGGCCAATATAAGCCTTGTCGAAACAATAACCATTTCATTTTTTGGCCTACTTGGTGTGCTCCACATGCCCCAGCGTGTGTTGTAGAAAGGGCCACATACGCCTCTGTTTCACTTAAGCATTTCAAGAGTACACCTTCTGGCGTTTTCTTAAACAGTTCGCTTCCCATCAACACATAACTCAGTGCTCTGTACTTTGTCTTTCGTTCTGTCGAAGCTGCTGGATTTTGTAAATAATCCACTACAGGCTTTCTCCAATCCTGCTCTGTTAGATTGTCTATGAACGATATTTCAAAATTTTCCTGATCAGTATACCCCAACTTTGTGATCTTTAAGTCTGATGGAAATAATTTGGTGGCAGTTACTCTCCCTCTAACTTCCACTACTTGTTTCAGCCTCTCTTTCGAAACTTTATACCCAGAAGCAATTTGTGCCAAATCGTTGGCTGCTTGATTTTCTATTCTGGGTATGTGCCGAATGTTAACTGCCTCAAAATTTTCCTGATCAGTATACCCCAACTTTGTGGTCTTTAAGTCTGATGGAAATAATTTGGTGGCAGTTACTCTCCCTCTAACTTCCACTGCTTGTTTCGGCCTCTCTTTCGAAACTTTATACCCAGAAGCAATTTGTGCCAAATCGTTGGCTGCTTGATTTTCTATTCTGGGTATGTGCCGAATGTTAACTGCCTCAAAATTTTTCAACAACCGTCTGGCTATTACGAAATACATAATAAGGTTTTCTTTTATGCATTTATATTCTTTCGTAATTTGTTTTAGAACTAACTCCGAATCTCCCATTATTTCGACTCGAGTTGCCCCCAATTCCAACAAAATTTTAAGGCCTATAATTAATGCTTCATATTCAGCCTCATTATTCGAACAATCCCCATCTATATTATACTTAAATGTTGTTGGAATTTTATTGGGAGAAATAATAAGGACTCCGACTCCGACTCCATCTTTGTAACGAGATCCATCGAAGTAGAGTTTCCATGGTTCGATCTCCAAATAATTTAGTGATCTTTCTTGTACAGAGTGGTCGACTATAAAGTCTGCAACCACTTGGACTTTTATAGCTTTAAGAGGCATGAAAGTTAATGAATATTCAGTCAATGCAAGTGCCCACTTACCAACTCTACTATGCAAAATGGGTTTTGACAACATATACTTGAAAACGTCAAAATGAGATGAGACATAAACATTAACTGGCTTTATATATTGCTTAAGTTTTGTACATGAAAAATATAGACATAAACACAGTTTTTCAACTTCGTTATATCTAGTTTCTGCATCATTTAAAACTCTACTGAGGTAGTATATGGGCCTTTCGACACCATGTTCGTCCTCCTGAGCAAGCATACTCCCTAAAGTCTTATCTGACGCAGCTATGTACAGCCTCATACTTCTATTCCGACAAGGAGGCACCAAAATAGGTGGTTTAGTGAGGTACCCTTTGATTTTGTCGAAGGCCTCTTGATGTTCTTCCTTCCATTCAAATCCTCCTTTGTTAAGTCGAAGTAGTGGCGAAAAGGCTTGCGTTTTCCCACTAAGGTTGGATATAAATCTCCTTAGGAAATTTATTTTCCCAAGTAGGGATTGCAATTCCTTTTTGTTAGTTGGCGCTTTGGCTTGCAAGATAGCTTTGGTCTTGTTTTGATTTATCTCGATACCTTTCTTGTGGACCACAAAACCTAAGAAATCTCCTTCTCTTACACCAAAAGCAAATTTCAGAGGATTCATCTTCAAACCATACCGTCTCATCCTCTCAAAGGATTGTCGAAGATGATTCATATGATCTTTCCCTGAAACAGATTTGACAACAATATCATCAATATAAATTTGCATGAAAGTGTCAATAAAGTCATGGAAGATCGAATTCATGGCTCTTTGATACGTTTCCCCTGCATTTTTTTGGCCAAAAGGCATCACTACTCATTCATAGGTTCCTAAAGCCCCAGGGAAACGAAAGGTCGTCTTCGACACATCTTCTTCAGCAATGAATATTTGATTGTAGCCAGAGTAGCCATCGAGTATACTCATGTATTCGAAACCAGTGGCATAATCCACAAGCATTTCCGCCACTGGCATTGGATATTCGTCTTTGGGGGTCGCATCATTGAGATCTCTGAAATCAATGCACACCCTCAAGGTACCATTCTTCTTTATAACAGGTATAATATTTGCAATCCATTCGACATACCTGGTTGTTCTAATGAACTTGCACTTCAGCGGCCTTTCGACTTCCGTTTTGATTTTTGATAAAATCTATGGTGCAAACTGTCTTGGAGTCTGCTTGACGGGTTTCTTTCCAGGCTTTATTGGTAACTATAGCTCGACCAATCCTCTGTCAAGACCAGGCATCTCATCATAGTCCCACGCGAAGCAATCCTTGAACTCTTTCAGTAATTCAATCATTTCAACCTTGAGTCCTGGATCCATCTTTGCGCTTATGTATGTGGGCCTGTTCATAGGACCTTCGCCTAGATTTACCTCTTCTAGAGGATCTTGGGCCAACATTCTGACATTGTGTGCCAGCGGGTCCTTTTCGAAACCAAGAGGTTCTTCATCGTAAATGGCGTCTAACCTCTGGTCTACAAAGTCTTCTGTTCCCAAGTCGGGAGGCTCAGGATCAAAGTCTTTCCCAGGTCCTGTCTTTGACATAACTTGTTCATTGGCCTTGGAAGCCACATATTTAACTTCAGCCTCTAAGGCCGCTATCATTCTGTTTTCGGCCACATAGGCCGAAATATTTTGGAGAGTTGATGACTCAGTCATCATCATCAAATTCGCTGCCCTAGCCTGTTGGCCGTATATCGCTGATTCCTCCAAAGTCTATGTTGGATAAATCTTCTCTATCCCACTGGAAACCATGATCAGAGTGCAGGTATAGAGAGCAGAAAGCATTTGGAGTTGGGGTTAAATCAAACTCTGGTGGGTTACAAGGCCCTATGTGAGCCAAATTCCTGTCGAAATCATTCTTTTCGACACTATTTATTTCACCCAGGTAGTAACTCTGGTCTGCTTCAATGTTCTCGACAATGCCATCTGGGCGCCACATTATGACCCTTTGGTGCCTCGAAGATGGCACTGCTCCAATTCCATGTATCCACTCTCGACCAAGGAGTAGATTGTAGTTGGGCTTTGCTGAAATAACCATGAACATGGTGGGTCGAAGGATTGAGCCCACCTTGAGGTCGAGTTGAATGACACCCATTGTGGTGCCAATGCCCCCTTCATAGTTTGATAAGACCATGTTGTGTGGCTTTATGTCGGCATCTCCTTTGCCTAACTTTTCCAGCATAAATTGTGGTATGATATTAATGGTCGCCCCACAATCAACCAGAATTTTGTTTATGGTTACCTCCCTAACTTTAGCTCTAATGAACAGTGGTTTCAGATGGCTTTTCATTGCCTCTGTTGGGGGTTCAAAGAATGCGTTTTATTCTTCCACGCATCCATTGTTCATTATATAATAACATACTGGCTTATGTCTAGCCAGTTCCTGTTCAACCATTAGGTCAGTCTCTTCGATTTCGACCTCTCGGTTATATTCTTTGGGTAGCACATATATGACATTCACCATGATATCCAAACTGTTGCTAGAGTCGGAGTCATCATCATTCGACCCACACTCTTCCGCCTAGGGCATAGGATTTCTCTCCAGAGGTTTCCTTTGTCTTTTCTACACATTGGTGCTAACTTCTGGGTGAGCCCCAGCTGTCTCTTTCTCAGCTTTTCGCCGTCTTTGAAACCTCCTCCATTGTGAACGAGACATAGGATTCTTTCCTTTATAGTTGCTCGACACATGGGTCATTTTGTTCGATGCAGAGGCATGATATTCTTTTCTGTAATCTAGAGAGGAACCTCTGGGTACGTCGAATGTCTGCCACTTTTCTTCATTTGGCCGTTTTCTTCCCATGGTATTCAGCCAGGTATCAGTAGGCACATTAGTTGAAGGCCTAAAAGTTGGTGGCCTCCTTTCTTGAGTCATGGGTCTTTGTTGATGTCCCCTTCTGGGGTCAAATCGAATTTCTGGACCCATTCTTTGTTGGGCATTGGTACCCTGTTTTGCTTTTATAGCCCGCATTACCTGTATTTGTTCAACGGCCTTTTTATAAAAAATAGAGCTACACCTGGGGCATAGCATAACCTCTGATTTCTTCTTTTGACATCTATGCAAAAAATCTGCCAAATTTTCATCCTCCTTTGGGAATGCAATTTTGTTTACCTCCTCTTGTCGAAGGGTTTCCTCTGAAACTCTAGCTCCAGAGACTTCGACCACATTAACCTGCAGGTTGCTTTTGGCAGTCAGGTTCATCTTCTGCATTTTGGTCTCCAAGGCTTCTGTCGAACCCTTTGCAGCATCCAAATAAGAACCTGTGATGGTTCTTTTGCTGGAGCTTTCGGTACCTCCTTTGATCAATTTCAGGCCAACAACAGCCTTTTCATTTGACGCTTGGTCAACTTCTTTTTTTGAATCCAGGCCCTCAGTAGCCTTTCTCACCCCTTCGATTGTTTTCCGGGAGATGTTCCCAGTGAAACTTCCGAAGACGGGTTTTGTGATGAAATCTTCAGACACTTCTACCATATGAATGCCAACTGGTTCGACATAATGAGCTTCTGCTTGTAGTGGGTTGGTGTCAATTTTCATTGCTGGTTTATTAGCAAATTTTAGCCTTCCTTCATTCAGTGCCTGTTGAACGAGATCCCTGAAAAGGAAACATTGTGAGGTCTTATGTCCTAAAAAAATATGATATTTACAAAAACCTCTTTTCTTTCTTTGTTCTAAAGGAGGCAATTTGGCCCCTGGGGGCACTATCATCTGTCCATCTTTAACTAATAGATCGAATATTTTGTTACACTTGGATATGTCGAAACTATAAGTTTTCTTAGGAAATTTATCACTGCCTTTCTCAGGTTCCACAAGATTTTTTCCATTTGATGGCACCAACAATTTACAAGCATATGGTGGTCCATTTTTTAATTCAGCTAGATCAATTTCGCCCTCTTCGATATCTACAGGATCACTGTATGTCTATGGATCGTCATCATCCATTTCGACATAAGCTACCCTTTCTCGTCGAAGAGTTTTAGTATTTTTGGCCTCTTCAGCCTTAAGGCGTTCTACTTGTCGAAACCTATCAGCAAGTTGGGCCATGTCTCTTAGGTATTATGTATCCAACTTTTTCCTAATCGAATAATCCAGGCCACCTGCTGCTATTTCAACTAATTCATGCTCAGGGACTTGGGTAAAGCATCTGGCTTTGAGTAGTCGAAATCTATTTAGATATTCATCAATTGGCTCAGTGAACCTTCTTTTCACACTAGCCAATTCTTTTAGACTTATCTTGGTTTGACCCATGTAAAATTGTTCATGGAACAATCTTTCCAATTGGTTCTAGTTGTGGATCGAATTGGCTGGGAGGGTAGTGAACCAAGTAAAATCATTTTTAGTTAATGAACTTGGGAAGTATTTGATTCTAAGGTTTTCATTGTTTTCTATTTCTCCCGCTTCTATCAAATACCTAGCCACATGTTCGACAGTCGATTCTGTCGTATCCCCCGAAAATTTAGTGAATTTTGGGACTTTTCCCCTAGGTGGTAAGTCTGTTTGCAGAATATATTCTGAAAATGGGGATGTAAAGTTTGGTCTATGGAAGCCAACATTCACCCCGTTTTGAAGCATGATTCTCTCGATCATAGCAGTTAAATTATTATCCGCCCCATAGTTACGGTGTCGAACTTGTTGTATTAATTCGTCAGCATTTTGGTTTCTATTTGCCAAAATAACGCCTTGATCGATTTCTCGATGGTTTCGAGGTATCTCTAATCTTAGTTGTTCTACTTCGACCCTTGGAACTTGGGGGTTTGGATTAATGGTAAAATCTTCTTCCATGATCACCCCTTGATTTAATCTTATTGGTACCCTCTGGGGCTGTCGAACAACTTGGGGTAGTTGAGCAACTTGAGGCACCCAAAAGAACTCAACCATGCGCGTTATTTGCGCTGTCATCTATTGATTCGACTGTGTTACAGTCTGAATGAGGGGATTTAGTACTGTACTTAGAGTCTGTGCTAACATCTGTACCATTTCATGGTTACTTTCGTCCATCTGTTGCCTCAAAATTACTGTCGAAGCATTTGTGAGACTTGGTATCATATGAGATGGCCCTCCTAAAAATTGGTTTCTACTGGCTCCAGATCCCTGTAATGGTGATGTAGCATTTACCAAAGGTTCTGAGAAAGTGGACGCAGCATTCATAAGGCTAGCCATTTCAGTAGTTGGCATGCCATATGGCTGCTCTCGACCCATCCAGGTTGTCGAAAAGCCTGGGGGTACAGTTGATCGAGACCCTAGGTTCATCCTTGGTGGGGGTGTTCTTGAAAGACCTCTTAGACCCATATACGTATGTAAGGGTCCAGTTTGATTTATGGTTAACGCTGGCATGGATCCGACAGAAGTTGGGATAATCCCTTCGACAACAGTAGTAACTGTTGTTCCTGTGATCGGTGGAGGTATCTCTCCATGGTTTGGCTCATTAGCCATACTATTCTCTCCGCTTTCTTTCCTAACAGTATACTTGTTGGTTATTCTACCACTCCGTAATAACATGCAATGTTATAACTGTACAGAAAAAACGCAATAACATAGACAATTAGCAACGTCCCACTGGGCGTGCCAATTTGTTTACCGTTGTTTTTGGTAAACAACCGCTGGTCTCCAAAAAAGGTAAGTTTTTTGTTTGCTTGCAGGATCGACCAAACTAATCCTAGAACATATGCTAATCTTTATGTAAAATGAGTGAGAAGGAAGAACGCACGTTCGACCCAGGGGAGAGATGTTTTAAGATTGTTGAACAATAAATGAAAACATAAAAATGCAAGTAAAAGAAGTGAAAAGAAGTAAAAGATAACTTTGCAATATAATGGTAAAGTAAAGTGAAAAGACTTTCATTAAGTAAAAAAGGTGTTTCTAACGTACATTGCTCTGCTTTTTATCCTTTCTCACGCAGTAGTTACTTGGATAATATTTGAGAGATTTTGTACTATCAGTTGCACACACTAAAAATTACACAAACTTCTTAATTTATACTAAAAATAGGTAATCGTCGAGGGGACATCCTGCGCTAAAATGAAGACAAGTGTCTCCTGCATGTCTCTCGACCCATAGCCTTTTGCCACGTTTCCTTCCCTTAGACGCTGATAAAAACCACCTTTCCCTCCAATAATTCAAATTTCAAAATGGTCTCCGTCCCACGTGCCAAGGCGCGAACACTTCCCTTCAGTCGAAACAACCTGCATCTGCCTCGGTCGAATGAGAATTTGGTCGAAGCTTTCTTATTATACCTTGGATCCTTTCCTTAATTTATCTCATGCGTCGAATTACATCTCCTGGTGTAGTTCATTTCCAGTTGTTTGGTCAAGGAGTCCAAATATAGCAAGTGTCGAATTTGGGAGCCAACACTATTTTAGATCTAAATCTAAAACAAATCAAATATGTGTGTAGCTTGCTTCGATCATAAGCTCTTCGACTAGGTAACCTCCCTTCGACACACACACATTGTTTCGACACAATCGAATTACAATTTAACAATAAGGAGGCATAACAAACTTTTTTGTATATATTATTATAATATATTTGTACAGTGTGTGGAATATCAGTGGGGGCACATGCCCCTTAATTATATGCATAGCTCTGTTTCTGGTTATCATGGTATTATTGGTTACTTGAATTACATGAACATTGTGATTTTCCTCCAAGATCTCCGACCTTTGATATATCTATTTTTTTCCATCCAAAATATCAAAGACTTTATATCTCTGAATTTGAGGATCCAAATTCACCATACATTACGAAAAGGAAATCATTGTGCTAACTATTTTTCTAAGTTTGATGCATCTCATCAAGATTTACTTTGAAGGTCACTTCTTGTTTTATCCCCTTTTTAGTGGCTGAATGTAGTCAAGTTCTTTTCCATGACCTATTTTTTATTTTCAATTTTGGTCACTGGTTAAACCGGCTAGAGATTCAAATAACTATGATCCAATTTATCTTAAATCCACTCCATTTTATCTGAGGTATAAAATCAATTTTCACACGCAAAAAGTAAGATATATTTTCTCATCTTCACTTTTCACCATAATTATCTTAAATCTTGAACCAACTTCGACGTTGGAATGTTAACCATGCAGGTCCATCCTACATCGCTGTGACGAAGATCAACACCACCATTTCAATATCACTAGTTCTTCAACCACATCAATTTTTATTTCTTGAACGAAATAATGACGTCATCTATGGAATCGACTTATGATTCCTACAATTTCCACGATTTCAAATCCAATATTTTATTTACCACTTTGTAACCTCCTCAATTCACCGAATTAAGAACATTCAAAAGAAAACATGGAGATCTGTCACAATTGGTCCAATCAATCACCATTTTTACTATGATTCGTCGGATTCTCAGGTTTCTGATTTCACCAAGAACTCTACAATTCAACAGAAGAAAAGATCCTAGATCTAAATCTAGATCTACACCAGAGACTAAAGGTAATTTCCTGGAAGATCACGGAGAAGGTTCACGATCCATCTTCAGATCTAATAATGCATATACTTCTTGCTACTAACATGGTACCTACCGTGGTGACATCTAAAATACAACGAGTTCATAGTTAATATCGTCGGAGATATGACAAGTTCATAGTTAATATCGGGCGTGGATATGGTGTTAAAGCTCCTTCTATAGGTACAAAAGGATCTCCAACTGATGAATTAATATCTCTTCATACCTGATCCAACATGTCATGATGAAGATACATACGGAGATAGCAACCCAAACTTTGGCGGCACGAAAACTGGTTGTCAGTTACTTCTGATCCCCGCTCAAATTCTCCATTTCAAAGTAAATACCATAAGGGAGAAATAATGAAAGTTCTAACAACAGAGATCAGATAGTCGGGTCTCTCATGGAATGTCGTCCACATATGACTGTCCTCTTAGGTCCAAGGGGAGCCGAACATCAGTCTAAATCTCCTATAAACAGATTGTCAGCCACCTGTTGACCATCTGAGGTAGAGATCCAGTCTAGTTTAAGACGGGAGCTGGGACGTTTTATCCATATGATCATAAAGCGCCTCACTAGAGAATTCAATAAAGGTGGTTATGAGGCCTTAAAATTCTAGCGGTCTTCCTCAAAACACGTCCTCGACGAAGCAAACCATACAACGGTGCACCAATTTTCCAAGATAATGCGCAACACCTTGACGTCCCACCTTGACAACAAAGATACCATCATAAATAAGAATGTACACATTGGAGCTCAAAACATGTACCAAAAAATAGGGAAGACACCCATTTACAGTAGAAATATTGTCGAAGATCTATTTATTTGGTCTTTCCATTATGTCATTGTAACAAATTCAACTCATTATTAATATGCATGTTTATCCATACTTTATTTTGTTCCTCTGTTGTATGATTCCTTGTCTATCTTCTTTTAGAATGCTAAAGACAAGGATAACAAATAATACACTCATTTTTGCAAAGACAAATAATACACGCATTTCTGCATGGGCAAAGAATACACACATTTCTGCCTATACAAAAATTACACGCATTTTTGCGTAGCTACTGCACCCGCTTTGAATCTAGCCAATCTAAGGGCGTTAGGTGGTGGAGCCTGGAGACGTCCACCTTAATCCGGGCCAAGCCTCGAAAGGCAGGGACGAAGATCCTACCCTTGGTCGAGGAACAATCCTATGTTATATGGAGTAGTACAAAGATATAACCATATCATAATGGTCTCACTGGTCCCAAGCCTCACTAAATACAACACACAATTAAATATGCTACTGCGATGAATACTAAATACAACGAGAAAACATGGCAACCAAAAATGATAGCTAACATCATTCATTATACCAAGTCTTAAATCACAAGGCAGAAAGCCCGAAGAACACATTTTCCACTTAGCTACAATAAAACACTCTTTTTCGTTTTCTCTTCATAAAGGTAGGCAACACTTGACACCTAACATGGAGAAGACTCATTAATACCCTAATGAACAACAGTGATTCCCCCGAGACAGGAAAACTTTGCATTGTAGGGATAACTGTAACACCCTGTTTTCTTTAGATATTTTTATTTAATTTAATTATGCCTTTTATGTGATTTAATTACTTGTTATGTGGTTGTGGGGATAAGTATCCTTAGGGTGGAGGTATAAAAAGAGTGAGAGGTTGGTGTAGTTATTTAAAATTAAGTAGAATTTTAATTAATTAAAATAATGATAATAATTAGTTGGATTATTTAAATACTATAGGTTAGTAGAAATTAATTATTAATTTAATTAAGGCAAAATACCTTTTTTCGTCCCTTAACTTTACCTCGGGTCTAGTTTGGTCCTTTAACTTTAAAAAGTGTCATGTTGATCCTGTAACTTTCAAAATGGCGCCACATGAGTCCTCCCCCATCAATTACCCTCAAACATTTGTTTATGTGTGAAGACATGGGAGTTGAGTTGGTAAGGCAACTTCATCTTCTCTATTTACAAAGAGTGTACGTGTTCATACATTCCCAAATTTAACCTAGGGAAAATTGGAATTAGAGGACGTGTTCATCTTTGGAATTAGAGATTCATCTTTGTAATTAGGAATTAGGGTTTAGGCGAGCATGAAATCAGGTGGTCCTTCGTACTTGTTGAAATAAAAATTTAGAAAGGGGGGATTCAAATGTATACAATAGCTCACGATGGAAACCCATATGTCATTATGGAGACATGGATGTTCTTCAAAGGGCAACAACCGTTAAGAATCTCAGAAAACATTTATGGGTTTGTTTAAATTATAAGCTATATAAATAATTTGTGTTTTATTTCTGTTTGAGTTGGAATCTTGTATGATATTTGAACTCCATTCTATGAAATTTTAAGGAGCTATGCAAGCTTGGTGTGGTTACTTTGGTTGGTTTTATGAGAATATGGGATATGAGAATGAGCAATTTTGGATGGATAGGTTGGAAAAGGTATCAAAGAAACTTGTTGAAGCAAAAAAGGAGTTTGAAAAAGTCACATTGGTGAATGAAGAATTAGGGAATCATCTTATGAATCTTGAAAGTGAAATGAAGAATATCATGAAGTGGAAGAAAAATTTAGAATTTGATGTTCTTTATGATTATCATTGTATTAGTTTTTAGAGTTTAAAGTTAGTTTGTAACAAATATCTTAAAGTTTGTACCAATTGATCTTAATTGACAAGTTTGGCATGACCTGTTTGGCATGAATTGTTTGTATCAGAAGAAAAGTTATAATTTTTGGCAATGCCCTGTTTGTAATATTTGGCCTGACCAGAATGTGTCTTTGGCATACCAGTTATATAACATTTGACAACATATTTGACACATAATGTTTGTAAATAGAATTTTTGACACATAATTTTTGACACATAATGTTTTACACATAAACTGATTCCATAACACATAAATCGATTCTATAATACATAACAACATTCATACAATGATTACATAAACTGCCTCCATAAGACAATATGTTTCGTAATAGCATAAATTGATATCTAAAATACACATGAACTGAAATCCTAAATATGTAACGCCCCATTTAAATATTTAGTCATTATTTGTTGATTTTGAGTTATTATGACATAACTAAGGGTATGTAGGCAAGGCTAAGAGTGTGTGAGAGCTTAGCTTTAGTGAATAAATAGAATTAAGTTTAGTCTATGTTATAACAATAATAATATTGGGGAATAATGGAATATACTATTATTATTAATAAAAATATTATTAGATAAATGGTATAATTACTACTAATAATGTTATTATTAATATTAATATTATAGTTATTATTATTATTAGAACTATTCTATTATTATTATCATTATTATTATTATTATTATTATTATTATTATTATTATTATTAAGAATAAAACCCAATAATTAGAGAGAGTGGGGGAAGTGTTTTTGGAAAAAACTACTGTCACGTAGAAACATAGAAGAGAAGAGAAGGGAAAAGCTAGGGCAAGAGATATTCCACCATTGTTGAGGACCAAATCTCCAAACTAAGGTAAAGGAGGAGGGGGGGGGGGTGAATGAGTTCTATAAATGGTGATTATAATATGAGAGGACAGTGAAGGTTCCTTTCTCTCTTTAGGTTTTGTGTATAATTGATGTATGATTCTTCTTTTGTTTGATTGATGTTATTTCTATGTGATTCTATATAGAATTGTGAATCGAGTGATGTCAATGTTGTGATTGTTGCTGGTAACTATTATTGTTGTGATGTTGTTCGATGAAAATCCCAATCTAGTAAATATAGGTTCAGGAAGATGATGAACAATGAGGATTTGGATATGGAAAATTGTTATAGAATGATAGATCAATGAAATTAGGTGAATTCTATAGACTATTATGTGTACAAACACTTTTTTGGACCCAAAATTGGAGGTTAAAAGTGCTTAAAACGAGTGAAAACCGAACAGGTGCAGAATCGTAATAGAAAGTTGCAGACTGATGTGTATCGTCGGGTGATAGGATGTGTCGTCGGGAAATGATGGTGTCGCTTGGTCATTGCTGGGCAGGCCAAGGAGTGATGAAAGGGTGGAAAAAGTGATGCTACTGGAGTGCGTCACTAACGTTATCGTCGGGCGATGCAAGGAGTGACAGGTGCGTCGATAAGTGAGCATAGAGCTTTGCCGAGAGACAAAGGCCAGAATAGGATTATTGTGTTGTCTCTCTCTTGTTGTCGGGCAAGCAACAGACGGCATAGAACAACATGATTTTTAAAAATGCCATGACTTGAGTTTTAGGACTCCGTTTGACGTGTCATTCGAATTGTTGGATAGATAATAAAATGAACTATATTTAGGTGGAATAAAACGAGTAAAAGGATGCATATTTCCAGTATATAGGATAAGATAGATTTATACTTTTATGGGGTAGGCTATAATGATAAGTGTTGCTATTATGAATTGTTCATATTATGATGTATGTTGCATGATGATAATAATGTTGGTGGCCTTATTGGAAAATGTAGTGGGCTTATGCCTTGTGGTTGCATAGTCGTAATGTTGCATGTTGATGATGCATGCATTTATTGGTGAGGGCTTATGCCCTGTTATTGGCCTGTAATGGCATTATGTTGAGGGCTTATGCCCTGTTACCGACCTAATTGGAATTGTGTTGAGGGCTCATTCCCTATTGGTACCACATGCATTTAGTTGTTGTCGGTTGCATTTCATTTCATTGTCTTGTTTTGATTTCGTGTTATATGAATGAATAATGTGTTGCAAAGTATTGTGTGAAATGTGTATTTTGTGAGTTGTGTGAATTACTACTCCTTAGCATGTGATATCCACTGTATATTTATTAAATGTAATTCTCACCCATTTTCTGTTGTTGTGTCTATTCTCCTCGGGGAGTACAAATAACCAGGTACCTGAGTAGTACTTGGAGTGAGTGTTACTTGATCGAGTCTTAGGAGTTGCTCTGATACGTAACACAGGATTTGGGAATTTGTTATATTTTTGCATTATTTTAATTGTTATGTATCTTAATTCATGATTATGTTGAACCACGCATTTTGTGGAGTTTTTATTATTGTTGAGGCCTTAGTGCCATGGAAGATAATTAAATTTAATTATTCAGCTGCTTAGTTGATTGCTATGAATAAATGAAGTAATAAAGTCACTTGAGACTTTATGAATTTTTGAAATATGTGACATCCCATTTTTGGACTCTGATATATTCTGTATATTTCATTATAATTATTATTACGGGAAAGTGGGGTGTTACAATTGGTATCAGAGCAGGCTAGTATGCCCGATCAGGTTATTAAGTCAGTAATAAAGTGTGATAGTTGAATACTATCAATTTGTTTCTTCTGACCTTTGTTGGATATTATGATGTGAAACAGAGTAATGGTTGGAAGAAATAATACTTCACTTGTTATTGCTTTGCAGGCTTTGGCTCAGGCTGTGCAACATCAGCCTAATGTTGGCCCACTACATTTGCCAATAAAGCCACCAACATTATTATCATTATGCAACATACATCATAGTATCAACACTTATCATTATAGCATCCGCCACAACATTAGCTTTACCCATATAGTAATTTAAGCCAAAATCGTTATGGTAGGGATGGACATGAGATAGTTGATTATAGACATAAAGCGACAATATGTTTCAACTGTGGCGAAGAAGGACATATCAATACTCAGTGTCAGAAACCGAAGTAAGCTCAACCTGGTGGGAATTTTTTTGCTTTAGCCAGAACTAAGACATCTGGTGGAGATTGTTTGATCAAAGGTATATGTTTCATTAATACTACTCCTTTAGTTACTATTATTGATACTGATGCTACCCATTGTTTTTTTGCTGCTGATTGTGTGAAAAAGTTGGGTCTTGTTTTATTTTCTATGAATGGAGATATGGTTGTCAATACTCCAGCTTAGAGATCAATGACTACTTATCTTGTTTGTTCGAAGTGTCCTTTGTCAATCTTTGACAGAGAATTTGTTGTGTACTTAGTTTGTCTACCGTTGAGTGGTCTTGACGTGATTCTATGCATGAATTGGCTGGAGTACAATTATATTCATATTAACTACTACAACAAATCTGTACGATTTTCTAATCCTGACGAGGAAGGAGAAACTTGATTCTTATTTGCGAGACAGTTGAATGAATTGATACGATATGAAGCTCAAGTGTTTTCCTTGTTTCCGTCCTTATCTATTGAGAACCAGTCTGCAAATGATGAGTTACAGGTAGTGCATGATTTTCCCGATGTTTTCCCAGATGAGGTCTCAGATGTGCCGCTAGAAAGAGAAGCAGAGTTTTCTTTTGATCTTGTTCCTGATACCAAACCCGTGTCTATGGTGCCCTACAAGATGTCAACGTTTGAGTTGGCAGAGTTGAAGAAGCAATTAAAAGACTTGCTTGAAAAGAAATTTGTGAGACCAAGTGTATCGCCTTGGGGAGCTCCAGTGTTGCTAGTGAAAAAGAAGGATGGTAGTATGAGACTCTGTGTAGATTATCGACAATTGAATAAAGTAACAATTTAGAAAAGTATCCACTTCCAAGGATAGACGACTTGATGGATCAATTGGTGGGTGCACGCGTGTTTAGCAAGATTGACTTGAGATCGGGCTATCACCAGATTCGAGTAAAAAATGATGATATTCAAAAAATAACTTTCAGAATTCGATATGGACATTATGAGTACTCGATGATGCCATTCAGTGTTACCAATGCATCATGAGTGTTTATAGAGTATATGAATTGTATATTTCACACATACTTGGATCAATTTGTAGTTGTGTCCATTGATTATATCTTGGTATATTCCAAATCAAAGGAAGAGCACACTGAGCATTTGCGAATTATATTTCAAGTGTTGAAATAGAAGAAGTTATATGCGAAGTTGTCAAAGTGCGAGTTCTAGTTAGAGAAAGTTAGTTTTCTTGGTCACGTTATTTCAGGTGGTGGTATTGTTGTAGATCCATCCAAGATAGACGCAATGTTGCAGTGGGAAAACCCAAAGTTAGTTACTCAAATTAGAAGTTTCTTAGGCTTGGCTGGTTATTATAGACGATTCATTGAGGGCTTTTCTAAGCTAGCACTTAAGTTGACTCAGCTGAATTGTAAAGGCGAGGCGTTTGTGTGGGACATTAAGTGTGAGGAAAGTTTTATCGAGCTAAAGAAGAAATTGACGACAACTCCAGTTTTGATATTAACTAATTCTGAGGAATCGTTCATTGTATATTGTGATGCTTATAAATTGGGTTTAGGTGGTGTGATTTTGCAGAATGATGAAGTGGTAGCTTATGCTTCAAGGCAATTGAGGATTCATGAAAGGAATTACCCCACCCATGATCTAGAATTGATTGTAGTGGAATTTGTACTAAAGATTTGGAGGCATTATCTTTACGACTCCAGATTTGAAGTATTTAGTGATTACAAGAGCTTGAAATACCTGTTCAACCAAAAGTAATTGAATATGAGACAACAGAGATGGCTAGAACTATTGAAGGACTATGATTTTGGCTTAAATTACTATCTGGGTAAAGCTAATTGTTGTACCCCAAAATTTGCCCTCTCATTTTCTCAAGAAATCACCTTGGATCCTCAGGTTTACTTCCATCCAATCCTGAGCTTTGAATTACAAATTTTTCAAGAAAGTCACCTGCAAGGACAAAATAGTCATTTTAACATTAAAAGGTCAAACTTTGACTTTTGGATCAAAATCAAATCTCTGAAAACATATTTCATCAAAACATGTTGGAATATGAAGTTTGTATCATCAAAAAGTTCAAAAGCCAAATTTACTATGGAAAAGCCAAATTTCTAAATACTTGGGATTTCTTCTAAGTATTTAAGAAAAATGACACTTCAGAACTTCTGAGCCAGCCTCCAGGCAGGTGCAGTCAGAAGTTATAAACATGGTTCAGCACATAGTCTTCAGTCAGAACATGGCTTTTCAGCATCTACGCAAGTTCAGGCAGAGTTTGCTAGGGTAAATGAAAGAAGGTAATAAAGCGTAATAGGAAGCCTGAAAAATCCTTCAGAACATGCTGGAGCCAGAAGGTAAGAGGATCAGAAGATTGGATGCTACGCTGAAGCAAAACTTCTAATCCAGAGTTCTCAAAGGTAAATCAAAGAAGGTTACTGGAAAACCTGGGGAATCCTTTAGAATATGCTGAGGCAACAAGGTACGAAGATCAGAAGTTGGATGTTTGTCCTAATTGGAACTTCTGATCCAGAATTAAGCAATGATGCAAAATCTCACATTACAGGATTTCTAATTTTGACAAATCTCATCATCATTTAATTCTCATTAATGCCCACAACCACTTTTGAGTCTTTGTCCAAAGGATCTCTCCACGTGTAGTGTAGAAATACTTTTGTATAGAATTAGGTAAGGGTCCATGCGTTACTTTTTGCTTGTGGGTTCACTTTTCCTTAATCCCTGCTTGCTAATCCAGCCTAGGCTAAAAACTGTTAACTATCACACCTTTTTTTTTGAACTTGCTTCAAGAGCAAGTCAGCATCTAGCGTATGATGTTGGCGCTACTTGACATTTCAAACACACAAAACTTTGCCTATAAATAGAACACCATTGGTCACTGAGAAGGGGTCCATAAAAAATTTGTGAAAGAGGTCAAAATTTTGAGTAAGAAAAGCCTTGAATCCCTGCCAGAATTCCAAGAGTTCCAAGAACTGTAAACACAATACATAAAACCTTGTTAACTTTTGATTCACTGCATTCAAAACTCCACTTGTTCTCAAATATTTCTTGACTAAAAACCAACTCACACAGTTTCTGATCCACACGTTGGGAACTGTCTAAACTTCTGTGTTCATATTGTTATACATTTTCCATCCATCCACTCAAAGAAATCAGAACATCACCTCCTTGCCATCCCCAGAAGTTGAAAACTTTCAACTTGCTGAGTACGTGAAGAAGCGGTTCAGAGCATCATCAGAGTTGAGGTTAACCCTAGTTCACAGAACTTCTTCCAGCGGCAAGGTAAGTTTATGCTGACCCTTACCACATTACTTAAGCATTACCAGATTTACATGCTCAGATACAATGTAGATATCAGGTTTTTGGTGTCATACATATTCTGAAATTTCATGCATTCTGTCTGCCTAAGTAGGGAATAAATCAGTTCAGAGCTTCTTGAAGAAACTAGGACTCAGAGTTAGGATTAGCAAATGCATGCTTGCCTCTGATTTATAGTTCTGATATTTCTTATCTTCTGAAACGCTATGACACCTGCTATAACTGTTTTGTGCACATCTTCTATTTTGTGGAGAAATAACCAAATTACAGATGTTCTGACTAGCATAGAGAAGAGAAACCAAGTTCTGCCAGTCGTCTCAACTTTTGAAGTCTGTTTTGTTGCCAGTGGCATCAGAACTTCTGAAGCTTGTTTTTGTTGCCAGTGGTATCAGAACTTCTGGAAACTACTGCGTTCCCAGTGGGTTTAGAGCTTCTGACCTTATACATTTTCACTAATAGGTTTCTGTTTTGCAGTGTTCCAGGGCCAGAACCTCTGACTTCATTTTTATCAGCAACACGCTGATTCTTTTTCTTTTATTTATTTATTATTTTTCTACCACTCTCCATTCCATTAATCAGCAAGCATCAAAAAATATTTCCTTCACACTTTATTTTGGTTTCTTAAAACAAAAGATCAAAAATATTTTCTTAAAACAAAACAAGTTCGTTTTCACATTTTCTTGTACATTCTTATGTATTTCAATATGGTTGTAATAATAATTTAGGGTTTATTTCATTTACAATCCCCATTCATAAACTTGTATACCCCATTGTGATACGGTGGGAGAACTGACTTGGGATTTTGCGTTTGTTTTCGCACTTGTTCGGTTTAGCAAGAGTCGCCACCGACTTTTTATTTTATCCTAAGGAAAGGTCAAAAAGCACAGGAAAGACCTTTGAGATGTTTTCTTGGGTTCGGGGGGTAGATCATGAAAAGGGAAGGTGTTAGCACCCTTTTCATCCATGGTTATCCATGGGCTCTTAGTTACTTGTTTTAGATCACTTGCCTTTGCTTTTTTAATTGTTTGAAATGGTGCTTTGTGTGTGTGGTTTTGAAAATGTTTTGAAAAAAAGATACCTTGCCTAGGCAACCTTTGTAATGATTCTTGTTTGAATATATACAAAGGTGTGTGTCTTTTTGAAAAGATATTTCAATGTTTTGAAAGTGTTTTTGAAATTGTTTTGAATTTGTGTTGTGAAGTGTGTTTTAAAAATGGCAAGGATGTTTTGCAATATTTTTGATCAAGTAACTAAGAGTTGTCTACCCTATTTTACTCAAATATTTTTCTTATGTTTTTAACCCTTTTAACAGTGTTTTTTCACCATTGTATTTGGTGAACAACCTTGTGTTAGGATGTTTAAACGGGACAGGCGCGGGTCATCGTATACAATCATTGAAAGCAACTTGTGAGACGCTCTAGCAATTTTGTAAGGGACGAAATCGTTTTATCGAAGGCAACATCGAGGGTCATCGAGGGACTACGATCTTTGTTTATCGAAGGGACATTTGCTAGAGTGTCTCATACTCGAGGGACATGATTGTATTTTCTGAGGCAACAAGTGAGGTTACCCTAGAGGTGCAAGTGTGAATGGTGTATTGATTTTCATGCATTTATCTTGTGTTAGGTCATCTAGCGATTGATTTTGAATCTTCGCATACAAACCCTAATTACTATAAAGTATATGGAAAGCGATAAATTGAGGGAATTTAAAGTCTAAGTTATTACAAGTAAGTATCCGGGGATAGGAGTACAAATGTTTACAAATGGGGATGAGTCATATCAGAATAATAATGTCCAAGTATTATGTTACAACCAAATCGAATTGACGCATTCTCAATGTAAAAATATAACAAGGTATAAGATGAGGAAAATTAAAGAGATATGAGATGTGTATATTTATTTACAAATGATCAAATAAAATATTAACCTAGGAAAGATTAAGTATAATTATTATTTATTGTATTTTGTTAATTTGAATTATGTAAATAAATAGTTTTAAAGAAAAGAAAAATTATTTAACTTAATGTTTAAAAAACATTTTTTTTTTGTATTTTATCAATTAATAACTAGGTTTAAAGAAAACCAAAAATATTTAGACTAAATATTCTTTTCTTTTTGTATATTTTTTATTATGAACAAGATTAACAATAACTTTAAAATCAAATTAAAACCAAGTTAAATTAGCATGTGAATCAATTGGAAGAGAGAAAATGCTCTTAAAAGAACAAATTAATTTTGATAAATAAAAGGATGGGCCCAAGCTTGGTATTTGGCCCATAGTAGGAAATAAATGAAAACAAGGATCAGGGGGAGGGGTGCGCTAGTAAAATACTGGGCTTTAGGGGGCTTTATGTGGGAGGAGGCCCAATTGAAAGAGTTTGAACAAATTGTTAGGGTTGCGTTTTAGGGTTTGCAGTTTGTAAACGGCGCTGCTCCTTCTCTCGTCTTCTTCGTCTCTCTTCTTATTCTCAGCCATGAACTTCTGATTACTCCTTCAACCTTCCAGTCGCCAGAGCGCTACCTCCACCCATCTCCTCTCCACGACGGTACGAGGAAGTGGTTTGAAAGGTATACTTTTATCTTGTTTTGGGTGCGTTTTTTACAGTTTGCATGTTTAATCTTTATATGTTTTATTGTTTGCAAAGTTTAATTTTTGGTGTTTCGTTGTGAGATGTAGGAAAAGTTTGAGATAAGAGACTATACCTTTGGCGTTTTGTTCTGTAAGACGATGGAGGGAGAGGGCTTGGACTGGTGGCGCTCTCAGGTGGCCAAGGCGGAGGGAGGATGATGACAAGAGCGTCGCTTTGTGGTATTTCCTTGCTTGACTCCCTTTTTGAATGTTTAGTGATGAGGTTACTCTGAAAACACTTGCTTCTGAGTTCTCTCTTCTTCTTTTGGGTACCCTATTTATTTAATGATGAATATGTATTCTGAAAAAAGGGCTTATTTGTTGTTGTTCTTCATGTTGATGTCGAAACTTGTTGGTGATGAATGTATGTTCTGATACTTGCTTATTTGTTTCTGATTTGTTTATCGCTTCTGCATCTTTCTTCTTCTTTGAATACCTTGTTTATTCTATGATGAACATATGTATTCTGGAAAAGAACTTGTTGTTAGCTTGGGCTTTGAGTTTGCTAGACTCTGTGATGATGAAACTTTATTCTGAAAGCTTCTGTTTTGAACTGTTTTCTATTAGCCACTGATTTGTTAATGATGAATGTTTTCTGAGACTTTTGCTCCTTAGTTCTTCTCTTCTTTTGCTATGTTAATGATGAGGGTGCTCATGTTTGAACTGTTTTTGATGGTTGATGAGGCTAGACTTGAAACTTGTTGGTTCCTCCTTGTTTTGGCCAACTTATCTTGAATCTGTAGTTTGGACAGATTTGAGTAGTTGCAGTTTTGAGAAGTTGCAGTTTTGAGAAGTTGCAGTTATGCAGGGTTCTTGGTGTTTGCAGTTTATGCAGATTATGTAGTCTAACAGGTTCTCTATGTTTGTTAGTTTGCTTCTGGTGTTTGGAGGCAAGTTTTAGCCTTTTGGTGTTTTGGTAAGGCAGGCTGCCTTGCTTCTGCAGGTTTGCTATTTTTTGAGGCCTATTTGAACAGGTTTAGCAGTTTGAAGGTTTTGAAAGCTTTTGGCTTGCAGTTTAAACGTGTTGGAGGTTTGTTTGTTATGCAAGTTGTGTGGAGAAAGCAGGCTTGAAGGCTTGTTGGTATTTTTGATAGCAGTTTTATGAGTTTTTAGACAGGCTTGATCTTTTTTTGAACAGGTTTGAATCGCTTTAAGGTTTTGAAAGCGTTTGGCTTGCTTTGAGTTGCAGTTTGTGGCCCCCTTTGAAATGTTAGACTGTCCTATTTATCTTCTTTCTCACTGCTTTTGTACAGCCTGCCAAACTGCAAAACCTCCTTCTGGTTTTCTCTTTCTCTCTCCATAAAGCATTTTTAAATTGCTTAATGTATTTTATTCTGAAAAGCTTGTTTTGGCCAGAATATGATGAGAAGTTTTAACAAGCCTGCTTGCTCTTATTTTGGTTTATCTCTGCATTGTACTTTCTTTCCATATTTTCTGCATTGTTCCTTTTGACAGCTTGTGCTTTGACAGCTTTGTGTACTTGGTTTAGACAGCTTTGCAACTTAGTTTGCTTTTGGTTGACTAATGCAGTTTGTTGTTCAGTTTGACATTGTGTGCAGCCTTGTGCCTTCTTTGTGTGCAGCCTTGTGCCTTGTATCTTTGCATTTAATTGATTGTATGCTTGCAAAATTATTTTTACTTTCCCCTTTGTGAACCAAGAAGAGAAATCTTCTTGTGATTTGCAAAGAGGACAAGTAAAACACGATGAACCCAAAAACAATCTGATTCCGACCAACAAGCTTTAATGATGATCCCTTTTATCTGCTTGAAAATGTTTTTTCAGTTTAACTGCACTGATTTCTTTTTCTGTCTTTGCAGGTAAATACCAGTTGGATAATGGAAGAAGCAGTAGTAGATAGAATATTTCAAGAGACTTAGGCTTTAGATTTATTTTCTTTTCATTTATTGTAATAAATATTATTGTAAACACTGTAAATAAATTTACAATATTCAAATAACATTTGTAACAATATTTGAAATAAATAAAAAGTCTTTGTCAAATAAGAATTCTTTACTGTCAAATATTTCCTTCTTTCTTTTGCACTGTCTATTTAATTATTTAAATCTCTTAAATTAAAATAACTGGAAATGTATCCCAATAACTTTAATCCAGATGAAATAAATAAATCAACAAACTTCGTCGTCTCGCAATCTCGCATTAATCACAATATGCCTGGCACTCCAATTAATTATATGCTTTGTACAGTTTAAACAAACAAGAATTCCACACACCTTTCACTTTACTGATCAAACCCATGCCTCAAAGTTTCAATCAAAAGCCTCAACTCCTATCCCAAATGTTTAGGTTTTGAGAAACAAACAACAATCTTGAACAAGCGTAAAAATAATGTAACAGTCAATTGAAATATTGTGGATTCAATTTCTTCTGAGAAATGCGTGCGTAAACCCTAATCCTGGATTATTGTCAAAGAAACGTCTGCTTGATCAATTCCTGAGCCAATCTCAACAAAAATCAGTGGAAACCCTAATTCTGGATTTACTGTCAAAGAAAAGTCTGTTTGATCGATTCTTGGGCCAATCTTGAAAAATCAGGGAAAACCCTGAAGTTGTGATTTCTTGTGAAAAAGGGAGGGCAAATTTTAGGGTACAACAGTTGCCCCTGTTCAATCTTCTTGAATCTGAAGAGTTAGATTGGCGAGTTTACCTTTCACGACTCAAAGGTAAAAGATGATTGGACACTAGAGTGCCCAAAAAATTTGCACTCATCAAAGCATAGTTGAGAGAATGGGCTTAAAGATGCCATTTGGAGATGTGACAGAATTTTGTCAGAGATGGGCTTAAAGATGCCATCTGGAGATGTGACAAAATCTTGTCGGAGATGGGCTTAAAGATGCCATCTGGAGAATGTTTGTTGAACTGTATGTCGTAGGTGAGTGGGTGAGTATCAGAAAGGTATCCATGTTTAGAACATCTCTGAGCCGGGGGTCTAAATAAGCAATAGATTGACATCCATGTGGGGAAGTGTGATCGGTGGAAATAGAACTGACTGTTTTGAAATGCTGGTTCGCGAAATGTCGCGGTAAGCAAGAGTCGCCACCGTCTTTTATGTTCTCCAACATGGAAAGGACAAAAGCACAACAAAATTCCTTTTCGAGATGTTTCTCGGTTCGGGAGGTAGATTATAGAAAGGGAAGGTATTAGCACCCTTTCTATCCGTGGTTATCCACGGGCTCTTAGGTACTTGCTCACTATGTTTTCAAAAGATGTTTGCTTTTCTTGTGTTTGTGGGTTTTGAAAAAGTTTGTTTGAAAACCTTGTTTTGACTCTTGTATCTGTCCTCAAGAGTGTATGACGTGTTTGTTTGAAAACTTTTTCAAAACCCACAAACACAAGAAAAGCAAACATCTTTTGAAAACATAGTGAGCAAGTACCTAAGAGCCCGTGGATAACCACGGATAGAAATGGTGCTAATACCTTCCCTTTCTATAATCTACCTCCCGAACCGAGAAACATCTCGAAAAGGAATTTTGTTGTGCTTTTATCCTTTCCATGTTGGAGAACATAAAAGGCGGTGGTGACTCTTGCTTACCACGACATTTCGCGAACCAACATTTCAAAACAGTCAGTTCTATTTCCATCGATCACAGAACTGGCGACTCTGCTGGGGATATTGTGCCTTTTTGGGGATGATGGGAGGCCAACTCTGCTTGGGGAGAGTAATGTTGAATCTTGTCTTACTCTGCAGGGAGTGAAGGTATCTTGGTCATATTCTTCAGCTGAATCTACCTTGGTACCTTGGTGGACAGAGCAACTAGACTGTTCGGGCAATTCTTATTGCCCCAGTTTCTGCGGGAGAAGAAGGCCTATGAGGAGCTTGATAAATGCCGATTGACAAATCTTCTTCTGGTAGGCAAGTGACGAGATGACGGGACATAGTCGTACGCTTTGATCCCTAACTTTTGCCTGGACCGCCCTTTCGGGTTTTCAGTCCATCAGGATACCCTTCTTTGCCCAAGCCGCCTTTTCAGGTTTTCGACTTGCCGGGTGTACAATTTTTTTCATTTTCGTCCCTTATTTTTGCCCGAACCCTTTTGGTTCGCCGGGAAGCCCTTATTTTGCCTAGGGCAGTCGACCTAGCGGGTCTTTGATTACGCGTAGTATTTTTTTTGACCATGTCCACACTCTCAGGATGTAGGGAGGTGCCACTGTTGGTAGTGTTGGGTTGCCATACTACCAGAAGATCTTCGTTTGATCGTGCAAGATTCGTTGCTGGAATTCATGTCCAATGCCCCCAAGTGATTCAGGCGGAGATTTTCCCCTGGCTATTTGGCATTTTGAGAGATTCCTGGAATCTTGACTTGACTGCCCCAGATAATGGACAATGATCATGTCGTCCCCCTTGATTGGAAGTGTTTTTCCACTTGATGTGACTCTTCTTATTGAAAAGGTTTTTGTTCACAAGATATTCATCGTGCGAATTTCTCTGCTGTTCGAACAAATAGTCATATGCAAACAATGTTATTTTAAGAATGCAAAGCTTATGTCTGTCTTGAAGTTTTTGAAAATGCATTTTCAGTAAAACAAGCAATTTTTGTAAAATGTGATGTCAACTCAAGATTTTACGGCGAGCCCTACAGGAGTCAGGATACCTTTGGTAACAGTATGCTTTCGAACTAACCCATGCTTCAGCTAGGACTTTTAAGGGTTATAACGTGGCCTGGTTCACAGTTTAAGAAACAAATGATAAAGGCTCAAGTTTTATTTGTACCCACCCATTCTTCGTGATGTTCTTCAAACCTAAACTCAGCTGATCGTGCAATAGACCTTGTTTGAGTCTTTGTCCTGATATTCCAATGATGGTTCAGATACTGACAATTTATTTTGAATAGGCAGTCATTTCTTTTTTTGTTGAGGGTTTGTTGGACCTCTTTCTTTTGATTTTGTTATCCATGTCTTTTGCCTGAACTGTTTCTTTTTGTATTTACAGTCAGCGGGATGCCCCAATTTTTGTAAGTCTCCTTCATAGGTTTTGACTTGTTGGGCTTTAGTTTCTTTTTTTTTTGGTAATGACTGCCTGTCTTGATGATTATAGGGAACCATCACTGTCTTTTGTTTTGGAAGGACTCCTTTGATACCATTCATTGTGCATCTGGATCAACTGAGAGAACTACCCTGCCCCAGGTTATAATTAAGGGTTTTAATTTTTTTTGAAAATAAAAACTCCACCTTCTTTGGCTCAAAGGGGTTAACGAGGGATTATCTTCCTTATAACTCCACTGTTTAGGATTTGAAACAATGCCTGTACCTCATCAGCAGGGTCTGTTCAAAAGCATACTGTAAAGATCATGGTATCGTTTTCGTCATCCTCCCTCAGAAGGTTTAGAATTTTAGATCGAGAGTTGAACATCACAAAATGAAAGAATTTGAATATAGTGGATACAATTAATTCAAAATAGACACGTGTGATGCATTAATGAAATAAGAGAGTTTGACATGATAATTGTTTGAATAAGCAAAGAAAAATACAACTTGAAAATTCAAATAAAACAAAAGCCTTCAATGCTTTGGCATAGGAGAAGTGATTATGTTTGGAGTCTCTGGAGGGTCAAACTGGATTTCTTTGGCATCAATCATGTCTTGAACCTTATTCTTCAGGGCCTAACAGTTGTTTGTGTCATGTCCCGGACTGTCAGAGTGGTATGCACACCTTTCATTGGGATGATAGGTAGGAGCGGAAGTGTTTGGATTCCGGAGAGGAGCCCTTAATGTAATCAACCATGCCTTCAACATTTGCTGTAGCGCTTGAGCCAGTGACATGTTGATCTTGGTGAAATGTATTTTAGGTGCGACCTCCTTACGTTGATGCCCCTGTCTTTGTTGAGCAGGCGTAGGATTAGAGATCTGGGTTGCCCCTACATGTTGATCATGACGACTCTTTTTACCATGCACATCATTGGACTCTTTCTTCCCATTGTAGGTCTTTTTATGAGTATCAGAAGGTGTAACTTCTTGAATCTTCCCACTTTTGATGCCAGCTTCAATTCTTTCACCAGTCAAGATAAGGTCTGTGAACCCGGCAGAAGAATTTCCAATCAAATGGTTGAAGAACGGACCAGACAGGGTCCCTAAGAACATATCCACAAGTTCACGGTCAGTTAAAGGTGGTTGCACCCTTCCAGCAAGGTCTCTCCACTTTTGAGCGTATTCTTTAAATCCTTCACCCGTCCCTAGTGACATACCCTGGAGTTGGGTACGCGTAGGAGTGAGGTCGGAATTATACTGATACTGCTTATAGAACGCAGTAGCCAAATCCTCCCAGTTACGAATACTGGCTCCATCCAGCTGATAGAACCATTCGAGTTGAGTCCCTGAAAGACTATCCTGGAAGAAATGGATCCGTAAATTCTTATCAGTTGTGTAAGGCTGGATCTTCCTTACATATGATCGGAGGTGCAGCTTTGGACAGGAAGCTTCGTCATATTTGGCAAAAGCAGGTGCCTTGAACTTATGTGGAATCACCACCCCAGAGGATAAGCCTAGATCTCCAAAGTCCAACCCGGGCACAATCTGAATTTCCATGGCGCTCAAGCGGTCTTCCAGCTGTTTGTACTTATCCTCAGCAGGAGGGTATTGTTCTTCATCATAATCCGTCTCGTTGTCGGAGACCACGGGACTAGGAACCCTTCTCTCTTGTGGGCTGTCTTTGCCTACAGACGAGGTAGTCAGCTCAGCCTCATTCTGCAGTCCATTCCCAAATCTGCGTCTAGTGTTGAACAAGACGGTCCTCTTCTTCTTCTTCTTCTTCCTTTCTTTCAGAATCAGAGTCTTTAAATCCTGTTGACCCTGGGCTAGGCTCATAACCAACTCTTGGAACTGGGCATTCTGGGCCTGGAGGGTCTTGATAGCTTGTTCAGCGGAAGGTTCAGTAGACATGATGATTGCTGAAATAAATAGCGAAGAAGATAAGTGACCTGTAAGAGGGTACCTGTAATGCAATGATATGTATGATATGCATGCAATGTTTTCAAGGATCTCGCGGGGTAAACAGAGAAACTTGTTAGAATTTGAATCCGGTAGCTTGATTAAAGGAACTTCATGTTGCTGAGAGTCCTCCTTCAAGAGTTAGGCTCACCATATCGAGTGGGTCATAGCCCCTGACTCAAGTCATCATGTTTTGATCTCCAAACAACCTTGGCTAGAGGAAAATAAATCCCCTTTTCCCCTTGCTAGACAGTTGGTTCATCATGACCTGCATCATAAACCCTTGAGATCCTTGAAATGGATTAGTCCTTATGCAGGATGTATGCAATGGTATGATGTGATGATGTTATGATGTTATGATAAGGCACACCACAAGTATTCACAAAAGGCAAACATGGTAAAGGCACACAAGTCACACAAGAGCCCTTAGATTTCAGGCCGGCATGAAGTTTAGGTACTACCCTCTTTCAGTTTCAGTTGGTTAAGACCTGTCCTAGAAATAGTAACCGGGTCCTAGAGGATCCCAATATCACTGACTACCCTCAATCGGTCATAACTCCAGCTTCGCAACCTTTTCTTGCGGCCGGAACCATCGCGAGAGTTTAGCTTCAATGAGTGTAGCATACTGCTACTGTTCTATGGCCAAGTTGGTCAATTTAAGGTGCTAAGGTCAGTTGGTGCTTAACGACTCCTCAGAAGACCCATATTCTCCCCGTTCCAACACAAGGGATATCGGTACAGACCAAGGTGTCACACCAACGTAGCTACTGCTTCACCCGTGTCGGTCTACGCCGGACAGGTCCCTCACAGTTTATTGCTACTTACCTAAAGGGTATTCCCCAGATCCGGGTTAGGATCTATGAAACTCCAATACAGGCCCACAAAATTTAAAGCATACAGAGCAATACAATTGAAAACATGGTGATCTAATCCAAGGTACACCTCACTTATTAATTCCCCAGCAGAGTCGCCAGTTCTGTGATTGGTGGAAATAGAACTGACTGTTTTGAAATGCTGGTTCGCGAAATGTCGCGGTAAGCAAGAGTCGCCACCGTCTTTTATGTTCTCCAACATGGAAAGGACAAAAGCACAGCAAAATTCCTTTTCGAGATGTTTCTCGGTTCGGGAGGTAGATTATAGAAAGGGAAGGTATTAACACCCTTTCTATCCGTGGTTATCCACGGGCTCTTAGGTACTTTCTCACTATGTTTTCAAAAGATGTTTGCTTTTCTTGTGTTTGTGGGTTTTGAAAAAGTTTGTTTGAAAACTTCGTTTTGACTCTTGTATCTGTCCTCAAGAGTGTATGAAGTGTTTGTTTGAAAACTTTTGTCAGAAAAGTGTAAGTGCGAAAAGTTGTTTTTGTTTTGAAAGAGCAAGTACCTTAGAACCTCTACCTACTCAAAAGAAATTAAGCTGTGTAAATGTCCTTTAGACAGTACTATCCCACTATTGAGAAGTAGGTAGCACCGTCGTTGGAGTTATTCGGGTCAATTCGATTATAGGGACATGTGGTCACCAAAGCAATAGTAGGACGCCTTAGCGGTAACCCTAGTGTCCTAGATCCTTTTTATCACAGGCAACCGTTTCGAGGCAACTTGGATCTTTAGACAGGAGGGCGACCTCTAAAACACCTTATACTCAATGACCACGTCGAGGCAACCAAGTTAGGCGTACCCTAAGAGTGGCATGTGCGAGTGTGTCAGGATTCAGTTAAATTATCTTTGCACATGTTATGGTGAGCTACGGATTGATTTTATTTTCAGAGAAGTCTTGTCATGCGTAATTAATTAACATACGTCTAACAGTTAATAGTGCGGAAAGTAAATTGCGGAAAGTAAATCTACGCTATTACAAGGCGTCGGGTATTTACATCGCCAAAAGCAAACCCTTGAAAAGTAAATGCGAGAAAATTAAAGAAAGCGATAAAAAGTCCTAATTAAAGCTATTACATTCTCGGAGCAATTACATAAATATGATCAAAAAATAATATGCGCGAATAGAAATTAAATCGGAGAAGTCCTAGGGTTTTGACCCTTTTTTGAGATAAGAAAGAAGTTTTTCATTATTTTGCAATTAATTAAATTAAACCTAAAACTAATTAATTAATTAATTAAAAGAAAAAGGTATTTTTTAGTTTTTTAATGTCTTAATGAAATAAAAGAAAAGAAATTAATATTGTCAAAACCCTAATTCTATGTTAATTTTATTTATTGGGAAAAATTTAAAGTTAACCTAATTAAAACCAAGTTAGTTAATTAGTATTTATTTACAAAAATAATAAATTAGAGGTGAAATTAATAAATAATAATATTAACAAAAATATTTACATTTTTTTAGTTTTCTGAAAATAATAATTATGTTAATTAAATAATAATAATAATAATAATTAGTAAACTAATTAAAAGAAAATATAAAAGAGAAAGAAAATAAGAAAATAATAAACCAGGGGGGGTGCTGGCCCATTAATGAGGTTTCTGGCCCATTAATCCCTCAAGCCTGTTTGACTTTAATGATTGTCTATGCGTGGGTTGACCCGGGAGCATGGTGGTCATCCAGCTTTGGACCATTGGATTTGAGTCTTAGACACATGGCACCTGGATATTTGAAAATACATGGTAAACCTGCTCTTGCAACCTGCATGGGATTAGGCAAAGAAAAATAATAACAAGTATTATGGGGGACCTGGGATTCGAACCCAGGTCCCAATGCTTTCCAACCAATGCCTTAACCACTCCAACTGCACGCTTTAGTCATTAATAAAATAAAAGACAATTAATATATTGAGAAACTAAACACTATGCTGTACAAAAGAAAAAGCGCGCGTTTCTTTTCAAATGATCCAATGACATGTCAACAGCTCATCATCTTCCTCGCTGAACCTGCAAAATAAACGTTAGATAGCGGGGGTTTTTAACCCCCATAAACTGCAACGACGAAAAATAGCGACTAGCTCTGTAGTTTATATAAATGTTTCGTGAGGGTCCAGTTATGTTCGTCTTGGTTCAACGAGTCCAACCATATGCCTTATGAACCCTAATTGTTCCTGGATTGCAAAGCCCTAACTTGAAAGCTTAGGAACCCTAAAATTCATCAATGGCAATTTGTGATTCTGTACGTTTCAATGCAATTAAGCTATACCATTAGCTTTGTACAGTCCCTAGCAACACAAATCAAACAAAAAATCATGTTAATGATGCATGAATTAAGCTGTACGATTCTCAAAATAAAATGCAAACCGTGACTCTGTTCTTGATGATTCTTTGAGCTTCAACGCTTCGTTTTGATTGCTACACGTTCCTGGGATCCCCTGCAGTGTATTGGAATCAATAAAAGTCCTTGAATCGTCCTGGAATATAGAAATCAGTTTTCAAGTTTTCTTGGAAAATTTCAATATGGCTATGGCTTTGTTTGCAGCTTGTTCACGTGTGCATGATCAGGGTTGGCTTGCATATTTATAGAGGACTGAAATTAGGTCAAATCTTTGAGCAAAAATCCATGGAATGATGATTTGAATATTTGATTGGAAATCATATATTTTTGAATCTTCATGATTGGAAAAAGTTGCCAAACTTGGAGATTTTTGCATATTTGATTTGTACACGAAATTGCCAGCATATCTTGACCACATTTGCTTCACAAAAAGATTGAAAAATCAAATCTTTGTATTTTCCTACAATTTAAATTAATTAAATGAATTAATATTAATAAAAAATCCAATTAATTAATAAAAAATAATAAAATAAATTCATTAGGCTTGATGGGTCGTGCATAGGCCATGGATGAAGTTTCAACAAGAAATTTGAGGCCCATTAGCAAAAATGAGGTGTTTTGAGCAAAGTTGATTTTTGCAAATTCCTAAAAATTTCCCAACTTCTCCAATGCATATCTTGCTCAATTTTGATCATATGAACATGTTCTTTGACATTTTGGAAAGGTCTTGAAGTCCTCTAACCAATGCCTTTGGTCCCATGTCATTTGGATTTACCAATCTCAAGTTATGGTCTTTGACTTAAAGTTCCTTTTTGTTGACTTTTGAAATTAACCTATAATGTAGAAATTGATAACTTTTTGTGAGAGCATTTCTTGGACTTGGAATGTGAAGATGGATTGTAGGAAATGTCATCCCCTTCAAAATGAGCATTGGATGGGATTTTTCTTATGAACCATGAAAAAGTTATGCCCTGGTCAAGATACAGTTGACTTTTCTATTGTAAAAAAATAATAACTTTTTGCATCTTGATGATTTTTGAGGCATTCTTGTGGAATCATGATCAAGACTTGATCAAATGATGACTGTGGACTCAAAATAAGATGTTGACCAAAAATTCTGACTTTTGACTGCGAAATGACCATTTTGCCCCTACAGTTGACTGTAGGTCAAATGGAGCTTTTGACTGTGCAAATTGGCACTGTGAGTCTTGAAACTTGGCATGTACATGCTTGAGAATGCATATAGGCCTATGAGACTTGATTGAACCATTGACAACCTCAAATTCCTTAAAAGAACCAAAACCCTAATTTCAGCTGGCTTAGGAGGTGGTTTGACTGTGCAACCTCTTAAGCAATCTTGAACCAGTTGAAGATGATTCTTGATAAATCTTGAGGAATATGGGAGGGCAAGTTTTGGGGTACAACAGGAAGCATCCGTAAACTATTTTCAAAAGTTGAATCTGAACAAGCGATAGATTAACATCCGTGTTTGGAGAATCCGTAAACTGTTTTCAGAAGTTGAGTCTGAACAAGCGATAGATTAACATCCGTGTTTGGAGAATCCGTAAACTGTTTTCAGAAGTTGAGTCTGAACAAGCAATAGATTAACATCCGTGTTTGGAGAATCCGTAAACTGTTTTCAGAAGTTGAGTCTGAACAAGCGATAGATTAACATCCGTGTTTGGAGAATCCGTAAACTGTTTTCAGAAGTTGAGTCTAAACAAACGATAGATTAACATCCGTGTTTGGAGAATCCGTAAACTGTTTTCAGAAGTTGAGTCTGAACAAGCGATAGATTAACATCCGTGTTTGGAGAATCCGTAAACTGTTTTCAGAAGTTGAGTCTGAATAAGCAATAGATTAACATCCGTGTTTGGAGAATCCGTAAACTGTTTTCAGAAGTTGGGTCTGAACAAGCGATAGATTAACATCCGTGTTTGGAGAATCCATAAACTGTTTTCAGAAGTTGAGATCTGTATGAGTAGCAGAATGACTTCCGTGTCTGGGGTGTATCTGTACTGTATTTGAATAATTGTTAACAATAACCTTTTAATCTTATCCTGAAAAGGGTAAAATGTTAGCTAAAACATAAAGTCATGTTGCATGATATGTATGATGCAGTGAACTGCACTTCATCAATGTTTATGATATGGATGTAATAGATGCGCATGTAAGCTGAGTAGCTGTCTTGCTGAGGAAAATAAATCCTGGATAATGAAATCTTTGACTGCTGCCGAGGAAAGTGAATCCTTGACTGCTGTTGGGGATTGAAAATCCTTTGATCGTTGAAAATGAGAAGTCCTGGGACCATTGTTGGGGAAATCAGGAGTTTGGGTTGTATGCCAATCTACTGGGGATTCCTGTTTTAAGGAGATCTTCACTAGGGAATATCTGAATACTTTGTGAGGTACTGAGAATGAGAGTCTTCGTTCTGCTTGGGGAATAAGAATTCTGTGGGGAATAGCCATACTGTTGAAAAGTAGCTATCCTGTCGGAGAGTAAAACTCAGGATTCTAGAAAAATATTATTCCTATCTGGAAGAAGTTCAGGTTTAGGTTGTATGCCACTTTAAGAATGAGAATCTTCACTCTGTCGGTAATACCAGAAATTCAGATGTTATACCACTTTGAGAAATGAGAATCTTCATTTTGTCGGGAATATCAGGAGGTTGGGTGTATGCCAATCTACTGGGGAAGCCAAAATGAGAATCTTCATTCAGGTCTTGGGTCATAAGATTGGGTGTATGCCAATCTCTTGAGGTTTTAAGGATGAGAACCTTCATTCTTGAGAGAAACAGATTTTTAGGAGCTTCAGTTGTCCGTTATTCTGTTGGTGGATATCAGGAGCTTAGGAGTATAACAATCTCTTGAGGTTTTAAGGATGAGAATCTTCATTCTGTCAACGGTATCAGGAGGTTGGGAGTATACCAATCTCTTGAGGTTTTAAGGATGAGAATCTTCATTCTTGAGAGAAACAGATTTTTAGGAGCTTCAGTTGTCTGTTATTCTGTTGGTGGATATCAGGAGCTTGAGAGTATACCAATCTCTTGAGGTTTTAAGGATGAGAATCTTCATTCTGTTAACGGTATCAGGAGCTTGGGAGTATACCAATCTCTTGAGGTTTTAAGGATGAGAATCTTCATTCTTGAGAGAAACAGATTTTTAGGAGCTTCAGTTGTCCGTTATTCTGTTGGTGGCTGTAACTTCCAACAGGTGATGAAGAAAATTTTGATGACGACCGTAACTTCCAGCAGGTGATGAAGGAAATTTTTAACGACCGTGAATTCCAATAGGTGATGAAGGAATTTTTGATGACGACCGTAACTTCCAGCAGGTGATGAAGGAAATTTTTAACAACCGTTCATCTTGAAATGTAATTTGTTTTGGAGAATAAATCCTTGACAAATGTTGGGGAAATAAACCCATGACTGCTGGTCTACTAGAGAGGTGATAACCTTCTCGAGGACGCTTGAATTTCTTTTCAAAAAGATTTCAGAGAGGTTCATCACTGCCCCTAGTATCAGATGCTTGTGGCACTTCCAAGAAACTTGGACTGTTCGTAACCTTTTGATGAGATTGACGTTTAAATGCCCCAAGTGATGGCGACGAAGATTTGCCCCAGGTTATCCTGCAATTGAGAGATTTCTTGAAATCTTGACTGGACTGCCCCAGGTTTACTGAACTTTGAAAGATTTGTTGAAATCTTGACTGGACTGCCCCAGGTTTACTGGACAATACCATACCAAGGCCCCCTTTTTTTGTTGATAGGGGATCTTTGCAACGGGAGTGTCATCCCACTTGAAGTGATTTTATTCACTGAGAGGGCCTTCGTTCCTTCGAACATTCACTGTATGAATTTCTTCGCTGTTTAAACAAGTAAACCATGTGCAAACAACGATATTCAAATAATGCAAAGTTTATGCTTGTCTCGAAGTTTTGAAAAATGCGTTTTTTAGCAGAAAACTTTTTATAAGATAAATTCAACACCAGATTTAGGGCAAAGCCTTACAGGAGTCAGGATACCTTTTGTAACAGTGTGCTTTCAAACTAACCCACGCTTCAATTAGGACTTTTAAAGGGTTGTAACATGGCTCGATTCACGGTTTAAGAAACAAAGGATAAAGGCTCAAAGTATATTTGTACCCACGCGTTCTTCGTGATGTTCTTCAATCCTAAACTCAGTTAATTGTGCGTCGAACTCTATTCGAGTTTGGAACGACGTTTTGGGTGATGGTTCACACCAGTTGAATTTCATGGAAGGCAGTCATCATTTTCAACATTTTTCATGTTGTTGAGGATTTATGATGACCTCTTTCTTTTGATTTGCTATCCCCAATTTTTGCCTGACTGTTCTGGTTTTCGAGATTACAGTCAGCGGGATGCCCCAGCTTTCTTAAGCCTCTTTTGTAGGTTTTGGCTCGGTGGGCTTTTCTCTTTTGAGAGGTAATGACTGCCTATGAGATAAGGAACCATCACTGTCTTTTGGTTCCCAAAGGAAATGTTCTTGATGTCATTCGTTGTATTACGAACATAGAGTTTACGACTTCAATGCACATCTTTTAAATTAATTGAGAGACTACCCTGCCCTAGGTTTAGATCAAAGGTTTCAATTTGTGTTTAAAACAGAAAACTCCTACTTCTTTGGCTCGAAGGGGTCGACTAGGGATTATCTTCCTTATAACTCCAGTGTTTAGGATTTGAAAGAAATGCCTGTACATCGTCATCAAGGTCTGTTCAAAAGCATACTGTATGAGATTATGGTATTGTTTCGCCATCCTCCCTCTAAAGGCTTGTAGATTTTGCAAGAGTTAAATGTCATAAAGAAAATAGGAAGCATAATTCAAGAATAGTGAAAACGAATGGATGAATTCAAGACAAACATATGCAATGCATTAATGAAACAAAGTTTGACATCAACAGATAATTGTTTGAATAACAAAAGAAATTACAACTTGAAAATTCAAATGGAACAAAAGTCTCTTAGTTCGAACTTTGTCATTTCAGGTGGAGAACCCTCAGCGGAAGATTTTCATCTCGCCATCCGGCATGAATTCCAGCACTCCTTCGTCAATCAAGTCTTGGATCTTGTTTTTCAAAGCCCAACAGTCATCGGTGTCATGTCCAGGACTATGGGAGTGGTATACGCAAAACGCGTCGGGGTGATAGCTAGGAATAGAGGTATTGGGCTTCCGAATAGGATCCCTTAAAGCAATCAGATTAACCTCCAACAAGCGTTTCAATATTAGAGATGATGGTATGTCGGTCTCAGAGAAATGTCTTCCAAACGTATTTTTCTTACGCCGATTACCCTGTTGACGCTGGCGAGGTTGTTGCTGGGCTCATGAACCTGAAGCAAGTTGAGGAGCCTTTCCCTTGTATTCTTGTCTCAAAGGAGGTTGAGTGATGGCTTGGTCTTCAACCCTAGTTGTTTTCCCCACTTGGTTGTCTCGAAGCAGTTTGTTGACGAGAACCCTGAGCTCTTCTTGTCTTTGAGCCAAGTCTTGAATGAGAGCCATCTGGCCCACCAGCTGTCCCATCATCTGGATCCTCATTGTTGCCAGCTCAATCTGTAGTTCCTCCAACTGATCATTCCTGACACTTCCTGAATTCCCTAGGACCATGCCCCTTGTGAGGAGAGCTTTCACTTCTTCTTGCCCCTGGAACAGGTTCAAGAACATTTCTTGAAGTTGAGCATTTTGATCCTGGATATCTTTGACAGTCCTTTCTAGAGCCATCTCTACTGAAATAAACAGTAGGAGAATAAGGAAACCTGAAAAGGAAAACCTGTTATGATACAATGCATGATATGTGGATGCATGTTTTCAAGGATCTCTTGGGGTAAACACAAGAAAATGTTAGAGATTGAACTTCGATCAATCATCTTTGATTGGAGAATTTTGTATTGGTGGATGTCTCTCCACGAGAATAAAGCTCACCATGTCAAGTGAGTCATAGCCCCCGATTCAAGTTGTTGTACTTGGTCTTTGACGGCATTTGTTTAGAGGAAAATGAAACCTCTTACCCTTTGGTAGACGTCTGGTTCAACGTGACCCTGCATCAAAAGACCCTCAAGATCCTTGAAATGGTTATTGAAAATGCTATGGTATGATGTTATGATGTTATGTACATGTATGCGAAAGTAAGTAAGTGTATATACAGGTAATCATATTCACACAAAGAAGACAAGTCCTTAGGTTTAGGCTTGCATGGGGTTTGTAGGTAAGTACCCTCTTGAAGTTAGTTGGCTCAAACCTGTCCTAAAATAGAAACCGGGTTCTGAGGAGCTCAATATCACTGGATTATTTTCTGTGTTCATTGTTTTGGTTTAGACACTTAACTGGAGACCAAAATATTCCAAGAAAACAACCCTCAATGAGTGTAGTATCGAGTATCTACCAACTTCGGACTGCACCAAAGTCGGTCGTCTCACTACCCCTAATAAGGCCAAGGTGGTCAAGTAAGGTTCTAAGAGTTCGTTAGTGCTTCATGACATCACTCAGCGGCCCCGTATTCTCTTTGATTAACTCAAAGGCTACCGGTACCCACAAATATGTAACACTAACATAGCTAATGCTTCAACCATGTCGGTATACCCCGCACAGTTCCCTCACAGTTTATTGCTACTTACCTAAAAGGTACCCCTAAATCCGGGTGTAGGATTTAAAACAAACCCAAACAAGGAACCCAAAAAGTAAAGCAATCAAATCAAACAAGATAAGCATGTAAAGGTGATCTAAAACCCTAAGGTAACCCCACTTTCAAATATAATCCCCAGCAGAGTCGCCAGTTCTGTGATACGGTGGGAGAACTGACTTGGGATTTTGCGTTTGTTTTCGCACTTGTTCGGTTTAGCAAGAGTCGCCACCGACTTTTTATTTTATCCTAAGGAAAGGTCAAAAAGCACAGGAAAGACCTTTGAGATGTTTTCTTGGGTTTGGGGGGTAGATTATGAAAAGGGAAGGTGTTAGCACCCTTTTCATCCATGGTTATCCATGGGCTCTTAGTTACTTGTTTTAGATCACTTGCCTTTGCTTTTTTAATTATTTGAAATGGTGCTTTGTGTGTGTGGTTTTGAAAATGTTTTGAAAAAAAGATACCTTGTCTAGGAAACCTTTGTAATGATTCTTGTTTGAATATATACAAAGGTGTGTGTCTTTTTGAAAAGATATTTCAATGTTTTGAAAGTGGTTTTGAAATTGTTTTGAAGTTGTGTTGTGAAGTGTGTTTTAAAAATGGCAAGGATGTTTTGCAAGATTTTTGATCAAGTAACTAAGAGTTGTCTACCCTATTTTACTCAAAGATTTTTCTTATGTTTTTAACCCTTTTAACAGTGTTGTTTCACCATTGTATTTGGTGAACAACCTTGTGTTAGGATGTTTAAACGGGACATGCGCGGGTCATCGTATACAATCATTGAAAGCAACTTGTGATACGCTCTAGAAATTTTGTAAGGGACGAAATCATTTTATCAAAGGCAACATCGAGGGTCATCGAGGGACTACGATCTTTGTTTATCGAAGGGACATTTGCTAGAGTGTCTCATACTCGAGGGACATGATTGTATTTTCCGAGGCAACAAGTGAGGTTACCCTAGAGGTGCAAGTGTGAATGGTGTATTGATTTTCATGCATTTATCTTATATTAGGTCATCTAGCGATTGATTTTGAATCTTCGCATACAAACCCTAATTACTATACAGTATATGGAAAGCGATAAATTGCGGGAATTTAAAGTCTAAGTTATTACAAATAAGTATCCGGGGATAGGGGTACAAATGTTTACAAATGGGGATGAGTCTTATCAGAATAATAATGTCCAAGTATTATGTTACAACCAAATCGAATTGACGCATTCTCAATGTAAAAATATAACAAGGTATAAGATGAGGAAAATTAAAGAGATATGAGATGTGTATATTTATTTACAAATGATCAAATAAAATATTAACCTAGGAAAGATTAAGTATAATTATTATTTATTGTATTTTGTTAATTTGAATTATGTAAATAAAGAGTTTTAAAGAAAAGAAAAATTATTTAACTTAATGTTTAAAAAACATTTTTTTTGTATTTTATCAATTAATTACTAGGTTTAAAGAAAACCAAAAATATTTAGACTAAATATTCTTTTCTTTTTGTATATTTTTTATTATGAACAAGATTAACAATAACTTTAAAAGGAAATTAAAACCAAGTTAAATTAGCATGTGAATCAATTGGAAGAGAGAAAATGCTCTTAAAAGAACAAATTAATTTTGATAAATAAAAGGATGGGCCC
The DNA here is from genome assembly GCA_948472305.1 of Vicia faba. Classification (NCBI taxonomy): domain Eukaryota; kingdom Viridiplantae; phylum Streptophyta; class Magnoliopsida; order Fabales; family Fabaceae; genus Vicia; species Vicia faba. The sequence goes on from OX451737.1 coordinate 844,194,599, forward strand.
AAGCTTGGTATTTGGCCCATAGTAGGAAATAAATGAAAACAAGGATCAGGGGGAGGGATGCGCTAGTAAAATACTGGGCTTTAGGGGGCTTTATGTGGGAGGAGGCCCAACTGAAAGAGTTTGAACAAATTGTTAGGGTTGCGTTTTAGGGGTTGCAGTTTGTAAACGGTGCCGCTCCTTCTCTCGTCTTCTTCGTCTCTCTTCTCATTCTCAGCCATGAACTTCAGATTACTCCTTCAACCTTCCAGTCGCCAGAGTGCTACCTCCACCCATCTCCTCTCCACGACGGTACGAGGCAGTGGTTCGAAAGGTATACTTTTATCTTGTTCTGGGTGCGTTTTTTTACAGTTTGCATGTTTAATCTTTATATGTTTTATTGTTTGCAAAGTTTAATTTTTGGTGTTTCATTGTGAGATGTAGGAAAAGTTTGAGAGAAGAGACTATACCTTTGGCGTTTTGTTCTGTAAGACGATAGAGGGAGAAGGCTTGGACTGGTGGCACTCTCATGTGGCCAAGGCGGAGGGAGGATGATGACAAGAGCGTCGCTTTCTGGTATTTCTTTGCTTGACTCCTTTTTGAATGTTTAGTGATGAGGTTACTCTGAAAACACTTGCTTCTGAGTTCTCTCTTCTTCTTTTGGGTACCCTATTTATTTAATGATGAATATGTATTCTGAAAAAAGGGCTTATTTGTTGTTGTTCTTCATGTTGATGTCGAAACTTGTTGGTGATGAATGTATGTTCTGAGACTTGCTTATTTGTTTCTGATTTGTTTATCGCTTCTGCATCTTTCTTCTTCTTTGAATACCTTGTTTATTCTATGATGAACATATGTATTCTGGAAAAGGGCTTGTTGTTAGCTTGGGCTTTGAGTTTGCTAGACTGTGTGATGATGAAACTTTATTCTGAAAGCTTCTGTTTTGAACTGTTTTCTATTAGCCACTGATTTGTTAATGATGAATGTTTTTTGAGACTTTTGCTCCTTAGTTCTTCTCTTCTTTTGCTATGTTAATGATGAGGGTGCTCATGTTTGAACTGTTTTTGATGGTTGATGAGGCTAGACTTGAAACTTATTGGTTCCTCCTTGTTTTGGCCAACTTATCTTGAATCTGTAGTTTGGACAGATTTGAGTAGTTGCAGTTTTGAGAAGTTGCAGTTTTGAGAAGTTGCAGTTATGCAGGGTTCTTGGTGTTTGCAGTTTATGCAGGTTATGCAGTCTAACAGGTTCTCTATGTTTGTTAGTTTGCTTCTGGTGTTTGGAGGCAGGTTTTAGCCTTTTGGTGTTTTGGTAAGGCAGGCTGCCTTGCTTCTGCAGGTTTGCTATTTTTTGAGGCCTATTTGAACAGGTTTAGCAGTTTGAAGGTTTTGAAAGCTTTTGGCTTGCAGTTTAAACGAGTTGGAGGTTTGTTTGTTATGCAGGCTGTGTGGAGAAAGCATGCTTGAAGGCTAGTTGGTATTTTTGATAGCAGTTTTATGAGTTTTTAGACAGGATTGGTCTTTTTTTGAACAGGTTTGAATGGTTTTAAGGTTTTGAAAGCTTTTGGCTTGCTTTGAGTTGCAGTTTGTGGCCCCCTTTGAAATGTTAGACTGTCCTATTTATCTTCTTTCTCACTGTTTTTGTACAGCCTGCCAAACTGCAAAACCTCCTTCTGGTTTTCTCTTTCTCTCTCCATAAAGCATTTTTAAATTGCTTAATGTATTTTATTCTGAAAAGCTTGTTTTGGCCAGAATATGATGAGAAGTTTTGACAAGCCTGCTTGCTTGTATTTTGGTTTATCTCTGCATTGTACTTTCTTTCCATATTTTCTGCATTGTTCCTTTTGAAAGCTTTGTGTACTTAGTTTGGACAACTTTGCAACTTAGTTTACTTTTGTGCAACTTAGTTTGCTTTTGGTTGACTAATGCAGTTTGTTGTTCAGTTTGACATTGTGTGCAGCCTTGTGCCTTCTTTGTGTGCAACCTTGTGCCTTGTGTCTTTGCATTTAATTGATTGTAAGCTTGCAAAATTATTTTTACTTTCCCTTTTGTGAACCAAGAAGAGAAATCTTCTTGTGATTTGTAAAGAGGACAAGTAAAACATGATGAACCCAAAAACAATCTGATTCCGGCCAACAAGCTTTAATGATGATCCCTTTTATCTGCTTGAAAATGTTTTTTTCCAGTTTAACTACACTGATTTCTTTTTCTGTCTTTGCAGGTAAATACCAGTTGGATAATGGAAGAAGCAGTGGAAGATAGAAGATTTCAAGAGACTTAGGCTTTAGATTTATTTTCTTTTCATTTATTGTAATAAATATAATTGTAAACACTGTAAATAAATTTACAATATTCGAATAACATTTGTAACAATATTTGAAATAAATAAAAAGTCTTTGTCAAATAAGAATTCTTTACTGTCAAATATTTCCTTCTTTCTTTTGCACTGTCTATTTAATTATTTAAATCTCTTAAATTAAAATAACTGGAAATGTATCCCAATAACTTTAATCCAGATGAAATAAATAAATCAACAAACTTCGTCGTCTCGCAATCTCGCATTAATCACAATACGCCTGGCACTCCAATTAATCATATGCTTTGTACAGTTTAAACAAACAAGCATTCCACACACCTTTCACTTTACTGATCAAACCCATGCCTCAAAGTTTCAATCAAAAGCCTCAACTCCTATCCCAGATGTTTAGGTTTTGAGAAACAAACAACAATCTTGAACAAGCGTAAAAATAATGTAACAGTCAATTGAAATACTGTGGATTCAATTTCTTCTGAGAAATGCGTGCGTAAACCCTAATCCTGGATTATTGTCAAAGAAACGTCTGCTTGATCAATTCCTGAGCCAATCTCAACAAAAATCAGTGGAAACCCTAATTCTGGATTTACTGTCAAAGAAAAGTCCGTTTGACTGATTCTTGGGCCAATCTTGAAAAATCAGGGAAAACCCTGAAGTTGTGATTTCTTGTGAAAAAGGGAGGGAAAATTTTTGGGCACAACACCCATCCCCTAAATATTGTAATAACGTAGGACTTTACATTTCCACACTTTTATTGCTTTCATATGCTGTATAGTAACTAGGGTGTGTATGGCAAGATGAAAACAATAAAATAGACAACCCTAATCAAGACTAAATGCATGCAATCAAACACTATTCACACATGCACCCTTAAGGTTAACTCCAATTGTTACCTAAAAAATGGTCATGTTATGCATGTGGGGTGTCTTAGCAAAAACAATAGAAATACAAGATCATAGTCCCTCGATGACGCTATCAAAGTTGCCTTTTGAAATGATATTAGTCCCTAAAGAAAAATGCTAAGACATCTCACAACATTTCTATCATGATCATACGATGACCCAATGCGCGTCCCTTCACATCCAATGATGAGGCTTCTTACCAAATCAATGGTAAGATAGCAACATCTAAAGGAGGAGGAAAATCACATCTAAGACCTTTTGAGTAGGTAGGTTCGCTCTCAGTTACTCGCTTACTCATAACAAAAACATTTTTATACACCTACACTTCCATTTTGAAACATTTTTGAAACAAACACTTTGTATACGTTCTTATAGAAACGAGAACCATTACGAAGTTCCATTTTCAAAATCACTTTCAAAAACACATCTTTGAACTATTTTTGAAACAAACACTTTGTATGCGTTCTTATAGAAACGAGAATCATTACAAAGTTACATTTTCAAAATACTTTCAAAACCCACACCATAAAACACAATTTCAAACAAAAGCGAGTGATCTAGCGAATAACTAAGAGCCCATGGAAAACCATGGATGAAAAGGGTGCTAATACCTTCCCTTTTCATAATCTACCCTCCGAACTCAAAAACATCTCTAAAGGTCTTTCCTGTGCTTTTTCACCTTTCCTTTTTTGGATAAAAGAAAAGTTGGTGGCGACTCTTGCTAAACCGCAACATTTGCAAACACAAACGCAAAACCTCAAGTCAGTTCTCCCACCGTATCACAGAACTGGAGACTCTACTGGGGATCTTTTATAAAAGTGGGGTTACCTTAGGGCTATATCACATTTATTTTCTTACATTGTTTGACTTGCATGCTTTACATTATGGTTCTTTATTTGGGTTTGAAATCCTCTACCCGGATTTGGGATACATTATAGGTAAATAGCAATACATTGTGGAAACTGTGCGGGGTATACCGACATGGTCTAAGTAATAGATATGTTAGTGCGACATATTTGTGGGTACTGGTAGCCTTTGAGTCAATCAAAGAGAATACGGGGCCACTGAGTGATGTTATAAAAGCACTAATGAACTTCTAGAACCCTTTACTTGACCAACTTGGCCTTTAGGATGTAGTGAGATGACCGGCTTTGGTGCAGTCTGAAGTTGGTAGATACTCGATACTACACTCATTGAGGGTTGGTTTCTTGGGATATTTAGGTCGCCATTAAAGAGGCTTGAGCTGAAGCAATGACCAAGGAAACAATCCGGTGATATTGAGCTCCTTAGTACCCGGTTACTATTACTAGGACAGGTTTAAGCCAACTAAACTTCAAGAGGGTACTTACCTATAAAACCCCATGCAAGCCTAAACTAAGAACTTGTTTGCTTTGCTTGCATATGCATACTTGTACATAACATCATGGACATCATGAACATCACATGCATCCACTAACCATTTCAAGGATTTTGGAGATTCATCTTTGTTCTTGTTTTGTAGGATATGGGTTCACTTTACAGGAAAACTATCCAAGTCAACCTTGTGAGAATTCCTCCACAACTTAAGGAGCTAGCTTCAAGGATCCCTGAGAACTCTCCATTCACCGAGAGACATGGTCGTCTACTCAACTTGGTCACCTCCAACACAGATGAGGATATGATGAAAGTGATCTTCCAGTTCTTTGATCCTTTGCACCATTGCTTCATATTTCCCGACTATCAACTTGTGCCTACTTTGGAAGAATTCTACCAACTCTTGAGGATTCCCATTCTCAATCGACTACCTTTCAATGGTACGGAAAGAGACCCAAAGCCAGAAGAGATTTCTCAAGCTCTGCACTTGCACTCATCTGATGTCACGGCTCATTGAGAAACTAGAAGTGGTGTCAAAGGTTTCTTAGCAAAGTTCCTGTTTGAGAAAGCCCAAAGCTGTTGGAATTCCTTAGACTTGCAAGCCTTTGAGGAAATTGTGGCTCTTCTTATCTATGGGATGGTCTTATTTCCCAATCCTGACCAACTCATAGATGTGAGCACCGTCAAAATCTTCATGTCATGCAATCCGGTGCCCACATTGCTAGGGGATATCCTACACTCTTTTCACACTCGCACAATGAGGAAAAGAGGTGTACTTATGTGTTGCGCTCCTCTTCTGGCAAGATGGTTTATTTCTCATCCCCAATCAGTCTTAAAGAATGAGCAAGGTTCAAGGTGGTCACAAAGGTTAATGACGCTCAAACATTCAGATATTCTTTGGTGCTCCCGATCCAAAGAGAATGTTATCATTGTTGACTGATGTGGGGAATTCCCTAATGTCCCTCTACTTGGAATTAGGGGAGGCATCACCTAAAACCCATGCTTAGCTTTAAGACAGTTTGGTTACGCCCGAAGGGATGGTCCACACGAGATGCTGATTCAAGGTTTGGTATTCGACTACGACAATGACGATCAAGGTCTTCGCCAGAGATTCATCCGAGCTTGGAGGATGCTAAACAAGGTGGATAGTAAGACTTTGGGGCACAAGAATTCCATACCTCTTGAGCCTTACCTCAAATGGGTACGAACCCGTGCTCAAAGTCTTATGATGCCTTATCCTTCCATTCTTCCGGTAATTATTGAGCGTGTTAAGGAGGGAGAAGTTCCATACACTATCCTACATCCTGACATACCCACATCTCTTGAAGACCTACAAAGGGATTGGATACAGCTCAAAGGAGAGCGAGATACTTTCGAAGCCCAATTCTACGCAAGCGAGAAGAAGGTTTTGGAGCTCACTAGGCTACTTCACGAGGAGCAAGCTCTCAATGCCTACATAGCACCAAAAAGGATGCGCACTACCTTTTTATCTTAGAGTTTTGTATTATTTTGCCCAAGGGGCATTAATGTACTCAAACTTTATCTTATTAATATAACGTGTGTTCCTTTTTTTCTAAAACGAACTTGAATCTTTGAAATACTTGAAAACATTGCATATGCACATATCATTCATCATGACATAAGCAGGTCTTTTGCAACGAGTTTCCTCATCTCTCTACTGTTTATTTTAGTAAGATGGATCTCGAATAGACAATCAAAGATCTCCAAGCTCAGAACACGCAGTTTCAACAGTTGCTCATGACCCTAGCCAAGGGGAAAGAAGAGTTGAAGACTCTACTGGCTGAGGAAAGGAAAAAGAAAACAAAGAAGGCCACTGGGGTTTTAAACATGGGGAGAAGGTTTCAAGGGCAGACTAGAAGAACCTTGAATTTTGCTACAACATCCGGTGAAGGAGAAAGGAAAGGAAAGGAAACAGCGGTTCCGTCAGAATCTGAAGAGGAGGAAGAAGAGGAATTCTACTCTGAAGAACATTATCCTCCAGCTGATGATAAGTACATACATCTTGAAGAGCGTTTGAGCACTATGGAAATACAAAAGGTGCCAGGCCTAGACTTTGAAGAATTGGGGCTAGTGTCAGTAATTGTGATCCCTCCGAAATTCAAAGCGCCTACATTTTCCAAATATGATGGAGTGTCATGCCCTAAGATGCATCTCCACTCATATGTAATAAAAATCCAACCCCACACCGCCAATAAAGACTTGTGGGTGCACTTTTTCCAAGATAGACTATCTGGAACACAACTCGATTGGTTTTATCAACTGTAAAGGGCCAACGTCCATAATTGGGAAGATCTTGCCGCAACTTTCTACAAGCAATATCAATATAATGCTGATTTGGCACCTACCCGTACTCAACTTCAGAGTATGGCTATGGCTTCCAATGAGGGTTTCAAGGATTACACGCAGAAATGGAGATATCTAGTTGGAAGAGTTCAACCCCCTCTGTCTGAAAGGGAGTTGGTGGACATGTTCTTAGGCACTCTATCGGGCCCTTTCTTCAACCATTTAATTGGAAGCTCATATGCAGGATTTTATGAGTTAACACTGACCAGAGAGAGGGTGGAAGCAGGCATAGAAAGTGGAAGATTCAGAAGGATTCATCTGCCTCTATAGTTGTGAGGAAGCCTTTCATTGGGAAGAAAGAAGCAGCTGCCGTATATCCATAAAGGAACCAAGAGAGAGTCGAACGCCGACCAATGGTAGGGGCTGTTATGATCCCAAAGCCTACATCTGATCAACCAAGAAGTAATCAACCAAGGGTGGAAAGGCCAGTCCGGCAATTCACCAAAATTAATATGACTCTGTCCCAAGTATTACCTCACCTTCTGAAATCCAATCTGGTAACTCTGAAAGAAGCTCCAAAAAACCCCAACACAGCATCCCCTCATTATCACCCAAATACCCGTTGCGCATATCATTCCGAAAGTCCGGGTCACGACACTAACAACTGTTGGGCCTTGAAGAACAAAATTCAAGACCTTATAGAGGCAAAAGAAATTGAGTTTGATGCGCCCGAGAAGCCAAACGTCATTTCCGCTCCTATGCCCAGACATGGCCACAACACCAATGCTATTGAAGAAGATTTGTTTGTTACCATAATTGATGAACTCGTAACTCCACTCCCAATCATTAAGACAAACTTGTTGAAAGCCGGTGTTTTCCCAGGTTGTAATGAAGACTGCCACCTCTGCTATCGTCACCAACTGATTGCCTTTTGTTGAAAATAGGCATTCAACGCTTGATAGACAACAAAGAGATCCTGTTTGAAAGTACTCCTGTTTCACCTGTTCCTGTTGAAGACGTTTCAATCATTACCATCTCCGCCAATTCTTCCAAGGTCTCCAAAAGACCCGTTAGAATTACATCTGTTCCAAAAGCTACTCATCTTATAATCACAATGCCTGGGCCAGTCCCGTATGAATCAGACAAAACTGTGTCGTGGAATTACGGTGGGGACATCTACTACCATGGCATCAAACAAGATGGGCTAGCCGCCAAAGAGATAAGCTCTGAAGAAGAAGACTCCGACATTAGCAATATTGCCGAAACCAGTAAGATTACCCGAAGCGGTAGAATCTTTTCTCCAGAAATTTCCCCCCCAAAGGCAGTTTTTGGACCCGTAGCTGCTCCAAAGGTTACTTCCGTACCAATAATCATCTCTGCAAGTGCTCCTATTGACGAAGACGATACAACCCCTGCTATCACTTCTACCAACACTCCTGCTGCTAAAACTCGAGGAAAAATTATTCAAGTGGAGCCTGTCCGGACGAAGGCTCAATCACTGACTATCCCCGAGGCCTCCAAGAAAGAAATGGAGGAGATCCTGAAAATAATAAAGAGGAGCGACTACGAAGTAGTTGAACAGTTGGGGTAAACTCCCTCCAAAATCTCCATGCTGGCATTGCTGCTGTGTTCTGAGGCGCATGCGAAAACCCTGGTAAAGTTCTTAAAGACAACCCATGTGCCTCATGATACGTCTGCTGATCAATTTCAAGATTGCGTGGCCAGATTGACAGCGGATAACGGCTTAGGCTTCTCAGATGCTGATCTGAAACCAATGGGAAGAAAGCACAACGAGGCATTACATGTCTCTGTGGAATGTAGAGACACAACTTTGGCCCATGTCTTGGTGGACACTGGCACATCTTTGAATGTTTTACCAAAGAAAGCTCTCGACAGACTGGACCATGAAGGACTGATGTTAAAACCAAGTAACATAGTCGTAAGGGCATTTGATGGCTCAAAGAGGATGGTGCACGGGAAGGTGGATACCCCCATAAAGGTTGGGACTCAGACTTTCAATTCAACCTTTTATGTAATGGACATTAGCCCCTCTTACTCCTGCCTGTTAGGACGACCATGGATCCATAATGCTGGCGCTGTCACCTATACACTGCACCAGATGCTGAAATATCCGGTCCAAGGAAAGATTATCACTGTCCACGGAGAGGAAGAATATATGATTAGCCACCTCAATTCCTTCAGGTATGTGGAATTAAATGGCGAGTTCATTGAAACTCCTTTTCAACATTTCGAAGAAGTCCCCCAAGAGGTAGCAGTAACTAAGACTGTGTCCCAGATTCCCAAGATTATAAGACCTCCACTCTGGATGTCATCTCTGAAGGACGCCAATGCAGTAGTAGAGGAAGGTGGATGCACCATCTGGGGGAAACTTCCGGATATTCCATATAAATCTGAAAAGTTTGGTTTAGGGTTCACTTCAAGTGCTCAGAAGGCTGTACACCGTGCCCGTGCTGGAGGGCCACCCTTGAAGATTAGCAATCGAGAGGTCAATACGCTGGAAGATAGCGAAGAGGATTGCAACTTGGAGGATTAGATATTTCCAACTGTTAGTGGAGGACTTCGCAATTAGGAGGCCAGAGACTTTGTCCCAATAAATTTCATTCCTCAGTAATTTATCTTTACATTTCTGTTGGACTTGTAATATTCACAAACAATTCGCACATTTAAAACCTTGTGTCTTACCCGAGGCACAATGGTCCATTTGTAAGGGTTATTATTTCATCTTCATATGACATTCAATGAATCTTGTACGTTTTTCGCATACAAACTTTTGTGCTCATTGTTTTTCTTTTACGTTTTACTTTTTAAGGATGGCTATACCCTTACACACACCCACACTCACAAATGCAGGTACCCCTCCATTCTGGATCACATGGGTAACGATACTGCTATGGCCTTTTGTGACTCTGAGGATCTAATCTACCAAGTCGAAGGAGAAGGTGAGGAAGATTGTGAAGTACCAGGGGAACTGGCCAGACTACTACAACAAGATGAAAGAATCATTCAGCCTCATGAGGAACCTGTGGTTACAATCAACCTGGGTATCGAGGAGGATAAAAAAGAAGTCAAGGTGGGTGCCAACCTGGAACCTAGTGTCAAGGAGCTTCTGATTCGGCTGTTGCATGATTATGTTGAGATCTTTGCTTGGTCATATAAAGATATGTCGGGACTTGATACAAACATCGTGGTACATCGTCTGCCTACAAAAGAAGATTGTCCACCAGTAAAACAAAAAGTTCGCCGCATGAGACCTGATATGTCAGAAAAGATCAAAGCGGAGGTCATGAAGCAATTCAATGCTGGATTCTTGGCTGTCACTTCCTATCCTCAATGGGTTGCCAACATTGTTCCCGTACCTAAAAAAGACGATAAAGTACGAATGTGCATGGACTATAGAGATTTGAATAGGGCAAGCCCTAAAGATGATTTTCCAATCCCCCACATTGATATCCTGGTTGACAATACGGCGCAACACAAAGTGTTTTCCTTCATGGACGGATTCTCAGGTTATAACCAAATCAAAATGGCACCTGAGGACATGGAGAAAACTACATTTGTCACACAGTGGGGGCACTTTCTGCTACAAGGTGATGCCATTCGGACTGAAGAATGCTGGGGTAACCTATCAACGCGCCATGGTAGCTTTATTTCACGACATGATACATCATGAAATAGAGGTCTACGTAGACAATATGATAGCCAGATCACAAACAGAAGAAGAGCACTTGGATCACTTACAAAAGATGTTTGAAAGATTGAAGAAGTACAAGCTAAGGTTGAATCCAAACAAGTGCACATTCGGAGTACGGTCCGCGAAACTCTTAGGTTTTATCGTCAGTAACAAGGATATTGAAGTCGATCCTGCCAAAGTTAAAGCAATACAAGAGATGCCTGCTCCTCGTACTGAGAAGGAAGTCAGAGGATTCTTGGGATGCTTGAACTATATTGCCAGATTCATTTCTCACCTAACAGCTACTTGTGAGCCAACCTTCAAACTATTGAAGAAAGATCAAGTAGTCATATGGAATGATGAATGCCATGTTGCTTTTGACAAAATCAAAGAGTATTTACAAGAGCCTCCTGTGTTGATGCCACCAGTCGAGGGAAGACCACTGATCATGTATCTGACTGTTTTAGAAAACTCAATGGGGTGTGTATTGGGGCAACATGACGAGTCTGGCTGAAAAGAGCACGCTATTTATTACCTGAGCAAAAAGTTTACCGACTGTGAAACCAGATACTCACTGCTCGAGAAAACTTGTTACGCTCTGGCATGGGCTGCTCGTCGGCTAAGACAGTATATGTTGACTCATACTACCTTATTGATATCTAAGATGGATCTGATAAAATACATCTTCAAAAAGCCTGCTCTGTCTAGGAGAATAGCTAGGTGGTAGATGATCCTAATAGAATATGACATACAGTATACTACCTAGAAAGCCATAAAGGGCAGTGTGCTAGCTGATCATCTTGCTCATCAAGCTCTAGAAGACTATCAGTCCATGAAGTTTTAATTCCCGGATGAAGATATCATGACATTAGACAACTGTGAAGAAATCAGGCCATACGACGGACCTGAACAAGGATCCTGATGGACCCTGTTCTTTGATGGGGCATCCAATGCACTTGGTAATGGTATCGGTGTTGTACTCATATCTCCAGAAGGGTGTCATACTCCTTTTACTTCCATACTTTGCTTCAATTGTACAAACAACATGGCGGAGTACGAAGCATGCATCTTTGGTCTCAAAGCTGCCATAAACTTGGGAATCAAATCTCTAGATGTGTTTAGAGATTCAGATTTGGCCATCACTCAGATCAAAGGGGAATGGGACACTAAGCACCCAAACCTTATCCCTTACAAAGAACATGTTTTTACATTGCTACCACATTTTTAGAAGATTACCTTCGAGCATTTCCCGCGAGAAGAAAATCAGCTAGCAGACGCTCTAGCTACAATGTCATCTATGTTTAAAATTAATTGGGATAATGAAGCTCCTCAGATTACCATCGAACGAATGAACGAACCGGCGCACTGTCACGAGATTAATACCAAAGAGGTAATGGATCAGCCTTGGTTTCATGAGGTCAAGAGGTATCTCGAGGCTCAAGAATATCCAAAAGGAGCTTCAATCAATGATAAAAAGTTCTTAAGGATATTCTCTGCTAAGTTCTTCCTCAATAATGGTATCCTATATAAACGTAATCATGACTCCATTTTGCTTCGGTGTGTGGATAAGGTTGAAGCTGAAAAGATCATGGATGAATTACATGACGGTACTTTTGGCACCTACTCCAGTGGGCATACGATGGTGAAGAAAATCCTACGGGCAGGCTATTATTGGTCTACCATGGAAGCAGATTGCTATCAACACTCTCGGACTTGTCATAAGTGTAAAATTTATGCTGACAAGGTGAACGTACCTCCGATTCCTCTGAATGTCTTGACGACTCCTTGGCCCTTTGCTATGTGGGAAATTGATATGATTGGAGAGATCAAGCCTACAACCTCCAATGGACACCACTTCATCCTAGTGGCCATTGACTATTTTACAAAGTGGTTCTAAGCAACTTCCTTCGCTTCTGTTACTAAGAATGTTGTTGCCCGCTTCATCAAGCAAAATCTCATTTGTCGGTACGGTATCCCAGAAAGGATCATTATTGACAATGGTACCAATCTCAACAACACTATAATCACCGCATTATGCGAGCAATTCAGGATTCAGCATCACAATTCTTCTCCCTATCGGCCAAAGATGAATGGTGTTGTCGAAGCTGCAAATAAAAACATTAAGAAGATCATATAGAAAATGACGGTCACATACAAAGACTGGCATGAGATGCTACCATTCGCTCTCCACGATTATCATACCACGACTCGCACATCAACCGGGGCAACACCCTATTCTTTGGTTTACGGCATGCATGCTGTCTTGCCTATTGAGGTTCAGATCCCCTCTCTGAGAATTATGAAGGATGCAGGATTGAATGAAAACGATTGGATCCAGACTCGACTTGATCAACTGAACTTAATTAATGAAAAGAGACTTACTGTTGTTTGCCATGGTCAGATGTATCAAAAATGGATGATCAAGGATTTCAACAAAAAAGTCAGACGCCAAGTATATCAAGTTGGGGATCTAGTGATCAAACGTATCATTTTGCCACAAAGTGACCCCAGGGGCAAATGGACTCCTACCTATGAAGGACCATTTGTAATCAAGAACATATTCTCCGGTGGGGCAAAGATCTTGACCACCATGGATGACAACGACATGCCACACCTTTCGAACATGGACATAGTCAAAAGATACTACGTATAAGAGACCCGCTAGGTTGACACACCTAGGAAAAACAAGGGAATCCCGACGAACCAAAAAGGTTCGGGCAAAATTAGGGATAAAATAAAAAAAAATATGTACACCCGGCAAGTTGAAAACCCGAAAGGGCGACATGGGCAAAAAAGGGTTTCCTGGTGGACTGAAAACCCGAAAGGGAGGTCCAGGCGAAAGTTAGGGAATCAAAGCGTATGACTATGTCCCGTCGGATCACTTGACGGATAAACTTTGACTTCCATGGACAAACTCAGAGTTTTTGATCAATTCAATCATCTTCGGACAAGGCAAATAAACAAGATATTCAGAGATATAAAGGCTATAGCAGAATGGGAACCCCATGAGATTATCACACATAGCTATATTTCTTTGTATAAATTTTCTTGTTTTATGACAGCATTCTCTTACTAGAATGTTTGTTCCCTTTGTACAAAAATACTTATCCAAAGTCAATACAAAGATGTCCCTTTGAAAGTGCAAAAACTACCTGTCTTTTCCTTTACTCTTGTGTTTTGTTTGCAAAAACGTGCAATGATTCATTGATGAACATATGCATTTGAACATAATTACTGTTTACAAATAAACAAAATGAGAAAGACAATTACTGATAGGTTGAAAGGACAGGAAAACGTCTCTAGGCTATTCCATAAGTAATCCCCACAGTACGTCATTTAAATCTCCAGCGGAACAAAATTTCAAGTTTAATCCCCAGTAGAAATCGTCAAATTTCTCAGGATTCCTCAAGCAGATCTTACGAGTAGTACATGGCACTGCCCTCACAACAGAATTTACTTCTCTCGACAAAAGTTCACCAGTTCTTCAACTTCAAGACATGAAAATTCAACATATCCTCAGCAACATTTAAGGATTTATTTTCCTCAATCAAACAGCAATACAGCAAATCAGCTCACATGCGCATACATTGCATCCATATATCATAAACATTGATAAAGCAAATACATTGCATCATACATTTCATGCAAATATAACTTGGTGTTTTAGCTAACATTTTACCCTTTTCAGGATAAGATTAACAACTACCATCAACAATATGCATTCAGATACAGTTCAGATACGCTCCAGACACGGATGCCATTCCGATACTCATTTAGATTCAACTTTTAGATACAATTCAGATACGCTCCAGAAACGGAAGCCATTTTGATACTCATTCAGATTCTACTTTTGATTCAGTCCAGATACGCTCCAAGACACGGAAGCCATTCTGATACTCATTCAAAGACACCTCCTGATACAGTTCAGATACGAAAGCCATTCTGACACTCATTCAAATTCTACTTTTGATACAGTTCAGACACGGAAGCCATTCTGATACTCATTCAGACTCAACTTTTGATACAATACAGATAGGCTCTAGACACGGATGCCATTCTGATGTTCAACTTACAGATTACATCTCAACAAGCATTCTTGGATGGCATCTACAAGCCCATCTCCAACAAGATTCTATCACCTCTCCAAATGGCATCTTTAATCCCATTCCTCCTATCACCGTCGAGTGCAAATTTCTGGGCACTCTAGTGTCCAATCATCTTCCACCTTCGAGTCACGAATTGCAAATCTCGCCAATCTAACTCTTCAGGTTAAAGAAGATTGAACAGCGGCAGCTGTTGTACCCCAAAATTTGCCCTCTTATTTTCTCAAAAAATACCTTTGGATCCTCAGGTTTACTTCCATCCAATCCCAAGCTTTGAATTACACATTTTTCAAGAAAGTCGTCTGCAAGGGCAAAATAGTCATTTTCACATTAAAAGGTCAAACTTTGACTTTTGGATCAGAATCAAATCTCTGAAAACATATTTCATCAAAACATGTTGGAATATGAAGTTTGTATCATCAAAAAGTTCAAAAGCCAAATTTACTATGGAAAAGCCAAATTTCTAAATACTTGGGATTTCTTCTAAGTATTTAAGAAAAATGACACTTCAGAACTTCTGAGCCAGCCTCCAGGCAGGTGCAGTCAGAAGTTGTAAACATGGTTCAGCACATAGTCTTCAGTCAGAACATGGCTTTTCAGCGTCTATGCAAGTTCAGTCAAAGTTTGCTAGGGTAATGCAAAGAAGGTAATAAAGCGTAATACGAAGCCTGAAAACTCCTTCAGAACATGCTGGAGCCAGAAGGTAAGAGGATTAGAAGATTGGATGCTATGCTGAAGCAGAACTTCTAATCCAGAGTTCTCAAAGGTAAATCAAAGAAGGTTACTAGAAAACCTGGAGAATCCTTCAGAACATGCTGAGGCAACAAGGTACGAAGATCAGAAGTTGGATGTTTGTCCTAATTGGAACTTTTGATCCAGAATTAAGCAATGATGCAAAATCTCACATTACAGGGTTTCTGATTTTGACAAATCTCATAATCATTTAATGCTCATTAATGCCCACAACCACTTTTGAGTCTTTGTCCAAAGGATCTCTCCATGTGTAGCGTAGAAATACTTTTGTACAAAATTAGGTAAGGGTCCATGTGTTACTTTTTGCTTGTGGGTTTACTTTTCCTTAATCCCTGCTTGCTAATCCAGCCTAGGCTAAAAACTGTCAACTATCACACTTTTTTTTTGAACTTGCTTCAAGAGCAAGTCATCATCTAGCGTATGATGTTGGCGCTACTTGACATTTCAAACACACAAAACTTTGCCTATAAATAGAACACCTTTGGTCACTGAGAAGGGGTCCAGAAAAATTTGTGAAAGAGGTCAAAATTTTGAGAAAGAAAAGCCTTGAATCCCTGCCAGAATTCCAAGAGTTCCAAGAACTGCAAACACAATACATAAATCCTTGTTAACTTTTGATTCCCTGCATTCAAAACTCCACTTGTTCTCAAATATTTCTTGACTAAAAACCCATTCACACAGTTTCTGATCCACATGTTGGGAATTGTCTAAACTTCTGTGTTCATATTGCTATACATTTTCCATCCATCCACTCAAAGAAATCAGAACATCACCTCCTTGCCATCCCCAGAAGTTGAAAACTTTCAACTTGCTGAGTACGTGAAGAAGCAGTTCAGAGCATCATCAGAGTTGAGGTTAACCCCAGTTCACAGAACTTCTTCCAGTGGCAAGGTTAGTTTCTGCTGACCCTTACCACATTACTTAAGCATTACCAGATTTACAATGTCAGATACAATGTAGATATCAGGTTTTTTGGTGTCATACATATTTTGAAATGTCATGCATTCTATCTGCCTAAGTAGGGAATAAATCAATTTAGAGCTTCTTGAAGAAACTAGAACTCAGAGTTAGGATTAGCAAATGCATGCTTGCCTCTGATTTATAGTTCTGATATTTCTTATCTTCTGAAACGCTATGACACCTGCTATAACTGTTTTGTGCATGCCTTCTGTTTTGTGGAGAAATAACCAAATTACAGATGTTCTGACTAGCATAGAGAAGAGAAACCAAGTTCTGCCATTCGTCTCAGAACTTCTGAAGTCTGTTTTGTTTCCAGTGGTATCAGAACTTCTGAAGCTTGTTTTTGTTGCCAGTGGTATCAGAACTTCTGAAAACTATTGCGTTCCCAGTGGGTTCAGAGCTTCTAACCTTATACATTTTCACTATCAGGTTTCTGTTTTGCAGCATTCTAGGGACAGAACCTCTGACTTCATTTTTATCAGCAACACGTTGATTCTTTTTCTTTTTTTATTTATTATTTTGCTATCACTCTCCATTCCATTAATCAGCAAGCATCAAAAAATATTTCCTTCACACTTTATTTTGGTTTCTTAAAACAAAAGATCAAAAATATTTTCTTAAAACAAAACAAGTTCGTTTTCACATTTTCTTGTACATTCTTATATATTTAAATATGGTTGTAATAATAATTTAGGGTTTATTTTCTTTACAATCCCCATTCATAAACTTGTATACCCCATCCCCTAAATGTTGTAATAACGTAGGACTTTACATTTCCATACTTTTATTGCTTTCATATGATGTATAGTAACTAGGGTGTGTATGGCAAGATGAAAACAACAAAATAGACAACCCTAATCAATACTAAATGCATGAAATCAAACACTATTCACATATGCACCCTTAAGGTTAACTCCACTTGTTACCTAAAAAATGGTCATGTTATGCATGTGGGGTGTCTTAGCAAAAACAATTGAAATACAAGATCATATTCCCTCGATGACGCTATCAAAGTTTCCTTTTGAAATGATCTTAGTCCCTAAAGAAAAATGCTAAGACATCTCACAACATGGCTATCATGATCATACGATGACCCAACGCCCGTCCCTTCACATCCAACGATGAGGCTTATTACCAAATCAATGGTAAGATAGCAACATCTAAAGGAGAAGGAAAAGCACATCTAAGACCTTTTGAGTAGGTAGGTTCGCTCTCAGTTACTCGCTTACTCATAACAAAAACATTTTTATACACCTACACTTCCATTTTGAAACATTTTTGAAACAAACACTTTGCATACGTTCTTATTGAAACGAGAACCATTACGAAGTTCCATTTTCAAAATCACTTTCAAAAACACATCTTTGAACTATTTTCGAAACAAACACTTTGTATGCGTTCTTATAGAAACGAGAATCATTACAAAGTTACATTTTCAAAATACTTTCAAAACCCACACCATAAAACACAATTTCAAACAAAAGCAAGCGATCTAGCAAATAACTAAGAGCCCATGGAAAACCATGGATGAAAAGGGTGCTAATACCTTCCCTTTTCATAATCTACCCCCCAAACTCAAAAACATCTCTAAAGGTCTTTCCTGTGCTTTTTCACCTTTCCTTTTTTGGATAAAAGAAAAGTCGGTGGCGACTCTTGCTAAACCGCAACATTTGCAAACACAAACGCAAAACCTCAAGTCAGTTCTCCCACCGTATCACACTAATATTGTGGCGGATGCTTTAAGTCAGAAGTCGTTACATATTCTGAGATAGAATTTGTATTCTTGATGACTCTGAGATGAAGAAAATGATTCTGGAAGAAATCCATAGAAGTATTTTGAGTATTCACCCAGGTGTGAATAAGATGTATCAAGACTTGAAGAAGTTGTTTTGGTGGCCCTAATTGAAACGAGATGTAGCGTGGTTCGTGTATGCATGTTTAACTTGTCTGAAGTAGAAAGTCGAACATCAAAAACCTGCAGGGTTATTGGAACCGTTAGATGTCCCATAATGGAAATGGGATAGTATATCTATGGACTTTGTGACGGGGTTGCCAAGTACTCTAAGAGGGCATGATACAATTTGGGTGATTATTGACGGGCTAACAAAGTCAATTTATTTTATTCTGATCGGTATCAGTTTTCTGGTACCACCATTAGCAAAGATTTATATCTGTGTGATTATGAAGCTTCATGGGATTCCATCTAGAATTTGTGTCTGATAGAGATCCAAGGTTCACTTATGGATTTTGGAAGAGTTTGCAGGATGAATTAGGCTCTAAGCTAAGATTGAGTTCAACATATCATCCGCAGACAGATGGACAATCAGAGAGAACTATTCATACGTTGGAAGATTTGTTGAGAGCTTGCGTACTGGAGCAAGGAGGAACATGGGATAGCACCATTCGAGGCATTATATGGTCATAGGTGCAAGACTCTGTTGTGTTGGTATGAATCCGGAGAAAGCGTAATGCTTGGACCGAAAATTGTCCAACAGACTACAGAGAAAGTGAATTTAATCCGGGAAAAGATGGAGAATTTGCAGAGTAGGCAAAAGAGTTACCATGACAAGCGAAGGAAGGACCTTGAATTTCAAGAAGGAGATCATTTATTTTTGAGAGTTACACTGGTGACCGGTGTTGGACGAGCATTGAAATCGAAGAAACTTACTCCTTGATTTATTGGTCTGTATCAGATTTCAGACAAAGTGGGAACGATTGCTTATAGGGTAACCTTTCCACCTAAAATTTTGAACTTGCATGATATGTTCCATGTGTCATAACTTAGGAAGTATATTTTAGATCCATCTCATATAATACCGATGGATGATGTACAAGTGCGGGATAACCTTACGGTCGAGACTTTACCCATGAGAATCGAAGACAGTGAAGTGAATACGTTAAGGGGAAAGGAAATTCCTCTCGTGAAAGTAGTTTGAGGAGGAGCAGCTGGAGAAAGTATGAAGTGGGAATTAGAGAGAAAAATGCGGGAGTCTTACCCAGAATTGTTCACATGAGGTAAATTTTCGAGGACGAAAATATTCTAAGTGGAGGAGAGTTGTAACGCTCCATTTAAATATTTAGTCATTGTTTGATGATTTTGAGTTATTATGGCATAACTAAGGGTATGTAGGCATGGCTAAGGGTGTGTGAGAGCTTAGCTTTAGTAAATAAGTATAATTAAATTTAGTCTATGTTATAACAATGATGATATTGGTAAATAATATAATATACTATTATTATTGATAAAAATATTATTAGATAAATGGTATAATTACTACTAATAATGTTATTATTAATATTAATATTATTTTTATTATTATTAGAATTATTCCATTATTATTATTATTATTATTATTATTATCAAGAATAAAACCCAATAATTAAAGAGAGTGGGGGAAGTGTTTTTGGAAAAAATTGTTGTCACGTAGAAAATGAAAAGAGAAGAGGAGGGAAAAGCTAGGGCAAGAGAGATTCCACCATTGTTGAAGGATCAAAGCTCCAAACTAAGGTAAGGGGGTGAATGGGTTCTCTAAATGGTGATTATAACATGAGAGGATAGTGAGGGTTCCTTTCCCTCTTTAGGTTTTGTGTATAATTCATGTATGATTCTTCTTTTGTTTTGTTAATGTTATTTCTATGTGATTCTATGTAGAATTGTGAATCGAGTGATGTCAACGTTGTGATTGTTGCTGGTAATTGTTGTTGTTGTGTTGTTTTTCCATGAAAATATCAATCTAGAAAATATAGGTTTAGGAAGATGATGAACAATGAGGATTTGGATGTGAAAAATTGTTATAGGAGGATAGACCAATGAAATTAGGTGAAGTCTATAGGTTCTTATGTGTATAAACACTACTTTGGACCCAAATTTGGAGGTTAAAAGTGCTCAAAACGAGTGAATCAAACAGGTGCAGAATCGCTACAAAAAGTTGCAGACTGGTGTGCGTCTCCGGGAGATGGGATGTATCATCGGGAGATGATGGTGTCGCTTGGTCGTTGTTGGGCGAGCCAGGGAGAGATGAAAGGGTGGAAGAAGTGATGCTACTGAAGTGCGTCGCTAACATTATCGACAGGCGACGCAAGGAGAGACGGGTGCCTTTCCAGGCGAGTACGGAGCTTTGCTGGGCGATGAAGGCCACAATGGGATTAGTGTGTTATTTCTCCCATGTCGTCGGGTGAGCATCGGGCAGCAGACAACAACAAGATTTTTAAAAATGCCATAACTTGAGTTTTAGGACTCCGTTTGATATGCCGTTCGAAGCGTTGAATAAATAACAAAATGAACTACATTTAGGTGGAATGAAATAAGTAAAAGGATTTATGTTTTCAGTACCTAGGACAAGATATATTTAGACTTTTATGGGGTAGGCTATAATGATAAGTGTTGCTATTATGAATTGTTGATACTATTATGTATGTTGCATGATGATAATAATGTTGGTGGCTTTATTGGCAAATGTAGTGGGCTTATGCCTTGTGGTTGCATAGTTGTGATGTTGCATGTCAATGATGCATGCATTCATTGGTGATGGATTATGCCCTGTTGTTGGCCTGTAATGGCATTATATTGAGAGATTATACTGTGTTACTTCCCTAATTGGCATTGTGTTGAGGACTCATGCCCTGTTGGTACCACATGCATTTAGTTGTTGTAGGTTGCATTAGATTGCACTATCTTGATTTGATGTCATGTTATATGAATGAAGAATGTGTTGCAAAGTATTGTGTAAAATGTGTATTTTGTGAATTATATGAATTACTACTCCTTAGCATGTGACATTCACCGTATATTTATTGAATGTAATTATCACCCCTTTTCTGTTGTTGTGTATGTGCTCCTTGGGGAGTACAGATAACCAGGTACCCGAGTAGTACTTGGAGTGAGTGTTGCTTGATCGAGTATTAGGAGTCGCTCTGATACGTAACACGAGACTAGAGAATTTGCTATGTCTTTGCATTATTTTTAATTATTACGTATTTTAATTGATGATCATGTTGAACCACATATTTTGTGGGGTTTTTATTATTATTGAGGCCTTAGCACCATGGAAGAGAATTAAATTGAATTATTGCACTGCTTAGTTGATTGCTATGAATAAATTAAGTAATAAAGTAACTTTAGACTTTATGGATTTTTGAAATATGTGACATCCCATTTGTGGAATCTTAGTTGGAGTAGTCCATGGAGGTACAAAAGGTCTTGATACCCTCATAACACCTAGCTTTTGTGCCTTTCTCTAAGCAGATCCAGGAGTTTTTTTAGTAGCCTTTCCCTTGGATGTTTGAGAAGCTTGAACTGATTACTGAGTAGCCTGTGATAATTGTTGAGAAGTTGGAACTGGTTATTGAGTAACCTGTGTGGGATGTTGAGAAGCCTGAACTGATTATTGAGTAACACATGCTGACTATAAACTTGAGTTTCTTGTTGTGAAGCCTGTATTGGATGTTGATAAGTTTGAGTTTGAAGTTCTTATATTCACATCACATATGTCCTAAAAGATATCGAGACACCTTTCTTTGAACAAACACAAAATGACAAGATAAACAATAAACCAAGTGCAAAAAAGTAAAGAACACATAGGATTGTTAATCCAGTTCAGTGCAACTCACCTACTTTGGGGGCTACCAATCCAAGGATGAAACTTACTAGATAATATCAATTTGAAGCTAAACTTCCCTATTTAAAACTTCACACTTAATCACTTACCTTTTCTTAACTTCTACATAAGACTCACCTAGGTATGAGACCCTTCTCAAATACCTTCCAATCACAAACCATTGACTGAACAATTCTGAACACTTAGAAAATCACATAAGTCACACTTTGAAGACACACAATCATTCACTGCTTAAAAGCGTTGGAATGACTGACAGAACTTACAACTCAAAAACAAAGTCCTACTCTTTCATCAAGATGATAATCGAGAGGCTCACAATAAACACATAAACCCTAACACAATTACACAGCAAGTTCCACGTTAGTAATAGGGTTAAAGCCTTCTATTTATAATCCTTAATGAACTTAATTTAGGCTTCACAAATGTAGCTGGATATGACAAAGGCGCTACAGAATTATCTCTTTAAAGATAGGACATCAATCATTAGTTTCCTAAATTATCTCTATAATTATAAACTAACATTTCTCCTTGAAATCAACTTGAATCTTTTTAATCTTCAAACCGTGCCCCACATAGGGTAGCATAATATTCACAAAATATTATGCACCTGTAACAAACTAAAATATCCAACAATCCAGCTGTACACAATCACGATATAGAAAGAACATGTATAGGACATCACATTCGACATGTTGCTCCAGTTGATAGAACATATTTATTTAACATATCTAATCTAAGTTAGTTTTACCAAACATAATGCCAATCATAACAAAACATAGAATTAACAATCCCCCCTTTGGGTTATTTTATCTAAAATAACTTAGCACATCTTCCACGCATAAACAACATCAACTCAGGTTTGAGAAGCACCTCAAACACACAACCAATCAGAGGCACAACAACACAATAGTAGAAGTCAATACAACAAATATCAGAGAAACAACTAGTGGATGCTTTTTAACACAACAAACAAGAGAATACCAAATTCTCAATATGTCAAGACATCATGTCTGACAAATCTTCAAAGCAGTCCAATCCAGAACACAAGACCTGCTAAACCCGCTAATCACCACTTCAGAGAATAACACTATCATTACTGCACAGTACACCCATTTGGACAGACCTTATTGACGATGTACATGCATTTGTTTCATTCCCTAAATACTGGAATTATAATGAAGATAATCCCTAGACAACCCCTTTGAGCCAAAGAAGTAGGAGTTTCCTTTTTTACATAAATCAAAACCTTTAATCAAAACCTGGGGCAGAGTAGTCTCTCAGTTAATTCAAATGCATGTTCAATCGCAAGCTTTCACTTCATACACAATGAATGACATTAAAAACATTCCTCTGGAATCAAAAGATGGTGATAGTTCCCTACTGTGATACAGTGGCAGAACCAGACTGTTTTAGGAAAATGCTGGTTTGCGTTTTGCGTTTGTGTTTGCAAAATGTCGAGGTAAGCAAGAGTCGCCATCGACTTTTATTTTATCCAACTGGAAAGGAAAAAAGCATAGAAAAATTCTTTTTTCGAGATTTTGAGTACCGGGGGGGGGGGGGGGGTAGATTATAGAAAGGGAAGGTATTATCACCCTTTCTATCCGTGGTTTTCCACGGGCTCTTAGGTACTTGCTCATCATTTTCAAAATTGCTTCCGTGTTTGTGTGTTTTGAAAAGTTTTTGTTTTACTTCATTTTAACCCTTGTATCAATCCTCAAGAGTGTTACGAAGTGTTTTTGAAAACTTTGTTTGAAAAGAGTGTAAGTGTGGAAAAGTTTGATTTTTAGCAAGTACCTACTAGCGTCTACCTACTCGAAAAAAGAATGTTTCTGTTCTTGTTTCCTTTAGACAGCGTTATCCCACTATTAGTGAGTAGGTAGCACCGTCGTTGGAATTGTAAGGGTCAATTCAAAAGGGACGTACGATCACTAAAACAATGTTAGGACGCCTTAGTAATAACCCTAGTGTCTTAAGATCATATCCGAGGCAACATTTCCGAGGCAACATTTCCGAACGGGATATTTGATCTTTGTTTAGACAATAGGGCAACCACTAAGACACCCTATACTTAATGATCGTTTACCGAAGGCAACTGAAGTGAGAGTATACCCTAGGAGTACGCATGTACGGGTGCTTTGATTTCAGTTATTATCTTTGCACATTTAGGGTTTGCTAACCAGTTTAAAATTAACATACAGTCTTGTCATGCAATCCTATTATCATACATCTTACATTTAATATTTACGAAAATTAAAATGCGAGAAATAAAACTACGCTACTACAAGGCTTCGGGGAGGGGGATTAATTACATAGCCAAAAACTGATAAAACGATAAATAAACGAAAAGTCCTAATTAAACTATTACATACCATGAGCAGTTACATTAATATCGTAAAAAAAAATAATAATGCATGTGCGCGATGAATCGAGAACAAGAAAAAATTAGGGTTTTGACCCCGTCTAAACCTAATTAAAAGAAAAAAATCATTTTTGTTATTTTTGATTATTTTAAGAAAATAAGGTTTTAATTAAATATGTACAAACCAAATTACTAATTAATTTAAATTAAGAAAAATAATTAATTTTGACCTATTTTTGCATTTTGGTTATTTTAAGAAAAAAAATAAAAATTAAATCAAACAAACCCTAATTTCTAATTTATTTTAAGTTATTTATAAAAAGGTTAAAATTGCCCTAAAATTAAATTAAACTAATTATTAAATTAAATTTGATAAAAATAAAACCTAAATCTAAATTGTTGAATATTGTTTTTATGAGTTTTTTGTAATAAAAAAAAGAATTAATTTTATGTTAGAAAATAATTAATCAAAATAAATAACTAAAAGAAAAAATATAGAAGAAAAAAGAAATGGGTCTGGTGTCAAAGCAAAAGGGGGGTGTCAATCTGACTTCTAGGCCCAAAACTCCTTGGCCCACGTTGACTTCTCATTATCCAATGTATTGGCTTGACTGATGTTCATGGTAGACCTCCATTATAAATCCTTGGATCTAGCGCGTGGGCGATCTGATGGTTGAAGGATGATGGAGCATGGTAGTCTCCTTGCCTATACATGTGCCTGATCATGCAAGAAATAAAACCATGAAATAATATGGGGGACCTGGGATTCGAACCCAGGCCCTTTGGCTTTTCCAAGCGCCTCCTGACCAACTGAGCTAGCGTGCATGTTTGTATATGGGATAACAATCAAATATTATATTGGAAAAAGGCAAGATAATATATTAAAACGCGCGAAGTTTGAATGGGCCATTCTGCCACGCCACCCTTCTTCTTCCTCCCTCTGTTGGCAAAAGTCCAGGTCTTTTACCTACGGTTTTCTGGGCGTAGGTATAAGCCTGCGTTTCTCCAAAATCTCATACGAACCATATAAATGCCCAACAATGGTACCAATCAACTCGTGGCAACCTCACGAGCATCATAGTACCACTTTCCATGGCCAATTGTTCCTGCAATAAAAAACCCCAAAAACGAGCCAAGAACCCTAACTATGACATCTTGCTCTACAGTTAATAAAAATGCAATTGAATGGTACCATTAGCTTACAAATGTTCATAGGATTTAGAATATATAAATAAATCATGCTAACCATGCCAGATTTATGAGATTCGATTTCAAGAAAACATGGAGTTCGTGGGAGACTTACAGTGTGTATTTTGGCACGAAAATGCTTGCTGATGATTGGGATAGAATCCTTAGATGTCCAGCAAGCGAATGGTATGCTTGGAATGGCTTGAAGAAGCCTGGAAATTGGAATTTGATTCACCACTTTTGTTGAGTTTTTGCAAGTTTTCTTTCAGCTTCTCACGCCTCCAATCCTTGTTCTTTTGCTTTGGATTTATTCAATATATATCATAGAGTGCAATAGGGTTACAAGTTTGCATCAAATCCTTGCAATTATGAAGATTTGATCATTGATTCACCCTTGCATCAAATATTTCCAAAACAAGAAAAATTCAATCTTTTTCTGTCCAAACAAGCCTTACACGATTTGATTCTCTTACCAGATGTATAAGAGACCTAAACATGCACAAAATCTCAAGCTTTGATTAGTTTTGATATTTTCATGATTTTATTTTGATTTGATTTGATTTAATTGAATAAAAATAAAAATAAATGATAAAAATAAAATAAAGACAAGTGGGAAGGATCATGGGTCGTAAGTCATGGTACAAACTCAAGACAAACACAAAAAGTTGGGCCCATTTGACAAAAATTGAAATTTGAGACACATTTGACTTTTGGCAATTTTGCAAAAAAGGTCAACTTCACGAATGCATAACTCCTTCAATTGTTACCCTAGAGATGTGTTCTTGGACTTTTTAGAAATATTAAGATGTCCTCTAAGAAACCCTTTTAGTATCATATCAATTGAGTCTTCCATGTTCATGTATGGAGCTTTGGAAAAAAAGGTGTTTTTGTTGACTTTTCAAAACGACCTATAATGTCCAGATTCATAACTTCTTGTGAGTGCATATTTTGAACTTGGGAGATGAAGATGGATTGTTGGTAATTACATCATATTCAATATGAGCTTTGGATGGGTCATTTTTGATAAAGTATGAGAAAGTTATGCTTGGTCAAAGTTGAGTTGACTTTTCTTGCAAAACCCTAATTTAGCAACTTTTGGGATTTGATGAATTGTGAGAAATCCTTGAGGAATCATGATCAACCCTTGATCAAATGATGAATAATACTTCAAAATGAGGATGTTGACCAAAAATATTGACATTTGACTGTATGTGGGCCACAGTTGACTTTTGCCCTAACATAGTCGATTTTCAGGCCTTTGAGCAATTGACTGAGCAAAATTCCTCTGCAAGGCTTGAAACTTGACATGGATGATCTTGAGAACATATTAGGACAATGGTGAGCATTTGGTATCCCTTGGACTCAAATACCTTGATGCAAACTGAAACCCTAATTTGAGGTAGACTGCCTTAGGAGAGAGTTTGTCTGGTCAACCCTTGGACTTCCTTGAGCAATTTGAGGATCTCACTTGAGATGTATTGAGAAATATGGGAGGGAAAATTTTGGGGTACAACAGCTGCCCCTGTTCAATCTTCTTAAACCTGAGGATGTAGATTGGCTTGCTTTCCTTTCATGATCCAAAGGTGGAAGATGATTGAACACTAGAGTGCCCAGATATTTGCACTCGAATGAAGTGGTACTTGTCTTGTGATGTCGGGAATGAGCTTATATACGCCATTTGGAGATTGATGACGGAGAATGGGCTTAAAGATGCCATCTGAAGGAGTGTCGATCGTATAAGAGATTCCTTAACGAGAGCCTGTACACCTGTTGTTGAGGAGGACTTCGCTGGGGAATGCTGGTCTTTGTCTTGGTAAAAGTTGAATTTTAGGAGCTTTGGTCGTCCGTTATTATACTGGGGAATCGTCTCTTGGTCGAAGAGGTGAAAATGAACTACTATCTGGTCGTGATCCAGGATTCATATTGATAAGATCGACTGCTATCTGGTCGTGCTCCAGGCTTTACAATGACTTAACGGGGAGATGAGATTAAACTTGCTATCTGGTCGTAATCCAGGCTTTGCAATTTCTCAATTCTTATCTGGTCGTAATCCAGGCTTTGCAATTTCTCAATTCTTATCTGGTCGTACTCCAGGCTTCAGAAGGAATTAAGTTGTTATCCGGTCGCATCCGGGCTTTAACTTTAATTTAGGGCACACTAATATCCGGTTGATTCCGGGCTTCTTAGTAATTGTCCAGGTAAAATGCTATTTGGTCGAAACCCACGCTTCGCAGTGTCCCATATTGTTATCTGGTCGATTCCAGGCTTCAGTCCTTTGCTGCTATCTGGTCGTAATCCAGGCTTCACAACTTCTTACTTCTTATCTGGTCGTATTCCAGGCTTCAAAAGAAATCAAGTGGTTATCCAATCGCATCCGAGCTTCCATTTGATTTTAAGGCCTACTAATATCCGGTCGATTTCCGGGCTTCATAGTAATTGGCCGGGTAAACTGCTATTTGGTCTAAATCCAAGCTTCACAGTGTCCCTTACTATTATATGGTCGTAGTCCCAGGCTTTAGTGTATTTTACCGCTATCTAGTCGTAATCCAGGCTTCATAGTAACTTGCATTGCTATCTGGTCGTTCTTCAGGCTTCATAATAACTTGTTGGGGATTAAACTATTATCCGGTTGAATCCGGGCTTCATAGCTTGAATTTAAGATAAACCACTATCTGGTCGATTCCAGGCTTCACGGTATTTTGGTACTGTTATTCGATCGTTCTCTGGGCTTCACAGTATGATGGAGAAATCAAGATATTATCCGGTCGAGTCCGGGCTTCATAGCTTGAACTGGAATAGAAATCTTAGCATCGATTTGACTGAACCAGAGAAAACTTGTGAGAATTTGATTGTACCTTTCCCTGAAAGGTAAAGAGTTAGTCGTATGTAATGTCATGATGCATGACATGTATCGAATAATGATGTTCTCAAAATAAATGAGATTGTGTTGTATGATGCATATGCGCATGCCACGATGTATGGATATGCAATGTTTTTATGATATTCTTTAGTTGGGGAGAATAAATCCCGGACTGCTGTTGGAGAATATAAAGAGTTGAGTTCTTCGTTCTCGCTGGGGATAACGGCCGAAGATGGTTTGAGAATAAATTGGTGGGAGAATAAACTGGCGAGAAAATGACTCTGTGGGGAAGAGAGGTACTATGCCATAAGATCTGCTTGTTTGGGGAAATAACCTCGGCTGGGGATGAATTACTGTTGCTGGTGATGATAAACTCTGTCGGGGATTGAGTTTCTGGTTGTAGAAGAAATATACTTCATTGGGGATAGTCTTCCATTGTTGGTGATAGATGAACTCTGCTTGGGGAGAATTAACACCAATGTTTTTAGATACCTTTTACTCTGCGGGGAGTGTATGTACCCTTAGTCATATTCTCCAGCTAGGTCTATCCATGTACCTGGTGGATAGAGCAACTGTAAGGTTTGGACATTTCTTGTTTTCCCCTGTTCCTGGAATTACGAGCAATTGTCTTTTGTTTCGCATGTAAATATTTATGAGCAACAATTATTTTCAAATGCATATATCAAAAATGAATCATTGGACGTTCTTGCAAAATAAAACAGAAAAAGAAAACACAAGTTTGAAATTTCTTTGTGAAAATGAATTGCATTGATCTTTTGAAGTTAGCCTGTAACGGGCGTTTTGTACAAGAGGCTGAAGTCCTAGTAAGAGAACACCGCTAAAAGATAGAATTTATGCAATTTATGAAAAACCAAAAAAACAGTTATGTGAACAATCCCACTGGGTTCCAACTCTGTTATTTCCCTTATATCTTCGAGTGTCTCATCACTTTGATACTTGGTTGAAGGTAAATCAGATTGATTGGCGCCGTCCGAGCTTGATAGTCGATATCGAAGTCTGGTTGCAAGATAATCCAATGAGACATAGTGTTACGCTTTGATCCCTAATTTTTTCCTGGACCGCCCTTTCAGGTTTTCAATCCACCGGGATACCCTTTTTTGCCCAAGCCGCCTTTTCAGGTTTCCGACTTGCCGGGTGTACGTTTTTTTTTTATTTTCATCCCTTATTTTTGCCCGAACCCTTTTGGTTCACCGGGAAGCCCTTATTTTTGCCTAGACCAGTCGACCTAGCGGGTCTTTGATTATGCGTAGTATTTTTTCACTATGTCTGCATTGACTGGGTGAGGAAGGTCGTCACCATCCATGGTGGTTAGAATTATAGCTCCTCCTGAGAAAATGTTCTTAACCACAAATGGCCCTTCATACGTAGGGGTCCATTTGCCCCTGGGATCACCTTGCGGCAGTATGATGCGCTTGATCACCAGATCCCCGACTTGATACTCTTGTCGTCTAACTTTCTTGTTAAAAGCCTTGATCATTCGTTTTTGATACGTCTGACCATGACAAATAGCAGTAAGTCTCTTCTCGTCGATTAAATTCAGCTGATCAAGCCGGGTTTGGATCCAGTCGTCTTCGCTCAAACCTGCATCCTTCATAATCCGGAGAGAGGGTATCTGGACTTTGATAGGCAGGACCGCCTCCATGCCATACACCAGAGAATAGGGTGTTTCCCCTGTTGATGTCCGTGCTGAGGTGCGATACCCATGAAGAGAAAATGGTAACATCTCATGCCAGTCTTTGTATTTCACCGTCATCTTCTGCACAATCTTCTTGATGTTCTTATTTGCTGCTTCAACAACCCCATTCATCTTCGGCCGGTAAGGAGAAAAGTTGTGATGTTGTATCTTAAACTATTTGCAGATCTCGGTGATCATCGTATTGTTGATATTTGTACCATTGTCCGTAATGATCCTCTCTGGTACACCGTATCGACAGATCAGATTGTGTCGTATAAACCGCGCCACGACGTTCTTGGTTACTGTAGCAAAGGAAGCTGCCTTAACCCACTTCGTAAAATAATCAATAGCTACCAGAATGAAACGATGCCCGTTAGACGCAGTAGGTCTGATCTCGCCGATCATATCGATGTCCCACATTGCAAAAGGCTAAGGAGTTGTCAAGATGTTCAAAGGAACTAGAGGTACATGCACCTTATCAGCATAGACTTGGCACTTATGACAAGTCCAAGAATGCTGATAACAATCGGCTTCCATAGTAGACCAATAATATCCAGCCCGTAGGATTTTCTTTGCCATGGTATGTCCACTGGAATGAGTTCCGAAAGTACCTTCATGTAACTCTGCCATGATCCTTTCTGCCTCGCTCTTGTCCACACATTGCAATAAGGTTGAATCATGGTTATGCTTATAAAGGATCCCATTGCTAATGAAGAACTTCGCAGCGAACCTTCTCAAGAACTTCTTATCATTAACAGCCGCACCCTCGGGGTATTCCTGAGCCTCAAGGTACCTCTTTACCTCGTGAAACCAGGTTTATCTGCTACCTCTTCAGTCTCGATGTCATAGCAATGTGAAGGTTCGTCCAACCTCTCGATGTTAATCTGGGGAGCTTCATTGTCCCACCTGACTTTGAACATAGAAGACATGGTAGCTAGCGCGTTCGCTAACTGATTCTCCTCTATGGGGAAATGTTCAAAGGTTATCTCCTCGAAGTGTGGAAGTAACGTCAATACATACTCTTTGTAAGGAATAAGATTTGGATGCTTCGTATCCCACTCACCTTTGATCTGACTGATCACTAGAGCAGAATCTCCGAATATACTCAAGAACTTAATCCTCAAGTCAATAGCAGCTCGAAGGCCCATGATGCACGCTTCATACTCCGCCATATTGTTGGTGCAGTTAAAACATAATCGGGCGGTGAACAGGGTATGACAGCCCTTAGGAGATATGATCACGGTGCCAATTCAATTACCCAATGCGTTTGAGGCTCCATCAAAATACATAGACCATCGGGACCCCTCCTCAGGTCCTTCATCCAGTCCAGGCTCTTCACAGTCGGTCACCAACATGATATTCTCATCAGGGAACTCGAAATTCATGGATTGGTACGGCCTGATGCACCAAATGATCTTCCAATACACTCCCCTTGATTGCTTTTTGGGTTGTGTATTGGATGTCGTACTCGGTTAAGATCATCTACCATCTTGCTATTCTTACGGACAAGGCAGGCTTTTCGAAGATATACTTGATTGGATCCATCTTTGATATCAATAGGGTAGTGTGAGTTAGCATATGTTGTCTCAACCGGCGAGCAGCCCATGCCAAAGCGCAATAAGTTTTCTCAAGCAGTGAGTATCGGGTCTCAAAGTCGGTAAACTTTTTTATAAGGTAGTAAATAGCATGCTCTTTTCGGCCAGACTCGTCATGCTGCCCCAACACACACCCCATCGAATTGTCGAGTACTGTCAAGTATAAGATCAAAGGTCTCCCTTCAACTGGAGGCATCAGAATAGGGGGCTCTTGGAGATATTCATTGATCCTTTCGAAAGCGGCCTGACATTCATCATTCCATCTTACCACTTGATCTTTCTTCAGCAGCTTGAAGATTGGCTCACAAGTAGCAGTCAGGTGTGAAATGAATCGGGCAATGTAGTTCAGACGTCCCAGAAAGCCTCTGGATTCTTTTTCTGTGTGGGGAGCTGGCATCTCCTGTATAGCCTTTACCTTGGCATGATCCACTTGAATACCTTTATCACTAACGACGAAACCCAGCAGCTTACCAGACCTTACCCCGAAGGTGCACTTGTTCGGGTTTAACCTCAGCTTGTACATCTTCAACCTGTCGAATAGTTTCTGGAGATGGTCAAGGTGTTCTTCCTCAGTCTGGGACCTTGCAATCATGTCATCAACATAAACCTCAATCTCAAGGTGAATCATGTCGTGGAACAAAGCGACCATGGCGCGCTGATAAGTTGCCCCAGAATTCTTCAACCCGAAAGGCATTACCTTGTAATAGAAGGTACCCCACTGTGTAACAAAGGTTGTCTTCTCCATGTCCTCGGGAGCCATCTTGATCTGACTGTAACCAGAAAAACCATCCATGAAGGAAAAGATCTTATGTTGCGTGGTGTTGTCGACCAGAACATCGATGTGAGGAAGCGGGAAATCATCCTTGGGGCTCGCCCTGTTCAGATCTCTATAGTCCACACACATCCGCACCTTACCATCCTTCTTCAGCACCGGAACAACATTGACAACCCAATGCGGATAAGAAGTAACAGCTAGAAATTCGGTGTCAAACTATTTCATGACCTCCGCTTTGATTTTCTCAGACATCTCGGGGCGCATACGGCGAACCTTCTTCTTTATCGGAGGACAGTCTTCTTTAGTTGGCAGGAGGTGTACCACAATATCAGTGTCCAAACCAGGCATATCTTCATAAGACCAGGCGAAGATCTCAACAGTCGTGTAGCATTTGTATCAACCGCTGCTTGACACTAGGTTCCAGATTTGCACCTATCTTGACCTCTTTCTTGTCTTCCTCCATACCCAAATTCACTGATTCCACTGGCTCTTCATGAGGTTGTATGGCCCTCTCTTCCTATAGTAACAGTCTAGCAAGTTCCCCAGGCACCTCACAATCATCCTCACCTTCGTCCTCGGCTTGGTTGATCGGATTTTCGAAGTCATAACTGGCAATAGCAGAGTCGTTATCAACGGGATCTAGAGTGGATGTAGATCTACATTATGATATGTGAGTGTGTGTAAGACAATAGCTGTTTTGATAAAGTGCGAGATAGAAAGGAAAAACAAGGAGCGCAGAATTTGTAATGCAAGAAAATGTCCAATGCTTTATTGATGATATATGAAAATGACAAATAATAAGCCCTCACAAACAAAGCCAAGGTGCCTCGGGCAAGGCACCGGGCTGTAAAGTTTCAAACTGTCTGTTACAAATCTCAAAACAAAAGTCTATTACTGTGTAATAAAAGAAACGGGTACGAAGTCCTTCGCCGTCCAGTTGTTCAATCCACCATTGGTAGTCGGGTAAATCCAGCTGTCGATATCTGACTCTTCTTCATCATCCTCAATTGCATTCACTCCCTGACCATGTTTGGGCATAAGGGCAGTTATGACATTGGGTTTTTCCGGAGCGTCAAACTCAATCTCTTTAGCTTCGATCAAGTCTTGCACCTTATTCTTCAAGGCCCAATAATTGTTTGTATCATGGCATGGGCCATCGGAGTGATAGGCACAGCGGGCATTCAGGTTATACAACAGAGATGTGGTGCTGGGATTCTTCGGGGTTTCCCTCAGAGTTACCAGGTTGGTCTTCAACAATTATGGTAGAATTTGAGACAATGTCATATTAAGCCGAGTGTATTATCTCTGCGGTATCTCCATTCTTTGCTGATTCTTGCATTATGGAGCAACTGTGGGTCTTGATATCACTACCGCATTCACTGCTTGACGGTGTTCATGTTTGTTTTGGCCCCTCGGGCTGTAAACTGCACTAGCTTCTTTCTTACCGGTGAAAGGCTTCTTTACTGCACTTGACGAAGTATCCTTCTGTATCTTACCACTTCAGATACCAGCTTCTACTCTCTCCCCAGTCAAAATCAATTTAGTAAACCCAGACGATGAATTGCCGATCAGATGATTGAAAAATGGACTAGATAGCATCCCTAAAAACATGTCAACCAACTCCCTATCAGACAAAGGGGGTTGGACTCTTCCAGCCAGATCTCTCCACTTCTGAGCATAGTCCTTAAAACCTTCACTTGCACCCATTGACATACCCTGGAGCTTAGTACGAGTGGGAGCAAGGTCGGCGTTATACTGATACTGCCTGTAGAAAGAAGCAGTAAGGTCCTCCTAGTTTTGGACATTATCTCCTTCTAACTGATAAAACCATTCAAGTTGAGTCCCTGACAGACTATCTTGAAATAAATGCACCCACAAATTTCTACCAGCAGTGTAAGGTTGGATTTTTCTGACGTACGAGCGGAGATGGAGATTTGGACATGATGCTCCATCGTACTTGGCGAAAACCGGAGCTTTGAACTTATGAGGGATCACCACCCCAGATGCCAGTCCCAGTTCTTCAAAATCCAAACCAGGGATCTTCTGACACTCCATAGCACTCAGACGGTCTTCAAGTTTCTTGTACCTATCCTCAGCAGGAGGATACTGTTCTTCATCATAATCTGTGTCATTATCAGAAAATGCAAGACTGGGGCCCTTTTCTTCTTCTTGGTCCTCCTCTTCTTTAGATGAAAGAGACAGATCAACTTGTTGTTTCAGCCTATCCCCAAACCTTTTACCCATACTCAAAAGAACAACCTTCTTCTTCTTCTTCTTCTTCTTCTCCCTCTCTTTCTCTTTCAGGATGAGAGCTTTCAAATCCTCTTGCCCTTTAGCCAAGCTTAAGAACATCTCTTGGAATTGGGCATTTTGTGTCTTAAGATCTTTGATTTCTTGACCGGAAGACATGCAATATCTATAAGAAGTAGCTCGTGAGGACCGTCTCTCTGAGCCCGACCGGATTGTTGCAAAGCCAAACAAGGACTGTAGGTTATTCCCCCTCTGATTCCAAGCAACGGGACATTGGGGTATCCCCCACATCGATCAATGACAACAATGCTTTCCATAGCCTTAGAACTCCAAAGAATGTCTGTATGGGCAAGGGACATTATCCTGTAAGACCATCATAAACCTTCCTCATTCTTCAATACATACTTGGGGAGGTGCGAAATAAACCACCTTGCCAGCAGCGGCATGCAACACATGAGAGTCCCTCTTCTTCGCACAGTACGAGTATAGAGGGCATGCAAGATATCACCCAGAAGAGTAGGTACATGATTGCGAGATAGGAAGATCTTAACTGCATTCACATCTACGAAGGAATTTGGATTCAGGAAAAGAACCAACCCGTAGATAAGGAGAGCCAAGATGTCTTCAAAAGCCTGAAATTCTAAGTTATCCCAGAATAGTTGAGCTTGATCCATCAGAAATTTGGCTAAGAAACCTTCAACCCCACTTCGTGTCTCCCAATTAGATCTACATCAACCCATTTCAAATGTAGAGCTGAAGCAATGTCTTCTGGTCTAGGAGTCTCTTCCAAACCTGTGAAGGGCATCTTCTTGAGGATGGATATGCCCAATAAGTGAGAAAACTCTTCCATAGTGGGAACTAGCTGATAATCCAGGAAAGTGAAGCAATGATGCACCAGGTCGAAGAACTGGAAAAGCACACTCATCATCTGCTCATCAAACTTTGAGGTAACCAAGCTAAGAAACTGACCATGTCTCCTAATGAATGAAGAAGTATCAGAAACTCTCGAGGCTAAATCTTTGAGTTTAGCAGGTATTTGCACAAAATTAACTCGGATGGTGTTTCTGCGCATAGAAGCCATAGTCTGCAAAACAGAACAAAGATAAATCCCCTCGGTCTTTAAAATGGTTAGTATAATGGAGTATGCATGCTATGTTATGATGCATGATGTCATGATAAAACACACAACATGTATAGCAAATAACAGACATGGTAAAGGCAAACAAGTCACACAAGAGCCCTTAAGTTTCAGGCTTGCATGGGGTCTAGGTATTACCCTCTTGAAGTTCAGTTGGTTTCAACCTATCCTAATAATAGTAACCGGGTTCTAGAGGTTCTCAATATCACTGACCATCCTTCATTGGTCATGGTTTCAGCTCACACAATCTTTTCTTACGGCCAAAACTATCTCGAGAGTATGGTCTCAATGAGTGTAGTATCGAGTATCAACCAGTTCTCAGCTTTACACCGAGGCCGGCTATCTCACTACTTCCTAATGGCCAAGTTGGTCAATTATAGGTTCTAAGGTCAGTTGATGCTTAACGACACACATAGCAGCCCCGTATTCTCCTCGTTTCTCCACAAGGGATACCGGTACCAACCAATGTGCCACATCAATGTAGCTACTGCTTCAACCGTATCGGTCTATACCGTACAGTTCCCTCACAGTTTATTGCTACTTACCTAAAAGGTGTCCCCCAGATCCGAGATAGGATCTATAGCAACTCCCAATACGAAACCCTCAAAAGTAAAGCAATCAAATCAAACAAGAGAAGCAATTTATGATGAACTAATCCTAAGGTATACCTCACTTATTAACTCCCCAACAGAGTCGCCAGTTTTGTGATAAGGTAGCATAACCGGACTGTTTTAGGAAAATGCTGGTTTGCGTTTTGCGTTTGTGTTTGCAAAATGTCGCGGTAAGCAAGAGTTGCCACCGACTTTTATTTTATCCAACTGGAAAGGAAAAAAGCACAGAAAATTTCCTTTTTCGAGATTTTGAGTACGGGGGGTAGATTATAGAAAGGGAAGGTATTAGCACCCTTTCTATCCGTGGTTTTCCACGGGCTCTTAGGTACTTGCTCATCATTTTCAAAATTGCTTATGTGTTTGTGTGTTTTGAAAAGTTTTTGTTTTACTTCGTTTTAACCCTTGTATCAATCCTCAAGAGTGTTACGAAGTGTTTTTGAAAACTTTGTTTGAAAAGAGTGTAAGTGTGGAAAAGTTTGATTTTGAGCAAGTACCTACTAGCGTCTACCTACTCGAAAAAAGAATGTTTCTGTTCTTGTTTCCTTTAGACAGCGCTATCCCACTATTAGTGAGTAGGTAGCACCATCGTTGGAATTGTAAGGGTCAATTCGAAAGGGACGTACGATCACTAAAGCAATGTTAGGATGCCTTAGTAATAACCCTAGTGTCTTAAGATCATATTCGAGGCAACATTTCCGAGGCAACATATCCGAACGGGACACTTGATCTTTGTTTAGACAAGAGGGCAACCACTAAGACACCCTATACTTAATGATTGTTTACCGAAGGCAACCGAAGTGAGAGTATACCCTAGGAGTGCGCATGTGCGAGTGATTTGATTTCAGTTATTATCTTTGCACATTTACGGTTTGCTAACCAATTTAAAATTAACATACAGTCTTGTCATGCAATCCTATTATCATACATCTAACAGTTAATATTTGCAAAAATTAAAATGCGAGAAATAAAACTACGCTATTACAAGGCTTCGGGGAGGGGGATTAATTACATAGCCAAAAACCCATAAAACGATAAATAAACGAAAAGTCCTAATTAAACTATTACATACCATGAGCAGTTACATTAATATTGTGAAAAAAAATAATACATGCGCGCGATGAATCGGGAACGAGAAAAAATTAGGGTTTTGACCCCGTCTAAACCTAATTAAAAGAAAAAATCATTTTTTGTTGTTTTTGATTATTTTAAGAAAATAAGGTTTTAATTAAATATGTACAAACCTAATTACTAATTAATTTAAATTAAGAAAAATAATTAATTTTGACCTATTTTTGCATTTTGGTTATTTTAAGAAAATAAAATAAAAATTAAATCAAACAAACCCTAATTTCTAATTTATTTTAAGTTATTTATAAAAAGGTTAAAATTACCCTAAAATTAAATCAAACTAATTATTAAATTAAATTTGATAAAAATAAAACCTAAATCTAAATTGTTGAAAATTGTTTTTATGAGTTTTTTGTAAAAAAAAAAAGAATTAATTTTATGTTAGAAAATAATTAATCAAAATAAATAACTAAAAGAAAAAAATATAGAAGAAAAAAGAAATGGGCCCGGTGTCAAAGCAAAAGGGGGGTGTCAATCTGACTTCTAGGCCCAAAACTCCTTGGCCCACCTTGACTTCTCATGATCCAATGTATTGGCTTGACTGATGTTCATGGTAGACCTCCATTATGAATCCTTGGATCTAGCGCGTGGGCGATCTGATGGTTGAAGGATGATGGAGCATGGTAGTCTCCTTGCCTGTACATGTGCTTGATCATGCAAGAAATAAAATCATGAAATAATATGGGGGACCTGGGATACGAACACAGGCCCTTTGTCTTTTCCAAGCGCCTCCTGACCAACTGAGCTAGCGTGCATGTTTGTATATGGGATAACAATCAAATATTATATTGGAAAAAGGAAAGATAATATATTAAAACACACGAAGTTTGAATGGGCCATTCAGGGGGTGCCACGCCACCCTTCTTCTTCCTCCCTCTGTTGGCAAAAGTCCAGGACTTTTACCTACGGTTTTCTGGGCGTAGGTATAAGCCTGTGTTTCTCCAAAATCTCATATGAACCAGATAAATGCCCAACAATGGTACCAATCAACTCGTGGCAACCTCACGAGCATCATAGTACCACTTTCCATGGCCAATTGTTCCTTCAATAAAAAAACCCCAAAAATGAGCCAAGAACCCTAACTATGGCATCTTGCTATACAGTTAATAAAAATGCAATTGAATGGTACCATTAGCTTGCAAATGTTCCTAGGATTCCGAATATATAAACAAATCATGCTAACCATGCTAGATTTATGAGATTCGATTTCAAGAAAACATGGAGTTCGTGGGAGACTTACAATGCGTATTTGGGCACGAAAATGCTTGCTAGTGATTGGGATAGAATCCTTAGATGTCCAGCAAGCGAATGGTATGCTTGGAATTGCTTGAAGAAGCCTGGAAATTGGAATTTGATTCACCACTTTTGTTGAGTTTTTGCAAGTTTTCTTTCAGCTTCTCACGCCTCCAATCCTTTTTCTTTTGCTTTGGATTTATTCAATATATATCATAGAGTGCATTAGGGTTACAAGTTTGCATCAAAGCCTTGCAATTATGAAGATTTGATCATTGATTCACCCTTGCATCAAATCTTTCCAAAACAAGAAAAATTCAATCTTTTTCTGTCCAAACAAGCCTTACACGATTTGATTCTCTTCCCAGCTGTATAAGAGACCTAAACATGCACAAAATCTCAAGCTTTGATTAGTTTTGATATTTTCATGATTTTATTTTGATTTAATTTGATTTAATTGAAATAAAAATAAAAATAAATGATAAAAATAAAATAAAGACAAGTGGGAAGGATCATGAGTCGTGGGTCATGGTACAAACTCAAGACAAACACAAAAAGTTGGGCCCATTTGACAAAAATTGCAATTTGAGACACATTTGACTTTTGGCAATTTTGCAAAAAAGGTCAACTTCACCAATGCACAACTCCTTCAGTTTTGACCCTAGAGATGTGTTCCTTGACTTTTTAGAAAGCTTAAGATGTCCTATAAGCAACCCTTTTGGTATCATCTCAATTGAGTCTTCCATTTCCATGTATGAAGCTTTGGAAAAAAAAGATGTTTTTGTTGACTTTTCAAAACGACCTATAATGTCCAAATTCATAACTTCTTGTGAGTGCATATTTTGAACTTGGGAGCTGAAGATGGATTGTAGGGAATTACATCCTCTTCAGAATGAGCTTTGGATGGGTCATTTTTTATAATGTTTGAGAAGTTATGCTTGGTCAAAGTTGAGTTGACTTTTCTTGCAAAACCCTAATTTAGCAACTTTTGGGTTTTGATGAAT
The DNA here is from genome assembly GCA_948472305.1 of Vicia faba. Classification (NCBI taxonomy): domain Eukaryota; kingdom Viridiplantae; phylum Streptophyta; class Magnoliopsida; order Fabales; family Fabaceae; genus Vicia; species Vicia faba. The sequence goes on from OX451737.1 coordinate 844,234,409, forward strand.
TGTGAGCAATCCTTGAGGAATCATGATCAACCCTTGATCAAATGATGAATAATACTTCAAAATGAGGACGTTGACCAAAAATCTTGACATTTGACTGTATGTGGGCCACAGTTGACTTTTTCCCTAGCACAGTCGATTTTCAGGCCTTTGAGCAATTGACTGAGCAAACTTCCTCTGCAAGGCTTGAAACTTGACATGGATGATCTTGAGAACATATTAGGACAATGGTGAGCATTTGGTATCCCTTGGACTCAAATACCTTGATGCAAACTGAAACCCTAATTTGAGGTAGACTGCCTTAGGAGAGAGTTTGTATGGTCAACCCTTGGACTTCCTTGAGCAATTTGAGGATCTCACTTGAGATGTATTGAGAAATATGGGAGGGCAAATTTTGGGGTACAACACCTACCAATTAGGTAGACGATCTCTAAAGAGAAAGCCCACTAAGTTAAAACCTATGAAGGAGACTTAAGAAAAGTCGGGGCATCTCGCTGGCTGTATTCTCAACACAAGAACAGTCAGGCAAAATCGGTGATAATAAACCAAAAAGAGGCCACTACAAATCCTCGGCAACATGAAAATAATGCAAAAATGGCTGCCTTATCAATTAAACTTCCAAATATCTGAACCATCATTCCAGATTCAAATGGAGTTCAAACGCACAATTAACTGAGTTTAGGGACTGAAGAACATCATGGAGAAAGGGCGGGTACAAATACACTTTGAGCCTTATCCTTTGTTTCTTAAACTGCAAACCAGGCCACGCTACAACCCTTCAAAAGTCCTAATTAAAGCATGAGTTAGTTTGAAAGCATATTGTTACAAAAGGTATCCTGACTCCTGTAAGGCTTACTATACATCCTGATTTGAATTCACATTCTTACAAAAAATTCTTGTACTTGCTAAAACTGCATTCTCAAAAATTCAAGACAAGCATAAAATTTGCATTATTTGAATATCGTTGTTTGCATATGGCTAATTGTTTGACGACGGAGAAATTCACACGACGAATATCCAGTGAACAAAAACTCTCTCAAAGAACAGAACCACTTCAAATAGGATAACACTTCCAATAACAGATATCCTATAAGCAAAAGGGGCATGACATGTCACTATCCAAAACATCTGGGGCAGTCAAGTCAAGATTCCATGAAATCTCTCAAGAAGTGCTGAGTAACCAGGGGTAGGTCTGTATCTGAATCACTTGGGAAATTAAGCATGAATTCCAGTAAAGGGTCACATACGACCAAGCAAACATTCTTTGGCAGTGCTACAACCCCTACTACTAGGGGCAGTGACAAATCTCCCACAAATTCCTTTTCATAGGGTGATCCCCAGTCAAGTCCCTACAAAGTCATCTCTACAAGGTTATCCCCACGGAATAATCTTCACGAATAAGGGTACAAACCCCTCAATGTCAAATTCATGGATATCCCCATAAAGTTGGATCCAGGCAATCCCCATCCAGAGTTTCAATCTCGGGAAAACCTTCTTCCCAGCTGAGTTGGTCTCAAGAAGAATCCTCGAGGAGTTCTGCCAAAAGAAGAAACCTCTCCAGCAAATTGGCAATAGGGTTTATTTCCCCAATAAACTATAGTTTCCCCATCTTGAATTTTCTTCTCAGACTATCACAAGTCAAGGGACCACAACCTCTCTTCCCCAATAAACTTTTCTACAACACCCATTGAGTTGTTGCAAAGCCTGAAAGACATCCAAATAACAGTTAACCTCTTTTTCCCCAACAAGTTGTTAACTTCCTTTCTCTTCCATCAAGAGATAACTCCCCATAGAGTAGCGGACAACCAAGACTCCTAAACTCTTTCCCCTCAAACAAAGTCAATATTCCCCAGCGGATTTCTCCTTAAACAACAAAAACAGGAAGCCCCATCGGAAACATCCTAAAACAAGGTCTGGAGAGGTACATACTCTTCATCTTCAACAACAGTCCAGGATTTAACTTCCTAAGGCTCCCCAGCACTTGTCAATGATTTATTTTCCAAGACAAAGATACATTCCAACAACATTTCGCATTTCATGCATCATATTTACATACATGATAAATGCATACAGCATAATCTCATTTATTTTGAGAACATCATTATGCCATGCATTTCATACACCATGACATTGCATACAGCTAACTCTTTACCTTTTCAGGAAAGATCAAACAACAGATAACTATCGTCAATAATTTTCAAAAACAAGTTCCAGATTAATACCTGAAACCAGACAGGAAAACTATTTATGAGCGAATGTTTGTAGATTAGTTCCTGAAACAAGCTAGGACAATTATCTACACAACCAGCTGAAGTAATCCTACAAGGGCTCCTTCTCATTCACTCTTCTAGAAACAGTTCAGATACGATCCAGAGACGGATGACATTCTGATACTTATTCCAGATTTTCTCCTAGATACAGTCCAGATACAATCTAGAGATAGATGACATTCTAATACTTATTCTAGATTCTCTTCTAGATACGGTCCAGATACGATCCAGAGAGGATGTCATTCTGACACTTATTCTAGATTTTCTTCTAAGATACAGTTTAGATACGATCCAGATACGGGTGTCATTTGGACACTTATTCCATATTTTCTTCTAAGATACAGTTCAGATACGATCCAGAGACGGATGTCATTCTGGCACTTATTCCATATTTTCTCCTCAATATATTTCAGATACGATCCAGAGACAGAAATCATTCTGACACTTATTCCAGATTTTCTTCTAAGATACATTTCAGATACGATCCAGAGACAGATGTCATTCAGACACTTATTCCAGATTTTCTTCTAAGATACAGTTTAGGTATGATCCAAAGTAGGATGTCATTCTGACACTTATTCCGTATTTTCTTCTAAGATACAGTTCAGATATGATCCAGATACGGATGTCATTATGACACTAATTCTAGATTTTCTCCTCAATACGGTTCAGATACGATCCAGAGACGGACGATATTTTGATACTTATTCCAAATTTTCTCCTAGATACAAATCAGATACGATCCAGAGACGGATGACATTCTAATACTTATTCTAGATCCTCTTCTAGATATGATCCAGATACGATCCCGAGACGAATGTCATTCTGACACTTATTCCATATTTTCTTCTAAGATACAGTTCAAATATGATCCAGAGACGGATGTCATTCGGACACTTATTCCAAATTTCCTCGTAAATACAATTCAGGTATGATCCAGATGCGGATGTCATTCTGACACTCATTCAGCATATTTCTTAAATACAGTTCAGATACGATCCAGATGCGGATTTCCTTCTGACACTCATTCAGTACATCTTTCAGATACGAGTCAGATATGATCCAGTTATGGATAATATTTTGATACTCGTTCCACTACATCTTCCAACTCAAATTAAACCGACCGAAGATTTACCCTGATACTTCTTCCAATCTCCATCAACAGTCACTTCTGGATGGCATCTATAAGCCCTCTCCGATGATTCTCAACCACTTCTCGATGGCATCTATAAGCCCATCTCCGGAAATATTTCATCACTCTCCAAATGGAATCTGTAAGCCCATTCTCGATACAATAAATCCAAGGCATTACTTTGTGCATCCGCGAGTGCAAATTTCTGGGCACTCTAGTGTTCAATCATCTTCCATTTTCAAGCTACGAACGACAAACATGCCAATCTCAATTTTCAAGTTTAAGAAGATTGAACAGGGGCGATTGTTGTACCCCAAAATTTGCCCTCCCATTTTTCATTCAAGATGCTATCCTAGGGTTTCTCAAATACTCAAAATGGATTAGGGTTTGATCAGACAGATTCTCTTCCTAGGCATTGAGTCAGCAACTAGGGTTTAGTATTTTTCAAATAAAATTGAGTCTTCAAGGTTTCAAATGGTCTTCATGGTTATTCATGTATTCTCAAGGATGTTTGTTCCAAGTTTTAAACCTCGCATTGCAAGTTTGCTCAGTCAATGGTTCAGATGACTAAAAATGAACTACATTGACCCAAAAATCGACCTTTTCAAGATCAAGTTCAAACGATTATAACTTCTTCATTATTCAATATTTTTGAATGGTTCATTTTGCATATCACTCTCCTTGACGTCATCTCCAACTTCTCTTTACAAGTCAAGAGCTGATTATGTGCGAAAGATCATCAAAAATTTGAATACTTTAGAGACGATGCCATCTACAAGTTTTCACCAAAGTTCAGAATAAAATTATGCTTTGAAGGCTATGGAACTTATCGAAACATTAAAGGTCACTTTTTTGATTTAGAATGTTCTTAACTTCTAACTTCAAGTCGTGCCATAATTATTTTCTTGAGACATTGACTCTTATGTTAACATGGTTCATGATACAAGATTTTGAGTTTGAGAATTCTTTGAATGTTTGTTGCTTCTTCAAGTCATTTATGTCTGAGCATTTGGTGATTATTGGACGAAAGTGGATTTTTAGATCAAAGTTCTTAAGGCGTCATTATTCTATCAAGTACTATTGATTTGAATTGCAAGTTACTATGAATTGAATATTTGAATTAAAGTCTCGTCGGAAATGATTTGGAGATTCACTCGAGAAATGTCATTAGGTTCAAATTGATTTCAAGGTTTCAAATATGCTCATCATTTCTCAAGATTCATTCAAAGAGTCTTTTGATTCAAATTTGTCAAAGTGGACCATATTTCAAGGTGGGAAGATTTGTTCACAAGTAACAAGATTACAAGACTTATTTTAGGTGTAGTTCAAGTTTCAATCCAGTTCATAGGTTCATCATCCAAACATCCATTCAAAATATTCAAACACTTTTCAACATAATATTCAAAGTTCAAATTTTGAAAAATTCATTCAAGTTCATATCTCTTTCCAAATTACAAGGAAATTGTGTTATACAAAAATAGAAAACGAATGGAAAAATCAACATTTGATCCTACATTTTTTAAACATATTTCTAAAGATGCTCCAAAGTTGCTCCAAGCAATCCTTATTCATCTTTAACATTTTTCAAGCCTCCTTCGTGACTTGTCCATGATCACATCACAAAGCTCCAAATATTGCAGTCCAAACCTGCATGTTGCTGCTGCCCCTGTATAAATCAGCCCATAAAATTGTCAAAACAGTCTTGCTACCTTGGTGCAAATTTCCCTGCTACAGCCTGCTATGTTATGCTGCCAAAACAATAAAAAACCAGCCCCACAAACCAGCCTTGCAAATTCTGCTACACACCAGTTTCAAACCTGCACCAAACAACAAAAGTTTGCACACAATTAGCAAAACAAAAACTGCAGCCAAAAAGCAATGGAACAGTGCCTAAAATTGTCCAAATCTATGTTATTTTTCCCTCCCAATTCAACCTCTCATTCTTCTATAAAAAAGGAAGACAGTAAAGTGAGAAGTACATGGAGAACAATACACAAAAAACCACTTGTTGCAACCTGTTACGAAACCACCACTCACCAATTTTGCCTGCAAATTTTCGAAATCAATAATTATCACACAAAAAACTATTCCAAAACTTTCTACAAAACAAAAAAAAACCAACTGCAGAGGAAATTTTTCAATAGAAATTTCAACAATAAACACAAAAAACCGGTAAAAGAAGAATGATTTCATAGGAAACTGCAAACTCACTCCCTTTAGTTCAGCTTCTCCAACCTCTTGTTCAGCACACCTGGATTTTAGAAGGGGAAAGATTCAAACATCATACCTCAGCATTGACTGAAGAATTTCTCCTCTCCAACAGTAACGTTTCTCTTTTGTGTTGTTTTGCGATTGTGTCATTGTTGTATCTTTTTCTCTGTTTTGCTAATATTTGAGTTTGTGTACAATATTTGTTTCTAACCGTGACAGTCGTATTTGTTGTTGTTATTGTGGAATTGAAAAAACAAAGAAAAAAAGGTGTTTTGTTGTTTCAGTTGACAAATTCAGTAAACTACTGTTACTATTTTTGCGTCATATATCAACCCTTCCATAATACCCTTAAACTCCCATTCATGCGTGATACTCCCAGTCTCTCTGTCTTTGAAACCATCGCATAAACCTTGAAACACCATCTCTTCGCCTATCTCTATCATATACTACCCCTACTTCATCAGCAAAACTACATCTGTAAACATCACCGTTGACCTCATCGAACCTGACCGATTTCGCCTCTCAATCCACCAAACTCTATCCTCTCTAGCACCTTCCGCCTTCACGTGATATCTTCCTTATCTTCTCATCGCACAACATACCCGTATCTGATCTGTCAACAATGCCTCTTCCTTCTCCATAGAATGCGTTCAAACACTAATTACTGCGACTGATCTCCATCATCATCATCGTTACATAATCGTTTCTGTCTGCAGTGATTCAAGCGCTTTCTACCAGTAACCACACCCATCTTTGAATCCCAATTTTGCTTCCAACAAAGAATCACCACCTGAATACCTGTTTGAAGTTATTGTTAGAATCTGTGACTACCTAGATCGGAAACATAAGCCTTTATTGTTTCTTCAGGCGAGTTTAAACTCGAGATCGATTGGGGTTCACGCATATTTTGGGTATAGGGATTTTACCTTTGATGGGGTGTTTATGACTGAGGAAGAGGAATTGGATCTGTTTTACAAGAAACTTGTATCAATAGAGTTAAATTGGGGAACAGTTTAACAGAGAGAGAAGTGTGAGGTTAAAGGTGATGATGCATGAGAAAGAGATAAATGATAGGTTTTTTTGCTGTTTCAAGTTCCTTTCTTTTACTGTCTTTTTACTGGAACGACAATAAGAATTAAACAAATTTCTTCCCAATAAAACACAATAATTATTTTCTTTTTTATCCTTCCCAAGACACGTTACAGTGCCACGCCTCTTTCATTTGGTTACTAGGGTTTCAAACCCTTTCTTTTCTTATTCCAAACTGGGTCATCCCATTGGGCTGTGTGATGCGGTGGGAGAACTGACTAGAGTTTTTGCGTTTCATTCGCACTTGTGCGGTTAGCAAGAGTCGCCACCGACTTTTATTTTATCCAAAAGGAAAGGTAAAAAAGCACAGGAAATACCTTTGTGTTTTTGGGTTCGGAGGGTAGATTATGAAAAGGGAAGGTGCTAGCACCCTTTTCATCCATGGTTTTCCATGGGCTCTTAGTTACTTGTTTTAGATCACTTGCTTTTGCTTTTCAATTGTTTGAAATGGTGCTTTTGTGTGTGGTTTTGAAAATATTTTGAAAAGAGGCCTTTGTTTAGGAAACCTTTGTAATGATTCTTGTTTGAATATATACAAAGGTGTTTGTCTTTTGAAAAATGTTTCAATGTTTGAAAGTTTGTTGGGAAAATGTTTTGAAATTGTGTTGTGTGTTTTTAAAAATAGCAAGGATGGTTTGCAAGTTTGATCAAGTAACTAGGAGTTGTCTACCCTACTCAAAGATCTTTCCTACACATTTTTAACCCTTTGACATTGTTGTTTTACCATTGTATTTGGTAAACAACCTTGTGTTTGGATGTTAAACGGGACAGGCGTGGGTCATCCTATGACCATGATAACAATTGTGTTAAGTATCTTTAGCAAAATTTTGAGGGACTAGATCATTTTTGTATAGGCAACCAAGATAGCGTCATTGAGGGACTATAATCTTTTGTTTTTGTTTTGTTTTGCCAAGATAACTAGCATGTATACCATGGCCATTTTTAAGGCAACAAGTGGATGAAACCCTAGGGGTGCTTGTGTGTATTGTGTTGTCATTTTTCATGCTTTTTTGTCTTGTATTAGTCAAGCTATTTATTTTGATTTTTGGTTATCATACAAGCCCTAATCTTACTATCATGGCATATTTGAAAGCAATAAATGCGTAAAAGTAAATCTACGACTATTACAACATTGATATGGAGAGGAGGATACAAGTTTGAATAGGGGGATATTTGCAAGAAAATAAAACCCTAATTCAACTATTACAACCAAATTGAATTCATTGTACAAAATAAATAAATGAAACAAATATTAAACATGCAATTAAATATAAATATGCAAAATGTTTTTTTGTATTTTATTTTATGTATGTAAAAATAAATTATTTAATGTCCTAAAAATAGGGAAAATAAAAAGATTATTTTTGGAAAGGGTGAAGAAACCCTAGTTTTTTGTTTTAAGAAAATATATATATTATATTATTTATTTATTCATTTATGTACAAAAAATAAATAAAAATAATATATGCAAATGTTAAAAAATAAAAATATATTAGAAAATATTATTTAAGTGTATAAGTAATAAAAATAAAAATATATAATATTTTTGTATTAATTATAAGTTTTTTTATTTTAAGAAAACAAAAGTATATTATTTAATAAACTATTCTTATGCCAAAAATATATAAAATAATAAAATAAAATGTGAAAATTTAAGAAAATATTTTTGGGGATTTTTAATATTTAGAAAAAATAATAAAAGTCAGAAATGAAAATAGAAATGGAAAATATGAAAAAATAAAAACAATGGGCCAAGGGGGTGTAGGAAGTAAACATGGGGTGCCAATAGGAGAAACAAGCCAAGCCAAGCCCATTTCCACTTCATCCATGTCCTTTGAATCAGAAAATACGCGCGCTATGTACAAATCTAGAACTCCTGCATACGTGCTCAAAAACAAAAACTTGCAACATGAAAGTTATAGCTCTTGATCACACGATTCTGACCATGTAAAAAACTTAATCTAACTCTCAAAGACCAGAAAGAATTTCATTGGCCCTAAATCTTGACCTAGTTTTTTCAGAAAGTTCAACTATCAAATACTCCTAGCTTAGTTAACATAAATGAATTCTATGCATATGTACAGCTCAAGGACAATGAGGACTACATTTTTTCTTCACAAACCTAAGCCTAATGATTCCTAAATAAGGAGATAGAAGTTTGAGAAATACCTGTTTCAGTCAAGTTCGAATATGGCAATGTAGGGGTTGTGAGTGAGGCCTGAGATACTTGTGAGCTTGCTTGAAGTTCCTTTGAGCTTTCCCAATGCTTAGCTTGCTTTGAACTTGCCTGAATCTTCTTGTAGAACTCAACCTGCAAACTCAGAATTTGAAAATGGTGAAGTGTGTAAATGGAGTTACAGTGACTTGGGAATGGTTGGGATAGCTTAGGTATATTGTATGGAGTGTGTTGGAACTGGTTGCAAGCAAAACGCACGAGTGGATTTTATTTTGGAAGTCAATCTGCAGAACCTGTCCTATTTTGACAAGAACTTGGTGTTTGGTGTTTTGGAGGGTTTGAGAACTTGCTAGCTCGTGTTTCTGCCTTGGTGTGATGTGTAAAACTTGTTTGAAATGAATACAACACTTGCTCTTATCAGATTGAAGAGTTGTGGACTTTTTGCATAATGACTTGTTTTTGAAGTAAAAGTGAGGAGTGACCATGCCAAGGTTGTACAGACTTGTATTCTAGCTGCACAAAGTTGGTGAACTTTGCCTGATATTAGGGAGCTTTGTTTGCAGCAAAAGGCTTGGTGTATGGCTCAAGATAATTAATTTTACATAAAGCATGCTTTATGTAAATGGCATTGTTAACTTTTTGCCAAAAATGGATTAATCCTTTGTATAATGCTTCATAGATCAGAACAATGTCTTTAACCAATGTGTTTGCATTTAATTTATGAGTGTGGAAAGGTTTAAGGACCTGTAAAACAAGTACAAGCATGGTTGGACAAAATTTGCAACTTGTAGCATGGTGTAAAATGCCTTGGCCAAAAGTGATAATTTGCCAATTTCAAACTTTCGATTCTCCCTAACCATGAATGATCTTGGAGAGTTCATGGACATTTTGTAAAGCTTGTAACATGATCTATAATCCATGTTTGAAATTCATTTTGATATTCCAATTGGAACTATGTGAAAAATTGCCATGAAGATAGGTCAAAATCCTGCCTAAATTAGGGCAAAATTTCACTAAGTTAAAAGTTTCATGGACCCCTATTCACAAAATCATAACTTGAGATCCAAGCATCTTTTGAGAAAACTTTGTGAATAAAAGTTGTATATTTTGTGGAGGAATACAACTTTCATGTTGGAAGTTTTGTTTGAATCCAATTGCATCATGGTTAAAAAGTTGGGCAAAGTTGGGAAAAAATAAGAAATTTTCATAACTTAGAAAATTTCTAAGTTATGAAAATTTTCCATTTTAAACCCTAATTTGTAAAATTAGGTTTCTTGGTGAACAAGTTTCATGTTTTGACACATCTTGATGAAAAATGACCCTTGGCACTTGATTTTGACCAAAAAGTCAGAGTTTGACTTTTCAGTGTACAGTTGATTTTTGATCAGTTGACTGGAAAATTCACATGTCAATCCAATGCAATTGAGATCTTTTGAACCTTGTGATTAGGTCAAGATGATTCCATTGAGTCCTTGAATCCATGCTTGAACCCAATTTGCCATTGGCTAGGTTAAAAATCAGAAATTACCCTTCTGCAGTCAAAACCCTAAAAATGACCATTTTGCCCTTTTGATGATCTGATCAAATTTCTTGAGGAGTTGTGGTCCAAACTTGATAAAATGGTTCATATGAGTCTATAATGTTGATGTGGATAAAAAATTATGAGGTTTGACTGTAAATTGGCCACAATTGACTTTTTCCCCAATACAGTTGATTTTTAGGTCAACTGCCCAATTGACTGGGCAAAAATTTGATTCACAACTTGAAACTTGGTATGGGCAATATTATAAGTCCAACATGAAGTATGAAATTCATATGAGGCATTGGAAGTCCAAAAATCCCTGTGCAAACTCAAACCCTAATCTCAGGTCAATAGTGCAAGGAGGTGTCTTGAGCAGAGCAAACCATAGCTTGGTCTTGAATCCAAAGAGTCTTGTGAGGGGAAATCTTGATAAGATGAGAGGGCAAATTTTGGGGTACAACAGCTTCCCCTGGTCAATCTTCTTGAACCTGAAGAGTTAGATTGGCAACTTTGCCATTCGTGACTCAAAGGTAAAAGATGATTGGACACTAGAGTGCCCGTAAATTTGCACTCGTCAAAATGTGGTTGAGGAAATGGGCTTAAAGATGCCATTTGGAATGTGATAGGATCTTGTTGGAGATGGGCTTAAAGATGCCATCCAAGGATATTTGTTGAATTGAATGTTGTAAGTCAGAAGAATTAGTATCAAAATGATATCCATGTTTGGAACGCATCTGAACTGTATTTGGGGACTGGATCTATATGAGCAACGGTATAGCTGCCGTGTCTGGAGCATATCCGAGCTGTAACCGGAGTTGAATCTATATGAGCAAGGGTATAACTGCCATGTCTAGAGCGTATCTGAGCTGTAACCGGAGTTGAATATATACGAGCAAGGGTATAACTGTCGTGTCTGGAGCGTATCCGAGCTGTAACCGTACTTGATCCTGAATGAATAGTAGGATGAATTTCGTGTATGGAGCATCTCTGGGCTGGGGAGAAAGTCAGAATAAGTGACAGAATGGCAACCGTGTCTGGGGCGTATCTAGACTGTATCTGAAGTTGAGATCTATATAGGTGACAGAATGGCTTTCGTGTCTGGAGCAATCTCTGAGCTATTTTCTGAGCTTTAAATCTGAATAAGCAATAGAATAGCATCCGTGTCTGGAGCATCTCTGAGCTATTTTCTGAGCTTTGAATCTGAATAAGCAATAGAATAGCATCCGTGTCTGGAGCATCTCTAAGCTGTTTTCTGAGCTTTGAATCTGAATAAGCAATAGAATAGCATCCGTGTCTGGAGCATCTCTAAGTTGTTTTCTGATCATATATTGGTAGCTTATTAATCTTATCCTGAAAAGGGTAAATTTTTATCTGAAACACAAAGTTATGTTGCATGAAATGTATGATGCAATATATGTGTTTTATCACTGTTTATGATATATGAATGTAATGTATGCGCATGTAAGCTGATTAGTTGTCTTGTTGAGGAAAATAAATCCTTGATAGCTGGAGATAATGAAATCTTTGACTGCTGCCGGGGAAAATAAATCCTTGACCGTTGTTGGAGATAGAAAATCTTTGATTGCTGAGGATGAGAAATCCTTGGACCACTGTTAGGGATAGAAAATCCTTGGCGACTTGTGGGGATTAACAAGAATTTTGACAACTTCTGTGGGGATGTGGGAATCCTTTATGACTTTCCTGGAGATATAGGGATCCTTCAAGCCTGCTTGAGAAACCTGCTTGGGGAATCCAGAGAAATTTGATGACTATGGTTGGAGATTACACAACGGGAATCCTTACTCGGCTGGGGAATAAAGAAACTTTGACGATCTCTACTAGGGATTAGACAAAATAAAAAACTTGATCTGCTGGAGAATAAGGAAAGCTCTGATGGCTTCTGCGGAGAATTAAGAATGAGAATCTTCAATCTTCTAGGGAATTGAAACCTTGGAGGATTTACTGGAGAAGTGAGAATGAGAATCTTTGATTTGTAGGGGATTAAAAAAAATCTGACAGATTCAATGCTGGGGAGTAACGAAGACTTTGGCAACTTCACTGGGGAACCAAGAATGAGAATCTTCATTCTGTTGGGGAGTAAAAACTTTGTGGGGAAAAGCTATACTGTTGGGGAGTACCTATCCTGCTGGAGAGTAAGCTCAGGACTCTGGGGAAAAGCTTATTCATGTTTGGAAAAAGTTCGGGAGTTTGGGTTGTATGCCACTTTAAGAATGAGAATCTTCATTCTGTTGGGGATATCAGGAGTTTGGGTGTATGCCAATCTACTGGGAGTCAAGAATGAGAATCTTCATTCTGACGGGGATACCAGGAGTTTGGGTGTATGCCACTTTAAGAATGATAATCTTCATTTTGTTGGAGATATCAGGAGTTTGGGTGTATGCCAATCTACTGGGAGTCAAGAATGAGAATCTTCATTCTGACGGGGATACCAGGAGTTTGGGTGTATGCCACTTTAAGAATGAGAATCTTCATTCTGTTGGAGATATCAGGAGTTTGGGTGTATGTCAATCTACTGGAAGTCAAGAATGAGAATCTTCATTCTGACGGGGATACCAGGAGTTTGGGTGTATGCCACTTTAAGAATGAGAATCTTCATTCTGTTGGAGATATCAGGAGTTTGGGTGTATGCCAATCTACTGGGAGTCAAGAATGAGAATCTTCATTCTGACGGGGATACCAGGAGTTTGGGTGTATGCCACTTTAAGAATGAGAATCTTCATTATGTTGGAGATATCAGGAGTTTAGGTGTATGCCAATCTACTGGGAGTCAAGAATGAGAATCTTCATTCTGACGGGGATACCAGGAGTTTGGGTGTATGCCACTTTAAGAATGAGAATCTTCATTCTGTTGGAGATATCAGGAGTTTGGGTGTATGCCAATATACTGGGAGTCAAGAATGAGAATCTTCAGTCTGACGGGGATATCAAGAGTTTGGGTGTATGCCAATCTTCTGGGGTTTCAAGAATGAGAATCTTCATCCTGTTAGGGATATCAGGAGTTTGGGTGTATGCCAATCTTATGGGGTTTCAAGAATGAGAATCTTCATTCTGTTAGGGATATCAAGAGTTTGGGTGTATGCCAATCTACTGGGGATCAGGAGCTTGGGTTGTATGCCACAATCTTCTGGGGAATTATCCTAGGTTGGGGATAAAAGTTAACTGTTATCTGGTTGATTTCCAGGCTTTAAGATAACTTGCTGGGGAATTTGGGGAGCACTTAATGGTTTCCGCCGTGGGTTGAAAGTTTCAGCTCCGCGGGGGATTGGTAGTTGGTAGTCTCATCTCCGCTAGGGATCTTAATGACACGCTGATTTGATTGTGTATGGATATGGGTTTAAAGATGCCATCTAAAGGTGATTGTTGACGGAAAGTTTGAATTGGATATGAGCAGAGAATGAATCAGAATAAACCGTTGAGAGATTTTATCTGAATTAGCAAAAATCTGGAGACGAATCAGAATAAACCGTTGGGAGATTTATCTGAAACAGCAAAATCTGGAAGTGAATCAGAATAAATCTTTGAGAGATTTATCTGAAATAGTGAAAAATCTGGAACATCTTCAACTGGAATAAGAATCAGGGAGATCTTAGTGTCGATCTGACTGAACCAGAGAAGGTCTTGAGTTAACTTTGACTGGATAAGAATCATAAAAATCTTAGAATCGATTTAACTGAACTAGATGAAAGTCTTGGAATACCTTCAATAGATGCCGGGGAAAATAAATCCTGGACTGCTGTTGAAGAATATGTGTGCCTTTAAACCTTTCTTAGAATGTTTCCGCTGGGGGTTCCTGTTTCGTTGTTTGAGGATGACTTCGCTGGAAAATGTTGATCTTTTGTCTTGAGAGAAATAGAATTTTAGGAGCTTCAGTTGTCCGTTATTCTACTGGGGTACCATCTCTATTGAATTTTGGGAACTTCTGTGATACGGTGGGAAGAACTGACTATTTTTTGGTATGCTGGTTTGCGTTTTGCGTTTGTTTTCGCAAAATGTCGCGGTAAGCAAGAGTCACCACCGTCTTTTATTTTATCCAACAAGGAAAGGAAAAAAGCACAGAAAAATTCCTTTTTCGAGATGTTTCTCGGGTTCGGGGGGTAGATTTTAGAAAGGGAAGGTGTTAGCACCCTTTCTATCAGTGGTTATCCATGGGCTCTTAGGTACTTGCTCATATTGTTTTCAAAATTTTGCTTTCTTTGTGATTGTGGGTTTGAAAAAGTCTTTGTTTGAAAAGGAGTGTAAGTGTGAAAAGTATTTTTGTTTTTTGAAAGAGCAAGTACTTAAGAACCATCTACCTACTCGAAAAAGGATTTGTTCTATGCTATCTTCCTTTAGACAATTCTATCCTACTATTGATGAGTAGGTAGCACCGTCGTTGGAGTTTTAAGGGTCAATTCGAATGCGGGACTTACGGTCACCAAAGCAATGTTAGGACGCCTTAGCAGTAACCCTAATGTCTTAGATCATTTGTTTTGAGGCAACAATATCCGAGGCAACCGTTTCGAGACGACTATGATCTTTTGACAAGATGGCGACCTCTAAAACAACCTATACTTAATGACCGCGTTACGAAGGCAACCAAGTGGGGTGTACCCTAAGAGTGCGCATGTGCGAGTGTGTTGTTTTCAGTTAATTTTATCTTTGTACATGTTAAGGGTGATCTATGTTGATTTTAGGTTAAACATTCATTCTTGTCATGCATCCTTATTATCAAACATCTAATAGTTATATTTTGCGGAAAATAAATTGCGGAAATTAAATTACAAGGCGTCGGGTATTTACATCGCCAAAAGCAACCCTTTGAAATTTAAATGCGGAAAATAAATAAAGCGATAAAAATAGTCCTAATAATCTATTACATTCCAGAAACAAATACAATATTGAATAAAATGGATCGCGTGCGGGAAATTAAATCGAATGCGAGTTCTAGGGTTTTGACCCTTTGTTATTTAAAGAAAAGATTTTTTTTTTGGTTATTTTTTAATTAAGAAAGAAATTAATCTAAGTTAATTATTAAATTAAATTAATTAAACTAATTAATAAAAAAAAATATTTTTGGATTTTTTGTATTTTAAGAAAGAAAAATAAAATTGATCAATGTTAATAAAAACCTAATTATGTCTAAGTTAATTTTAATTATTTACAAAATATATTAAAGTTAACCTAATTAAAACTAAATTAATATAATTAGTATTTATTAATAAAAAATTAAAATTTGATTTTATGAAGAAAAATATTTTTGGGTTTTGATTTTATTAAGAAAAAAATAGATTGGTTAATTGATAATAAAAATATAAATAAAACAAACAATTAAAAAAAAATAGAAAGAGTTAGGGGTGTGGGCCTGAATGAGGGGTTTGGAATAGAAATTCAAAGGCCCAATACGCGCTGGCCTGGCTGACTTTTGGAGATCCAGTGTGTGCCCTTTGACTTGGTAGCATGATGGACGTTCCATCTGGATCACAAGATCTGGCCTGGGGCCATCTGGCGCTTTGATATTTGAGGGTGTATGATAGGCCATGCGCTTGGATTTGCACTGGATAACCTGTAGAAAAAATATAACAAGGCATATAGGGGACTTGGGATTCGAACCCAGGTCCTGTACGTGACTGCCAACTCTCCTTTTCACTAGGTCATTCGCTTCATTTTATTAATCATATAAGAACAAAACATAATATGGGAAAATACGTTAATATTCCAGAATATATAAAAAAATCCGCGAAGATTTGAATGGTCCACTTGGGATCTGCCACGTCTCCATCCCCTACCTCCAGCCCCTGTAAATTTACCTGCGGATTTAGATCCGCAGCTAAATTCGTAGGTCAATCCCAAAATCAATTCTAGGCCATGAAAACGACCCCCAAGGACATGGTTAGGTTCGTCTCCCTCTCCTGAGTGCAACCATGTCCATCCTGAGAATCAATTTTACCTGAAACGCAAACCCCTAAAATCCAACAAGAAACCCTAGCCACGCTGTTATGAGATTACAGTGCATATAAATGAAATTAAATATTGCTACAAGCTTAGAAATCTCATGAGAGTCACAAATATATCAATGATTTTCCAAAAAGATGCAAGAATGGAGAGTTAAGATCTCGAATACAGGGCTGACATACGTGACACTTACAGCGCGTTTTGGTGTGTATGAGAGCTTGCTAGGGATTGGTTCTGACTCAGTGAACCTCCAGCAATTGATTGGTGTTGAGTTTTGCTTCTGAATTTGCCTCCAAGGATGATTTCGGTTTCACACTTTTTTGTCAATTTTGCAAGTTTGGTTCTCAGTGTTCTTGCAGCCTCTAGCCCTAGTTTTCGTGTGCTTTGAATTGTATATGTATGATAGAATGTGTTAGGTTAACATTTGTGGATTGAATCTTTGCACATCAATGCCATGACATTCGATTTGATTCACCATTGAAAACTTGCCAAATTTGTCAAAAACTCAATCTTTTTGCACATGGAATGCTTGATACGAGTTTGATACCCTTGATGATGATGATTCAGTCCTGAAATAGCCAAAAAGATATCAAGCAATCAATATTTGAATTTTATTTGATTTAATTTGATTAAAAATGAAATAATTCAATAAAAAAACAAATCAAATAATAAAATTGACAAATGGACACAAGGATGAAGCTAGGACACGTGTACAATGTGGCAAGTCCAAATTAAGTGGAAAAGAATGGGCCCATTTGACAAAATTTGAAGTTTTGGGGATAGTTGACTTTTGGTAATTTTGCAAAAATGCCCAACTTCAACAATGCATAACTTCTTCAATTTTGAACTTTTGGAAGTGTGATTTAACTTTTTAGAAAGCTTGAGATGTCCTCTAACAAACCCGTTTTGTATCGTCTCATTTTTATATTCCATGCTCAAGTTATAAGCTTTGGAAAAAAAAGTGTTTTTGTTGACTTTCAAAAAGACCTATAATGTCCAAATTTATAACTTCTTGTGAGTGCATTTTATGATCTTTGGGTATGAAGATGGGTTGTAGGAAATTGCATCCTATTCAAAATGAGCTTTGGATGGGTCATTTCTCATAAAGTATGAGAAAGTTATGCTTGGTCAAAGTTGAGTTGACTTTTCCTACAAAACCCTAATTTAGCAACTTTTGAGTCTTGATGAATTTTGATAAATACTTGATGAATCATGATCAAACCTTGATCAAATGATAAAATATCCTTAAAAATGAGAATGTTGACAAAAAATCTTGAAGTTTGACTGTTTATAGGTCATAGTTGACTTTTGCCCTAGCACAGTCGATTTTTGGACCCTTTGAGTTATTGACTGACCAAACTTCCTCTGCAAGGCTTGAAATTTGGCATGGATGATCTTGAGAGTATATTAGGACATTGGGGATCACTTGAGGTCATTTGGACTCAAAGATATTGATGCAACACAAAACCCTAATTTGAGGTTGACTGCCTTAGGAGATGACTTGACTGTCCAACTCTTGAGCAATCTTGAGCCATTTGGAGATTTTTCTTGCAATGTTTTGAGAAATATGAGAGGGCAAATTTTGGGGTTTAACAACTTCGATCACCCATTATTCTGTTGAGGAATCATCTCTGTTAAAGAGGAAAGTTGGATGAACTACTATTTGGTCGTGGTCCAGGCTTCATAGCTTGAATTTTGTGAGAATTTGACTGCATCTTTCCTGAAAGGTAAAGGTTAGTTGCATGACATATATCAAACAATGATGTTCTCAAAATAAATGAGATTGTGTTGTATGATGTTCTGATGTCCGGATATGTAGTGTTTTCAAGATGATCTCTCGCTGGGGAAAATAAATCCTGAATTGGTGCTGGAGAAAAAAGTTGAATTCTGGCGACTTCAATGGGGAAAAAAAGAAAAAAAAATTCTCAGGAATTCTTGAGGTCGACTTAGCTGGGAAGAGGTTATCAGAGATTGAACCTCTGGATGGGAGCCATCCTATGAGAAGGATTTTGGAGAGATTTGTCACTGCCCCAAGTAGCGAATGTTTATGACTTTTCCAGGAAATGTTCGACTGTATGTAACTCTTTGTTGGGATTGACGTTCAATGCCCCAAGTGACGGGGACAGAGGCTTGACCCTGGTTACTCTGCACTTTGAGAGATTTCTTGAAATCTTGACTGGACTTCCCCAGGTGTACTGGACAATGATATGTCATATCCCTTTGTGGATATGAGATTTTTGCAATGGAAGTGTCATCCCACTTGAAGTGATTTTGTTCACTGAGAGAGCTTTCGTTCATCGGATATTCACTGTGTGAATTTCTTTGCTGTCAAACAAATATCCATATGCAAACAACAATATTCAAATAATGCAAAGTTTATGCTTGTCTTGAAATTTTGAAAATGCGTTTTTTAGCAGAAAACTTTTGTAAGAAAAATTCAACTCAGGATTTAGAGCAAAGCCTTACAGGAGTCAGGATACCTTTTGTAACAGTATGCTTTCGAACTAACCCATGCTTCAATTAGGGCTTTTGAAGGGTTGTAACGTGGCTTGGTTCACGGTTTAAGAAACAAAGGATAAGGGCTCAAAGTATATTTTGTACCCACCCGCTCTTCGTGATGTTCTTCAGTCCTAAACTCGATTAATTGTGCATTTGAACTCCAAATGAGTCTGGAACAACATTTTGGTGATGGTTCAAACAAGTTGAGTTTGTTAGAAGGCAGTCATTTTTGTAACATTATTTTTGTTGAGGATTTGTAGTGACCTCTTTCTTTCAATTTATTATCCCTAATTTTTGCCTAACTGTTCTTGTTTTTTGAGATTACATTCAGCGGGATGCCCTAGTTTTCTTAAGTCTCCTTTGTAGGTTTCGACTTAGTGGGCTTTTCTTTTTGAGAGATAATGACTGCCTATGTGATAAAGAACCATCACCGTCTTTTGATTCCAAAAGAATGTTTTTGATGTCATTCATTGTATTACAAGATGAGAGTTTGCGACTTTAACGTGAATTTGAATTAACTGAGAGACTACCCTGCCCCAGGTTTTGATTAAAGGTTTCAATTTGTGTTAAAACAGAAAAAACTTCTACTTCTTTGGCTCGAAGGGGTTGACTAGGTATCATCTTCCTTATAACTCCAGTGTTTAGGATTTGAAATAAACGTCTATACATCGTCAGCAAGGTCTGTTCAAAAGCATATTGTATGAGATTATGGCATTGTTTTCGTCATCCTCCCTCTAAAGGTTTGTGTCATAAGAAGAATAAAAGCATAGTTTAAAAATAGTGAAAACGAAAAGATGAATTCAAGACAAACATATGCAATGCATTAATGAAACAGAGTTTGACATTAATAGATAATTGTTTGAATAACAAAAGAAATTACAATTGGAAATTCAAAATGAACATAAGCCTTTTTGTTCGAACTTGTCATTTCAGGTGGAGAGCCCTCAGCGGAAGATTTTCATCTGGCCATCTTGTGTGAACTCCAGCGTTCCTTCGTCGATTAGGTCTTGGATTTTATTTTTCAAAGCCCAACATTCATTCGTATCATGCCCAGGATTATTGGAGTGTGTGATGCGGTGGGAGAACTGACTAGAGGTTTTGCGTTTCGTTCGCACTTGTGCGGTTAGCAAGAGTCGCCACTGACTTTTCTTTTATCCAAAAGGAAAGGTAAAAAGCACAGGAAAGACCTTTCGAGAATTTTCTCGAGTTCCGGGGGTAGATTATGAAAAGGGAAGGTGCTAGCACCCTTTTCATCCATGGTTATCCATGGGCTCTTAGTTACTCTTTTAGATCACTTGCTTTTGTTTGATTGTGTGCTTGTGATGTGGGTTTTGAAAGTATTTTGGAAAGTTTCTTAGTAATGGTTCTCGTCTCTATAAGAACATATACAAAGTTTTGTTTCGAAATATAGTTCAAGGAGGTGTTTGTGAATCGTGTTTCGAAAAGTGTTTTGAAAAAGAGGTTTTGTAATGGTTCTCGTGTTTCGAAGGGTCATTTGCTAGAGTGTCGCATATTTGAGGGACATGATTGTATTTCTGAGGTAACAAGCGAGGTTACCCTAGAGGTGCGCGTGTGAGAAGTGTGTTGATTTCAAGTTATTTATTCTTGGATTAGGTCATCTAGCGATTGATTTTCGAATCTTGCCATACACGCCTAGTTACTATCCAGTATATAGAAAGCAATAAATTGCGGGAATTGAAATTCTAAGCTATTACAAAATGTTCGGGAATGGGGGTACAATTGTTACAAATGGGGATGGATCAAATGAAAATAGCAATATACAAATATCAAATAATACAACCAAATCGAATTGTTGTGCAATTTAATACAAAGCTATGACAATTTATGAAATAATGAAATCAATAAAGTATGAAATGTAATGTATTTACTTGAAAAAGAAAAATAAAAACTTAATCTAAAAAGAAAATGATTTAAGTTAAAAATCTTTATTATTATTATTATTCTTTTATGTATTTTTATTAATTATGTAAACTAAGAAAGAAAATAAAACTAATTTAAATGTTTTTGGTGTTTTTATTAAGTGTAACAAATTAATAAAGATAAATTAAAGGAAGAAAAAGAAAAATGATAAAAAAAATTAACTTCAAGATTAATTTAATTTAATAAAAAAAAAGTATTGAGTTTTATGAAATTGTTAACAAAAAGAAGTAAATTAAAAAAAAGTACAAATGGGCTTAGGGAAATCCAAAGGTGCTAGGCCCAAAGACATATTGTCATTGCTGAAAGAAACAAGGCCAGATGAGGGGGTATGAGCCAAAAACGCGTGGGCTTTGAGGGTTATGCCAAGACAGGCCCAATTTCTCTTAAGCTTGCTTAATTTTGATTAGGGTAAACGTGAAAAAAATTAGGGTTTGTGGTTCCCCTCACAGCGGTGCCGCTCTGTTCCGTCTCTCTTACTTCTTTCTCTCATTCATCTTCCTCACTCAATCGTCCCTATTCGTTTATCTCTCCATCTCTGAACGTCTCTCTTCGTCCCTGTCCCTCTTTGATTCAACTCGGTTTACATTTTTTTCAGGAAATCTCTAAGTTTTGAAATGGATTTATCAAAAGGGGTTTGAAACGCGTTCAATCTGATCCTCCCTCTACTTCCGTTGCCGGAGCGCCTCTCACACCCTCACCTCCTAACCAAGTGCTAGCGGTTTCGTTTTTGAAAGGTAAGGTTCGATTTTGGACTTAACAGTTTCGTTTGTTTTATACGTTTTGTTCATGTTTTGCTGGTTAATCATGCTTAATGTTCATTGAGATGCAGAAAAATGATGTTATGGCGAAAACATACCTGTTTGGGATTTTTATGGACGAGGATAGTGAGATTGAAGGAAGTGCTCCCTGGTGGCGGATCGAGGGAGGAAGATGAAGATTGGATGAGCTCTTTCTAGTAACTTTTCTTTTTTCTATCTTCTATGTTAATGACAATAATGATGCTTCTGAGTCTTGATTTTCTTGTAAGCTCACTGGATGTTGGTTGTTGATGATTTGATGATGCTTTTGAGTCTTGATTTTTCTTGTAAGTTTGCTGGATGTTGTATTTGAAATTTGATGATGTTTCTGACTTTATTGGATATCGGTTGATGACTTTGAAAACTATTTTTTACAGCTGGGAGGATGGTTTGAATTGGATTTGAAGTGTTTTGTGTAGGTTTGATCAGTTAACAGGTTGGGAGTTTTAGCTTGAATGCTTTGGGATGGTTGGACTTTGAGCTACAAGCTTGAATCTTTTTTGAATGTTTTTGTTGACAGTTTGCAAGCTTTTAGTTTTTGTTTGATGGAAATTTTGATACTTGGTTTTGGCAATCTTATAAGTCCAACATGAAGTATGAAAGTCACATGAGGCATTGAAAGTCCAAAAATCCTTGTGCAAACTTAAACCATAATCCTGTCTGGAGTCCAAAGAGTCTTGTGAGGGGAAATCTTGATAAAATGAGAGGGCAAATTTTGGGGTACAACAGCTGCAACTGTTCAATCTTCTTGAACCTGAAGAGTTAGATTGGCGAGTTTTTCCGTTCGTGACTCGAAGGTAAAAGATGATTGGACACTAGAGTGCCCGTAAATTTGCACTCGTCAAAATGTTGTTGAGGGAATTGGCTTAAAGATTCCATTTGTAAATGTGAATCTTGTTGGAGGTGAGCTTAAAGATGCCATCCAAGACTGTTTGTTGAATTGCAAGTTGTAGGTCAAAAGAATGAGTATCAGAATAGTGTTTGTATCTAGAACGTATTTGTACTGTATTTGGAGACTAAATCTGTATGAGAAAAGGAATGATGTCCGTGTCTGGAGCGTATCCCAGCTGTAACTATATTTGAATCTGAATTCTAAATAGGCGACAAAAGGACATCCGTGTCTAGAGCATCTCTGAGCTGGGGAAAAAGTCAGAATAAGTGACAGCATGGCTACCGTGTCTGGAGCGTATCTGGACTGTATTTGAATCTTGTATTTGAATAAGCGACATAATAGCATCTGTGTCTGGAGCATCTCTGAGTTGGGGAAAAAGTCAGAATAAGTGACAGCATTGCTACCGTGTCTGGAGCGTATCTGGACTGTATCTGAATCTTGAAAACTTGAATGAGTATCAGAAATGACTTCCGTGTCTGGAGTGTATCCGTATTGTATCTGAAATCTTTGAATATTTAAAGATAACTATTAATCGTATCCTGAAAAGGGTAAAATGTTAGCTAAATCACAAAGTTATGCTGCATGAAATGTATGATGCAATAAAATGTGTTTTATCGGTGTTTATGATATATGAATGTAATGTATATGCATATAAGCTGATTCACTGTCTTGCTGAGGAAAATAAATCCTTGATAGCTGGAGATAACAAAATCTTGACTGCTGCCAGGGAAAATAACTCCATGACTGTTGCTGGAGATTCAAAATCTTTGACAACTTCTGTGGGGATGTGAGAATCCTTCACGACTTTCCTGGGGATATAGGGATCCTTTAAGTCTTGGAGTTAGAGTATTGATAAAAATTCTATTTGGGGAAATAATGCCATGTACTGCCTGAGAAATCTGTTTGGAGAATCCAGAGAACTTTGATGATTATGGCTGGAGATTACACAAAGGGAATCCTTACTCGGCTGGGGAATAGGGAAAACTCTGGCGATCTACTGGGGATCAGACAAAGGAAAACCTTGATCCGCTGGAGATAAAGGAAGACTCTGATGGCTTCCGCGGGGAGTTGAGAATGAGAATCTTCAATCTGCTAGGGGAATTTGAATCCTTGGGGACTTCGTGCTGGGAAGTCAAGAATGAGAATCTTCTATCTGCTGGGGATTAAAAATTCTGACAAATTCATGCTGAGAGTAAAGAAGGCTCTGGAAACTTCATTGGGGAATCAAGAATAAGAATATTCATTCTGTTGGGGAGTAAAAACTCTGTGGGGAATAGCTATACTGCTGGAGAGTAAGCCCAGGACTCTGGGGAAAAGCTTATTCCTGTTTGGAAAAAGTTCAGGAGTTTGGATCGTATGCCACTTTAAGAATGAGAATCTTCATTCTGTTGGAGATATCAGGAGCTTGGGTTGTATACCACTTTAAGAATGAGAATCTTCATTCTGTTGGAGATATCAGGAGCTTGGGTTGTATGCCACTTTAAGAATGAGAATCTTCATTCTATTGGAGATATCATGAGCTTGGGTTGTATGCCACTTTAATAATGATAATCTTCATTCTGTTGGAGATATCAGGAGCTTGGGTTGTATGCCACTTTAAGAATGAGAATCTTCATTCTGTTGGAGATATCAGGAGCTTGGGTGTATGTCAACCTTCTGGGGAGTAAAGAATGAGAATCTTCATTCTGACGGGGATATCAGGAGTTTGGGTGTATGCCAATCTTCTGGGAGTCAAGAATGAGAATCTTCATTCTGACGGGGATATCAGGAGTTTGGGTGTATGCCAATCTTCTGGGAGTCAAGAATGAGAATCTTCATTCTGACGGGGATATCAGGAGTTTGGGTGTATGCCAATCTACTGGGAGTCAAGAATGAGAATCTTCATTCTGACAGGGATGTCAGGAGTTTGGGTGTACGCCAATTTACTGGGAGTCAACAATGAGAATCTTCATTCTGACAGGGATATCAGGAGTATGGGTGTATGCCAATCTACTGGGAGTCAAGAATGAGAATCTTCATTTTGACGGAGATATCAAGAGTTTGGGTGTATGCCAATCTTCTGAGGAGTTATCCTAGGTTGGGGATAAAACAAAAGTTAACTGTTATCTGGTTGATTTCCAGGCTTCAAGGTAACTTGCTGGGGAATTGGAGAAACCGGGTGATTTCCACTGTGGGTTGATAGTTTCAGCTCCGCTGGGGATCTTAACAACGTGTTGTAGAGATTGTGTATGGAAATGGGTTTTAAGATGCCATTCAAAGGTGATTGTTGACGGAAAGTTTGAACTGGATCTGAAGCAGCAAAATCTGGAATATCTTCAACTGGAAGAAGAATCAGGGAGATCTTAGTGTCGATCTGAATGAGCCAGAGAAGGTCTTGAATTACTTTGACTGGGTAAGAATCAAAAAAATCTTAGAATCGATTTAACTGAGCCAGACGAAAGTCTTGGAATATCTTCAACAGATGACAGGGAAAATAAATCCTGGACTGCTGTTGAAGAGTATGTGTGTCTTTGAACTTTGGTTAGAATGTTTCCAATGGGGATTCCTGTTTCGTTGTTTGAGGAGGACTCCGCTGGGAAATGTTGATCTTTTTTCTTGAGAGAAAAAGAATTTTAGGAGCTTCAGTTGTTCGTTATTCTGTTGAGGAATCATCTCTGTTGAATTTTGGGAACTTTGATCGTCCGTTATCTTGTTGAGAAATCATCTCTGTTGAATTTTGGGAACTTCGATCGTCTGTTATCTTGTTGAGAAATCATCTCTGTTGAATTTTGGGAACTTCGATCATCCGTTATTCTGTTGAGAAATCCTCTTTATTGAAGAGGAAAATTGGATGAACTACTATCTGGTCGTGGTCCAGGCTTCCTTGCTTGAATTTCGTGAGAATTTGATTGCATCTTTCCTGAAAGGTAAAGGTTAGTTGCATGACATATATAAAACAATGACGTTCTCAAAATAAATGAGATTGCGTTGTATGATGTCTTGATGTACGGATATGCAATGTTTTCAAGATGATCTCTCGTTGGGGAAAATAAATCACGAGTTGGTGCTGGAGAAAAGAGTTGAATTCTTTGTTTCCGATAGTGAAAATTCTGGCGACTTCAATGGGAAAAATTCTCAGGAATTTTTGAGGTCGACTTAGCTGGGAAGAGGTTATTGAAACTCTGGCTGGGAGTCCTCTTGTGAGAAGGATTTTGGAGAGATTTGTCATTGCCCCAAGTAGCGAGTGTTTATGGCTTTGCCAGGAAATGTTTGACTGTATGCAACCCTTTATTGGGATTGACGTTCAATGCCCCAAGTGGCGAGGACAGAGGCTTGCCCCTGGTTACTCTGTACTTTGAGAGATTTCTTGAAATCTTGACTGGATTGCCCCAGGTGTACTGGACAATGACATGTCATGTCCCTCTGTTGATAGGAGATTTTTGCAATGGAAGTGTCATCCCACTTGAAGTGATTTTGTTCACTGAGAGAGCTTTCGTTCATCGGATATTCACTGTGTGAATTTCTTCACTGTCAAACAAATAGCCATATGCAAACAACGATATTCAAATAATGCAAAGTTTATACTTGTCTTGAAATTTTGAAAAATGCGTTTTTTAGCAGAAAACTTTTATAAGAAAAATTCAACTCAAGATTTAGAGCAAAGCCTTACAGGAGTCAGGATACCTTTTGTAACAGTATGCTTTCGAACTAACCCATGCTTCAATTAGGACTTTTGAAAGGTTGTAGCGTGGCTTGGTTCACGGTTTTAAGAAACAAAGGATAAAGGCTCAAAGTATATTTGTACCCACCCGTTCTTCGTGATGTTCTTCAGTCCTAAACTCAATTAATCGTGCGTTTGAACTCCAAATGAGTCTGGAACGACATTTTGGTGATGGTTCACACAAGTTGAATTTGTTGGAAGACAGTCATTTTTGCAACATTAATTTTGTTGAGGATTTGTAGTGACCTCTTTCTTTCGGTTTATTATCCCTAATTTTTGTCTGACTGTTCCTGTTTTTTGAGATTACAGTCAGTGGGATGCCCCAATTTTCTTAAGCCTCCTTTGTAGGTTTCGACTCAGTGGGCTTTTCTTTTTGAGAGATAATGACTGCCTATGTGATAAAGAACCATCACCGTCTTTTGATTCCAAAGGAATATTTTTGATGTCGTTCATTGTATTACAAGACGAGAGTTTGTGACTTTAACATGCTTTTGAATTAACTGAGAGACTACCCTGCCCCAGGTTTTGATTAAAGGTTTCAATTTGTGTTAAAACAGAAAAACTTCTACTTCTTTGGCTCGAAGGGGTTGACTAGGGATTATCTTCCTTATAACTCCAGTGTTTTATGATTTGAAAGAAACGCCTGTACATCATCAGCAAGGTCTGTCCAAAAGCATAATGTATGAGATTATGGCATTGTTTTTGTCATCCTCCCTCTAAAGGTTTGTGCCATAAGAAGAAGAATAAAAGCATAGTTTAAAAAATAGTGAAAACAAAAAGATGAATTCAAGACAAACATATGCAATGCATTAATGAAACAGAGTTTGACATTTAATAGATAATTGTATGAATAACAAAGAAATTACAATTGGATATTCAAAATGAACAGAAGCCTCTTAGTTTGAACTTGTCATTTCAGGTGGAGAACCCTCAGCGGAAGATTTTCATTTGGCCATCCTGTGTGAACTCCAATGTTGTTTCTTTAATCAGATCTTGAATTTTGTTTCTCAATGCCCAACAGCTATCGGTGTCATGTCCAGGACTGTTGGAATGATACGCACATCTTGCATTTGGATTGTACCCTGGAGAGGTTGTGTTGGGACGCCGAGGGGGGTCCCTTAATACAATCAGCTTGACTTCCAACAAGCATTACAGCACTTGGGATAATGACATGTTAATCTCAGTGAAGCGCTTTTTAAATGTATTTTGCTTACGCCGATTACCCTGTTGATGTTGGTGAGGTTGTTGTTCGGCTTGTGACCCTGAAGCAAACTGGGGAGGTTTTCTCTCGGCTTCTTGTCTCAAGGGAGGCTGAATAATAACTTGATCTTCAACCCTAGTTGTTTGCCCCATTTGGTTACGTCCATCTAGATGAAGCTTGTTGATGAGGACCTTTAGCTCCTCTTGTCCTTGAGCCAGGTTTTGAATAAAAGCCATCTGGCCCACCAGTTGTGCTATCATCTGGATTTTCATTGTTGCCATCTCAATCTGTAGCCCTTCCAACTGATTATTCCTGATGCTCTCTGGATTCCTTATGATCATGCCCCTAGTGAGGAGAGATTTCACTTCTTCCTGCCCCTTGGATAGGTTCAAGAACATCTCTTGAAGTTAAGCGTTTTGAGCCTGGATGTCTTTGATAGTCTTCTCTAGAGCCATCTCTATTGAAATAAATAGTAGGAAGATAAGGAGATCTGAAAGGGAGAAACCTGTCATGATAAGATGCATGATATGTGGATGCATGTTTTCAAGGATCTCGCGGGGTAAACACAAGAAAATGTTAGAAATTGAATTTCGATCAACATCTTTGATTGGAGAACTTTGTATCGGTGGATGTCTTTCCACGAGAATCAAGCTCACCATGTCAAGTGGGTCATAGCCCTTAACTCAAGTTGTTGTACCTGATATTTGACGGTGTTTGTTTAGAGGAAAATGAATCCTCTTGCCCTTTGGTAGACGTCTGGTTCAACGTGACCCTGCATTAAAGACCCTCGAGATCCTTGAAATGGTTATTGAAAATGCTATGGTATGATGTTATGATGTTATGTACAAATATGCGAAGTAAGCAAGTTTATATACAAATAATCATATTTACACAAAGCAGACAAGTCCTTAGGTTTAGGCTTGCATGGAGTTTGTGGGTAAGTACCCTCTTGAAGTTTAGTTGGCTCAACCTGTCCTAGGAAATATTAACCGGGGTTCTAAGGAGCTCAATATCACTGGATTGTTTCCTTGTTCATTGTTTCAATTCAGCCTCTTACCGGCGACCGAAATATTCCAAGAAGACGACCCTCAATGAGTGTAGTATCGAGTATCTACCAATTTTCAGCTCTACACTGAAACCGGTCATCTCACTATGTCTTAAAAGGCCAAGTTGGTCAAGTAAGGTTCTAAGGTCAATTGATGTTTCATGACACCACGCGGCGGCCCCGTACTCTCCTTGATTCAACTCAAGGGTTACCGGTACCAACCAAAGTGCCACATCAACGTAGTTACTACTTCAACCATGTCGGTATACCCCGCATAGTTCCCTCACAATTTATTGCTACTTACCTAAAAGGTGTCCCCAAATCCGGGTGTAGGATTTAAAACAAACCCAAACAAAGAACCAAAAAGTAAAGCATACAAATCAAACAAGATAAGCATGTAAAGGTGATCTAAAACCCTAAGGTAACCCCACTTTTATAAAATACTCCCCAGCAGAGTCGCCAGTTCTGTGATGCGGTGGGAGAACTGACTAGAGGTTTTGCGTTTCGTTCGCACTTGTGCGGTTAGAAAGAGTCGCCACCGACTTTTCTTTTATCCAAAAGGAAAGGTAAAAAAGCACAGGAAAGACCTTTCGAGAATTTTCTCGGGTTCGGGGGGTAGATTATGAAAAGGGAAGGTGCTAGAACCCTTTTCATCCATGGTTATCCATGGGCTCTTAGTTACTCGTTTATATCACTTGCTTTTGTTTGATTGTGTGCTTGTGATGTGGGTTTTAAAAGTATTTTGGAAAGTTTCTTAGTAATGGTTCTAGTCTCTATAAGAACATATACAAAGTTTTGTTTCGAAAAATAGTTCAAGGAGGTGTTTGTGAATCGTGTTTCGAAAAGTGTTTTGAAAAAGAGGTTTTGTAATGGTTCTCGTCTCTATAAGAACGTATACAAAACGTTTTATCTTTTGAAAATGTTTGGAAATGGAAGTGTAGGTGTGAAAGTTTTTGTCATGAGCAAGCAAGTAACTAAGAGCGAATCTATCTACTCGAAAGGTCTTAAATTGTTCTTTTTTCTTCTTTTAATGGTGTTATCTTACCATTAATTTGGTAAGAAGCCCCATCATTGGATGTGAAGGGACAGGCGCATGTCAATTATACAATCATAGAAAGCAACTTGCGAGACGCTCTAGCAATTTTGTAAGGGACGAGATCGTTTTATCGAAGGCAACATTGAGGGTCATCGAGGGACTACGATATTTGTTTATCGAAGGGTCATTTGCTAGAGTGTCGCATATTCGAGGGACATGATTGTATTTCCGAGGCAACAAGCGAGGTTACCCTAGAGGTGCGCGTGTGAGAAGTGTGTTGATTTCAAGTTATTTATTCTTGGATTAGGTCATCTAGCGATTGATTTTCGAATCTTACCATACACGCCTTGTTACTATACAGTATATAGAAAGCAATAAATTACGGGAATTGAAATTCTAAGCTATTACAAAATGTTCGGGAATGGGGGTACAATTGTTACAAATGGGGATGGATCAAATGAAAATAGCAATGTACAAATATCAAATAATACAACCAAATCGAATTGTTGTGCGATTTAATACAAAGCTATGACAATTTATGAAATAAGGAAATCAATAAAGTATGAAATTCAATGTATTTACTTGAAAAAGAAAAATAAAAACTTAATCTAAAAATAAAATGATTTAAGTTAAAAATCTTTATTATTATTATTCTTTTATGTATTTTTATTAATTATGTAAACTAAGAAAGAAAATAAAACTAATTTAATTGTTTTTGGTGTTTTTATTAAGTGTAACAAATTAATAAAGATAAATTAAAGGAAGAAAAAGAAAAATGATAAAAAAATTAACTTCAAGATTAATTTAATTTAATAAAAAAAGTATTGAGTTTTATGAAATTGTTAACAAAAAGAAGTAAATTAAAAAAAAGTACAAATCGGCTTAGGGAAATCCAAAGGTGCTAGGCCCAAAGACATATTGTCATTGCTGAAAGAAACAAGGCCAGATGAGGGGGGTATGAGCCAAAAACGTGTGGGCTTTGAGGGTTATGCCAAGACAGGCCCAATTTCTCTTAAGCTTGCTTAATTTTGATTAGGGTAAACGTGAAAAAATTAGGGTTTGTGGTTCCCCTCACAGCGGCGCCGCTCTGTTCCGTCTCTCTTACTTATTTCTCTCATTCATCTTCCTCACTCAGTCGTCCCTATTCGTTCATCTCTCCATCTCTGAACGTCTCTCTTTGTCCATGTCCCTCTTTGATTCAACTCGGTTTACATTTTTTTCAGGAAATCTCTAAGTTCTGAAATGGATTTATCAAAAGGGGTTTAAAACACGTTCAATTTGATCCTCCCTCTGCTTCTGTTTCCGGAGTGCCTCTCACATCATCACCTCCTAACCAAGTGCTAGCGGTTTCATTTTTGAAAGGTAAGGTTTGGTTTTGGACTTAACAGTTTCATTTGTTTTATACATTTTGTTCATGTTTTGCTGGTTAATCATGCTTAATGTTCATTGAGATGCAGAAAAATGATGTTATGGCGAAAACATACCTGTTTGGGATTTTTATGGACGAGGATAGTGAGATTGAGGGAAGTGCTCCCTGGTGGAGGATCAAGGGAGGAAGATGAAGATTGGATGAGCTCTTTCTGGTAACTTTTCTTTTTTCTATCTTTTATGTTAATGACAATGATGATGCTTCTGAGTCTTGATTTTCTTGTAAGCTCACTGGATGTTGGTTGTTGATGATTTGATGATGCTTTTGAGTCTTGATTTTTCTTGTAAGTTTTCTGGATGTTGTATTTGAAATTTGATGATGTTTCTGACTTTGTTGGATATCGGTTGATGACTTTGAAAACTGTTTTTTACAGCTGGGAGGATGGTTTGAACTTGATTTGAAGTGTTTTGTGTAGGTTTGATCAGTTAACAGGTTGGGAGTTTTGGCTTTAATGCTTTGGGATGGTTGGACTTTGAGCTACAAGCTTGAATCTTTTTTAAATGTTTTTGTTGACAGTTTGCAAACTTTTACTTTTTGTTTGATGGAAATTTTGATACTTGGTTTGAGCAATCTTATAAGTCCAACATGAAGTATGAAAGTCACATGAGGCATTGAAAGTCCAAAAGTCCTTGTGCAAACTTAAACCCTAATCCTGTCTGGAGTCCAAAGAGTCTTGTGAGGGGAAATCTTGATAAAATGAGAGGGCAAATTTTGGGGTACAACAGAGTGGTATGCGCATAATGCACTGGGATTATAGCTAGGAGCAAAGGTATTGGGATTTCGAGGAGGATCCCTTAATACAGTCAACTTGACTTCCAACAAGCGTTGCAGTACTTGAGATAATGGCATGTTAATCTCAGTGAAATGCCTTTCAAATGTATTCCGCTTACGCCGATTACCCTGTTGACGTTGGTGAGGTTGTTGTTGGGCTTGTAACCCTGAAGCGAACTGGGGAAGTTTTCTCTTAGTTTCTTGTCTCAAGGGAGGCTGAATGATGACTTGATCCTCAACTCTAGTTGTTTGCCCCATTTGGTTACATCTATCCCGATGCAGTTTTTTGATGAGGACCCTTAGTTCTTCTTGTCCTTGTGCCAAGTTTTGGATGAGAACCATCTGGCCCACCAGTTGTCCCATCATTTGGATTTTCATTATGGCTATCTCAGTTCGTAGCAGCTCCGACTGATCATCTTTGTTGCCCTCAGGATTCCCCATGATCATGCCCTTAGTGAGGAGAGATTTCACTTCTTCCTGCCCCTTGGATAGGTTCAAGAACATCTCTTGAAGTTGAGCGTTTTGAGCTTGGATGTCCTTGATAGTCTTCTCTAGAGCCATCTCTACTGAAATAAACAGTAGGAAGATAAAGAGACTTGAAGGGGAGAAACCTGTTATGATAAGATGCATGATATGCGGATGCATGTTTTCAAAGATCTCGCGGGGTAAACACAAGAAAATGTTAGAAATTGAATATCTTTGATTGGAGAACTTTGTATCCGTAGATGTCTTTCCACGAGAATCAAGCTCACCATGTCGAGTGGGTTATAGCCTTTGACTCAAGTTGTTATACTTGATTTTTGACGGTGTTTGTTTAGAGGAAAATGAATCCTCTTACCCTTTGGTAGACGTCTAGTTCAACGTGACCCTGCATCAAAGACCCTCGAGATCCTTGAAATGGTTATTGAAAATGCTATGGTATGATGTTATGTTATGTACAAATATGCGAAGTAAGCAAGTTTATATACAAATAATCATATTCACACAAAGCAGACAAGTCCTTAGGTTTAGGCTTGCATGGAGTTTGTAGGTAAGTACCCTCTTGAAGTCTAGTCGGCTCAACCTGTCCTAGAAATAGTAATCGGGTTCTAAAGGAGCTCAATATCATTGGATTGTTTCCTTGTTCATTGTTTTAATTCAGCCTCTTACCGAAATATTCCTAGGAAACAACCCTCAATGAGTGTAGTATCGAGTATCTACCAATTTTCAGCTCTACACCAAAACCGGTCATCTCACTATGTCCTAAAAGGCCAAGTTGGTCAAGTAAGGTTCTAAGGTCAGTTGATGTTTCATGACACCACGCGGCGGCCCCGTACTCTCCTTGATTCAACTCAAGGGTTACCGGTACTAACCAAAGTGCCACATCAACGTAGCTACTGCTTCAACCATGTCGGTATACCCCAAACAGTTCCCTCATAGTTTATTGCTACTTACCTAAAAGGTGTCCCCAAATCTGGGTGTAGGATTTAAAACAAACCCAAACAAGGAACCAAAAAAGTAAAGCATACAAATCAAACAAGATAAGCATATAAAGGTGATCTAAAACCCTAAGGTAACCCCACTTTTATAATATCCCCAGCAGAGTCGCCAATTCTGTGATGCGGTGGGAGAACTGACTAGAGGTTTTGCGTTTCGTTCGCACTTGTGCGGTTAGCAAGAGTCGCCACCGACTTTTATTTTATCCAAAAGGAAAGGTAAAAAAGCACAAGAAAGACCTTTGAGATTGTTTTTGGGTTCGGGGGGTAGATTATGAAAAGGGAAGGTGCTAGCACCCTTTTCATCCATGGTTTTCCATGGGCTCTTAGTTACTTGTTTTAGATCACTTGCTTTTGCTTTTCAATTGTTTGAAATGGTGCTTTTGTGTGTGGTTTTGAAAATATTTTAAAAAGAGGCCTTTGTTTAGGCAACCTTTGTAATGATTCTTGTTTGAATATATACAAAGGTGTTTGTCTTTTGAAAAATGTTTCAATGTTTGAAAGTTTGTTGGGAAAATGTTTTGAAATTGTGTTGTGTGTTTTTGAAAATAGCAAGGATGGTTTGCAAGTTTGATCAAGTAACTAGGAGTTGTCTACCCTACTCAAAGATCTTTCCTACACATTTATAAACCTTTGACATTGTTATTTTAACATTGTATTTGGTAAACAACCTTGTGTTTGGATGTTAAACGGGACAGGCGTGGGTCATTGTATGACCATGATAGCAATTGTGCTAAGTATCTTTAGCAAATTTTTTAGGGACTAGATCATTTTTGTATAGGCAACCAAGATAGCGTCATCGAGGGACTATGATCTTTTGTTTTTGTTTTGTTTTGCCAAGATAACTAGCATGCATACCATGGCCATTTTTAAGGCAACAAGTGGATGAAACCCTAGGGGTGCTTGTGTGCATTG
Source organism: Vicia faba (assembly GCA_948472305.1). NCBI lineage: Eukaryota > Viridiplantae > Streptophyta > Magnoliopsida > Fabales > Fabaceae > Vicia > Vicia faba. Next base: position 844,268,459 of record OX451737.1, read on the forward strand.
TGTTGTCATTTTTCATGCTTTTTTGTCTTGTATTAGTCAAGCTATTTGTTTTGATTTTTGGTTATCATACAAACCCTAAACTTACTATCATGGCATATTTGAAAGCAATAAATGCGTAAAAGTAAATCTACGACTATTACAATATTGATATGGGGAGGGGGATACAAGTTTGAATAGGGGATATTTACAAGAAAATAAAATCTTAATTCAACTATTACAACCAAATTGAATTCATTGTACAAAATAAATAAATGAAACAAATATTAAACATGCAATTAAATATAAATATGCAAAATGTTTTTTTGTATTTTATTTTATGTATGTAAAAATAAATTATTTAATGTCCTAAAAATAGGGAAAATAAAAAGATTATTTTTGGAAAGGGTGAAGAAACCCTAGTTTTTTGTTTTAAGAAAATATATATATTTATATATATATATATATATATATATATATATATATATATATATATATATATATATATATATATATATATATATATATATATATATATATATATATATATATATATATATATATATATATATATATATATATATATATATATATATATATATATATATATATATATATATATATATATATATATATATATATATATATATATATATATATATATATATATATATATATATATATATATATATATATATATATATATATATATATATATATATATATATTTATTCATTTATGTACAAAAAATAAATAAAAATAATATATACAAATATTAAAAAATAAAAATATATGAGAAAATATTATTTAAGTGTATAAATAATAAAAATAAAAATATATAATATTTTTGTATTAATTATAAGTTTTTTTATTTTAAGAAAACAAAAGTATATTATTTAATAAACTATTCTTATGCCAAAAAATAATAAAAAATAATAAAATAAAATGTGAAAATTTAAGAAAATATTTTTGGGGATTTTTAATATTTAGAAAAAATAATAAAAGTCAGAAATGAAAATAGAAATGGAAAATATGAAAAAATAAAAACAATGGGCCAAGGGGGTGTAGGAAGTAAACAAGGGGTGCCAATAGGAGAAACAAGCCAAGCCCAACCCATTTCCACTTCATCCATGTCCTTTGAATCAAAAAATACGCGCGCTATGTACAAATCTAGAACTCCTGCATACGTGCTCAAAAACAAAAACTTGCAACATGAAAGTTATAGCTCTTGATCACACGATTCTGACCATGTAAAAATCTAACTCTCAAAGACCAGAGAGAATTTCATTGGCCCTAAATCTTGACCTAGTTTTTTTAGAAAGTTCAACTATCAAATACTCCTAGCTTAGTTAACATAAATGAATTCTATGCATATGTACAACTCAAGGACAATGAGGACTACATTTTTTCTTCACAAACCTAAGCCTAATGATTCCTAAATAAGGAGATAGAAGTTTGAGAAATACTTGTTTCAGTCAAGTTCCAATATGGCAATGTAGGGGTTGTGAGTGAGGCCTGAGATACTTGTGAGCTTGCTTGAAGTTCCTTTGAGCTTTCCCAATGCTTAGCTTGCTTTGAACTTGCCTGAATCTTCTTGTAGAACTCAACCTGCAAACTCAGAATTTGAAAATGGTGAAGTGTGTAAATGGAGTTACAGTGACTTGGGAATGGTTGGGATAGCTTAGGTATGTTGTATGAGTGTGTTGGAACTGGTTACAAGCAAAACGCACGAGTGGATTTTGTTTTGGAAGTCAATCTGCAGAACCTGCCCTGTTTTAACAAGAACTTGGTGTTTTGGTGTTTTGGAGGGTTTCAGAACTTGCTAGCTCGTGTTTCTGGCTTGGTGTGATGTGTAAAACTTGTTTGAAATGAATACAACACTTGCTCTTATCAGATTGAAGAGTTGTGGACCTTTTGCACAATGACTTATTTTTGAAGTAAAAATGAGAAGTGACCATGCCAAGGTTGAACAGACCTGTATTCTAGCTGCACAAAGTTGGTGAACTTTTCCTGATATTAGGGAGCTTTGTTTGCAGCAAAAGGCTTGGTGTATGGCTCAAGATAATTAATTTTACATAAAGCATGCTTTATGTAAATGGCATTGTTAACTTTTTGCCAAAAATGGATTAATCCTTTGTATAATGCTTCATAGATCAGAACAATGCCTCTAACCAATGTGTTTGCATTTAATTTACGAGTGTGGAAAGGTTTAAGGACCTGTAAACCAAGTACAAGCATGGTTGGACAGAATTTGCAACTTGTAGCATGGTGTAAAAAGCCTTGGCCAAAAGTGATAATTTGCCAATTTTAAACTTTCGATTCTCCCTAACCGTGAATGATCTTGGAGATTTCTTGGACATTTTGGAAATATTGTAACATGATATACAATCCATATTTGAAATTCATTTTAAGATTCCAATTGGAACTATGTGAAAAATTGCCATGAAGATAGGTCAAAATCCTGCCTAAACTAGGGCAAAATTTCACTAAGTTAAAAGTTTCATGGACCCCTATTCACAAAATCATAACTTGAGATCCAAGCATCTTTTGGGAAAACTTTGTGAATCAAAGTTGTAGATTTTGTTGAGGAATACAACTTTCATGTTGGAAGTTTTGTTTGAATCCAATTTCATCATGGTAAAAAAGTTCGGCAAAGTTGGGAAAAATAAGAAATTTTCATAACTTAGAAAATTTCTAAGTTATGAAAATTTTCCATTTTAAACCCTAATTTGTAAAATTAGGTTTATTGGTGAACAAGTTTCATGTTTTGACACATCTTGATGAAAAATGACCCTTGGAACTTGATTTTGACCAAAAAGTCAAAGTTTGACTTTTCAGTGTACAGTTGATTTTTGATCAGTTGACTGGTAAATTCATCTGTCAATCCAATGTAATTGAGATCTTTTGAACCTTGTGATTAGGTCAAGATGATGCCATTGAGTCCTTGAATCCATGCTTGAACCCAATTTTCCATTGGCTAGGTTAAAAATCAGAAATTGCCCTTCTGTAGTCAAAACCCTAAAAATGACCATTTTGCCCTTTTGATGATCTGATCAAATTTCTTGAGGAGTTGTGGTCCAAACTTGATAAAATGGTTCATATGAGTCTATAATGTTGATGTGGATAAAAAATTATGAGGTTTGACTGTAAATTGGCCACAGTTGACTTTTTCCCCAATATAGTTGATTTTTAGGTCAATTGTTTAATTGACTGGGCAAAAATTTGATTCACAGCTTGAAACTTGGTATGGGAAATCTTATAAGTCCAACATGAAGTATGAAAGTCATATGAGGCAATGGAAGTCCAAAAATCCCTGTGCAAACTCAAACCCTAATCTCAGGTCAACAGTGCAAGGAGGTGTCTTGAGCAGAGCAAACCCTAGCTTGGTCTTGAATCCAAAGAGTCTTGTGAGGGGAAATCTTGATAAGATGAGAGGGAAAATTTTGGGGTACAACAGGCTGCTGGCCCAATTTCCAGTTACTATTTCCCCTTATATTTTAATAGGAATATAATTATAACAGATAAAAAAATACAGCTCAGTTGGCAAGGCATCATTGGCTCTATCCTAGAGGAACCGAGTTCAACCTCTGCTGAGGCTTTGTTTTCTATTTTTCTTGATTTCTTTTAGTTAATAAAATTAGTTTAATCTTTAGTTTTGACTTTAAAATTCAATTAAATAAAAGATATATAATTTCAAAATTAGTTAATTTAGGACTTTGTAAATAATTTTGTCAACATTTTTTTATAGTTTAATAAACTTTGTTTTAAAATATTTAGTTTACACGTAATAAAATTCAAATAAGAATAATAGAATAGATTCTTTATTTTCTTTCCAAATTTCTCACAAACAAAAATACCAAGAATTTTATTTCTATACTTTGTTAATTAATTTTTACTTCATAGATTATTGTAGTTTTAGTTAATTGTTCGATTCGATTTGGTTGTATTGATTTCCTATTTAAATTTTTTATCACATTGTCGATTCGATCCATCCTCATTTGTAAATTTGTACCCTACTTCCTGAAAGCTCTGTAATAGCGTAGAATTTTAATTTCCGCAATTTACCGCTTTTCTTTATACTGTATAGTAATTAGGCGTGTATGGTAAGACATAAAATCAATCGCTAGACCACCCTAATCAAGACAATTAACTTGAATCAAACACACTTTTCAAACGCGCACCTCTAGGGTAACCTCGCTTGTTGCCTCGAAAAAATAGTCATGTCCCTCGAATGTGGGACGCTTTAGCAAAGACCCTTCGATTAAAAAGATCGTAGTCCCTCGATGTTGCTTTCGATAAAATGATCTAGTCCCTTACGAAAGTTGCTAAAGCGTCTCACAAGTTGACTTCTATGACTGTACGATTGACCCACGCCTGTCCCTTCACATCCAATGATGGGGCTACTTACCAAATCAATGGTAAGATAACAACATCTAAAGGAGGAGGAAAATAATAAAGACCTTTTGAAAAAGTAGGATGCTCGTAGTTGCTTGATCACAAATTAAAACCATTTTCACACTTACACTTTCAAAACATCTTTCAAAAACAAACATCTTTTTTAACTATTTTCAAAACCAACACTCTGTATACATTCTTATAGAGACGAGAATCATTATAAAGTTTTCCCAAACAAAGGCATTTTCAAAATATTTTCAAACTTTCACCCATCACAAAACACATTTTCAAACAAAGCATTTTCAAGTGATCTAGCAAGCAACTAAGAGCCCGTAGATAACTACAGATGAAAATGGTGCTAACACCTTCCCTTTTCATAACCTACCCCCGAAATCAAGAAATAATCTCAAAGGTATTTCTTGTTCTTTTCACCCTTTCCTTTATTGGATAAAAGAAAAGTCGGTGGCGACTCTTGTTATCCGCAACAATTGCGATAAAATGCAAAACACCCAAGTCAGTTCTCCCACCGTATTACAGGTATGTATGGCAGTATCTCCAAAGGAGAAGGAAAATAACAAGAAAGACTTTAGTGGGTAATAACTCCTAATTGCTTGCTCACAAAATTTTCTCACAAACAAAACATTTTTCACACATCACTTTCAAAATAACAAGTATTTTCAAAAACACTTTGTACACATTCTTGAGGACTGATTCAAGAATCATTACAAAGTTAGCCTTACATTGGCAAATTTCAAAATATTTTCAAAAAAATCACACACATAAAGAAAGTTTTCAAAGGTGAGCTAAGCAATTAAGAGCCCGTAGATAACTACGGATGAAAAGGGTGTTAACACCTTCCCTTTTCATAACTTACCCACCGAACTCAAAATCTATCAAAGGTCTTTCCTATTCTTTTCACCTTTCCTAAATATTGGATAAAAGAAAAGTCAGTGGCGACTCTTGCTATTTGCACATTTGGATAAAACCAAAAAAGTCAGTTCTCCCACCGTATTACAGAACTGGCGACTCTGTTGGGGAGTAACTTAAAAAAGAGGGGTCAGCTTAGAGTTTAGATCACTTTACTTTTATTGTTTGCTTTAGCTTTAAGGGCTTGTTTGGGTTTAATTTCTTGTAAGATCCTACACCCGGATCTAGGGATTCCTTAGGTAAGTAGAAATAGATCATAAAGAATGTACATCATAGACTGATATTATTAACATGATGGCTACAGTTAGTGTGACATTTTTGTTTGTATTGATGTTCCTTGAGTCAGTCAAGGATAACATTAGGCTTCTGTATGGTGTCGTTAACACTGACTTACTTTTAGAACCTTAATTGACCCATCTTGGCCATTAGAAAGTAGTGAGATAGCCGACTTTGGTTCAGTCCAAGGTTGGTTGATACTCAAAACTATGCTCATTGAGATTCGACTTTCAGGATGTTTTGGTGGCAAGCCATTTGTCGTGCTAAAATAAAGCCTGTGAGAAAGATCAGTGATATGACATTCCTAGAACTAGGTTACTACTTTAAGACAAGTTGAGCCAACTTAACTTCAATGGGGAAGGGTACTCACCTATGGACTTCATGCAAGCCTTTAAACCTAAGGCTCTTGTGTGACTTATTTGTGTTTGCTTATTTAACATGTACATAATATCATAACATCATATCATCATAATATAGCATTTTTACTAACCATTTCAAGGATCTTAGGGATTTATGGTGCGATATTTGCAGGATTATTATAAGCCAAATTTCTATTAAGGGGCAAGAGGATTTATTTTCCCCTAGCCAGATGCCGTCAAAATCAAAGTACATTTTCTTGAGTCAGAGGCTATGACCCACTTGATATGGTGAGCTTGATTTATATAGAAGGATGTTCAAAGATGAAAACTCAAAGTTCTTCAGACAAAGCTGTAACCAAATTCAATTTCTAATATGTCAAAATAAATCTCTCGAGGTCATTGAAAACATTGCATATGCATCTACATGCCACACATATCATTACATAACAGGTTTCTAAGACAGGTTTCTCATCTTCTTGCTGTTTATTTCAGCAAAAATGGCTCTCGAACAGACAGTCAAAGAACTTCAGGCTCAGAATGCTCAGTTCCAAGAGATGTTCCTAAACTTAGCTAAGGGACAAGAAAAATTAAAGGCGCTCGTCATCAACGGGAAGAAGAAGAAGACAAAGAAACCAATTGGCATCCTTAACATGGGGAGAAAGTTCAGAGGTCTAGTCAAGCGAGCTCAAGATCTTGATATCCCGTCGGACGAAGATGACAAACAGGATGAAGAAGGTAAGAGCATTAAAACTGAAAGAAGAAACCTTGGTTCTAAAAAGTTTCCTGATAAAGAGAAAGAGGATTATTTGGATGAACAATATCCCCCTGCTAACGATAAATATAAGCTATTAGAAGAGCATCTGAAAGCTATGGAGATCCATAAGGTGCCTGGCTTGAACTTTAAAGATTTGGGTTTGGTCTCAGGAGTCGTCATTCCTCCTAAGCTCAAAACTCTTACCTTTGCCAAGTATGATGGTATTTCTTGCCCAAAGCTGCATTTGAGATCTTATGTTCGGAAAATCCAACCACACACTACTGACAAGAAATTATGGTTGCATTTCTTTCAAGATAGTCTGTTTGGAACACAATTGGAATGGTATTATCAACTTGAAGGTACCAATATTCATACCTGGGAAGATTTGGCTGCAAATTTCTATAAATAGTATCAATACAATTCTGATTTGGCACCAACTTGCATACAACTACATAGTATGTCCATGGGTTCTAAGGAAGGCTTTAAAGAGTACGCACAGAAATGGAGAGATCTTGCAGGCAAAGTTCAACCTCCTTTTGCTGATAGGGAATTGGTTGACATGTTCATGAGTACGTTAACAGGTCATTTCTATAATCATCTACTTGAAAGTTTCTCAAGTGGTTTCACTAAATTAATATTTATAGGAGAACATGTTGAGAATGGAATCAGAAGCGGTAAATTTTAGGTGGCTACATCTTCAAATACTATGAAGAAGTCTTATAATTGTAAGAAAGAATTCAATGTTGTGTACGGCTAGAAGGGTCATAATAAGAGTGACCATAACTAATATGTGGGGGCAGTGCTGATCTCTAATCCTGCACCAGTGCAACAACAATAAAATAATCAGCGTAGGCATGATGCACCTAGGAGACAGTTAACAAGAATCAACATGTCATTGTCTCAAGCATTGCAACACATGTTGAAGGCGGAACTGATTACATTGAAGGATCCTCCTCAGAATACCAATACTTCCTCTCCCCATTACAACCCCAATACAAGGTGTGCATATCACTCCAATAGTCCTAGGCATGACACTAACAACTGTTGGACTCTGAAAATAAGATTCAACACATCATTGACTCCAAGGATATCAAATTTGACCCTCCTGAGACTCCTAATGTTATCACCGTACCTATGCCTAATCATGACAAGGGCGTTAATGCTATTGATGATGGTTCTTATGTTTTTGCTGTGAATGACTTGACTACTCCTCTGATGATTGTTAAGAAGAAGTTGCTACAAGCCGGTTTATTTTCGGGTTGCATTGAAAATTGTTACTACTGTACGTCTCAATCCAATGGTTGTGCCCTACTGAAAGAAGGTATTCAACGTCTGATAGATCACCATGTAATTCTATTTGAGAAGACTCCTCCTGTAGAGAGCTTATATAAAAGTTTGTCTCAAGGCCTGGAACTTGAAGACACGTCTGTGATTACACTTTTCGATACTCTTGCAAGGATCACTTCTAAGGGTCTTGTGAAGATTACTGTCGAGTCTAGGGTTTCCCCTCTAATCATTACCGCACCAAGGCTAATTCCATATTCCTCCAACAAGGATATCCCTTAGAATTATGGAGCTGATGTCTACTACCATGGCCTCAAGCAAGAACCGTTGGTTGTCGAAGATGAAAATACTGAAGTTACTGATTCTAATGTTGGCAATATTGTTAGGACTAGTAAAGTTACCAGAAGTGGAAGGGTTTTCTCTCCAGAGATCTCTCCAAAGGCTGCTACTACACCAGCTCGTATCACTGCTACTGAATCAACTATTGAGACTCGAAGTAAAGAATAAATGACTGAGCCTGTCCAGACTGAAGCACCAAAATAAGTTATTATTGAAGATACCTCCAAGCAAGAAATGGAGAAGGTGCTAAAAATTATTCGAAAGAGTGACTATAAGATCGTTGAACAGTTGGGGAAGACCCCCTCCAAAATATCTATGTTATCTCTGTTATTGTGCTCCAAAGCCCATGCTCAGGCTTTGGTAAAGGTCCTAAAAAATGCTCATGTGCCGCAGGAAATCTCTGTTGATCAGTTCGAAATTTTTGTTGCTAACCTGACAACTGATAATGGGTTAGGCTTTTCTGACGCTGATTTAACTTCCACAAGAAGGAACCATAATAAGGTCATGCATGTTTCTATTGATTGTATGGGCACTACCTTATCTCATGTGTTGATGGACACAGGTTCCTTATTGAACGTATTGCCAAAAGCTGCTTTAGACAAACTTGACTGTGAGGAGATTGTGCTAAAACCCAATGACATTGTGGTGATAGCTTTTGATGGTTCAAAGAGAATGGTGCATAGAGAGGTTGATCTTCCAATCAAAATTGGTTCCCAGGTCTTAGACTCCACTTTCTATGTGATGGACATTCGTCTAACCTGTTCCTGTTTGCTTGGACGCCCTTGGATTCATAGGGTAGGCGTTGTTACTTATAATTTACACCAAAAGTTGAAGTATCCCGTGAAAGGAAAAATCATTACAGTTTGCAGCGAAGAAGAATACATGGTGAGCCATTGGAATTACTTCGAGTATGTTGAGATGGATGGTGAATTCTTTGAGACTCCGTGCCAGACCTTTGAAGTTATTCCTCAGAAAACCACTGTTGACAAAGCTACTCCTACCGTTCCTAAGGTTAACAGGATTCCTCCAAGCATGACTTCTCTAAAAGACGCTAAGGTCGTGGTAGAAGAAGGTGGTGGCACTGTTTGGGGTCAGCTTCCCAACATTCCTTACAAGTCTGACAAATTTGGTTTGGGTTTCACCTTACAGGCTTAGAGGGTTGTTCGTCGTGCTCGTGCTAATTCTGGGAGACTTCCATTCTGCATCAACAATAATGGAGTTCACAACAATCAAGTCAACACTGTGGAAGGTGATGATAGCGACTATGACATAGACAGTTGGATCTTCCCTACTACCGATAGTGGTCTCAACAATTGGAAGGCTGGAGACTTTATACCAATCTCCTTTAGTCAAGAGTAAATGTTATTTTATGTTTTCTTGCTTTCAAGTTTTTGGTTATATAATTTAAACAATAACTTTAAGCCTTATGCTTTACCCGGGGCACAACGGTCCATTTGTTAGGGTTGTCATTTTTCATCTACATATTTTCATTTAATAAATCATTGGACGTTTGCATTCAAATTTTGCGCTCTTTGTCTTTCTTTTACTTTATTACTTTCAAAATAACTATGTGTTCTTACACACACCCACATAACAAATTGCAGATCCACATCCACCCGGGATCCCATTGATAACAATTCTGCTATTGCCAATTATGACTTTGAAAATCCGATCTACCAAGCCAAGGATAAAAGTGAGGAAGATTGTGAAGTACCCGGAGAGCTTGCTAGACTGTTAATGCAGGAAGAAAGATCTATACAACCGCATGAAGAGCCAATCGAGGTTGTGAACTTGGGTACTGAAGAGGACATGAAATAAATTAAGATAGGTGCCAACCTAGAAGAGAATGTCAAAGAGAGGTTAATTCAGATGTTGCGTGACTATGTTGAGATCTTTGCTTGGTCGTACAAAAATATGCCAGGGCTTGATACTGACATTGTGGTTCACCATCTACCAATGAAGGAAGGTTGTCCTGCTATAAAGCACAAGGTTCATTGCATGCGTCCCGAGATGTCTGAAAAGATCAAAGCTGAGGTTATGAAGCAGTTCAATGCAGGTTTCTTAGCTGTTACGTCCTATCCGTAGTGGGTTGCAAATGTGGTGCTGGTACCTAAGAAGGATGGTAAGGTGCGTATGTGTATAAATTATAGGGATTTGAATAGGGAAAGCCCCAAAGATTGCTTTATGCTTCCATATATTGATGTTCTGGTTGACAACACCGCTCAACACAAAGTATTTTCCTTCATGGATGGTTTCTCTAGTTATAATAAAATCAAGATGGCACCCAAAGACATGGAGAAGACTACTTTTGTCACACAGTGGGGCACATTCTTTTACAAAGTTATGCCTTTTGGTTTGAAGAACATCGATGCAATATATCAGTGTGTTATGGTAGCTTTGTTCCATGATATGATCCATCATGAGATAGAAGTTTACGTTGACGACATGATAGCCAGGTCTCAGACTGAAGAAGAACATCTCGACCATCTGCACAAGCTGTTTGAGAGACTGAAGAAATACAAGTTGAGGTTAAATCCAAACAAGTGCACCTTTGGGGTAAGATCCGGTAAACTCCTAGGTTTTGTCGTCAGTGGTAAAAGTATTGAAGTTGACCCTGCCAAGGTTAAAGTCATTCAAGAAATGCCAGCTCCCCGTACTGAGAAGGAAGTCAGAGGTTTCTTAGGACGATTGAACTACATTTCCAAATTTATTTCCCATTTAACTGCTACTTGTGAGCCAGTCTTCAAGTTACTGAAGAAAGATCAAGTAGTGAAGTGGAACGATGATTGTCAGATAGCCTTGGATAAAATCAAGGAGTACCTCTAAGAACCTTCAATTCTGATGCCACCGGTTGAAGGAAGACCTCTGATCATGTACTTGACAGTATTAGAGAACTTAATGGGGTGTGTATTGGGGCAACATGATGAGTCTGGTTGAAAAGAGCATGCAATTTACTACCTTAGCAAAAAGCTTATTGACTGTGAAACAAGATACTCACTGCTCGAGAAAACTTGTTGCACTTTGCCATGGGCTGCTCGCCGACTAAGACAGTATATGTTAACTCATACTACTTTGTTAATCTCTAAGATGGATCCAATAAAATACATATTTGAGAAACCCGCTCTCTCTGGAAGAATAACAAGATTGCAAATGGTTTTGACAGAATACGACATTCAGTACACTACTCATAAGGAAATCAAAGGAAGTATATTGGCAAATCATTTCGCTCATCAAGCTGTAGATGACTATCAATTTATGAATTTTGAGTTCCCATATGAGAATATTATGATAGCTATTGATTATGAAGAACCTGGGCCATATGAAGGACATGAACTGGGATCCCGATGGACTATGGTTTTTGATGGAGCTTCCAACGCACTTGGTAATGGAATTAGTGTTGTGATTGTCTATCCTAAGGGTTTCCATACGCCCTTCACCGCCAGATTATGTTTTGACTGTACCAACAATATGGTTGAGTACCAAGCATGTATCATGGGTATCAAAGCTGCCATCGATATGAGAATTAAGTTCTTGAATGTATATGGGGACTCAACCCTAGTAATCAGTCAAATTAAGGGAAAATGGGATACTGAGTATCCAAATCTCATTCCTTATCGAGAGCATGTGTTGACATTAATTATGTACTTTGAGGAAATCACTTTTGAACATATTCCACGAGAAGAGAATCAATTGGAAAACACACTAGCTACTATGTCATTTATGTTCAATGTCAGATGGGATAATGAAGCTCATTGAATTACTATCGAGAGACTAGACGAACCATCGCATAGCTACAAAGTTGATACTGATGGAGTATAGGAAAAGCCTTGGTACCATCAGGTAAAAAGATACCTTGAAACTCAAGAGTATCCTGAAGGGGCATCTATCAGTGATAAGAAATTTCTAAGGAGGTTCTTTGCCAAGTTTTTCTTGAGTAACAGAATCTTGTACAAGCGCAACCACGATTCGACCTTGCTTCGTTGTATAGACAAGAAGGAAGCTGAGAAAATTATGGAAGACATGCATAAAGGCATCTTTGGTACTCACTCCATTGGATATACAATGGCTAAGAAGATTCTGAGAGTAGGTTATTATTGGTCAACCATGGAAGTCGATTGTCATCATCATTCCAGAACTTGTTATAAATGCCAGATTTATGCTGACAATGTACATGTGCCTCTGGTTCCTTTGAATGTCTTGATTGTTCCTTGGCCGTTTGCAATGTGGGGCATTGATATGATTGGAGATATTAAACCTACTTCTTATAATGGGCATCGTTCGATTTTTTGAATAGTAACATGTCCCAAGGCCATGCTAACATCACCTTATGGCCAGATTAGTTCTTAAAGCATGTTTAATAACACAAAGAGAAAAACTAAAAGGGTTAACCGTAAAAATAAATTAAAAGGGTGGAAACGAAAAGAACAAAAAATTTATGTACATGTTTTGGAACGAAAGGGGAGATTATTCACATATTATGCCTGAAACAAAAGATTCAAGGGTAAGAGTGACTTTCCTTACTTCAAGCTGGAACATGTGTTGGACCTTAAGTGGTTGCCCGGAGTGATTCTGAATTCGAAGGGAGGAAACAGGGGTTATGCCTTTGATACTGGATTTGAAGGAGAAGAACAAGTGTGATGTTCTTTCTACTGGATTCGAAGGGACAAGGTGTAGGGGATTGCTTCAGATTCAAAAGAGGAAAGTGTTTGGATTTTGGGTTTGTGTTTGTGTTTGTGTTTGAGTGTTTGAAAGTGTTGAAGATTTTCTCCCCGCAACCCTTGGATGTGTGTCCAGCCCAAAAAAGTTCCCCACTGAGCTTGCAAATGCTTCTCTATTTATAGAGAAAAGAATGAATGTGTTTGAAGTAACCAGGTTTGTATGATTAAAAACTATAGTTTGGTTGAAAATGAAACAAGTCTTGTCCCTTTTCGTTGTTCCCACGTTTCCAGTACAAGTGGGGGCCTGCTGGAAGGAGATTTGACATATGCCTTTGGCACTGCTTTTCATTCAAACATGAATCGGGTTGGAAGTTGATTTTGTGATAAAAGTACTCTTTATGAAAAAAAGGTACGTAGCCTTTTGCTATTTTAACCAAGAATGGTATTATCCAATAGACAAAGCTTTAAACCTTTGTATAAGCATCCGATCATATAAAGATTTGTAAGCAACATAGCCTGACAAGTAGGGTAAGACTATGAGATTTGCTCAAACTTGCTTCGAAGGGTCCAGAGATAGGTTCGAAAGATGCTGATTCAAAGGGAATCAAAGTTCCAATCGAAGCCTTGTGTGAAGGTGATTTTTGTCCAGTCGAAGGCTTGCCTGCCAGAGGTTACATGGCCAAACGAAAGGGTGCGTGCATCAGGTCCTTGTTGTGGGGCGCTAGCATAAAGGGGAAATTCTTCCTTGAGAGTTTTGCCAACATGCAAAACCAAAAGCTTCTGAGTCGAGTGGGGGATTGCAGGAGGCCTTTGCTTTGTGACCTTAAACGAAACATGTAAGAAGCCTTTTCTCAAACAAAAGTTTGCCTGCCAAAGGTCCATATGGCTAAACAAACTTTCATTTGAAGGAAACCAACAAGCCCAAACAAATAATGTAAACCCAAGCTTGTCTTGAAGAAAGTCACACGCCCAAATGAAGAAAGCATGCAGGAAGTAAAGGGAACAAACGAAGCTTGCAATAAGGGGGGCACATGCCCAAATGAAAGAGGCATGCAGGAAGCTCATGCATTGTGAATCAAAGTCGACGTGCCAGAGGCCAACGCCTAATCGAAGGATGCAAGCCAAGCTTGCATCGAAAGAGGCCAAAAGGCTAACTGAAAGATGTGAATCGAAGGAAACTTGTTTTTTCCTTAAATTTTGTCAAAAAGATTATTTTTATCTATTTTCCCCTTTTTTAACAGTTTCCTTTTTAACTTGATACTGAAAAATCCAATTGTACTTGTGCAAGCTTGAATATTGATAATCCTTGTGAGAGATGCCTTGAGGAACGAGAGGGTAAATTTTGGAGTACAACAGCTGCCCATGTTCAATCTTCTTAAATATGGAGAGTTAGATTGGCGAGTCTGCCATTCGTGACTTGAAGGTGGAAGATGATTGAACACTAGAGTGCCCAGAAATTTGCACTTGATGATGTGGTGGTTGATTGTGTAGGGAATGGGCTTAAAGATTCCATTTGGAGAGATGATAGAGAGTTTTTGGAGACAGGCTTATAAATTCCATCCAAAGGTGATTGTTGATAGAAATTAGACTAAGTCTAAACTTTACTTCAACTGGAAAAAAATCAAAATAAATCTTGGAGCGATTTATCTGAACCAGAGAAAATGTCTACCGGGAAGGAATCAGGATAAACCAATGATCGATTTAAACTAAACCAGCAGAGGTCTTGAGTATTCTTTAACTGGAAAGAATCAGAACAAATCTTAGAGCGATTTATCTGAACTAGAGAAAATGTCTACCAGAAAGGAATCAGGATAAACCGTTGAGAGATTTAAACTGAACCAACAGGGATCTTGAATATTCTTTAATTGGAAAGAATCAGAATAAATCTTTGAGCAATTTATCTAAACTAGATAAAATTTCTACAGGAAAGAATCAGGATAAACCATTGAGAGATTTAAACTGAACCAGCAGAGGTCTTGAATATTCTTTAACTGGAAAGAATCAGAACAAATCTTGGAGCGATTTATCTGAACCATAGAAAATGTCTACGGGAAAGAATCAGGATAAACCATTGAGAGATTTAAACTGAATCAACAAAGGCCTTGAATATTCTTTAACTGGAAAGAATTAGAATAAATCTTGGAGAGGTTTATCTGAACCATAGAAAGTATCTACCAGAAAGGAATCAGGATAAACCATTGAGAGATTTAAACTGAACCAGCAGAGGTCTTGAATATTCTTTAACTGGAAAAAATCAGACTAAATCTTGGAGCGTTTTATTTGAACCAGAGAAAATGTCTACGGGAAAGAATCAGGATAAACCATTGAGAGATTTAAACTGAACCAACAGAGGTCTTGAATATTCTTTAACTGTAAAGAATCGGGATAAATCTTTGGAGCGATTTATCTGAACCAGAGAAAGTGCCTACGGGAAAGAATCCGGATAAACCATTGAGAGATTTAAACTGAATCAGCAGAGGTCTTGAATATTCTTTAACTGGAAAGAATCTGGATAAATGTTTGGAGCAATTTATCTGAACCAGAGAAAGTGTCTACCAGAAAGGAATCAGGATAAACCATTAATCGATTTAAACTGAACCGACAAAAGTCTTGAATAATCTTTAACTGGAAAAAATCAGGATAAATCTTTGAGCAATTTATCTAAACTAGAGAAAATGTCTACGGGAAAGAATCAGGATAAACCATTGAGAGATTTAAACTGAACTAGCAGAGGTCTTGAATATTCTTTAACTGGAAAGAATCAGGATAAATCTTTGGAGAGATTTATCTGAACCAGAGAAAGTGTCTACGAAAAAGAATCAGGATAAACCATTGAGATATTCTAACTGAACCAACAGAGGTCTTGAATATTCTTTAATTGGAAATAATCAGAATAAATCTTGGAGCGATTTATCTGAACCAGAGAAAGTGTCTACCAAAAAGGAATCAGGATAAACCATTGAGAGATTTAAATTGAACTAGCAGAGGTCTTGAATATTCTTTAACTGGAAAGAATCAGACTAAATCTTAGAGCGATTTATCTGAACCAGAGAAAATGTCTATGGGAAAGAATCAGGATAAACCATTAAGAGATTTAAATTGAACCAACAGAGGTCTTGAATATTCTTTAACTGGAAAGAATCAGGATAAATATTTGGAGCGGTTTATCTGAACCAGAGAAAGTGTCTACGGGAAAGAATTAGGATAAACCATTGAGAGATTTAAATTGAACCAGCAGAGGTCTTGAATATTCTTTAACTGAAAAGAATCATGATAAATCTTTGGAGCGATTTATCTGAACCAGTGAAAGTGTCTACCGGAAAGGAATCAGGATAAACCATTAATCGATTTAAACTGAACCAGCAGAAGTCTTGAATAATCTTTAACTGGAATGAATCAGGATAAATCTTTGGGCGTGATTTATCTTAACTAGAAAAGTGTCTACCGGGAAGGAATCAGGATAAACCATTGATCGATTTAAACTTAACCAGTAGAGGTCTGAAGGAAGTATTCATCATGTAGATAGTCACCCAACCCTGTTTCGGGAATTGATCTACAAATGATTTGTTCACAGATAGTTATCTTGTCTGTTCGAAAATTTGTTTATGATAATGTTCTGTTGATTGATCTTTCCTGAAGATGTAAAGAGTTAGTTGTATGCAATGCCATGATATATGAAATGCATGTCGTAATGATGTTTCTCAAAATAAATGAGATTGGGCTGTATGCGTTTATAATGTGTGAAATGTTGTTGGAATGTAATCTTGTCTTGGAAAATAAATCCTTGAAAAATGTTGGGGAGTTTTGGGAAGCTGAATCCCGAACCGCTATTGGGGATGAAGAGCATGCACATATTCAAACTTTGTTTAGAATGTTTCCGCTAGGGATTCCTGTTTTTGTTGTTTTGACGAGAAATCCACCGGGGGATGTTGATTTTGCTTGAGAATAAACTCTGTGGAGAGTGTTGATTTCTACTTGGGGAAAAGGGTTCAGGAGTTTTAGCTGTTTGTTGCTCTACTGGGGAGCTATCTCTTGATGGAAGAGAAAGGAAGTTAACAACTTGTTAGGGATAGAGAAGTTAACCATTATCTAGTTATCTCCCAAGTTATGCAGCAACTTACTGGGGATTGTAGGAAAGTCTACTGGAGAAGAGGGGTTGTGGTCCCTTTATTTATAGTAGTTGGAGAGGAAAACTAAAGCTGGAGAATCTTGCCGTTTGTTGGGAAGTAAACCCCGTCGCCAATATGTTGGAGAGGTGTTTTCTTTTGGCAGAAATTCTCGAGGATTCTTGAGATCAACTCAGTTGGGGAGAAGTTTTCAGAGATTGAACTTCTGGCTGGGGATCACCCTATGAAAAGGACTTTGTGGGGGATTTGTCACTGCCCCTAGTAGCAAGTGTTTGTAGTATTGCAAGGAAATTTTTTCCTGCCCGTACGTAACCCTTTATTGGAATTCACGTTCAATGCCCCAAGTGATTCAGCTACAGACCTGCCCCTGTTATATTCAACATTTCTTGAGAGATTTCTTAGAATCTTGACTTGACTACCCCAGACGAGTTGGACAGTGACATGTTACGCCCCCTTGCTTATAGAAGATTTGTCATTGGAAGTGTCATCCTATTTGAAGTGGTTCTGTTCATTGAGAGAGCTTTCGTTCGCTGGATATTTATTGTGTGAATTTCTCTGTTGTCAAACAATTAGCCATATGCAAACAACAATATTTAAAATATTGCAAAGTTTATGCTTGTCTTGAAGTTTTTGAAAATGAGTTTTAGCAGATAAAATAAATTTGTAAGAATGTGAATTCAAATCAGAATTTAGAGTAAGCCTTACAGGAGTCAGGATACCTTTTGTAACAGTATGCTTTCGAACTAACCCATGCTTCAATTAGGACTTTGAAAGGTTGTATCGTGATCTGGTTCACGGTTTAAGAAACAAAGGATAATGCTCAAAGTGTATTTGTACCCGCCCTTTCTTCGTGATGTTCTTCAGTCCCAAACTCAGTTAATTGTGCGTTTGAATTCCAATTGAGTCTGAAATGACGTATTAGTGATGGTTCGGACAAGTTAAGTTTGTCGGAGGGCAGTCATTTTTGCAACATTTTTCATGTTGTCGAGGATTTTTAGTGACCTCTTTTTGATTTATTATCCCTGGTTTTTTTTGCCTGACTGTTATTTGTTTTGAGATTACAGTCAGCGGGACGCCCCTGTTTTTTTTCTTAAGTCTCCTTCGTAGGTTTAGACTTAGTGGGCTTTTCTCTTGGGAGAAATAATGACTGCCTATTTGGTAAAAAAAACTATCACCATATTTTGATTCCAGAGGAAAGTTTTTGATATCATTCATTGTGTATGAAGTGAAAGTTTGCGACTGAACGCACATTTGAATTAACTACCCTACCCCAGGTTTTGATTAAAGGTTTCAATTTGTGTAAAAAGGAAACTCCTACTTCTTTGGCTCGAAGGGGTTGACTAGGGATTATCTTCCTTATAACTCCAGTGTTTAGGGATTGAAAGAAGCGCTTGTACATCGTCAGCCAAGTCTGTCCAAAAGCATACTGTATGAGATTATGTCATCGTTTTCGTTATCCTCCCTCTAAAGGCTTGCAACTTTTGAAAACAAGAGTTGAATATTATGAAAGGAGTAAAAAGTACAGTTTAAGTGGAGTGAAAATGAATGGATTGATTCAAGACAAACATATTTAATGCATTAATGAGAGTAACCAAAGTCTGACATAAAGATAAGTTTTTAAACAAAGAAATTACAACTGGAAATTTTAATAAATAGAAAATTTCCTCGCCCAGACTGTCGCTTCATGTGGATGCCCTTGAGGGGTGATAGAAGAGATTCAGTTGATCATCTTGTGTAAATTCCAACACTCCTTCATTGATTAAGTCTTGAATTCTATTCTTCAGAGCCCATCAACCATTTGTATCATACCCAGGACTATCAGAATGGTATGCACATATCTCCATAGGATAGTAACTAGGAGAAGCAGTATTAGGATTCCTGGGAGGAGCCTTTAATGTAATTAGCTCTGCCTTTAACATGTGTTGTAGCACCTGAGCTAGCGACATGTCGATCCTGGTAAATTGTCTCTTAGGTGCGACCTCTTTGCGCTGATTCCCCTGTTGTTGTTAGCGAGTTTGTTGTTGGGCCCGTGACATGGAAGCACTTTGGAAAGGTTCACTCTTCATCGGAGGCTGATTAATGACTCGATCCCCAATTCTAGCTGTTTTCCCCATCTGGTTGCATCTGTCTTAGTGAAGCTTGTTGATAAGGGGTCTCAACTCTTCTTGTCCTTGAGCCAAGTTTTGGATTAGAGCCATCTGGCCTACCAGTTATCCCATCATTTGGACCTTTATTATGGCTATCTCAATTTGTAGCAGCTCCAACTGGTCATCCCTGTCGTCCTTAGGATTCTCGATGGTCAAGCCCCCAGTGAGGAGTGCTTTCACTTCTTCTTGCCCCTTGGATAGGTTCAAGAACATTTCTTGAAGTTGAGCATTTTGAGTCTGAATGTCCTTGATAGTCTGTTCTACATCTATCTCTACTGAAATAAACAGTAAGCAGTTGAACATTTCCATCAGAGACTAATTCTGACGAGCATTCCCTTCAAAGTCTAATTCTGACGAGCATTCCCTTTAGAAATTCATTCTGAAAAGCATTCCCTTCAGAGATTCATTCTGAAAAGCATTCCCTTCAGAAATTCATTATGAAAAGCATTCCCTTCAGAGATTTATTCTGAAAAGCATTTCCTTCAGAGCTTCATTCTGAAAAGCATTTCCTTTAGAGATTCATTCTGAAAAGCATTCCCCTTAGAGACTAAAATCTGACGAGCATTTCCTTCAGAGCTTCACTCTGAAAAGCATTTCCTTTAGAGATTCATTCTGAAAAACACTCCCCTCAGAGACTGAAATATGACGAGCATTTCCTTCATAGCTTTATTCTGAAAAGCATTTCCTTCAGAGATTCATTCTGAAAAGCATCTCCCCCATAGACTTATTTTGACGAGCATTTCCTCAGAGACCAATTCTGACGAGCATCTCCTTCAAAGATTCATTTTGAAAAGCCTTTCCCTCAGATACGATCGTATAGATTCATTCTGAAAAGAATTTCCCTCAGATAAGATCAGATAGATTCATTCTGAAAAGCATTTCCCTCAAATAAGATCAGATAGATTCATTCTGAAAATCATTCTTCAGGTAAAGTCAAGCATAGACTCATTCTGATACTCCTATCAACAGTTACTTTGGATGGTGTAATACGGTGGGAGAATTGACTTGGTGTTTTGCGTTTGATCGTAATTGTTGTGGATAACAAGAGTCACCACCAACTTTTCTTTTATCCAATAAGGAAAGGTTGAAACGAATAGGAAATACCTTTCGAGATTATTTCTTGAGTTCAGGGGGTAGGTTATGAAAAGGGAAGGTGTTAGCACCTTTTTCATCCGTAGTTATCTACGGGCTCTTAATTGCTTGCTAGATCACTTGCTTTTGTTTGAAAATGTGCTTGTGGTGTGGGTTTCAAAAGTATTTTGAAAACGTCTTTGTAATGGTTCTCGTTTCTATTAGAACGCGTACAAAGTGTTGGTTTTTGAAAATAGTTCAAAGAGGTGTTTGTGGAATGTGTTTTTGAAAGTGATTTTGAAAAGTGTCTTTGTAATGACTCTCGTTTCTATAATAATGCGTACAAAATGTTGGTTTTTGAAAATAGTTCAAAGAGGTGTTTGTGGAATGTGTTTTTGAAAGTGATTTTGAAAAGTGTCTTTGTAATGACTCTCGTTTCTATAAGAATGCGTACAAAGAGATTTGTCTTTTGAAAATGTTTCAAATGAAAGTGTTGGTGTATAAAATGTTTTTGATGTGAGCAAGCGAGCAACTATGAGAACCCTACCTACTCAAAAGGTCTAATGTTATTTTCCTCCTCCTTTAGATGTTGCTATCTTACCATTTATTTGGTAAGAAGCCCCATCATTGGATGTGAAGGGACGGGCGTGCAACGTTTGTATAGTCATAGAAGGCAACCTATGGGACGTTTTAGCAATTTTTGTTTAGGGACTAGATCGTTTACCAAAGGCATCATTAAGGGTCATCGAGGGACTACGATCTTTTATCAAGGGTCTTTTCTAAAACACCCATATTCGAGGGACATGACTATTTTTTCCGAGGCAACAAGTGGGATTACCCTAAGGGTGCATTTGTGAATAGTGTGTTTGATTTGCATGCATTTGTCTTTGAATTTGAGGTTGTCTACTTGTTGTTTTTTATCTTGCCATACATCCTAATTACTAGCATTTATACAAAAGTAATAAAGATGCAGAAAAAATCCTACACTATTACAACTATATTGAATAGCATGAAAATGTAAAGGCAAAATAAAATAAAGAAATGAAAAAAGGATTTTTCGATTCAAGCAGAAGAACTCTTTGATTCTGCCTCTCTAGAACTTTTCGATTTGGCTTGGAAGTGGTGAAGGCGTAACTTTCGATTAGGGCCTGGAAGCTAGTGTGGTATGCCTCTCGACTGGGGCCTGAGAGTCAGCATATTGTGCCTTTCGACTAGGGCCTGGGAGTCAGCATGGCCATCCTTCTAGCTGCCTCTTTCGTTCAGCATGAAATGCCCTCTTCATCTTAAGTCCTTTGTTGCATCCTTCGATTGGGCCTGAAGTCAGCGAGGAAGCCTAAGGCTTCGTTTCATACTCCTGTCTCCTGTTTCTTTCGTTTGAGTTTTTAAATAGTAACATGGCCCAAGGCCATGCTAACATCACCTTATGGCCAGATTAGTTCTTAAAGCATGTTTAATAACACAAAGAGAAAAACTAAAAGGGTTAACCATAAAAATAAATTAAAAGGGTGGAAACGAAAAGAACAAAAATGTTATGTACATGTTTTGGAACGAAAGGGAAGATTATTCACATATTATGCCTGAAACGAAACATTCAAGGGTAAGAGTGACTTACCTTACTTCAAGCAGGAACGTGTGCTGGACCTTAAGTGGTTGCCCTGAGTGCTTCTGTATTCGAAGGGAGGAAACATGGCTTATGCCTTTGATATTGGATTTGAAGGAGAAGAACAAGTGTGATATTCTTTCTACTGGATTCGAAGGGACAAGGTGTAAGGGATTGCTTTAGATTCGAAAGAGGCAAGTGTTTGGATTTTGGGTTTGTGTTTGTGTTTGAGTGTTTGAAAGTATTGAATATTTGCTCCCCACAGCCCTTGGATGTGTGTCCAGCCCAAAAAAGTCCCTCCCTCAGCTTGCAAATGCTTCTCTATTTATAGAGAAAAGAATGAATGTATTTGAAGTAACCAGGTTTGTATGATAACAAACCATGGTTTGGTTGAAAATGAAACAAGTCTTGTCCCTTTTCGTTGTTCCCACGTTTCTAGTACAAGTGGGGGCCTGCTGGCAGGATATTTGACATATGCCTTTGGCACTTCTTTTCGTTCAGACATGAATCAGGTTGGAAGCTAATTTTATGATAAAAGTATTCATTATGAAAAAAGGGTATGTAGCCTTTTTCTATTTTAACCAAGAATGGTATTATCCAGTAGACAAAGCTTTAAACCTTTGTATAAGCCTCTGATCATATAAAGATTTGGAAACAACATAGTCTGACAAGTAGGGTAAGGCTATGAGATTTGCTCAAACTTGCTTCGAAGGGTCCAGAGTTGGGTTCGAAAGATGCTGATTCGAAGGGAATCAAAGTTCCAATTGAAGCCTTGTGTGAAGGTGGTTTTTGTCTAGTTGAAGGCTTTCCTTCCAGAGGTTACATGGAAAAACGAAAGGGTGTATACAGGAGGTCCTTGTTGTGGGGTGCTAGCATAAAGGGGAAATTTTGTCTTGAGAGTTTGACCAACATGCAAAACCAAAAGCTTTCGAGTCGAAGGGGGGTTGCATGAGGCCTTTGCTTTGTGACCTCAAACAAAACATGTAAGAGGCCTTTGCTCAAACGAAATTTTGCCTGCCAAAGGTCTATATGGCCAAATGAACTTTCATTTTAAGGAAACCAACAAGCCCAAACGAAGAATGTAAACCCAAGCTTGTCTTGAAGAAAGTCACACGCCTAAATAAAGAAAGCATGTAGGAAGTAAAGGGTACAAATGAAGCTTGCAACAAGGGGCCACATGCCCAAATGAAAGAGACATGTAGGAAGCTTTTGCCTTGTGAATTAAAGTCGGCGTGTCAGAGGCCAATGCCCAATCGAAGGATGCAAGCCAAGCTTGCATCGAAAGAGGCCAAAAGGCTAATTGAAAGATGTGAATCAAAGGAAACTTGATTTTTCCTTAAATTTTGTCAAAAAAGATTATTTTTATTTGTTTTCCCCTTTTTTAACAGTTTCCTTTTTAACTTGATACTGAAAAATCCAATTGTACTTGTGCAAGCTTGAATCTTAAGAATCCTGGTGAGAGATGCCTTGAGGAATGAGAGGGCAAATTTTGGGGTACAACATATGGCATCTATAAGCCCATCTCCAAAGACACCCTATCATCTCTTCGAATGGAATATTTAAGCCCATTCCCGATCTAATTAACCAAAAGTATTACTTCGTGCACAAGTGAGTGCAAATTTCTGGACACTTAAGTGTTTAATCCTCTTCTACCTTCAGATCACGAATGACGAACATACCAATCTAACTCTTCAGGTTAAAGAAGATTGAACAGGGGAAGCTATTATGCCCCAAAATTTTCCCTCCCATTTTCAAGACAAATTAATTTAAGATACTTCCTCATGCTCATGAAGGTCTCAAACACTCAAGACTACTCAAGGGTTGACCAGAGAAACCCTCCTCCTAAGCAGTGAGCTACAACTAGGGTTTTACTTTTCTCAACGGAAATTGGACTTATAATTCCTCAAGTGGATTTCATTGTTTCTCATATGTATCAAGGTACCCTCATGCCAAGTTGCACGCCTTGTAGTACAAGTTTTCTCAGTCAATTGGCCACATGATTGAAAATCAATTGTATTGGACAAAAAGTCAACTTTGACCAATTTATAGTCAAATTTCAAGATTTTTGGTCAAAATCAACATTTTGAAGTCACATTCATCATTTTATCAAGGGTTGATCATGATTCATCAAGAAAACTCAAGATTCATCAAAAGTCAAAAGTTACTAAATTAGGGTTTTCTTTAGAAGAAGTCAACTGAACTTTGACCAAGCATAACTTTCACATACTTCATCAGAAATTTCTCAACAAAAGCCTATCTTAAAGGAAATTCAATTCTCTACAACTTTGTCTCTCTAAGCTCAAGGCCAAAAAATGCTCATTTGAGAGATAGGAGCCAAAACATTACAAGTCATTTTAAAAGTCAACAAAAAGACACTTTTTGTCAAAGCACTTTACATCAATATAAAGGCTTCAAATGAAAAAATTACCAACGTGAAAGTTGTAGGAGATGTCTTTAGATTTCCAAAAAGTCCAAGATCACCTTCATATGAAAAAAATTAAGTGAGTTATGATTGGTGCAAGTTGGGTAATTTTGAGAAAATGCATGAAATCCAAATTGAGCAAATTTGAATTTTTGGGATAATGGGTCTATCTTTTAAAGTCCAAACGTGTTCCTGACCTCATAATGGACCTCTAAATCCATTCATTCATCATTTTAATTTTTATTTAATTTATTTTGATTTTTATTCATTTAAATTCAAAATAAAATCAAATAAATGTTAAATAAATGTATACAGTATAAAAGGCTTGTGATCTGAATCTTTTGGAGGCCCAAGGTCATGCTACAAACCGTGTAGACTTATTTGTGAATCAAATCTTAATTAGTTTTGTAATATTTCAACTTATTTTCAAACAAAATCAAATATATGATTTCATATGATGTCCAAGCCCACCACTTAACCTAATCTTTTCTCCTATAAGTACACTACATGTTCAGACCAAAAGAAACATGCGAGGCTGCCCAAGAAACAAGGGTTTTGATATTGAAAATTTGCAAGGAAAGAGTTGAACTCGAATTCTAGTTTTCAGCCATCCTCAAGGCTAGGTAACCGTTCAAATCAATCCTTGAGGTATCATAAAGTAAGTTCCAATCATTCTTGATGATCAAATGTGCCTAAAACATGCATTCAAAACACCACTGGTTTTGCATATATTATGAAATTAATATTTCAATATTTATGATGCATTGATTAAAATAATAGCTTCAATGTATTTCTGAGACAAAATAGCACAGGTTTTATCCCGTGCATGAGGCCCATGACGCCAAAATACTCAATCACCATTATTGCACTGTGTTGCTTTATATTGATCGTATCTCACTGTACAGGTTGAATTAGCCAAGAAGAATGCCACCATTGGATTCACAAGGGGAGAAGTAGGGGGATAGGGTCCCTCTTAATCTCTAACTCGTTTTATTTTTACAGGTTGGTATTTAACCTCATCGGAGAAGATGACTGGAGCTAGGGCTACGACGCTTCCCTGGTTCACTTGTTTATTATATATTTATTGGTTTGTGTTTTATAACAAAATTGAAGCGCATCGTAGTTGGTTGAGACATAGACATGTAACATGAAGGGCGTGAGTTTGATCCCTGTGTCTTACAATATTTTTTTGCTATTTTTTAAACTAACGTGCATGCTTATTCTATATTGATCAATTCCTATTTTCTATCACAATCAACACGCCGACTCAGTGACAAGGAAACGCGCCTATGACTTTAGGGGCGTGGGTTCAACACCCACCCCATGCAAAATCTTTTACCCTGTTTTTTCTAACCTACTTTCCTTTCTTTTTCTTTTCTAACCCTAATTATTTTTAATTAATCAATCATTAACTAACCTAATCTTTTTTCTTAATACTAATAAATTAGGATTGGGGTTTTAGTTAATAATTAAAATTTTCTTATATATTTTTATTTACTAAATTAATTAATTAATCAATCTTTTTCTTAAATATTAAAATCAATTAAAATTTAGGTTTTTATTAATTATTGTCACTTAAATTATTTTCTATAAAATACCAAAAATATTAATACTTAGAACTTTAGATCTTTTAAACGTTTTAAAAAGACATTTATTATTTATGTTTGCTATTTAAATTCATATGTCAAGTGTATAGGTCACATTCTTAATTGTAATAGCGTAGATTTATCTTTTCTCGCATTTTTTCATATTATGTAATTGTTCACAGGATGTAATAGCTTAGGTTTAATTTTCGCACTTTACATTTCGCACTTTATTTTTTGCACATATTGAACTGTTAGTAACTAGGGCTTGTATGGAAAAACTAATAACTGAACTTAGAAAACCCAAATCTTCAAGATATATAACTAGAACTAATACACTTTTCACACTTGCACCTCTAGGGTAACCTCTCTTGTTGCCTTACGAATATTGGTCACGTCCCTCGAAAGTGGGGATACTTTAGCAAAAGACTCTAGATTTAACAATATCATCACGGTCCCTTTCGAATAAAGATCATAATCCATCGATGACCCTTCGAGTTGCCTACAAAATGATCTAGTCCCTTCGATGACCCTACAAGCAAAATGATGATAGTCCCTCCGATACAATTGCTAAAGTATCCTTACATGTTGTCTTCAATGACCATACGATGACCCTACGCCTGTCCCTTCACATCCAATAGATAGGGCTAACTACCAACTAATGGTGGAACTATCTCCAAAGGAGAAGGAAAATAACAAGAAAGACTTTAGTGGGTAAGACCTCCTAATTTCTTGCTCACAAACTTTTCTCACAAATAAAACATTTTTCACACATCACTTTCAAAACAACAAATATTTTCAAAAATATTATGTACACATTCTTGAGGACTGATACAAGAATTACTATAAAGTTAGCCTTACATTGGCAAATTTCAAAATATTTTCAAACAAATCACACACACAAAGCAAGTTTTTAAAGGTGAGCTAAGCAATTAAGAGCCAGTAGATAACTACAGATGAAAAGGGTGCTAACACCTTCGCTTTTCATAACTTACCCCCCGAACTCAAAATCTATCAAAGGTATTTCCTGTTCTTTTCACCTTTCCTAAATATTGGATAAAATAAAAATTGGTGGAGACTCTTGCTATCCGCACATTTGGATTAAACCAAAAAAGTCAATTCTCCCACCGTATTACAACGTCATTAGGGGAAAAAGAACCCATCCTGGTATGGTAGGAATAAACGTTCTGATTAAAGTGATGACCGATGATTTGGGAAAGAACCCTGACAAAGGCATGGATAATCAACAAGGAGGTAGTAAAAGACAAGATGGGTCGCGGGCGTGAGGGGCTTTACCAGCAAGAAGCGCCCTATAAAATAACTCCAGTCCGGGGTGAAGGGGTTGAACAAAGGAAGTTTTGGTAGAAGGCTAATAAGCCTGAGATTCTTGAAGTTGTCTTGGGAGTAACACGTAAAATGGAATAAATTGTAAAAGAACCCCAGGTAAAGCTTCTAAGGCTTATACTCAACGCACAATAAAAAGGCCTAGATGTAAACCCAATATGTCAGATGGAGGGGAAAAGTTTAAATGCTTCTAAACTGCTACCTCGCAGTCATAAAAGGGAAACCACATTAATATTATTGTGAATAGGCACTTGTTGTACCCCAAAATTTTCCCTCTCATATTTCCCAAGATATGTCAAGAATAATCTCCAAGTTGCTCAAGATTGTTCAAGGGTTGGGCAGTCAAGTCATCTCCTAAGGCAGTCAATCTCAAATTAGGGTTTTGTGTTGCATCAAGGTCCTTGCATCCAAATGCCCTCAAGTTCTCCCAAATGTCCTAATATGTTCACAAGGTCATCCATGTCAAATTTCAAGCCTTGCAGAGGAAGTTTGGTCAGTCAATTGCTCAAGAGGTCCAAAAACCGACTGTGCTAGGGCAAAAGTCAATTGTGACCTACAAATAGTCAAACTTCAATATTTTTTGTCAACATTCTCATTTTTAAGGATATTTCATCATTTGATCAAGGGTTGATCATGATTCATCAAGGATTTCTCAAAATTCACCAAGACTCAAAAGTTGCTAAATTAGGGTTTTTTAGGAAAAGTCAACTCAACTTTGACCAAGGATAACTTTCTCATACTTTATGAGAAATGACCCATCCAAAGCTCATTTTTAATAGGATGAAATTTAATACAATCCATCTTCACACCCCAAGATCCAGAAATGCACTCACAAGAAGTTACATATTGGACATTATAGGTCATTTTGAAAGTTAACAAAAACACCTTTTTTGCCAAAGCTTATAACTTGAGAATGGAATATCAAAATGAGATGATACCAAAAGGGTTGGTTAGAGGACATCTCAAGCTTTCTAAAAAGTCAGAGAACACTTCCAAAAGTTCAAAATTGAAGAAGTTATGCATTGTTGAAGTTGGGCATTTTTGCAAAATTGCCAAAAGTCAACCATCCCCAAAACTTTAAATTTTGTCAAATGAGCCCATTCTTTTTCACTTGATTTGGTATTGTCACACTACACATGTGTCCTATCTTCAGTCTTGTGTCCATTCATTAATTTTTCTATTTTATTTTATTTTTATTGAATTAATTCATTTTAAATCAATTTAAATCCAAATAAAATCCAAATATTAATCACTTGGTATCTTTTTGATTGATACATGCCTTAATTGTCATCATGGACATGATCAAACTCGTATCTCACCATATCATGATAAAAAAGATGGAATTTGGACAATTTTGGAAGCTTTTTAATGGTGAATCAAATCACATCTTCAAACATCAATGCATAAATATTCAAAGTCCAAAACTTGACCTAATTCATTCCATGTTACATATACAACACAAAGGCACGAGAATCAGAACCTAGAGGTTGCACAACCAGAAGAACAAAAACTTGAAAAAAGGTGAAAAAGCTTGAAACTGAAATCAAGCATAGAGGTGTTTTCAAGGCCAAAACTCAACGTGAGTCTATTGTTGGGTCATCACTAAAGCGAAGCCAAC
Source organism: Vicia faba (assembly GCA_948472305.1). Taxonomy (NCBI): domain Eukaryota; kingdom Viridiplantae; phylum Streptophyta; class Magnoliopsida; order Fabales; family Fabaceae; genus Vicia; species Vicia faba. The sequence goes on from OX451737.1 coordinate 844,297,339, forward strand.
TCAAAACCAATCCCCATACCTGCTGAATCGCGCTGTAAGTCTCCCTGAAAACCGCCCTGCATTTGAAATCGCAACCTCTCATTCTTGCATTTTTTTGACAAATTATTGGCATGGTCATGATCCTTGTATGATTTCTAAACTTTCTACAATATTTGATTGTGTTTTTATAGCTTGTAACCCCCTAGCCGATTCTAGGGTTCTTGGTTCTTATTTTTGGGCATTTTATTTTCAGGCAAAATCAATGCAAATAATGGACATAGGCGTGTTCAGGAGGGAGAGGCGAGCATGACCATGGTCTTGGAACTAATTTCCATGGCCTGAATTTGATTTTAGGAGATACCTACGCATTTAGCTGCGGATGAAAATCCGCAGGTAAAATAACCAGGTCCCCACGAGGAAGACGAAGACGTGGCTTGTTCCAATTGGCCCATTCAAATACTTGGCGCGTGTTTTTATAATTCTGGCATATTTATTTGTTTTCTAATATAATAATTGTTATCCATTCCATTGACAATTAAAGGGCGCTGGCTGAGTGGTAGTGGAGCATATGCATTGGCTAACAGGACCTGGGTTCGAATCCCAGGTCCCCATATTATTTGTTGCAGTTTTCAGCCAAGTGATTCAGTACAATACCCAGGGCGTAACACATCATATACCATCACCCAGATGCCTACCAGATGGCCTCCAGGCCAAATCTGATGGTCCATATTGTAGGTCCATCATAAGGCCAAGTCAAAGGCGTACAGGGAACCAGGAAAAGTCAACGAGGCTTGCACTATTGGGCCTTGGAAAATGCCAATCTCACCCCTGATCTGGGCCCAAAACCCCCCCTTTTGGTTATTTCTTTTTTTATTTCTTTCTTTATTTATTTTATTGATATTATTTTTATTATTTAAATCACTAACCAATTAAAATCTTTTTCCCGTAAAATCAAAAAACCAAAAATATATTTTATTTATTAAAATTAAATTCATCACTTTATTTTTGTAAATAAATATTAATTCAATTAATTTAGTTTTAATTAGGTTTAACTTTTAATATTTTTGCAATATTTAAAATCAATGTAGATAATTAGGTTTTACTAACTTTAAATCAAATTTATTTTTATTTCTCTAAATATCCAAAAATCCAAAAAAAAATTAATTAATTAATTAGTTTATTAATTTAATTATTAACTTAGACCTAATTTCTTTTTAATCCAAAAATAACAAAAAATCACTTTCTTTCAAAAAGGGTCAAAACCCTAAAAAATACGCCCGATTTAATTTCCTCACACGCGATTTATTTTACCATATTATTGTATCTGTTTCCCGGAATGTAATATTTTTAATAGGACTTTAATTATTTTATCGCTTTATTTAATTTCCGCATTTTAAATTCAAGGATTGTTTTTGGCGATGTAAATACCCGACGCCTTGTAATTGTTTAGTTTTAATTTCCGCAATTTAATTTCCGCAACTTATAAACTGTTAGATGTTTGGTAAATAGGGAATGCATGACAAGATCGAATGTATGAACTTAAAATCAACATAGACAACCATTGACATGTACAAAGACAAAATAACTGAAAACAACACACTCGCACATGCGCACTCTTAGGATACACCTCACTTGGTTGCCTTCGAACGTGGTCATTGAGTATAGGAAGTTTTAGAGGTCGCCCTCTTGCCCAAAGATCATAGTTGCCTCGAAACGGTTGCCTCGGAAAAATGATCTAAGACATTAGGGTTATCGCTAAGGCGTCCTAACATTGCTTTGGTGACCAGACGTCCCTTAATCGAATTGACCCTTAAACTCCAACGACGATGCTACCTACTCATCAATAGTGGGATAGCATTGTCTAAAGGACATTAGTACAGATTGATTCCTTTTTCGAGTAGGTAGATGGTTCTTAAGTACTTGCTCTCTTCAAAACAAGATAAAACTTTTCGCACTTACACCCTTTCAAACAAAAACGTTCTTTCAAACCCACAAATACAAAGAAAAGCAAATTTTGAAAACACTATGAGCAAGTACCTAAGAGCCCGTGGATAACCACGGATAGAAAGGGTGCTAACACCTTCCCTTTCTATAATCTACCCCCCGGACCCGAGAAACATCTCGAAAAAGGAATTTTTCTGTGCTTTTTTCCTTTCCTTGTTGGATAAAATAAAAGACGGTGGCGACTCTTGCTTACCGCGACATTTTACGAAAACAAACGCAAAACACGAACCAGCATTCCAAAACAGTCAGTTTTCTCCCACCGTATCACAGAACTGGCGACTCTGCTGGGGAACTTATAAGTGGGGTGTACCTTAGGATTAGATCATTGTGTTTTCAATTGTTTGCTCTGTATGCTTTATATTTGTGGGCTTGTATCGGAGTTACTATAGATCCTAACTCGGATCTGGGGATACCTTTTAGGTAAGTAGCAATAAACTGTGAGGGAACTGTACGGCGTAGACCGATACGGTTGAAGCAGTAGCTACGTTGGTGTGGCACTTTAGATTGTACCGATATCCCTTGTGTTGGAACGAGGAGAATATGGGTCATCTAAGGGGTCATTAAGCACCAACTGACCTTAGAACCTTTAAATTGACCAACTTGGCCATAGAACAGTAGCAGTATGCTACACTCATTGAGACCAAACTCTCGCGATGATTTCGGCCGCAAGAAAAGGTTGCTAAACTGGAATTATGACCGATCGAGGGTGGTCAGTGATATTGAGATCCTCTAGAACCCAATTACTATTTCTAGGACAGGTTGAATCAACTAAACTGAAAGAGGGTAATACCTAAACTCCATGCCAGCCTGAAATTTAAGGGCTATTATGTGACTCGTATGCTTTCAACTTGAACTACTTGCACATGTTTGTTACCTAACAACTAGAGTTCCTTGCAGGTTTTGTTTACAGTCCTTATCCAATACCTTGGATTTCTTGTCGGATTTACTTGTTTACATTACCTCGTACTTTTGCTTAAACGCATAGCATACACGTCATAACATCATACCATAACATTTCCTTAACCATTTCAAGGATCTCAAGGGTCTGTGATGCTGGTTATGGTAAATCAAACGTCTAGCAAAGGGCAAGGGGATTTATTTTCCTCTAGCCAATGCCGTCTAGAGATCAAAACATGATAACTTGAGTCAGGGGCTATGACCCACTCGATATGGTGAGCTTGACTCTTGAAAAAGGACTCTTAATAACATGAAGTTTCTTCAATCAAAGCTGCAAAATTCAAATTCTAACAAGTTTCTTGTTTACCCCGTGGGATCCTTGAAAACATTGCATACATACATATCATTGCACAACAGGTCTCCCAGTACAGGTATCTCATGTTCTCGCTGTTTATTTCAGCAATGGCTTTCCAACCAGACAACCAAGATCTTCAAACTCGAGAAGCTCAGTTCAAGGACGTATTCCTAAACCTATCCAAGGGGCAGGAAGAGTTGAAAACACTCCTCGTTGGGAACTTGGTCAAGAAAAGTCCTGAAGACAATAAGGACGAACGGCTGGAACAACTGCAAGCTAAGTTCAGTGCCATGAAAACCCAGATGATGGGGCAGATGGCTCTTATCCAAGGCTTAGCTCAGGAACAAGAAGAGCTGAGAACCATTATCAACCAGCTTCATCAAGACAAATACAACAACATGAAGCAAACAGTCAAAGCCGGGGACCAAGTCATTAATCAACTTCCGAGAAGTCAAAGGTTTGGTTTGATGAAGAATAGACCTCTCCAAGTTGCTACTACCTCAAGGGTCCAACAACAACCTTGCCATAAACAACGGGTTGATCAAAGTAAGCCAAATATGCCCAAGAGGCAATTTACCAAGCTCAACATGTCGCTGTCTCAGGCTTTACAACACCTGTTGAGATTGAATCTGGTGACATTAAGGGACCCTCCTAAGAATCCCAACATAGCCTCCCCAAGGTACAATCCTGATGCAAGGTGTGCATATCACTCCAATAGCCCGGGGCATGATACTAACATCTGTTGGGCGTTAAGCAACAAAATTCAAGACCTGATTGATGAAGGAGCATTGGAACTCACACAAGACGGTCAGATTGAATTCTTTTGCCATCCCCCAAGGTTCACCATTTGAAGTGACAAGTACTGAGACGAGAAGACTTTTGGTTCATTAGAATTTTCAAGTTGTAATTTTCTTTTGATTGTTCGAACATTTATTCATGTCAAACTTTATTACTTTATCAATGCATTGCATATGTCTGTTTTGAATCAATCCATTTGTATTTCACTATATTCAAATTGCTTTCATTTTTTGTGATGATCAACTCTCGATTAAAAAATTCTAAGACTTTAGAGGAAGGATGACGAAAATGATATCAAAATCTCTACAGTATGCTTTTGAACAGACCCCGCTGACGAGGTACAAACATTGTTTCAAATCCTAAACAGTGGAGTTATAAGGAAGATAATCCCTAGTCAACCCCTTTGAGCCAAAGAAGTTGGAGTTTTTCTTTTCACAAATTAAAACCCTTAATTATAACCTGGGGCAAGGTAGTTTTCTCAGTTGATCCAGGTGCACAATGAATGGCATCAAAGAAGTCCTTCCAAAACAAAAGACAGTGTTGGTTCTGTATAATCGTAAGGACAGGCAGTCATTATCTCTCAAAATAAAAGCCCAATAAGTCAAATCCTGTGAAGAAGACTTAAGAAAACCTGGGGCATCCCGCTGACTGTAATCACAAAAAGAAACAGTTCAGGCAAAAGACAGGGATAATAAAATCAAAAAATGGAAGAGATCCTGCAAACTCTCAACAAAATGACTGCCTGTTCAAAATAAATTGTCAGTATCTGAACCATCACTGGTATATCAGAGCAAAGACTTAAACAAGATCTAAATGCACAATTAGCTGAGTTTAGGATCGAAGAACATCACGAAGAACGGGTGGGTACAAATAAAATTTGAGCCTTTATCCTTTGTTTCTTAAACCGTGAACCAGGCCACATTATAACCCTTAAAAAGTCCTAGCTGAAGCATGGGTTAGTCTGAAAGCATACTGTTACAAAAGGTATCCTGACTCCGGTAGGGCTTGCTGTAAATCCTGAGTTGACGTCACATTTTACAAAATTTTCCTATCTTACTGAAAAAATGAATTTTCAAAAACTTCAAGACAGACATAAGCTTTGCATTATTAAAATAACATTGTTTGCATATGACTATTTGTTCAAACAGCAGAGAAATTCGCACGATGAATATCTAGTGAACAAAAACCTTTTCAATAAAAAGGGTCACCTCAAGTGGAAAAAACACCTCCAACCAAGGGGCACGGCATGAGCATTGTCCATCATCTGGGGCAGTTAAGTCAAGATTCAAGGAATCTCTCAAAATGCCAAATAGCCAGGGGCAAATCTCCATCTGAATCAATTGGGGCATTGGACATGAATTCCAGCAATGAATCTTGCATGATCAAACGAAGATCTTCTGGTAGTATGGCAACACAACACTACCGACAATGACACCTCCCTACATCCTGAGAGTGTGGACATAGTCAGAAAATACCGTGCATGAATAAAGACCTGCTAGGTTGAATGGCCTAGGCAAAAATAAGGGCTTCCCGACGACCCAAAAGGGTCCGGGCAAAAATTAGGGATGAGAATAAAAAATTGTACACCCGGCAAGTCGAAAACCTGAAAAGGCAACTTGGGCAAAAAAAGGGTATCCCGGTGGACTGAAAACCCGAAAGGGCGGTCCAGGCAAAAATTAGGGATCAAAGCGTACGACTATGTCTCGTCATCTCGTCACTGGCCTACCAGAAGAAGACTTGTCATTTTGACCGAAAGATACCAAGCACCTCATAGGTGGGGATAATACTCGATCCACAGGGCCTCCGCAGGCACCTTCTCCCGCAGAAATAGGGGCAATAAGAATTGTCTGAACTGTATAGTTGCTCTGTCCACCAGGTACAAAGGTAGATTCAGCTGAAGAATATGGCTAAGATACCTTCACTCCCCGCAGAGTAAGACAGTAATGGTAGCTCTCCCCCAACTGAGTACTTGCAACTATAAACAAATCAGTAATGCTCTCCCCAAGCAGAGTTTATCTACCATCAACACTACAAAGGCTTGATATCCCCAACACTCTTAATATTCTCTAGCGAAGCATAAGAATGTTCCCTAGTAGAGTATAGGATACCCCCCAGTGGAGTCATTATTTCCCCAGCACGGTCTGAAAAAGCTTCCCCAACGGAGTTGAATCATCATCCCCAGTAGACTCTGGAAGTTTATCCCCAGTGGAGTACATAATAAATCTCCCCAAGCCGAGTTCAAAGGATCATTCCCAGCCAAGTTCAAAGGGTTATCCCCAGCCAAGCTCACAGGTTTATCCCCAGCAAGTTGCAACTGAAAAATTATCCCCATCGGAGTCCTTTCCTTTCACAAACAGGAATTCAATCCTCAACAAATTCGATATCACCAGCAACGGTAATCCATCCCCAATGGAGTTTATCAGTGGAATCCTCAGCAGAGTATCTCTTCCCCACATAATAATCTCCTCATCAGTTTATTCCCCAATGGAGTTATCTTCTCCTGCAAGTTTATTCTCGCAATCATCTTCGTTCATTAATCCCCAGCGGAAACGAAGAATCCAACTCCATTCTCCAGCACCTATCCGGGATTTATTTTCCCCAACTGAAACATTACATTTCCATACATCATGATACATGCATATACGCATCATATAACACAATCTCACTTATTTTGAGAGCATCATTGCTTGATATATATCATGCATTGCATACAACTGACCTTTACCTTTCAGGAAAGATACAGTTAAAGTTCTCAGCTATGTCGAAGACCTTCTCTGGTTCAATCATATCGAACCTAAGATCTCCCTGATTCGTATTCCAGTTGAAGATATTCCAAGACTTTTTCTCTGGTCCAGTTAAATCGATTCTTAAAGATTTTTCTGATGCCGATCCAGTCAAAGTTATTCCAAGACCTTGTCTGGTCTAGTTAAATCGATTCCTAAAGATTTTTCTGATGTCGATCCAGTCAAAGTTATTCCAAGACCTTGTCTGGTCCAGTTAAATCGATTCCTAAAGATTTTTCTGATGCCGATCCAGTCAAAGTTATTCCAAGGCCTTGCCTGGTCCAGTTAAATCGATTCCTAAAGATTTTTCTGATGCCGATCCAGTTGAAGATATTCCAAGACCTTCTCTGGTCCAGTTAAATCGATTCCTAAAGATTTTTCTAATGCCGATCCAGTCAAAGTTATCCCAAGGCCTTCTCTGGTCCAGTTAAATCGATTCCTAAAGATTTTCCTGATGCCGATCCAGTCAAAGTTATTCTAAGGCCTTGCCTGGTCCAGTTAAATCGATTCCTAAAGATTTTTCTGATGCCGATCCAGTCAATCCAAGACCTTCTCTGGTCCAGTTAAATCGATTCCTAAAGATTTTCCTGATGCCGATCCAGTTGAAGTTATTCCAAGACCTTGTCTCGTCCAGTTGAATCGATTCCTAAAGATTTTTTTGATGCCGATCCAGTCAATGGCCTTCTCTGGTCCAGTTAAATCGATTCCTAATGATTTTCCTGATGTCGATCCAGTTGAAGTTATTCCCAGACCTTGTTTGGTCCAGTTAAATCGATTCCTAAAGATTTTTCTGATGTTGATCCAGTCAAAGGCCTTCTCTGGTCCAGTTAAATCGGTTCCTAAAGATTTTCCTGATGCCGATCCAATTGAAGTTATTCCGAGACCTTGTCTGGTCCAGTTAAATCGATTCCTAAAGATTTTTCTGATGCTGATCCAGTCAAAGGCCTTCTCTGGTCCAGTTAAATCGATTCCTAAAGATTTTCCTGATGCCGATCCAGTTGAAGTTATTCCAAGACCTTGTCTGGTCCAGTTAAACCGATTCCTAAAGATTTTTCTGATGCCGATCCAGTCAAAGGCCTTCTCTGGTCCAGTTAAATCGATTCCTAAAGATTTTCTTGATGCCGATCCAGTTGAAGTTATTCCAAGACCTTGTCTGGTCCAGTTAAATTGATTCCTAAAGATTTTTCTAATGTCGATCCAGTCAAAGGCCTTCTCTGGTCCAGTTAAATCGATTCCTAAAGATTTTTCTGATGCCAATCCAGTTGAAGTTATTCCAAGACCTTGTCTGGTCCAGTTAAATCGATTCCTAAAGATTTTTCTGATGCCAATCCATTCAAAGTTAATCCAAGACCTTCTCTGGTTCAGTCAGATCGCCGCGAAGATCTCCCTGATTCATATTCCAGTTGAAGTTCAGACAACCTACCAACAGTCTCCAAATGGAATCTGTAAGCCCATTCCCGACATCACAATGCTTATATCACATCATGCGAGTGCAAATTTCTGGGCACTCTAGTGTTCAATCATCTTCCACCTTCGGATCACGAAAGGCCCGAAAGCCAATCTATATCCTCAGGTTTAAGAAAATTGAACAGGGGAAGCTGTTGTACCCCAAAATTTGCTCTCTCATATTTCCCAAGATATGTCAAGAATAATCTCCAAGTTGCTCAAGATTGCTCAAGGGTTGGGCAGTCAAGTCATCTCCTAAGGCAGTCAATCTCAAATTAGGGTTTTGTGTTGCATCAAGGTCCTTGAATCCAAATGACCTCAAGTGCTCCCAAATGTACTAATATGTTCACAAGGTCATCCATGTCAAATTTCAAGCCTTGCAGAGGAAGTTTGGTCAGTCAATTGCTCAAGAGGTCCAAAAATCGACTGTGCTAGGGCAAAAGTCAACGGTGACCTACAAATAGTCAAACTTCAAGATTTTTTGTCAACATTCTCATTTTGAAGGATATTTCATCATTTTATCAAGGGTTGATAATGATTCATCAAGGATTTCTCAAAATTCATCAAGACTCAAAAGTTGCTAAATTAGGGTTTTGTAGGAAAAGTCAACTCAACTTTGACCAAGCATAACTTTCTCATACTTTATGAGAAATGACCCATCCAAAGCTCATTTTTAAGAGGATGCAATTTCCTACAATCCATATTCACACATCAAGATCAAGAAATGCACTCACAAGAAGTTACAAATTTGGACATTATAGGTCATTTTTGAAAGTTAACAAAAACACCTTTTTTTCTAAAGCTTATAACTTGAGCATGGAATATCAAAATGATATGAGACCAAAATGTTTGGTTATAGGACATCTCAAGCTTTCTAAAAAGTCCGAGAACACGTCTAAAAGTTCAAAATTGAAGAAGTTATGCATTGTTGAAGTTGGGCATTTTTGCAAAATTGACAAAAGTCAACCATCCCCAAGACTTCAAATTTTGTCAAATGGGCCCATTCTTTTTCACTTGATTTAGTCTTGTCACACTACACACGTGTCCTATCTTCAGTCTTGTGTCCATTCATTAATTTTTCTATTTTATTTAATTTTTATTGAATTAATTCATTTTAAATCAATTTAAATCCAAATAAAATCCAAATATTAATCACTTGGTATCTTTTTGATTGATACAGGCCTTAATTGTCATCATGGACATGATCAAACTCGTATCTCACCATATCATGAACAAAAAGATGGAATTTGGACAATTTTGGAAGCTTTTTAATGGTGAATCAAATCACATCTTCAAACATCAATGCATAAAGATTCAAAGTCCAAAACTTAACCTAATTCATTCCATGTTACATATACAACACAAAGGCACGAGAACCAGAACCTAGAGGTTGCACAATCAGAAGAACAAAAACTTGAAAAAAGGTGAAAAAGCTTGAAATTGAAATCAAGCATAGAGGTGTTTTCAAGGCTAAAACTCAACGTGAGTCTATTGCTGGGTCATCACTAAAGCGAAGCTAACTCAAAACCAATCCCCATACCTGCTGAATCGCGCTGTAAATCTCCCTGAAAACCGCCCTGCATTTGAAATCGCAACCTCTCATTCTTGCATTTTTTGACAAATTATTGGCATGGTCATGATCCTTGTATGATTTCTAAACTTTCTGCAATATTTGATTGTGTTTTTATAGCTTGTAACCCCCTAGCCGATTCTAGGGTTCTTGGTTCTTGTTTTTGGGCATTTTATTTTCAGGCAAAATCAATGCAAATAATGGACATAGGCGTGTTCAGGAGGGAGAGGCGAGCATGACCATGGTCTTGGGACTAATTTCCATGGCCTGAATTTAATTTTAGGAGATACCTACTGTTGGCTCCTAAATTCGACACCTTTGTTTTGATTGATGTCAGCCATTAAAAGCTGAAAGATGCTTTCGACTGGCTAAGCCTGTCGAAGTGCCCGTCGAAAGATGGCAAAATACTTAGAAGATTTCTTCCAAGGAAGAAGGCTGGTTGCCTTCGACGTCGAAGGAGTGTTCGTCGAAGACGTCTCTTGATGAAGGTGTTCGATGGTCCAGAGTGGAGCAGTTTGAAATTCAAAGCTTTGGAGGGAAAACGGTTTCCAGCAGTTACTACGTGCAAACGTGCAAGGATCTGGAGCGTCGAGCATGGAGAACGTGCCAAGTGGCTTGATCTCGAAGCAGTGTAACTGCCCGACGGTTACTTGGAATGTTTTAGTATAAATAGGAGTAGATATGTAGTTTCTCGCGTGTGTTCACAATTATATACATAGTCACTCATTTAGATTCAAGTACCCAGTGTGAGCGAAAGAATTGTTGAGAAATGTATGTGTGAAACACCAATTTTATCAATTAAAGTCATTTACTTTTCCAGCATTTTACTTGCTTTTCTCCTTTAAATTCCTGTCGAACCTTTACTTTAAAGCCTTGTTTATTTTACCAAGCCTTTCCTTTATGCAATTTACTTGAAACAATTTACTTAAAGCCTTATCCAATTTAATCAAACTTCAAAATCAACCTATGTCCATAGGATCAATCTGATCGATCCTGTGAGTAACCAAATAAGTAACCATTTGGAGGATCAGCGGTTGTTTACCAAAACCCAAGGTAAACAAATTGGCACACCTGATGGGACTGTGTGTTGATTGTTGAAAATAATCTCATCTTTTCGAGTTGTATGTTATTGAGGAGTGGTAGAATATACACCAACGATAACAATACTGCCAGAAGAAGGGAAGAGATGGCGAATCCGCCAAACAATAACGAAATCCCACAAACGAGTGTGGGAGCAACGGTTAGTATGACCGTAAGTGAAGCGACAAACGTTGGTTCGACACCAGCAGTGTCGGTCACAACCACGGGGCCCAGAATACCTTTGGGAACTCCCCCACCAAGGGGAAATATAGGCACAAGGCCTGTGGTTCCCCCAGGATTTATTCCATTCTATGGTATGCCAACTTCTGAAGTGGCAAGCCTGACGAATGCTGCGTCCACTTATTCAGACCCTTTCGTGAGTGCCTCTTCGCCACTCCAAGGCTCTGGAGTAGGCATGGCGAATAGAAATAGGACCCAACTCTTAGGAGGAACGTCCCAAGTAGCCCATGGCCTTACAAATGCCTCGACAGCAGTCTTGAGGCAACAGATGGACGAAAGCAACCATGATATGGTGCAAATGTTGGCACAAACTTTGAGTACAGTGCTAAATCCTCTAATACAAAATACTACTCAATCGAATCAGCAAGTTACAGCGCAAATGACGCGTTTGGCTGACTTCTTTGGAGCACCCCCACCTATTCGACAGCCCCAAAGGGCGCAAATAAGAGGAAATCAGGGGATATTTGTAGAGGAAGAAACCACCATTAACCAGGCCCAACAGCCTGTCGAAGAAAACCTTAGGGCACGGTTGGAACAACCTGTCGAAGAGCCTAGGGTAATAGCCCCAGAGGTAAGGTTAGTTAACAGAAACCAAAATGCTGACGAAGTAGTTCAGCATATCCAATACCAAAACATGGGTTTGAAAGACAATCTGGCAACCATGATCGAAAGGATCATGACTCAGAATGGAATGAACATGGGCTTTCGAAGGCCCAACTTTACATCTCCATTGTCAGAATATGTGTTACAAACGGATTTACCTCCTAGGAGCAAAGTCCCCAAATTTACTAAGTTCTCCGGGGACACGACAGAATCTACTGTCGAACATGTGGCGAGGTATTTGATCGAAGCAGGAGACATTTCAAATAATGAAAACCTAAGGATCAAGTACTTCCCAAGTTCCTTAACCAAGAACGCTTTTACTTGGTTCACAACTCTCCCCCCCAATTCAATCCATCATTGGACCCAGTTGGAAAGATTGTTCCATGAACAATTCTATATGGGGCAAACCAAGATAAGCCTGAAAGAACTGGCCAGTGTGAAGAGACGTTTCACTGAACCTATAGACGAATATCTGAATAGGTTTAGGTTGCTTAAGGCGAGATGTTTTACACAAGTGCCAGAACATGAGTTGGTCGAAATAGCCGCAGGCGGTTTAGATTATTCCATTAGGAAGAAGCTAGACACCCAGTACCTAAGAGACATGGCCCAACTGGCCGATAGAGTTCGACAGGTCGAACGCCTCAAAGCTGAAAAAGCTAAGGCAACGAAAACTCATAAGAGAGAGAGAATAGCGTACGTTGAGATGGATGATGAAGATCTAGAATCCTTCGACGATACTTTAGCTGTCGAAGAAGGAGAAGTCGATTTAGCAGAACTAAAACAAGGGCCACCATACTCTTGTAAACAGTTAGTCCCCTCAAATGGGAAAAATCCCATTGGTCCAGACAGGACCAACGATAGGTTCCCAAAAAAGACTTATAGTTTTGACATCACAAAATGTGATGAGATATTCGACTTGCTAGTTAAAGATGGCCAAATGATAGTACCCCCTGGGGTAAAAGTGCCTCCTCTTGATCAAAGAAAGAAGAGAGGTTTTTGCAAATATCATAATTTTTTGGGCCATAAAACTTCTCAATGTTTTCTTTTCAGGAATCTTGTGCAAGACGCTATTGAGGAAGGGAGATTAAAGTTTGCTGACAAATCCCCCATGGCTGTCGACTCCAATCCACTGAAGGCTGAAGCCCACTATGCAGAACCTTCTGAGGTGAACATGATAGAGGCAACCAGCATCCCGTCGAAGAAGCCAGGAATTACCATGGTCGAAGTCTCAAAGGACCACATCAACATGCCAATCTTTGGCAGTTTTTCTGGAAATTTATCCAGGAAGACAATTGAGGCTGTCCAGAAAGCGGTCGAGGACCCGAAGCCGAAGGCTGCTGAAACACAAAAAACTGGACCAAAGCCCAGTTCCCACTTGGCCACTGTTCAAGGCCAGACGGAGAATCTGGAAATACAAATGAAGCAACTAACTCTTGCTACTAAAGATACAATGAATATCAATATGGTTGAACTTTCTGACCCTAAAGCATCAGAAGAGGCCATAAGGCAAGAGCAGGCTAATAAGACGGCTTTCCCACGGGAAAACGAAAACTTGGCAGATTTTTTACAAAGATGCCAGAAGAAGAAATCAGAGGTAATGCTGTGTCCAAGATGCAGTTCGATCTTTGATAAAAAAGCTGCTGAGCACATTCAAGGTGTGAGAGCAGCAAACAAGAGAAGGGAGAATGCTGACCTTCGACATGATCCCAGAAGGGGTTCTCACCAAGACAAGAGGCCATTGACCTTTAGGCCTCCAACAAATGTACCAGTAGACACTTGGTACAAAACCTCTGGCCGGAAAAGGCCAAGTGAAGAGAAATGGCATTCTTTCGATGTGCCAAGAGGTTCCTCTTTAACTCAGAAGAAAGAGCCTCAAGTTGCTGCACCTAAGGTTGCTCAAGTGTCCAGCAACTACAAGGGTAAAAATCCTATGTCTCGATCCCAATGGAGGAGATATCAAAGGAGACGAAAAGCAGAAAGGGAGGCTGCCAACGAACCTAAGGCAGAAACTAGTTCGAATGTTCCTCAAAGGAAACAAAGGAAGCCTCTAGAGAGAGAACCAGTTACCAACAGGCTAGTTTGGCCTAACCAAAGTGAAGTCGAAGACGAAGACGATGCTGAGTCCGACGATACTTTGGATATAATGGTGAATATTGTTTCAGTACTGCCCAGGGAATTCAACCGACAGGTAGAAGTCGAAGCAAGTGACTGGGAGGTGGAACAAGAAATGGCCAAACATAAGCCAGTGTGCTATTTTGTCATGGACAATGGCACTACAGAGGAACAAAATGGCTTCTTCGATCCACCTACAGAGGCGATGAAGAATCACCTCAAACCTTTGTTCATAAGGGCTAAGCTCGAAGAGACTACTGTGAACAAAATATTGGTCGACTGTGGGGCAACTATAAATATTATCCCTCACTCCATGCTAAGGAAGATTGGCAAAAGAGATGAGGAAATTAAACCCCACAATATGGTCCTGTCGAACTATGAGGGCGGCATTGGGACCACCATGGGAGTGATCCAGCTAGATATCAAAGTTGGGTCGATCCTTCGACCAACAATGTTCATGGTCATATCGGCCAAACCTAACTACAACCTTTTGTTAGGCCGTGAGTGGATTCATGGTGTAGGTGCTGTGCCTTCATCGATGCATCAAAGACTGTTGCTATGGCGTCCAGATGGGATGGTCGAAAACATAGAGGCAGATCAAAGCTACTACCTTGGCGAAGTGAATCACTTGGGTGTGGCAGATTTCGACAAAAATTTGGCTCACATAGGGCCATGTCCAACACCTGACTTCGACATGGCGCCAGCGCCAAACACCTTTTGTTCCCTATACCTGCATCCTGAGCATGGTTTCCAATGGGACAGAGAAGACTTGTCCCACATAGACTTCAGTGGGCTAACTGATATCCAACCAACTGGTTGGGGAAGTGAATTCAGTGATAATGACTGAGTCACAATCTCTGAAGCGAATTTCGGCTTATGTGGCTGAAACCAAGATGATAACGGCTCTCGAAGCCGAAGTGAAGTACATAGCCACACAGGCCAATGATCAACAAATATCTGCTGTTGGCCCAGGAAAGGATTTCGATCCAAAACCTCCTGATATCATGCCAGATGAAATGCAGGAACAGAGGCTCGACGCCATCTATGACGATGAGCCTTTGGGCTTCGAAAAGGATCCCTTGGCGAACAACATTAAGATGTTAGCACAAGACCCTTTAGAAGAAATCAACTTAGGCGAAGGATCAGAAAGAAGGCCAACTTACATCAGTGCAAAAATTGATCCAGAACTTAGGTTGGAAGTAATCCAATTGCTGAAAGAGTTTAAAGACTGTTTTGCATGGGATTATGACGAAATGCCCGGTCTCGACAGAGGATTGGTAGAACTTCAGTTGCCAATCAAACCTGGAAAGAAGCCAATCAAGCAAAATCTAAGACGCTTCGCTCCAGAAATATTGTCGAAGATCAAAACGGAGGTCGAAAGACTTCTGAAATGCAAATTCATCCGTGTTACAAGGTATGTCGAATGGATTGCAAATATTGTGCCAGTAATTAAGAAAAATGGCACATTAAGGGTGTGCATAGATTTCAGAGATTTGAATGCTGCCACCCCCAAAGATGAATATCCTATGCCTGTGGCGGAAATGCTAGTCGATTCTGCCGCTGGCTACGAATACCTGAGTATGCTCGATGGTTATTCAGGATATAATCAAATATTCATTGCTGAAGAGGATGTGTCGAAAACAGCTTTTCGATGCCCTGGGGCCTTAGGCACTTACGAATGGGTAGTGATGCCTTTTGGCCTAAAGAACGCTGGGGCAACGTACCAGCGAGCAATGAATACTATCTTCCATGATTTTATTAACACTTTTATGCAAGTCTATATTGATGATATTGTTATAAAATCTGTTTCCAGGAAGAGTCACATTGACCACCTTCGACAATCATTCGAAAGAATGAGAGAACATGGTCTGAAGACGAACCCTTTGAAGTGTGCGTTCTGTGTGAAAGCTGGAGATTTCTTGGGCTTCGTGGTCCACAAGAAAGGAATCGAAATCAATCAGAACAAGACGAAGGCAATTTTGGAAGCGAAAGCGCCATCGAATAAGAAGGAATTGCAATCTCTCTTAGGCAAGATAAATTTCTTGAGAAGGTTTATATCTAACCTAAGTGGGAAAGCTCAGGCCTTTTCACCCTTACTTCGACTGAATAAAGAGGGGTTCGAATGGGGGCAAGAGCAACAAGAAGCCTTCGACAGAATCAAAGGGTACCTCACTAAGCCACCTATTTTGGTGCCTCCTTGTAGCAATAGGAGTATGAGATTGTACATAGCTGCATCTGACAAAACTCTGGGAAGTATGTTAGCCCAAGAGGATGAAAATGGAGTCGAAAGACCCATTTATTATCTCAGTCGAGTTTTGAATGATGCAGAAACTAGATATAGCGAAGTTGAAAAATTGTGTCTATGTCTGTATTTTTCTTGTACAAAACTCAAGCAATATATAAAACCAGTTGATGTTTATGTTTCGTCTCATTTTGATGTTTTCAAATATATGTTGTCGAAACCTATCTTGCATAGTCGAATTGGCAAGTGGGCATTAGCATTAACTGAATACTCCTTGACCTTTATGCCTCTTAAGGCAGTAAAAGGACAAGTGGTTGCAGACTTCATAGTCGACCACTCAATTCAAGTCGAGGATATTAATTATGTGGAGATAGAACCTTGGAAATTCTACTTCGATGGATCCAGTCATAAAGATGGAACAGGGGTAGGAGTCTTGATTATTTCTCCAGATAAAATTCCAACAACATTCAAGTACAAAATAGAAGGTTCTTGTTCGAACAATGAGGCTGAGTATGAAGCTCTAATTACTGGCCTTGAGATATTGTTGGAATTGGGGGCAACTCGAGTCGAAATAATGGGAGACTCAGAGTTAGTCATCAAGCAAGTCACAAAGGAGTATAAATGCATAAGAGAGAATCTCATTATGTACTTTGTGATAGCAAATCGTTTGTTGAAACAATTTGAAACGATCAATATTCGACACATACCCAGAGTCGAAAATCAAATAGCCAATGACTTGGCACAAATTGCATCTGGGTATAAGATTTCAAAAACGAAACTACAAAGAGCAATCGAAGTTCGGGAAAAGATAAAAGCAACTTGTCTATCACCATCAGACTTGGAATCGACGAGGCTAGGATATGCTGATCACTCAAACTTCGAGATTTCGTTCATTGATAATTTGTCAGAGCAAGATTGGAGGAAACCCATTGTGGACTATCTTCAAAATCCAGGAGCTCCGACAGAACGAAAAACAAAATACAGGGCGTTGAGTTTTGTGCTCATGGGTAATGAGTTATTCAAGAAGACGCCTGAAGGGGTGTTGCTGAAATGTTTAAGTGAAACTGAAGCATACATAGCCCTTTCGACTACGCATGCTGGGGCATGTGGGGCTCACCAAGCAGGCCATAAGATGAAATGGTTGTTGTTTCGACAAGGACTATATTGGCCCACTATGCTGAAAGATTGTGTTGAGTTCGCCAAAGGTTGCCAAGAGTGTCAAGTTCATACAGGCATCCAACATGTACCAGCAAGCGAACTTCACTCGATAGTGAAGCCTTGGCCCTTTAGAGGATGGGCGTTGGATCTCATTGGAGAGATTCGACCAGCATCATCAAAGAGTCAGAAATACATATTGGTAGGCATTGATTATTTTACTAAATGGATCGAAGCTGTCCCTTTAGTCAATGTAGACCAAGAAAATGTCATTGAATTCATTCAAAAGAACATTATATTTAGGTATGGAATCCCTGAGACAATAACAACTGATCAAGGGTCAGTTTTCACTGGTCGAAAGATGCAGGAATTTGCTCATGAAACAGGTTTCAAACTCCTAACATCCACGCCTTACTATGCACAGGCGAATGGTCAAGTCGAAGCAGCTAACAAAGTGGTGATTGGCTTGATAAAGAAACATGTTGGGAAGAAACCAAAGAATTGGCATAAGACGTTAGACCAGATTTTATGGGCTTGTCGAACGTCCCCAAAAGAAGCCACTGGTACAACACCATATAGGCTAACTTTTGGCCATGATGCAGTATTGCCAGCAGAAATTTGTCTTCAATCTGCAAGAGTTCAGAGGCATTATGATATTCCTTCTGAGGTTTATTGGAATATGATGTTAGATGAACTGGTGGATTTAGACGAAGAGAGATTACACGCTCTCGACTTACTCAGGCTTCAGAAGAAAAGAGTAGAAGACTCTTATAATAGAAAGGTTAAACCTAAGGTATTTTTGCCTGAAGAACTAGTTTGGAAGGTAATTCTTCCCATGGATCGACGGGATCGAAGCATGGGGAAATGGTCACCCAAATGGGAAGGACCCTTCAGAGTTATCCAAACTTTTTCTGGTGGAGCCTATGAAGTCGAAGAGATAAGTGGAGATAAAAGGCTCTTGAGAGTAAATGGTAAATATTTGAAAAAATACAAGCCTATACTTCAAGAGATAAAAATAAAATAATAAAAGAACAAGCTAAATTAACCATAAAAATGCCAAAATGGAAATTTTTATTAATTTCAGCCAAGATGGCAATTATTGTCGAAAACGATTACAGAAGATGGTTACAAAAGAGAATCAATCAAAAGGTAAGAGAATTCTTGAGTCGAAGATACTTGGCGTACTGCAGCTCCAACCTCTTTTTGCACCAAGAGTTTTCCTGCACTAGTTTGGCAATTTGAGCGTCGAGGCTTTGGGCCCTCTCAGCGAATTCCAGGCCTTGCTTGATCTCAGTCTGGCTCTCAGTGTCTGAGATGGTCGAAAGAATTTCCTCCTGGAGTACAGTGTTGGCGTTTATCTTCGCCTCTATCTCTGCGATTTGTGCTCGGAAGGAGACATTCTCTCGCTCAATGGCATCGACTCTTTCCTGTGCAGACGCTTTTTGTTTCGACAACTCGGCAATTCGAGAAGTCGAATCTGAGACAGCAGTCCACGCAGATGAGCTTTTGCCATGCAGCACTTCGAGCTGACTGTTAAAACCTCGTTGGCGCCTGTAATCCGCTGAAACTTGATCAATCATAGAATGTAATTCCATGATCAAGTCTGAGATTTCTGGGGCTACAGCTTCGAAGTCAACGGCATTCAAGACCTCCTTTAAGCATGATGGAGCAGTGGGGTCCCCCTCTAAAGTCTTCATCAAATCCCTCTTGAAGAACTGGGCCTTAACCTTCGCCAACGCATCATCAAGAGGAGAAGTTTCAGTAGACTTCCCCGACAGGGTAGGAATTTCCTGACTAGTGTCAGATGAACTCTTACTCTCGATGATTGCATTAAGGTAGCTGACAGGGTCAGTTTGTTTCAAGATTTCCAAGTCCTCTTTTGACCAGTGCTTTGAGGAGGTAACCCTTGCCACAGTATTATCTTGGGCTTGAGGATGTTGAATGCTGAGTGCCTCGATTGGTTGCTCTTCGACTTGGACTGAGGCGGTACCAGCGTCGACTTGTGGTTCTTCGTTAGCATCACCCTGGGGTCCTTCGCCAGCGTCATTTTGTGGCTCTTCGCTAGCGTCACCCTGGTGTCCTTCGCCAGTACCACCTTGGTGCTCTTCGTCAACAGCATCTTGATTCTCTTCGCCATTGCCTTGGTCTCTTCCTTCAGGATTCTCTTCTGACGACAAGTCCACCACATGAACCGTTTCTGGCTGTGTTTCCTCCACCATAGGTTCTTCTGTTGTCTTCTCCACTGTTTCAGCATTGGCCTCATTCTCAGTATGGGCTTCGTCATTGCCCAAATCTTTTTCCTGAGGCCTGCTAAGGTCAGCAGATTCTAGAGTTTCTGAAGTCCTTGGTGGAGAACTTTCAGTAGTGTCCTGAAAAAGAGAAAGAAGACAAATCTTCAGATGTCGAAAGAGACACAATCGAATACTGGTATCTATGCCTAATGTATAAAAAGAGTCCAATAGATTACCTGTGGATTAACTTCAGCCCCATGGCTGGAATTGTCACTTTCGACAGGCTTGGTAAGAAGAGCGTTCAGTTCCTCCTCAGTTGGCTCCTCGATGATCACTGCAGGTGGCCTAGGCTTTCTCACAGCAACCTTTATTCTGACGGTTCGACCTTCATGGGTAGGAGCAGGAACAGAAGCATCCTTCGTTAACTTTCGCCTCTTTAAGGGGGCAGGAGGAGAATCACTTTCGTCATCACTCCCTGATTCGACCACCAGTGCTGCCCGTTTCTTGGGCGAAGGGGCCTAGAAAACCAATAGGAATTCGATTGAATAATTGCATCGAAAATAAAAAAACCGAAAGCCAGAAGAAAAATGAAGAAAATCTGGTTACCGATGCAGGAGGCTTCCTCGAAGAGCCTTCCCCTTGTTGGTTGCTTATGGTCTTCGCCGGCGCTGTATTCTTCGCCGGCGGTGGAGGTTTTGTTGAAGGGCCTCCTCCTTGTGGGCCTTCTGTAGCCTTCTTGGCTAGAGGTTTTCGAACAACTGAAAGCAAAAGAAAAGGTTAACAGGCTAGCAGTCGAAGAGAAAGACAAAAAGTAATGTGAGAGAATAAACTTACATTTCTTGACTTTGTCCAACACAAGGACAAAAGATTTCTGCAACTCTGCCATGAAGTCCTTCTCGTCGAAGAAGTACTCAGCATAATAGCTTCTCCACCACTCCTCGAAGGATGGTGAGCAAAGGAAATTAAGCTGGTAGTCAAACAGCGAGAGGATTGTTCGACCAGCATATCTTCCGATATGCTTGATGGCAGCTTCTTCTGTATAATCGTTGCAGAAGTACAACATTGACTTCTCTCTTTGAAAAATCGGAGAAGGCAGGGTTTGGATGATACCAAACTGGCGAGATACCAGATTTGGTTGATAGGCAAGCAGACTCAAATGAGTCTTAGAACTCTTAAATCGAAGAGGCATGATCCTGGGTGTCAGGAACGCCTCCCAAAGTACGGTGTGCTCATCGACATTGGGACCACTCGATTCCTTTGGATGTGGCCTTGTGAACCATGCTGGCCCCACCCTCCGTTGAGCAAATGGAGCCATAGTTGAAACAAATTCCTTCCTTCGAGCGAACATCAGAACGAAGTTAGTGAAGGTTTGTTGAAACTCCAGCCCATCTTCCACAGGTGTCAGCAGAGCCAGCCTAATTCCTTCGATACGTCTATTAGCTATCGCTGGGGCTTGTTCATTTATCTGAATCTTCTTGGGTAAGAAAGATTCGAAAGTGGCGTTGAGCCACAGTTGAAGTAGCCAAAAAGGCCCAGCAAGTAACAAACGGGCCCTGTCCTCGACATGTTTCAGAAGAGTGACCCCATTGCTGATCGAGTCATAAAGACTGGCCAGAATCAGTTCTGCCAAACAGATGTTTTGGCGGTGATGCAGTTGGGTGGCAAGAGTGACCATCTTTTTGGTCACTTGTAGAGACTTCGAGCAAAACACAAAGCGAGTTAGCCATAAGGCTAGAAACGCTATGTGTTCGACATCCGACACCGCGTCTGTCGACCTGTCATGATAATGGTTGATAAAGGTGGTGTATGTTGGCTTGGTCTCAGAGAAGCCAATTTGGTCCTCCGACATCTCCTCCGGGTCGAAGTAATCTCCGGTTGGTCGAAGTCCAGTAATAGCTGCTACGTCAAAGAGTGTGGGGGTTAACATCCCACATGGAAGGTGAAAGGTGAAGTGAGAGTAATCCCAGAACAACAACGAAGCTATAAGCATCTCTGGGGAGTAGTTTAAGCCTGTCTTCGACAGCATCACTAGGTCGAAGATTCCCATTTCCTTCCAGACTGGAGTTTGATGTTTCTCCAACTTTGTTAGCCAAGCAACATAGTCGGAGGTCAGATTAGGGCAAGACCTGAAGACCCTAACACTTCTGTTGAAGAAACGGAGGTCGATTTTTTCGCGTGTAGGGTCTTCGTTGTCTTCTGCGTCCTTCTTGGCGCATGCTACTGGCTTGAGTTTCTCGACGATGGGGAAATAGCTCTTGATCTTCAGAGCTTCAGAGATGCTTGGATTCATGGGGCCAGACATTGCGAAGATCTGGTTGGAGTACCCAACCGGGATCATCAAGTGGCGCGAATAAGCATCGCGAACGGAGATATCAGAAGGTTCAGGAACCCTTCGTTTGCCCGTAGAGTTTACTACCGGAGCAGTGACGAAGACCTTGGGTTTAACATGTTGTTCAGTTGGTGCGTTAGCACGGGGAGCAGTAGAGGCAGAGGCCATTGTTGAGGATGAAGATGAAGTGAAAGAGGAAAAGTTTTCTGCAAAGAGAGCAAGCTTGTACGAAAGCAAGGAAGTTTGAAGGCTAGTTTGCGTAAAAAGTCCCACAATGGGATATTCACTACTATTTATAGTAGTGGGAGAAATCCCCAATAACGAGGACATTAAATGTCATTTAATGTTGCAGGAATTAGTGGGACGCGTGGCAGCATCCTGTTGTTTTGGCCGTTTCTGCAGAAACAGAGAGACGCATCGTGCGTCCTCGTTTTTGGGATTTGTCATAATGACAAATTCTGAAATGACGTTTGGTACTGCACGCCGTACTGAAAGTGACGTCCTAGGATCAAATCAATGATGGTTTCTTGGGATTTCCAATAGTTGGTAAAAAGCAACAAAAAGTGCACAAGTTAACTTGTGACTAAGCGTGGAAAGACAGGTGTCGAATGGTGTTTTCAAAGAATGCCTTTTTCTTTCAGAGTCGAAATAAGGCATTCTTGGGGGGCAATTTGTTGGCTCCTAAATTCGACACCTTTGTTTTGATTGATGTCAGCCATTAAAAGCTGAAAGATGCTTTCGACTGGCTAAGCCTGTCGAAGTGCCCGTCGAAAGATGGCAAAATACTTAGAAGATTTCTTCCAAGGAAGAAGGCTGGTTGCCTTCGACGTCGAAGGAGTGTTCGTCGAAGACGTCTCTTGATGAAGGTGTTCGATGGTCCAGAGTGGAGCAGTTTGAAATTCAAAGCTTTGGAGGGAAAACGGTTTCCAGCAGTTACTACGTGCAAACGTGCAAGGATCTGGAGCGTCGAGCATGGAGAACGTGCCAAGTGGCTTGATCTCGAAGCAGTGTAACTGCCCGACGGTTACTTGGAATGTTTTAGTATAAATAGGAGTAGATATGTAGTTTCTCGCGTGTGTTCACAATTATATACATAGTCACTCATTTAGATTCAAGTACCCAGTGTGAGCGAAAGAATTGTTGAGAAATGTATGTGTGAAACACCAATTTTATCAATTAAAGTCATTTACTTTTCCAGCATTTTACTTGCTTTTCTCCTTTAAATTCCTGTCGAACCTTTACTTTAAAGCCTTGTTTATTTTACCAAGCCTTTCCTTTATGCAATTTACTTGAAACAATTTACTTAAAGCCTTATCCAATTTAATCAAACTTCAAAATCAACCTATGTCCATAGGATCAATCTGATCGATCCTGCGAGTAACCAAATAAGTAACCATTTGGAGGATCAGCGGTTGTTTACCAAAACCCAAGGTAAACACCTACGCATTTAGCTGCGGATGAAAATCCGCAGGTAAATTAACCAGGTCCCCACGAGGAAGACGAAGACGTGGCTTGTTCCAATTGGCCCATTCAAACACTTGTCGCGTGTTTTTATAATTCTGGCATATTTATTTGTTTTCTAATATAATAATTGCTATCCATTCCATTGACAATTAAAGGGCGCTGGCTGAGTGGTAGTGGAGCATATGCATTGGCTAACAGGACCTGGGTTCGAATCCCAGGTCCCCATATTATTTGTTGCATTTTCAGCCAAGTGATTCAGTACAATACCCAGGGCGTAGCACATCATATACCATCACCCAGATGCCTGCCAGATGGCCTCCAGGCCAAATCTGATGGTCCA
Source organism: Vicia faba (assembly GCA_948472305.1). Lineage (NCBI taxonomy): Eukaryota > Viridiplantae > Streptophyta > Magnoliopsida > Fabales > Fabaceae > Vicia > Vicia faba. Next base: position 844,320,967 of record OX451737.1, read on the forward strand.
TATTGTAGGTCCATCATAAGGCCAAGTCAAAGGCGTACAGGGAACCAGGAAAAGTCAATGAGGCTTGCACTATTGAGCCTTGGAAAATGCCAATCTCACCCATGATCCGGGCCTAAAACCCCCCCTTTTGGTTATTTCTTTTTTTCTTTCTTTCTTTATTTATTTTATTGTTATTATTTTTATTATTTAAATCACTAACCAATTAAAATCTTTTTCCCATCAAATCAAAAAATCAAAAATATATTTTATTTATTAAAATTAAATTCATCACTTTATTTTTGTAAATAAATATTAATTCAATTAATTTAGTTTTAATTAGGTTTAACTTTTAATATTTTTGCAATATTTAAAATCAATGTAGATAATTAGGTTTTACTAACTTTAAATCAAATTTATTTTTATTTCTCTAAATATCCAAAAATCCAGAAATATTTTAATTAATTAATTAGTTTATTAATTTAATTATTAACTTAGACCTAATTTCTTTTTAATCCAAAAATAACAAAAAAATCAATTTCTTTCAAAAAGGGTCAAAACCCTAAAAAATACGCCCGATTTAATTTCCTCACACGCGATTCATTTTACCATATTATTGTATTTGTTTCCCGGAATGTAATATTTTTAATAGGACTTTAATTATTTTATCACTTTATTTAATTTCCGCATTTTAAATTCAAGGGTTATTTTTGGCGATGTAAATACCCGACACCTTGTAATAGTTTAGTTTTAATTTCCGCAATTTAATTTCCGCAACTTATAAACTATTAGATGTTTGGTAAATAGGGAATGCATGACAAGATCGAATGTATGAACTTAAAATCAACATAGATAACCATTGACATGTACAAAGACAAAATAACTGAAAACAACACACTCACACATGCGCACTCTTAGGATATACCTCACTTGGTTGCCTTCGAACGTGGTCATTGAGTATAGGAAGTTTTAGAGGTCGCCCTCTTGCCCAAAGATCATAGTTGCCTCGAAACAGTTGCCTCGGAAAAATGATCTAAGACATTAGGGTTACCGTTAAGGCATCCTAACATTGCTTTGGTGACCACACGTCCCTTAATCGAATTGACCCTTAAACTTCAACGACGATGCTACCTACTCATCAATAGTGGGATAGCATTGTCTAAAGGATATTAGTACAAATTGATTCCTTTTTCGAGTAGGTAGATGGTTCTTAAGTACTTGCTCTCTTCAAAACAAGATAAAACTTTTCGCACTTACACCCTTTCAAACAAAAACTTTCTTTCAAACCCACAAATACAAAGAAAAGCAAATTTTGAAAACACTATGAGCAAGTACCTAAGAGCCCGTAGATAACCACGGATAGAAAGGGTGCTAACACCTTCCCTTTCTATAATCTACCCCTCGGACCCGAGAAACATCTCGAAAAAGGAATTTTTCTGTGCTTTTTTCCTTTCCTTGTTGGATAAAATAAAAGACGGTGGCGACTCTTACTTACCGCGACATTTTGCAAAAACAAACGCAAAACGCGAACCAGCATTCCAAAACAGTCAGTTCTCTCCCACCGTATCACAACACTCATAGAGCAGGATCACATAATCGTAAAATGAACTACATATCCTTTTTTTGGCGCCATTGGAAGAGTTGACCATTCCAGGAAATCGCTGACCACGATTCCAACAACTTTTATGTTAACCTTAACATTTAAAACAAATGAAATGCCTGCTATTCTAGCGTCCACCTAACCATGCTCTACTCCATCTGGTCGGTCTTGGAGATCCAAGTAGGCTATTACATCAGCATCACTAGGTTCATAATTATTAATCCTTAGAGAAAGTTGAAATAAAGTTTTAATACATTCTCTCCTTTGCCAGTTGACTTGTATTTCCTCCTCTATTAAGATGGGGGGGGGGGATAAAAACCTCGACCCTATTAACCTCACAACCAAATTTTGACAAAAAGCATCTAATGAATTGGACGAAGAAGACCCATATTCCAAGGAATTCCCAAACATCATTTTTTAATTAGAATCATAATATAAGGATATGACCTCTAGTTCTAGATGATCATGGTCAATATGAAGGAGAAGAGAATAAGGGGATATCCCCATTCTCGAAGCAGAAGAAGTATCACTCTCATAACCAGTCACTAGATTAACAACATTATCACTCATCCTGAATAGGAAACAAGAAATGCAGAAGAGAATGCTTGAGTTCAAGGAGGTACCTGAGATGTAAAATTGATGAAGCAAAATGAATGAAGGAAGCAAAGATTTTTAGTAGAGAACTACAACTGTTCTGATTAATGCTCTCAAGCGAGAAGAAACGAAGGCGTTTAATAAGGCAATGAATGTGAGAAAACTCGAACGACAAGGATCACAAAAGGTTTCCAAAATGCTCAACTCATCCTACTTATAGGCGAATATATATATATATATATATATATATATATATATATATATATATATATATATATATATATATATATATATATATATATATATATATATATATATATATATATATATATATATATATATATATATATATATATATATATATATATATATATATATATATATATATATATATATATATATATATATATATATATATATATATATATATATATATATATATATATATATGTGTGTGTGTGTGTGTATATATATGTGTGCGCGCGCGCGCGCGTGCGTGCGTGAGATAAGCAAAAATAAAAAGCATGTATATATAATATGTAAATATTGCAAGAAAATATATTTAATTTGATAAAAATAAAATTAGTATTCATATTTATAAGATTTTAATAATTATTTTATTTTTTAATATTCCAATTTATTAGGTTTTAATTATTTTATTTTATCTTTTATTATATTTAACTTTTTATTTTAAATTATATTTTGTAAGGATAAATTTATAAATTATTTGCTTATTCTATCTTGTCGGTAGGGGTGTTCAAATTCAAACCAATCCAAATTAAAAACCAAAAATCGATTCAAAAAACTGAAAACCACAAAAAACCAAAATTTATTAGATGTGTTTGGATGTCATTTTGTGAAAACCGATCGATTCAGGTCACTTTCAGATTAAATTTTCAAAATCGATCCAAACCAAACCGAACCGCATACATATATTTTTATATTTATTTACTTTTTATTAATATGATATATTACATGAAATTATTATTAGATGGTAATAAATTTTTTAATAATATTTATTAGCTTGGTATAATCTATTTATTTTTATTATTTCAACCATAATCAACCACTCTATCAAATCTATGATTTATTAGTAGTTTTATAATAGTAATAAAAATATAATGTGTAATTTGGATATCAAAAAACTGATCTAAATTAAACGACATGAAATTGGATTGAATTAGATGAGTTTTTTTAATATATCATCAAAAACCGAATCGAACCGCAAATAAATTTATCTTTGAATCAATGAGTTTTTACTTTAAAATCAATCCAAACCAAACCACAAATACTCCTACCTGCGAGATTCTAATCCAACTCATATTCAAGATAATAATTTAAACTAATAAGATACGATAAATTTTAAGATTAATTTTTCTTATTATATTATATATATCATCAAATACAAAATTTAAATAAGATATGATACAGATATCATGTACACTGCACACCAAACATACCCTAAATTTATCATCTAATATTTTTTTCTTACAAACGGATTACTTAAGTTATTTGTATATACAAAATTTATAATTGTATAGAAATAAAACAAAATAATAGATCGGTAAAGAAAAAATAGAGGTAAGAGGTTTTACTAGGGCTTTAGTTTTATCATCGAAAAATTGTGAAGAAAGAAAGAGAATTGATGAACACGAAAGAAAGAGAATAAGGCGGTTGTTGTTGCAGACAAATCCAAACCACGAAAATGGCCAACATCTTGAAAACCAATTCAGGAAGAATCGCACTTCGTTCAATCACCCAATCCTTGGCGGCGGCGTCAACTACATCCACCAACCACACTTCTTCACTCCCCTCTCGATTATCTTCCGTTCGATTTCTTCGCAGTGGTCGAGATCCTATCTCAAGGTAGTTTAATTTCATCCTCACTAATTAGGTTTCGCTACATTGAATTGAATTGAATTTCTGATCAGGAATTATGAAACTATTCCTCCGGTGAATTGGGGGGTTCGAATTGTACCGGAGAAGAAAGCGTTTGTCATCGAGCGATTCGGAAAATACGTCAAGACTCTACCATCTGGAATTCATTTCTTGATCCCATTTGTGGATAGAATTGCTTATGTGCATTCGCTAAAGGAAGAAGCAATCAGTATTCCTGATCAGTCTGCTATCACTAAAGATAATGTCACCATTCTCATTGATGGTGTGCTTTATGTTAAGGTGTTTCGATTTTCTGTAAATAGTTTCTTTTGTTTTCTTTCTTGGGGTTGTTTTTTCAGTTGTGTTTTCTTGGAGTGCAGATTGTGGATCCTAAACTTGCTTCTTACGGGGTTGAGAATCCCATTTACGCTGTCATTCAGCTGGCTCAGACCACAATGCGTAGCGAACTCGGGAAGATTACTCTCGACAAGACCTTTGCGGAAAGGGATACGCTCAATGAAAATATTGTGGTGCGTTTATTTCAATGATCTGGTTGTTTTTGCTATGCTAGTTATTTTTCCATTGATTCACCCTTTTTATGGGTTTAGGGTTTAGTTACTTCAGTCTTAAAGCCTACTTAAAAATTTTATCCGCGTGAATCACAGATAAGCAGCGCATAGTTAAGTTCTTAAATGAATGTGCCTTTTCGGATGAGGCTTTAGGGATTTGGTTGAAGGATAACCTGTCTAACTTATAACTTGACCTCTTTCAATCTTGTTATATTAAGATAAGGGGGAAATAAAAGAAAAGAATGAGACAGGAAATAAAGATGAAACGTTTTGTTGGTTAGGGAGCATTGGCTCATTTCCTCTTATTATTAGATGCAGTGTGCCTTAAGTCCTTGACTGATGATGATACATTATCCAGTTGGTGCTTTGGATAGGATAAAGCTTAATTCATTTCAGCAACTTGACTTTAATACATATCAAATACTTTAGTAAAGTCTGTTAGATTATTGATAAGCAAAGAGGCACAAAGAGCAGGAAACTACCGGGTATTATTGATATAAACTAGATATTACCAAGTTGGCTGAATTATACAGCAGAGGCTAGCTACAACAATTGAACTAGAAAAGAAATGACCACCCAAAATAGTCTTGGAACCACTCTCAAAGGACAGATCCCTTACAAAGAGATGACCTATCAGCCTCTGCAAAACAACTTCCAAAACAGAATATCTTCTTTTCCTTCGAACATCCAGAGGCACTTCTTTGCAGATTTGCTAACTAATTCTTCCCCTTTTCCTGCCACACCCTTATTTCTACTCTGAAACTCCAAATTCAATGATTTCTTACTTCGCATAGTCATTGATCACTAGTTGGAATCATGCCTTTCTCATAGTTCCTCATAAAGAGAATGCCAACATCGGTTTTGCAGCTTAATTCATCCTACTATAAACCTTTAAATCAACTTCCAGACTGCAAGTTCCTCAAAATATCTGGGTTTTCCTGCTATTTCTTTCTTAGACACTTTCAATCCATAAGATTGTCTAACAACCGTAAGAACTGCATGTTTTCTCGGGTTATTCATCCTCCTCTTGGGAAAAGTGTGCCTGCTACTTGTATATCAGATACTCTGTGAATGCGGAAACATTATTTATTAATCAAAAGCATCTCAAATATTACACTCAACATCTGTTTAGAGACCTAACAAAGCCAAGCACCCTAATTATCCATTCTTGTTCTAAGTTGAAGTATGATAATCTAAAATAGAATAAAATTCTGGAATAACAAGTAAGAATAAATAATATCAATAATCAAAAGCCATATTTATGACATTTAAACTCTAAATAACTTACCGAAACTAACCCCCAATCTACAGCAGATCGTTGTTTGCACATACTTCAAGGTAGGCAGTTATTTTATAGCAACGGCAACAGTGTTATCAATGGCAGGTGGTGGCAGATTGTTGTGGCCAGCCATAAACCTGCCATATAAACATGGTGTTGTGGCCTATGGCAGAAACATGGCGAGTATAATAGGTGTTACGTCTTAGTGGCTGTCACGAATCTGCTGTGCTGTAATGCCGTGGTGGAAATTTGACACGACCAAATGTAGATTGCAAACACAAACCAACAGCTATGGACTTGCTCTCCCATGTATTTTCTTTTTATGTACCATAAGTAAAACAGAGCTTAAGAATTTTAAATTTTGTCTTGAAGAAGTATATAAAGAATAACTCTCTCGTCATCTGCAGCTAAACTTAATAATGATTATTTTAATTGTGGCTAAATTGTTGCAGGAGTCCATTAACGTGGCTGCAAAAAGTTGGGGTCTAGAATGCCTTCGATATGAAATAAGTGAGTTTTTGGCAGTGTGAACGAGTATCCTTTATCTTGTACTCGACAATATTGGTGTAATCTCTTTTGTGGTTGTCTTTCTGCAGGGGATATCTCCCCTCCACGTGGAGTGAAAGCAGCTATGGAGATGCAAGCAGAAGCAGAACGGAAAAAGAGAGCTCAAATTCTTGAGTCTGAAGGTAATCATTTTGATATTCCAATTCTTCAAATGTCCAAGGATGACATTGCATCATTATCATCCTGAAATTAGTTTCAATACCCATATCATTCAAAATTGTAGTTTGTGTTTATGGCTTTGACAACCTATAGTGTTGAACAGGAGAAAGGCAGGCTCATATCAACATTGCTGAAGGAAAGAAGAGTTCAGTGATCTTGGCATCAGAAGCATCTATGATGGATCAAGCAAACAGAGCAAGAGGTTAATTACATTTTGATATATTGGTTCCAGCTTCCTCTTCTGCTACACTATTATTCTCTACGATAGCTTTGATGTCTGGTGGATTTTCTGCATGCAGAGATTATAAATTATGGATTGGACCAATCTTACTTGAGTATTGAGATGTGACCATAAATTGGTGTTCAATTTAGCATGCTGTCATCGTCTGTTTTCTTTATCTATCAATTTAGCTTGATTGATGTTCTGTTACTAAACTGTTACTTCCGCTTGATATCTTCAAAACTTATTATTAGCACCATTCTTTTTCAGGTGAGGCTGAAGCCATCATTGCCAGGGCAAGAGCAACAGCTGAAGGACTTTCTGTTGTGTCACAAACCCTAAAAGAAAATGGAGGATCAGAGGTGAGGTTATGCTGTTCTTTCTGTTACATTTTTTTGTTAATACTTTTTTAGTAATTTTGTAGCTTTTCATCTAAGTATTACAATGCGTTGGCCGGAAATCATGTTTAGGTTGCAAACTTCTTATGTTTAGAGTTCCATTGTTTGTGTATCAAAGATGCTTGGAAATTTTAAACTTTCGATATCCTAGCATTCCACTCAGACAAACTAGACACGCAAGTGACTACATTTGTATACAGTACAGTTGACTGTTTCTTGTGTAATGTTTGTTTTCTTAGAGGAGCATTTAACCCCTCAAACCATGTTACAAACTTAATGTTTTGCTGTATCAACCCAAAATCAAGAATGCTCATAAATGCATGTTTGGTTAAATATGAAAATGTAGCTTTTACATTGCTTTGCAGTAAAAATTTCACACTAAAACATATGTTTCAGTTTTTGTGAAAATGGTTTATGAGAATAACTTTTTCAGGAAAACAGTGGTTGGTGGACTCCTATTCTTTGGCAATTTGTAGAGAAAAGTGTTTGATTAACACTTAATATATTCTTGTGCATTATTTGTCAGAGCGGGGTATGTATATGCTATAGGGGCAGGCACACAAATTTATTTGCACATTTCATGGATACCTTTTTTCGCAGCTCCTTTTCTAGGAATAAAAACTTGGGAAGTAGAAGTTATTTTATTCTTGTGAATATTTTCTGTGAGAATAAATTTTGTAACTCTTTAACAAACATGAGAATCTATGTTTCCAACTACCATAATTCGTGGAAATAATTTTTTTTATGGGTTTCAAATAAAGGCACCTAAGTTTTACTACATACTTAGTTTTGATAAGTTGCCAAGCCTAAATCACTTCTCTTCTATTTCACTATAACCAAAATTCATTTCTCAATATCAAAGGAATCAAGTTTGCAAATGCTTGTCTTAACACACATTAAACAGAGTAGAAGTGTTTATTATGGTTAATTTTGCGTTATTTCTGAAACTGGGAAAAAAACTTGTGGTGGTCTGGTTTTAGATTAAGTGGAATATCTTATGATATCTTGATATTATGTTTGTGTATCTTGAAGTAGCTCATAGGATTGGTTTCTCATGTTAGAGTATCTCAGAAGATCAGTTTTCATATTATTTAGTTATTATCATGATTTGTTTCCCTATTCAATTAAGACCAGGAGTCCTGTATCCCTGTAATGGGTTATTGCTTAGTGTTGTATATCAAATTATTATGAATCATATTGGAGTCTTAATTGTTTTTCTTCTCTTGTCTAAATCTCCAATCCCCATAACTTCAGCATCTGGAATGTAAAAATCCCTCTTAATCAACACACAGGGAACGAGTCTCATGGAATAACAAAGAACAAATCATTATTGTCGTTTGTTTTGCAGGCAGCAAGTTTAAGAATAGCAGAGCAATATATTCATGCTTTCGGTAACATAGCCAAGGAGGTAATAGCTAAATGTTGATTGTCATGCAAGTTTATGCACTGCACAGTTTGCCCACATTGAAATTTATATATTATTCTTTTCTTTTCCTCAGGGCACCACAATGTTGCTTCCTAGCTCTGCATCCAATCCTGCTAACATGATGGCTCAAGCCCTTACTATGTATAAAAGCTTAATTGGTAATGTTCCCAGTAATACGCACAGTGGGACCGGACCCCCTTCAGTAGCAGGAAAAAAAGAAGGAAATTATTCATCTGATGACGTTAAAGATAAGAGCTCAACAACCCTTACTACAACTAGAGGAATCCCAGATCATCCTGGATCATCTGGATTTTCACTTCAGAGTCCCCCAAATAGGGAGTAGTATTTGATTTTACTGAACTTGCCATTCTAATTAATGAGTTCATTTGTTTTTCGATGCATGGATGTTTGAAAATTGAGTTTAGAGTTCGGGGAAAGGGAAGTAGAAGAGTTTTATTAAACTTCATTTTTCATTGCTAGTTGTTGTTGCATTGATCACAGGATACACATAGTTTATGACTAGACAAAAGATATCGAATATCTCTTTCTTCCTAACTGGCAAATTTGGGGAGAAAGAAAGAAATGAAAAGTATCACGCCATCTCTCATGTATGCTACTAATATTTTCTTACGTTAATAATTTTTGCCTGCACACTTATTACGTGGTTTCCCTTGTATTTTAGTTGAGATTTTTCAATAGTAGATGGTTGTTTGTGACTTTGTACAGAGCATGTAGTGTACACGGGCAGTGTTTCCCGATTTTGCAACCAGGCACCGGTAAATGTCAAACCAGACAGTATTTGCAAAATTTTACCAAGGTATAAACATTATTGTTTTTGTTGGTAATATGTCTTGGTTGAAGTTTTTGTTTAATTTTCAAAGAAATCCACTGGTTTTGATTTATTTTGAATTCTATATTTCCTTTTTGTAGCTTATTGTCTGAGTTTTTTTAGTTAAAAAGTTGTTGTCCGAGTTGATTAGCAGGTATTCCATTTTCAGATCCCCAAGTTCTTAAAAAAAAAGTCATACTAACAAATATTTATCATGAAGTTCTATAAACAATATTTGTCAAACATATTTATTATAATATATTAAATTTAAGGCTAATGTTAACAACTCATTACTTATTGGGACATATTTGTCATAAATCTTTTAAGGATCATGCTAACTTGTGCTTTAAGGGTACATATTAAAGATATTATAATTAAAAAATTTAAATGTAATTAAATATAATAAAGTTATATTTAAAATTTCAAAATATTGAATATAAGTATTTTAAGAAAATATTTTTATAAATAACTTATTTACTTGTGCTTCTGAGATATATGTTAGCTTTTTTCATCTTTTAATTTATCTGATTATTATGGTACAACTAAACCAGCAATTTTGCTGCTTCTATCATCATTAAAAAAAATGTTTAGTCTCAACCATCGTAGAGCAGTAGAAAATTTTTTATATCTATTTTTTTTTGGGTACATTCACTTATCAATTTCTCCTGATATTCATAATATAATTTTTTAAATAGTATATTACAGCATAGAATTATGGTAATAGTCACAAATAAATATCGTTTGGAACAAAAACTAGAAATAGATGGATATTGGATGCACAATTTTTTTTGATGCGGTGAAGTGAGCTTCAATACCGCCGAGTGGGGGTAAACTTAATTTAGAGAATGAGTGAGAAATTAATTTGAATGTATTAATGAAAAATTAAAAAAATGACATGTGTTGTGCTTTATATATTTAAAATTGTCCGTGAGATCCGACACTTTAGACGGATTGTTGTCCCATTATGACATATACTCATTACATATATTCTGCGAGTTCTTATATTATATTGAAATACACTCATACTACATATGTTTCGTGAGTACATATGTTTCGTGAGTCATTCTATTGAAATATACTCATATTCTCAAATTGAAAGAATTAAAATAAGAGTCATTAAGTATAACTATATTTAAAATTATTAAAAACATTTAATTATATATTTATAATTCAATAGTAACAATAAAAAATTTGACCGTGTTTTGCGCGAGTTAAAATTTAATTTTGTTAAATATTAAAAGTGTTAACTGTTGTATCTTAAAATTTGTCTTCTCATTTTCTTCAAGACATTTTCATAAAAGTCTTAAATAGTCAAGGTTACTCAAAAGTTGTCTGGTTAAATCTCCTCTTAAAGCCTATAACTAGGGTTTTGGTTTTCTCAAGGAAAATTAGACTTCCAATGCCTCAAGTGACTTTCATGATTCATCATAGGTCTTCAATAATGCTTGTGTCAAGTTTCAAGTCTTGCATCACATGTTTGCTCGGTCAATGACTTAAATAATTGAAAATCAGTTGTATTGAATAAAAACCAACTATGACTAACATACAGTTACTTCAAGATTTTTTGTCAACATTAACATTTTGAGGTGATATTCATCATTTGATCAAGGGTTGATCATGATTCCCCAAGGAAAATCCTCAAATCATCAAAGGTAAAAAATTATCAAAATTAGGGTTTTAACTGAAGGACTGATCATCGACTGTTGGCCTAGTGCATGACCTAATGGTTTGAAGCATGATCTCAAGGACTCAAATACAACATCTTGACCTAATTACATGGCTCAAAACATTTCTAAAGATGTAAGTGATTGATAATTGAAGAAATTGAATCAATTGATGAAAAGTCAACAGTCACTCAAAAAGTCAAATTTTGACTTTTTAGCCAACTGGAATTTAAAAATCAAGAATCACCAAAAACATTAAAAACTATCAAACTTGATCATCAAGAATAAAAAAAATTAACAAAAGTCAAAATTGAAGATGTTCAAACACTTAGAAAAATTTAAGTGTTTTATGCCTAAAAAAAATCTTAACTTCACAAGCAAGTTTCCTCAAGATACAAGATGATTTAAGGAAAAATCTCAACATGAAAATTGTAGAGATTGATGAATTCTACAACTTTGTTAATGTAGGATGATCCTCAAAAAGTGCTTAGTTTAAGAGATATAAGTCCATGAAGTTCTGATGTTTTTTATCCAACACTTAGAAAAATTTTAACAGGTTTTGGTCAGTTTTTCATCTCAACTTCTTGGCAAATTTTCACCAAATTCCCATTTGATTTAGCCAAAACTTACAACATGAAAGTTGTAGGTAGTGTTTCAAACTTTCCAAAATGTCCAAGAACACAAATTTATCATACTTGAGCTAGGAGATTCGAAGACATGAAATTAGGTATCCATTCTTGAAATATAAGTCATTTTTATGATGAACTCATAACAAAATCTTCATGCCATGCCTTGTAATCTCCCTTTGCAGGCCTTTAAGCCCACAAATCTCTCACTAATCAGAAGATTACACTTGCTTTTGAGCTATTATCCAAGTGTTCAAGCATTGTCCAATGCATAATTCCATTAATCATACAAAGTTAACACTTCCATTTTGGAAAAACATGCTTTATGCAATTGTCAACTCTCCTTGAGCCTCTAACTTGTTGCTTCTGCACACACTCAATCTAACAAATCAGAAGAAACATGTTTAAAGTGTTCAACAACTCTATGAGACAAGGTACAATGCATTGGAACTATGTTCTTCAAAGTTACTTCAAAACTAATCAACCAAACTATAACATGCTATCTTTCAAATCTGATCAGCCCTTGCCCTCAAACCTTTTCTCTATAAATATAGAGGCTATTTGCAAGCCAAAACACGATTTCACAAGCCCTCAAACCCCCTCATACTCTCAAAAAACCAGAATTGTACACAAAAGCTTCATTTTTTAGCTTTGAAATCTAAATCTTCGAATCTCTCAAACCTTACAACTTTTATCCAAACCAATCACCCAAATACTTCATATACATCATGTATAAGTGATCCAAACACCTGTTTTGCCACTATAACTCCATTATCAACATCCATAATTTGCAAAATCCAACTTTGCAATTTGACTTAGTTGGAGTGATTCAGCCACTTTCAACACAAAGTAAGGATTGTAATAGCTTCAAGGAGGTCTAAGGAAGCTTAATCAATCATCACATTGTACTTGGAAGCATCCATACTCGTTCTGAGATTTCACTTCAAGAGGTAAGTTTTCCAAACTATGATATCCTTATCCATACATCATTTGCTTTCAATTTCAAAAGATAAAATATAGATATCATGTCTATGAAGCTAACCATGTCCTTAAATCTCATTTTAATTGACAGTGTGATGAGAATTTTGGAACTAAGTTTTATGAAGTTTTATGGTTTCAGTTTGGTACCAAGAAAAATTGATTTCAATCTCTAATCTATAGCTTCTGAAAATTACATGGTCGAATTCGTGATAAAAAATCAAGCATTTTTGTTTTTTAGAACTCTCAATTTGGTTGAGGAATGAGGGATTTACAGAATCAACAATGGTGAAGTCATGTTGATATACAACGCGAGGAAGAAGAAGGCCATGGCACTAGTTTTCAAATTTCAAAAACGAGTTCATTTTTTATTTATTGCAACATGTTTTATCACCAGATGTAACAACCACCCTAGTGGCAACACGCTTGCTCTTAAGTCATACCTATGCCTAGTCACGGGTTCGAGCCAGGCGTGGAACATTTTTTCTTTTCCATGTTTATTTCTCACAGATCCAGTGCAAAGCGCGCATGGTATACCTCACATCTTTACCATCAAATTGTAAGATTCCATATCCAGCGCTCCAGACAACCAGAACCATGGTGGACTTCCTAAGATCAACCTCACTAGATCACACATGCATCTGGGCCAGCGCTTATGGGCCTAGGATCTATTGCTTTTCAGCACCCCTCCATTTTCTTCTACAAACGCAGGCCCACTCTATTACTCTTTTTATTTTATTTTTATTTTTCTGCTTCTAACAAAAACTTGTTGTTAGGCCAGAATATTTTTGCTTCTTTCTCACTCCCAATTTGCTTACACTACTGGCCCATTTTAATTTTAATTTTTTTAATTAACATTTCTTTTTTAACTAATTTTATTTAAAATTAGAAAAAAATCATAAAAAAAATTAGATTTATGTTTTTATTTAACTAATTTAATTTTTGAAAAATAAAATTAATTTAATTTAATCACTTTGATTTTATTTAATTAGAATTAGGTTTTATACTTCAAATATCTTTTCTAAATAAAACACCAAAAATATTTTCTAAATACTTAGAATTCTTTAGATTTTAATTAATTAATTTAAAATTTTGATAATAAAGATTAATTAATTTAATCACACCTTATTTTATTTTAAATAATTAAATTATAAATTAAATTAGAGTTATGTCTAATTTTTTATTTCATATTTCAAATATTTTCTAAACAAAGAAACAATAAAATATTTTCTTAAAATACTTAAATTTTTTAGGGTTTTTGCATCTTTCCCCTTTCTATCTCCGACACTTGTTTATTTTTTTCGCATTAATATAATTATGTAACTGTCAAAAGTTTGTAATAGATAATTAGAGTTTATTGCTTTCCTCCCCCATTCATAAACTTGTACCCCATCCCCGAAGCATTGTAATAGCGTAGGACATTTAATTTCCACAATTTACTGCTTTCCTTTATTATTGTTAGTAATTGGGATTTGTATGACAAGACTAAAAGTAAACATTAGAAAACTTAATCTCAAGACAAATACTTGAAGTCAAAACACTTCACACACGCACACCTATAGGGTGACCTCACTTGTTGCCTCAGATAAAAAATAATTATATCCCTCGAACGTGGGACGCTTTAGCAAAGACCCTCGATAAAAAAGATTGTAGTCCCTCTATGACCCTTTGATGTTGCCTTCGATAAACGATCTTAGTCCCTTATGAAAATTGCTAAAGCGTCCTACAAGTTGCCTTCTATGACTGTCCGATGACCCATGCCTGTCCCTCACATCAAACAACATGGCTTCCTACTAACTAATGGTAGGATAAAACTATCTAAAAGAGGAGGAAAAGAACAAAGACCATTGAGTAGGTAGATCGCTCGTAATCGCTTGCTTACAAACTAAAACAATTTCCACACTTCACACTTTCAAAACAACTACTTTTAAAACGCTTTATAAACACTCTTGAGGATTGATACAACAATTATTATAAAGCAAATTGCCTTACATTGGCATTTTCAAACATCTTTCCACAAAACAACACCTTCTTTCAATAAATATTTTCAAAACAAACATTTTGTATACATTCTCAATGATACGAGAATCATTACAAAATTTCCGCACTTATGCATTTTCAAAATATTTTCAAACGTACACAAACACAAAGCATTTCAAAAAGGTGAACAGGCAATTAAGAGCCCGTAGATAGCTACAGATGAAAAGGGTGCTAACACATTCCCTTTTTATAACCTACCCCCTTACTCAGAAAAATTCTCAAAGGTATTTCCTGTTATTTTCACCTTTTCCTTTATTGGATAAAAGAAAAGTCAGTGGAGACTCTTACTATTCGCAAAATTTGCGATAAAACACAAAACCAAAAGTCAGTTCTCCCACCGTATTACAGAACTGACGACTCTGCTGGGGAAATAACTAAAAGTGGGGTTACCTTAATAGTTAGATCACCTTTATTACTTTACTTGTTTGCTTTATATTTCAGGATATGCTTGGGTTTATTTCTTGTATAGATCCTATACCCGGATCTGGGGGTATTTTAGGTAAGTAGCAATAGATCGTGGAAAGTGTATGGCATAGACGGATATGGTTGAAATGATGGCTACGTTAGTGCAACACATTGGTTTGTGCTGGTGTCCCTTGAGTAAGTCAAGGAGAATGTTGGGCTGCCGTGTGGCATCATAAGAACTAACTGACCGTAAAACCTTAATTGAAACAACTTAGCCATTAGAAAGTAGTGAGATAGTCGGCTTTGGTGCAAATTGAAGTTGGTTGATACTCGATAATACACTCATTGAGATCGGACTCTCGAGATATTTCGGTTGCAATTCAGATGCTTGTGCTGAAACAATGTCTGAGAGAAAGATCAGTGATATAGAGGCTCCAAGAACCCGATTACTTCTTTTAGGACAGGTCAAGCCAACTAAAACCTCAAGAGGGTGCTTACCTATAAACTCCATGCAAGCTTAAACCTAAGGCCTTATGTGTTTTGTTTGTGTTTGATTAAATTGGTCAAACATGACATCATGACATCATGACATCATTACACATATCATTTTCACTAACCATTTCAAAGACCTAGGGATTTATCTTTGTTCTGTTTTGTAGGTTTTGGCCACCGCTCACAAAAACACTATCCGGACCAGTTTTGTGAGGATACCTTCTCAACTTAAGTAGTTAGTCTCAAGGGTTCCCGAAAGTTCTCCATTCATAAAAAGGCATGGTCGACTACTTAGTCTGGTTACCTCGGGTTTTGAAGAAGATATAATGAGTGTTCTATTCCAGTTCTTTACCCTGAACATCACTGCTTCACCTTTCCCGATTATCAGTTGGTACCTACAATGGAGGAGTTTTCTCAATTACTGGGAGTACCTATTCTCAATCAAATACCTTTCACTGGTTTAGAGAAAGATCCACAACCTGGAGAAATTGCAGCAGCCCTACATCTGAAGCGGTCTGACATTGTAGCTAATTGGGAAACAAGGAGTGGAGTCAAGGGTTTTCTAGCTAAATTTCTGTTAGAGAAGGCTCGACTGTTTTTGGATGCTATGAGTTTTCAAGCTTTCGAAGAAATATTGGCTTTGTTGATCTATGGTTTGGTGCTATTCCCTAATCCGGACCAACTCATAGACGTGAATTCCATCAAAATATTTCTTTCTCGTAACCCCATGCCTACCTTGCTCGGAGACATTCTGCATTCTTTTCACACCCGTACTATGAGGAAGCGAGGGACTCTTATGTGTTGCATACCTCTGCTATCAAGGTGGTTTATTTTGCACCTTCCCCGATCAGTATTGAAGAATGAACAAGACTTGAGGTGGTCTCAAAGGATAATGTCTCTATCTTATTCAAATATATATTGGTGTTCCCGATCTCTGGAAGGTGTTACTATCATTAACCGCTGCAGGGAATTTCCTAATGTTCCACTCCTTGGCATTAGGGGAGATATTACTTACAACCCTTCTCTGGCTCTACAACAATTTAGTTATGCTCGAAGAGATGGTCCTCATGACACACTTATCCAGGGAACCGTGTTCGACTACGAAAATGATCCTCAAGGTTATCGTCAAAGGTTTATACGTGCTTGGAGCATGGTAAACAAGGTTGATAGCAAAACTTTAGGACATAAAAATTCCATCCCTTTGGAGCCCTACCTCAAATGGGTACGAGCTCGCGTTCAAAACCTTATAATGCCATATTCAGCTGTTCTACCGGTGATCTTAGAGCCTGTTGTTGAAGAAGATGTTTCTGGCATCATCCTCCATCTGGACATGCCTACTGGCCTCGAAGAATTGCAGAAGTCGTGGATTTAACTCAAGGAAGAACGAGACACCTTCGAAGCTCAATTCTATGCAAGTGAAAAGAAAGTGTTGGAGCTCACAAAGCAATTTCACGAGGAGCAAATCCTTAATGCATACATCGACATGAAGAGGAAGCATTCGTGGGAGACTTGAGTCTTAAGTTTTAAAAGTTCATATTATTATCGCTTTGAGACCCTTTTTGTAAGCCTAGAAGGCAGTTGTAATTTTTAACTTATTAATGAAATCTTTGTTTCTATTTCCTTTTGGCTAGAAAATTTAAATCTCTTAAGGTCCTTGAAAACATTGCATCTACATATCATGCATCATTTCGTAAAGTAGGTTTTCCAATACGGGTTTTCCTCACCTATTTACTGTTTATTTCAGTATAAGATGGCCCTCGAACAAGCTGTCAAAGATCTTCAAACTCAGCATGCACAATTTCAAGAGACTCTTATGAATCTGGCCAAAGGGCAACAAGAGATGATGACACTCCTCACCATGAAAAAGAAGACTAAGAAGCGGGTTGTTATCCTCAACATGGAGAGAAGATTCAAAGGTCCTGCTCAACCAATTCGAGTGAATGATGTTTCCTCTAAGGAAGACGACAACCAAGATGAGGATGGAAAAAGTGTCAGGGGTGAAGATAGAAATAATTAGGTTACTGAGGATGAAGACTACTTCGAAGAACAATATGCTCCTGCAGATGACAAATACAAGCAGTTGGAAGACTGACTCAAAGTTACAGAAATCCAGAAAGTGCCTGGGTTAGATTTTGGAGAGCTAGGTCTGATCCGGGGGTGGTCATCCCTCACAAGTTAAAGATCCCTATCTTTGCTAAATATGATGGGGTCTCTTGTCCCAAACTTCATCTGAGATCGTATGTTCAAAAAGTCCAACCTCATACTACTGACAGGAAATTATGGGTCCATTTCTTTCAAGAAAGTTTGTCTGGTACTCAACTTGAATGGTTTTATCAGCTGGAAGGAACCAACATTCACACATGGGAAGATGTGGCTGCTGCTTTCTACAAGCAGTATCAATATAATGCTGACATGGCGTTGACCTGTCTACAGCTGCAAAACATGTCCATGAGTTCGAATGAAGGGTTCAAGGAATATGCACAAAAATGGAGAGACTTAGCTGGAAGGGTCCAACCTCCTTTGACTGACCGAGAATTGGTGGATATGTTCATGGGTACTCTGATGGGTCCATTCTTTAATCTGTTGATTGGGAGTTCTTCATCAGGTTTTACTAGGCTAATTCTGACTGGTGAATGAGTTGAAAGTGGTATTAAGAGTGGGAAGATTCCGATGGATGCATCTTCTAATGCTATGAAGAAGCCATTCAGTGGTAAGAAAGAAACCAACACTGTCTATGGCCAGAAGGGTCATAGTAAAAATGACCACCATCAGTATGTGGGAGCGGTATTAATCTCTAATCCGATTCTTGTTCGACAATAATAACAGGGTAACCAGCGTAGGTCAGATGCTCTAAGGAGGCAGTTCACCAGGATTAATATGACATTGGCTCAAGCATTACAACATTTGTTAAAGGCTGACCTCATAATACTCCGGGATCCTCCTCCTAATCCAAACACATCCTTTCCGAAGTACAACCCAAATGCAATATGTGCCTATCATTCGAACAGTCCTGGGCACGACACCAACAATTGTTGGGCCCTGAAAAACAAAATTTAAGACATGATTGATAATAAGGAAATTGAGTTCGACCCTTCAGAGACTCCGAACGTGATTATTGCTCCTATGCTGAAGCATGACAAAGGCATAAGTGCTATTGAAGATGTTTTGTATGTTACCTCCGTAAGCGATGTGGTTACTCCTCTCTCAACAGTCAAGAAGAATTTGCTACAAGCCAATTTATTTCTGGGTTGTGTTAAAGAATTTTATTGTTGTGCAGTTCAACCCAATGACTGAGGGTTACTGAAGGAAGGCATTCAACGCCTGATGGATGAACATGTAATTTTGATTGAGAAAATTCCGTATGCTGAGAATTTGTGCCGAGATCTGTCTGTCACATATGGTACTCCTTTCAAGATCACTTCCAAGGGCTGTGTAAGGATTACTTCCAATCCAAAATCTGCTCGCTTAATCATTACAAAACCTGGGCCCATCCTATATTCCTCGGAGAAGGCTATTCCATGGAATTATGGGTCTGACGTTTATTACCATGGCATTAAGCAAGAGTTGTCTGACGAAGATGATAAAGAGACTGATCCCAATATTGATAATATTGCGGGGATGAAAAAAAATACTAGAAGTGGAAGGATTTTCTCCCTGGAAATCTCTCCACCTGTTCAAGTCACAGTTACCATAACAACTGCCAGAGCTTGAGGTAAAGAGCCAATGATAGAGCCTTCTCAGACGAAGGCATCAAAAGAAGCTACAGTGAAGGATACCTCCAGACAAGAGATGAAAGAGGTTTTAAAGATCACTCGTAGAAGGGATTACAAAATTGTTGAACAGCTGGGGCAGACCCCGTCCAAAATCTTCGTGCTATCTTTACTACTTTGTTCTGAAGCCCATGCACATGCATTAATTAAAATTTTGAAGACTTCTCATGTACCACAAGGGATTTCTGCTGATCAATTTGGAAGTTATTTTGCTAGCTTAATGATTGACAATGGGTTAGGTTTCTCTGATGCTGACTTGACTCCGGAGGGGAGAAATTATAATAGGGTCATATATGTCTCCATTGAATACAGGGGCACTACCTTGGCTCATGTGTTAGTTGATAATGGCTCTTCCCTGAATGTTCTGCCAAAAGGCGCTCTCGACAGACTGGATTGTGAAGGGGTTATACTGAAACCTAGTAACATTATAGTTCGAGCATTTGAAGGATAAAAAGAATGGTACATGAAGAAGTGGACCTCCCGATAAAAGTGGGTTCACAGATCTTTGAATCCACCTTCTATGTGATGGACATCCGGTCAACTTATTCTTGTCTACTAGGACGCCCATGGATCCATGGGGCATGTGCTGTTACCACCACTTTACACCAGAAATTAAAGTATCCTGTGAAAGGGAAGATTGTTACTGTCTACAGAGAGGAGGAGTACATGGTCAACCACTTGAATTCATTCCGGTACATAGAGATGGATGGAGAATTTATTGAAACTCCATGCCAAACCTTTGAAGTGATTTCGCCTACTGTTGTTGAAGATGTTTCTGCCATTCCAAAGACTACCAGGGTTCCGCACAAGATGGCTTCCTTGAAAGATGCCAAAGAAACTATAGAAGAAGGTAGTTGTACTGTTTGAGGTAAGCTCACTGACATCCCCTACAAGTCTGATAAGTTTAGTTTGGGCTTTACTACAGAGGGGAAAAGGGCTGTTCGTTGCGCTTGAGCTGGAAGATCTTCGTTCTGTATCAACAAAAACGAGATCAACGCAATAGAAGATGCTGACAATGATGGTGATTTCGACAACTGGATCTTTCCTACCATTGGCAACAGACTCAACAATTGGGAAGTAGAAGACATTTTCCTTATCTCCTTCAGCCAGAAGTAATAGCTATTTCTGTTTTTATTGCTTTAAGAAGTTTGGGTATGTAATTTCTTTTAAAACAACGACTTTAAAACTTGTGTCTTGCCCGGGGAACAATGGTTCATTTGTTAAGGGTTGTCATTTCATATGCCATATTTTCATTTAATGAAAACATTGGATATTTTGCATTCAAATTTTGCGCTCTATCTTTATTTTACTTTATTGCACTTTCAAATAGCTATGTGTTCTTACACACACCTACACACTATATTGCAGATCCCCATCCACTCTGGATCTCGTTGATGACAATTCTACTATTACCGCTTATGACTTTGAAAATCCGATCTACCAAGCCGAGGACGAAGGTGAGGAAGATTGTGAGATACCTGGAGAACTTTCCAGACTCTTAATACAAGAATAAAAGGCTATCCAACCACATAAAGAGCCATTCAAAGTGGTAAACTTGGGTTCTGAGGCAGATAAGAAAGAAGTCAAGATAGGCGCCAACTTGGAGGGCAGTGTCAAGAACAAATTGATTCAGATGTTGCACGACTATGTTAAGGTATTGGCTTGGTCATACGAAGACATGCAAGGGCTGGATATTGATATTGTGGTTCACCGTCTGCCAATGAAAGAGGGTTATTCTCCGATTAAGCAGAAAGTTCGTCGCATGCGTCCTGAGATGTCAGAGAAGATCAAGGTCGAGGTTATGAAGTAATTCATCGTAGGTTTCTTAGCAGTGACATCCTATCCTCAATGGGTTGCTAATGTTGTTTCAGTACCAGAGAAAGATGGCAAGGCACATATGTGTGTAGATTACAAGGATCTGAACAGGGCAAGCCCTAAATATGACTTCCCACTTTCGCATATTGATGTCCTGGTTGACAATACTGCTCAGCATAAGGTTTTCTCCTTCATGGATGGTTTCTCGGGTTATAATCAGATTAAGACGGCGCCTGAAGACATGGAGAAAACTACCTTCGTCACACGATGAAGCACTTTCTGTTACAAGGTTATGCCTTTTGGGTTAAAGAACGCTGGGGCAACTTATCAGCGTGCCATGGTAGCTTTATTTCACGACATTATTCATAATGAGATAAAAGTCTATGTTGACGACATAATAGCAAGGTTACAGACAAAATAAGAACATATTGATCATCTGCATAAGTTACTTGAAAGGCTGAAGAAGTACAAACTAAGGCTAAATTCGAACAAATGCCTCTTTGGAGTGAGATTCGGTAAACTCATGGGTTTCATCGTCAGTGGTAAATGTATTGAAGTTGATCCCGCAAAAGTTAAAGCTATTCAAGAAATGTCGGCTCCCCGCACCGAGAAAGAGGTTAGAGGTTTCTTAGGACGACTTAGTTACATTACCCGATTCATTTCTCATTTGACTGCTACCCGTGAGCCAATCTTCAAGCTGCTGAAGAAAGATCAAGTAGTAAAGTGGAACGAAGATTGTCAAATAGCCTTTGACAAAATCAAGGAGTACTTACAAGAATCTCCAATTCTGATGCCACCAGTTAAAGGAAGACCTTTAATCATGTACCTAACAATGCTATAGAATTCAATGGGGGTGTGTACTGGGGGAGCATGACGAGTCTGGTCGAAAAGAGTATGCAATATACTACCTTAGCAAAAAATTTACCAACTGTGAAACAAGAAATTCAATGATCGAGAAAACTTGCTGCGCTTTGGCAAGGGCTGCTCCCCGACTAAGACAATATATGTTGACTCATACTACTCTATTGATCTCTAAAATGGATCCCATCAAATACATATTTGAGAAGCCAACTCTCTCTAGAAGAATAGCCCGATGGCAAATGGTCTTGACAGAATACGACATTCAGTACACCACTCAAAAAGCAATCAAAGGAAGTGTACTGGAAGATCATTTGGTGCATCAAGCTATAAACGACTACCAATCTATGAACTTCAAATTCCCGGATGAGAACATCATGCTAATTACAGATTGTAAAGAGCCTGGACCATCTGAAGGACCTGAGCTAGGATCCTAATGGAATATGGTCTTCGATGGAGCTTCTAACGCACTTGGAAACAAAATTGGTGTTGTAGTTATCTCCCCTCAAGGTTGCCATACACCATTCACCGCCAGACTTTGCTTTGATTGCACCAATAATATGACTGAATATGAAGCATGCATCATGGGAATTAAAGCTGCTATTGACCTAAGAATCAAATTCCTGAGCGTATAAGGCTATTTAACTTTAGTAATCAGTCAGGTCAAGGGAGAATGGGATACGAAGCATCCGAATCTTATCCCTTATCAAGAACACGTGCTAACCTTGATACCGTACTTCAAAGAGTTTACTTTTGAGCATATCCCAAGAGAAGAGAATCAGTTGGCGGACGCATTAGCTACCATGTCATCCATGTTCAAGGTCAAATGGGGCAGTGAGGCTCCTAAAATTTCCATTGAAAGATTTGATGAACCGACAAATTGCTACGGAATTGATACTGATGGAGTAGAAGAAAAACCTTAGTTTCATGAAGTGAAAAGGTACCTTGAAGCTCAAGAATACCCATAAGGGGCATCAATCAATGATAAGAAATTCCTATGGAGGTTCTCAGCTAAATTCTTCTTGTGCAATGGAATTTTGTATAAGCATAATCATGATTCAACTCTGCTTTGCTGTGTAGACAAGAAGGAAGAAGAGAAAATTATGGAAGATATGCATGAAGGCATCTTTTGTACTCACTCCAGTGGGTATACTATGGCTAAAAATATTTTGAGTGCGGGTTACTATTGGTCGACTATGGAAACCAACTGTCACCATCACTCGAGAACTTGTCATAAGTGCCAGATCTATACTGATAAAGTTCATGTGCCTCTAGTTCCTCTGAATGTTTTGACTGCTCCTTGGCCATTCGCAATATGGGGCATTGATATGATCATAGAAATCAAGCCTACTGCCTCTAACGAACATCACTTCATTCTTGTCGCCATTGACTACTTCACAAAATGGGTTGAAGTAGCCTCGTTTGCCTCCGTTACTAAGAATGTGGTCACCCGGTTCATAAAACATAATCTTATCTGTCAGTATGGCATCCCCGAGATAATCATCACAGACAACGGTACTAATCTCAACAATACCATGATCACTAAACTCTACACGTAGTTCAAGATCAAGCACCACAACTCTTCTCCGTATCGACCAAAGATGAATGGCACAATGGAAGCCGCCAACAGGAATATTAAGAAGATCATACAGAAGATGGTGGTGACTTACAAAGACTAGCACAAGATGTTACCATTTGATCTTCATGGATATCGCACTCCAGCGGGCACATTAACCGAGACAAACCCATTCTCTCTGGTCTATGGCATAGAAGCTGTCCTACATGTCGAAGTTCAAATTCCTTCTATGAGAATTATGAAAGAAGCAGACTTAGAAGAAGACAAGTGGATTCAGAATAGGCTAGACTAGTTGAATCTGATTGACAAAAAGAGGCTGGTGGTTGTCTATCACAGTCAAATGTATCAAAAACGTATAATCAAGGCATTCAACAAGAAAATCAAGCATCGGGTATATCAGGCTGATGACTTAGTAATAAAGCACATCATTCTGCCGCAAGGTGATCCCAGAGGAAAATGGACTCCCACCTACGAAGGGCCATTTGTTGTCAAGAAAGTATTTTCGGGCGGTGCTATGATACTGACCACCATGGACAGTGAAGATTTCCCACACTCTATGAACACGAACATAGTCAAAAGATACTACGCATGAAAATGACCCGCTAGGTTGACTGGCCTAGGAAAAATAAGGGCATCTCGACGAACCAAAAGGGTTCGAGCAAAAATTAGGGATACATATATATAAAAGTTTGTACACCCGAAAAGTTGAAAACCTGAAAAGACGGCTTGAACAAGAAAGGGTATCCCAGTGGATTGAAAACCCAAAAAGACGGTCCAGGAAAAAGTTAGGGATTAAAAGCGTACGAATATATCCCGTCGAATCATTTACCGCAAGCTTTATTACCAAAGCCTAAAAGTACAACTTCTTCCGACAACAAGAGATGAGATGTTCGAAGACATAAGGGCAATAACGGAGTTGGAACCCAACGAGATCATTTCTACATAGCTATATGTTTTGTTTTCATTTTGTACTCTTTTCATTTCACGACAATTTCCTTTTACTAGGATTTATGTCTCTTTGTATAAAATCGTCTATTTATGGGAAAATTATCAATACAAATACACCCTAAAATTCAAACTTTTTGTTTTTTCTGTTTTTTTTTGCAAAAATGTCAAATGACTAAAATTGAATGAATATGTGCATATGAACATGATTATCTGTTAACAAATATATGCATAATAACATGAATAAGCATTTACTCAAAACTCTAGGAGTTAGGATAACGTCAAGCCGCCCATAAATCCCTACAAAGCCACTTCCATGAGATTATCCCTGTTGTACCCCAAAATTTACCCTCTCATTTCTCAAGAATTTCCTCCCAAGATATTCCATGAACCAAGTTTGCAGCACTGATACATCAATTTAGGTTTGGAATTGGCACAGGGGCAAAATTGTCAAAATGCACACTAAGAAAGTCAAAATTTTACTTTTTAGTCAAAATCAAGTTTCAAGAGTCACATTTCATCAAGATATGTTAGAATTTGAAGTTGGTTCATCAAGAAAAAAATCAAAAGTCAAAATTACTTTGGAAAATTCAAAGTTCTAAACACTTAGAAACTTTTCTAAGTGTTAAGAAAGTATGATAAGTTCAGAACTTCTGGCCAGATTTTCATCATGATGCAAGATGATTCAGGAAGAACTTCTGACACGAGAGTTGTAGATCTCAATGAGATCTAAAACCTTGCAGATCATATCTTCTCCTAGAAATGTTGGGATTTCAAGTTATAAATCTTTGAAGACATGTCCATCAAACTAAAACACTTGTTAAATTCTAAGCGTTTCCAAGTCAGAATTTGGTTAGAACTTCTGAGCCAGTTTTCACAAAGGTACAATCAGAGTTTGCAAAAGTGATTCAAAGAGAGTTTGCAAAGCATGTTACAAGATTTCTGAAAAGTCTGAGAACTCCTTCAGGTCATGCTGGGTCAGGGAGATTCAAAGATCAGAAGTTGGACATTTGTTCTTAATCCAAGTTACGTTTATGCTGAACTTCTGATCCAGATTCAAGCCTGCTGCACAATCTCATGTTGTAGGCTTTCTTGCTTATTAAATCTCATCATAATTTAATGCTTACACCACCTTTTGAGTCTTTATCCAAAGGATCTTCCCACGTGTGGCATGAAAGTACCATTGTTGTCCTTGAAAAGTAAACTTTTGTAGAAAGTTTATCTTGAGCCCATGCTTCACTTTGCTTCTGAGTGTACTTCTCCAACAAATCATGCTTACAAACTCATATTAGGTGTGCTTAAAGCTACTAAACACCCTATCTTTCCTTGAAACATGCTTGGTTAAACTTGCTTCAAAAACAAGTCAACAATCCATAACCCATGATGATTGTACTCTTAATTTCTCCAAGCTTCTAAATCCTTTGCCTATAAATTAAACTTCTTTTGTAAACATCAAGGGGGGGGGGGGGGGGGGGGGAGGGGAGACATTTTGGAAGAAAGCCTTGAAACCTTGCTGAAAATTCCAAGAACCTGAAACTGCAGCCCAAACACAAAACCTGCTAATTTCTGGTTCTTGCATCCAAACTCTAATTTTCCTTGTGTATTTCTTGGCTAAATCATCCATACAATTTCTGATATACACATAGAGGCCTGCCCAACTTCTGTTTTCAAACTGTAATGCAATCTTCACCAATCCCCATTTTCAAAAATCAGAACTTTGCACCTTAACTGCTCAAGAACTTTCCAACCATTCATAGTTCAAGTTAAGGGTTACTTTAGCTTTCTGGGAACTTGAGGAAGCTGACCAGAACATCACAGCAGTCTGAACCAGGCTTTAACTCACAGAATAATCTCCAACAACAAGGTAAGTTTCTTCTGACTTTCATCTCATTATTTAGGCATTGTTAGAATTGCATTTCCAAAGATACAATATAGATATCATGACTCTGATTCTGTACATATTTATATATTTCATGTATATGGCCTAAGTAGAGAGAATTTCAGATCAGAACTTCTTGAGGAAATTAGGGTTCAGAATTAGGATTAGCAAAATTCATGCTTGCTTCTGCTTTACAGTTTTGATGCTTCGTATTTCTGAAAACATGATGAAATTTTCCATAACTGCTATGTTTGCATTTTCCATTTTGTTGAGAAATGACTAAGTTGCAGATGCTCTGGTTAGAATGAAGGAGAAGATGAAGCTCATCATCAGAACTTACTTGGTGATACATGTTTATGTTTTTGCCTCTAATACCGGATGTACAACCATCCCAGTGGTAGAGAGCACACACATTAGGAATTAGTGTTAAGGGTCCAGGGTTCTAATCCCAGAAACACCTTTTACGTTTAGTTCTTAACATTTTTACCTCATCATTTGTCAAACATTGATCCTGGACTAGAACTTCTAGATAAAACCCCTTCAGTTGTTTGTCAAAACAGTGATCCTGGACCAGAACTTCTAGATATTCCCATCCAACAACATTGACACCTCACAGACCCATTATCAGAACTTCTAGGTTCTCAGCAATCAGAACTTCTAGACTCTCTCAGCAATCAGAACTTCTAGGCTTTCCTTTGTTCCCAGCAACCTCAGAATGTTAGTGCGTCTGGATCCAGAACTTTTGGCTTTCCCTTTTTTGCTAACATTTGCTTTCTGATATGCAGTGCGGCTGAGTCAGAACTTCTACTCTCTCTTCTTTCAACAACACACTGATTCTAACTCTCTCTTATTATTTTTATCAGCACTTTTTATTTTCATTAATCAAAAACACTAAAAATACTTTATATTCACATGCTTTATTTTATTTCTTTTAAAACAAAAAGACTAAAAATATTTTCTTAAGCAAATTTATTTCTTCTTTTAACAAAAACAAAACAAGTCTATTTTACATTTTTGTACATTATTTCAATATGGTTGTAATAGATAATTAGGATTTTAATTTCTTGCAATCCCCATTTGTAAATTTGTACACCCCATCCCCAAATGATTGCAATAACGTAGGATATTTACTTTCCACAATTTATCGCTTTCATATAAATACTAGTAATTAGGATTTGTATGATAAGATAAAAACAACAAGTAGACAACCCCTAATAAAAGACTAAATGCATGCAAATCAAACACACTATTCACACGTACACCCCTAGGGTAATTCCACTTGTTGCCTAGTGAAAATGGTAATGTTATGCATGTGAGACGTCTTAGCAAAAACAGTCAAAATACAAGATCATAGTCCCTCGATGACGCTTCAAATGTTGCCTTACAAATGATCTTAGTCCCTCAAGAGAAATGCTAAAATATCTCACAACATTGCTATCATGACTATATGATGACCCTCACCCGTCCCTTTACATCCAAAGATAAAGGCTTCTTACCAATTAATGGTAAGATAACATCTAAAGGAGGAGGAAAAGAACACTAAAGACCTTTGAGTAGGTAGGTTGCTCCTAATTGCTCGCTTGCTCACAACAAAAAAAACATTTTATACACCAACACTTTCATTTTGAAACATTTTCAAAACAACACTTTGTACATGTTCTTATAGAGATGAGAGCCATTATAAAGGCACTTTTTCAAAGTAGTTTCAAAACCCACACCACAAGCGCATTTTCAAACAAAAGCAATGATCTAGCAAGAAACTAAGAGCCCATAAATAACTATGGATGAAAAGGGTGCTAACACCTTACCTTTTCATAATCTACCCCCCGAACTCAAGAAAATAATCTCAAAGGTCTTTCCTATTCTTTTCACCCTTTCCTTTATTGGATAAAGAAAAGTCAGTGGCGACTCTTGCTATCCGCAACAATTGCGATCAAACACAAAACATCCCAAGCCAGTTATCCCACCGTGTTACAGAACTGGTGACTTTGCTGTGGATTTACCTTAAAAGCGGGATTACCTTAGGGCTAGATCACCTTTACTTGCTTTCCTTGTTTAACTTGCATACTTTACATTGGTTCCTTGTTTGAGTTTGTTTTGATCCTCTACCCGGATCTGGGGCACCTTTTAGGTAAGTATCAATAAGTTGTGGAAAATGTGCGTGGTATATCGACATGGTCTAAGCAATAACTATGTTAGTGTGACACATTTGTTGGTATCGATGGCCCTTGAGTAGTCAAGGAGAATTTGGGGCCGCTATGTGGTGTCATGAAGCACTAACTGACTTTAGAACCTCTATTTGACCAACTTGGCCATTAGGAAGTAGTGAGGTAGCCGACTTTGGTGTAGTCTGAAGTTGGTTGATACTCGATACTACACTCATTGAGATTGGACTTTCGGGATATTTCGGTCACCATTAAAGAGGCTTGCAATGAAACAATGCCCGATGAAGAAAGATCAATGATATTGAGATCCCCTAGAACCCGGTTACTATTACTAGGATAGGTTGAGCCAACTAAACTTCAAGAGGGTACTTACCTACAAACTCCATGCAAGCCTAAACCTAAGGACTTGTCTTCTTTGTGTGTATATGACTATTTATACATAACAAACTTGCTTACTTTGCATACTTGTACATAACATCATAACATCATACCATAGCATTTTCAATAACCATTTCAAGGATCTCAAAGGTCTATGATGCAAGGTCATGTTGAACCAGACACCTATCAAGGGGCAAAAATATTCATTTCTCTAAATCAAACGTCAAGGTCTGTGACCCACTTGACATGGTGAACTTGATTCTCGAGGAAGGACATCCACCAATACGAAGTTCTCCAATCAAAGTTGTTGATCAAAATTCAACTTCTAAAATCTTCTCGTGTTTACCCCGCGAGATCCTTGAAAACATGCATCCACATACCATGCATCATATCATGACAGGTTTCTCCCATACAGGTCTCCTTATCTTTCTACTATTTATTTCAGTAAGACGGATATGGAACAGACGGTGAAGGATCTCCAAGCACAAAATGATCAGTTCCAACAAGTGCTCATGAACTTGGCCAAGGGGAAGGAAGGTCTGAAAACACTCTTCACCAAAGAGAGTAATAAGAAGAAAAAGTCTGTCATCCTCAATGTGAGAAGAAGGTCCAAGGGGCATGCCCAACTAGCTCAAAAGGAAGATGCTTCTTCTTCTGAATAAGACAGTTAAGAAAAAGAAGCTAGAAGCATTCGAGCTAATATAGCTACTGATGACGAAGACTCTTATGAGGAGCAGTATCCACCGACGGATGAAAAATACAAACAACTTGAAGACAGACTAAAAGCTGTGGAGATCCAAGCTGTGCCTGGTTTGGACTTAGGAGACATAGGTTTGGTTTCTGGAGTGGTCATCCCACCAAAGTTCAAAATCCCTACCTTTGCCCCGTATGATGGAGTCTCTTGTCCTAATACGCATCTAAAGTCTTATGTTCGCAAGATTCAACCATACACAACTGATCATAAGCTTTGGATCTACTTCTTTCAAGAGAGTTTAGATGAGATGCAACTTGAGTGGTTCTATCAATTGGAGAGTTACCAAATTCACACTTGGGAAGATCTAGCTGCTGCTTTTTACAAGCAGTACCAATACAATGCTGATCTGGAACCAACCCGTGTGCAATTGCAAAATATGACCATGCGTTCCAACGAGGGCTTCAAAGAATACGCCCAAAAGTGGAGAGACCTGACTGGTAAGGTGCAACATCCATTAACTGACAGGGAGCTGATTTAAATCTTTATGAGAACTTTGACGGGACCTTTCTTCAATCACCTAATCGGAAGCTCCTCGGCCGGGTTCACCGAGATAATACTGACTGGCGAAAGAGTCGAAGCTGGCATTAAAAGCGGAAAGATCCAAAGAGCTACACCCTATGACACTCAGAAAAAGCCATACAGTGGGAAGAAAGAGTCATATGATGTGTACGGTCAAAAGAGTCATAACAAGAGCAATCATGACTAACATGTAGGGGCAGTCCTGATCTCCAGTCATGCGTCGCAGCGGCAACAACAAAGGGGAAATCAACGAAGGCCAGACGAGCCCAAAAGATAGTTTACCAACATCAAGATGCCGCTGTCTCAAGCACTACAACACTTGTTGAGGATGAACCTGATTACGTTGATAGGACCTCATCCAAACCCCAAAACTTCTTCTCCTAACTACAATCCTAATGCAACATGTGCATATCATTCCAGAAGCCCTAGGCATGATACTAACGATTATTGGGCGCTGAAATACAAGATTCAAAACATGATTGACACCAAGGAGATCGAGTTAGACCCTCCAGAGACTCCCAACAGGATCATCACTCCCATGCCAAATCATTGAGCGTTCTAGTCCATTTTGAATTTTCAACTGTAATTTCTTTTGTTGTTCAAACACTTATCTATTAATGTCAAACTTTGTTTTGCATATGTTTGTATTGAATTCATCCATTTGTTTTTACTATATTTAAGCTATTATTTTTACTCTCTTTATGACATTCAACTCTTGATAAAAGTTACAAGCCTTTAGAGGGAGGAAGACGAAAACAATGCCATAATCTCATACAATATGCTTTTGGACAGACCTTGTTGACGATGTACAGGCGTTATTTCAATTCCTAAACACTGGAGTTATAAGGAGGATAATCCCTAGTCAATCCCTTTGAGTTAAAGAAGTAGGAGTTTCCTTTTTACACAAACTGAAACCTTTAATCAAAACCTAGGGCAGGGTAGTCTCTCAGTTAATTCAAATGCGTGTTCAATCACAAACTTTCACTTTGTATACAACGAATGACATCAAAAACATTCCTCTGGAATCCAAATACGGTGATGGTTCCCTACCAAATAGGCACTCATTATCTCTCAAGAGAAAATCCCACTAAGTCAAAACCTACAAAGGAGACTTAAGAAAAATTGGGGCATCCCGCTGACTGTAATCTCAAAAACAAGAATAGTCAGGCAAATCAGGGATAAAAGAGGTCACTACAAATCCTCAACAACATGGAAAGTATGTCAAAAAAAATGATGACTGCTGTGATACGGTGGCCAGAACCGGGCTCGTGTTTCCCTTTTTTAAGGAATTACTGGTTTGCGTTTTGCGTTTATGTTTGCAAAATGTCGCGGTAAGCAAGAGTCGCCATCGTCTTTTATTTTATCCAACAAGGAAAGGAAAAAAGCAAAGAAAAATTCCTTTTTCAAGATATTTCTGAGTACGGGGGGTAGATTATAGAAAGGGAAGGTATTAGCAACCTTTCTATCCGTAGTTATCTACGGGCTCTTATGTACTTACTCATCATTTTCAAAATTGTTTTCTTTGTGTTTGTGGGTTTTGAAAAGTTTTTGTTTTAACTTCGATTTAACTCTTGCTTCTGTCTTCAAGAGTGTAATGAAAGGTTTTTTTGAAAACTTTATTTGTAAAGTGTAAGTGTGAAAAGTTTTGTTTGAATTGAGCAAGTATCTAAGAACTAATCTACCTACTCAAAAAAAGAATCGTTCTATGTTTGTTTCCTTTAGACAACGATATCCCACTATTAGTGAGTAGGTAGCACCGTCGTTGGAGTTTGAGGGTCAATTTGAAAGGGACATACAATCACTAAAGCAATATTAGGACGTCTTAGTAGTAACCCTAATGTCTTAGATCAATTATCCGAGGCAACAATATCTGAGACAACCTTTCCGAGGCAACTTTGATCTTTTAGACAAGAGGATGACCTCTAAAACATCCTATACTCAATGACCGTTTTAACAAAGGCAACCAAGTGGGAGTGTACCCTAGGAGTGCGCATGTGCGAGTGTGTCAATTTCAGATTATTTTATCTTTGCACATTTTAGGGTGATCTAACTGTTTTAAATTCATACATTCATTCTTGTCATGCAAACCCTATTATCAAACATCTAACAATTGAATATTTGCATAAATTAAAGTGCAGAATTTAAACTAAGCTATTACAAGGCTTCAGGTATTTACATAGCCAAAAACAAACCCTTTGAAATTAAAAGCGGTAAAAACAAATAAATGTCCTAATTAAATTATTACAAACCGGGAGCAGATACAATAATTGGATAAAAATAATAATAACGCGCGCGAGAAAATTAGATCAAATGCGAAACTAGGGTTTTGACCCTTCTATCCTAATTAAAAAAAGAAAATGTTTTTGTTGTTTTTTTAATATTTTTTTAAGAAAAGAAATTAAGTCTTAAAATTAAATACTAAATTAATTGGTAATTAAATAAATTAATGAATAATAATTAAATGACGTATTTTTGGGTTTTTTGTTATTTTAGGTAAAAAATAAATACAATTAAGTTAGTTATAAAAGCCTATTGATTCTAATTAGTTTTAATTATTTTCAAAATAAATTAAGGTTACCTAAAAAATTATAACCTAATTAAATTAATTGATTTTTTTACTAAAAATAAATACCTAACATTTAATTGGACATAAAAATATTTTTGATGATTTTTTTGATAAAAAGAAAAAAAATTAAATTGATGGTTAGTAAATAAATAATAAATAAATGAAATAAAAGAAAATATAAAAGATGAGAGATGGGCTTGAATTGGGGGTGTGCATAGCAAGAATCTGGGCCCATTAGTGATAAGATTCGTTTGACCTTTGCAATTCTGTGCACACACGTTGACTCTGGATTATGGTGCACTCTCAGTGGTGGCCACCAGATTTGGCCATCTGGCCATCTGGCGCATTGATGATGAAGGAGTATGGTGGATCTCTGGCTCATGCGTGCATTGGATCACCTGCAAGAAAATGTGAAAATAGCAAATGCTGGAGGCAGGGATCGAACCCATGACCTCCAGCCTTCCAAAGCCTTAACACTCACGTGGCAACCACTGCATCACTCGTTTTTATTTGTTCATAAAATATATAACAATGATAATATATAAAACAAGAAAAATAAAAGAAATTCCGCACGAAATTCAAACGGGCGAATGGAGGCTGGCCACATATTCGCCTTCTTCCCTGCACTGTGGCTAAAAGTTTGTTAGCTTATACCTACGAACAAATGTCCGTTGCTACAAACTAAGCATTCTCAAAATCTTCCACAAGCCATGGAAATAACATCTAACACCATGGTTAGATTCGTCTCGTCCTCCTGATCACAACCGTACCAATTACAAAGGCCAATTGTCCCTGAAATAAAAAGCCCTAAAACCAAGCTCGAAAACCTAGCAATGATGATTAATGTTATAGGACATATAAATGGAATCAAATAATGCAGAAGGTTTGCAAATGCTTCATAGGTCAACAATATGCCATTAATTCATGTTAACAATGCTTAAATTACAAGATACGAATTCAAGAACAGGGGTGTATTGTGATGGACTTACAACGCGTTTAGGGACCAGAACGGACTTGTTCTTGATAGCTTTAGGTTCCTGAGAGTGCCAGGAAGCGATTGGGATAGATGACAAGCCTTGAGGATACCTCTAACTATCAATTCGATCTCACACTTTTTGCTTGTTTTTTCAAATCTGGTTCTCCTTCTCACGCCTGTTTCTAACCTTTTTCTTGGTCTGCCTCGCCTCCTTATGTATTAGTGAAGGGATTAGGGTTGCAAATTGCATCCAAATCTTCTTCCTTCAATGCTTTTGATATTTGATTTGATTCCTCTTTAAAATCTTTCCAAACATGTCCTTTTCAATCTTTTTGTCCACTCTATGCATTTGCACGAATTTGAATGTTTGCAATCTGTAATTTAAGACCTGAAATAATCACAAAATCCTTGGTTTCAATGTTTTTGGATTTTATTTGATTTATTTTGATTTAAATTGAATTAATTTAAATAAAAACCAAAATAAATAATAAAAATAAAATATGGACAAGTGGAAAAGGTTAGAGCACGTGGGCTATGTTGCCAAATCAAAACAAGTGAAAAAGATTGGGCCCATTTGGCAAAATTTGAAGTTTTAGGGATAGTTGACTTTTGGCAATTTTGCAAAAAAGGTCAACTTCACCAATGCATAACTTCCTCAATTTTGACTCTTTGGAGGTTTTCTTGGACTTTTTAGAAATCTTGAGATGTCCTATAATCAACCATTTTGGTATCATCTCAATTTGATATCCCATGCTCATG
The DNA here is from genome assembly GCA_948472305.1 of Vicia faba. Classification (NCBI taxonomy): domain Eukaryota; kingdom Viridiplantae; phylum Streptophyta; class Magnoliopsida; order Fabales; family Fabaceae; genus Vicia; species Vicia faba. The sequence continues at coordinate 844,355,627 of OX451737.1, forward strand.
TATGAAGCTTTTACAAAAAAGGTGTTTTTGTTGACTTTTCCAAATGACCTATAATGTCCAAATTCATAACTTCTTGTGAGTGCATATTTTGAACTTGGGATCTGAAGATGGATTGTAGGGAATTGCGTCCTCTTCAAAATGAGCTTTGGATGGGTCATTTCTCATAAAGTATGAGAAAGTTATGCTTGGTCTAAGTTGAGTTGACTTTTCCTATAAAACCCTAATTTAGCAACTTTTGAGTCTTGATGAATTATGAGCAATCCTTGATGAATCATGATCAACCCTTGATGAAATGATGAAATATACTTCAAAATGAGAATGTTGACAAAAAATCTTGAAGTTTGACTGTATGTGGGTCACAGTTGACTTTTGCCCTAGCACAGTCGATTTTTGGACCTTTGAGCAATTGACTGAGCAAACTTCCTCTGCAAGGCTTGAAACTTGACATGGATGATCTTGAGAACATATTAGGACATTGGTGAGAATTTGGGACCACTTGGACTCAAGTATCTTGATGCAACATGAAACCCTAATTTGAGGTAGACTGCCTTAGGGGAGAGCTTGTCTGGCCAACCCTTGGACTACCTTGAGCAATTTGGAGATCTTTCTTGCAATGTTTTGAAAAATATGGGAGGGAAAATTTTGGGGTACAACAGCTTCCCCTGTTCAATCTTCTTAAACCTGAGGATGTAGATTGGCTTTCATGCCTTTCGTGATCCGAAGGTGGAAGATGGTTGAACACTAGAGCGCCCAGAAATTTGCACTCGCATGAAGTGATAATTATCTTGTGATGTCGGGAATGGGCTTACAGATGCCATTTGGAGATTGCTGACGGGAGATGGGCTTAAAGATGCCACCCGAAGGAGTATGTCGATCGCATAAGAGATTCCTTAGCGAGATCTTGTATACCTGTTGTTGAGGAAAAAATTCCACTGGGGAAATCTGATCTTTATTGAGAGAAATAGAACTTTAGGAGCTTCGTCGTCCATTATTCTGCTGGTGAGTCATCTCTGTTGATATTTAGGAACTTCAATCGCCCGTACTCAACTAAGGAATCATCTCTATTGATATTTAGGAACTTCGATCGTCCGTACTCAATTGAGGAAATATTTTTGCTGAGATTTAGGAACTCGTCCGTAATTCAACTGTGGAAACATCTCTGCTAAGATTTAGGAACTTGTCCATAATTCAACTGAGGAAATATCTTTGTCGAGATTTAGGAGCTCATCCGTAATTCAACTGAGAAAACATCTCTGCTGAGATTTAGGAGCTCGTCCATAATTCAACTGAGGAAACATCTCTACTGAGATTTATGAACTCGTCCGTAATTCAACTGAGGAATCATTTTTGCTGAGATTTAGGAACTCGTCCATAATTCAACTGAGGAAACATCTCTGCATAGATTTAGGAACTCGTCCGTAATTCAACTGAGGAATCATTTTTGCTGAGATTTAGGAACTCGTCCGTAATTCAACTGAGGAAACATCTCTGCTGAGATTTAGGAACTCGTCCGTAATTCAACTGAGGAATCATTTTTGCTGATATTTAGGAACTCGTCCATAATTCAACTGAGGTAAAAGCTTCAATAGCTTGAATTTTGTGAGAATCTTTCCTGAAAGGTAAAGGTTAGCTGTATGTAATGCATGATATGTATCAAGTGACGATGTTCTCAAAATAAATGAGATTATGTTGTGTGATGCGTATGCATGTCATGATGTATGGAAATGTAGTGTTTTTAGCTAGGGAAAATAAATCCCGGACTGCTGCTGGAGAAAAGAATTGAATTCTTTGTTTCCACATGAGATAGTGGATGAAGATGTTTGTGAGAATAAACCTGCAGGAGAGGATAACTCCACTGGGGGATAAACTGAAGAGAGAATGGCTCTGTGGGGAAGAGATGCTCTGCCGAAGGATTCTGCTGATAAATTCAGCTGGGGATGAATTACCGTTGCTGGTGATAATGAACCTTGTTGGGGATTGAATTATTGTTTTGTGAAAGGAAAGAAATCCGTTGGAGATGATTTTCCAGTTGCGACTTCACGGGGAATAATCTTTTAGACTCTACTGGGGATAATCTTCCAGAGTCTACTGGGGACAATTCTTCAAACTCCACGGGGGATATTTTTTATACTCCGCTGGGGATGATAAGACTTTTCAGTGCTGATGATAGATAAACTCTGCTTGGGGAGAATATTACCGATTCATTCACAGTTGCGAGTCTCAGCTGAGGAGAGTTAACACCACCAACTTTATCTTACTCTGCGGGGAATGAATGTACTTTCAATCATTTCCTCCAGCTAGGTCTACCCCTACACCTGGTGAACAGAGCAACTGTACGGTCTGGACATTTCTCGTTTGCCTCTGTTTCTGATATTACAAGTAATCGTCTTTCATTTCGCACGTAAATATTTATGAGCAGCAATTGATGTCAAATGCATATATCAAAAATGAACATTGGACGTTCTTTGCAAAACAAAACAGAAAAAGGAAAACAATTTGAAATTTCTTTGTAAAAATGACTTGTATTGATTTTGAAGTTTGGCATGTAAATAGGCGTTTTTGTACAAGAGGATGACGTCCTAGTAAGAGAACACCGCCGCACAATAAAGTTTATACAATTTGTGAAAAACAAAGAAAAACAGCTATGTGAACAATCCCACTGGGTTCCGACTCGACTATTGCCTTTATGTCCTCGAGCATCTCATCACTTTGCTACTTGGTTGAAGGTAAATCAGATTGATTAGTGCCGTCCGAGCTTTATAGTCGACATTGAAGCCCGGTTGTAAGGTGATCCAATGAGACATAGTGTTACGCTTTAATCCCTAACTTTTGCCTGGACCGCCCTTTCGGGTTTTCAGTCCATCGGGATACCCTTTTTTGCCCAAGCCACCTTTTCAGGTTTTCGACTTGCCGGGTGTACATATTTTTTTTATTTTCATCCCTTATTTTTTCCCGAACCCTTTTGGTTCACCGGGAAGCCCTTATTTTTTCCTAGGCCAGTTGACCTAGCGGGTCTTTGATTATGCGTAGTATCTTTTCACTATGTCTGCATTGACGGGGTGAGGAAGGTCGTCACCATCCATGGTGGTTAGAATCATAGCTCCTCCTGAGAAAATATTCTTAACCATAAATGGCCCTTCGAAAGTAGGGGTCCGTTTGCCCCTGGGATCACCTTGTGGTAGTATGATGCCCTTGATTACCATATCCCCAACTTGCTACTCTTGTCGTCTAACTTTCTTGTTAAATTCCTTGATGATTCGCTTTTGATACGTCTGACCATGACAAATAGCGGTAAGTCTCTTTTCATCAATTAAGTTTAGCTGATCAAGCCGGGTCTGAATCCAGTCATTTTTGCTCAAACCTGCATCCTTCATAATCCGAAGAGAGGGTATCTGGACCTCAATGGGTAAAACCGCTTCCATACCGTACACCAAAGAGTAGGGTGTTGCCCCTATTGACGTCCGCGCTGAGGTACGGTACCCATGAAGAGCAAATGGTAACATGTCGTGCCAATCTTTGTATGTCACTGTCATCTTCTGCACAATCTTCTTAATATTCTTATTAGCCGCTTCAACAGCCCCATTCATCTTCAGCCGGTAGGGAGAAGAGTTGTGATGCTGTATCTTGAACTGCTTGCAGAGCTCGGTGATCATATTATTTTTGAGATTTGTACCATTGTCCGTAATGATCCTCTCTGGTACACCATATCGATAGATCAGATTGTGCCGAATAAACCATGCCACGACGTTCTTGGTTATAGTAGCGAAGGAAGCTGCTTCAACCCACTTCGTAAAGTAATCAATTGCTACCAGGATGAAACGATGCCCGTTAGATTCCGTAGGTATGATCTTGCCGATCATGTCGATGCCCCACATTGAAAAAGGCCAAGGTGCTGTCAAGACGTTCAGAGGTACTGGAGGTATGTGCACCTTATCAGCATAGACTTGGAACTTGTGATAGGTCCGCGAATGTTGATAACAGTCGGCTTCCATAGTAGACCAATAGTATCCTGCCCGTAGGATTTTCTTTGCCATGGTGTGTCCACTGGAATGAGTTCCGAAAGCACCTTCATGTAACTCCACCATAATTCTTTCTGCCTCGTTCTTATCCACACATCGCAACAAGGTTGAATCATGATTACGCTTGTAAATAATGCCATTGCTGATGAAGAATTTCGCTGCGAACCTCCTCAGAAACTTCTTATCATTAACAGATGCACCCTCGGGGTATTCCTGAGCCTCAAGATACCTCTTCACCTCATGAAACCAGGGTTTATCTGTTACCTCCTCAGTCTCAATGTCACAGAAATGTGCGGGTTCGTCCAACCTCTCAATGGTAATCCGGGGCGCCTCATTATCCCATCTGACCTTGAACATGGAAGACATTGCAGCCAGCGCGTCCACCAACTAATTCTCCTCTCTAGGGAAGTGTTCAAGGGTTATCTCTTCTAAGTGTGGAAGCAACATCAATACATACTCCTTGTAAGGAATAAGATTTAGGTGTTTCGTATCCCACTCGCCTTTGATCTGACTGATCACGAGAGCGGAATCTCCGAAAACACTTAGAAACTTAATCCTTAGGTCAATTGCTGCTCGAAGACTCATGATGCACGCTTCATACTCTGCTATGTTATTGGTGCAGTTGAAACATAGTCGGGCAGTGAACGGAGTATGAGAGTCTTTAGGATATATGATCACGGCGCCAATGCCATTACCTAAAGCGTTCGAAGCTCCATCAAAGTACATAGACCATCGGGATCCCTCCTCAGGTCCTTCATCCAGTCCGGGTGTCTCACAGTCAGTTACCAACATGATGTTCTCATCCGGGAACTCGAAGTTCATAGACTGGTAATCGTCTACAGCCTGATGCGACAAATGATCTGCCAACACACTTCCCTTAATTGCTTTTTGGGTCGTGTATTGGATGTCATACTCAGTCAAGATCATCTTCCATCTTGCTATTCTTCCGGACAAGGCAAACTTTTCGAAGATATACTTGATTGGATCCATCTTTGATATCAATAGAGTAGTGTGAGTCAGCATATAATGTCTCAGCCGGCGAGCAGCCCATGCCAAAGCGCATCAAGTTTTCTCGAGCAACGAGTATCGGGTCTCACAGTCGGTAAAATTTTTGCTAAGGTAATAAATAGCATGCTCTTTTCGGCCAGACTCGTCATGCTGACCCAACACACACCCCATTGAGTTGTCTAGTACTATCAAGTATAGGATCAGAGGTCTCCCTTCAACTGGTGGCATCAGGATAGGTGGCTCTTGGAGATACTCTTTGATCCTTACGAAAGCGGCCTGGCATTCATCGTTCCAACGTACTACTTGATCTTTCTTCAGCAGCTTGAAGATTGGATCACAAGTAGCAGTTAGGTGCGAGATGAATCAGGCAATGTAATTTAGACGTCCCAGAAAGCCTCTGACTTCTTTTTCTATTCTGGGAGCTGGAATTTTCTGTATGGCCTTTACTTTCGCAGGATCCACTTGAATACCTTTGTCGCTCACGATGAAACCCAGTAGCTTACCAGATCTTACCCCGAAGGTGCACTTGTTCGGGTTTAACCTCAGCTTGTACAACTTCAGCCTATCAAACAGCTTCTGCAGATGGTCAAGGTTTTCTTCCTCAGTCTGGGACCTTACAATCATATCGTCGACGTATACTTCAATCTCATGATGGATCATGTCATGAAACAAAGCAACCATGGCACGCTGATATGTTGCCCCAGCATTCTTCAACCCAAAAGGCATGACCTTGTAGCAAAAGGTACCCCACTGAGTAATAAAAGTTGTCTTCTCCATGTCTTCGGGAGCCATCTTAATATGATTATAACCGGAGAAACCATCCATAAAGGAGAAAACTTTATGTTGTGCTGTGTTGTCAACCAGAATGCCGATATGAGGCAGAGGGAAATCATCCTTGGGGCTCTCCCTGTTCAGATCCCTATAGTCAACACACATCCGAACCTTGCCATCCTTCTTCGGCACTGGGACCACGTTGGCAACCCACTGTGGGTAAGAAGTAACTGCTAGAAAACCAGCATCAAACTGTTTCATAACTTCAGCCTTGATTTTCTCAGACATCTCCGGGCGCATTCGGTGAACTTTCTGTTTCACTGGCGGACAATCTTCCTTGGTAGGCAAGCGGTGAACCACGATATCAGTATCCAAACCAGGCATATATTCATAAGACCAGGAAAAGATCTCAACATAGTCACGCAGCATCTGAATCAGCCGTTGCTTAACACTAGACTCCAGATTTGCACCGATCTTGACCTCTTTCTTGTCTACCTCTGTACCCAGATTTACGGTTTCCACTGGCTCTTCATGCGGCTGTATGGCCCTCTCTTCCTGAAGTAACAGTCTAGCAAGTTCACCAGGCACTTCGCAATCATCCTCACCTTCGTCCTCGGCTTGGTTGATCGGACTTTCGAAGTCATAACTGGCAGTAGCAGAGTCGTTATCAGTGGGATCCAGAGTGGATGTAGACCTGTATATGTGAGTGTGTGTAAAATAGCTGTTTTGCAAGATAGAAAAGAAAAACAAAGAGCGCAAAATTCATAATGTAAGAAAACGTCCAATGCTTTTATTGATGATATATGGAAATGACAAATATAAAGCCCTTAAACAAAACCACGGTGTCTCGGGTAAGGCACTGAGCTGTAAAGTTTAAAATTGTCTATTATAAAACTTAAAACAAAAGTCTCATTACTATGTAATAAAAGAAATTGGCACGAAGTCCTTTGCCGTCCAATTGCTCAATTCACCGTCGGTAGTCGGGTAGATCCAGCTTTCGAACTCCGACTCTTCCACATCATCTTCAATTGCATTGACTCCCGCGTCATGTTTTGGCATAGGAGCCGTTATGACATTAGGCTTTTCCGGCGCTTCAAATTCAATCTCCTTAGCTTTAATCAAATCTTGTACCTTATTCTTCAAAACCCAGCAATTATTCGTATCATGCCCCGGGCTATCAGAGTGAAAAGCACAGCGAGCGTTTGGATTATACAGCGGCAATGTAGTATTGGGATTCTTCGAGGCTTCCCTCAGAGCCACCAAGTTGGTCTTCAACAACTTCGGCATAATTTGAGACAGGGTCATACTGAGCTGAGTGAATTGTCTCTGCGGCCTCTCTGCTCTTGGCTGATTATTGCGTTGTAGGGCAACAACAGGTCTTGATATAACCACCGCATTAACCGCTTGGCGGCGCTCAAGTCGTTTATGGATCCTTGAGCTGTAAACTGCACTAGACTCCTTCTTGAAAGGCTTCTTCTCGGTACTTGAGGAAGCACCTTTCTGTATTTTGCCGCTCTTGATACCGGCTTCAACTCTCTCCCCAATCATTATCAAATCGGTGAAACCAGACGATGAACTCCCAATCAGATGATTAAAATACGGACCAGACAAGGTCCCAAGAAACATATTCACCAACTCCCTATCAGCCAGAGGGGGTTGTACTCTCCCAGCAAGGTCCCTCCATTTCTGAGCGTAATCCTTAAAACCTTCGCTCGCACCCATGGATATACCCTGAAGTTGAGTACGTGTGGGAGCGAGGTCGGCATTGTACTGGTATTGCTTGTAAAAAGCAGAGGCAAGGTCCTCCCAGTTACGGACATTAGCTCCTTCCAGTTGGTAGAACCATTCAAGTTGAGTCCCTGAAATACTATCTTGAAAGAAATGGATCCAGAGGTTCTTATCAGCAGTGTATGGTTGCATCTTTCTAACATACGAGCGGAGGTGTAACTTTGGGCAGGAGACCCCTTCGTACTTAGAAAAGACTGGTGCTTTAAACTTGTGGGGGATCACCACCCCAGATGCCAAACCCAAATCTCCAAATTCCAGTCCAGGGACCTTCTGGATCTTCATTGCGCTCAACCGGTCTTCAAGTTGCTTATACCTGTTCTCAACAGGAGGATGCTGGTCTTCATCAAAGTCAATCTCATTGTCAGAAACAACAGGGCTAGGAGCCCTCCTTTCTTCTTAATTCTCTCCCCCTCCAGATGAGTGAGATAAATCAACCTCTTCTCGCAACTTGTTCCCAAACCTATGACCCATGTCCAGGAGGACCGTCTTCTTCTTCTTCTTCTTCTTATCCTTCAAGATAAGAGTCTTCAGATATTTCTACCCCTTGGCCAGGTTCATGAACATTTCCTAGAACTGAGCATTTTGAGCTTGAAGAGCCTTGATGGCTTGATCAGTTGATGTTTCAGAAGACATGATTGAGCTAAAATAAACAGCGAAGAAGATAAGAGACCTGTAAGGGTACCTGTAATGAGGTGCATGGGAATGAAATGCGTATGATATGATTTCAAAGATTTTAGGGAGATTCAAATTCGTAAACCAAAATGAAACACACTTTTATTAGATGAAAAACTTGAAATCAATGTTTAACAAATGCCTTTAAGGCGTTACAAAAAGAAAAACTGAAAAGTAAATCAAAACTAGAAATAACAAAAGACATCAGCGCTCCCATGGTCGTTTTCTATTGGTGCTGACATAGTCGTTGAGGACCTTTTCATTCTCCAATTGCCTTGTAAGCTTCAGGATCTTCCGCTCTTGTTCATGATACTTCTCTCTGTAAGTATCCCGTTCTTCTCTCAATTGTATCCAAGACCTCTTTAATTCCCCAATGTCAGTGGGCATGTATGGATGGAGGACAGTATGAGGAACCCCTTCTTCATTAGTACTCTCAACAATTACTGGTAAGACAGCTTCGTATGGCATCCCCAGTTTTTGAGCACGGGCTCGAACCCACCGGAGATACGATTCCATTGGAAGAGAGGGCTTCATTCCTAACTCATGTGATTCAGACCTGTGCACCCTGTTCCAAGCTCGTATGAATCTGCGACGATGTCCCTCAACATCCCCCATGAAGTCAAAGACAATGTCCGGAATCAGCAACTCATGAGGTCCGTCCCTCCTAGCTCGCCCAAACTGTCATAAGGCCAAACAAGGATTATAGGTGATCCCTCCTCTAATTCCCAGCAGTGGAACATTGGGGTATTCTATGCACCGGTCAATAATAGCTACTTCTTCCATGTCTTTAGTGCTCCAGATAATGTCCGTATGAGCAAGGGACATAATTCTGTAGGCCTAACCCATGCCTTCCTCATTCTCCAAAACAGATTTGAGGAGGTGAGAAATAAACCACCTCGCCAGCAATGGTGCACAACACATAAGGGTTCCCCGTTTCCGAGCAGTACCGGCATAAAGAGCATGTAGAATGTCACCCAAGAAAGTGGGCACTGGATTACGGGACATGAAGATCTTCACTGTGTTCACGTCGACAAAAGAATCTGAATTAGGGAACAAAACCAGGCCATATATGAGAAGAGCTAGGATGTCTTCAAATGCCTGAAAGTCCAAACTGTCCCAAAACTGTTGAGCCTGATCAATCAAGAATTTAGCTAGAAAGCCTTTAACCCCACTCCGAGTCTCCCAGTTAGACATTACCTCAGCCTTTGTCAGATGTAGGGCTGTAGAAACATCCTCTGGCCTAAGAGCTATCTCCCAACCTGTAAATAGCGTCTGCTCTAGAATAGAAATACCAAGTAAATCAGAGAACTCCTCCAAAGTAGGGACAAACTGATAGTCCGAGAAGGTGAAACAGTGATATAGCGGGTCAAAGAACTGGAACAAGACACTCATCATCTGCTCATCTAATCTGGAAGTGACCAATCCAAGGAGATGACCATGCCTTCTGACAAAGGAAGAAGCATCAAGAACCTTTGTAACCAAGTCTCTAAGCTGAACAGGGATTTGTACGAAGTTGATCCGAATAGTATTTCTGCGCATAGATGCCATGATCTACAAAACAGAACAAAGATGAATCCCCTCGGTATTTGAAATGGGTTAGTCTAATGAAATATGCATGCAATGTCATGATTCATGATGTCATGATAGAAACACACCACAAGTATTCACAGATAGAAAACATGGTAAGGGAAAACAAGTCACACAGTAGCCCTTAGATTTCAGGCTAGCATGGAGTTTAGGTATTACCCTCTTTCAGTTTAGTTGGTTCCACCTATCCTAGAAATAGTAACCGGGTTCTAGAGGATCTCAATATCACTGACCACCCTCGATCGGTCATAATTCCAGTTTAGCAACCTTTTCTTGCGGCCGGAATTATCGCGAGAGTTTGGTCTCAATGAGTGTAGCATACTTCTACTTTTCTATGGCCAAGTTGGTCAATTATAGGTTCTAAGTTCAGTTGGTGCTTAATGACCCCTTAACAGTCCCATATTCTCCTTGTTCCACCACAAGGGATATCGGTACAAACTAAAGTGTCGCACCAACGTAGCTACTGCTTCAACCGTATCGGTCTACGCCGTACAGTTCCCTCACAGTCTATTGCTACTTACCTAAAAGGTATCCCCAGATCCGGGTTAGGATCTATAGTAACTCCAATTCAAACCCACAAAGATAAAGCATACAAATCAAGCAATTGAAAATATTATGATGAACTAATCCTAAGGTACACCCCACTTATTAAGTCCTCAGCAGAGTCGTCAGTTCTGTGATACGGTGGCCAGAACCGGGCTCGTGTTTCCCTTTTTTAAGGAATTGCTGGTTTGCGTTTTGCGTTTGTGTTTGCAAAATGTCGTGGTAAGCAAGAGTCGCCACCGTCTTTTATTTTATCCAACAAGGAAAGGAAAAAACACAGAAAAATTCCTTTTTCAAGATATTTCTGAGTACGGGGGTAGATTATAGAAAGGGAAGGTATTAGCACCCTTTCTATCCGTAGTTATCTACAGGCTCTTAGGTACTTGCTCATTATTTTCAAATTTTTCTTCTTTGTGTTTGTGGGTTTTGAAAAGATTTTGTTTTAACTTCGATTTAACTCTTGCTTCTGTCTTCAAGAGTGTAATGAAGTGTTTTTTTGAAAACTTTATTTGTAAAGTGTAAGTGTGAAAAGTTTTGTTTGAATTGAGCAAGTATCTAAGAACTAATCTACCTACTCGAAAAAAGAATCGTTCTATGTTTGTTTCCTTTAGACAACCCTATCCCACTATTAGTGAGTAGGTAGCACTGTCGTTGGAGTTTGAGGGTCAATTCGAAAGGGACATATAGTCACTAAAGCAATATTAGGACGTCTTAGTAGTAACCCTAATGTCTTAGATCAATTATCCGAGGCAACAATATTCGAGGCAACCTTTCTGAGGCAACTTTGATCTTTTAGACAAGAGGATGACCTCTAAAACATCCTATACTCAATGACCGTTTTAACAAAGGCAACCAAGTGGGAGTGTACCCTAGGAGTGCGCATGTGCGAGTGTGTCAATTTCAGATTATTTTATCTTTGCACATTTTAGGGTGATCTAACTGTTTTAAATTCAGACATTCATTCTTGTCATGCAAACCCTATTATCAAACATCTAACAGTTGAATATTTGCAAAAATTAAAGTGCGGAATTTAAACTAAGCTATTACAAGGCTTCAGGTATTTACATAGCCAAAAACAAACCCTTTGAAATTAAAAGCAGTAAAAATAAATAAATTTCCTAATTAAATTATTACAAATCGGGAGCAGATACAATAATTGGGTAAACATAATAATAACACGCGCGAGAAAATTAGATCGAATGCGAAACTAGGGTTTTTACCCTTCTATCCTAATTAAAAAAAGAAAATGTTTTTGTTGTTTTTTTAATATTTTTTTAAGAAAAGAAATTAAGTCTTAAAATTAAATACTAAATTAATTGGTTATTAAATAATAATTAAATGACGTATTTTTGGGTTTTTTGTTATTTTATGTAAAAAATAAATACAATTAAGTTAGTCATAAAAACCTATTGATTCTAATTAGTTTTAATTATTTGCAAAATAAATTAAGGTTACCTAAAAAATTATAACCTAATTAAATTAATTGATTTTTTTTTTACTAAAAATAAATACCTAATATTTAATTGGACATAAAAATATTTTTGATGATTTTTTTGATAAAATGAAAAAAAATTTAATTGATGGTTAGTAAATAAATAATAAATAAATAAATGAACTAAAAGAAAATATAAAAGATGAGAGATGGGCCTGAATTGGGGGTGTGCATAGCAAGAATCCGGGCCCATTAATGATGACATCCGTTTGACATTTGCAATTCTGTGCACACGCGTTGATTCTGGATTATGGTGCACTCTCAGTGGTAGCCACTAGATTTGGCCATCTGGCCATCTGACGCGTTGATGATGAAGGAGTATGGTGGATCTCAGGCTCATGCGTGCATTGGATCACCTGCAAGAAAATGTGAAAATAGCAAATGCTGGAGGCAGGGATCGAACCCCTGGCCTCCAGCCTTCCAAAGCCTTAACACTCACGCGGCAACCACTGCATCACTCATTTTTATTTGTTCATAAAATATGTAACAATGATAATATATAAAACAAGAAAAACAAAAGAAATTCCGCGCGAAATTCAAACGGGCGAATGGAGGCTGGCCACGTATTCACCTTCTTCCCTGCACCGTGGCTAAAAGTTTGTTAGCTTATACCTACGGACAAATGTCCATTGCTACAAACTAAGCGTTCTCAAAATCTTCCACAAGCCATGGAAATAACATCTAACACCATGGTTAGATTCGTCTCGTCCTCCTGATCACAACCGTACCAATTACAAACGCCAATTGTCCCTGAAATAAAAAGCCCTAAAACCAAGCTCGAAAACCTAGCAATGGTGATTAACGCTACATGACATATAAATGGAATCAAATAATGCAGAAAGTTTGCAAATGCTTCATAGGTCAACAATATGCCATTAATTCATGTTAATAATGCTTAAATTACAAGATGCAAATTTAAGAACAGGGGTGTATCGTGATGGACTTACAGCACGTTTAGGGACCGGAACAGACTTGTTCTTGATAGCTTTAGGTTCCTGAGAGTGCCAGGAAGCGATTGGGATAGATGACAAGCCTTGAGGATGCCTCTAACTATCAATTCTATCTCATACTTTTTTCTTGTTTTTTCAAATCTGGTTCTCCTTCTCACGCCTGTTTCTAACCTTTTTCTTGGTCTGCCTCGCCTCCTTATGTATTAGTGAAGGGATTAGGGTTGCAAATTGCATCCAAATCTTCTTCCTTCAATGCTTTTGATATTTGATTTGATTCCTCTTTAAAATCTTTCCAAACATGTCCTTTTCAATCTTTTTGTCCACTCTATGCATTTGCACGAATTTGAATGCTTGCAATCTGTAATTTAAGACCTGAAATAATCACAAAATCCTTGGTTTCAATGTTTTTGGATTTTATTTGATTTATTTTGATTTAAATTGAATTAATTCAAATAAAAACCAAAATAAATAATAAAAATAAAATATGGACAAGTGGAAAAGGCTAGAGCACGTGGGCTATGTTGCCAAATCAAAACAAGTGAAAAAGATTGGGCCCATTTGGCAAAATTTGAAGTTTTAGGGATAGTTGACTTTTGGCAATTTTGCAAAAAAGGTCAACTTCACCAATGCATATCTTCCTCAATTTTGACTCTTTGGAGGTGTTCTTGGACTTTTTAGAAAGCTTGAGATGTCCTATAATCAACCCTTTTTGTCTCGTCTCAATTTGATATTCCATTCTCATGTATGAAGCTTTGAAAACAAAGGTGTTTTTGTTGACTTTTCAAAATGACCTATAATGTCCAAATTCATAACTTCTTGTGAGTGCATATTTAGAACTTTGGAGCTGAATATGGATTGTAGGGAATTTCATCCTCTTCAAAATGAGATTTTGATGGGTCATTTCTCATAAAGTATGAGAAAGTTATGCTTGGTCAAATTTGAGTTGACTTTTCCTACAAAACCCTAATTTAGCAACTTTTGAGTCTTGATGAATTATGAGAAATATTTGATGAATCATGATCAACCCTTGATCATATTATGAAATATCCTTCAAAATTAGAATGTTGACAAAAAATCTTGAAGTTTGACTGTATGTGGGTCACAGTTAACTTTTGCCCTAACATAGTCGATTTTTGGACCTTTGAGCAATTGACTGAGCAAACTTCCTCTGCAAGGCTTGGAACTTGACATGGATGATCTTGAGAACATATTAGGACATTGGTGAGAATTTGGGACCACTTGGACTCAAGTATCTTGATGCAACATGAAACCCTAATTTGAGGTAGACTGCCTTATGGGAGAGCTTGTCTGGCCAACCCTTGGACTACCTTGAGCAATTTGGAGATCTTTCTTGCAATGTTTTGAGAAATATGGGAGGGAAAATTTTGGGGTACAACAACTGCCTTCCGAAAAATTTAAGTTGTATGAATAGTCACCAAAATGTCATTCCAGACTCAATTGGAGTCGAAATGCACAATTAATTGAGTTTAGGACTGAAGGACATCACGAAGAACGTGCGGGTACAAATACACTTTGAGCCTTATCCTTTGTTTTTTAAAACCATGAACCAGTCCATGTTACAACCTTTCAAAAGTCCTAATTGAAGCATGTGTTAGTTTGAAATCATACTGTCACAAAAGGTATCATGACTCCTGTAAGGCTTTGCTCCAAATCCTGTGTTGAATTTTCTTACAAAAAATTCTTTTATCTGCTAAAATGCATTTTCAAAACTTCAAGACAAGCATAAACTTTGAATTATTTGAATGTAGTTGTTTGCATATATCTAATTATTTGACAACAGGAGAATTCACACGACAAATATCCAATGAACAAAAACTCTCTCAATGAACAAAATCACTTCAAATGGGATGACACTCCTAATAACAGATCTCCTATAAGCAAGGAAGCATGACGTATCCAACATATCTGGGGCAGTCCAGTCAAGATTCCAAGAAATCTCTCAAGAAGTGCTGAATAACCAGGGGCAGGTCTGTATCTGAATCACTTAGGGCACTAAATGTGAATTCCAGCAAAGAGTTACGTACGGTCAATCAAACATTTTCTAGCAGTACTGCAACACCTACCACTAGGGGCAGTGGCAAATTCCCATAAAGTCCTTTTCATAGGGTGATCCCCAACCAGAGTTTCAATCTCCGAAAACTTCTCCCTAATTGGGTTTAATCTCAAGAATCTTCGAGGAGTTCTACCAAAAGGAAACGCCTCTCCAGCAGACTGGCGACAAGGTTTATATCCCCAACAAACGGCAATAGTACCCAACTTGAATTTGCCTCTCAGACTATCACAAATCTAGGGACCACAACTCCTTTCCCCAAGTAAGAATCAACATTCCCCAACGGAGTTCTCCTCAAACAACAAAACATGAATCCCCAGCAGAAACATTCTAAAAGCAAGGTCTAGAGAGGTGCATACTCTTCATCCCCAACGGCATTTCGAGGTTTAGCCTCCAAAAACTCCCCAACACTTGTCAAGGATTTATTTTCCAAAACAAAACTAGATTCCAACAACATTTCATGCACACAACATAATCTCATTTACTTTGAGAAACATCATCACGCCATGCATTTCATCCATCATGACATTGCATACAACTAACTCTTTATCTTTTTAGGAAAAGATCAACAAATAAGTGTCATTAATCTATAAACTTCTCCAAGAAAAAATCGTCCAAGATTCCTTCATTTTCTGCTGAGGTAGTAATCATTTCAGATTCCTTCATTATCTACTGAGGTAGTAATTATTTCAGATTCCTTCATCATACGCTGAGGTAGTTATCGACCAAGATTCCTTCATTATCTTCTGAGGTAGTAATCGTCTCAGATTCCTTCATCTTCCTTTTGGAGTAGCAATCATCTCAGATTTCTTCATCATCTTTTTAGAGTAGCAATCGTCCAAGATTCTTTCATTATCTGCTAAGGTGGTAATCATTTCAGATTCCTTCATTATCTGTTGAGGTAGTAATCGTCCCAAATTACTTCATCATCCTGTTGAGGTAGTAATCATCTCAAATTACTTCATCATCCATTGAGGTAGTAATCGTCCAAGATTCCTTCATTACCTATTGAGGTAGTAATCGTCCCAGATTCCTTCATCATCCATTGAGATCAATTCCCGAAATAGGACAGGATGACTATATACATGACAAACACTTCCTTCAGACCTCTGCTGTCTCAGACTAAATCGACCAAAGATTTATTCTGATACTTCTCTTAGTAGACCTTTTTTCTAGCTCAGATTAAACCGACCAAAGACTTATTCTGATACTTCTCTCAGTTAAAGGTTTAAAGTCCTCTTCTGGATGGATTCATTTCTTCCAGTTAATAATAGGCAAATCAGAGATCTCTTCTGGGTAGATTTATTTCTTCCAGTTAATAACAAGAAAACCAAAGACCTCTTCTGGTTAGATTTAGTTCTTCCAGATTAACAACAGGAAAATGAAGACCTCTTCTGGCTAGATTTAGTTCTTCCAGATTAAAAACAAGAAAAAGACATGTCTCTCGGTGTTGGAGGCAAATGAAGACCTTCATCATGTCCTCATCTGTGTTGGAGGTGACCAAGTTGAGTAGGCGACCATGTATCTCGGTGAATGGATAGTTTTCAGGAATCCTTGTGTTGTACCCCAAAATTTTCCCTCCCATATTTCTAAAAACATTTCAAGAAAGATCCTCAACTTGCTCAAGGAAGTCCAAGGGTTTTCCAGACAAGCTCTCTCTTAAGGCAGTCTACCTCAAATTAGGGTTTCATGTTGCATCAAGATACTTGAGTCCAAGGGACCCCAAATTCTCACCAATGTCCTAATATATTCTCAAGATCATCCATGTCAAGTTTCAAGCTCTACAGAGAAAGTTTGCTCAGTCAATTGCTCAAAGGCCTGAAAATCGACTGTGCTAGGGCAAAAGTCAACTGTGACCCCCATACAGTCAAACTTCAAGATTTTTGGTCAACATCCTCATTTTGAAGTATCATTCATCATTTGATCAAGGGTTGATCATGATTCATCAAGGATTGCTCATAATTCATCAAGAACCAAAAGTTGCTAAATTAGGGTTTTGCAGGAAAAGTCAACTCGACTTTGACCAAGCATAACTTTCTCATACTTAATGAGAAATGACCCATACAAAGCTCATTTTTAATAGGATGCAATTATCTACAATCCATCTTCATATCCCAAGTTCAAAATATGCACTCACAAGAAGTTATGAATTTGGACATTATAGGTCATTTTGAAAGGTCAACAAAAACACCTTTTTTGTCAAAGCTTCATACTTGAGAATGGAATACCAAATTGAGATGATACCAAAGGGGTTGCTTAGAGGACATCTCAAGATTTCTAAAAAGTCAAAGAACACCTTCAAAGAGTCAAAATTGAGGAAGTTATGCATTGGTGAAGTTGACCCTTTTTGCAAAATTATCAAAAGTCAACTATGCCTCAAATTGCAATTTTTGCTAAATGGGCCTAATCTTTTGAACTTGTTTTGAGTTGGCACCATGGTCCACGATCCCTAGCCTTTTCCACTTGTCATTATCTTGTTTTTATTATTTATTTTGATTTTTATTTGAATTAAATCAATTTTAATCAAAACAAATCATGAGAAAATCCAAATCATTGAAATCTCAAGATTTTGCACATGTTTCAGGTCCTATATCCAGCTAGCATGGGATTGAATTCGTGTAAAGGCTTGGTGTGCATAAAAAGATTGAGTTTGCTCTATTTTTAGCAAGATTTTCAAGTGTATTAAATCCAAATCAAAAGCAATGATGGAGGAAGATTGTGATCATATTGGCAAGCCTAATTCATTCCTCAATACATAAGGAGTATTTGCAGACCCAAAAGGAGGCTAGAAAGAGGCGTGAGAACAAGAACAAAATTTGAAAAAATCACAACAAAGTGCTGACACGATTTCATTGTTCCAGGAAATTTCAAAGCCTCCTGACCATCCCAATCGCTTCCTGGGATCCCCAGCAAGAAAAACCAATCAAGAACGAGCACTCCCAGGCCCTGAATACCACTGTAAGTCATCTGCGATATTGAATTATTTTTGAAATCGAACTGCATCATTTTGTCACTTATAGCACAAAATAATTATATATTCTTAATCCTTGGAACATTTGCAAGCTATCCATATCATCCAATTACATTTTTATGGACTGAATCAAGAATTGCCATTGTTAGGGTTTGTGGTTTCGTTTTAGGTTTTTTGTGTGCAGGCATAATTAGCCCCCATAAAGGGTACCACGATGTTCAGGATGACAGGACGGTTCGACCCATGGCATTAGATGTCATTTATATTGCTCATGGAGGATTTTGGAACGAGCCCAGTTTGTAGTGACAGACAAACATCCGTAGATAAAAGTCTGGGACTTTTACCAACGGTGCAAGGAGGAAGATGACTAGCTGGCACCATAGGATTGGCTTATTTGAATCTTGGCGCCTTTGTTCACATTATTACATATTATCATTATTATTCACTCTATATACAAACAGAACAACTAGCGCAGTTGGTAGCCAGTCATTGGAAAGTGCTTCAGGACCTGGGTTCGAATCCCAGGTCCCCCAATTTCTTCATATTATTTTATTTTAGGTAATCCAGCACACACACAAGGCCAAGGTCCACCGTGTGACCTCATCACCCAACCTGCCAAGTGGCTAGATGGCTAGATCCAAAGGCCATAAATGAAGGAGCATCATGAAGCTTAGTCAATACAATGCATGGGATCTCAGAAGGTCAACGTGGACCTTTGTCTCTTGGGCCCAGATTGCTAGAAATGCACCCCCATATTACTTTCAGCCCCATATCTCTTTCTATATTCTTTTTTTCTTAATTAATTTAATTAATTCTTTTACTAACACAATTAATTATTTCTTTTATCAAAAATCATAAAAATAATATTTTTCATCCAATTAGGTTTAAGTTTATTTTTCATCAAAAAATTAATTAATTAATTAGGTTATTTAATCTTAGATAACTTTGATTATTTTGTAAATAAATTAAAACTAGTTAGAACAATTAGGGTTTTATTTCTAACTTAATTATATTTTCTTTTTAATAACCAAAAACACAAAAATAGGCCATTTATTTATTTTCATTAATGAATTTAATTAGCTAATTAATTGTATATTTAATTTAAAAACTTAATTCCTTTTTCTTAAAAAATAATCAAAAACAACAAAAACATTTTTCTTTCAATTAGGTTAGAAAGGGTCAAAACCCTAGTTCTCTCCCGATCTAATTTTCCTCGCACCATTTTATTATTTATTTTTATCCTATTAATATAATTGCTCACAAGTTGTAATAGGTAATTAGGTCTTTTATTTTCATTTATCGCTTTATTTTTTTAAGGGTTTGTTTTTGGCTATGTAAATACCCGAAGCCTTGTAATAGCATAGTTTAATTTCTGCACTTTAAATTCCACAAAATATTAACTATTAGATGTATGATTAGGGTTGCATGACAAGAATGTATGATTAACTTTAAAACAGTTAGATAAACCTAAAATGTGCAAAGATAATAAACTTGAAATTGAATCACTCGCACATGCGCACTCCTAGGGTACACTCCCACTTCGGTTGCCTTCGGTAAACGGTCATTAGGTATATGATATTTTAGTGGTCGTCCTTTTGTCTCAAAGATCAAAGTTGCCTCGAAATGGTCGCCTCAAATATTGTTGCCTCGAATAATTGATCTAAGACATTAGGGTTATTACTAAGACGTCCTAACATTGCTTTAGTGACCGTACGTCCCTTCGAATTGACCCTCAAACTCCAACGATGGTGCTACCTACTCACTAATAGTAGGATAGCACTGTCTAAAGGAAACGAACATAGAACGATTCTTTTTTTCGAGTAGGTAGATTAGCTCTTAAGTACTTGCTCAATCCAAACAAACTTTTTCACACTTACACTCCTTTTCAAACAAAGTTTTCAAAAACACTTCGTAAAACTCTTGAAGACAGAAGCAAGGGTTAAATCGAAGTCAAAACAAAAACTTTTCAAAACACACAAGCACATAAAGAAGAAATTTTGAAAATGATGAGTAAGTACCTAAGAGCCCGTAGATAACTACGGATAGAAAGGGTGCTAATACCTCCCCTTTCTATAATCTACCCCTCGTATTCAGAAAATCTCGAAAAAGGAATTTTTATGTGCTTTTTTCCTTTCCTTGTTGGATAAAATAAAAGTCGGTGGTGAATCTTGCTTACCGCGACATTTTGCAAACACAAACGCAAAACACAAACCAGAATTCCTAAAAAATAGTCCCGGTTCTGCCACCATATCACAGAACTGGCGACTCTGCTGGGGACTTAATAAGTGGGGTATACCTTAGGAATAGTTCATCATATTGCTTCTATTATTTGATTTGATTGCTTTATCTTTGTGGGCTTTGTATTGGAGTTACTATAGATCCTAACCTGGATCTAGGGAACACCTATTAGGTAAGTAGCAATAAACTATGAGGGAACTATACGGCGTATACCGATACGGTTGAAGCAGTAGCTACGTTGATGTGGCACATTAGTTGGTACCGGTATCCCTTGTGGAGGAACAAGGAGAATACCGGGCTGCTATATGGGTCGTTAAGCATCAACTGACCTTAGAACCTATAATTGACCAACTTGGCCATAAGAAGTAGTGAGATAGCCGATCTCGGTGTAGAGCTAGGAACTGGTTGATACTCGATGCTACACTCATTAAGACCATACTCTCGAGATAGTTCCGGCCGCAAGAAAAGATTGCGTGAGCTGAAACCATGACCGATGGAGGATGGTCAGTGATATTGAGAACCTCTAGAACCCGATTACTATTATTAGGACAGGTTGAAACCAACTGAACTTCAAATGGGTAATACCTAGACCCCATGCAAGCCTAAACCTAAGGCTGTTTGTGTGACTTATGTGCTTTCAACTTGAACTACTTGCATAGTTTTATCATCTGACAACATGAGTTCCTTGCTGGTTTTGTTTACAGTCCTTATCAGATAACTTGGATTTCTTGCCGAGTTTACTTGTTTACACCACCTTGCACTTTTGCTTAAACGCATAGCATACACATCATAACATCATGCCTTAACATTTCAAGGATCTCAAGGGTTTGTGGTGCAGGTTATGATGAACCAAACGTCTAGCAAGGGGCAAAGGGGATTTATTTTCCTCTAGCCAGTGTCATCTAGAGATCAAAACACGATAACTTGAGTCAGTGGCTATGACCCACTCGATATGGTGAGCTTGACTCTTGAAGAAGGACTCTTAACGACACGAAGTTTCTTCAATCAAGCTGCAATCAAATTCTAACAGTTTCTTGTTTACCCCGCGAGATCCTTGAAAACATTGCATACATATATCATACATATCATTGCATAACAGATATTCCAGTACAGGTCTCTCATGTTCTCGCTGTTTATTTCAGCAATGGCTCTCAAACAAGATAACAGAGATCTTCAAACTCAAGAAGCTCAGTTCAGGGAAACATTCCTAAACCTATCCAAGGGGCAGGAAGAGTTGAAAACACTCCTCGTTGGGAACTTGGTCAAGAAAAGTCCTGAAGACAATAAGGACGAACGACTGGAACAACTGCAAGCTGAGGTAGTTACAATAAGAACCCAAATGCTGGGGCAGATGGCTCTTATCCAAGGCTTAGCCCGGGAACAAGAAGAGTTGAGAACCATTATCAACCAGCTTCATCAAGACATATACAACCGTATGAAGCAAACAGTCGAGGCCAGGGACCAAGTCATTGGTCAGCCTCCAGGAAGACAAGAGTTTGGTTTGATGAAGAATGGACCTGTCCAACTTTCTACTACCTCAAGGGTCCAACAACAACCTCACCAAAAACAACAGGTTAATCAGAATAAGCCAGATACACCCAAGAGGCAGTTTACCAAGCTCAACATGCCGCTGTCTCAAACTTTGCAACACCTATTGAGAATGAATCTGGTGACGTTGATAGGACCTCATCCGAATCCCAAGACTTCTTCACCTAACTACAATCCTGATGCAAGGTGTGCATATCACTCTAACAGTCCGGGGCATGATACTGACGACTGTTGGAAGTTGAAGTACAAAATTCAAGACCTGGTTGATAAAGGAGCATTGGAATTCACACAAGATGGTCAACTGGAATGTTTCTGTTAATCCTCCAAGGCTTACCATTTGAAGTGACAAGTTCTGACAAGAGAGGCTTTTGTTCATTAGAATTTTCAATTTGCAATTTTCTTTTGATTATTCGAACATCTATTCATGTCAAACTATGTTACTTTATCAATGCATTGCATATGTCTGTTTTGAATCAATCCATTCATATTCACTATATTTAAATTGCTTTACTTTTTGTGATATTCAACTCTCGATTAAAAAACTCTAAGCCTTTAGAGGGAGGATGACGAAAATGATATCAAAATCTCTACAGTATGCTTTTGAGTAGACCCCGCTGACGATGTACATGCATTGTTTCAAATCCTAAACAGTGGAGTTATAAGGAAGATAATCCCTAGTCAACCCATTTGAGCCAAAGAAGTAGGAGTTTTTCTTTTCACACAAGTTAAAAACCCTTAATCACAACCTGGGGCAGGGTAGTTTTCTCAGTTAATCCAGGTGCACAATGAATGGCATCAAATAAGTCCTTCCAAAGTAAAAGACGATGATGGTTCCCTATAATCGTCAAGACAGGCAGTCATTATCTCTCAAAAATAAAAGCCCATTAAGTCAAAACCTATGAAGGAGACTTAAGAAAAAACTGGGGCATCCCGCTGACTGTAATCACAAAAAGAAACAGTTCAGGCAAAAGATAGGGATAATAAAATAAAAAAGAAAGAGGTCCTACAAACTCTCAACAAAAATGACTGCCTGTTC
The DNA here is from genome assembly GCA_948472305.1 of Vicia faba. NCBI lineage: Eukaryota > Viridiplantae > Streptophyta > Magnoliopsida > Fabales > Fabaceae > Vicia > Vicia faba. The sequence goes on from OX451737.1 coordinate 844,378,321, forward strand.
AAAATAAATTGTCAGTATTCGAACCATCACTGGAATATCAGAGCAAAGACTCAAAAGGGATCTAAATGCATAATTAGCTGAGTTTAGGACCGAAGAACATCACGAAGAACGGGTGGGTACAAATAAAATTTGAGCCTTTATCCTTTGTTTCTTAAACCGTGAACCAGGCCACGTTATAACCCTTAAAAGTCCTAGCTGAAGCATGGTTTAGTTCGGAAGCATACTGTTACAAAAGGTATCCTGACTCCTGTAAGGACTTACTGTAAATCTTGAGTTGACATCACATTTTACAAAATTTTCCTGTTTTACTGAAAAATGCATTTTCAAAAATTTCAAGACAGACATAAGCTTTGCATTCTTAAAATAACATTGTTTTCATATGACTATTTGTTCAACAGCAGAGAAATTCGCACGAAGAATATCTAGTGAACAAAAACCTTCTCAATAAATAGGATCACCTCAAGTGGAAAAACACTTCCAACCAAGGGGCACGACATGATCATTGTCCATCATCTGGGGTAGTCAAGTCAAGATTCAAGAAATCTCTCAAAGACGCCAAATAGCCAAGGGCAAATCTCCATCTGAATCACTTGGGGCATTGGGCATGAATTCCAGCAACGAATCCTGTACGATCAAACAAACATCTTCTGGTAGTGAGGCAACACAACACTACCGACAGTGACAACTCCCTGCATACTGAGAGCGTGGACATAGTCAGAAAATACTGCGCATGAACAAAGATCCGCTAGGTTTACTGGCCTAGGCAAAAATAAGGGCATCCCGGCGAACCAAAAGGGTTCGGGCAAAATTAGGGATAAAAAAAAAAAAGATATGTACACCCGGCAAGTCGAAAACCTGAAAAGGCGGCTTGGGCAAGAAAGGGTATCCCGGTGGACTGAAAATCTGGAAAGACAGTCCAGGCAAAAATTAGGGATTAAAGAGTACGACTATGTCCCGTCATCTCGTCAATTGCCTATCAGAAGAAGACTTATCATTTTGATCGACAGTTACCAAGAACCTCAAAAGTTGGGATAACACTCAATCCACAAGGCCTCCGCATGCACCTTCTCCAGCAGATACAGGGGCAGAAAAGTCTCGATGCAAAGTCATCGTCATATCCTCAGCATGCATCCCAGTAACATCTACACTCCCCGCAGAGTAAGAAAAAGACAATGATGTTAGCTGTCCTAAACAGGACACAATTCTCCCCAGCTGAGGTTTGCAATCGCGAGTGAGTCGGTAAGATTCTCCCCAAGCAGAGTTTATCTATCACCAACACTGGAAAATTATCCACAGTAGAGTCTAGAAGATTATCTCCAGTGGAGTTTATTTCTTCCACAAACATAAATTTTATCCCCGACGGAGTTTATCATCACCAGCAATGGTAATTCATCCCCAGTCGAGGTTATTTCTCCAAATCAACATATCTTCTAGTAGAGCTTCTCTGCCCCACTGAGTTATTTCCTCGTCAGTTTATTCTCTAGCAGAATTATTCTCGCAATCATCTTCATTCACCATCCCCAGCGGAAACAAAGAATTCAACTTTTTGCACTCTCCAGCAACAATCCAGGATTTATTTTCCCCAGCTAGAGAATATCATAAAAAAACAGCACATTTCCATACATCATGACACATGCATATACGCATCATACAACACAATCTCATTTATATTGAGAACATCATTACCTGATACATATCATGCACTACATACGGCTAACCTTTACCTTTCAGGAAAGATACAATCAAATTCTCACAAAATTCAAGCTATGAAGACCGGATCCAATCGGATAATATCTTGATTTCTACATCATATTGTGAAGCCTGGAGAATGATCGAATAATAGTATCAGACTACCGCGAAGCCTGGATTACGACCAGATAGTGGTATCTCTAAAAAAAAGCAAGCTATGAAGCCCGGATTCGACCGGATAATAGTTTAATCCCCAACAAGCTGTGAAGCCCGGATTACGACCGAATAACAGCTCAACAAGTTACCATGAAGCCTGGATTCGACCAGATAGTGGTATATCTTAAACACAAGCCGTGAAGCCCCGATTACGACCGGATAACAGCTCAACAAGTTACCATGAAGCTTGGATTCGACCAGATAATTGTATATCTTTAATATAAGTTATGAAGCCCGGGTTTGACCAGATAGTATCTTGATTTCTCCGAACACCATGAAGCCTGGATTTGACCAGATAATGGTATATTATATCATGAAGCCTGGATTTCGACCAGATAACGGTGAGGGATACTTTGAAGCTTGGATTACGACCAAATAGCAGTTTACCCTGCCAGTTACTATGAAGCCCGAATTCAACTGGATATTAGTAGGCCCATAGTCAAAGGGAAGCCCGGATGCGACCGGATAACCACTTGATTTCTTCTGAAGCCTGGATTTTGACCAGATAAGAAGTAAGGTATTGTGAAGCCTGGATTTCGACTAGATAGCAGTACAGGACACCATAAAGCCTGGATTCGACCAGATAATGGTATATTATATTGTGAAGCCTGGATTACGACCAGATAGCGGTGAGGGATACTGTGAAGCTTGAATTTCGACCAAATAGCAGTTTACCCAGCCAGTTACTATGAAGCCCAGATTCAACCGGATATTAGTAGGCCCAAAGTCAAAGGGAAGCCCAGATATGACCGGATAACCACTTGATTTCTTCTGAAGCCTGGAATTCGACCAGATAAGAAGTAACATATTGTGAAGCCTGGATTTCAACCAGATAGCAGTACAGGACACCATGAATCCTGGATTCGATCAGATAATGGTATATTAAACCGTGAAGCCTAGATTACGACCAGATAGCGGTGAGGGATACTGTGAAGCTTGGATTTCGACCAAATAGAAGTTTACCTGGACAATTACTATGAAACCAGATTCGACCGGATATTAGTAGGCTCGACAGTCAAAGGGAAGCCTGAATGCGACCGGATAACCACTTGATTTCTTCTGAAGCCTGGATTTCGACCATATAAGAAGTAAGATATTGTGAAGCCTGGATTTCGACCAGATAGCAGTACATGACACCATGAAGCCTAGATTCGACCAGATAATGGTATATTACATCGTGAAGCCTGGATTACGACCAGATAACGATAAAAGGACTGAAGCCTGGATTACGACCAGATAACAGTACAAGACATTGCGAAGCTTGGATTTCGACCAAATAACAGTTTACTTGGATAATTACTAAGAAGCCCGGAGTCGACCGGATATTAGTGTGCCCTAAATTCAAGTTGAAGCCCGGATGCAACCGAATAACAACTCATTCTGAAGCCTGGATTACGACCAGATAAGAATCGAGAAGTTGTGAAGCCCGGATTACGACCGGATAGCAAATGTAATCTCATCTCCCCAGTAAGTCACTGTAAACCTGGATTATGACCAGATAGCAATCGGTTTTATCACTATGAAGCCTGGATCACGACCAGATAGTAGTTCATTTTCGCCTCTTCAGAATAACGGACGACCGAAGTTCCTAAAAATCGACTTTTCTCAAAATAGAGACGATTCCTCAGTAGAATAACGGACGACCGAAGCTCCTAAAATTATACTTCTGTCAAGACAAAGATCAGCATTCCCCAGCGGAATCTTCCTAACAACAAGTATACAGACTCTCACTAAGGAATCTCTTATGCGATCGACACTCCTTCAGATGGCATCTTTAATCCCATCCCCCGTCAACAATTTCCAAATGGCATCTGTAAGCCCATTCCCGACATCGCAAGACGGATACCACTTCATGCGAGTGCAAATTTCTAGGCACTTTAGTGTTAAATCATCTTCCACCTTCGGATCACGAAAGACACGCAAGCCAATCTACATCCTCAGGTTTAAGAAGATTGAACAGGGGCAGCTGTTGTACCCCAAAATTTTCGCTACCATATTTCTCAAAACATTTCAAGAAAGATCCTCAAGTTGCTCAAGGAAGTCCAAGGGTTGACCAGACAAGCTCTCTCCTAAGGCAGTCTACCTCAAATTAGGGTTTCATGTTGCATCAAGATAATTGAGTCCAAGGGACCCCAAATTCTCACCAATGTCCTAATATCTTCTTAAGATCATCCATGTCAAGTTTCAAGCCCTACAGAGAAAGTTTGCCCAGTCAATTGCTCAAAGGCCTGAAAATCGACTGTGCTAGGGCAAAAGTCATCTGTGACCCCCATACAGTCAAACTTCAAGATTTTTGGTCAACATCCTCATTTTGAATTATCATTCATCATCTGATCAAGGGTTGATCATGATTCATCAAGTATTGCTCATAATTCATCAAGAACCAAAAGTTGCTAAATTAGGGTTTGTAGGAAAAGTCAACTCAACTTTGACCAAGCATAACTTTCTCATACTTTATTAGAAATGAACCATCAAAATCTCGTTTTAAAGAGGATGGAATTATCTACAATCCATCTCCATCTCCCAAGTTCAAAATATGCACTCACAAGAAGTTATGAATTTGGACATTATAGGTCATTTTGAAAGGTCAACAAAAACACCTTTTTTTTCAAAGATTCATACTTGATAATGGAATACCAAATTGAGATGATACCAAAGGGGTTACTTAGAGGACATTTCAAGCTTTCTAAAAAGTCCAAGAACACCTTTAAAGAGTCAAAATTGAGGAAGTTATGAATTGGTGAAGTTGACCCTTTTTGCAAAATTGTCAAAAGTCAACTATGCCTCAAATTGCAATTTTTGCTAAATGGGCCTAATCTTTTGCACTTGTTCTGAGTTGGCACCATGGTCCACGAGCCCTAGCCTTTGCCACTTGTCATTATCTTGTTTTTATTATTTATTTTGATTTTTATTTGAATTAAATCAATTTTAATCAAAACAAATCATGAGAAAATCCAAAACATTGAAATCTCAAGATTTTGCACATGTTTAAGGTCCTATATCCAGCTAGCATGGGATTGAATTCGTGTAAAGGCTTGGTGTGCACAAAAAGATTGAGTTTGCTCTATTTTTAGCAAGATTTTCAAGTGTATCAAATCCAAATCAAAAGCAATGATGGAGGATGATTATGATCATATTGGCAACCCTAATTCATTCCTCAGTACATAAGGAGTATTTGCAGACCCAAAAGGAGGCTAGAAAGAGGCGTGAGAACAAGAACAAAACTTGAAAAAATCACAACAAAGTGTTGACACGATTTCATTGTTCCAGGAAATTTCAAAGCCTCATAACCATCCCAATCGCTTCCTGGGATCCCCAGCAAGAAAAACCAATCAAGAACGAGCACTCCCAGGCCCTGAATACAAATGTAAGTCCTCCACGATATTGAATTATTTTTGAAATCGAACTGCATCATTATGTCACTTATAGCACAAAATAATTATATATTCTTAATCCTTGGAACATTTGCAAGCTATCCATATCATCCAATTGCCTTTTTATGGACTGAATCAAGAATTGCCATTGTTAGGGTTTGTGGTTTCGTTTTAGGTTTTTTGTGTGCAGACAAAATTAGCCCCCATAAAGGGTACCATGATGTTCAGGATGACAGGACGGTTCGACCCATGGTATTAGATGTCATTTGTATTGCTCATGGAGGATTTTGGAACGAGCCTAGTTTGTAGTGACAGACAAGCGTCCGTAAGTAAAAGTATGGGACTTTTACCAATGGTGCAAGGAGGAATATGACTAGCTGGCACCATAGGATTGGCTTATTTGAATTTTGGCGCCTTTGTTAACATTATTATATATTATCATTATTATTCACTCTATATACAAACAGAACAACTAGCATAGTTGGTAGCCAGTCATTGGAAAGTGCTTCAGGACCTGGGTTCGAATCCCATGTCCCCCAATTTCTTCATATTATTTTCTTTCAGGTAATCCAGCACGCACACAAGGCCAAGGTCCACCATGTGACCTCATCATCCAACCTGCCAAGTGGCCAGATGGCCAGATCGAAAGGCCATCAATGAAAGAGCATCATGAAGCTTAGTTAATGCAATGCATGAGATCTCAGAAGGTCAACATGGACCTTTGTCTCTTGGGCCCAGATTGCTAGCAATGCACCCCCATATTACTTTCAGGCCCATATCTCTTTCTATATTCTTTTTATTTTTCTTAATTAATTTAATTAATTCTTTTACTAACACAATTAATTATTTCTTTTATCAAAAATCATAAAAATAATATTTTTCATCCAATTAGGTTTAAGTTTATTTTTTATCAAAAAATTAATTAATTAATTAGGTTATTTAATCTTAGATAACTTTGATTATTTTGTAAATAAATTAAAACTAGTTAGAACAATTAGGGTTTTATTTCTAACTTAATTATATTTTCTTTTTAATAACCAAAAACACAAAAATAGGCCACTTATTTATTTCCATTAATTAATTTAATTAGCTAATTAATTGTATATTTAATTTAAAAACTTAATTCTTTTTTCTTAAAAAATAATCAAAAACAAAAAAAACATTTTTCTTTCAATTAGGTTAGAAAGGGTCAAAACCCTAGTTCTCTCCCGATCTAATTTTCCTCGCTCGCATTTTATTATTTATTTTTATCCTATTAATGTAATTGCTCACAAGTTGTAATAGTTAATTAGGTATTTTATTTTCATTTATCGCTTTATTTTTTTAAGGGTTTGTTTTTGGCTATGTAAATACCCGAAGCCTTGTAATAGCATAGTTTAATTTCTGCACTTTAAATTCCGCAAAATATTAACTGTTAGATGTATGATTAGGGTTGCATGACAAGAATGTATGATTAACTTTAAAACAATTAGATAACCCTAAAACGTGAAAAGATAATAAACTTGAAATTGAATCACTCGCACATGCGCACTCCTAGGGTACACTCCCACTTCGGTTGCCTTCGGTAAACGGTCATTAGGTATAGGATATTTTAGTGGTCGTCCTTTTGTCTCAAATATCAAAGTTGCCTCAGAATGGTCGCCTCGAATATTGTTGCCTCGAATAATTGATCTAAGACATTAGGGTTATTACTAAGACGTCCTAACATTGCTTTAGTGACCGTACGTCCCTTCGAATTGACCCTCAAACTCCAACGATGGTGCTACCTACTCACTAATAGTAGGATAGCACTGTCTAAAGGAAACGAACATAGAACGATTCTTTTTTTTCGAGTAGGTAGATTAGCTCTTAAGTACTTTCTCAATCCAAACAAAATTTTTCACACTTACACTCCTTTTCAAACAAAGTTTTCAAAAACACTTCGTAACACTCTTGAAGACAGAAGCAAGGGTTAAATCGAAGTCAAAACAAAAACTTTTCAAAACACACAAGCACACAAAGAAGCAATTTTGAAAATGATGAGAAAGTACCTAAGAGCACGTAGATAACTACAGATAGAAAGGGTGCTGATACCTTCCCTTTCTATAATCTACCACTCGTACTCAGAAAATCTTGAAAAAGGAATTTTTCTGTGCTTTTTTCCTTTCCTTGTTGGATAAAATAAAAGTCGGTGGCGACTCTTGCTTACCACGACATTTTGCAAACACAAACGAAAAACACAAACCAGCATTCCTAAAAAACAGTCCCGATTCTGGCCACTGTATTACTTTGAAGCTCGGATTCGACTGGATATTAGTAGGCCCAACAGTCAAAGGGAAGCCCAGATGCGACCAGATAACCACTTGATTTCTTCTAAAGCCTGAATTTCGACCAGATAGCGGTAAGGAACATTGTGAAGCCTGGATTTCAACCAGATAGCAGTGAGGGATACTGTGAAGCTTGGATTACGACCAAATAGCAGTTTACCCGGCCAGTTGCTATGAAGCCCAGATTCGACCGGATATTAGTAGGCCTAAAGTCAAAGGGAAGCCCGGATGCGACTGGATAACCACTTGATTTCTTCTGAAGCCTGGATTTCGACCAAATAAGAAGTAAGGTATTGTGAAGCCTGGATTTCGACCAGTTAGTAGTACAGGACACCATGAAGCCTGGATTCGACCAGATAATGGTATATTATATCGTGAAGCCTGGATTACGACCTGATAGCGGTCAGGGATATTGTGAAGCTTGGATTTCGACCAAATAGCAGTTTACCCGGCCAATTACTATGAAGCCCAGATTCGACCGGATATTAGTAGGCCCAAACTCAAAGGGAAGCCCGAATGCGATCGGATAACCACTTGATTTCTTCTGAAGCCTGGATTTTAACCAGATAAGAAGTAAGGTATTGTGAAGCCTAGATTTTAACCAGATAGCAGTACAGGACACCATGAAGCCTGGATTCGACCAGATAATGGTATATTATATCGTGAAGCCTGAATTACGACCAGATAACGGTGAGGGATACTGTGAAGCTTGGACTTCGACCATATAGCAGTTTACCTGGACAATTACTATGAAGCCCAGATTCAACCGGATATTAGTAGGTTTGACAGTCAAAGGGAAGCCCGGATGCGACCGGATAACCACTTGATTTCTTCTGAAGCCTGGATTTCGACCAAATAAGAAGTAAGATATTGTGTAGCCTGGATTTTGACCAGATAGCAGTACAGGACACCATGAAGCTTGGATTCGACCAGATAATGGTATCTTACATCATGAAGCCTGGATTACGACCAAATAACGATAAAAGGACTGAAGGCTAGATTACGACCAGATAACAGTACAAAACACTGCGAAGCTTAGATTTCGACAAAATAGCAGTTTACCTGGACAATTACTAAGAAGCCCGGAGTCGACCAGATATTAGTGTGCCCTAAATTCAAGTTGAAGCCCGGATGCGACCGGATAACAACTCATTCTGAAGCCTGGATTACGACCAGATAAGAATCGAGAAGTTGCGAAGCCTGGATTACGACCGGATAGCAAATTTAATCTCATCTCCCCAGTAAGTCACTGTAAATCCTGGATTAGGACCAGATAGCAGTCGGTCTTATCACTATGAAGCCTGGATCACGACCAGATAGTAGTTCATTTTCGCCTCTTCAGAATAACAGACAACCGAAGTTCCTAAAATTCGAATTTTCTCAAAACAGAGACGATTCCTCAATAGAATAACGGATGACCGAAGCTCCTAAAATTCTACTTCTCTCAAGATAAAGATCTGCATTCCCCAGCGGGATCTTCCTCAACAACAGGTATACAGACTCTCGCTAAGGAATCTCTTATGCGATCGAAACTCCTTCAGATGGCATCTTTAAGCCCATCCCCCGTCAGCAATTTCCAAATGGCATCTGTAAGCCCATTCCCAACATTGCAAGATGGATACCACTTCATGCGAGTGCAAATTTCTGGGCACTCTAGTGTTCAATCATCTTCCACCTTTGGATCACGAAAGGCAGAAAAGCCAATCTACATCCTCAGGTTTAAGAAGATTGAACAGGGGAAGCTGTTCTACCCCAAAATTTGCCCTCCCGTATTTCTCAAAACATTTCAAGAAAGATCCACAAGTTGCTCAAGGAAGTCCAAGGGTTGACCAGACAAGCTCTCTCCTAAGGCAGTCTACCTCAAATTAGGGTTTCATGTTGCATCAAGATACTTGAGTCCAAGGGACCCCAAATGCTCACTAATTTCCTAATATGTTCTCAAGATCATCCATGTCATGTTTCAAGCCCTACAGAGAAAGTTTGCTCAGTCAATTGCTCAAAGGCCTGAAAATCGACTGTGCTAGGGCAAAAGTCAACTGTGACCCCCATACAGTCAAACTTCAATATTTTTGGTCAAAATCCTAATTTTGAAGAATATTTCATCATTTGATAAAGGGTTGATCATGATTCATCAAGGATTGCTCATAATTCATCAAGAACCAAAAGTTGCTAAATTAGGTTTTTTGAAGGAAAAGTCAACTCAACTTTGACCAAGCATAACTTTCTCATACTTTATGATAAATGACCCATCCAAAGCTCATTTTGAAGAGGATTCCATGCTATACAATCCATCTTCATCTCCCAAGTTCAAAATATGCACTCACAAGAAGTTATGAATTTGGACATTATAGGTCATTTTGAAAAGTCAACAAAAACACCTTTTTTGTTAAAGCTTCATACATGAGCATGGAATATCAAATTGAGATGAGACAAAAAGGGTTGCTTAAAGGACATCTCAAGATTTATAAAAAGTCCAATAACAACTTCAAAGAGTCAAAATTGAGGAGGTTATCCATTGTTGAAGTTGACCTTTTTTGCAAAATTGTCAAAAGTCAACTATGCCTCAAAATGCAATTTTTGCTAAATGGGCCCAATCTTTTGCACTTGTTTTGAGTTGGTAGCATGTTACGAGCCCTAGCCCTTGTCACTTGTCATTATCTTGTTTTTATTATTTATTTTGATTTTTATTTGAATTAAATCATTTTAAATAAAAAATAAATCATAGAAAATCCAAAACATTGAAATTCAAAGATCTTGTGCTTGTTTCAGATCTTAAATACAGTTGGCAAGTATTTGAAATCGTGAAAAGCATTTGTGTGGACAAAAAGATTGAATTTGGCCTAAGTTTAAAAATATATTCAAAGTGAATCAAATCCAAATCAAGAGCAATGATGGAGGAAGATTGAGATCAACTTTTCAACCCTAATCCAATCCTTGATATATATTGAGCATATGCAGACCTAAAACGAGGCTAGAAAGAGGCGTGAGAACAAGAACAAAGCTTGAAAAATCACAACAAAGTGCTGCCACGATTTCAATGTTCCAGGCAATTTCAAAGCCTCCTGACCATCCTAATCGCTTCCTGGGATCCCCAGCAAGCAAAACCAATCCAGAACAAGCATTTTCAAGCCCTGAAACTCACTGTATGTCAGCCACGACTTTGATGTATTTTTGAAATCGATTTGTATGAATCCGGCATCTATAGCATGAAATAATGGCATATTCTTGTTCACTATCACATTTGTAAGTTATCTGGAACATTTAATTGCATTATTTTGGACTGTATCAAATTTCACCATTGTTAGGGTTTGTAGCTCCGATTTGGGATCTTTGTTTACAAGTGAAATTGGGCCACGATTAGGGTACCATGAAGTTCGTGAGACTGAGACGAATGGATTGGTACCATCACCACTGATTTATTGTGCTTGTGCATGATTTTTGAAGCATCCAGGTTTTTAGATACGATGGGGGTCCGTTGGTAAAGGTCTGTTGTCTAAAACAACAGATCCTTGGAGAAGATGAAGACGTGGCGAGCAACCATTCGCCTATTTAAAAATTCGCGCATTTTGGACTTAATGTTTATTGCTTTTATATATTATGATTCTCACTTATTTTATGTGCAAACAAAGCAGCTAGCTCAGTTGGTAATGGAATGCTTGGAAAGTGCCTTGGGGCCTAGGTTCGAATCCCAGGTCCCTCCATTCTTTGCATATTATTTTTCTTTTCAGGTTCTAGCGCACACATAAGGCCAAGGTCCACCATGAGACCTCATCATCAAACCTGCCAAGTGGCCAGATGGCCAGATCCAAAGGCCATCAATGGAGGAGCACCAAAGGCATGGTCAAAGCAATGCATGGGATCCCAGAAGGTCAATGTGGACCTTTGGTCTTGGGCCAGAAAATTGATATTCACACCTCCAAACTGCTTTTCAGGCCCAACTTTCTTTTCTTTATTCTTTTATATTTATTTTATTTAATTAATTTACTTATTTATTTTTACTAACAAATTAATTATTTTCTTTTTATAAAAAAAATCACAAAAAATGTTTTTCACCAAATTAGGTTTAGATTTTATTTTTTATCAATAAATTAATTAATTAAATTAGGTTATTTATTTTCTAGGGTAACTTAAATTACATTGTAAATAAATTAAAAATAATTATAAAATTAGGGTTTTGTCTAAATTTAATTCTATTTTCTTTTTCTTAAAACAACAAAAAACAATTTTCCCTTTCAATTAGGTTAGAAAGGGTCAAAACCCTAGTTCTCTCCCGATCTAAATTTCCTCGCACGCGCTTTGTCATTTATTTTCCCCCTATTAATGTAATTGCACACAAGTTGTAATAGCTTAATTAGGATCTTTTATTTTCATTTATCACTTTATTTTTTTAAGGGTTTGTTTTTGGCTATGTAAATACCCGAAGCCTTGTAATAGCGTAGTTTAATTTCCGCACTTTAAATTCCGAAAAATATTAACTGTCAGATGTATGATTAGGGTTGCATGACAAGAATGTATGATTAACTTTAAAATAGTTAGATAACCCTAAAATGTTCAAAGATAATAAACTTGAAATTGAATCACTCGCACATGCGCACTCCTAGGGTATACTCCCACTTCGGTTGCCTTCGGTAAACGGTCATTATGCATAGGATGCTTTAGTGGTCGCCCTTTTGTCTTAAAGATCAAAGTTGCCTCGGAATGGTTGCCTCAGATATTGTTGCCTCGAATAATTGATCTAAGACATTAAGGTTACTACTAAGACGTCCTAACATTGCTTTAGTGACCGTACGCCCCTTTCGAATTGACCCTCAAAACTCCAACGATGGTGCTACCTACTCACTAATAGTGGGATAACTCTGTCTAAAGGAAACGAACATAGAACAATTCTTTTTTTGAGTAGGTAGATTAGCTCTTAAGTGCTTGCTCAATCCAAACAAACTTTTTCACACTTACACTCCTTTTCAAACAAAGTTTTCAAAAACACTTCGTAACACTCTTAAAGACAGAAGCAAGAGTTAAATCGAAGTCATAACAAAAACTTTTCAAAATACACAAGCACATAAAAGAAGCAATTTTGAAAATGATGAGCAAGTACCTAAGAGCTCGTAAATAAGTATGGATAGAAAGGGTGCTAATACCTTCCCTTTCTATAATCTACCCCCCGTACTCAGAAAATCTCGAAAAAGGAATTTTTCTGTGGTTTAATCCTTTCCTTGTCGGATAAAATAAAAGTCGGTGGCGACTCTTGCTTACCGCGACATTTTGCAAACACAAACGCAAAACGCAAACCAGCATTCCTAAAAACAGTCCCGGTTCTGGCCACCGTATCACAGAACTGGTGACCAGATAATGGTATATTATATCATGAAGCCTGGATTTCGACCAGATAGCGGTGAGGGATACTGTGAAGCTTGGATTACGACCAAATAGCAGTTTACCTGGCCAGTTTCTATGAAGCCCGGATTCGACCGGATATTAGTAGGCCCAAAGTCAAAGGGAAGCCTGGATGCGACCGGATAACCACTTGATTTCTTCTGAAGCCTGGATTTCAACCAAATAAGAAGTAAGGTATTGTGAAGCCTGAATTTCTACCAGATAGTAGTACAGGACACCATGAAGCCTGGATTCGACCAGATAATGGTATATTATATCGTGAAGCCTGGATTACGACCAGATAACGCCGAGGGATACTGTGAAGCTTGGATTTCGACCAAATAGCAAATTACACGTCCAGTTACTATGAAGCCCGATTCGACCAGATATTAGTAGGCCCAAAGTCAAAGGGAAGCCCGGATGCGACTAGATAACCACTTGATTTCTTCTGAAGCCTGGATTTCGACCAGATAATAAGTAAGGTATTGTGAAGCCTGGATTTCGACCAGATAGCAGTACATGACACCATGAAGCCTGGATTCGACCAGATAATGGTATATTATATCGTTAAGCCTGGATTACGACCAGATAGCGGTGAGGGATACTGTGAAGCTTAGATTTCGACCAAATAGCAGTTTACCTGGACAATTACTATGAAGCTCGGATTAGACCGGATATTAGTAGGCTCGACAGTCAAAGGGAAGCCTAGATGCGACTAGATAACCACTTGATTTCTTCTGAAGCCTGGATTTCGACCAGATAAGAAATAAGATATTGTGAAGCCTGGATTTCGACCAGATATAAGCACAGGACACCATGAAGCCTGGATTCGACCAGATAATGGTATATTACATCGTGAAGCCTGAATTACGACCAGATAACGATAAAAGGACTGAAGCCTGGATTACAACCAGATAACAGTACAAGATACTACGAAGCTTGGATTTCGACCAAATAGCAGTTTACCTGGACAATTAATAAGAAGCCCAGAGTCGACCGGATATTAGTGTGCCCTAAATTCAAGTTAAAGCCCGGATGCGACCGGATAACAACTCATTCTGAAGCCTGGATTACGACCAGATAAGATTCGAGAAGTTACGAAGCCCGGATTACAACCGGATAGCAAATTTAATCTCATCTCCCCAGTAAGTCACTGTAAAGCCTGGATTACGACCAGATAGCAGTCGGTCTTATCACTATGAAGCCTGGATCACGACCAGATAGTAGTTCATTTTCGCCTCTTCTGAATAACGGACGACCAAAGTTCCTAAAATTTGATTTTTCTCAAAACAGAGACGATTCCTCAGTAGAATAACGGACGACCGAAGCTCCTAAAATTCTACTTCTCTCAAGACAAAGATCAGCATTCCCCAGTGAAATCTTCCTCAACAACAGGTACACAGACTCTCGCTAAGGAATCTCTTATGCGATAGACACTCCTTCGGATGGCATCTTTAAGCCCATCCCCCATCTGCAATTTCCAAAAGGAATCTGTAAGCCCATTCCCGATATCTCAAGACGGATACCACTTCATGCGAGTGCAAATTTCTGGGCACTCTAGTGTTCAATCATCTTCCACCTTCGGATCACGAAAGACACGCAAGCCAATCTACATCCTCATGTTTAAGAAGATTGAACAGGGACAACTGTTGTACCCCAAAATTTTCCCTCCCATATTTCTCAAAACATTTCAAGAAATATCCTCAAGTTGCTCAAGGAAGTCCAAGTGTTGACCAGACAAGCTCTCTCCTAAGGCAGTCTACCTCAAATTAGGGTTTCATGTTGCATCAAGATACTTGAGTACAAGGGACCCCAAATGCTCACCAATGTCCTAATATGTTCTTAAAATCATCCATGTCAAGTTTCAATACGTACAGAGAAAGATTGCTCAGTCAATTGCTCAAAGGCCTGAAAATCGACTGTGCTAGGGCAAAAGTCAACTGTGACCCCCATACAGTTAAACTTCAAGATTTTTGGTCAACATCCTCATTTTGAAGTATAATTTATTATTTGATCAAGGGTTGATCATGATTCATCAAGGATTTCTCATAATTCATCAAGAACCAAAAGTTGCTAAATTAGGGTTTTGTAGGAAAAGTCAACTCAAATTTGACCAAGCATAACTTTCTCATACTTTATGAGAAATGACCCATCCAAATCTATTTTTGAATAGGATGCAATGCTCTACAATCCATATTCATCTCCCAAGTTCAAAATATGCACTCATAAGAAGTTATGAATTAGGACATTATAGGTCATTTTGAAAGGTCAACAAAAACACCTTTTTTGTCAAAGCTTCATACTTGAGCATGTAATACCAAATTGAGATGAGACCAAAGGGGTTTCTTAGAGGACATATTAAACTTTCTAAAAAGTCCAAGAACACCTTCAAAGAGTCAAAATTAAGGAAGTTATGCATTAGTGAAGTTGACCCTTTTTGCAAAATTGTCAAAAGTCAACTATGCCTCAAATTACAATTTTTGCTAAATGGGCCTAATCTTTTGCACTTGTTTTGAGTTGGCACCATGGTCCACGAGCCATAGCCTTTTCCACTTTTCATTATCTTGTTTTTATTATTTATTTTGATTTTTATTTGAATTAAATCAATTTTAATCAAAACAAATCATGAGAAAATCCAAAACATTGAAATCTCAAGATTTTGCACATGTTTCAGGTCCTATATCCAACCATGATATTGAATTATTTTTGAAATCGAACTGCATCATTCTGTCAGTTATAGCACAAAATAATTATATATTCTTAATCCTTGGAACATTTGCAAGCTATCCATATCATCCAATTGCATTTTTATGGACTGAATCAAGAATTGCCATTGTTAGGGTTTGTGGTTTCGTTTTAGGTTTTTTGTGTGCAGGAAAAATTAGCCCCCATAAAGGGTACCATGATGTTCAGGATGATAGGACGGTTTGATCCATGGCATTAGATGTCATTTATATTGCTCATGGAGGATTTTGGAACGAGCCCAATTTGTAGTGACGGACAAACATCGGTAGGTAAAAGTTTGGGACTTTTACCAACGGTGCAAGGAGGAAGATGACTAGCTGGCACCATAGGATTGGCTTATTTGAATTTTTGCGCCTTTGTTCACATTATTATATATTATCATTATTATTCACTCTATATATAAACAGAACAACTAGCGCAGTTGGTAGCCAGTCATTGGAAAGTGCTTCAGGACCTGGGTTCGAATCCCAGGTCCCCCATTTTCTTCATATTATTTTCTTTTAGGTAATCCAGCACGCACAGAAGGCCAAGGTCTACCATGTGACCTCATCATCCAACCTGTCGAGTCGCCAGATGGCCAGATCCAAAGGCCATCAATGAAGGAGCATCATGAAGCTTAGTCAATGCAATGCATGGGATCTCAGAAGGTCAACGTGGACCTTTGTCTCATGGGCCCAGATTGCTAGCAATGCACCCCATATGACTTTCAGGCCCATATCTCTTTCTATATTCTTTTTATTTTTCTAAATTAATTTAATTAATTCTTTTACTAACACAATTAATTATTTCTTTTATCAAAAATCATAAAAATAATATTTTTCATCCAATTAGGTTTAAGTTTATTTTTTATCAAAAAATTAATTAATTAGGTTATTTAGTCTTAGATAACTATGATTATTTTGTAAATAAATTAAAACTAGTTAGAACAATTAGGGTTTTATTTCTAACTTAATTATATTTTCTTTTTAATAACCAAAAACACAAAAATAGGCCATTTATTTATTTTCATTAATTAATTTAATTAGCTAATTAATTGTATATTTAATTTAAAAACTTAATTCCTTTTTCTTAAAAAATAATCAAAAACAACAAAAACATTTTTCTTTCAATTAGGTTAGAAAGGGTCAAAACCCTAGTTCTCTCCCGATCTAATTTTCCTCGCGCGCTTTTTATTATTTATTTTTATCCTATTAATGTAATTTCTCACAAGTTGTAATAGTTAATTAGGTCTTTTATTTTCATTTATCGCTTTATTTTTTTAAGGGTTAGTTTTTGGCTATGTAAATACCTGAAGCCTTGTAATAGCGTAGTTTAATTTCCGCACTTTAAATTCCGCAAAATATTAACTGTTAGATGTATGATTAGGGTTGCATGACAAGAATGTATGATTAACTTTAAAACAGTTAGATAACCCTAAAATGTGCAAAGATAATAAACTTGAAATTGAATCACTCGCACATGCGCACTCCTAGGGTACACTCCAACTTCGGTTGCCTTCGGTAAACGATCATTAGGTTTAAGATATTTTAGTGGTCGTCCTTTTGTCTCAAAGATCAAAGTTGCCTCAGAATGGTCGCCTCAGATATTGTTGCCTCGAATAATTGATCTAAGACATTAGGGTTATTACTAAGACGTCCTAACATTGCTTTAGTGACCGTACATACCTTCAAATTGACCCTCAAACTCCAACGATGGTGCTACCTACTCACTAATAGTAGGATAACACTGTCTAAAGGAAACGAATATAAAACGATTATTTTTTTCGAGTAGGTAGATTAGCTCCTAAGTACTTGCTCAATCCAAACAAACTTTTTCACACTTACACTCCTTTTCAAACAAAGTTTTCAAAAACACTTCGTAACACTCTTGAAGACAGAAGCAAGGGTTAAATCAAAGTCAAAACAAAAACTTTTAAAAACACACAAGCACACAAAGAAGCAATTCTGAAAATGATGAGCAAGTACCTAAGAGCCCGTAGATAACTACAGATAGAAAGGATGCTAATACCTTCCCTTTCTATAATCTACCCCCGTACTCAGAAAATCTCGAAAAAGGAATTTTTCTGTGCTTTTTTCCTTTCCTTGTTGGATAAAATAAAAGTCGGTGGCGACTCTTGCTTACCGCGACATTTTGCAAACAAAAACGCAAAACGCAAACCAGCATTCCTAAAAAACAGTCCCGGTTCTGCCACCGTATCACACCTTGAAGCCATCTCCTTAAGTTGTGGACGAATCCTTACAAGGTTGACTTGAATAATTTTCCTGCGAAGAGAATCCATATCCTATAAAACAAGAACAAAGATGAATCCCAAAATCCTTGAAATGGCTAGTGAATGTGTATGATGTTATGATGTTCATGATGTCATGATGTTCATGATGTTATGTACAAGTATGCATATACAAACAAAATAAACAAGTTCCTAGGTTTAGGATTTCATGGAGTTTTATAGGTAAGTACCCTCTTGAAGTTTAGTTGGCTCAACCCGTCCTAGTAATAGTAATCGGATTCTAAGGAGCTCAATATCACTGGTTTGTTTCCTTAGTTATTCTTTCAGCACAAGCCTCTTTAATGGCGACCGAAATATCCAAAGAAACCAAACCTCAATGAGTGTAGTATCGAGTATCTACCAACTTCGGACTGCACCAAAGCCGGTCATCTCACTACATCCTAAAGGCCAAGTTAGTCAAGTAAAGGTTCTAAAAGTTCATTAGTTCTTCATGACATCACTCAGTGGCCCTGTATTCTCTTTGTTTAACTCAAAGGCTACCGGTACCCACAAATATGTCACACTAACGTAGCTATTGCTTAGACCATGTCGGTATACCCTGCACAGTTTCCACAACATATTGCTACTTACCTATAATGTATCCCAAATCCGGATAGTGGATTCAAACCCAAACAAAGAACCATAATGTAAAGCATACAAGTCAAACAATGTAAGCAAGTAAATATGATCTATCCCTAAGGTAACCCCACTTTTAAAATTATCCCCAGCAGAGTCTCCAGTTCTGTGATACGGTAGGAGAACTGACTTGAAGGTTTTGCGTTTGATTGCAAATGTTGGGGTTAGCAAGAGTCGCCACCGGTTTTTCTTTTATCCAAAAGGAAAGTTGAAAAAGCACAGGAAAGACCTTTGAGATTGTTTCTTAAGTTCGGGGGGTAGATTATGAAAAGGGAAGGTATTAGAACCCTTTTCATCCATGGTTATCGATGGGCTCTTAGTTACTTGCTAGATCACTTTCTTTTGTTTGAAATTATGCTTTGTGTGGTTTTTGAAAGTATTTTATAAAGAGGCCATTGTTTAAGCAATCTTTGTAATGATTCTTGTTTGTAAGAATGTATACAAAGATGTTGATCTTTTGAAAATGTTTTCAAGTTTTGTAAGATGTTTGAAAGTGTAAGTGTTTGTTTTTGAAAATAGCAAGGATATTTGTTTTGAAATGGAGCAAGTAATTAGGAGCAATCTACCTACTCAAATGTCATTCTTGTTCATTTTCTTTTCCTTTGACATTGTTGTCTTACCATTGATTTGGTAAGCAACCTTATCTTTGGATGTAAACGGGACGGGCATGGGTCATCGTATAACAATGATTAGCAATGTTGCAAGGTATTTTAGCATTCTTTTTGAGGGACTAAGATCATTTGTAAGGCAACTTAGATAGCGTCATCGAGGGACCATGATCTTGTATTTGCTTGTTTTTGCTAAGATACCTTACATACGTAATATGGTCATTTTTTATAAAGCAACCAAGTGGGATAACCCTAGGTGTGCTTGTGTGCAAATGTATTGTTTTCATGCTTGTTTTTTTTGTCTTGAATTAGGGTTTTCTAAGTATTGGTTTTAGTCTTTCCATACAAACCCTAATTACTAGCATGTTATATAAAAGCGTTAAATTGCGAAAAAGTAAAATTACTATGCTATTACAATACTTGTGGGAGGGGGTGGGGAGGGTGTACAAATTACAAATGGGGATTGCAAGAAAGTTAAACCTAATTAGCTATTACAACCACATTGAATATTATACAAAATTGAAAATAAAAATGCAATAATATAAATGGAAAAACAAATGATTTTTATTGTTTTTATAAAAGGGTTTTATCTTGACCTAAATAAAGAAAATGAGTAATTAAAATTAAATAAAATTAATTTAAACTAACTAAGGAAAGAAATTAATTTGAAACGGAATTTTTAGGTTTTTTTTTTATGAAAAGGTTTTAAATTAATGAAAATAAAATGAAAATTAATTAACTAAAATAAACTAAGTTCTAAATTAATTTTAACTAAGAAAACAAAATAATATATTAATTTATCCTAAGTCTAAAATTATTTATGAAAAGAAAGGAAATTTATTTATGTTAAGAAAAAATGTTTTTTATCCTTTTGTTTTATGGAAAATAAAATACATTAGTATAAAAAATAAGTAAAAATAAATTTGGATTTTTTTATAATTTTATGACAATAATAATAATGATGATGAAAATATTAATATTAATAATAATAATAATGAAGAAAAATAAAATAAAAATAAAATTAAGAAAAGTAAGGGGGTTAATCAGTAATGTAAGGAGTATTATGAGAAAAAAAACCAAGCCCATATGAAGAAAATCAGAAAATTGTTAAAATAGCAAAAGGTCACGCTGGGGCTTGAACCCAGGACCTAAGGGTGAACATGCGCGTGCTTTACCGCTGGGGTGGCTATACATCCGTTAATATAACTGAAACAATAAATACATAACACAAAACGCGCCCTGAGTATACTTCATCTTCAACCTCCAGCCAAAGGACCTGTATCTTCTCCATTTCTCAACAAAAATTAAAAGTTCAAACATGAAAGTTATAACATTTCTTCCCACGAATCCAAACATATAAGTAACTTAAGCTAACAATCAAAGATGAATGAGAATTTTTCTAGCCCTAATTCATACCCTAAAAATTTCAGAACACTTCAACTCTAAAATTCTCTAAGCTCAAGCCATATAAATGCAAACTATGGATATGTACAACTTCGTGGCAAAGTTATCTACATTTTATCTTCACAAATAAAGACCTAACAATGCCTAAATAATGAGATGAAAAGTTAGAAAAATTACCTTGCAGATGGAGATCGTATTTTGAGTTATAGCTACTTTCAAAGTGTTTTGATGATTGGGTGAGCTTCCTTGCACCTCCAGGAAGCTATTGCAAAGCTTACTTTATGCTGAGAGTTCTTGAATCAAGCTGAAGAAGTCAATGTGCAATGCCCTATTTTTGAAAATGGAGAATGGTGTAAATGGTTTTACAGTTTGAAAATAGGGGTTGAGATACTTTCTATATGTGTATTAGAAGCTTTGTGGATGGTTTGGCCAAGAAACGCACAAGGGGATTTGAAGTTGGGTTCCAAAAATCAGAAATGACAAGTTTTTGTGCTTGTATGGCAATTTCTGGTTTTGGGGAGTTTTAGGACCTATTTCCTCGTGTGTTAGCTTGCAATGCACTTGTATAAATATATGGAAAAGGTTAGAGGACTTGAGGAGGTCAGAAAACAAAGATCACATGTTATGAGTTTTTGACTTATTTTTAAAGTTATCTTGAAAAACATGGTTTCAATACAAGGTACATGTCTTGTAGGGTGGCTTGCAACTTTAAACATGTTTGTTATGAGTTTATAGAGCATGCCTGTGCAGAAAGAACAAGTGTAAAGCTCCATACAAGTTGACTTTGTGATTAAAGTCACTTTTCCAAAATGGAAGTGTGAACTTTGTTTCATTAATGGAAAATTTACTTGGACAAAGCTTGAATCAAGTGGATAATAGCTCAAAAGCAAGTGTAATCTTCTGATTATGGATAGATCTTACGGTTCAAAGGCCTGCAAAACAAAATTGTGCAGCATAGGTTTGAAATTGAATTCTTGTTCATCACAAAATGACTTGTAATTCAAGTGTGAAAACCCTAACTTCATCTCTTCGATTCTCACTACTCAAGAATGATCTCAAGGAGTTCTTGGACATTTTTGAAATCTTGTAATGTGATATACAACCCATCTTTGAATTGATTTTTAAGATTCCCCTTGGAACTATATGAAAAAGTTCCATGAAGTTGGGTTAAAATCCTGACCAAATTAGGGCAAAAATTTCACTAAGTGTTTTGTTTCATGACCACATGTTCTTAAAATTATAACTTGAGATCCAAGAAATTTTGGAAGGAGTTGTGTAAAGAAAAGTTGTAGATTTCATGGAGATATACAACTTTCATGTTGTAAGTTTCTCTTGAATCATCTTGCATCATGGTGAAAATTTTGTTCAAAGTTATGAAAAAACATGAAATTTCCAACACTTAGAAAAATTTCTAAGTTTAGAAATTTTGACTTTTCAAAATGAAATCTTGACTTTTTGATTTCTTGATGAATAAGTTTCATATTTTGACATGTTTTTATGAATTATGATCTTTGGCATTTGAATTTGACCAAACGTCAAAGTTTGACTTTTCAGTATACAATTGACTTTTGATCAGTTGACTATGTCAATCCAATGGACTTGCAATGTTTTGAACCATGCCATTAGGTCAAAATGATGAAATTGGACTCTTGATATCATGCCTTAAACCAATTTACCATTTGCTAGGTCAAAAATCAGAAATTGCCCTTTCCCAGTCAAAACCCTAATTTTGACCATTTTGCCCTTTTGGAGATTTGATCAAATTTCTTAAGGAGTTGTGGTTCAAATTTGATCAAATGATACATATAAGTTTAAAATGTTGGTATGGATAAAAAATTATGAAGTTTGACTGTAAATTGGCCATGGTTGACTTTTTCCCTAATATAGTTAATTTTTAGGTCAATTGCTCAATTGATTGAGCAAAAATGTGATTCAAAGCTTGAAACTTGACATGAGTAATCTTGAGGGTCCATAATGACCATGAAAGTCATATGGGGAATTGGAAGCTCAAATATCCTTGTGCAAACTCAAACCCTAATTTTGGTCATCAGTGCCTAAGGAGGTGTCTTGAGCTGATCAACCCTAGTGTAGTCTTGAGCCAAAGGAGAGCTTATGAGCAAATTATTGTTAAGTGAGAGGGAAAATTTTGGGGTACAACAGCTGCCCCTGTTCAATATTCTTAAACCTGGAGAGTTAGATTGGCTAGTTTTGCCATTCGTGACTCGAAGGTGGAAGATGATTGGACACTAGAGTGCCCAGAAATTTGCACTCAGTGATGTGATGATAAAGGGAATGGGATTAAAGATGCCATTTAGAGGAGTGATAGAAAGCTATTGGAGATGGGCTTGTAGATGCCATCCAAAAGTGATGTCTGAATCTGAAAGAGAATCTGAATGAGTATCAGAATGGCGTCTGTGTCTGGAGCGTATCTGAACTCTATCTGAAAGTTGAATCTGAATGAGTATCAGAATGGCCTCCATGTCTGGAGCGTATCTGAACTGTATCTGAAAGCTGAATCTGAATGAGCATTAGAATGGCCTCCGTGTCTGGAGGGTATCTGTATTGTATCTGGAAGTTGAGAATTGAATGAGTATCAGAATGGCATCCGTTATCTAGAGCGTATCTGAACTTTATCTGAGAAGTTGAATCTAAATGAGTATTAGAATGGCATCCGTGTCTGGAGCATATATGAACTATATCTGAAAGCTGAATCTGAATGAGTATCAGAATGGCCTCCGTGTCTGGAGCATATCTGTACTGTATATGGAAGTTAAGAATTGAATGAGTATCAGAATGAAATCCGTTATCTAGAGCATATCTGAACTGTATCTGAGAAGTTGAATCTGAATGACTATTAGAATGGCATCCGCGTCTAGAGCATATCTAAACTGTATCTGAAAGTTGGATCTGGATGAGTATCAGAATGGTATCCGTGTCTGGAGCGTATCTGAACTGTATCTGAGGAATTTGAACATTGTTAATGGTAGCTGTTTGATTAATCTTATCCTGAAAAAGGTAAAATGTTAGCTAATATGCAATGTTATGTTGTATGAAATGCATAGTATAATGCATTCGCGTTATTAATGTTTATGATATATGGATGCGATGTATGCGTATGTGAGCTAGTTTGCTGCACTGCTATTGGATTAGGGAAAATAAATCCCTGACTACTGCTGAGGATATGGAGTATAAGTCTCCATGTTGTTGATTTGAAGTGCTGATGAATTTCCCTTTAGAGAAATAAACTCTATTGTAAGGGGAATGCCGTGTACTGTTTGAAAAATCCTTCCTGGGGAATTCGGAGAAATTTGACGACTTCTACTAGGGATTGATAACTGGAAGCTCTGTTCCACTGGGGATTAAACTGCACAGTGCGGGGGATTTTATGGAAATAACTTAGTGAAATTTCCCTATCTCTTAAAGCCATCAGTGATTGTCTTTCTATTTTGTTTATTTGTAAACAATAATTATGTTCAAATGCATATGTTCAAAAATGAATCATTGGACGTTTTTGTAAACAAAACACAAGAGTAAAGAAAAAACAGATAGTTTTGCACTTTGAAAGGGATATCTTTGTATTGACTTTGAGTAAGTACTTTTGTACAATGAGACAATCATTCTAGTAAGAGAATGCCATCGCAAAAAAATGAAAATTTTGATACAAAGAAAAGATAGCTATGTGCAATAATCCCACGGGGTTCCCATTCTGTTATAGCCTTCGTGTCTCTGAGCATCTTGTCTATTTGTTGCCTTGTCCAAAGTTGATTGAATTGATCAGAACCTCTGAGTTTGCAGGTTGTCCGTAAGGTGATCCAATGGGACATAGTCATATGCTTTAATTCCCTAACTTTTTCCTGGACCGCCCTTTCGGGTTTTCAGTCCACCGGGAAACCCTTTTTGCCCAAGTCTCCCTTTCAGGTTTTCAACTTGCCGGGTGTACATTTTTTTATCCTTATTTTTCCCCCGAACCTTTTTGGTTCACCGGGATGCCCTTGTTTTACCTAGGTGTGTCAACCTAGCGGAACTCTTATGCGTAGTATCTTTTTACTATGTCTGCGTTTGCAGGGTGCGGCAGGTCGTCGCCATCCATGGTGGTTAAGATCATTTCCCCTCTAGAGAATATGTTTTTGATTACAAATGGTCCTTCGTATGTAGGAGTCCATTTTCCCCTGGGATCACCTTGCGGTAGTATGATACGTTTGATCACCAGATCCCCAACTTGATACACTTGGTGTCTGACCTTTTTGTTGAAAGCCTTGATCATCCACTTTGATACATTTGACCATGGCAGACAACAACAAGTATTTTCTCATCAATTAAGTTTAGTTGATCAAGTCGAGTCTGGATCCAATCCTCTTCATTCAACCCTGCATCCTTTATAATTCTCAAAGAGGGGATATGGACCTTAATAGGCAAGACAACTTCCATGCTGTAAACTAGAGAATATAGTGTTTCCTCGGTTGATGTGCGAGCCATGGTACGATATCCATGGAGAGCAAATGGTAGCATCTCATGCCAGTCTTTGTATGTGACTGTCATTTTCTGTATGATCTTTTTAATGTTCTTATTTAAGGCTTCGACAACACCATTCATCTTCGACCGGTAAGGGGAAGAATTGTGATGATGGATCTTGAATTGCTCGCACAAGGCGGTGATCGTAGTATTGTTTAAGTTTGTACCATTGTCTGTAATGATCCTCTTCGGGATACTGTAATGACAGATGAGATTTTGCTTAATGAACCGAGCTACAACATTCTTGGTAACGGAAGCGAAATAAGCTGTCTCCACCCACTTGGTAAAATAGTCAATGGCCACTAGAGGCTGTTGGCTTGATTTCCCCAATCATATCAATCCCCCACATAGCAAAGGGCCAAGGAGCCGTTAAGACATTCAGAGGAGCCTGAGGTACGTGCACATTGTCAGCATAAATCTGACACTTATGGCAGGTTCGAGAGTGTTGATAGCAATCAGCTTCCATGGTAGACCAATAATAGTCTGCCCGTAGGATTTTCTTTGCCATCGTATGTCCACTGGAATGGGTGCCAAAAGTGCCCTCATGTAACTCAGCCATGATTCTTTCAGCTTCAACCTTGTCCACACACCGAAGTAACACAGAGTCATGGTTGATTTTGTAAAGAATGCCATTACTAAGGAAGAATTTAGCAGAGAATCTCCTTAAGAACTTCTTATCATTGACTGAAGCTCCTCCAAGATATTCTTGAACCTCGAGATACCTCTTGACTTCGTGAAACCAAGGCTGGTCCACTACTTCTTCAGTATTAATCTCGTGACAATGTGCTAGTTCATCCCTTTTTGCAATGGTGATATGGGGAGCCTCATTCTCCCATTTAAGTTTAAACATAGATGACTTTGTGGCTAGTGCATCTGCTAGCTAATTTTCTTCTCGCGGGAAATGCTCGAAGGTAATCTTCTCAAAATGTGGGAGCAACGTCAAAACACGTTCTTCGTAAGGGATAAGGTTAGGGTGATTAGTGTGCCATTCCCCTTTGATCTGGATGATAACCAAAGCTGAATCTCCGAATACATTCAACGATTTGATCCCCAAGTCAATGGCAACTTTGAGACCAAAGATGCACGCTTTGTATTCCGCCATGTTATTTGTACAATTGAAGCAGAGTCTTGCAGTAAATGGGGTATGACACCCTTCAGGAGATATGAGTACTGCACCAATACCATTATCGAGTGCGTTAGATGCCCCATCAAAACCAGGGTCCATCGGGATCCATGTTCAGGTCCGTCATATGGCCTGCGTTCTTCACAGTTGTTTACCATCATGATGTCTTCATCCGGGAATTTGAACTTCATGGACTGGTAGTCTTCCACAGCTTGGTGAGCAAGGTGATCGGCTAGTACAATTCCCTTTATTTCCTTCTGGGTAGTATATTGTATGTCATATTCAGTTAGGATCATTTGCCATCTCGCTATTCTCCCAGAGAGTGCAGGTTTCTCGAAGATGTATTTTATAGGATCCATTTTAAATATCAACAAGGTAGTATGGGTCAGCATATACTGTCTTAACCGACGAGCATCCCATGCCAGAGCGCAACAAGTTTTCTCGAGCAGTGAATATCTTGTTTCACAATCGATAAACTTTTTGCTCAGGTAATAAATAGTGTGCTCTTTTTGGCCAGACTCGTCATGCTGCCCCAGCACACACCCCATTGAATTCTCTAAAACAGTTAGATACATAATCAACGGTCTTCCCTCGACTGGTGGCATCAAAACAGGATGCTCTTGCAGGTACTCTTTGATCTTGTCGAAAGCAGTTTTCCATTAATCATTCCATTTGACTACTTGATCTTTCTTCAATAGTTTGAAGATTGGTTCACAGGTAGCTGTCAGGTGAGAAATGAATATGGAAATGTAGTTCAAACATCCCAAGAATCCCCTGACTTCCTTTTCAGTACGAGGAGCAGGCATCTCTTGTATCGCTTTTACTTTGGCAATATCTACTTCAATACCCTTATTGCTGACGACAAAGCCTAGGAGCTTACCAGACCTTACTCCAAATGTGCATTTATTTGGGTTTAACCTCAGCTTGTATTTATTTAGCCTCTCAAACAGTTTATGTAAATGATCAAGATGCTCTTCGTCTGTTTGAGATCTAGCTATCATGTCGTCCACATAGACCTCTATTTTGTGATGTATCATGTCGTGAAATAGAGCTACCATGGCACGCTGATAGGTTGCCCCCACATTCTTCAGTCCGAATGGCATAACCTTGTAGCAGAATGTGCCCTACTGTGTGACAAATGTTGTTTTCTCCATGTCCTCAGGCACCATTTTGATTTGGTTGTAACCTGAGAAACCGTCCATGAAGGGAAACACTTTATGTTGTGCATTATTATCAACTAGGATGTCAATGTGGGGAAGTGGGAAATCATCCTTGGGGATTTCCCTATTCAAATCTTTGTAGTCCATGCACATTCGTACCTTGCCGTCTTTTTTGGGCACAGGAACAACATTGGAAACCCATTGCAGATTGGAGGTGACAGCCAATAATCCAACATTAAATAGTTTCACGACTTCTGCTTTAATCTTCTCTGGCATATCTGGTCGTATTCGACAGACCTTTTGTTTTACTGATGGGTAATCCTATTTTGTAGGTAGACGATGTACCACAATATCTGCATCAAGTCCTGGCATGTCTTCATACGACCAGGCAAAGACTTCAACATACTCGTGTAACAATTGAATCAGACGCTCCTTGACACTAGGTTCCAGATTGGCACCCACCTTGACTTCTCTTTTGTCTTCTTCGGTACCTAGGTTGATTGTATCCACGGGTTCCTCGTGGGACTGAATGATTCTCTCCTATTGTAGTAGTAACCTGACAAGTTCCCCTGGTACTTCACAATCTTCCTCACCTTCGTCTTCAACTTGGTAGATTAGATCTTTGGAGTCACAGAAGGCCATAGCAGAACCGTTACCCATGGGATCCCGAATGGATGTAGACCTGCATTGTGAGTGTGAGTGTGTGTAAGGGTATAACTATCTTTGAAAGAAATGAAAAATGTAAAAACAAAAACAATGAGCACAAATTTTGTATGCAAAACGTCCATGATTCATTGATGTCATATGGAGATGAGATAATAACCCCTAAAATTGGACGGTTGTGCCTCGGGTAAGACACAAGGTTTTAAGAGTTTGAAATGTTTTAATATTACAGATCCAACAAAATGTAAAGACAAATTACTGTGGGATAAAAGTGATCGGGACAAAATCTCTAGCCTCCCAATTGCTGAGCCCTCCACTGACAGTTGGGAAGATCAAATCCTCCATGTTGTAGCCATCTTCATTATCCTCTACCGTGTTGACCTCATGGTTGCTGATCTTTAGGGGAGGTCCTCCAGCACGAGCGCAACGTACAACCTTCTGAGCACTTGCAGTGATACCTAGGCTAAACTTTTCAAATTTGTATGGGATATCTGGGAGTTGTCCCCAGATAGTGCACCCACCTTCTTCTATTACTTCTTTTGCATCCTTCAAAGATGACATCTTGAGTTGTGGCCTTGTGATCTTGGGAACAACCCTGGTTACTACTACATCTTGCGGGACTTCTTCAAAGTGTTAGAATGGAGTTTCAATAAATTCACCATCTAAATCCACATATCTGAAGGAATTGAGATGGATGATCATATACTCTTCTTCTCCATGAACGGTGATGCTTCCCTTGAATCAGATATTTCAGCATTTGGTGCAACGTAGAAGTAACAACGCCAACATTGTGAATCCATGGTCGACCTAGCAAGCAGGAATATGAAGGGCGGATATCCATTACATAAAAAGTTGAATCAATCGTTTGGGTTCCAACCTTTATGGGGATATCCACTTCCCTATGCACCATCCTTTTCGAGCCGTCAAAAGCCCTCACTACTATATTGCTTGGCTTCAATGTCAATCCTTCGCAGTCAAGCCTATCAAGAGCCTTTTTAGGCAATACATTCAGAGATGAGCCAGTGTCCACAAAAACATGAGCCAAGGTTGTGTCCCTACATTCAACTGAGACATGCAATGCCTCATTATGCTTCCTTCCTCTTGGCGTTAAATTAGCATCCGAAAAACCTAGACCATTATCTACAGTCAGGCTGGCTACACAGTCTTGGAACTGATCGGCAGATGTTTCTTGGGGTACATGGGCAGTTTTCAGGAATTTTACCAAGGCCTTTGCATGCGCCTCAGAGCATAGTAGTAAAGCCAGCATGGAAATTTTAGATGGAGTTTGCCCCAGCTGCTCGACTACATCGTAGTCGCTTCTTTTTATGATCTTTAGGATTTTATCCATCTCTTTCCGGGAGGTCTCAGGGATAGACAATGATTGTGTCTTCTTCTTGAAAGACTCAACCAGAACACCTTTTCCTTGAGTCTCGGTTAACTTGGCAGCATGAGTGTCAGTAGGAGTGATAACAGGAGTTGTAACAGCTTTGTCAGTTGGAGTATTGGTGGAGATGATTGTGGGACTGGGGATAGCCTTCGGAGGAGCAACAACAACAAAAATGATTACGGGTCCAGAAACTGCTTTTGGGGGAGCAATTTCTGGAGAGAATATCCTTCCGCTTCGGGTAATCTTGCTAGTCCTGACAATATTACTGATATCAGAGTTATCTTTCTCAGAACTTGAATCTTCGGCAGCTAGCCAATTTTGCTTGATACTGTGGTAGTAGACATCCCCTCCATAATTCCATGATATGGTTTTGTCTGACAAATACGGGACTGGTCCAGGCATTGTAATTATCAAAGGAGCTACTTTTGGAACTGATGTAATTCTAACGGGTCTTTTGGTGGAGACCCTGGAAGAATTGTCGGAAATGGTCACAATGGAAATATCATTATAAGAAATAAGTGGAACAAAAGTCTTTTCGAACAAAATCTCCTTGTTATCTATTAGGAATTGAACTCCTGCTTTCAACAAAGGACAATTGGTTGGTGAGGACAAACAAAAATGACAGCTTTCATCACAACCCGGGAAAACACTGGCATTTAATAAGTTCTTTTTGATGGTCAGGAGTGGGGTCATAAGTTCATCAACTGAAGTAACAAACCTATCCTCTTCAATGGCGTTGGCATTATGGTCGTGCTTGGGCATAAATAGGATACCTATTTGATCCTAACATTCAACAGAGGGTACGCAACACCAGTAGTAATGCTGCAACGACAACCTCTAGTTTCGGCCCTCCCCGGGCCTTGAATTCTGTCGTTGATGTGGAGAATAGGGGATTACCCTAGGGAAGTGAGAGGCTCTCCCGCAGGAGAGTTCATTTTCAAAAGTTCAATTTCCCTAGGAGCTACTGACTGGGGTTTAACCCAAACCTACATTAGGGGTCTCGTCCCAACTAGACTCCGAAGCTTATTGCTCCCACGTGCGCGACTATCGGTCTCAAAGTATCCGAAACCACCTACGATAAAAAACCACGCTACAACAATCAAGAGTTCCTCGGGAAGGACCAAAAACTGTCGCGAGATGGTAAGATATGGTAAGCTGGTTAGTTAATTAGAGCATGAAGTGAGGGGGCTCGGGTGAGGACCCGAAACTGGGGAAAAGAAAGAGTAGCGCCCCGCCTCGGACTACCAAAAAAGGTAGGGGCAGAGAGAGGCGCGCAGAGTATATATAACTGTGTAGGGAGAGAAGACCTCAGGGAGGGATTCCCTCCCGAAACCTTTTACCTAATCAACAACTCTTTTCTGGCGCATCGAATTCAATCTCTTTGGCTTCAAGGAGGTCTTGTACTTTGTTCTTTAGAGCCCAACAGTTGTTAGTGTCATGGTCGGGACTCTCAGAGTGGTTTGCACAGTGGGCATTAGGATGATAGTGAGGAGATGTTGTGTTAGGGTTCTTTGGAGCTTCTTTCAAAGTCACTAGGTTGGATCTTAGCAAGTATGGCAATACTTGAGACAGGGTCATGTTAATTCTGGTGAACTGTTTGACTGGTCTTTCCAATCTTGGCTGATTGTTTCTTTGCTGATCAGGCGCGAGTTTAGGAATCATAACGGCCCCCACCATTGGACGGCGTTCAGCCCTATCTTGATTTCTCTAAGGATACACAACAACCACTTCTTTCTTTTCGATGAATGGCTTCTTTACAGTGGCAGAGGATACATATTTTTGAATCTTTCCATTCTTTATCCCGGCTTCTACCCTTTCTCCGGTCAAAATCAATTCAGTAAAACCCGCCGATGAACTCCCAATTAAGTGATTGAAAAAGGGACCAGATAAGGTGCCCAAAAACATGTCTACCAACTCTCTTTCAGATATAGGAGGTTGAACTCTTCCGGCCAAATCTCTCCATTTTTGTGCATAGTCCTTGAAGCCTTCATTTGAAACCATGGCCATACTCTGGAGTTGAGTACGGGTAGGCGCACGATCAACATTGTATTGGTATTGTTTGTAAAAGGCTGCAGAAAGATCGTCCCAATTATGAATATTGGATCTTTCTAACTGATAAAACCAATCAAGTTGAGTTCCAGACAGACTGTCTTGGAAGAAGTGTATCCATAAATCCTTGTCAGCGGTATGGGGATGGGTTTTTCTTACATAGGACCGAAGATGCATTTCGGGGCATGAGACTCTGTCATATTTGGCGAACACAGGTGCTTTGAATTTTAGAGGAATGAAAATTCCTGATACCAGTCCCAACTCCTCAAAGTCCAATCCAAGCATTTTTTGGATTTCCATTGCACTCAACCGTCCTTCTAGATGCTTATACTTGTCGTCAGCTGGAGGGTATTGTTCTCCAGAATAGTCTACTTCTTCCTCTTCCTCTTCTGAATCAGACTGAACAATTGTTTCCTTGCCCTTCCCATCTTGATTATCTTTCTCACCAGATGTTGTAGCAAAGTCTAAGGCCCTTCTTGTCTTCTCTTGGAATCTTCTTCCCATGTTCAAAATTCTGGTTATTTTCTTCATCTTCTTTTTCTTCTCCTCAACCAGCAAGGTCTTCAACTCTTCTTGTCCTTTGGCTAGGGTTAAGAACAACTATTGAAACTGTGCATTCTGAGCTTGGAGGTCCTTCACCGTTTGTTCGAGATCCATCTTACTAAAATAAACATTAGAGAGATGAGGAGACTTGTTGCAAGAAACCTGCTTATGTTATGATGAATGATAAATGCGTATCCAATGATTTCGAGGATTTTAAGATTCAAATTTTTTTTAGACAAAAAGGAAACACACGTTATATTAATAAATTAAAGCTTTGAGTACATCAATGCCTTCTTGGGCAAAACAAATACAAGAAACACTAAGATAGAAAGGTAGTACGCATCCTCTTTGGTGCAATGTAGGCATTCAGAGTCTTCTCCTCATGAAGTAGTCTAGTGAGTTCCAAAACCTTCTTCTCGCTTGCATAGAATTGGGCTTCAAAAGTATCTCGCTCCCCCTTGAGTTGTATCCAATCTCTTTGTAGGTCTTCAAGAGAGGTGGGCATGTCAGGGTGTAGGATAGCGTATGGAACATCTCCTTCAATGACAGGCTCAATGATTACTGGGAGAATGGAAGGGTAAGGCATCATAAGACTCTGAGCACGAGTTCGTACCTATTTGAGGTAAGGCTCAAGAGGGATGGAATTCTTGTGCCCCAAAGTCTTGCTATCTATCTTGTTTAACATCCTCCAAGCTCGGATAAATCTCTGGAGAAGACCTTGATCATCATTGTCGTAGTCAAATACCAAACCTTGAATCAGCATCTCATGCGGGTCATCCCTTCGGGTGTAACCAAACTGTCTTAAAGCTAAGCAGGGGTTGTAGGTGATACCTCCCCTAATGCCAAGTAAGGGGACATTAGGGAACTCTCCATAATGGTCGACA
Source organism: Vicia faba (assembly GCA_948472305.1). Lineage (NCBI taxonomy): Eukaryota > Viridiplantae > Streptophyta > Magnoliopsida > Fabales > Fabaceae > Vicia > Vicia faba. The sequence goes on from OX451737.1 coordinate 844,411,259, forward strand.
ATAGTAACATTCTCTATAGATCGAGAGCACCAATGAATGTCTGAATGTTTGAGCGTCATCAACCTTTGTGACCACCTTGAACCTTGCTCATTCTTTAATATAGATTGCAGAAGATGTGAAATAAACCATATTTCCAAGAGAGGAGTGCAACACATAAGAACACCTCTTTTCCTCATTGTGCGAGTGTGAAAAGAGTGTAGGATATCCCCTAGCAATGTAGGTACCGAGTTGCGGGACATGAAGATTTTGACGCTGTTCATATCTATGAGTTGGTCAGGATTTGGAAACAAAACCATCCCATAGATGAGGAGAGCCACAATTTCCTCAAAGGCTTGCAAATCCAAGGAATTCCAACAATTTTGAGCTTTCTCAAATAAGAACTTTGCTAGGAAACCCTTGACACCACTCCTTGTTTCCCAATGAGTTGTGACATCAGATGAGTGCAAGTGTAGAGCTTGAGCAATCTCTTCTGGATTTTGGTCTCTTTCCATACCGTTGAAAGGTAGTTGGTTGAGAATGGGAATCCTCAAGAGTCGGGAGAATTCTTCCAAAGTAGGCACAAGTTGATAGTCGGGAAATGTGAAGCAATGGTGCAAAGGACCGAAGAGCTGAAAGAGCACCTTCATCATGTCCTCATTTGTGTTAGAGGTGACCAAGTTGAGTAGGCGACCATGTCTCTTGGTGAATGGAGAGTTTTCAGGAATCCTTGAAGCTAGCTCCTTAAGTTGTGGAGGGATCCTTACAAGGTTGACTTGAATAGTTTTCCTGCGAAGAGAATCCATATCCTACAAAACAAGAACAAAGATGAATCCAAAAATCCTTAAAATGGTTAGTGAATGTGTATGATGTTATGATGTTCATGATGTTATGTACAAGTATGTATATACAAACAAAGCAAACAATTTCCTAGGTTTAGGCTTGCATGGAGTTTTATAGGTAAGTACCCTCTTGAAGTTTAGTTAGCTCAACCTGTCTTAGTAATAGTAACTGGGTTCTAAGGAGCTCAATATCACTGGTTTGTTTCCTTGGTTATTGTTTCAGCACAAGCCTCTTTAATGGCGACCGAAATATCCCAAGAAACCAAACATCAATGAGTGTAGTATCGAGTATCTACCAACTTCGGACTGCATCAAAGTTGGTCATCTCACTACATCCTAAAGGCCAAGTTGGTTAAGTAAAGGTTCTAAAAGTTCATTAGTGCTTCATGACATCACTCAGCGGCCCCGTATTCTCTTTGATTAACTCAAAGGCTACCGGTACCCACAAATATGTCACACTAACATAGCTATTGCTTAGACCATATCAGTATACCCCGCACAGTTTCCACAATGTATTGCTACTTACCTATAATGTATCCCAAATCTGGGTAGAGGATTCAAACCCAAACAAAGAACCATAATGTAAAGCATACAAGTTAAACAATGTAAGCAAGTAAATGTGATATGTCCCTAAGGTAACCCCACTTTTAAAATTATCCCCAGTAGAGTCGCCAGTTCTGTGATACGGTGGGAGAACTGACTTGAAGGTTTTGAGTTTGATCGCAAATGTTGCGGTTAGCAAGAGTCGCCACCGACTTTTCTTTTATCCAAAAGGAAATGTGAAAAAGCACAAGAAAGACCTTTGAGATTGTTTCTTGAGTTCAGGGAGTAGATTATGAAAAGGGAAGGTATTAGAACCCTTTTCATCCATGGTTATCCATGGGCTCTTAGTTACTTGCTAGATCACTTGCTTTTGTTTGAAATTGTGCTTTGTGTGGTTTTTGAAAGTATTTTGTAAAGAGGCCATTGTTTAGGCAATCTTTGTAATGATTCTTGTTTGTAAGAATGTATACAAAGATGTTGATATTTTGAAAATGTTTTCAAGTTTTGTAAGATGTTTGAAAGTGTAAGTGTTTGTTTTTGAAAATAGCAAGGATGTTTGTTTTGAAATGGAGCAAGTAATTAGGATAAATCTACCTACTCAAATTTCTTTCTTGTTCATTTTCTTTTCCTTCAACATTGTTGTCTTACCATTGATTTGGTAAGCAACCCTATATTTGGATGTAAACGGGACGAGCATGGGTCATCGTATAACCATGATTAGCAATGTTGCAAGGTATCTTAGCATTCTTTCTGAGGGACTAAGATCATTTGTAAGGCAACTTAGATGGCGTCATCGAGGGACCATGATCTTGTATTTGCTAAGATGCCTTACATGCGTAATATGACCATTTTGTATAAGGCAACCAAGTGGGATAACCATAGGTGTGCTTGTGTGCAAATGTATTGTTTTCATGCTTGCTTTTTATCTTGAATTAGGGTTTTCTAAGTATTGGTTTTAGTCTTTCCATACAAATCCTAATTACTAACATGTTATATAAAAACGATAAATTGCAAAAAAGTAAAATTACTACGCTATTACAATACTTGTGGGAGGGGGGTGTACGAATTACAAATGGGGATTGCAAGAAAGTTAAACCTAATTAGCTATTACAACCACATTGAATATTATACAAAATTGAAAATAAAAATGCAAGAATATAAATGGAAAAAGAAATGATTTTTATTGTTTTTATGAAAGGGTTTTATCTTGACCTAAATAAAGAAAATGAGTAATTAAAATTAAATAAAATTAATTTAAACTAACTAAGGAAAGAAATTAATTTGAAAAGGATTTTTTAGGTTTTTATTATGAAAAGGTTTTAAATTAATGAAAATAAAATGAAAATTAATTAACTAAAACAAACTAAGTTCTAAATTAATTTTAACTAAGAAAAAAAATATTAATTTATCCTAAGTCTAAAATTATTTATGAAAAGAAAGGAAATTTATTTATTTTAAGAAAAAATGTTTTTTTATCCTTTTGTTTTATGGAAAATAAAATACATTAGTATAAAAAATAAGTAAAAATAAATTTGTATTTTTTATGATTTTATGAAAATAATAATAATAATAATAATAATAATAATAATAATAATAATGAAAATATTAATATTAATAATAATAATGAGGGAAAATAAAATAAAAATAAAGAAAAGTCAGGGGTTAATCAGAAATGTAAGGAATATTATGAGAAAAAAAACTAAGCCCATATGAAGAGCCTAAGCGCTGCAAAAAAAAACACAAAAAAGTTAAAAAATTGTAAAAATAGCAAAAGGTCACGCTGGGGCTTGAACCCAGGACCTAAGAGTAAATAGGCGCGTGCTTTACCACTAGGGTGGCTATACATCCGTTAATATAATTGAAACAATAAATACATAACACAAAACGCGGCCTGAATATACTTCATCTTCAACCCTCAACCAAAGGACCTGTATCTTCTTCATTTCTCAACAAAAATGAAAAGTTCAAACATGAAAGTTGTAGCATTTCTTCCCATGAATCCAAACATATAAGTAACTTAAGCTAACAATAAAAAATGATTGAGAATTTTTCTGGCCCTAATTAAAACCCTAAAAATTTCAAAAAACTTCAACTCTAAAATTCTCTAAGCTCAGGCCATATAAATGCAAACTATGGATATGTACAGCTTCGTGGCAAAGTTATCTACATTTATCTTCACAAATCTAGACCTAACAATGCCTAAATAATGAGATGAAAAGTCAGAAAACTCACCTTGCAGCTGGAGATCGTATTTTGAGTTAGAGCTACTTTCAAAGTGTTTTGATGATTGGGTGAGCTTCCTTGCACCTCCAGGAAGCTATTGCAAAGCTTACTTTGTGCTGAGAGTTCTTGAATCAAGCCGAAGAAGCCAATGTGCAATGCCCTGTTTTTGAAAACGGAGAATGGTGTAAATGGTTTTAAAGTTTGAAAACAGGGGTTGGGATATTTTCTATATGTGTATTAAAAGCTTTGTGGATGGTTTGGCCAAGAAACGCACGAGGGGATTTGAAGTTGTGTTCCAAAAATCAGAAATGACAAGTTTTTGTGCTTGTATGGAAATTTATAGTTTTAGGACCTATTTCCTCGTGTGTTAGCTTGCAATGCACTTGTATAAATATATGGAAAAGGTTAGAGGACTTGAGGAGGTCAGAAAACAAAGATCATGTGTTATGAGTTATTGACTTGTTTTTGAAGTTATCTTGAAAAACATGGTTTCAATGAAAGGTACATGTCTTGTAGGGTGGCTTGAAACTTTAAACATGTTTGTTATGAGTTTATAGAGCATGCTTGTGTAGAAAGAACAGGTGCAAAGCTCCATACAAGTTGACTTTGTGATTAAAGTCACTTTTCCAAAATGGAAGTGTGAACTTTGATCCATTAATGGAAAATTTACTTGGACAAAGCTTGAATCAAGTGGATAATAACTCAAAAGAAAGTGTAATCTTCTGATTATGGATAGATATTGAGGTTTAGAGGCCTGAAAAACAAAATTGTGCATCATAGGTTTGAAATTGAATTCTTGTTCATCACAAAATGACTTGTAATTCAAGTGTGAAAACCCTAACTTCATCTCTTCGATTCTCCCTACTCAAGAATTATCTCAAGGAGTTCTTTGACATTTTCGAAAGCTTGTAATGTTTTAAACAACCCATCTTTGAATTTCTTTTGAAGATTCCCCTTGCAACTATATGAAAAAGTGCCATGAAGTTGGGTTAAAATCTTGACCAAATTAGGGCAAAAATTTAACTAAGTGTTTTGTTTCATGATCACATGTTCTTAAAATTATAACTTGAGATCCAATAACTTTTGGAAGGAGTTGTGTAAAGAAAAGTTGTATATTTCATGGAGATCTAAAACTTTAATGTTGGAATTTTCTCTTGAATCGTCTTGCATCATGGTGAAAATTTTGTTCAAAGTTATGAAAAAACATGAAATTTCCAACACTTAGAAAAATTTCTAAGTTTAGAAATTTTGACTTTTCAAAATGAAATATTGACTTTTTGATTTATTGATGAATAAGTTTCATATTTTGACATGTTTTGATGAATTATGGTCTTTGGCAATTGAACTTGACCAAAAAGTCAAAGTTTGACTTTTCAGTATACAGTTGACTTTTGATGAGTTGACTGAAAAATTCATCTGTCAATCCAATGGACTTGCAATGTTTTGAACCATTACATTAGGTTAAAATGATGCAATTAGACTCTTGAGATCATGCCTTAAACTAATTGACCATTTTCTAGGTCAAAAATCAGAAATTGCCCTTTCCCAGTCAAAACCCTAATTTTGACCATTTTGCCCTTTTGGAGATTTAATCAAATTTCTTGAGGAGTTATGGTCCAAACTTGATAAAATGATACATATAAGTTTAAAATGTTGGTATGGATCAAATTTTTTGAAGTTTGACTGTAAATTGGCCATGGTTGACTTTTTCCCCAATACAGTTGATTTTTAGGTCAATTGCTCAGTTGACTGAGCAAAAATGTGATTCAAAGCTTGAAACTTGACATGAGTAATCTTGAGGGTCCATAATGATCCATGAAAGTATTATGGGGCATTGGAAGCTCAAATATCCTTGTGCAAACTCAAACCCTAATTTTGGTCATCAGTGCCTAAGGAGGTGTCTTGAGGTGATCAACCCTAGTGCAGTCTTGAGCCAAAGGAGATCTTGTGAGCAAATTCTTGATAAGTGAGAGGGACAATTTTGGGGTACAACACTACCCAACTTCTGTTTTTAAACTGTAACGCAATCTTCACCAATCTCCATTTTCAAAATCAGAACTTTGCACCTTGACCGCTCCAGAACTTTCCAACCATTCATAGTTCAAGTTAAGGGTTGCTTTAGCTTTCTGGGAACTTGAGGAAGCTGACCAGAACATCACAACAGTCTGAACCATGCTTTAACTCACATAATAATCTCCAGCATTAAGGTAAGTTTCTTCTGACTTTCATCTCATTACTTAGGCATTGTTAGGCTTGCATTTCCAAAGATACAATGTAGATATCATGACTCTGATTCTGTACATATTTATAGATTTCATGTATATGGCCTAAGTAGAGAGAATTTCATATCAAAACTTCTTGAGGAAATTAGGGTTCAGAATTAGGATTAGCAAAATTCATGCTTGCTTCTGCTTTACAATTTTGATGCTTCGTATTTCTGAAAACACGATGAAAATTTCCATAACTGCTATGTTTGCATTTTCCATTTTGTTGAGAAATGACTAAGTTGCAGATGCTCTGGTTGGCATGAAGGAGAAGATGAAGTCCATCATCAGAGCTTACTTGGTGATACATGTTTATGTTTTTTCCTCTAATACCGGATGTACAGCCACCCTAGTGGTAGAGAACACGCACATAAGGCATTAATGTTAAGGGTCCAGGGTTCTAATCCCAGAAACACCTTTTACGTTTAGTTCTTAACATTTTTACCTCATCATTTGTCAAACATTGATCCTGGACCAGAACTTCTAGATAAACCCCCTTCAGTTGTTTATCAAAACACTGATCCTGGACCAGAACTTCTAGATATTCCCATCCAACAACATTGACACCTCACATACCCATTATCATAACTTCTAGGTTCTCAACAATCAGAACTTCTAGACTCTCTCAACAATCAGAACTTCTAGGCTTTCCTTTGTTCCCAGTGAAGGGGTGAAAAACACAAGAAGGGGGGGGTTGAATTGTAAAACTGGAAACTTTAAAGCAAATGACAAGGTATTTTTATCCTGGTTCGTTTGATCTCAAACTACTCCAGTCCACCCGTTCAAGGTGATTTCGCCTCTCTCCAACGAGGTCTTAATTCACTATATTCAACTGAATACAAATCTGCTTTAGCAACTGCTAAAACCTTCTTGATTCAAACCACAATCCGGTTTGTCAAGGCAACACTTTCTTACAAAGGAATGAACAAGTGTGTATGAATGTTTTCTACAAAAACTATATCACAACTGTGATGTTTACACAAATGAAGCTTAGAATACTAAGATGCTAAACGCTAATAGAGTATCAGAGTTTGGTGGTTTAGCAAAACTTGTAGAGTTAAGATTACTGTTCAGCTTTTTGCGTGTAGAGAGTTTGGAAGCATTAGCCGTGATAATCTTCAAAGCTTGGTTTATATAGCACTTGAGAAGATGAACGTTGAAGCAAATATTCTTGATTCAATGCTATTAACAAGCTTTCCTTTCTGAGCAGATCTTGTCTAGAATGATGCCGTTGGTATTGATTAGCTTTCAATGCACAGTACCGTTGCTTCTTCAATGCACGTTCTGGCTTGGCTCATTCTGATTCTGCTTCGCTGCTGATGAACTAATTTGATTCTGTATCAGAGTATTTCACGCGCAGTTCTGTTCATCAAGCTTCAGCATGTGCAAGCGTTGATCTTCTGATCTTGACGTTCTGATTCAGCAACTTCTGATGCTGGTGTGCAAACTCATATTCTGATGCTGAGAACGTGATCTTGCTTATTTTAATCAGCATATCTGCAAGTCAGAGCATAGTAATTTTAAGTAGCATATAATTCAATCATGAAATATTTAACTACTATATCTTTTCACTTTGTTATCATCAAAACTTAATTATAGGGTACTAGATTCAAACATTATTCTAACAATCTCCCCCTTTTTGATGATGACAAAAACTAGATATTTTAAATAAAAAATAACGTGAAAAGTTATCAGATCTATGTATCAGAATAAGAAGTACGGAGAAGTCAGAGTTAAGAGATACTCCCCCTGAGTTTGTTACTTCCTTTTGATATGTGTGTTCTTCAGAGTCAGATCTTTTTCTTATCTTTGAGCATCAGATTATAAGTCTTTGACTTATCAGAGAGCAGAGCTTCAGAGCTTTTCCTGTCAGAGCTTTGCTTCGGATCAGAGTGTTAGGTCGATCAGATCTTCATATATCAGAACTTCATATTTGATCAGAGCAACATGAGCTTCTACATTTTTGATCAGAGCTTCTAGTCTTCATTGTGCCTGTAGACTTAAAGACAAAACAGAAAAACATTTCAAGTAATAGAGTTAGAATGTTTGAGAATTTCTGTCTAGTTAGCCGTTATTGATTTTAAATATCATTCTTGTTCTCCCCCTTTTTGTCAGCAATCAAAAAGTGCTGGTGATGTGCTAAAATGATTTAGATCAGAAAAACTAATAATATTAAAGATAGTTCAGAATTAGAGCAAAATAGCATTACAAACCATAGTCAAAACATAGTCAAAAGTACATCAGAAAATGAAGAAAATATAGAGAATGTCATGCATGAAAAAAAATTTTAAGGTTGTGGGGGCATGCGTGAGAACAGGCTTTCCAGCATTGCCTGAATCTTTTCAGAAGTTGCATTCTGCTTCTGAACCATGGTGACAACAGTATCAATCTTGCTGTCCTGGACATTCATTCTTGCTTCCATCTTCTGATTATTCTCATCCATCCGCTGCTGTAGACGCAAGTCATTCAGCCTTAATTCTTCCAGAGCCTGCCTGTCCAAGGCAGCTTGAGAATTTTCAGCAGGAGGAAGCTTCTCAGAACTTTCAGCTACATCTTCTGCTGGATTTTCTTCTTGAAGAGTCTTGTCTTCTTCTGCTGGTTCCACCTGTGCAGCTTGTTCTTTCTCAGACCACGATTCAGAGTCCAGAGGGAGCACAACTTCTTGAGGCAGCTGACTCTCAACTTCCTTCAGCAGCTTGCTAAAGTTCTGTTGAGCCTGCTCATAGTTGACGTCCTGCAGCTTGAGTGCTTCAGCACGAACCCATACTCTGAACTGTGACCAGAGCTGATCAGAAGCAGCTGGGTCGATCATCCCCGGACAAACTTGCTTCAGCGAAGTAATCCACTGCAGCATACCTGTTTCAAAGTCCAAAATACCAGAGCCAACATCTAATTGCTTTGGTTTGGGAATGGCCAATTTGTGTCTTAAATCAGCAAGACGTTCAAGACTTGTTAAGTCAATGAATGTTCTGCTGGGGTTTTCAGATGATTGGTTTTCAGAGGTGTGCTGAGGTGCTGTTTGTTTTGGTGGATGGTTATCAGAGTCAGAGGATATGTCTATTGGAGTGGTTGGAGTTTTTGGAGGTGTTGATTCCTCTGATGATGGTAACTGGGGTGTGATAATGGTGGTTCCACATGGCAACTGGATTGCCAGCGGTGAAGGTTGAGGTGAGTGGGGATCAGAATGATGAGGAGATGGGGTTTCATAGCGATGAAACTCTGTTTGAGGTGAGGGAGGATTATTTTCTGGTTGAGGAGGTGGAACTTCTGATTGTTCAGGGATCAGAGGTTCTTCTGTGATAGGTTGTTGTTGTTCTGGTTCTGGTTGAATTTCTGGTTCAGGTTGTGGAGGAGGGATATTTGGTGGTTCAGAGTGAGGTTGAACAGAAGCATGTTCACGCTCAATGTCAGCTAGCACGCTATCAAGTGCTGATGTTGTTGAAACAGTTGGTTGTTGTTTGGTAATTTTGAGAGGAATTTTAATTCTGGTTCTTCTGAGTTGTAAGGCCTCAGAAGGGTCTTCTGGTATGTTTTCATCAATAGTGGGGATTGGAATGGAAATTCTGTGAGAGGTTTGGGGTGGAGCAACAGATGATGGAATAGTAGTTGAAATTGAAATAGGAGCAGCAGATGGATTACCTCGTTTCTTTGGAGTCTGGTGAGATGATCCTTCTGCTTTCCTCTTCTTTGACTTCTTCTGAGTCACTTCAGGTTGAACTTGACTCAGGTCTTTGATCTTCAGCCTAGAACCTGCAACGTCTGCCTTGGGAGAATCTGGATACTTGGCAACCATATCAGGGTGAGATTCCATCTCAGAAAATCTTGGAAAATCACTCAGAGGCACTCTTCTTCTGGAGATGTCAGCAGTTGAAGAAGCTCTGGGTTCCTTCCTGATATTGTCTATCAGCTTCATCTTTTTCAGATTCTTGGCATTCAGCGGTTTTCCAACAGTTGGTTCAAAATTGCCCAGTACTTTAGCTTCGCTCAGATAATCTATCAGCTTATTCTCTGTCAGAATATCTGATATGAGCCTCCCAAAAGGTATCCAGTCTCTTTTCGTCCTTTCTTCTTCTCTAGTCTCTTTCACACTAGTCTTCAGATGATTGAACAGGAAGTGTGCCAAATTGATCTTCACCCTCTGATTAATAAAGTAGATCAGAAATTGCTGATCCACGTTTATATAGTCAGGAGAGCTTGTTGGCTTCCTGTGATTGAAACAACCTAGGACAATCTTGGCCCACACTCTGCAGTGATCCTTCAGATCCTTGATTTTGCTGCTGGGAAAACCAAGAGTGAAGATGCAGTTTGCTACCACACCAATATCAGGGCACCTATCAGCCATGTCCACACAACGGACTCCACCACCACTCTGACCTATTAACCTGGCAATGAGGTCTTCAGAAATTATTATCTTCTTCCCCATGACAGAAGAGATAACTAGATGCTTATCAATCTTGGCATGAATCCAAAATTCTTTGACAAGCTCTGGGAAGGTTGGTCCAACCAATCTATCAAAGTACCTCTCCCACTTCTGAGCTTTGACTTCAGCAGATAGGTCAAATCCATTATCCTTCAAACTTTCGAAATCGATGATTAATTCAGAGAGAACCTCAAGATTCTTAACCGGTGTGAGAAGAGTTCTGGTAGGCGCTTGATATTGCTCAGAGGTTTCTTTCTTCTGATTTCCTGCAGAAATGCTGGAGGATGCCATTGTTCTCACACAAAAAGCTTGAGAGTGATTTGAGAAAAGCTAGGGTTTTGAAGGAGATATGCAGAAAAATTCTTAAGAGATTATGAATAAGCGTAAAGAATAAACATGAAGAGTAATGTGCTTAAATAGGATTTTCAAAAATTATTTTGAAAAATAAAACGTTTTTAAGAGAGAGAAAAAAATAATGATTGCAATTAACAAGCGTGATTACTTTTGCATTTAATGCTTGCTGATTTTGGGGGATTTGAGAAAGATACTTAAAAACGGTTACCAGACATGTGTCTCAATGCACCCAATCAGCGCTTTCCTTTCTCAGAAGCGTGCACGCGTTCTGCTTCAGGGATTTGCTGATGATTGGATGACACTTGTTTGATGTAGTGATCAGCACGTCTGTATTTGAGATTAGACTCTCAGATCTTTAGACTTGCCTCTGATACAATCTGCATGTTCTAACTTTCTGAGACAAAGATTGATCAGAAGTTCACAGTAATATAATTACATTCTGAAAGATAAAAATATGGAATTAAAGCATTTTCATTCTGGGCATACTTTCATGCTGAGATGTTTCAGAATGAAATTAAACCTATCTTCTGAAAGGGGTTTTGTAAAGATATCAGCCCATTGATGGTCTGTATCTATAAATTTCAAGTTTAAAATGCCTTTCTGAATATAGTCCCTAATGAAATGATGTTTTATTTCTATATGCTTAGCTCTAGAATGTAAAATAGGATTCTTACTCAAGCAAATAGCAGAAGTATTATCACAAAGAATAGGAATGTTACTCTCAAAAATCTGGAAGTCTTCAAGCTGACTTTTCATCCAGAGCATCTGTGTGCTACATCCAGCTGCTGCTATGTACTCAGCTTCTGCTGTTGACAGAGCAATAGTTGATTGCCTTTTGCTGGACCACGAGATCAGATTTTCTCCCAGAAACTGGCAGCTTCCAGAAGTACTTTTGCGTTCCACTCTGTCTCCAGCAAAATCAGCGTCGCAGTAGCCTACTAAACTGTAATCACTAGATTTTCTATAAAACAAACCCAGATTAGTAGTACCTTTCAGATACTTGAAAATTCGCTTAACAGCTGTTAAGTGAGATTCTCTAGGATCTGATTGGAATCTAGCACAAATACATACACTGAATAGAATATCAGGTCTTGAAGCAGTCAGATAAAGGAGAGAACCAATCATACCTCTGTAGACCTTCTGTTCTACGCTTTTGCTTACCTCTTCTCTTTCCAGAATGCACGTGGGATGCATTGGAATCTTTGATGGCTTACATTCTGAGAGGTCAAATTTCTTCAGAAGATCTCTGATGTATTTGCTCTGATGAATGTAAGTTCCCTCTGGAGTTTGATTGATCTGAATTCCTAAAAAGAACTTCAGTTCCCCCATGAGGCTCATCTCAAATTCTGCCTGCATACACTTAGCAAATTTTCTTCCAAGAGAAGGATTAGTAGAACCAAAGATTATATCATCAACATAAATTTGACAGACTAAAATGTCACTCTTAACTGTTTTACAGAATAGAGTGGTGTCCACTTTCCCTCTGGTGAACTCATTTTCAAGCAGAAAGTTACTTAGCCTTTCATACCAAGCTCTGGGAGCTTGTTTCAGACCATACAGTGACTTTTTCAGTTTGAAAACATGTTCTGGATGTTTAGTATTTTCAAAACCTGGGGGTTGGTGAACATACACTTCTTCTTCTATATAACCATTTAAGAATGCACTTTTGACATCCATCTGATACAGAGTGATGCCTCTATTAACAGCAAATGAGATTAAGAGTCTGATAGATTCTAACCTGGCGACTGGGGCAAAGGTTTCTGTATAGTCTATCCCCTCTTGCTGACTATAACCTTGTGCAACCAGTCGTGCCTTGTTTCTGACGACTTCACCTTGTTCATTGAGCTTGTTTCTGAACACCCATCTTGTTCCAATGACGTTGAATCCTTTTGGTCTTGGAACGAGATCCCAAACGTCGTTTCTGGTGAATTGATTCAGCTCTTCTTGCATTGCCAGAATCCAGTCATTGTCCAGAAGTGCTTCATCAATAGAAGAAGGTTCAATCAGAGACACAAGTCCCATCAGAGTTTCTTCAGAGTTTCTGAAGCTTGCTCTTGTTCTGATTGGATCTTCCTTTCTTCCTAGGATAGTCTCTTCTGGGTGATCCAAACTGCTTCTGGGTAATCTCTTCTGAGGTTGATCAGCAGCAGTTGTAGGATTTCTAGCATTGCTTCTTTCAGACGTTGAAGGAATGTCTGTGTTGAGAGCTTCTGATGACCTGTCTTCAGAACCTGCAAATTCAATTTCTATACCTGCAAGATTTTCATTCTGCTTTGACTTTTCAGAGTCAAGCTTGTCATCAAAACGAACACTGATTGATTCTTCCACAATCTGTGTTTCTGTATTGTATACTCTGTACCCTCTTGAGCGTTCAGAGTATCCTAACATAATACACTTCTGTGCCTTAGAATCAAACTTGTTCAAATAATTCTTAGTATTTAACATATAGCAAGTACATCCAAATGGATGAAAGTACGAAATGTTGGGCTTTCTGTTCTTCCACAATTCATATGGAGTCTTTTCCAGAATAGGTCTTATTGAGATTCTATTCTGAATGTAGCACGCTGTGTTTATTGCCTCTGCCCAGAAAGTCTTAGCAACGTTTGTCTCGTTGATCATGGTTCTGGCCATTTCTTGCAATGTTCTGTTCTTTCGTTCTACAACTCCATTTTGTTGAGGAGTTCTAGGACAAGAGAAATCATGCAGAATGCCTTTGTCATTGAAGAATGACTCAAAATCTTTATTTTCAAATTCTCCACCATGATCACTTCTGACTTTAACGATTCTAAGATCTTTTTCATTCTGAACTTGGTTACAGAAGGTAACAAACACAGAGTGTGACTCGTCCTTGTGTCTTAAGAACTTTACCCATGTCCATCTGCTATAGTCATCTACGATTACTAACCCATACTTCTTGCCACTGACAGAAGCAGTTTTAACTGGTCCAAATAAGTCAATGTGCAGAAGTTCTAATGGCTTAGAGGTAGAAACAACATTTTTGGATTTAAAAGAGGGTTTTGCAAATTTGCCTTTCTGACATGCTTCACACAGAGCATCTGAATTGAACTTCAAATTTGGAAGTCCTCTGACCAGATTGAGTTTGTTAATCTGAGATATTCTTCTCATACTAACATGTCCCAATCTTCTGTGCCAGATCCATTGCTCGTTGTTAACAGACAGAAGACATTTTACGTTCTGACTCTTAAGTTCAGAAAGTTTGATTTTGTAAATGTTGTTTTTCCTCTTACCATTAAATAGGATAGTCCCATCTTTCTGACTAACAGCTTTACATGATTTTTGATTAAAGATTATATCATAACCGTTATCACTTAATTGACTTATGGATAACAGGTTATGCATCAATCCATCAACAAGCAGAACATTATTAATAGAGGGAAGATTTCCGTTACCTACAGTTCCAGAGCCAATTATCTTTCCCCTCTGATTGCCTCCAAAGCCAACGTGGCCTCCAGGCTTAAGTTCCAGGCTTTGGAACATATGCCTTCTTCCCGTCATGTGACGTGAGCAGCCAGAGTCCAGGTACCATGATTGGTGTTTCTGACTTGCTGCTAAAGATATCTGCAACATGTATTATTTTATCCTTAGGTACCCAGATCTTCTTGGGTCCTGATTTGTTAGTTTTACCAAAACTCTGGTTGAATTTTGGTTTCACAAAGTGATTACTACTAGTATATTTGATGTCATGTGTGTGACCATACACAAAGTGTGAATTTAGAGGAGTGTATTTAATTGTTAAATCCATGACATTTTTGGGTGTAGGAACCTTACCTAGGTATCCTATTCCTTTCCTGCCGTTTCCGCTAACTCCATAGATCATTGAAGCCATTCTGCTTCTATCTATGCTTTTAGCAAGGAACTTCTGGAAACTATGATCATACTCCTTGATGATCTCATCAGCGTTGCTGGGAGTTTCAGAAATTGGTACCTTCTGAGAGTTTTGTAAAGAGTTTTCTAATTTTAAAATTTTATCTCTCAGCTCAGAGTTTTCCAATTTGAGACTCTCAGACTTATTAGAGTCAGATTCAAGAGTCCTTTTCAGGTCTCTGAATTTAGCTCTAATCTGCTGATAACGTTCCAGAATTTCATTTAGGCTTTCAGCAAGTTCAGCCTTTGTAAAATTAACAGCGAAGTTAGGGAATACCTCTTCTGTGTCTGATTCTGAGTCTGAGTCAGAAGCTTCACTGTCATCTGGAATGTTAGCCATAAGCGCTATGTTCGCCCTTTCATCATCTGATTCTGAGTCAGCTTCAGACGACTCAGAGTCATCCCATGTGGCCATGAGACTTTTCTTCTTCTCTCTTCCAAACTTCCTTTTTGGCTTTTCCCTCTGAAGCTTTGGGCAGTCGCTCTTGTAGTGACCTTGCTCATTGCACTCGTAGCAGATGATGTCTTTTGTATTTGGCTTCTTGCTACCTGAGGAGCCTTCAGATCTTCTGTATCCAGAGGAAGAATCTGTTCTTCTGTATCTGGAGGAAGACTCGTTCTGATCAGATCTTCTGGGATTCCTGAATTTCTTTTGTCTTTGCTTCCACAGTTGATTTACTCTTCTGGAGAGAAGAGAAAGCTCGTCTTCTTCTGATGAGGATCCATCAGATGTTTCTTCAACTGCCTGCAAAACTTTAGATTCAGATTTTCTGTTAGATTTTAAAGCTATAGGCTTACCTTGCTTCTGAGGCTCGTCAGCTTCCAGCTCTATCTCATGACTTCTGAGGGAGCTTATAAGTTCCTCCAGAGTGATTTTGTTGAGATCTTTCGCCAGCTTCAGAGCAGTAACCATAGGCCTCCACTGCTTGGGTAAACTTCTGATTATCTTCTTGACATGGTCAGCAGTAGAGTACCCCTTGTCCAGAACTTTGAGACCAGCTACCAGAATCTGGAATCTGGAGAACATAGTTTCAATGGATTCAGATTCTTCCATTTTAAACGCCTCATACTTCTGAATGAGCGCCAGAGCCTTTGTTTCCTTGACTTGGACGTTGCCCTCATGCGTCATTCTGAGAGAATCAAAGATGTTCTTAGCTGTGTCTCTGTTGGAGATCTTCTCATACTCAGTATAGGAGATAGCACTGAGGAGGATGGTTCTGGCCTTATGGTGATTCTTGAAATCACGCTTTTGTTGATCAGTCATTGATTTTCTATCAATCTTCTGACCAGTTGCATTAACAGGGTGCTTGTATCCATCTGTCACCATATCCCACAGATCAGCATCATGTGCTAGAAAGAAGCTTTCAATTCTGTCTTTCCAGTAGTCAAAGTTTTCTCCATCAAAGACTGGAGGTTTGCCGCTGAATCTGTCTCTATCCTCATTGTTGTCATTGCTGAAATGAGAGTTGTTTCCTGCCATAGTGTTTTTCTGACGCTGGATCTTTTACTGACACGGTTAAGTGTTTTAGCTCAGAACCAGGCGCTCTGATGCCAATTGAAGGGGTGAAAAACACAAGAAGGGGGGGGTTGAATTGTAAAACTGGAAACTTTAAAGCAAATGACAAGGTATTTTTATCCTGGTTCGTTTGATCTCAAACTACTCCAGTCCACCCGTTCAAGGTGATTTCGCCTCTCTCCAACGAGGTCTTAATTCACTATATTCAACTGAATACAAATCTGCTTTAGCAACTGCTAAAACCTTCTTGATTCAAACCACAATCCGGTTTGTCAAGGCAACACTTTCTTACAAAGGAATGAACAAGTGTGTATGAATGTTTTCTACAAAAACTATATCACAACTGTGATGTTTACACAAATGAAGCTTAGAATACTAAGATGCTAAACGCTAATAGAGTATCAGAGTTTGGTGGTTTAGCAAAACTTGTAGAGTTAAGATTACTGTTCAGCTTTTTGCGTGTAGAGAGTTTGGAAGCATTAGCCGTGATAATCTTCAAAGCTTGGTTTATATAGCACTTGAGAAGATGAACGTTGAAGCAAATATTCTTGATTCAATGCTATTAACAAGCTTTCCTTTCTGAGCAGATCTTGTCTAGAATGATGCCGTTGGTATTGATTAGCTTTCAATGCACAGTACCGTTGCTTCTTCAATGCACGTTCTGGCTTGGCTCATTCTGATTCTGCTTCGCTGCTGATGAACTAATTTGATTCTGTATCAGAGTATTTCACGCGCAGTTCTGTTCATCAAGCTTCAGCATGTGCAAGCGTTGATCTTCTGATCTTGACGTTCTGATTCAGCAACTTCTGATGCTGGTGTGCAAACTCATATTCTGATGCTGAGAACGTGATCTTGCTTATTTTAATCAGCATATCTGCAAGTCAGAGCATAGTAATTTTAAGTAGCATATAATTCAATCATGAAATATTTAACTACTATATCTTTTCACTTTGTTATCATCAAAACTTAATTATAGGGTACTAGATTCAAACATTGTTCTAACACCCAGCAACCTCAGAATGTTAGTGCGTCTGGATCCAGAACTTCTGGCTTTCCCTTTTTTGCCAGCATTTGCTTTCTGATTTATAGTGCACCTGAGTTAGAACTTCTGCTCTCTCTTCTTTCAGCAACGCGCTGATTCTAACTCTCTCTTATTACTTGTATCAACACTTTTTATTTTCATTAATCAAAAACATTAAAAATACTTTATATTCACATGCTTTATTTTATTTCTTTTAAAACAAAGAGACTAAAAATATTTTCTTAAGCAAATTTATTTCTTCTCTTAACAAAAACAAAACAAGTCTATTTTACATTTGTTGTACATTATTTCAATATGGTTGTAATAGATGATTAGGATTTTAATTTATTGCAATCCCCATTTGTAAATTTGTACACCCAATCCCCAAATAATTGTAATAACATAGGATATTTACTTTCTGCAATTTATCGCTTTCATATAAATGCTAGTAATTAGGATTTGTATGGCAAGATAAAAAAAACAAGTAGACAACCCCTAATCAAAGACTAAATGCATGCAAATCAAATACACTATTCACACATACACCCCTAGGGTAATTCCACTTGTTGCCTATTAAAAATGGTCATGTTATGCATGTGAAACGTCTTAGGAAAAACAATCAAAATACAAGATCATAGTCCCTCGATGATGCTTCGAATGTTGCTTTACAAATGATCTTAGTGCCTTAAGAGAAATGCTAAAATATCTCACAACATTACTATCATGACTATACAATGACCCACGTCCATCCCTTTACATCTAAAGATAAAGGATTCTTACCAATCAATGGTAAGATAGCAACATCTAAAGGAGGAGGAAAAGAACACTAAAGACCTTTGAGTAGGTAGGTTGCTCCTAGTTTCTCACTTGCTCACAACAAAAAAAACATTTTATGCACCAACACTTTCATTTTGAAACATTTTCAAAACAACACTTTGTACACATTCTTATAGAGACGAGAACCATTATAAAGACACGTTTTCAAAATACTTTCAAAACCCACACCACAAGCGCATTTTCAAAAAAAAGCAATGATCTAGCAAGCAACTAAGATCCCATAGATAACTATGGATGAAAAGGGTGCTAACACCTTCCCTTTTCATAATCTACCCCCGAACTCAAGAAAATAATCTCAAAGGTCTTTCCTCTTCTTTTCACCCTTTCCTTTATTGGATGAAAGAAAAGTTGGTGGTGACTCTTGCTATTCGCAACAATTGTGATCAAATGGAAAACATCCCAAGTCAGTTCTCCCACCGTGTTACAATCCCCATAGAGTAATCTTCAAAAATTCATCTTTAATAAAGATACATTCCCCGCAATTTTCCTGACAAATCGCTCCAACGAATAAGTATGGTCTCCTTCTCGATAATATCACCAACCTATGGAGTTCCAATCAGTATAGCTCATGGAAGTTCTCTTCCCCAGCTGAGTATTATTCCTCCAAAATTGTAAGATTTCTTCTCTCCGGCAGAGCTTGTTTCCTCAGCAAAGTATTTCTCCATCAATGTGGTTTATTTCCCCAACAGATTACGGTCTCCCAACTTGAGTCTATTCCTCAGATTGCTACGAATCACCAGCAAAATTCCTCTCCCAGTGAAGTCGCAACTATCCCCGAAGATTTGCTATAAAACCTAGAACCAGACTAGATATCAGTCAACTTTATCCTCCCCAGAAGAGTCAGAAGGTTATTCCATCTCTATTATCCCCAGTAAGGGAATATAAGAATTAAATTCCCCAGACAAGTCAGAAGGTTATCCATCTCTTTTATCCCCAGTTAGAGTATATAAGAATTAAACTCCCCAGACGAGTTAGAAGGTTATCTATCTCTTTTATCCCCAGTCAGGGTATATAAGAATGAAACTCCCTAGTAGAGCGATGAACGACTAATGTTCCTAAACTCTTCTCCCCAAACAGAACTCAACATTCCCTAGTGGAGTTTCCTCAAACAACAAGCAGGAATCTCCAACGGAAGCATTCTAGACAAGATTGAAGATTACACATGTTCTTCATCCCCGACATCAGTCAAAGATTCATTCTCCCCAAGAAGTTGTCATACGGAACTGTTGATACACTTCTAACAACATTTAACATTCATACATCATTTACAAATATCATATCATATGCATAAGAAACACATATAACACAGTCTCATTTATTTGGAGAACATCATTACGCAATGCATTTCATGCATCATTACATTGCATACAATTAACTCTTTACCTTTTCAGGAAAGATCAATCAACAGACAAACATCATCAACTACTTATGTGACCCAACTGTCTTCTCAAAGACTACATCTGATAAAGGGCTATTTCAGAAATTTATTCAAAGGGTCATTTTCAAAGACATCTTCTGGCTCAGGTTAAATTAACTATGGATTTACTCTGATACTTCTTCCAGTAGACTTTTTCTGGATCAGATTAAATCGACCATAGATTTATTCTGATACTTCTCCCAGTTAAAGACAGACAAATACATCTTCTGGCTCAGATTAAATCAACCATGGATTTACTCTGATACTTCTTCCAGTATACTTTTTCTGGCTCAGATTAAATCAACCATAGATTTATTCTGATACTTCTCCCAGTTAAAGACATATAAAGACATCTTCTGGTTCAAATTAAATCGACCATGGATTTACTTTGATGCTTCTTCCAGTAGACATTTTCTAGCTCAGATTAAATCAGCCATAGATTTATTCTGATACTTTTTCTAGTTAAAGACAAAAAGACCTCTTCTGGATCAGATTAAATTGAACATAGATTTATTCTGATACTTCTTCCAGTTAAAGACAAGCATAGACATCTTCTGGCTCAGATTAAATCAAAGCGTAGATTTATTATGATACTTAGTTAGATATTTTTATGGCTCAAATTAAATCAACCATATATTTATTCTGATACTTCTTCCAGTTAAAGAGAAAAGACCTCTTCTGGGTTAGTTTAAATCAAGCGTAGATTTATTCTGATACTTCTTCCAGTTGAAATCAAGCGTAAACTTATTTACTTTGGATGGAATTTATAAGCCCATATCCAACGACTTATCATTTACTCTCCAAATGGCATCTTTAAGCCTATTCTCAGTATAATCAACCAACAACATTACTTCGGGCACGTGCGAGTGCAAATTTCTGAGCACTTAAGTGCTCAATCATCTTCTACCTTCAAGTCATGAATGGAGGACAAGACAATCTAACTCTCCAGGCTTAAGAAGATTGAACAGGGGCAGCTGTTGTACCCCAAAATTTTCCCTCCCATTTTCTTCAAGTCATTTTCAAAAAGGTCTCAAATAGTCAAAGCTACTCAAAAGTTGACTGGTCAAATCTCCTCCTAAACATTGACCTATAACTAGGGTTTTGGTTTTCTTAAGGAAAAATTGACTTCCAATGCCTCAAGTGACTTTCATGGTTCATCATAGGTCCTAAATAATTCTTGTGTCAAGTTTCAAGTCTTGCATCACATGTTTGCTCAATCAATGGCTTAGATAATTGAAAATCAACTGTATTGGGTAAAAAGTCAACTATGGTCAACATACAATCAAACTTCAAGATTTTTTGTCAACATCAACATTTTGAGGTTATATTCATCATTTGATCAAAGGTTGATCATGATTCCTTAAGGAAAGCCCTCAAATCATCAAAGGTAAAAAATTGTCAAAATTAGGGTTTTGACTGAAGATGACTGATCATTGACTGTTGGCCTAGTGCATGACCTAATGGTTTGAAGCATTATCTCAAGGACTCAAATACAACATCTTGACCTAATTACATGGCTCAAAAAATTTCCAAAGATTCAAGTGATTGATAGTTGAAGAAATTGAATCAATTGATGAAAAGTCAATAGTCACTCAAAAAGTCAAACTTTGACTTTTTAGTCAATATTGGAATTCAAAAATCAAGAATCATTAAAAACATTAAAAATATCAAAATTGATCATCAATAATCAAGAAAGTCAACAAAAGTCAAAATTGAAGATTTTCAAACACTTAGAAAAATTTAAGTGTTTTATGCCTAAAAAAACCCTAACTTCACAAGCAAATTTCCTCAAGATACAAGATGATTTAAGGAAAACTTTCAACATGAAAGTTGTATGTATTTATGAATTCTACAACTTTGTTAATGTGGGATGATCCTCAAAAAATGCTTAATTTAAGATATATAAGCCCATGAAGTTATGATGTTTTTTATCCAACACTTAGAAAATTTTTCAACAAGTTTTGGTCAGTTTTTCATCTCAACTCCTTGGCCAATTTCCACCAAGTTCCCATTTGATTTAGCCAAAAATCACAACATGAAAGTTGAAGAAAATGTTTCAAGCTTTCCAAAATGTCCAAGAACACAAATTAATCATACTTGAGCTAGGAGATTCGAAGACATGAAGTTGGGCATCTATTCTTGAAATATAAGTCATTTTTGTGATGAACTCATAACAAAATATTAATGCCATGCCTTGTAATCTCCCTTTGAAGGCCTCTAAACCCACAAATATCTCCCTAATCAGAAGATTACACTTGCTTTTGAGTTATCATCCAAGTGTTCAAACATTGTCCAATGCATAATTCCATTAATGGCACAAAGTTAACACTTCCATTTTGGAAAAGCATGCTTTATGTAATTGTCAACTATCCTTGAGCCTCTAACTTGTTGCTTTTGCATACACTCAATCTAACAAATTAGAAGAAACATGTTCAAAGTATTCAACAACTCTATAAGACAAGGTACAATGCATTGGAACTATGTTCTTCAAAGTTACTTCAAAACTAAGCAACCAAACCATAACATGCTATCTTTCAAATCTGACCAGCCCTTGCCCTCAAACCTTTTCTCTATAAATAGAGAGGCTATTTGAAATCCAAAACACGATTTCACAAGCCCTCAAAACCCCTCATACTCTCAAAAAACTATAATTGTACACAAAACCTCCATTTTTGAGCTTTGAAGTCCAAATCTTCAAATCTCTCGAACCTTACAACTTTTTCCCAAACCAATCATCCAAACATTTCGTATACATCATGTATAAGTGATTGTTGTACCCCCAAATTTTCCCTCTCAATTATCAAGGCTTTTCTTACAAGGATTTCAAGGTTCAAGCTTATACAAGTGCATTGGGATTTTCCAGTACCAAAATTAAAAGGAAACTGTCAAAAAGGGAGAAAGCAGATAAAAATAACATTTTGACAAATTTGGAGGAAAATAGGTCTCCTTCGATCCAGCACCCTTCGACTGACTCTAAGCCTCTTTCGAATGCAAGTTTAGGTGCATCCTTCGTTTGGATTTGAAACCTCCTTCGAATGCAACTTGGGTACATCCTTCATTTGGATTTGAAACCTCCTTCGATCCAACACCCTTCGACTGACTCTAAGCCTCCTTCGAATGCAAGTTTAGGTGCATCCTTCGTTTGGATTTGAAACCTCCTTCAAATGAAACTTGGGTACATCCTTCGTTTGGATTTGAAACCTCCTTCGATCCAACACCCTTCGACTGACTCTAAGCCTCCTTCGAATGCAAGTTTAGGTGCATCCTTCGTTTGGATTTGAAACCTCCTTCGAATGTAACTTGGGTACATCCTTCGTTTGGATTTGAAACCTCCTTCGAATCCACTTGCACAAAGGACCTCTTGCAGACTTTGCCTCTCACAAGCTTCGTTTGAGCCAAGAGATATCTTCATATAAGATTTGACTAAGTTCTTGCTTCCCTTGAAGGAACACCATTCGATTCAGAAGCCAGGAACTTCCCTCACGCTAAAAGGCAATGACTCCCTTTATGTTTGTTTCGATCCACATGCTTCGATTGGGAAACATTGCTTCCTTCGAACACAGTCTTTCGATTGGGCAATATGTTTGTTTCGATCCAAGCTTCGACAGGGAATTAGCTTCCTTCGAGTAAGCTTGTTTCGACCACAAGCTTCGACTGAGGCAAAGGCTTCCTTCGAACAAGTGCGCTTCGATCTCATTCTTGCATTTGACTCAAGACCAAATCTCGTTTCCCAGGCTATGTTGCGTCCAAATCTTTACATAGTCAGAAGCTTGTACAAGGGTTTTAAACTTTGTCTTTTAGATACTACTATTATTGGTTAAAGGCTACATGCTCTTTCCTTTCATAGAGAGTACTTTAGTCACAAAATCAGCTTTCAACCTGATTTTGGTCTGAGCACAAGCAACGTCAGAAGCATAATTCACATCTTCTGCACCCCAACTGCCAAGAGGCCCCCCACATGTACTTTCACGTTACATTATTTTATCATTTATTTTCAAGGTTAGCTTTGGACAACATGTCCATTCTTTCTTTATAAATAGAGGAACATTTACAAGGCTAGGAGAGGATCTTTGGACCAGAGGAACGAATCCCCCAAATTTTCTCAAACACAGTAAAACTCTCAAGTTCATCAACACTTGAAAAATAAAAAAAACCAGAGTCCCAAACACTCACCTCCTTCGATTCTGAAGGACACCCCACACATAGAAGTTTGTTCAAACTCAAAGAAAACCTTCTGTGACAACTCTTTGAACCAAAAGTAAACCCCCTGTGACTACTCTTCGAATTCCAGAAACATCCAGGTAGCAGTTCAAGTTCGAATCCCACACCCATTCAAAGCCTCCATCAAGGTAAGTCACTCTTACCCTTGAACCTTTCATTTCATGGCATAACATGTAAATAATCTTTTTTGTTCAAACATGTATATACCATTGTTCCCTTAGTTTCCACCCTTTTAACATGTTTTTTCAGAGCTAACCCTTTCATTTTGCTTTCTGTTTACCTGAACTTGCTTTAACTGTTAAACTATTTACAAGACAAATACTAGCATGTCCTCAGGCCATGTTGCCATTTAATGCTTTAAATGAAAGAAAACAGGAAACAGGAAATAGGAAACGAAGCTTCTGGCTTCTACCCTCTTTCTCCAGGTCAAACGAAAGAGACAACCAGGAGGCAAACCATGAAGAAGTGAAAAACACAAGAAGGGCGGTTGAATTGTAAAACTTGAAATCAAATGCAGACAACACTTTATTTTTATCCTGGTTCGTTTGATCTCAAACTACTCCAGTCCACCCGTCAAGGTGATTTCGCCTCTCTCCAACGAGGTCTTAATCCACTATATTCAACTGAATATTACAACTGCTTTAACAACTGCTAAAGCCTTCTTGAGTCTAAACCACATACCGGTTTCTCAAGGAAATTCTTTCTTACAGAAAAGTGAATACTATGTGTGTTGAATGTTTTCTACAAAAACTTTATATCACAACTGTGATAATACACAAATTAAGCTTATGTGAAACTAGGATGCTATAACTATAGAGACGCAATTTGAGAGATATAGCAAGCTGTATGAGTGAGGATGAAGATGATTTGCTTTTGGCGTGTAAAGAGTTGTAGAGCATTAGCCAATTCATTTCTCACTGACTTGTTTATATAGCCTTGGAAAAGATACGTTGTAGTCAATTATTCCATTTCAATGCCCATTACGTTCTTTCCATATTGAGAAGATCTTTGTCTTGGAATACAGCCGTTGGTAATAAAGTGTCTTGAATGCACAGTACCGTTGTCAATTAAGCGTGTCATTGGCTTTGGTTTATTCTGACGCTTCTAGGTGCTGATGATATTGCTTTGGTCTTGATCAGAGTTTAGAGATGTTAAGCGCAGATCTGTTCATCAAGCTTCAGCGTAAGCACATGCTTTGATCTTCTAATGCTGGCATATTATATTTCATCTTCTGATGCTGGCATATGATATTTCATCTTCTGATGCTGATGTTGACATTCTTATGCTGATATCCATCAGAGTTTCTGTAAAATGCACAATGTAATTTTTAGGTAGCATATATGTCTCATATGAATTATACAATTTATTTAATCTAGCATTTTGTTATCATCAAAACTTTAACTTAGGGTAGTAGATTCAAACTTTGTTCTAACAATCTCCCCCTTTTTTGATGATGACAAAAACCTGATATTTTCAATTGAAATTTAAAGAAAATTATCAGAGATAACTGAATAATAAATTTGTATCAGCGATAAACAGAAAGGTATCAGAGTTAAGAAGATAAAAACTTGTCAGAGTTATGATCAGAAAAAGTCCCCCTGAGTTTATTACTTCCCTTTAATTCCATGATTCCTTTAGCATCAGATCTTTATTGAAATTTCTTTGAGCATCAGATCTTTCCTTTTCCAGAGCAGAGCTTCAGTGTATCAGAGATAATTAAATTCTTGTACCTGTAAGCTTATGCAGAACAAAGAAACATTCAAGTATATCAGGGTGTTAGAATGTTTGAGACTTTTGTCTCAGTAATCCGTTATTGAAAAATATCATTCTTTCTCCCCCTTTTTGTCAGCAATCAAAAAGTGCAAATAATTGAAGTTAAAAACGATCAGTGCAGAAAAACAATTGTATTCAGTTCAGAGCTCAGAAAATATTACAGATAACATGTAAAGAAAACAATGAAAACATCAAGAAACAAAATCTAAGGTTGGGGAGGAAGGCATGTGAACAGAGCTTCTGGCATGTTCTTAATCTGATCAGTGGTTTCCTTCTGCTGATGCACCATGCTGACTACTGAGTCAATCTTACTATCCTGAACATCCATCCTTTCCTTCATTCGTTGATCATTCTCATCCATTCTCTCCTGCAATCGAAGATCATTTTGCTTCAGCTCTTCAAGAGTCTGCCTGTCCAATGCAGCTTAAGAGACGTCAGAATCAGGATGCTTCTGAGAGCTTTCTGCAACAACTTCTTCTTGACTTAAATCTTCAGATGGAATCGTCTGTTCTTCTGCTGGTTGAACTGATGAAGCTGGACGCTTTTCAGACCAAGGCTCACTGTCCAGATGAAGCACTTCCTCCTTCAGCAGTTGACTCAAAACAGGACCTTCAATTTCTTTCAGCAAATTGCTGAAGTTCTGTTGAGCCTGTTCATAGCTTAGGTCTTGCAGCTTGAAGGTTTCAGCACATACCCATCCTCTGAATTGTGTCCAGAGTTGGTCTGAAACAGCAGGATCAATCACTCCCGGACTAGCCTGTTTTAGAGAAGAAATCCACTTCTACATGTCTGTTTCAAAATTCAAGATGCTAGAACCAACATCTGGTTGTTTGGGTTTGGGAATGGCAGTTTTATTGATAATGGCAACAAAGCGTTCAAGGACTGTTAGATCAATGAAGGTCTTGCTGTGGTCATTTGGATTTTGCTTGGGTGAAGGAGTAGGAGAATCAGGAATGATTATTGGAGTGGATGGGGTATTAGGTGGAGTAATTTCTGGTGAGGATGGTAGTTGAGGGATATTAACAGTGGTACCACCAGGAAATTGAATGGCTAAGGGTTGTGGTTCATAGGATTCAGATGATTGAGGTTCGGGGGTTTGAGCCTCAGAGTGTTGAGACTCAGAGTGTTGAGACTCAGGTTGTGGAGATGATTCGTGTTGAGGTGAAGGTGGATTAAGTTCTGGTTGTGGAGATGGAGGTTGTGGAATTTCTGGTTGTGGTGAATGTGGATCTTTTGGTATTGGTGAGAGCGTAGTTTCTGGTTGAGGTGAGTGGGGAGTTTCTGGTTGAAGATTTGGATTTTCTGTATGGGGAGCGGAAGAGTGTTGATCTATTTCTGAAAGAACTTTTTCAAGTTCTGGTTCTGTTATGGTTGTAGGTTTGGCGCGGGATCTTCTGAGGGTTAATGACTCAGAAGGGTCAAACTCAGGTTCAGTATCATCAATGGTTGGAATTGGGATTTCAAATGAAGCTGGGGTTGGAATAACTGTTGGAACAAATGTTGGAACAACAGATGAATTTAAAACATTAACAGAAGACAAATTACCTCTCTTCTTTGGGGTCTGCTGAGAAGGTCCTTCTGATGCAGCCTTTCTCTTCTTAGTTTTCTTCAGAGTAACCTCTGGTGTTTGCTGGTGCAGATCTTTAATGTTCAGATCAGGATTTGTGCCATCAGCTTTACAAGCATCCAAGTATCTGAGAACAATGACTGGTTTAGAGTCAATCTCAGAGAACATAGGAAAGTCGTCCAGAGGGACTCTTCTGCTGGTGATTTCAGCATGAGGAGTGACGCTGGGCTCCTTCCTTATATTCTCTATCAACTTCATCTTCTTCAGATTCTTGGCATTCAGCTGCTTGCCAACAGAAGGTTCTAGAGAGCTTATTTCCTGTGCCTCAATCAGATGTTCAATCAGTCTATTCTCCGTTAGAATATCTGATATCAATCTGCCGAAGGGTATCCAATCCCTTTTAGTCCTTTCTTCTTCTCTCGTTTCCTTGACGCTTGTCTTCAGATGATTGAACAGAAGGTGAGCTAGGTTGATCTTGGACTTCTTTGCAATAAAATAAATCAGAAATTGATGATCTATGTTTATATAGTCAGGAGAGCTTGTAAGCTTCCTGTGGTTGAAGAAGCCCAGAATAATCTTCGCCCAAATTCTGTGCTGATCTTTCAAATCTCTAATTTTGCTAGAGGGAACCCCATGTGTTAAAATCTCTCTTGCAATTAGGGAAGAGTTTGCACATCTATCTGCCATGTCAATACAGCGGATACCACCACCAGTGTATCCAATCAGCCTTGCAATGTGATCTTCAGTAATCACTATCTTCTTTCCCATGATATACGAAGTAACCTGATGAGTTGATGAAGACGCATGTATCCAGAATTCTTTAACCAAGATGGGGAACGTTGGACCCACCAACCTATCAAAGTACCTTTCCCAACCTTGTGCCTTAATTTCTTCAGACAAATCAAAGCCATTTTCCTTTAAACTGTTGAAATATACTATCAATTCTGACAGAACTTCCAAGTTCTTGACTGGAGTTAGGAGCGTTCTGAAAGGAATCTGATACTGTTCAGAAGAAGCATCTTGCTTGGAACCTACAGAAGGAGTGCTAGAGGATGCCATGTTCACACAAGGGTTTTTGAGAAAAAGCTTGAAAAGGGTTTCTTTGAGAAAAAGCTTGAAAACACAGTAAGAACACATAAAATATTTTGAAGATTGTAAGTGACGGTAAAAAGTGAATGAATGATGTTTAAGGCATTTAAATAGGTTTCAAAAAGTGTTTTGAAAATATAAACGTTTTAAGAGAGAGAATTAAATCATGATTACTAGCATTTAATGTTGGCTGATTTTGGGGGATTTAGAAAGATATTTGGAACAGTTACCCATGACATGTGTCTCAATGCATCCAATCAGCGTTTTGCCTTCTCAGAAGCGTGCACGCGTGTTCTGCCTCAAGAATTAGTTGATGACTGGATGACACTTGTTTGATTTAGTGAACAGCACGTCTATCCTTGAAATGAAACGCTCAGATCTTTATGGATAGACTCTGATACAACCTGCATGTCTAAATTTTTAAGCAAATGGCAGAAGTGTTGTCACAGAGTATAGGAATGTTACTCTCAAATATCTGGAAGTCTTCAAGCTGACTTTTCATCCAGAGCATTTGTGTGCTGCATCCTGCTGCTGCTATGTATTCAGCTTCTGCTGTTGATAGCGCAATTGTGGATTGCCTTTTGCTGGACGAAGAGATCAGATTTTCTCCCAGAAACTGGAAGCTTCTAGAAGTACTTTTACGCTCTACTCTGTCTCCAGCAAAGTCAGCATCACAGTAACCTACTAAGCTGTAATCACTAGATTTTCTATAAAATAAACCCAGATTAGTAGTACCTTTCAGATACTTGAAAATTCACTTAACAGCTGTTAAGTGAGATTCTCTAGGATCTGATTGGAATCTTGCACAAATGCATACACTGAATAAAATATCAGGCCTTGAAGCCTTCAGATAAAGAAGAGAACCAATCATACCTCTGTAGACCTTCTGTTCTACCTTTTTGCTTACCTCTTCTCTTTCCAGAATGCACGTGGGATGCATTGGAATCTTTGATGACTTACATTCTGAGAGATCAAATTTCTTCAGAAGTTCTCTGACATATTTGCTCTGATGAATGTAAGTTCCCCTGGAGTTTAATTGATCTGAATTCCCAGAAAGAATTTCAGTTCCCCCATGAGGCTCATCTCGAATTCTGCCTGCATACACCTAGCAAATTTTCTGCCAAGAGAAGGATTAGTAGATCCAAATATAATATCGTCAACATAAATCTGACACACTAAGATGTCATTCTTAACTGTCTTACAGAATAAGGTTGTGTCCACTTTCCCTCTGGTGAATTCTTTTTCTAACAAAAAGTTACTTAGTCTTTCATACCAAGCTCTGGGAGCTTGTTTCAGACCATACAATGACTTATTTAGTTTGAAAACATATTCTAGATTTTTTGTACTTTCAAAACCAGGGGGTTGGTGCACATAAACCTCTTCTTCTATATAGCCATTTAAGAATGCACTCTTGACATCCATCTGATAAAGAGTGATGCCTTTATTAACAGCAAAAGAAATTAAGAGTTTGATAGATTCTAACCTGGCGACTGGAGGAAAGGTTTCTGTATAGTCTATCCCCTCTTGCTGACTATAACCTTGTGTTACCAGTCGTGCCTTGTTTCTGATGACTTCACCTTGTTCGTTCAGTTTGTTTCTGAACACCCATTTTGTTCCAATGACGTTGAATCCTTTTGGTCTGGGAACTAGATCCCACACGTCATTTCTGGTGAATTGATTTAGCTCTTCTTGCATTACTAGAATCCAGTCGTTGTCCAGAAGTGCTTCATCAATTGAAGAAGGTTCAATCAGAGAAACAAGTCCCATGAGGGATTCTTCAGAGTTTCTGAAGCCGACTCTTATTCTGATTGGATCTTCCTTTCTTCCTAAGATTGTTTCTTCTGGGTGATCCATGCTGCTTCTGGATAGTCTTTTCTGAGGTTGATCAACAGATGTTGCGGGATTGCTCGCAGTGCCTCTTTCTGATGTTGAAGGAGTATCTTTGTTGAGAGCTTCTGATGACTTGTCTTCAGAACCTGTGAATTCAACTTCCATACCTGCAAAGACTTCATTCTGCTTTGACTTTTCAGAGTCAAGCTTGTCATCAAAACGAACACTGATTGATTCTTCCACAATCTGTGTTTCTGTATTGTATACTCTGTACCCTCTTGAGCGTTCAGAGTATCCTAACATAATACACTTCTGTGCTTAAGAGTCAAACTTGTTCAAATAATTTTTTGTGTTTAACATAAAGCAAGTACATCCAAATGGATGAAAATATGAAATGTTGGGCTTTCTGTTCTTCCACAATTCATATGGAGTCTTTTCCAGAATAGGTCTTATAGATATTCTATTCTGAATGTAGCACGTTGTGTTTATTGCCTCTGCGCAGAAGATCTTAGCAACGTTTGTCTCATTGATCATGGTTCTGGCCATTTCTTGCAATGTTCTGTTCTTTCGTTCTACAACTCCATTTTGCTGGGGAGTTCTAGGACAAGAGAAATCATGCAGGATGCCTTTGTCATTAAAGAATGACTCAAAATCTTTGTTTTCAAATTCTCCACCATGATCACTTCTGACTTTAACGATTCTAAGATCCTTTTCATTCTGAACTTGGTTACAGAAGGTGACAAACACAGAGTGTGACTCGTCCTTGTGTCTTAAGAACTTTACCCATGTCCATTTGCTATAGTCATCTACGATTACTAACCCGTACTTCTTGCCACTGACTGAAGCAGTTTTAACTGGTTCAAATAAGTCAATGTGCAGAAGTTCTAATAGCTTAGAGGTGGAAATAACATTTTTAGGTTTGAAATCAGGTTTTGCAAACTTGCCTTTCTAACATGCTTCACATAGAGCATCTGAATTGAACTTCAGATTAGGAAGTCCTCTGACCAGATTGAGTTTGTTAATCTGAGATATTCTTCTCATACTAACATGCCCCAATCTTCTCTGCCAGATCCATTGCTCGTTGTTAACAGACAGAAGACACTTTAAATTCTGACTTTTCAGTTCAGAAAGT
The DNA here is from genome assembly GCA_948472305.1 of Vicia faba. Taxonomy (NCBI): domain Eukaryota; kingdom Viridiplantae; phylum Streptophyta; class Magnoliopsida; order Fabales; family Fabaceae; genus Vicia; species Vicia faba. The sequence goes on from OX451737.1 coordinate 844,442,169, forward strand.
TTGATTTTGTAAATGTTGTTTTTCCTCTTTCCATTAAATAGGATAGTCCCATCTTTCTGACTAACAACTTTACATGATTTTTGATTAAAGATTATATCATAACCGTTATCACTTAATTGACTTATGGATAACAGATTATGCATTAATCCATCTACTAATAGAACATTATTTATAGAGGGAAGATTTCCATTACCTACTGTTCCAGAGCCAATGATCTTTCCCCTCTGATTGCCTCCAAAGCCTACGTGGCCTCCAGGCTTAAGTTCCAGGCTTTGGAACATATGCCTTCTTCCCGTCATGTGTCGTGAGCAGCCAGAGTCCAGGTACCATGACTGGTGTTTCTGATTTGCTGCTAAAGATATCTGCAACATGTATTATTTTATCCTTAGGTACCCATATTTTCTTGGGTCCTGATTTGTTAGCTTTACCAAAACTCTGGTTGAATTTTGGTTTCACAGAATAATTATTACTAGTATATTTAATGTCATGTGTGTGACCATACACAAAGTGTGAATTCAGAGGAGTGCGTTTAATAACTAGATCCATGGCATTCTTTGGTGTAGGTACCTTACCTTGGTATCCTATTCCCTTTCTGCCGTTTCTGCTAACTCCATAGATCATTGAAGCCATTTTGCTTCTATCTATACTTTTAGCAAGGAACTTCTGAAAGCTGTGATCATACTCCTTGATGATCTCATCAGCGCTGCTGGGAGTTTCAGAAATTGTTTCCTTCTGAGAGTTTTGTAAAAGATTTTCTAATTTTGAAATTTTATTTTTTAACTCAGAATTTTCCAATTTAAGACTCTCAGTTTTATCAGAGTCAGAATCAAGATTCCTTTTCAGGTTTTTGAATTTAACTCTGATCTGCTGATATCTTTCCAGAATTTCGTTCAGGCTTTCAGCAAGTTCAGCCTTAGTAAAATTAATTGCAAAGTCAGGGAATACCTCTTCGGTGTTTGATTCAGAGTCTGATTCAGAAGCTTCACTGTCTTCTGATATGTTAGCCATGAGAGCTATGTTTGCTCTCTCATCATCTGATTCCGAGTCAGGTTCAGATGAGTCAGAGTCATCCCATGTAGCCATGAGACTCTTCTTCTTTTCCCTTCCAAACTTCTTTTTGGGCTTTTCCCTCTGAAGCTTTGGACAGTCACTCTTGTAGTGTCCTTGCTCGTTGCACTCATAGCAGATGATGTCCTTGGTGTTTGGCTTTCTGCTTCCTGAGGAGCCTTCAGATCTTCTGAATCCAGAGGAGGAGTCTGATCTTCTGTATCTGGAGGAGGACTTATTCTGATCAGATCTTCTGGTATTCCTGAACTTTCTTTGCCTCTGCTTCCATAGTTGATTCACTCTTCTGGAGAGGAGGGAAAGTTCGTCTTCTTCTGATGAGGACCCATCAGAGGTTTCTTCAACAACCTGCAAAACTTTAGAGTCAGTTTTTCTGTTAGATTTTAACGCTAAAGGCTTACCTTGCTTCTGAGGTTCATCAGCTTCTAGCTCTATCTCGTGACTTCTGAGGGAGCTGATAAGTTCCTCCAGAGAGATTTTGTTGAGATCTTTAGCTAGCTTCAGCGCTGTAACCATTGGCATCCACCGTTTTGGCAAGCTTCTGATGATCTTCTTGACATGATCAGCAGTAGAATACCCTTTGTCCAGAACTTTGAGACCAGCCACCAGAATTTGAAATCTTGAGAACATAGTTTCAATAGATTCACTTTCTTCCATTTTGAATGCCTTATACTTCTGAATGAGCGCAAGAGCTTTAGTTTCTTTGACCTGAATGTTGCCTTCATGCGTCATTCTGAGAGAGTCAAACATACTCTTTGCAGTGTCTCTGTTAGATATCTTTTCATATTCAGCGTAAGAGATGGCGCTGAGAAGAATAGTTCTGGCCTTGTGGTGATTTTTGAAGTCACGCTTTTGTTGATCAGACATTGCCTTCCTGTCAATCTTCTGACCACTTGCATTCACTGGGTGCGTGTATCCATCTGTCACCATGTCCCACAGATCAGCATCATATGCCAGAAAGAAGCTTTCTATTTTGTCTTTCCAGTAATCAAAATTCTCTCCATCAAAGACTGGAGGTTTGCCGCTGAATCTGTCTCTATCTTCATTGTTGTCATTGCTGGTGTGTTGATATGTTCCTGCCATTGTGTTTTTCTGACGCTGGATCTTGTACTGACACGGTTAAGTGTTTTAGCTCAGAACCAGGCGCTCTGATACCAATTGAAGAAGTGAAAAACACAAGAAGGGGGGTTGAATTGTAAAACTTGAAATCAAATGCAGACAATACGTTATTTTTATCCTGGTTCGTTTGATCTCAAACTACTCCAGTCCACCCGTCAAGGTGATTTCACCTCTCTCCAACGAGGTCTTAATACACTATATTCAACTTAATATTACAACTGCTTTAACAACTGCTAAAGCCTTCTTGAGTCTAAACCACAGTCCGGTTTCTCAAGGAAATTCTTTCTTACAGAAAAGTGAATACTATGTGTGTTGAATGTTTTCTACAAAAACTTTATATCACAACTGCGATAATACACAAATTAAGCTTATGTGAAACTAGGATGCTATAACTATAGAGAAGCAATTTGAGAGATATAGCAAGCTGTATGAGTGAGGATGAAGATGATTTGCTTTTGGCGTGTAAAGAGTTGTAGAGCATTAGCCAATTCATTTCTCACTGACTTGTTTATATAGCCTTGGAAAAGATATGTTGTAGTCAATTATTCCATTTCAATGCCCATTACGTTCTTTCCATATTGAGAAGATATTTGTCTTGGAATACAGCCGTTGGTAATAAAGTGTCTTGAATGCACAGTACCGTTGTCAATTAAGCGTGTCATTGGCTTTGGTTTATTCTGACGCTTCTAGGTGCTGATGATATTGCTTTGGTCTTGATCAGAGTTTAGAGATGTTAGGCGCAGATCTGTTCATCAAGCTTCAGCGTAAGCACATGCTTTGATCTTCTGATGCTGGCATATGATATTTTATCTTCTGATGCTGGCATATGATATTTCATCTTCTGATGCTGATGTTGACATTCTTATGCTGATATCCATTAGAGTTTATGTAAAATGCACAATGTAATTTTTAGGTAGCATATATGTCTCATATGAATTATACAATTTATTTAATCTAGCATTTTGTTATCATCAAAACTTTAACTTAGGGTAGTAGATTCAAACTTTGTTCTAACAAACCATGTCAAGTCGAAAGGCATTCCCTCACTGCTTTCAACCTCCAGTCGAAGAAGACAACAAGGCAGAACCAGAAGGCTTCGCCATACATTGACTTCCAGGCCAATCGAAGGCCAGGACCTCACTGGTGCTAGCCCCAATCGAAGGAGGCCAACAGAATGCGAATCGAAGGATGCTACTGCCTGGGTCGAAATACACTCATTTTTCTTACTTTTATCTTATTTTTTACTTCATATTTTTTATGCCTTTCGATATGGTTGTAATAGCGTAGGATTTTATCTTTCTGCATTTTATTTACTTTGTACAAATGCTAGTAATTAGGCGTGTATGGCAAGATAAAATCAACAAATAGGCCACCCTAATCAAAGACTAAATGCATGCAATAAAACACACTTGCACACAAACACTCCTTAAGGTATCTCCACTCGGTTGCCTAAAATAAAATGGCCATGGTATGCATGTTGGGTACTTTGGCAAAACAAAAATAAAACAAAAGATCATAGTCCCTCGATGACGCTATCTTGGTTGCCTATACAAAATGATCTAGTCCCTCGGAAAATTGCCAAAGATACTTGACACAATTGCTATCATGGTCTATACGATGACCCGCGCCTGTCCCGTAAACATCCTAACACAAGGTTGTTCACCAAATACAATGGTGAAACAACACTGTTAAAAGGGTTAAAAACATAAGAAAGATCTTTTGAGTAAAATAGGGTAGACAACTCTTAGTTACTTGATCAAAAACTTGCAAAACATCCTTGCCATTTTTCAAACACACTTCACAACACAACTACAAAACAATTTCAAAACAACTTTCAAAACATTGAAATATCTTTTCAAAAAGACCCACACCTTTGTATATATTCAAACAAGAATCATTACAAAGGTTGCCTAGACAAGGCATCTTTTTCAAAACAATTTCAAAACCACACACACAAAGCATCATTTCAAACAATTGAAAAGCAAAGGCAAGTGATCTAAAACAAGTAACTAAGAGCCCATGGATAACCATGGATGAAAAGGGTGCTAGCACCTTCCCTTTTCATAATCTACCCCCCGAACCCACGAAAACATCTCAAAGGTCTTTCCTGTGCTTTTTGACCTTTCCCTAGGATAAAATAAAAAGTCGGTGGCGACTCTTGCTAAACCGAACAAGTGCGAAAACAAACACAAATCCCAAGTCAGTTCTCCCACCGTATCACAGAACTGGCGACTCTGCTGGGGATATTTCTAAAAGTGGGGTTACCTTAGGGTTTTAGATCACCTTTACATGCTTACTTTGATTGCTTTGATTGCTTTACTTTTTGGGTTCCTTGCTTGGGTTTGTTTTAAATCCTACACCCGGATTTGGGGGCACCTTTTAGGTAAGTAGCAATAAACTGTGAGGGAACTGTGCGGGGTATACCGACATGGTTGAAGCAATAGCTACGTTAGTGTGACATATTTGTGGGTACCGGTAGCCCTTGAGTAGTGAAGGAGAATACGGGGCCGCTGAGTGATGTCATGAAGCTCTAATGAACTAGAACCTTACTTAACCATCTTGGCCTTTTATTAGGGGTAGTGAGATGACCGGCTTTGGTACAGTCCGAAGTTGGTAGATACTCGATACTACACTCATTGAGGATTGTTTTCTTGGAATATTTTGGTCGCCAGTAAGTGGCTAAACCAAAACAATGAACATAGAAAATAATCCAGTGATATTGAGCTCCTTAGAACCCGGTTTCTATTTTAGAACAAGTTGAGCCAACTAACTTCAAGAGGGTACTTACGTATGAAACCCCATGCAAGCCTAAACCTAAGGACTTGTTTGCTCTGTGTGAATATGATTACCTATATATACACTTACTTGCTTTTGCATACATGTACATAACATCATAACATCATACCATGCCATTCTCAATAACCATTTCAAGGATCTCGAGGGTCTTTTGATGCAGGGTCACGTTGAACCCGACATCTACCAAAGGGAAAGAGGGTTCCCCTCTAAACAAACACCGTCAAAGATCAAGTGCAACAACTTGAATCAGGGGCTATGACCCACTTGACATGGTGAGCTTAATTCTCGTGGAAAGACATCCACCGATACAAGGTTCTCCAATCAAAGTTGTTGATCGAAGTTCAACTTCTAACATTTTCTTGTGTTTACCCCGCGAGATCCTTGAAAACATGCATCCACATATCATGCATCATATCATGATAGGTTTCTCCCTTACATGTCTCCTTATCTTCCTGCTGTTTATTTTAGTAAGATGGATATGGAACACAAGGTGAAAGATCTCCAAGCTCAAAACACTCAATTCCAACAAATGCTTCTGGCTATGGGTAAAGGGCAAGAGGATCTGAAAGCTCTCCTTCTCAAAGACAAGAAGAAGAAGTCCAAGAAGGCAGCGAGCATCCTGAAATTGAGAAGAAGACCTAAAACCCTAGATCTTTCAACTCCATCCAACATAGGGGATAGTCTTGAAGAAGACCACAATTTGGAGATTGATGAAGTTGAAGTGACTACTCCGAAGAACAATATCCCCCCGCTGATGACAAGTACAAACAGTTGGAGGATCGCCTCAGTGCTATGGAGATTCAACAGATACCTGGCTTGGATTTAGGAGACATGGGTTTGGTTTATGGAGTGGTCATCCCGCCAAAATTCAAAATCCCTACTTTTGCCCTGTACAATGGAGTCTCTTGCCCTAAGATGCACTTAAAGTCTTATGTCCACAAGATTCAACCATACACAACTGATCCGAAGCTTTGGATCCATTTCTTCCAAGAAAGCCTAGTAGGGACTCAACTCGAATGGTTCTATCAATTGGAGAGTTCTCGCATCCACACCTGGGAGGATTTAGCTGCTGCTTTCTATAAGCAGTATCAGTACAGTGCTGATCTTACACTAACTCGTGTGCAATTGCAGAACATGACCATGGGTTCCAACGAGAGCTTCAAAGGATACGCCCAAAAGTGGAGAGATCTGGCTGGTAGGGTGCAACCCCCTTTAACTGACAGGGAGCTGATTGACATCTTCATGGGAACTTTGACAGGGCCTTTCTTCAAACACTTGATCAGAAGCTCTTCAGCCGGATTCACCGAGCTAATACTGACTGGAGAAAGGGTCGAAGCTGGCATCAAAAGTGGGAAGATTCAAGAAGCTACACCTTCTGATGCTCAGAAAAAGCCCTACAATGGAAAGAAAGAGTCCAATGATGTGTACAACCGAAAGAGTCGTCATGATCTACAGGTAGGGGCAATCCTGATCTCTAATCCTACATCTGTTTAACAAAGACAAGGTAATAGGCGTAGGGTAAGATATCAAGAAAGGCAGTACACTAACATCAACATGCCTTTGTCTCAAGCATTACAACAATTGCTGAAGGTGAAACTGATCACACTAAAGGATCCTCCTCAAAATCCTGATACCTCCACTTCTAGGTACAATCCGAGCGTAAGATGTGCCTATCATTCTGACAGTCCCAGACATGACACCGACGAATGTTAGACTTTGGAGAACAAGATTCAAGACTTGATTGATGCCAAGGAGATCGAGTTTGACCTTCCAGAGACTCCAAACGTGATCACTGCTCCTATGCCAAATCATTGAAGGCTTTTGTTTCATTTGATTTTTCAAGTTGTAATTTCTTTTGTTATTCAAACAATAACCTATTAATGTCAAACTTTGTTTCATTAATGCATTGCATATGTTTGTCTTGAATTATTTCATTTTCATTACATTTAAACTATGCTTTTTACTCAGTTTATGGCATTCAACTTTTGCTAAAAGTTACAAGCCTTTAGAGGGAGGATGACGAAAACAATGCCATAATCTCATACAGTATGCTTTTGAACAGACCTTGCTGATGATGTACAGGCATTTCTTTCAAATCCTAAACACCGGAGTTATAAGGAAGATAATCCCTAGTCAACCCCTTCGAGCCAAAGAAGTAGAAGTTTTCTATTTTAACACAAATTAAAACCTTTAATCAAAACCTGGGGCAGGGTAGTCACTCAGTTAATTCAAAAGATGCGCATTGAAGTCGCAAAACTCTCAGTTCATAATACAACGAACGACATCAAAAGCATTCCTCTGGAATCAAAAGACAGTGGTGGTTCCTTATCTCATAGGCAGTCAATCTCTCAAAAGAGAAAATCCCACTGAGCCAAAACCTATAAAGGAGGCTTAAGAAAGCTGGGGCATCCCGCTGACTGTAATCTCGAAAACAGGAACAGTCAGGCAAAAGTTAGGGATAACAAATCAAAAGAACGAGGTCGCTACAAATCCTCAACAACATGAAAAATGTTGCAAAAATGATTGCCTTCCGACAAACTTAACTTGTCTGAACCATCACCAAAACGTCATTCCAGACTCAATTGGAGTTCAAACTCACAATAAACTGAGCTTAGGATTGAAGAACATCACGAAGAACGGGTGGGTACAAATACACTTTGAGCCTTTATCCTTTGTTTCTTAAACCGTGAACCAAGCCACGTTACAACCCTTCAAAAGTCCTAATTGAAGCATGGGTTAGTTCGAAAGCATACTGTTACAAAAGGTATCCTGACTCCTGTAAGGCTTTGCTCTAAATCCTGAGTTGAATTTTTCTTACAAAATTTCTTTACTTACATAAACACATTTTTCAAAACTTCAAGACAAACATAAACTTTGCGTCACTTGTATATCACTGTTTGCATTTGGCTACTTGTTTTACAGCGGAGAAATTCACACAACGAATATCCGATGAACGAAAGCCCTCTCAGTGAACAAAATCACTTCAAAAAGGATGACATTTCGATTGATAAATCTCCTATCAACAGGGGGACATGACATGTCACTCTCCAGCACACTTGGGGCAGTCTAGTCAAGATTCCAGGAAATCTCTCAAAGAAGTGCAGAGTAACCAGGGGTAGGTCATCCATCTCCGTCACTTAGGGCATTAAACGTCGAATCTCAGCAAAGAGTTACGTACAATCAAACATTTTTGGCAATGCCACGAACATTTTCTACTAGGGGCAATGACGAATCTCTCCAAAATATTTCTCATAGGATGATTTCCCAGCAAGGGTTTAATCTCGGAAAACCTTTCCCCAGCTGAATCAACCTCAAGAATCCTCGAGGACTTCCCCCAACGAAGATGTCACCTCTCTAGCGGACTGACGACAGGGTTTATTTCCCCAACAACACCAGGATTCCCCAGCTTGAGTTTGCCTCTCCGACTACTACAAATTAAAGGACCACAACTCCTCTTCCCCAGTAGACTACTCTACAATCCCCAGCAAGTTACTGTGAAACCTAGACCCGACCAAATATTAGTTCAACTTCGACTCCCCATTAGAGCAACGGACGACTAAGACTCCTAAACTCTTTTCCCAAGCAGAAATAAACATACTCCCCACAGAGTTTTCAATATCCCTCAGCGGAGTTCTCCTCAAACAACAAAGCAGGGATCCCCGGTGGAAACATTTTGAGCAAAGTCCAAGACAAAATTACACTTTAACAACATTCATAACATATGCATACAAAATACATATGACACAAATCTCATTTTATTTTGAGAACATCATTACACAATGCATACATCATGACATTGCATACAACTAACTCTTTACCTTTTCAGGAAAGATCAATCAACAGGCAAAGATACTTATTCTAAATTCCTTCTAGAGACAGTTCAGATGCGATCCAGGTATGGCTGACATTCTGATACTTATTCCAGATTCCTTCTAGAGACAGTTCAGATGCGATCCAGATATGGCTGACATTCTAATACTTATTCTAAATTCCTTCTAGAGACAGTTCAGATGCGATCCAGATATGGCTGACATTCTGATACTTATTCCAGATTCCTTCTAGAGACAGTTCTAATGCGATCCAGATATGGCTGACATTCTGATACTTATTCTAAATTCCTTCTAGAGACAGTTCAGATGCGATCTAGATATGGATGACATTCTGATACTTATTCCAGATTCCTTCTAGAGATAGTTCAGATGCGATCCAAATATGGATGACATTCTGATACTTATTCTAAATTCCTTCTAGAGACAGTTCAGATGCGATCCAGATATGGCTGACATTCTGATACTTATTCCAGATTCCTTCTAGAGACAATTCAGATGCGATCCAGATATGGCTGACATTCTGATACTTATTCTAAATTCCTTCTAGAGACAGTTCAGATGCGATCCATATATGGATGACATTCTGATACTTATTCCAGATTCCTTCTAGAGACAGTTCAGATGCGATCCAGATATGGCTGACATTCTGATACTTATTCTAAATTCCTTATAGAGACAATTCAGATGCGATTCAGATATGGATGACATTCTGATACTTATTCCAGATTCCTTCTAGAGACATGTCAGATGCGATCCAGGTATGGCTGACATTCTGATACTTATTCTAAATTCCTTCTAGAGACAGTTCAGATGTGATCCAGATATGGATGACATTCTGATACTTATTCCAGATTCCTTCTAGAGACAGTTTAGATGCGATCTAGATATGGCTGACATTCTGATACTTATTCTAAATTCCTTCTAGAGATAGTTCAGATGCGATCCAGATATGGCTGACATTCTGATACTTATTCCAGATTCCTTCTAGAGACAGTTCAGATGCGATCCAGATATGGCTGACATTCTGATACTTATTCTAAATTCCTTCTAGAGACAGTTCAGATGCGATCCAGATATGGCTGACATTCTGATACTTATTCCAGATTCCTTCTAGAGACAGTTCAGATGCGATCCAGATATGGCTGACATTCTGATACTTATTCTAAATTCCTTCTAGAGACAGTTCAGATGCGATCCAGATATGGCTGACATTCTGATACTTATTCCAGATTCCTTCTAGAGACAGTTCATATGCGATCCAAATATGGCTGACATTCTGATACTTATTCCAGATTCCTTCTAGAGACAGTTCAAATGCGATCCAAATATGGTTGACATTCTGATACTTATTCCAGATTCCTTCTAAATACAGTCCAGATACGATCCAGATTCAGATGTCATTCTGTCACTCATTCAAAATACAGTCCAGATACGATCCAGATTCGGATGTCATTCTGTCACTCATTTAAAATACAGTCCAGATACGATCCAGATTCGGATGTCATTCTATCACTCATTCAAAATACAGTCCAGATACGATCCAGATTCGGATGTCATTTTGTCACTCATTCAAAATACAGTCCAGATACGATCCATATTCGGATGTCATTCTGTCACTCATTAAAAATACAGTCCAAATATGATCCAGATTCGGATGTCATTCTGTCACTCATTCAAAATACAGTCCAGATACGATCCAGATTCGGATGTCATTCTGTCACTCATTCAAAATACAATCCAGATACGATCCAGATTCGGATGTCATTCTGTCACTCATTTAAAATACAGTCCAGATACGATCCAGATTCGGATGTCATTCTATCACTCATTCAAAATACAATCCAGATACGATCCAGATTCAGATGTCATTTTGTCACTCATTCAAAATATAGTCCATATACGATCCAGATTCGGATGTCATTCTGTCATTCATTCAAAATACAGTCCAGATACGATCCAGATTCGGATGTCATTTTGTCACTCATTCAAAATACAGTCTAGATACGATCCAGATTCGGGTGTCATTTTGTCACTCATTCAAAATACAGTCTAGATACGATCCAGATTCTGATGTCATTCTGTCACTCATTCAAAATACAGTCCAGATACGATCCAGATTCAGATGTCATTCTTTCACTCATTCAAAATACAGTCCATATACGATCCAGATTCGGATGTCATTTTGTCACTCATTCAAATACATTTCAGATATGCTCCAGACACGGACGCCATTCTTTGGCTCATATAGACTCAGTCTCCAGATACAGTTCAAATACATTCCAGACATGGATACCATTTTGATGCTCATTCTTCTGACCTACAACATTGCACTTACAACAAACATTCTTGGATGGCATCTTTAAGCCCATCTCCGACAAGATTCTGTCACATCTCCTAATGGAATCTTTAAGCCCATTCCCTAAAACTACGCTTTGACGAGTGCAAATTTTTTGGGCACTCTAGTGTCCAATCATCTTTTACCTTCGAGTAGCGAACGACAAAACTGCCAATCTAACTCTTCAGGTTCAAGAAGATTGAACAGGGGCAACTGTTGTACCCCAAAATTTGCCCTCTCAATTCTCAAGGCTTTTCTTACAAGGATTTCAAGGTTCAAGCTTAAACAAGTGCATTGGGATTTTCCAGTACCAAAATTAAAAGGAAACTGTCAAAAAGGGAGAAAGCAGATAAAAATAACATTTTGACAAATTTGGAGGAAAATAGGTCTCCTTCGATCCAGCACCCTTCGAATGACTCTAAGCCTCATTCGAATGCAATTTTAGGTGCATCCTTCATTTGGATGGATTTGAAACCTCCTTCGAATGCAACTTGGGTACATCCTTCGTTTGGATTTTAAACCTCCTTCGATCCAGCACCCTTCGACTGACTCTAAGCCTCCTTCGAATGCAAGTTTAGGTGCATCCTTCGTTTGGATTTGAAACCTCCTTCGAATGCAACTTGGGTACATCCTTTGCTTGGATTTGAAACCTCCTTCGATCCAACACCCTTCGACTGACTCTAAGCCTCCTTCGAGTGCAAGTTTAGGTGCATCCTTCGTTTGGATTTGAAACCTCCTTCGAATGCAACTTGGGTACATCCTTCATTTGAATTTGAAACCTCCTTCGAATCCACTTGCACAAAGGGCCTCTTGCAGACTTTGCCTCTCACAAGCTTCGTTTGAGCCAAGAGATATCTTCATATAAGATTTGACTAAGTTATTGCTTCCCTTGAAGGAACACCATTCGATTCAGAAGCCAGGAACTTCCCTCACGCTAAAAGGCAATGACTCCCTTTATGTTTGTTTCGATCCACATGCTTCGATTGGGCAACATTGCTTCCTTTGAACACAGTCTTTCGATTGGGCAATATGTTTTTTTTGATCCAAGCTTCGACAGGGAATTAACTTCCTTCGAGTAAGCTTGTTTCGACCACAAGCTTCGACTGAGGCAAAGGCTTCCTTCGAACAAGTGCGCTTCGATCTCATTCTTGCATTTGACTCAAGACCAAATCTCGTTTTCCAGGCTATGTTGCGTCCAAATATTTACATAGTCAGAAGCTTGTACAAGGGTTTTAAACTTTGTCTTTTAGATACTACTATTATTGGTTAAAGGCTACATGCTCTTTCCTTTCATAGAGAGTACTTTAGTCACAAAACCAGATTTCAACCTGATTTTGGTCTGAGCACAAGCAACGTCAGAAGCATAAGTCACATCTTCTGCACCCCAACTGCCAAGAAGCCCCCCACATGTACTTTCACGTTACATTATTTTATCATTTATTTGCAAGGCTGGATTTGGACAACATGTCCATTATTTCTCTATAAATAGAGGAACAATTACAAGGCTAGGAGAGGATCTTTGGACCAGAGGAACGAATCCCCCAAATTTTCTCAAACACAGTAAAACTCTCAAGTTCATCAACACTTGAGAAATCAAAAAAACCAGAGTCCCAAACACTCACCTCTTTCGATTCTGAAGAACACCCCACACATAGAAGTTTGTTCAAACTCAAAGACAACCTTCTGTGATAACTCTTCGAACCAAAAGTAAACCCCATGTGACTACTCTTCAAATTCCAGAAACATCTAGGTAGTAGTTCAAGTTCGAATCCCACACCCATTCAAAGCCTCCATCAAGGTAAATCACTCTTACCCTTGAACCTTTCATTTCATGGCATAACATGTAAATAATCTTTTTTGTTCAAACATGTATATACCATTGTTCCCTTAGTTTCCACCCTTTTAACATGTTTTTTCGGAGCTAACCCTTTCGTTTTGCTTTCTGTTTACCTGAACTTGCTTTAAATGTTAAACTGTTTACAAGACAAATACTAGCATGGCCTCAGGCCATGTTGCCATTTAATGCTTTAAATGAAAGAAAACAGGAAACAGGAAATAGGAAACGAAGCTTCTGGCTTCTACCCTCTTTCTCCAGGTCAAACGAAAGAGACAACCAGGAGGCAAACCATGTCCAGTCGAAAGGCATTCCCTCACTGCTTTCAACCTCCAGTCGAAGAAGACAACAAGGCAGAACCAGAAGGCTTTGCCATACATTGAATTCCAGGCCAATCTAAGGTCAGGACCTCACTGGTGCTAGCCCCAATCGAAGGAGGCCAACAGAACGCGAATCGAAGGATGCTACTGCCTGGGTCGAAATACACTCATTTTTCTTACTTTCATCTTATTTTTTCCTTCATATTTTTTATGCCTTTCGATATGGTTGTAATAGCGTAGGATTTTATCTTTCTGCATTTTATTTACTTTGTACAAATGCTAGTAATTAGGCGTGTATGGCAAGATAAAATCAACAAATAGGCCACCCTAATCAAAGACTAAATGCATGCAATAAAACACACTTGCACACAAACACTCCTTAAGGTATATCCAGTCGGTAGCCTAAAATAAAATGGCCATGGTATGCATGTTGGGTACTTTGGCAAAACAAAAATAAAACAAACGATCATAGTCCCTCGATGATGCTATCTTGGTTGCCTATACAAAATGATCTAGTCCCTCGGAAAATTGCCAAAGATACTTGACACAATTGCTATCATGGTCTATACGATGACCCGCACCTGTCCCGTAAACATCCTAACACAAGGTTGTTCACCAAATACAATGGTGAAACAACACTGTTAAAAGGGTTAAAAACATAAGAAAGATCTTTTGAGTAAAATAGGGTAGACAACTCTTAGTTACTTGATCAAAAACTTGCAAAACATCCTTGCCATTTTTCAAACACACTTCACAACACAACTACAAAACAATTTCAAAACAACTTTCAAAACATTGAAATATCTTTTCAAAAAGACCCACACCTTTGTATATATTCAAATAAGAATCATTACAAAGGTTGCCTAGACAAGGCATCTTTTTCAAAACATTTTCAAAACCACACACACAAAGCACCATTTCAAACAATTGAAAAGCAAAGGCAAGTGATCTAAAACAAGTAACTAAGAGCCCATGGATAACCATGGATGAAAAGGGTGCTAGCACCTTCCCTTTTCATAATCTACCCCCCGAACCCACGAAAACATCTCAAAGGTCTTTCCTGTGCTTTTTGACCTTTCCCTAGGATAAAATAAAAAGTCGGTGGCGACTCTTGCTAAACCGAACAAGTGCGAAAACAAACGCAAATCCCAAGTCAGTTCTCCCACCATATCACAGTGATCCATACACCTGTTTTTCCACTGTAACTCCAATATCAACATCCACCATTTTAAAAATCCAACTTTGCAACTTGACTTGGTTGGAGTGATTCAGCCATGTTCAGCATAAAGTAAGGATTGGAATAGCTCCAAGGAGGTACAAAGAAGTTTAATCAATCATCATATTGTACTTGGAAGCATCCATACACGTGCTGAGATTTGCTATTCGTGACTCGAAGGTGGAAGATTATTGGACACTAGAGTGCCCAGAAATTTGCACTCGGTGATGTGATGGTTGATGGTATAGGGAATGGGCTTAAAGATGCCATTTGGAGAGGTGATGAGGAGTTTTCGGGGATGGGCTTGCAGATGCCATCCAAAATGATTGTTGGACCGTATCTGTAAGCTGAAACTGAATGATTATCAAAATGGAATCCGTGTCTAAAGTGTATCTGAACTGTATCTGGAAGCTGAGTCTGAATGAGTATCAGAATGGAGTCCATGTCTGGAGCGTATCTGAACTGTATCCGAAAGATTGAATATGAATGAGTATTAGAATGGCGTTTGTGTCTGGAGCGTATCTGAGAAGCTGAATTTGAATAAGTATCAGAATGGCGTCCGTGTCTAGAGCGTATCTGAACTATATCTGGAAGCTGAGTATGAATGAGTATCAGAATGGCGTCTGTGTCTGGAGAGTATCTGAACTGTATCTGATAGCTTGAATCTGAATGAGTATCAGAATGGCATCCGTGTCTGGAGCGTATCTGAACTATATCTGAAGGTTGAATCTGAATGATTATCAGAATGGCATCCGTGTCTGGAGCGTATCTGAACTATATCTGAAGGTTGAATCTGAATGAGTATCAGAATGGCATCCGTGTCTGGAGCGTATCTGAATTGTATCTATAGTTGAATATAAAGAACCCATGCTGGATTGCTTCAGTTGGTCGTGTAGATAATTGTCCTGGCTTGTATTAGGTATCAACCTCTGACCTTTGTAATTTGTTGATAATAGCCATTGACTAATCTTATCCTGAAAAGGGTAAAACATTACCTGTAAGAAATGTCATGATGTATGAAATGCATGGTACAATGAGATTGTGATATATGCATTCGTGTTATCAATGTTCATGATATATGTATGTGATGTATGCGTATGTGAGCTAATCTACTGCACTGCTGTTGGATAGGGGAAAATAAATCCACGACTCTGCCGAGGATATGGAGTGCAGGTCTTCATGTTGTGAAGTTGAAGTGTTGATGAATTTCCTCTTAGAGAAATAAACCTTGTCGTAAGGGAAATGCCGTGTACTGCTTGTAAAATCCTATTGGGGAATCCTGAGAAATTGGATGACTTCTACTGGGGATTGATAACTGGAAGCTCTGTTCCGCTGGGGATTAATCTGCACACTGTGGGGGATTTATGGAAATAGCTTAGAGATATTTCCCCATCTTAAAGCCATCAGTGATTATCTTTTTATTTGGTTCATTTGTAAACAGTAATTATGTTCAAATGCATATGTTCAAAAATAAATCATTGGGCGTTTTTTGTAAACAAAACACAAGAGTAAAGAAAAACAGATAATTTTACACTTTTAAAGAGATATCTTTGTATTGACTTTGAGTAAGTATTTTTGTACAGTGAGACAAACATTCTAGTAAGAGAATGCCGTCGTAAAAAATGGAAGTTTGATACAAAGAAAAGATAGCTATGTGCAATAATCCCATGGGGTTCCCATTCTGCTACAGCCTTCGTGTCTCTGAGCATCTTGTCTATTTGTTGCCTTGTCCGAAGTTGATTGAATTAATCAGAACCGTCGAGATTGTCAGTAGAAGCCAAAAGTTGTCCGTAAGGTGACCCACCAGGACATAGTCATACGCTTTAAATCTCTAACTTTTTCCTGGACTGCCCTTTTGGGTTTTCAGTCCACCGGTATACCCTTTTTTTGCCCAAACTGCCCTTTCGGGTTTTCAGCTTGCCAGGTGTACAGATTTTTGTTTTGTTTTTATCCCTAATTTTTGCTCGAACCTTTTTGGTTCATCGGGATTCCCTTGTTTTGCATAGGTGTGTCAACCTAACAGGTCTCTTTATGTGTAGTATCTTTTGACTATGTTCGTGTTTACAGGGTGCGGCAGGTTGCCGCCATCCATGGTGGCCAAGATCATTGCTCCACCAGAGAATACGCTTTTGATCACAAATGGTCCTTCGTATGTAGGAGTCCATTTGCCCCTAAGATTACCTTGCGGCAGTATGATACGTTTGATCACCAGATCCCCGACTTGATACACTTGGCGTCTGACCTTTTTATTGAAAGCCTTGATCATTCATTTTTAATACATTTGACCATGATAGACAGTAGTAAGTCTTTTCTCATCAATCAAGTTTAATTGATCAAGATGAGTTTGGATCCAATCTTCTTCATTCAGCCCTGCATCCTTCATAATTCTCAGAGAGGGGATCTGGACCTCAATAGGAAAGACAACCTCCATGCCGTATACCCGAGAGTAGGGTGTTGCCCCGGTTGATGTGTGTGCTGTAGTACGATACCCGTGGAGAGCGAATGGTAGCATCTCATGCCAGTCTTTATACGTGACTGTCATTTTCTGTATGATGTTTTTAATATTCTTATTTGCGGCTTCGACAAAACCATTTATCTTTGGCCAGTAAGGGGAAGAATTGTGGTGCTGGATCTTGAACTGCTCGCACAGGGAGATGATCATAGTATTGTTTAGATTCGTACCATTGTCTATGATGATCCTCTCCGGGATACCATACCGGCAGATGAGATTCTGTTTAATGAACCGGGCTACAACATTCTTGGTCACGGAAGCGAAAGAGGTTGCCTCAACCCACTTTGTAAAATAGTCAATGGACACTAAGATGAAGCGGTGTCCATTAGAGGATGTTGGTTTGATTTCCCCAATCATATCGATGCCCCACATAGCAAAGGGCCAAGGAGCCGTCAAGACATTCAGAGAAACCGAAGGTACATGCACCTTGTCAGCATAGATCTGACACTTATGGGAGGTTCGAGAGTGTTGATAGCAATCTGCTTCCATGGTAGACCAGTAATAGCCTATCTGTAGGATCTTATTTTCCATCGTATGCCCACTGGAATGAGTGCCAAAAATACCCTCATGTAAATCAGCCATGATCTTTTCCGCTTCAAACTTACCTACACACTGAAGTAACACAGAGTCATGGTTGCGTTTGTAGAGAATGCCATTACTAAGGAAGAATTTAGCAGAGAATATCCTTAAGAACTTCTTATGATTGACTGAAGCTCCTTCCGAATATTCTTGAGCCTCGAGATACCTCTTGACTTTGTGAAACCAAGGCTGGTCCACTACTTCTTCAGTATTAATCTCGTGACAATGATCTGGTTCATCCATTCGTTTAATGGTGATCCGAGGAGCCTCATTATCCCATTTACGTTTAAACATGGAAGACATTGTGGCTAGTGCGTCTGCTAGCTGTTTTTCTTCTCGCAGGAAATGCTCAAAGGTAATCTTTTCAAAATGTGGGATCAATGTCAACAAATGTTCTTTGTAAGGGATAAGGTTAGGGTGTTTGGTGTCCCATTCTCCTTTGATCTGGCTGATGACCAAAGCCGAATCTTCGAATACATTGAAGGATTTGATCCCTAAATCTATGGAAGCTTTGAGACCAAAAATGCACGCTTCGTATTCTACCATGTTATTTGTACAATTGAAGTAGAGTCTTGCAGTAAAGGGAGTATGACATCCTTCGGTAGATATGAGTACAACACCAATACCATTTCCGAGTGTGTTGGACACCCCATCAAAAATCAGGGTCCATCGGGATCCTTCTTCAGGTTCGTCATATGGTCTGAATTCTTCATAATTGTTTACCATCATGATGTCTTCATCTGGGAATTCGAACTTCATGGACTGGTAGTCTTCCACAGCTTGGTGAGCAAGGTGATCAGCTAGTACACTGCCCTTTATTGCTTTCTGGGTAGTATATTGTATGTCATATTCTGTCAGGATCATCTGCCATCTCGCTATTCTCCCAGAGAGAGCAGGTTTCTCGAAGATGTATTTTATTGGATCCATTTTAGATATCAACAAGGTAGTATGAGTCAGCATATACTGTCTTAGTCGACGAGCAGCCCATGCCAGAGTGTAGCAGGTTTTCTCGAGCAGTGAATATCTTGTTTCACAGTCGGTAATATTTTTGCTCAGGTAATAAATAGCATGCTCTTTTCGGCCAGACTCGTGATGCTGCCCCAGCGCATACCCCATTGAATTTTACAAAACAGTCAGATACATGATCAATGGTCTTCCCTCAACTGGTGGCATCAAAACAGGAGGCTCTTGTAGGTACTCTTTGATCTTGTCGAAAGCAGTTTGGAACTCATCATTCCATTTGACTACTTAATATTTCTTCAGTAATTTGAAGATTGGTTCACAAGTAGCTGTCAGGTGAGAAATGAATTTGGCAATGTAGTTTAAACGTCCCAAGAATCCTATGACATCCTTCTCGGTACGAGGAGCAGGCATCTCTTATATTTCTTTCACCTTGACGGGATCCACTTCAATACCTTTATTGCTGACGAAAAAGCCTATGAGCTTACCAGACCTCACCCCAAATGTGCATTTATTTGGGTTCAACCTCAGGTTGTATTTCTTTAGTCTCTCAAACAGTTTTTGTAAATGATCAAGATTCTCTTCTTCTGTTTGAGATATAGCTATCATGTCATCCACATAGACCTCTATTTCGTGATGTATCATGTCGTGAAATAAGGCTACCATGGCACGCTGATAGGTTTCCCCAACATTCTTCAGTCCAAATGGAATAACCTTGTAGAAGAATGTGCCCCACTGTGTGATAAAGGTTGTTTTCTCCATGTCCTCAGGCACCATTTTGATTTGGTTGTAGCCTCAGAAGCCGTCCATGAAGGAAAACACTTTATGTTATGCCGTATTATAAACTAGAACATCAATGTGGGGAAGTGGGAAATCATCCTTAGGTCTTGCCCTATTCAAATCTCTGTAGTCCACACACATTCGTACCTTTCCTTCCTTTTTAGGCACGAGAACAACATTGGAAATCCATTGTGGATAGGAAGTGACAGCCAAGAATCCGGCGTTGAATTGCTTCATGACTTCTGCTTTGATCTTCTCTGACATGTCTGGTCGCATGTGACGAACCTTTTGTTTTACCAGTGGACAGTTTTTGTACCCCAAAATTTGCCCTCTCATTTTATCAAGATTTCCCCTTACAAGACTCTTTGAACTCAAGATCAAGCTAGGGTTTGCTCTGCTCAAGACATCTCCTTGCACTGTTGACCTAAAATTAGGGTTTGAGTTTGCACAAGAAATTTTGGACTTCTAATTCCCCATGTGACTTTCATACTTCATGTTGGACTTATAGGATTGCTCATACTAAGTTTCAAACCTTGAATCAAATTTTTGCCCAGTCTATTGGACAGTTGACCTAAAAATCAGTTGTATTGGGGAAAAAGTCAACTGTGGCCAACTTACAATCAAAACTCATAATTTTTGATCCACATCAACATTATAGACTCATATGAACCATTTGATCAAGTTTGGACCACAACTCTTCAAGAAATTTGACCAGATCTTCAAAAAGGCAAAATGGTCATTTTTAGGGTTTTGACTGCAGAAGGGCAATTTCTGATTTTTCACCTAGCCAATGGAAAATTGGGTTAAATCATGGATTCAAGGACTCAATGGCATCATCTTGACCTAATCACAAGGTTCAAAAGATCTCAAATGCATTGGATTAACAGATGAATTTTCCAGTCAACTTTTCAAAAATCAACTGTACACTGAAAAGTCAAACTTTGTCTTTTTGGTCAAAATCAAGTGCCAAGGGTCATTTTTCATCAAGATGTGTCAAAACATGAACCTTTTTCACTAAGAAACCTAATTTTGGAAATTAGGGTTTAAGATTGAAAAATTTCATAACTCAGAAATTTTCTAAGTTATGAAATTTTCTTATTTTTTCCCAACTTTTCCAAACTTTTTCACCAGGATGCAATTGGATTCAAACAAAACTTCCAAAATGAAAGTTGTAGTACTCCACAAAATATACAACTTTGATTCACAAAGTTTTCCCAAAAGATGCTTGGATTTAAAATTATGATTTTTGGAATAAGGGTCCATGAAACTTTTAACTTAGTGAAATTTTGCCCTAGTTTAGGCAGGATTTTGACCTATCTTCATGGCAATTTTTCACATAGTTCCAAGTGGAATCTCAAAATGCATTTCAAAGATGGATTGTAGAGCATGTTACAAGATTTCCAAAATGTCTAAGAACTCTTAAAAATATTTTATGGTTATGGAGAATCGAAGAAAAGAAAATGGCCATTTCTCACTTTTGTCCATGGCATTTTTCATGTTGATACAAGTTGCAAATTCTGTCCAGCCTTGCTTGTACTTGTTTACAGGTCCTTAAACCCTTCCAAACTCAAAAATTGAATGCAAACACATTGGATTAAGGCTTTGTTATGAGCTTTAGAAGATTACACATTGAATTAATCCATTTTTGGCAAAAAGATAACAATGCCATTTTGATAAAGGTTGCTTTATGCAATTTTGTTTCTCTTGAGCTGTGAACCCAATCCTTTGCAGCAAACCAACTCCACAAACTTAGGAAAAAGTACACCAACTATCAGCATGCTTGGAGCTGGCTTGTACAAGCCATAGCATTGTTAAAATCACCTTTTCTTCAAAAGCAAGTAAACTTGCAAAATCACCACAACTTTGCAATCTGATAAAACCAAAGTTTGTAAACATTTCAAACAAGTTTTACATATCACACTAAGCCAAAAACACGAGCTAGCAAGTCCTCAAACCTTCCAAAAAACCAAAACACAAATTCTTGTCAAAACAGGGCAGGTTCTGCATTTTGATTTCCAAATCACAATCCACTCGTGCGTTTTGCTTGCAACCAGTTCCAACACACTCCATACAACTCACCTAAGCTATCCCAACCACTCCCAAGTCACTGTAACTCCATTTACACACTTCACCATTTTTGAATTCTGAGTTTGCAGGTTGAGTTCTATAGAGAGATTCAAGCAAGTTCAAAGCTAGCTAAGCATTGGGAAATCTCAAAGGAACTTCAAGCAAGCTCACAAGTATCTCAGGCCTCACTCATAACCCTTACATTTCCATACTCGAGTTTGACTGAAACAGGTAAAGTTCAAACTTCTATCTCTCTATTTAGGAATCATTAGGCTTAGGTTTGTGAATAAAAAATGTAGTCCTCATCGCCCTTGAGCTGTACATATGTATAGAATTCGTTTAAGTTAACTGAGCTGAGAGAATTTGAATGATCAACTTTCTGAAAAAACTAGGTTAGAAATTAGGGCCAGAGAAATTCTCTCTGATCTTTGAGAGTTAGATTAAGTTTTTTACATGGTTAGAATCGTGTGATCATGCTCTATAACTTTCATGTTACAAGTTTTTGTTTTTAAGCACAAATGCAGGAGTTAGCAGTTTGAACACGACGCGCGTGTTTGTTGTTTATGGAGGACAGGGATGAAGGCCATCTGGGTTGGGCTTGGCTTGTTCATACTTTTTGCACCTCCTAGCTTGCTGTTTACACCCCCTTGGCCCATTTGTTTATTTTTCCATATTTTTCATTTCTTTTTTAGTTTCTGACTTTTATTATTTTTTCTAAATATAAAAAATCACTAAAAATATTTTCTTAAATTTTCACATTTAATTTTATTTTTTTTATTATTTTTTTTGGACATAGAAATAATTATTAAATAATATACTTTTATTTTCTTAAAATAAAAACTTGTAAATATTATAAAAATATTATATATTTTTATTTTTATTATTTATACACTTAAATAATATTGTCATACATATTTTTATTTTTCAACATTTTGTATATATTTTATTTTATTTTTTGTACATAAATGAATAAATAATATAATTAATATATATATCTTAAAACCAAAGTAGGGTTTCCACCCCTTTCAAAAAAAGACCATTAATATTTTTAATATTTTTAGGATATTAAATAACTTAGTTTTACATACATAAAAATAAATACAAAAACATTTTTTGCATATTTATAATATATTGCATATTTAAATATTTGTTAATTTATTATTTGTACAATGAGTTCAATTTGGTTGTAATAGTTGACTTAGGGTTTTATTTTCTTGCAAATACCCCCATTCAAACTTGTATCCCCCTCCCCATAATCAACGTTGTAATAGTCGTAGATTTACCTTTACGCCCTTTATTGCTTTCAAATATGCCATGATAGCAAGATTAAGGTTTGTATGATAACCAAAAATCAAAATAAATAGCTTGACTAATACAAGACAAAAATGCATGAAAATGACAACACAATACACACAAGCACCCCTAGGGTTTCATCCACTTGTTGCCTTAAAAATGGCCATGGTATGCATGCTAGGTATCTTGGCAAAACAAAATCAAAACAAAAAGATCATAGTCCCTCGATGACGCTATCTTGGTTGCCTATACAAAAATGATCTAGTCCCTCAAAAAAACATGCTAAGATACTTGGCAATATTGTTATCATGGTCATACGATGACCCGCGCTTGTCCCGTTTAACATCCAAACACAAGGTTGTTTACCAAATACAATGGTAAAACAACAATGTCAAAGGGTTAAAAATGTGTAGGAAAGATCTTTGAGTAGGGTAGACAACTCCTAGTTACTTGATCAAATTTGCAAACCATCCTTGTTATTTTCAAACAAACACACAAAATTTCAAAACAGTTTCCCAACAAACTTTCAAACATTGAAACATCTTTTCACAAGACAAACATCTTTGTATACATTCAAACAAGAATTATTACAAAGGTTGCCTAGACAAAGGCCTCTTTTCAAACAATTGAAAAGCAAAAGCAAGTGATCTAAACAAGCAACTAAGAGCCCATGGAAAACCATGGATGAAAAGGGTGCTAGCACCTTCCCTTTTCATAATCTACCCCCCGAACCCAAGAAAACATCTCAAAGGTCTTTCCTGTGCTTTTTGACCTTTCCTTTGGATAAAATAAAAA
This sequence comes from Vicia faba, assembly GCA_948472305.1. NCBI lineage: Eukaryota > Viridiplantae > Streptophyta > Magnoliopsida > Fabales > Fabaceae > Vicia > Vicia faba. The sequence goes on from OX451737.1 coordinate 844,465,670, forward strand.
GTCGGTGGCGACTCTTGCTAAACCGAAACATTTGCAAACACAAACGCAAAACCTCAAGTCAGTTCTCCCACCGTATCACAGAACTGGCGACTCTGCTGGGGAATATTATAAAAGTGGGGTTACCTTAGGGTTTTAGATCACCTTTACATGCTTATCTTGTTTGCCTTGATTGCTTTACATTTGGTTCTATTGTTTGGGTTTGAAATCCTCTACCCGGATTTGGGAAACATTCATAGGTAAATAGCAATACGTTATGGAAACTATGCAGGGTATACTGACATGGTTGAAGCAATAGCTATATTAGTGCGACATATTTGTGGGTACCGGTAGCCTTTGAGTCAATCAAAGAGAATACGGGGCCACTGAGTGATGTCATGAAGCACTAATGGACTTTTAGAACCTTTACTTGACCATCTTGGCCTTATTAGGGGTAGTGAGATGACCGGCTTTGGTGCAGTCTAAAGTTGGTAGATACTCGATACTACACTCATTAAGGGTTGTTTTCTTGGAATATTTCGGTCTCCAGTAAAGTGGCTAAACTGAAACAATGAACACATAAAATAATCCAGTGATATTGAGCTCCTTAGAACCTGGTTACTATTTATAGGACAGGTTGAGCCAACTAAACTTCAAGATGGTACTTACCTATGAAACCCCATGCAAGCCTGAAACTAGGATCTTGTGTGATTTGCTTGTACATATACTTGTGCATACATCATAAGCATCATGAAGCATCATATGCATCCACTAACCATTTCAAGGGTTTGGATCTTCATCTTTGTTCCTGTTTTGTAGGTAATGGATTCACTCTGCCGGAAAACTATTTAGGTCAACCATGTGAGAATCCCTCCTCAACTCAAGGAGCTTGCTTCCAAGATTCTAGAGAATTCTCCCTTCACTAAAAGACATGGTAGACTTCTCAACTTCGTCGACTCCAACATAGAGGAAGACATGGTGAAAGTTATCTTCCAGTTCTTTGACCCCCTACACCACTGCTTCACATATCCTGATTACCAGTTGGTGCCTACTTTGGAGGAATTTTCTCAACTCCTGAGGATTCCTATTCTCCATCAACTACCCTACAACGGTACGAAAAGAGATCCAAAGCCTGAAGATGTTGTTCAAGCTCTACACTTGCAACCATCTGATGTCAAAGGTCATTGGGAAACCAGAAGTGGTGTCAAGGGTTTCTTGGCAAAGTTTCTATTTGAGAAGGCACAAGACTGCTGGAATTCTCTAGATCTGCAAGCTTTTGAGGAGATCGTGGCTATTCTCATCTATGGGTTGGTCTTGTTCCCAAACCATGATCAACTTATAGATGTGAATGCTGTCAAGATTTTCATATCTCGGAATCCTGTGCCTACATTGCTTGGGGATATCCTACACTCATTTCACACACGAACAATGAGGAAAAAAGGTGTTCTCATGTGCTGTACTCCTCTTCTAGCAAGGTGGTTTATTTATCACCTTCCCCAATCAGTCTTGAAGAATGAGCAAGGCTTAAGGTGGTCACAACGGTTGATGACTCTTACACATTCTGATGTTCATTGGTGTTCTCGGTCCAGAGAAAATGTTATCATCATTGATCGTTGTGGGGAATTCCCTAATGTCCCTCTACTTCGCATTAGGGGAGGCGTTACCTACAACCCTTGCTTGGCTCTGAGACAATTTGGGTATGCCCGAAGGGATGGCCCACATGACATGCTAATTCCAGACTTGGTTTTTGACTTCGACAACGACGCTCAAGGACTTCGACAAAGGTTTATCCGAGCTTGGAGGATGCCCAACAAGGTAGACAGTAAGACACTGGGACATAAGAATTCCATCCCCCTTGAGCCCTACCTCAAGTGGGTACGAACCCGCGCCCAGAGCCTTATGATGCCTTACCCTTACATTCTCCCTGTGATCAAAGATCCTGTTATGGAAGGAGAGGTTCCATACACCCTCCTACATCCTGACATGCCAACATCATTGGAAGATTTGCAAAGGAGTTGGATACAGCTCAAGGGAGAACGCAATACTTTTGAAGCCCAATTCTACGCCAGTGAGAAGAAGGTTTTAGAACTTACTCATCAAATCCATGAAGATCAGACTCTCAACACCTACATCGCACCAAAGAGGACGTGCAACGTCTTTTTACATTAGAATTTTGTATTATTTTGCCCATGGGGAATTTATGTACTAACAAATTCTATCTTATTAATATGACGTGTGTTCCTTTTTGTTTACAACATATTTGAATTTATGAATCCTTGAATGCATTACATGAATACATATCATTCATCATATGCATAAACAGGTCTTTACACCAGGTTTCCTTATCTCTCTGCTGTTTATTTCAGCAAGATGGATATAGAGAAGACGATCAAAGATTTGCAAGCACAGAATTCACAGTTCCAACAACTACTCATGACCTTGGCAAAGGGTCAGGAGGATCTTAAAGCTCTGTTGGAGAAGGAAAAGGAGAAAAAGAAAAAGAAAAGAGTTGGTGTGGCTACTTTGGGTAGAAGATTTGAAGGTCAAACTAGAAGGGTCCTGGACTTCCCCTCAACATCTGATGAAGGGGTAGGAAAAGGGAAAGGAGCTGCAGTGCCATCTGAGTCTGAGGAAGTAGAAGAAGAAGAGGATGAAGACTATTCTGAACAGCAGTATCCTCCTGCAGACGACAAATACAAAAATCTGGAAGAATGTCTGGCAGCTATGGAGGTGTAGAGGGTGCCTGGGCTGGATTTTGAAGAGTTAGTGTTGGTTTTTGGGATTGTTATTCCCCTCAAGTTTAAAGTGCCTCTTTTTGCTAAATACGATGGGGTGTCTTGCCCAAAGATGCACCTACGGTCTTACGTCAGAAAAATTCAACCTCATTCTTCTGACAAGGACCTGTGGGTCCACTTTTTTCAGGACAGTCTTTCGGGGACGCAATTATATTCGTTCTACCAGCTAGAGAGGTCTGACGTGCACAATTGGGAGGATTTGGCTGCTGCCTTCTACAGACAATATCAATATAATGCAGACTTAGCACCTACACGTACTCAATTACAGAGTATTGGTATAGTCTCCAATGAAGGCTTTAAGGAGTATGCCAAGAAATGGAGAGACTTGGCGGGACGAGTACAACAACCTCTATTTGAGAGAGAGCTTGTTGACATGTTCTTGGGTACACTATCAGGCCCCTTTTTCAATCACCTGATAGGATGTTCGTATGCGGGGTTCACCGAGTTAATTCTAACTGGTGAAAGAGTTGAAGCCGGAATCAAGAGTGGTAAAATTCAAAAAGATGCATCTGCTTCCGCTGCCATCAAAAGGCCTTTTCCAGCAAAGAAGGAAGTATCAGCTGTCTACTCTCAAAGAGGTCAAGAAAGAGTTGAGCGCCGGCCAGCGGTGGGGGCCGTAATGATTCATAAGTCTGCAGCTGATCATCCCAGAAATAATCAACCTAGAACCAACCAAACAAGGGTTGAAAGGCCTGCACGGCAATACATCTGGATAAATATGACTCCCGCTCAGGTTCTACCCCATCTCTTGAAGTTAAACCTTGCCAGTTTGAGGGAGGCCCCTAAAAACCCTAACACTACATCTCCATATTACCATCCTAATGCCAAGTGTGCTTATCATTCAGACAGCATGGGGCATGACACCTACAATTGTTGGGCCCTCAGGAATAAGACTCAGGATTTAATAAACGCTAAGGAAGTGGAATTCAACGCCCCTGAAAAGCCGAACGTGATCTCTGCTCCAATGCCAAAGCATGGCCACAATGCCCATGCTATTGAAGAAGATCTGTATGTTGCTACTGTTGATGATTTGATGACTCCGTTACCGATAATCAAGTTAAATCTATTGAAGGTTGGGATTTTCCTAGGATGTGAAAAAGATTGCTGACTTTGTTCATCCTTACCATCCGACTGTCCAATGTTGAAATTAGGCATCCAACGCCTAATGGATAATCAAGAAATCCTTTTTGAAAAGACTCTTGTTACTCCGACTCCTGTCAATGATGTTGCTATAATTACCATATCCGCCAATCTTTCCAAGGTCTCCAAAAGACCTGTTAAGATTACATCCGATCTAAAGATTGTACCTCTGAAGATAACCATGCCGGGGCCTATCCCGTACAAGTCCAACAAATCAATACCGTGGAACTATGGGGGAGAGATCTTCTACCACGGTATTAAACAGATTGAATCAAATGAAGAAAGTTCTGATGAAGAGACTTCTGACATTGGAAATATTGCTGTGACGAGTAAAATCACCCACAGCGGAAGAATTTTCTCCCCAGAGATTGCTCCTCCAAGGGAAATCTTCGGACCCTCAAATGCTCCTAAGGTTACCCTTATGCCGGTCAACATATCTGCGAGAACTCCAGTTATTGAAGAAGTTGTGACTCCTGTGGTTGTACCCTCTGCTGTTGCTGATGATAGAGGGAAGGGAATCCAAGAAGCGCCCGTCAGGACGAGGGCTCAGCCTTTGGTCATCCCTGAGACCACTCAAAAGGAAATGGAAGAGATTTTGAAAATAATTAAGAAAAGAGATTATAATGTTGTGGAACAACTGGGGCAAACCCCCTCAAAAATCTCTATGCTGGCCCTGTTGCTCTGTTCTGAAGCTCATGCCAAAGCTTTAATCAGATTCTTGAAGACGGCCCACGTGCCTCAAGAAACCTCCGTGGACCAGTTCCAGGAATGTGTAGCTAGTCTAACAGCAGACAATGGTCTTGGGTTCTCCGATACTGATTTAACATCTAAAGGGAGAAAGCTAATGACGCTCTGCATGTCTCGGTGGAATGCAGAGGGACTACTCTAGCTCACGTTCTGGTTGATACTGGGTCGTCTTTAAATGTCTTGCCTAAGAAAGCATTGGACAGATTGGACAGTGAAGGTTTAACTCTGAAGCCCAACAATATTATTGTCAGAGCCTTTGATGGTTCTAAAAGGATGGTTCACGGGGAGGTGGACATCCCGATTAAAGTGGGAACTGAAACTTTCAACTCTACATTTTATGTGATGGACATCCGTCCTTCCTATTCTTGCTTGTTGGAAAGACCCTGGATCCATAATGCTGGGGCCGTCACTTCTTCTTTGCACCAAATGCTCAAGTACCCAGTCCAAGGGAAAGTTATAACGGTTCATGGCGAAGAGGAGTACATGATAAGCCATCTAAATTCTTTCCGCTATGTGGAATTGGATGGTGAATTCACCGAGACCCCCTTTCAGCACTTTGAAGAGGTTTCTCCTGAAGTTGCAGCAACCAAGACTATTTCTTCTGTACCCTTGATTATCAAACCTGTGCCTCAGATGTCATCCCTCAAAGATGTGAAGGTTGTGATTGAATAAGGAGGAAGCACAATGTGGGGTCAAATTCCTGACTTTCCTTTCAAATCTGATAAATTCGGCTTGGGTTTCACTGCTTCTGCTCAAAAGGTTGTACGTCGCTCCCGGACTGGAGGGCCACCGTTGAAGATCACCCATCATGGAGTCAATGCTTTAGAAAATGGTGAAGAGGAAAGCAACCTAGAAGACTGGATTTTCCCTACTGTTGAAGGAGGACTAAACAACTAGGAGGCAAAAGACTTCGGTCCCATTACTTTCATAAATCAGTAATTTATCTTTCAAATATTTCTGTTGGTCTGTAATAATTCCTAAACAATTCGTACACTTTTTTGCCTTGTGCCTTACCCGAGGCACATAGGTCCATTTGTAAGGGTTTGATTTTTCATCTTCATATGCCATTTTAATGAATCATGGACGTTTTCACATATAAAATTTTGTGTTCATTTTCTTTCTTTTTTACATTTTATTTGTTTAAAGGTGGCTATCCCTTACACACACCCACACTCACAAAATGCAGGTACCCTTCCATTCCGGATTCCATGGGTAACAATTCTGCTATGACCTACAGTGACTCTAAAGATCTGGTCAATCATGCCGAATACGAATGTGATGAAGACTGTGAAGTGCCTGGAAAATTGGCTAGACTGCTACAACAGGAAGAAAGGGCTATTCTTCCCCATGAAGAACTGTTAGAGACAATCAACTTGGGTTCTGATGAAGGCAGAAAAGAAGTTAGAGTGGGTGCCAATCTAGAGCCAAGTGTCAAAGAGCTCCTAGTTCAGTTGTTGAATGAATATGTTGAAATCTTCGCCTGGTCTTATGAAGACATGCCGGGACTCGATACAGATATTGTGGTTCACCGTCTCCCTACAAGAGAAGACTGTCCACCAATTAAACAAAAAGTCCGCCGCATGAGGACCGATATGTCTGAAAAGATCAAAGCTGAAGTGATGAAGCAGTTCAATGCTGGGTTTCTTGCTGTTACCTCCTATCCACAATGGGTTGCTAACATTGTGCCCGTGCCAAAGAAGGACGACAAAGTGAGAATGTGCATGGATTACAGAGACTTAAACAGGGCTAGCCCTAAAGATGACTTTCCACTACCGCACATTGACATCTTGGTTGACAATACAGCTCAGCACAAGGTATTTTCTTTCATGGATGGATTTTCAGGGTACAACCAGATCAAAATGGCACCTGAAGACATGGAGAAAACTACTTTTGTTACACAGTGGGGTACCTTCTGCTATAAAGTGATGCCATTCGGACTGAAGAATGTCGGGGCAACCTATCAGCGCGCCATGGTACCTTTGTTTCATGATATGATACATCATGAGATTGAAGTCTATGTAGACGACATGATATCCCGTTCACAAACAGAAGAAGAACACCTCGACCATTTGCAAAAGTTGTTTGTCAGGTTGAAAGAGTACAAGCTCAGACTGAACCCTAACAAGTGCACTTTCGGAGTCAGGTCCGGTAAACTCTTGGGTTTCATTGTCAACAACAAAGGCATCGAGGTTGATCCTGCCAAAGTCAAAGCCATACAAGAAATGCCTGCCCCTCGCACTGAGAAGGAGGTCAGAGGTTTCTTGGGACGCCTAAACTACATTGCAAGGTTCATTTCTCACCTAACATCTACCTGTGAGCCAATCTTCAAGCTGTTGAAGAAAGATCAGGTGGTTAAATGGAATGATGATTATCAAGTTGCTTTCGATAAAACCAAGGAGTATTTGCTAGAACCTCCTATCTTAATGCCTCCCGTCGAAGGAAGACCGCTAATCATGTATCTGACTGTTTTGGATAATTCAATAGGGTGCGTACTGGGCCAACATGACGAGTCTGGCCAAAAAGAGCATGCCATTTATTACCTTAGGAAAAAGTTTACCGACTGTGAGACCCGCTACTCACTTCTCGAGAAAACTTGATGCGCTTTGGTATGAGCTGCTCGCCGGATAAGGCAGTATATGTTGACTCATACCACTCTACTGATATCTAAGATGGATCTGATCAAGTACATCTTTGAAAAGCTGGCTTTATCTGAAAGAATAGCCAGGTGGCAGATGATCCTGACCGAATACGATATACAGTACACGACCCAAAAAGCCATAAAGGGGAGTGTACTAGCTGACCATCTAGCTCATCAAGCTGTCGAAGATTACCAATCCATGAGGTTCAACTTCCCCGACGAGGATATCATGACAATGGACAACATTGAAGATAACGGACCGTATGATGGACCTGAACAAGGATCCTGATGGACCCTGTACTTTGATGGTGCCTCCAATGCACTTGGCAACGGTATCGGCGCGGTACTCATCTCACCACAAGGTTGCCATACACCTTTCACTGCTAGACTCTGCTTCAGCTGCCGCAACAACATGGCCGAGTATGAAGCTTGTATCTTTGGTCTCAAGGCTAGAATAGACCTGGGAATCAAATCTTTGGTTGTGTTTGGAGACTCAGCTTTGGTCATCAGTCAGATCAAAGGAGAGTGGGACACTAAACATCCCAACCTCATCCCTTACAAAGAACATGTCCTGACATTGTTACCTCATTTCGAGCAGATTACCTTCGAGCACTTCCCGCGAGAAGAAAATCAGCTAGCAGATGCTCTAGCTACAATTTCATCCATGTTTAAACTTAACTGGGATAATGAGGCTCCTCAAATCACCATTGAGCGGATGGACGAACCTGCACATTGTCACGAGATTAATACCGAAGAAGTAGTGGACCGACCTTGGTTTCACGAAGTCAAAAGGTATCTCGAGACGCAAGAATACCCTGAAGGAGCTTCAGTCAACGACAAAAAGTTCTTAAGGAGATTCTCGGCAAAGTTCTTCCTGAGAAATGGTATCCTATACAAGCGCAATCATGATTGCATTCTGCTCCGTTGTGTGGACAAGGTTGAAGCTGAACAGATCATGGCTGAACTGCATAATGGTACCTTTGGCACCCACTCGAGCGGTCATACGATGGCTAAGAAGATTCTACGGGCAGACTATTACTGGTCTACCATGGAAGTTGATTGTCATCAACATTCCCGTACTTGTCACAAATGCCAAATCTATGCGGACAAGGTACACATACCTCCAGTTCCTCTCAATGTCCTAACAGCTCCTTAGCCATTCACAATGTGGGAATCAACATGATTGGAGAGATTAAGCCTACAACATCCAATGGACACCGCTTCATTCTGGTGGCCATTGATTACTTTACCAAGTGGGTCGAAGCAGCTTCCTTCGCCTCCATTACAAAGAATTTGGTTGCCCGCTTCATCAAGCAGAACCTCATTTTCCGGTACGGTATCCCCGATAGGATCATCACCGACAACGGTACAAACCTGAACAATACTATGATCACCGCCTTGTACGAGCAGTTCCAGATTCAACATCACAATTCATCTCCCTATCGGCCGAAGATGAACGATGATGTTGAAGCTGCGAACAAAAATATCAAGAAGATCATTCAAAAGATGACAGTCACCTACAAGGACTGGCATGAGATGTTACCGTTTGCTCTCCACGGGTACCGTACCATGGCGCGTACATCAATTGGGGCAACACCCTATTCTTTGGTATACGGCATGGAAGCTGTTTTACCTATCGAGGTTCAGATTCCCTCCTTGAGAATCATGAAGGATGCTGGTTTGAATAAAGACGATTGGATTCAGACACGGCTTGATCAACTTAATTTGATTGACGAAAAACGACTTACTGCCATTTGCCATGGTCAGACGTATAAAAAGCGGATGATTAAGGCATTCAACAAGAAAGTCAGACGCCAGGTATATCAAGTCGGGGATCTTGTAATCAAGTGAATCATCTTGCCTCAAAGTGATCCTAGGGGAAAATGGACTCCTACTTACGAAGGACCATTTGTGATCAAAAACATCTTTTCTGGTGGGGCTATGATCTTAACTACCATGGACGGTGATGACCTGCCGCACCCTGCGAACGCAGACATAGTCAAAAGATACTACGCATAAATGACCCGGCAAGTTAAAAACCCGAAAGGGCAACTTGGGCAAAAAATGGGCATTCCGGTGAATCGAAAACCCGAAACGGCGATTCAGGATAAAATTAGGGATAAATAAAAAAAAACTGTACACCCGGCAAGTTGAAAACCCGAAAGGGCGACTTGGGAAAAAAAGGGTTTCCCGGTGGATCGAAAACCTGAAAGGGCGGTCCAGGCAAAAGTTAGGGAATTAAAGCGTATGACTATGTCTCGTCGGATCACTTTAAGGACAATCTCTTCACATACAAGATTTGGGCTTCTGACCAATCCAATCATCTGCGGACGAAGCAACGAATGGACAAGATATTCAGAGTTACGAAGGCTATAGCAGAATGGGAACCCCATGGAATTTTCACACATAGCCATCTTTCTTTGTATAAAATTTTCTCATTTTTTACGACAACATCCTCTTACTAGGATGTCTGTCTCCTTTGTACAAAATACTTACACAAAGTTAATACAAAGATACTTCAAAGTGCAGAAAACTATTTGCCTTTTCTTTCTTTTTACACTTGTGTTTTATTTGAAAACGTCCAATGGTCTATTAAATGAGCATATGCATTTGAATATAATCACTGTTTACAAATAAACGAAATGAGAAAGAATAATTACTGATAGGTTGAAAGTATAGGAAAACGTCTTTAGGCTATTCCAGGAGAAATCCCCTACAGTATATCATCTAGATCCCCCAGTGGAGCTAAAACCTTGAAATACATATCCCTAGCGGGGTCAAATTTTCAAAATCCACACCAGAGTTAAGTTTTCAAACTCCCAATCCCCAGTGGAGCAAAACTTTGAACTACCGACCCTCAGCGAAGATGAAACCTTCTTCCCCAACGGAGTCAAATTTCCATACACGATCAAATCAACATGTCATTAAGATCCTCAGCGGAGCTGAGACTATCAATCTACAGCAGAAACCATCCAGTTTCTCCAGATTCCCCAACAAGTTATCTTAAAGTCTGAGAGACAATCAGATAACAGTTAACTTTTGCTTTATCCCCAACCTAGGATAATTCCCCAGTAGATTGGCATACAACCCAAACTCCTGAATTTCTCCAAACAGGAATAAGCTTTTCCCCCAGAGTCTTGAACCTACCCTCCAGCAGGATAGCTTACTCTCCAGTAGTATAGCTACTCCCCACATAGTTTTTCACTCCCCCAACAGATTGAAGATTCTTATTCTTGATTCCCCAGTGAAGTTTCCAGAGCCTTCTTTACTCTCAGCATGAATTTGTCAAAATTTTTAATCCCATAGCAGATCAAAGATTCTCATTCTCAGTTCCCCGCAGAAGCCATCAGAGTCTTCCTAATTCTCCAGCAGATCAAGGTTTTCCTTTGTTTGATCCCCGGTAGAGATCGCCATAGTTTTCCCTATTCCACAACCGAGTAAGGATTCCCATTGTGTAATCTCCAGCCATAGTCATCAAGTTCTCGGGATTCCCCAAGCAGGTTTCTCAAACAACAATCGACATTTATTCTCATAACATAATGTTTATCATACTCCAAAGACTTGAAGGATCCCTACATCCCCAGGAAAGTCGTGAAGGATCCTCACATCCCCACAAAGGTTGTCAAAGTTTTTGATAATTCCCGCGAGTTGCCAATGATTTTTCTATCCCCAACGGTGGTCCAAGGATGTCTCATCCTCAACAATTAAAGATTTTGAATCTCCAGAAGCGGTCATGGATTTATTTTTCGCGACAACAGTCGAAGATTTTATTATCTCCATGATATCAAGGATTTATTTTCCTCAACAAGACAGCTAATCAGCTTATATGCGCATACATTACACTCATATATCATAAACATTGATAAAACACATATTGCATCATACATTTCATGCAACATAACTTTGTGTTTCAGCTAACATTTTACCCTTTTCAGGATAATATTAACAAGCTACAAATACAGAATTCATGAAAACAGCTTAGAGACACTCCAGAAACGGATGCAATTCTATTGCTTATTCAAATTCAGAGTTCAGAAAACAGCATAGAGACGCTCCAGACACGGATGCAATTCTATTGCTTATTCAGATGTAAAGCTCAGAAAACAGCTTAGAGACGCTCCAGACACGGATGCAGTTCTATTTCTTATTCAGATTCAAAGCTCAGAAAATAGCTTAGAGACGCTCTAGACACAGATGAAATTCTATTGCTTATTTAGATGTAAAGCTCAGAAAATAGCTTAGAGACGCTCTAGATACGGATGTAGTTCTATTGCTTATTCAGATTCAAAGCTCAGAAAACAGCTTAGATACGCTCCAGACACGGATGCAATTCTATTGCTTATTCAGATGTAAAGCTCAGAAAACAGCTTAGAGATGCTCTAGACACGAATGCAGTTTTATTGCTTATTCAGATTCAAAGCTCAGAAAACAGCTTAGAGACGCTCCAGACACAGATGCAGTTCTATTGCTTATTCAGATTCAAAGCTCAGTGTGATACGGTGGGAGAACTGACTTGGGATTTTGCGTTTTGTGTTTGCAAATGTTTCGGTTTAGCAAGAGTCGCCACCGACTTTTTATTTTATCCTAAGGAAAGGTCAAAAAGCACAGAAAAGACCTTTGAGATGTTTTCTTGAGTTCGGGGAGTAGATTATAGAAAGGGAAGGTATTAGCACCCTTTCTATCCATGGTTATCCATGGGCTCTTAGTTACTTGCTTAGATCACTTGCTTTGCTTTTCAATTGTTTGAAATGGTGCTTTTCAATTGTTTGAAATGGTGCTTTGTGTGTGATTTTGAAAGATGTTTTGAAAAGAGGCCATCGTCGTGGCAACCTTTGTAATGATTCTTGTTTGAATGTATACAAAGGAGTTTTTGTCTTTTGAAAAGTTTTCAATGTTTGAAAGTAGGGTTTTGAAATTTGTGGTGTGAAGTGTGTTTGAAAATGGCAAGAATGTTTTGCAAGATTTTGATCAAGTAACTAATAGTTGTCTACCCTATTTTACTCAAAGATCTTTCTTATGTTTTTTAACCCTTTTAACAGTGTTGTTTCACCATTGTATTTTGTAAACAACCTTATGTTAGGATGTTAAACGGGACAAGCGCGGGTCATCGTATAGACCATGATAGCAATGGTGTCAAGTATTTTTGGCAATTTTCTTGAGGGACTTGATCATTTTGTTTAGGCAACTCAGATAGCGTCATCGAGGGACTATGATCTTTTGTTTTGTTTTTGTTTTGGTTTTATTTTGCATACAAACCCTAGGTCTAATCATGGCATAATTGAAAGCATTTAAAGGTGCGGGAATTTAAATTCTACACTACTACAACATGATATAGGGAGGGGGATACAAATTTGAATTGGGGATTATTTTGCAAGAAATTAAATCCTAAATTATTACAACCAAATTGAATATACAAGGAATAATATTAAATATACAATATCTTAAATAAATACAATAAATATTAAATAAAGCATATTATGCAAAAATGTTTTTATGTATGACAAAGTATTTTTAATGTGAGATGTAAATAAAATAAAAAGTTAATTTCAATTATTTATTATTTAGGGCAAAAACCCTAATTTCTTAAATAATTTGTATTATTTATTATTTATATACAATAATGTATTAATTTGTACAAAAATATAAGTATATTGAAAAAATATATTTTTAGTATGAAATATTAATAAAAACAAAAATGTATTATTTTTTTATGTTTTTTGTCCTAATTATTTAATAAAATATGTATGTATATATTAAATATATTAAATATATTAAGTGTATATAAAAATAAAATAAATTATTTACAAAAAAAAAGTGTATATTCAAGAAAATGTTTTCAAATGTAAATAAAAATAATAAATGAAAATAAACATATTCTTACATTATTTTTAGGTTTTAATAAAAAGAATATAAAACATTTGAACATTTTTTATACTAGTAATAATTAAAATAAATTCCAAATAAATACAAAAATTTATGAAAATAGTTTTTAAGTATTTTTTATGTTAAAAAAATAAAATATCAAAATAAAAAATGAAATAAAAATGCAAAAATGACAAATGTACAAATAAATGGGCCAGTGGGTGTAAACTGAAAATGCATGTGTTAGGAGTAAACACAACCAGGCCCAGCCCAATCAGACTTCATCTTTTTCCTCTGTTCAAACCAAAATGTGCGCTTTGTACAGAAAATGCTATCTCCCGATTCTTTGATTTTTTGACAAAACTCATAACATGAAACTTGTAGAGCATCAAACAACGAATCCAACCATATAAAAAACTAAAGCTAACTCTCAAAGACCAGAGAGAATTTCTCTGGCCCTAATTCTTAACCTAGTTTTTTCAGAAAGTTTATGAACAAAATTCTCCTAGCACGATTAATATAAATGAAAATTAAGCACATGTATGGTTTCAGGGCTATGAATACAACATCTTTCATTCACAAACCTAAGTCTAACTATTCCTAAATAGAGAGATAGAAGTTCATGAAATACCTGTTTCAGTTGACTTCGAGCTGGACAATGCAGCAACTTCCAAGGGTGCTTGAGGTTCTTTTGAGCTTGCCTGAGGTCCAAGGAAGCTTTCCCAACACTTGGCTTGTTTTGTAGTAGCCTGAATCGTGCTACAGAACTCAACCTGTAAAGCTTTGAAACAAAAATGGCAATGTGTGTTAATGGTGTTACAACAACTTGTGGATGATCTGGATGGCTCAGGTATGTTGGTTGGAAGGTGTTTGAAGTATCTTTGGGCAAAATGCACGATGGAATTTGATGATGGCTTGCAAAATGCAGAACTGACCCTATTTTGCAAGAAAATGGGAGTTTTGTGCACTAGGAGTTTTGAGAGGCAAAGGGGTCGTGTTTCTGGCTTGTTAGGAGGTATCCAACTTGTTTACAGTGTTTGTGTAAGTTGGTTTTATCAGATGTGAAAGATGGCTTGTGTTTTGCAAGTTTTCTTCTTCTTGAAGCAAGAGTGTGTCCTTTTCAATGCAGGCCTGCACAAGTCCTATATTATGCTACATACTTTGCCCTTGGTTACTGGAATTGGTAGATTTGATCTTGCCTCAGAGATCTGGCCCCATGCCTCAAGGATCTTGTTTTAACATAAAGTGACGTTTAAGCAAAAATGGCATTGTTACTTTTTCCATTTAAGGCTTAATCTAGTGTATAATACCCTAATGACCAAGACAATACCTTAGCTTAATGGATATGCATTAAATTATGGAGTACAAAATGGTTTTGAGGCCTGTAAATGTGAACCAAGCTAGCTAGATCAGATTTGCAACTTGGTATGAACATGTATTGGCCATGGATCAAAGTGAGTTTTTGCCAACTTCAAGCATTCGATCCTCTCTAACCACAAGGGTATTTGAGGAGTTCTTGGACAATTTGGAAAACTTGGAACATGTACTATAATCCATCTTTGAAATGAAACTTTAAACTACAAGTGGAACTATGTGAAAAATGGCCAAGAAGATGGGTCAAAATCCTGCCTAAACTAGGGCAAAATTTCTCTAAGTTAAAAGTTTTAGGTACCCTTGTTCCAAAAATCATAACTTGAGATACAAGCCTTTTTTGAGAAAACTTTGTGAATCAAAGTTGTAGAATTTGTGATGGCCTACAACTTTCATGTTGCAAGTTTTTTTTGAATCCATTTTCATCTTCGTGAAAAAATGGGACAAAGTTAGGAAAAAACAAGAAAATTTCATAACTTAGAAAATTTCAAAGTTATGAAAATTTTCCATTTTAAACCCTAATTTGCATTTTTGGGTTTCTTGATGAACAAGTTTCATAATTTGACATGTCTTGATGAAAAATAACTCTTGGCACTTGATTTTGACCAAAAACTCAAAGTTTGACTTTTCAGTGTACAGTCAAATTTTGATCAGTTGACTGAAAAATTCATTTTTCAATCCTATGCATTTGAGATCTTTTGAACTTGTTGAATGGGTCAAGATAATGTCATTAAGTCCTTGAGTCCATGTTTGAGCTTGATTTGCCATTGGTTAGGTCAAACAGTCAAAAATTGCTTTTGTACAGTCAAAAACCTAAAAATGACCATTTTGCCCTTTTGGTGATTTGATTAAATTTCTTGTGGAATTGTGATACAAACTTGATCAAATGATTCATATGAGTTCATTATGTTGATGTGGGTCAAAATTCATGAGATTTGACTGTCAATTGGCCACCATTGACTTTTTCCCCAATACAGCTGATTTCTAGGTCAACAGTCCAATTGACTCGGCAAAAATTTGAATCAAGGCTTGAAACTTGGTATGGACAAACTTGTGGGTCCAACATGGAGTATGAAAGTCACTTTGGGAATTGTAGGTCAAAATATCCCTGTGCAAACTCAAACCCTAATTTAGGTCAACAGTGCAAGGAGGTGTCTTGAGTAGAGCAAACCCGCGCTTGATCTTGAGTTCCAAGAGTCTTGTGATGAGAAATGTTGATGAATATGGGAGGGCAAATTTTGGGGTACAACAGTTGCCCCTGTTCAATCTTCTTGAACCCGAAGAGTTAGATTGGCAAGTTTTCCTTTCGTGACTCAAAGGTAAAAGAGGATTGGACACTAGAGTGCCCGTAAATTTGCACTCGTCATAAATATAGCTGAAGAAATGGGCTTAAAGATGCCATTTGGAGATGGTAGAATCTTGCTGGAGATGGGCTTAAAGATGCCATCCAAGAATGTTTGTTGATTTGCAATGTGGTAGGTCAGAAGAATGAGCATTTAAAATGGTATCCGTGTCTGGAATGCATTTGAACTATCTGGAGATTGGATTTGTATGAGTAAGGGAACAACGTCCGTGTCTAGAGCGTATCCGAGCCGTAACTGTATTTGAGTTTTGAACAAATATCAGAATGACTGCCGTGTCTGGAGTGTATCTGTATTTTGAATGGGTAACAGAGAAACATCTGTATATGGGGCAACTGTGTGCTAGGGATAAGTTCTGAATGAGTGGTAGAATGGCAACCGTGTCTGGAGTGTATCTGGACTATATCTGAAGTTGAGATCTGTATGAGTAGCAGAGTTACTTCCGTGTTTGGAGTGTATCTGAGACTGTAACTGGGATCTGAATAAGTGACATAATGGCTTCCGTGGCGATTGCA
The DNA here is from genome assembly GCA_948472305.1 of Vicia faba. Taxonomy (NCBI): domain Eukaryota; kingdom Viridiplantae; phylum Streptophyta; class Magnoliopsida; order Fabales; family Fabaceae; genus Vicia; species Vicia faba. The sequence goes on from OX451737.1 coordinate 844,482,075, forward strand.
CTGGGGAAAATCAAACTGCTGGTGTAAGAGCCAGAATGGCATCCGTGTCTAGAGCGTATCTGAACTTGTTGTTGATAGTTGAATCTGAATGAGAGATATAATGGCTGCCGTGTCTGGAGCGTATCTAGTCTGTATCAAATTGCTGAAGTCTGAATGAGTAGTAGAATGACCGCCGTGTCTGGGGTGTATCTGTACTATATTTTGACTTGAAATTGTGAATGAGTAATAGAATGATCGCCGTGTCTGGGGTGTATCCATACTGTATCTGAATAATTGTTAACGATAACCTTTTAATCTTATCCTGAAAAGGGTAAAATGTTAGCTAAAACACAAAGTTATGTTGCATGATATGTATGATGTGATGAATTGTGTTTCATCAATGTTTATGATATATGAATGTAATGGATGTGCATGTAAGCTGAGTAGCTGTCTTGCTGAGGAAAATAAATCCTTGATAACTGGAGATAATGAAATCTTTGATTGCTGTCGGGGAGAGTAAATCCTTGACCAATGCTGGGGATTCCAAAAATCTTTGATTATTGAAGACGAGAAATCCTTGTCGTATGCTGACTGCTTGGGGATTAAAGATCTCTGATTGCCGAGAAGGGGAAATCCTGGGACCACTGCTGGAGATTGAAAAATCCTCGGCAACTTGTGGGGATTAACAAGGCCTTTGACAGCACCTGCGGGGATGTGAGAATCCCTCATGACTTTCCTGTGGAATGAGGAAAACTCTGATGATCTCTACTGGGGAATTGAAACCTAGGAGGCTTCTGCTCGGAGAACTGAGACCGAGAATCTTTGATCTTGCTGGGAGATAACTCTGTGGGGAAATGTTCACTATTCTGGCTCCGCTGGGGAAGAAGGTTTAGACTATTCTGGCTTCACTGGGGATAGGGAGTTTGAATTCTTATGGGAATTTTTAAATTCAACTCAGTTGGGGAATCAAGTTTTGGAATGCACTGGCTCAGCTGAGGATCTTAAAGCCTAACTCCGCTGGGGAAATATACCTCAAATTTAGCCTTGTTGAAGATCTGAATGATGTATTGCAGGGGATTTCTTCTGAAATGGCATAAAGATATCTTCCTACACCTTCAACCTATCAGTAATTATCCTTTTTCAATTTCGTTTTATTTGTAAGCAGTGATTATATTCAAATGCATATGCCTATTTAACAAAACATTGGACGTTTTCAAATAAAACATAAGTGTAAAAAGAAAAGAAAGACAAACAAATTTCTGCATTTTGAAGTATATTTGTATTTAACTTTTGTGAGTATCTTTGTACAAAGGAGACAGACATCCTAGTAAGAGAATATTGTCGTAAAAATTAAAATTTTTTATACAAAAGAAAGATGGCTATGTGTAACAATTCCATGGGATTCCCATTCTGCTATAGCCTTCACAACTCTGAATGTCTTGTCCATTTGTTGCTTCGTTTGCCGATGACTGGATTGATCAGAAGCTTGGAGCTTGTTGGTGAAGAGATTGTTATTAAAGTGATCCGACGAGATATAGTCATACGCTTTAATTCCCTAACTTTTGCCTGGACCACCCTTTCGGGTTTTCAACTTGCCGGGTGTACAGATTTTTTTTGTTTTATCCCTAATTTTTGCCTGAACCGCCCTTTCGGGTTTTCGATTCACCAGGATGCCCATTTCTGGCCAAGTCACCCTTTCGGGTTTTCAACTTGTCGGGTCGTTTTATGTGTAGTATCTTTTGACTATGTCTGCGTTCGCAGGGTGCGGCAATTCGTCACCGTCCATGGTGGTCAGAATCATTGCCCCACCAGAGAAGATACTCTTAATCACAAATGGTCCTTCGTAAGTAGGAGTCCACTTGCCCCTGGGATCACTTTGCGGTAAGATGATCCGCTTGATTACAAGATCTCCGACTTGATATACTTGACGTCTGACTTTCTTGTTGAAAGCCTTGATCATCCGTTTTTGATACGTCTGACCATGACAAACAACAGTAAGTCGCTTCTTGTCGATCAGATTAAGTTGATCAAGCCGGGTCTGAGTCCAATCGTCTTCACTCAAACCAACATCCTTCATAATCCTTAAGGAATGAATCTGAACTTCCATGGGTAGAACAACTTCCATGCCATACACCAAAGAAAATGGGGTTGCCCCTGTTGAAGTACATGCCGTGGTACGATATCCATGCAGAGAAAACGGTAACATTTCATGCCAGTCCTTGTAGGTGACTGTCATCTTTTGAATGATCTTCTTGATATTTTTGTTCGCGGCTTCAACAACACCATTCATCTTCGGCCGATAGGGAGATGAATTGTGATGATAAATCTTGAACTGCTCGCACAGGGAGGTGATCATAGTGTTGTTCAAATTTGTACCGTTGTCTATGATGATCCTGTCGGGGACACCATACCGGCATATGAGGTTCTGCTTGATGAAGCGGGCAACCACATTCTTTGTAACAGAGGCATATGATGCTGCTTCAACCCACTTGGTGAAATAATCAATAGCAACCAAGATGAAGCGATGTCCATTGGATGCCGTAGGCTTGATCTCTCCAATCATGTCAATGCCTCACATTGCGAATGCCCAAGGAGCTATCAGAATGTTGAGAGGAACAGGGGGAATATGTACCTTATCAGCATAGACTTGGCATTTATGGTAGGTACGAGAATGTTGATGACAATCAGCTTCCATGGTAGACCAGTAGTAGCCTGCCCTTATAATCTTCTTAGCCATCGTATGTCCGCTCAAGTGGGTGCCGAATGCGCCACTGTGTATCTCAGTCATGATCAACTCTGCTTCAGCTTTGTCCACACAACGAAGTAGAAAACAATCATGGCTGCGCTTATAAAGGATGCCATTGCTTAGGAAGAACTTGGCAGCAAATCTCCTTAAGAACTTTTTGTCATTGACGGAAGCTCCTTCAGGATATTCTCTAGTCTGGAGATACCTTTTGATTTCATGAAACCAGGGTTGTTCCACTACTTCTTCGGTATTAATTTCATGACAGTGTGAAGGTTCATCCATTCGCTCGATGGTAATTTGGGGAGCCTCGTTATCCCAGTTGAGTTTAAACATGGAAGACATTGTAGCCAGAGCATCTGCTAGCTGATTTTCTTCTCGCGGGAAGTGCTCGAAAGTAATCTGTTCGAAATGAGGCAACAATGTCAGGACATGTTCTTTGTATGGGATAAGATTAGGATGTTTGGTGTCCCATTATCCTTTGACTTGAATGATAACCAAAGCTGAGTCCCCAAATACGACCAACAATTTGATTCCCAAGTCTATTGCAGCCTTGAGACCAAAGATGCAAGCTTCATATTCATCCATGTTGTTCGTACAGCTGAAGCAAAGTCGGGCAGTGAAGGGTGTATGGCAACCTTCCGGAGAAATCAGTACCGCACCGATACCGTTTCCAAGTGCATTTTAAGCACCATTAAAGTACAGGGTCCATCGGGATCCTTGTTCAGGTTCGTCATACGGTCCGTTACCTTCAATGTTGTCCAATGTCATGATGTCCTCGTCAGGGAAGTCGAATCTCATAGATTGGTAATCTTCGACGGCTTGATGAGCTAGATGGTTAGCTAGTACACTCCCCTTTATAGCTTTTTGGGTAGTATACTGGATATCATACTCTGTTAGGATCATTTTCCATCTAGCGATTCTTCCAGATAAAGCAGGCTTCTCGAAGATATACTTAATCAGATCAATCTTGGAAATCAGCAAAGTGGTATGAGTCAACATATACTGCCTTAGCCGGCGAGCAGCCCATACCAAAGCGCAACAAGTTTTCTCGAGCAGTGAGTAGCGAGTCTCACAGTCGGTAAACTTTTTTCTAAGGTAATAAATGGCATGCTCTTTTCGGCCAGACTCGTCATGTTGGCCCAGTACGCACCCCATTGAGTTATCCAAAACAGTCAGATACATGATTAACAACCTTCCTTCAACGGGTGGCATCAAAGTAGGAGGTTTTAGTAAATACTCCTTGATTTTATCAAAAGCAACTTAACAATCATTGTTCCATTCAACCACCTGATCTTTCTTCAACAGCTTGAAGATTGGCTCACAGGTAGATGTCAGGTGAGAGATGAACCTGGCAATGTAGTTCAAGCGTCCCAAGAATCCTCTAACCTCCTTTTCAGTACGGGGGGCAGGCATTTCTTGTATAACCTTTACTTTAGCTGGATCAACCTCAATACCTTTATTGCTGACAATAAATCCCAAAAGTTTACTAGACCTAACTCCAAAAGTGCACTTGCTTGGGTTCAGTCTGAGCTTATACTCCTTCAACCTGGCAAACAACTTTTGCAAATGCTCAAGGTGTTCTTCTTCTGTCTGTGATCGAGCTATCATGTCGTATACGTAAACTTCGATCTCATGATGTATCATATCATGAAACAAAGCTACCATGGCGTGTTGGTAGGTTGCCCCTGCATTCTTCAGTCCGAATGGCATTACTTTGTAACAGAAGGTACCCCATTGCGTGACAAAAGTAGTTTTCTCCATGTCCTCGGGGGCCATTTTGATCTGGTTGTATCCCGAGAATACATCCATGAAGGAAAATACCTTGTGCTGAGCTGTGTTGTCAACCAAGATGTTGAAATGTGGCAGTGGAAAATCGTCTTTAGGGCTAGCCCTATTTAAATCCCGATAGTCCATGCACATTCTGACTTTGCCGTCCTTCTTAGGCACGGGAACAATGTTAGCAACCCATTATAGATAGGAGGTAACAGCCAAAAAGCCAGCGTTGAATTGCTTCATTACTTCAGCCTTGATTTTCTCAGACATGTCAGGCCTCATCCGGTGGACCTTTTGTTTGATCAACGGACAATCCTCTCTTGTAGGGAGACGGTGAACCACGATATCTGTGTCTAACCCTGGCATGTCTTTATAAGACTAGGAAAAGATTTTAACATATTCGTTCAACAACTGCACTAAGCGCTCTTTGATACTTGGTTCCAGATTGGCACCCACTTTTACTTCTTTCCTGTCTTCCTCTGTCCCCAAGTTGATGGTTTCTAGCAACTCCTCATGAGGCAGAATATCCCTCTCTTCTTGTTGTAAAAGTCTGGCTAACTCTCCCGGCATTTCACAATCTTCATCAACTTCGTACTCAACATGATTGACCAAATCTTCAGAGTTATCAAAGGCTAAAACATAATAGTCACCCATGGAATCCGGAGTGGATGGGTACCTGCATTTGTGAGTGTGGGTGTGTGTAAGAGATAGCCATCCTTAAACAAACAAAATGCAAAAGGAAAGAAAATGAACACAACAGTTTATAGATGAAAAACGTCCAATGATTCATTAAAACATGGCATATGATAATGAAGAAGATCAAGCCCTTACAAATGGACCTACATGCCCCGGGCAAGGCATGAGATGAAAATAGTGTGCAAATTGTTTAGTTATTACAGACCATAAAAATGGGAAATTGTTCAAAGATAAAATTACTGGTTGATAAAGGTGATGGGAACAAAATCCTTTGCTTCCCAGTTGCTTAAACCCCCTTCGACGGTCGGAAATATCCAATCTTCAAAGTGGCTCTCTTCATATTCATCTTCTACAACATTGATTCCATGGTGAGAGATCTTGATGGGTGGTCTTCCAACATTGGCGCGACACATAGCCTTTTGTCCTGCAGCAGTAAACCCTAACCCAAACCTGTCCGTCTTATGGGGAAAGTCAGGAAATTGTCCCCACACTGTGCTCTTTCCTTCTTTAACCACAGCCTCTGCGTCCTTGAGAGATGCCATCCTAGATACATGCTTGGGAACGGCAGGCACCTCAACCATTGTCTTCACAACTGCTATCTCGGGAGAAACTTCCTCAAAATGTTGGAAAGGCGTTTCGATGAACTCGCCATCCAATTCCACATAGCGGAAGGAATTGAGATGACTTATCATGTACTCTTCCTCGCCGTGCACTGTTATAATCTTACCCTTAATAGGATATTTCAGCATTTGGTGCAAAGAGGAGGTAACTGCCCCGGCATAATGGATCCACGGTCTTCCTAACAAACACGAATATGACGGACGGATGTCCATCACGTAGAAGGTGGAGTTGAAAACCTCTGTGCCTACTTTGATAGGAATATCAACCTCCCCATGAACCATTCTTTTGGAACCATCAAAAGCCCTAACAACGATGTTACTAGGTTTGAGGGTCAGTCCTTCGCAGTACAAATGGTCCAAGGCTTTCTTCGGCAACACATTCAAGGAAGAACCAGTATCAACTAAGACACAGGCGAAGGTGGTTCCCCTACATTCAACTGAGACGTGTAGCACGTCGTTGTGTTTCCTTCCTTTGGGAGTCAAGTCAGCATCGGAAAAGCCAAGGCCATTATCAGCAGTAAGACTGGCCACACATTCCTGAAACTAGTCAGTCGAAGTCTCTTGGGGCACATGTGCCGCCTTCAAGAATTTGATTAGGGCCTTAGCATGGGCCTCAGAACAGAGCAAAAGAGCTAACATTGAAATTTTAGAAGGGGTCTGCCCTAACTGTTCCACAACGTCGTAGTCACTTTTTATGATTATTTTCAAGATTTCATCCATTTCTTTCTAAGTGGTTTCAGGGATAACCAGAGCATGAGCCTTCGTCCTGACAGGCACTTCTAGTATCCCCTTACCCTTGTCGGTAGTATCAGTAGATGGTCTTACTTCTGGAGTATCCAATTCTTCAATCATTGGGCCTTCCAAAGATGGTCCAACAGGTACAGAAGCTTTCAAGGGTCCGAAGACTGCTCTAGGGGGGGGAAATCTCCGGAGAAAAGATCCGACCACTGCAGGTTATCTTGCTTGTGCCTGCAATGTTCCCTATATCAGGGTTTCCTTCTTCATAATTTTCTTGGACGGCCTCAATTTGCTTGATACCATGATAGAAGATTTCTCCTCCATAGTTCCATGGTATCATTTTGCTTGATTGGTACGGGACAGGTCCCGACATGGTGATCTTTAAAGGTACACATTCAGAGTTGGGTGTAATCCTGACAGGCCTTTTGCAAGCCTTGGGAGGATTATCGGAAATGGTTATGATTGCAATATTGTTGGTTGAAGTAGCAAAAGTATCAGGATTAATAGGATTGAAGGTATCAACAGGGGTTTTCTGGAAAAGTATATCTTGGGTATCCATCAGGCGTTGGACACCTGACTTCAACATTGGGCAATCACCTCGTATGTTCAAACAAAAATAGCAGTCTTTACCACAACCAGGAAAGATCCCGGCTCTCATCAAATTTTCTTTAATCACAAGTAACGGCGTCAACATGTCAACAACATCAATAACATGAAGGTCCTCCATAACAGCATGAACATTATTACCGTGCTTGGGCATCGGAGCAGAAATCACATTGGGCTTCTCAGGCGCATCGAATTCTACTTCTTTGGCATCAATCAAGTCCTGGATTTTATTCTTAAGTGCCCAACAATTATTGGTATCGTGCCCAGCACTGTCGAAATGGTAAGCACACTTGGCATTGGAGTGGTAGTATGGAGAGGAGGTGTTAGGGTTTTTTGGCGCTTCCTTCAAACTGGTAAGATTCAGCTTCAACAAATGGGGGAGGACCTGAGCGGGCGTCATGTTGATACGGGTGAACTGCCGTTGTGGCCTTTCTACCCGTTGTTGATTAGGTCTCGACTGATTGTTACGAGGTTGATCATTTGAAGAATTTTGAATCATCACCGCCCCTACAGTCGGCCGGCGCTCGGTTCTTCCCTGACCCTTCTGAGAATGCACAACAGAGGCTTCCTTCTTAGCTGGGAAAGGTTTCTTAATAGCTGTGGATGCAGAAGCATCCTTTTGAATATTTCCACTTTTAATACCGGCGTCGACCCTTTCCCCAGTCAAAATTAGTTCAGTAAATCCCGCGGAAGAACTCCCGATTATATGATTGAAGAAGGGGCCAGACAGGGTCCCTAGAAACATGTCAACTAACTCCCTATCTGACAACAGCGGCTGCACCCTTCCAGCCAAATCACGCCACTTCTGGGCGTACTCTTTAAACCCTTCATTGGAATCCATCCCCATACTTTGTAACTGAGTACGAGTGGGCGCCAAATCAGCGTTGTATTGATACTGACGGTAAAAAGCAGCTGCTAAGTCTTCCCAATTGTGAACCTCTGATCTCTCAAGCTGTTAAAACCAGTCCAACTGCGTGCCAGACAAACTGTCTTGGAAAAAGTGTACCCAGAGGTCTTTATCAGATGAGTGGGGTTAGATTTTTATGACATACAGGTGCATCTTCGGGCAAGACAGACCATCGTACTTGGCAAATGTTGGCACCTTGAACTTGGGAGGGATAACAATCCCAGATACCAGTCCTAGTTCTTCAAAATCCAAACCGGGTACCCACTGCAATTCCATGGTTTCCAGTCTATCCTCAAGATTCTTATATTTATCAACCGCTGGTGGATATTTTTGTTCGGAGTAGTCTTCGTCTTCTTCCTCTTCCTCCTCTTCAGCCTCCGATTCAGAAGGGACAGCAGTCCCTTTCCCTTTACCGGCCCCTTCGTCAGACATTGAGGGGAACTCAAGAACTCTCCTAGCCTGATGCTCAAATCTCCTTCCCAAAGTGGCTACTCCAGGTCTCTTTTTCTTTTTCTCTTTATTCTTCTCCAATAGAGCTTTGAGGTCCTCTTGACCCTTTGCCAAGGTCATGAGGAGTTGTGGAATTGTGAATTTTGTGCCTGCAGATCCTTTACCGTCTGCTCCAAATCCATCTTGCTGAAATAAACAGCAGAAAGATAAGGTAACCTGGTGTGAAGACCTGTTTATGCATATGATGAATGGTATGTTATTCATGTAATGCATTCAAGGATTCAGAAATTCAAATTTGTTGTAAACAAAAAGGAACGCACGTCATATTAAGAAGAAATTGTTAGTACATAAGTGCCCCATGGGCAAAATATTACAAAATTCTTAATGTAAAAAGACATTGCACATCCTCTTTGGTGCGATGTAAGTGTTGAGAGTTTCCTCCTCATGAAGTCGGCGGGTAAGATCCAAAACCTTCTTCTCACTGGCATAGAAGCTGGCTTCAAAAGTATCCCGTTCTTCCTTGAGTTGGATCCAACTCTTTTGCATTTCTTCCCATGATGTTGGCATGTCAGGATGTAGGATGGTGTATGGAACCTCTCCTTCCATAACAGGCTCTTTGATCAAGGGGAGAATGTGAGGATATGGCATCATAAGACTCTGGGAGCATGTTCGTACCCACTTAAGGTAAGGCTCAAGGGGGATGGAATTTTTATGCCCCAGTGTCTTAATATCCACCTTGTTGGGCATCCTCCAAGCTCTGATGAACCTTTGTCGAAGTCCTTGCGCATCGTTGTCGAAGTCAAAAACTAGGTCAAGAATCAGCATGTCATGAGGGCCATCCCTCCAAGCATATCTAAATTGTCTCAAAGCTAGACATGGGTTGTAGGTAATGCCTCCCCTAATGCCAAGTAGTGGGACATTAGGAAATTCCCCATAACGAACAATGATAATGACATTTTCTCTAGAACGAGAACACCAATGTACATCAGAATGTGTGAGGGTCATCAACCGTTGTGACCACCTTAAACCCTGCTCATTCTTCAAAACTAATTATGGAAGGTGAGAAATAAACCACCTTGCTAAGAGAGGAGTACAACACATGAGAACACCTCTTTTCCTCATTGTTCGTGTGTAAAATGAGTGTAGGATGTCCCCAAGCAATGTAGGTACAGGATTCCTGGATATGAAAATCTTGACAGCATTCACATCTATAAGCTGATCAGGGTTTGGGAACAAGACCAACCTATATATGAGGAGTGCCACAATTTCTTCAAAAGCTTGTAGATCAAGAGAATTCCAACAGTCTTGTGCCTTCTCAAACAGAAACTTTGCCAAGAAACCCTTGACACCACTTCTGGTTTCCCAATGCCCCTTGATGTCAGATGGTTGCAAGTGTAATGCTTGAGCAACTTCTTCAGGCTTTGGTTCTTTTTCCGTACCGTTGTAGGGTAGTTGATTAAGAATAGGAATTCTCAAGAGTTGAGAAAATTCCTCCAAAGTAGGTACCAACTGGTAATCAGGGAATGTGAAACAGTGGTGTAGGGGGTCAAAGAACTGGAAGAGAACTTTCACCATGTCTTCTTCAATGTTGGTGTTGACCAAGTTGAGGAGTCTACCATGTCTTTCACTGAAGAGAGAATTCTCTGGAATCCTGGAAGTAAGCTCCTTGAGTTGAGGAGGGATTCTTACAAGGTTGACATGAATTGTTTTCCTGCGAAGAGATTCCATGACCTACAAAACAAGAACAAAGATGAAGATCCAAACCCTTGAAATGGTTAGTGGATGCATATGATGGTTTATGATGTTCATGATGTATGCACAAGCACATGTACAAGCAAGTCACACAAAACCCTAGTTTCAGGCTTGCATGAGGTTTCATAGGTAAATACCCTCTTGAGTTTAGTTGGCTCAAACCTATCCTATAAATAGTAACCGGGTTCTAAGGAGCTCAATATCACTGGATTGTTTTCTATGTTCATTATTTTGGTTTATCCACTTAACTAGCGACCAAAATATTCCAAGAAAACAACCCTCAATGAGTGTAGTATCGAGTATCTACCAACTTCGGACTGCACCAAAGCCGGTCATCTCACTACTCCTAACAAAAGGCTAAGATGGTCAAGTAAGGTTCTAAGAGTTCATTAGTGCTTTATGACATCACTCAGCGGCCCCGTATTCTCTTTGATTGACTCAAAGTCTACCGTTACTCACAAATATGTCGCACTAATATAGCTATTGCTTCAACCATGTCGGTATACCCCGTACAGTTTCTATAACGTATTGCTATTTACCTATGAATGTTTCCCAAATCCGGGTAGAGGATTTCAATCCCAAACAAGAGAACCAAAATGTAAAGCAATCAAAGAAAACAATAATCATGCAAAGGGTGATCTAAGCCCTAAGGTTACTCCACTTTTAGAAATTTCCCCAGCAGATTCGCCAGTTCTGTGATACGGTGGGAGAACTGACTTGGGATTTTGCGTTTTGTGTTCGCAAATGTTTCGATTTAGCAAGAGTCGCCACCAACTTTTTATTTTATCCTAAGGAAAGGTCAAAAAGCACAAGAAAGACCTTTGAGATGTTTTCTTGAGTTCGGGGAGTAGATTATAGAAAGGGAAGGTATTAGCACCCTTTCTATCCATGGTTATCCATGGGCTCTTAGTTACTTGCTTAGATCACTTGCTTTGCTTTTCAATTGTTTGAAATGGTGCTTTTCAATTGTTTGAAATGGTGCTTTGTGTCTGATTTTGAAAGATGTTTTGAAAAGAGGACATCATCGTGGCAACCTTTGTAATGATTCTTGTTTGAATGTATACAAAGGAGTTTTTGTCTTTTGAAAAGTTTTCAATGTTTGAAAGTAGGGTTTTGAAATTTGTGGTGTGAAGTGTGTTTGAAAATGGCAAGGATGTTTTGCAAGATTTTGATCAAGTAACTAAGAGTTGTCTACCCTATTTTACTCAAAGATCTTTCTTATGTTTTTAAACCCTTTTAACAGTGTTGTTTCACCATTGTATTTGGTAAACAACCTTGTGTTAGGATGTTAAACGGGACAGGCGCGGGTCATCGTATAGACCATGATAGCAATGATGTCAAGTATTTTTGGCAATTTTCTTGAGGGACTTGATCATTTTGTTTAGGCAACTCAGATAGCATCATCGAGGGACTATGATCTTTTGTTTTGTTTTTGTTTTGCCAAAATACTTGACATGCATACCATGGCCCATTTTTGAAGGCAACAAGTGGTGGGAAACCCTAGGGATGCAAGTGTGCATTGTGTTTATTTTCATGCCTTGTTATCTTGGATTAGGTCAAACTATTTGTTGGTTTTATTTTGCATACAAACCCTAGGTCTAATCATGGCATAATTGAAAGCATTTAAAGGTACGGGAATTTAAATTCTACACTATTACAACATGATATAGGGAGGGGGGTACATATTTGAATTGGGGATTATTTTGCAAGAAATTAAATCCTAAATTATTACAACCAAATTGAATATACAAGGCATAATATTAAATATACAATATCTTAAATAAATACAATAAATATTAAATAAAGCATATTATGAAAAAATGTTTTTATGTATGATAAATTATTTTTAATGTGAGATGTAAATAAAATAAAAAGTTAATTTCAATTATTTATTATTTAGGGCAAAAACCCTAATTTCTTAAATAATTTGTATTATTTATTATTTATATACAATAATGTATTAATTTGTACAAAAATATAAGTATATTGAAAAAATATATTTTTAGTATGAAATATTAATAAAAACAAAAAATGTATTATTTTTTTGTGTTTTTTGTCCTAATTATTTAATAAAATATGTATGTATATATTAAATATATTAAATATATTAAGTGTATATAAAAATAAAATAAATTCTTTACAAAAAAAAGAGTGTATATTCAAGAAAATGTTTTCAAATGTAAATAAAAATATTAAATGAAAATAAACATATTCTTACATTATATTTAGGTTTTAATAAAAAGAATATAAAACATTTGAACATTTTTTATACTAGTAATAATTAAAATAAATTCCAAATAAATACAAAAATTTATGAAAATAGTTTTTAAGTATTTTTTATGTTAAAAAAAATAAAATATTAAAATCAAAAATGAAATAAAAATGCAAAAATGACAAATGTACAAATAAATGGGCCAAGGGGGTGTAAACTGAAAATGCATGTGTTAGGAGTAAAAACAACCAGGCCCAGCCCAATCAGACTTCATCTTCTTCCTCTGTTCAAACCAAAACACGCACTTTGTACAGAAAATGCTATCTCTTGATTCTTTGATTTTTTGACAAAACTCATAACATGAAACTTGTAGAGCATCAAACAACGAATCCAACCATATAAAAAACTTAAGCTAACTCTCAAAGACTAGAGATAATTTCTCTGGCCCTAATTCTTAACCTAGTTTTTTCAGAAAGTTTATGAACAAAATTCTCCTAGCACGATTAATATAAATGAAAACTAAGCACATGTATGGTTTCAGGGCTATGAATACAACATCTTTCATTCACAAACCTAAGTCTAACTATTCCTAAATAGAGAGATAGAAGTTCATGAAATACCTGTTTCAGTTGACTTCGAGCTGGACAATGCAGCAACTTCCAAGGGTGCTTGAGGTTCTTTTGAGCTTGCCTGAGGTCCAAGGAAGCTTTCCCAACACTTGGCTTGTTTTGTAGTAGCCTGAATCGTGCTACAGAACTCAACCTGTAAAGCTTTGAAACAAAAATGGCAATGTGTGTTAATGGTGTTACAAAAACTTGTGGATGATCTGGATGGCTCAGGTATGTTGGTTGGAAGGTGTTTGAAGTATCTTTGGGTAAAACGCACGATGGAATTTGATGATGGCTTGCAAAATGCAGAACTGACCCTGTTTTGCAAGAAAATGGGAGTTTTGTGCACTAGGAGTTTTGAGAGGCAAAGGGGTCGTGTTTCTGGCTTGTTAGGAGGTATCCAACTTGTTTACAATGTTTGTGTAAGTTGGTTTTATCAGATGTGAAAGATGGCTTGTGTTTTGCAAGTTTTCTTCTTCTTGAAGCAAGAGTGTGTCCTTTTCAATGCAGGCCTGTACAAGCCCTATATTATGCTGCATACTTTTCCATTGGTTACTGGAATTGGTAGATTTGATCTTGCCTCAGAGATATGGCCCCATGCCTCAAGGATCTTGTTTTGACATAAAGTGAAGTTTAAGCAAAAATGGCATTGTTACTTTTTCCTATTAAGGCTTAATCTAGTGTATAATACCCTAATGACCAAGACAATACCTTAGCTCAATGGATATGCATTAAATTATGGAGTACAAACTGGTTTTGAGGCCTGTAAATATGAACCAAGCTAGCTAGATCAGATTTGCAACTTGGTATGAACATGTATTGGCCATGGATCAAAGTGAGTTTTTCCCAACTTCAAGCATTCGATTCTATCTAACCACAAGGGTATTTGAGGAGTTCTTGGACAATTTGGAAAGCTTGGAACATGTAATATAATACATATTTGAAATGCAACTTGAAACAAGTGGAACTATGTGAAAAATGGCCAAGAAAATGGGTCAAAATCCTACCTAAACTAGGGCAAAATTTCTCTAAGTTAAAAGTTTTAGGTACCCTTGTTCCAAAAATCATAACTTGAGATACAAGCCTCTTTTGAGAAAACTTTGTGAATCAAAGTTGTAGACTTTGTTATGTCCTACAACTTTCATGTTGCAGGTTTTGTTTGAATCCATTTTCATCTTGGTGAAAAAATGGGACAAAGTTAGGAAAAAATAAGAAAATTTCATAACTTAGAAAATTTCTAAGTTATGAAATTTTTTCCATTTTAAACCCTAATTTGCATTTTTGGGTTTCTTGATGAACAAGTTTCATAATTTGACATGTCTTGATGAAAAATAACTCTTGGCACTTGATTTTGACCAAAAAGTCAAAGTTTGACTTTTTAGTGTACAATCAAATTTTGATTACTTGACTGAAAAATTCATCTGTCAATCCTATGCATTTGAGATCTTTTGAACTTGTTGAATGGGTCAAGACAATGTCATTAAGTCCTTGAGTCCATGGTTGAGCTTGATTTGCCATTGGTTAGGTCAAACAGTCAAAAATTGCTTTTGTACAATCAAAAACCTAAAAATGACCATTTTGCCCTTTTGGTGATTTGATCAAATTTCTTGTGGAATTGTGATCCAAACTTGATCAGATGATTCATATGAGTTTATTATGTTGATGTGGGTCAAAATTCATGAGAATTGACTGTCAATTGGCCACAATTGACTTTTTCCCCAATACAACTGATTTCTAGGTCAATTGTCCAATTGACTGGGCAAAAATTTGAATCAAGGCTTGAAACTTGGTATGGACAAACTTGTGGGTCCAAAATGGAGTATGAAAGTCACTTTGGGAATTGTAGGTCAAAATATCCCTGTGCAAACTCAAACCCTAATTTAGGTCAATAGTGCAAGGAGGTGTCTTGAGCAGAGCAAACCCTAGCTTGATCTTGAGTTCCAAGAGTCTTGTGATGAGAAATGTTGATGAATATGGGAGGGCAAGTTTTGGGGTACAACACGAGAGAAAACAGCTTAGAGACTCTCCAGACACGGATGCAGTTCTATTGCTTATTCAGATTCAAAGCTCAGAAAATAGCTTAGAGATGCTCCAGACACGGATGCTATTCTATTGCTTATTCAAATCCCCAACTCAGATATGCTCCAAACATGGATACCACTCTGATACTCATTCTTGGATGGCATCTTTAAGCCCATCTCCAACAAGATTCACACTTCCAAATGGCATCTTTAAGCCCATTCCCTCAACTATATTTTGACGAGTGCAAATTTACGGGCACTCTAGTGTCCAATCCTCTTTTACCTTCGAGTCACGAAAGGAAAACTCGCCAATCTAACTCTTCAAGTTCAAAAAGATTGAACAGGGGAAGCTTTTGTACCCCAAAATTTTCCCTCTCATTTTATCAATATTTCCCCTCATAAGACTCTTTGAACTCAAGACCAAGCTAGAGTTTGCTCTGCTCAAGACATCTCCTTGCACTATTGACCTAAAATTAGGGTTTGAGTTTTCACAAGGAATTTTGGACTTCTAATGGCCCATGTGACTTTCATACTTCAAGTTGGACTTATAGGATTGCTCATACCAAGTTTCAAGCCTTGAATCAAATTTTTGCCCAGTCTGTTGGACAGTTGACCTATAAATCAGCTGTATTGGGGAAAAAGTCAACTGTGGCCAACTTACAATCAAAACTCATAATTTTTTATCCACATAAACATTATAGACTCATATGAACCATTTGATCAAGTTAGGGCCACAAATCTTCAAGAAATTTGATCAGATCTTCAAAAGGGTAAAATGGTCATTTTTAGGGTTTTGACTGCAGAAGGGCAATTTCTGATTTTTCACCTAGCCAATGGAAAATTGGGTTCAAGCATGGATTTAAGGACTCAATGGCATCATCTTGACCTAATCACCAGGTTCAAAAGATCTCAAATGCATTGGATTGACAGATGAATTTTCCAGTCAACTGACTCAAAGGTGGAAGATCATTGGACACTAGAGTGCCCAGAAATTTGCACTCGGTGATGTGATGGTTGATGGTATAGGTAATGGTCTTAAAGATGCCATTTGGAGAGGTGATGAGGAGTTTTCAGGGATGGGCTTGCAGATGCCATCCAAAATGATTGTTGGACCGTATCTGTAAGCTGAAACGGAATGATTATCAAAATATCATCCGTGTCTGAAGCGTATCTGAACTGTATCTGGAAGCTGAGTCTGAATGAGTATCAGAATGGCGTCCATGTCTGGAGCGTATCTGAACTGTATCCGAAAGATTGAATATGAATGAGTATTAGAATGGCGTCTGTGTCTGGAGCGTATCTGAGAAGTTGAATCTGAATAAGTATCAGAATGGCGTCCATGTCTAGAGCGTATCTGAACTGTATCTGGAAGTTTAGTCTGAATGAGTATCAGAATGGCATCCGTGTCTGGAGCGTATCTGAACTGTATCTGAAAGCTTGAATTTGAATTAGTATCAGAATGGCATCCGTGTCTGGAGCGTATCTGAATTGTATCTGAATGATTATCAGAATGGCATCTGTGTTTGGAGCGTATCTGAACTGTATCTGAAGGTTGAATCTGAATGAGTATCAGAATGGCATCAGTGTCTGGAGCGTATCTGAACTGTATCTAAAGTTGAATCTAAAGAACCCATGCTAGATTGCTTCAGTTGGTCGTGTAGATAATTGTCTTGTCTTGTATTAGGTATCAACCTCTGACCTTTGTAATTTGTTGATAATAGCCATTGACTAATCTTATCCCGAAAAGGGTAAAACATTACCTGTAAGCAATGTCATGATGTATGAAATGCATGGTACAATGAGATTGTGTTATATGCATTCGTGTTATCAATGTTCATGATATATGGATGTGATGTATGCGTATGTGAGCTAATCTGCTGCACTGCTGTTGGATAGGGGAAAATAAATCCTTGACTGCTGCTGAGGATATGGAGTGCAGGTCTTCATGTTGTGAAGTTGAAGTGTTGATGAATTTCCTTTTAGAGAAATAAACCTTGTCGTAAGGGAAATGTCGTGTACTTCTTGTAAAATCCTATTGGGGAATCCTGAGAAATTGGACGACTTCTACTGGGGATTGATAACTGGAAGCTCTGTTCCGCTGGGGATTAATCTGCACACTGTGGGGGATTTATGGAAATAGCTTAGAGATATTTCCCCATCTTAAAGCCATCAGTGATTATCTTTTTATTTGGTTCATTTGTAAACAGTAATTATGTTCAAATGCATATGTTCAAAAATAAATCATTGGGCGTTTTTTGTAAACAAAACACAAGAGTAAAGAAAAACAGATAATTTTACACTTTCAAAGAGATACCTTTGTATTGACTTTGAGTAAGTATTTTTGTACAGTGAGACAAACATTCTAGTAAGAGAATGTCGTCGTAAAAAATGGAAGTTTGATACAAAGAAAAGATAGCTATATGCAATAATCCCATGGGGTTCCCATTCTGCTATAGCCTTCGTGTCTCTGAGCATCTTATCTATTTGTTGCCTTGTCTGAAGTTGATTGAATTGATCAGAATCGTCGATCTTGTCAGTAGAAACCAAAGGTTGTCCGTAAGGTGACCCACCAGGACATAGTCACACGCTTTAAATCCCTAACTTTTGCCTGGACTTCACTTTTGGGTTTTCAGTCCACCGGTATACCCTTTTTTGCCCAAACTGCCCTTTCGGGTTTTCAGCTTGCCAGGTGTACAGATTTTTATTTGTTTTTATCCCTAATTTTTGCCCGAACCTTTTTGGTTCACCGGGATGCCCTTGTTTTGCCTAGGTGTGTCAACCTAGCAGGTCTCTTTATGCGTAGTATCTTTTGACTATGTCCATGTTTACAGGGTGCGGTAGGTTGTCGCCATCCATGGTGGCCAAGATCATTTCTCCACCAGAGAATATGCTTTCGATCACAAATGGTCCTTCGTATGTAGGAGTCCATTTTCCCCTAAGATCACCTTGCGGCAGTATGATACGTTTGATCACCAGATGCCCGACTTGATACACTTGGCGTCTGACCTTTTTGTTGAAAGCCTTGATCATTCATTTTTGATACATTTGACCATGACAGACAGCAATAAGTCTTTTCTCATCAATCAAGTTTAATTGATCAAGACGAGTTTGGATCCAATCTTCTTCATTCAGCCATGCGTCCTTCATAATTCTCAGAGAGGGGATCTGGACCTCAATAGGAAAGACAACCTCCATGCCATATACCCGAGAGTAGGGTGTTGCCCCAATTGATGTGCGTGCTGTAGTACGATACCCATGGAGAGAGAATGGTAGCATCTCATGCCAGTCTTTGTACGTGACTGTCATTTTCTGTATGATCTTTTTAATATTCGTATTTGCGGCTTCAACATAACCATTTATCTTTGGCCAGTAAGGGGAATAATTGTGGTGCTGGATCTTGAACTGCTCGCATAGGGCGATGATCATAGTATTGTTTAGATTCTTACCATTGTCTATGATGGTCCTCTCCGGGATACCATACCGGCAGATGAGATTCTATTTAATGAACCGGGCTACAACATTCTTGGTCACAGAAACGAAAGAGGTTTCCTCAACCCACTTTGTAAAATAGTCAATGGACACTAAGATGAAGCGGTGTCCATTAGAGGATGTTGGTTTGATTTCCCCAATCATATCGATGCCCCACATAGCAAAGGGCCAAGGAGCCGTCAAGACATTCAGAGGAACCGTAGGTACGTGCACCTTGTCAGCATAGATCTGACACTTATGGGAGGTTCGAGAGTGTTGATAGCAATCTTCTTCCATGGTAGACCAGTAATAGCCTACCTGTAGGATCTTATTTGCCATCGTTTTCCCACTGGAATGAGTGCCAAAAGTACCCTCATGTAGATCAGCCATGATCTTTTCCGCTTCAACCTTACCTACACACTGAAGTAACACATAGTCATGGTTGCGTTTGTAGAGAATGCCATTACTAAGGAAGAATTTAGCAGAGAATCTCCTTAAGAACTTCTTATCATTGACTGAAGCTCCTTTCGGATATTCTTGAGCCTTGAGATACCTCTTGACTTCGTGAAACCAAGGCTGGTCCACTACTTCTTCAGTATTAATCTCGTGACAAAGAGCTAGTTCATCCATTCGTTTAATGGTGATCCGAGGAGCCTCGTTATCCCATTTAAGTTTAAACATGGAAGACATTGTGGCTAGTGCGTCTGCTAGCTGATTTTCTTCTCGTGGGAAATGCTCGAAGGTAATCTTTTCAAAATGTGGGATCAATGTCAACACATGTTCTTTGTAAGGGATAAGGTTAGGGTGTTTGGTGTCCCATTCTCCTTTGATCTGGCTGATGACCAAAGCCGAACCTTCGAATACATTGAAGGATTTGATCCCTAAATCTATGGTAGCTTTGAGACAAAAAATGCACGCTTCGTATTTTGCCATGTTATTTGTACAATTGAAGTAGAGTCTTGCAGTAAAGGGAGTATGACATCCTTCGGGAGATATGAGTACAACACTAATACCATTGCCGAGTGCGTTGGACGCCCCATCAAAAACCAGGGTCCATCGGGATCCTTCTTCAGGTCCGTCATATGGTCTGAATTCTTCATAATTGTTTACCATCATGATGTCTTCATATGGGAATTCGAACTTCATGGACTGGTAGTTTTCCACAGCTTGGTGAGCAAGGTGATCAGCTAGTACACTTCCCTTTATTGCTTTCTGGGTAGTATACTGTATGTCATATTCTGTCAGGATCATCTGCCATCTCGCTATTCTCCCAGAGAGAGCAGGTTTCTCGAAGATGTATTTTATTGGATCAATTTTAGATATCAACAAGGTAGTATGGGTCAACATATATTGTCTTAGTCGGCGAGCAGCCCATGCCAGAGTGCAACATGTTTTCTCGAGCAGTGAATATCTTGTTTCACAGTCGGTAAACTTTTTGCTCAGGTAATAAATAACATGCTCTTTTCGGCCAGACTCGTCATGCTGCCCCATCACATACCCCATTGAATTTTCCAAAATAGTCAGATACATGATCAATAGTCTTCCCTCAACTGGTGGCATCAAAACAGGAGGCTCTTGTAGGTACTCTTTGATCTTGTCAAAAGTAGTTTGGAACTCATCATTCCATTTGACTACTTAATCTTTCTTCAATAATTTGAAGATTGGTTCACAAGTAGCTGTCAGGTGAGAAATGAATCTGGCAATGTAGTTTAAATGTCCCAAGAATCCTCTTACTTCCTTCTCGGTATGAGGAGCAGGCATCTCTTGTATTTCTTTCACCTTGACGGGATCCACTTCGATACCTTTATTACTGACGAAAAAGCCTATGAGCTTACCAGACCTCACCCCAAATGTGCATTTATTTGTGTTCAACCTCAGCTTGTATTTCTTTAGTCTCTCAAACAGTTTCTGTAAATGATCAAGATTCTCTTCTTCTGTTTGAGATCTAGCTATCATGTCGTCCACATAGACCTCTATTTCGTGATGTATCATGTCGTGAAATAAGGCTACCATGGCACGCTGATAGGTTGCCCCAGAATTCTTCAGTCCAAATGGCATAACCTTGTAGCAGAACGTGATCCACTGTGTGACAAAGGTTGTTTTCTCCATGTCCCCAGGCGCCATTTTGATTTGGTTGTAGCCTGAGAAGCCGTCCATGAAGGAAAACACTTTATGTTATGCCGTATTGTCAACTAGAACATCAATGTGGGGAAGTGGGAAATCATCCTTAGGGATTGCCCTATTCAAATCTCTGTAGTCCACGCACAGTCGTACCTTTCTGTCCTTTTTAGGCACGGTAACAACATTGGAAACCCATTATGGATAGGAAGTGACAACCAAGAATCCGGTGTTGAATTGTTTCATGACTTCTGCTTTGATCTTCTCTGATATGTCTGGTCGCATGCGACGGACCTTTTGTTTTACCGGTGGACAATTGTTGTACCCCAAAATTTTCCCTCTCATTTTATCAAGATTTCCCCTCACAAGACTCTTTAAACTCAAGACCAAGCTAGGGTTTGCTCTGCTCAAGACATCTCCTTGCACTGTTGACCTAAAATTATGGTTTGAGTTTGCACAAGGAATTTTGGACTTCTAATACCCCATGTGACTTTCATACTTCATGTTGGACTTATAGGATTTCTCATACCAAGTTTCAAGCCTTGAATAAAATTTGTGCCCAGTCTATTGGACAGTTGACCTAAAAATCAGCTGTATTGGGGAAAAGGTCAACTGTGGCCAACTTACAGTCAAAACTCATAATTTTTTATCCAAATCAACATTATAGACTCATATGAACCATTTGATCAAGTTTGGACCAAAACTCTTCAAGAAATTTGATCAGATCTTCAAAAGGGCAAAATGGTCATTTTTAGGGTTTTGACTACAGAAGGGCAATTTCTGATTTTTCACCTAGCCAATGGCAAATTGGGTTCAAGAATGGATTCAAGGACTCAATGGAATCATCTTGACCTAATCACAAGGTTCAAAATATCTCAAATGCATTGGATTGACAAATGAATTTTCCAGTCAACTGATCAAAAATCAACTATACACTGAAAAGTCAAACTTTGACTTTTTGGTCAAAATCAAGTGCCAAGGGTCATTTTTCATCAAGATGTGTCAAAACATGAAACTTGTTCACCAAGAAACCTAATTTGGGAAATTAGGGTTTATGATTGAAAAATTTCATAACTTAGAAATTTTCTAAGTTATGAAATTTTCTTATTTTTTCCCAACTTTTCCCAACTTTTTCACCATGATGCAATTGGATTAAAACAAAACTTCCAACATGAAAGTTGTAGTCCTACACAAAATATATAACATTGATTCACAAAGTTTTCCCAAAAGATGCTTGTATCTCAAGTTATGATTTTTGGAATAAGGGTCCATGAAACTTTTAACTTAGTGAAATTTTGCCCTAGTTTAGGCAGGATTTTGACCTATCTTCATGGCAATTTTTCACATAGTTCCAAGTGGAATCTCAAAATTCATTTCAAATATGGATTGTAGAGCATGTTACAAGCTTTCCAAAATGTCCAAGAACTCTTCAAAATCATTTATGTTTAGGGAGAATCGAAGAAAAGAAAATGGCTATTTCTCACTTTTGTCCATGGTATTTTTCATGTTGATACAAGTTGCAAATTCTGTCCAGCCTTGCTTGTACTTGTTTACAGGTCCTTAAACCCTTCCACACTCAAACATTTAATGCAAACACAATGGATTAAGGCTTTCTTCTGAGCTTTAGAAGATTACACATTGAATTAATCCATTTTTGGCAAAAAGATAACAATGCCATTTTGATAAAGGTTGCTTTATGCAATTTTGTTTCTGTTGAGCTGTGAACCCAATCCTTTGCAGCAAACCAACTCCACAAACTTAGGCAAAAGTATACCAACTATCAGCATGCTTGGAGCTAGATTGTACATGCCATAGCATTGTCAAAATCACCTTTTCTTCAAAAGCAAGTCAACTTGCAAAATCACCACAACTTTGCAATCTGATAAAACCAAAGTTTGTAAACATTTCAAACAAGTTTTACATATCACACTAAGCCAAAAACACGAGCTAGCAAGTCCTCAAACCTTCCAAAACACTAAAACACAAATTCTTGTCAACACAGGGCCGGTTCTGCATTTTGATTTCCAAATCACAACCCACTCGTGCGTTTTGCTTGCAACCAGTTCCAACACACTCCATACAACTCACCTAAGCTATCCCAACCATTCCCAAGTCACTGTAACTCCATTTACACACTTCACCATTTTTGAATTCTGAGTTTGCAGGTTGAGTTCTATAGAGAGATTCAAGCAAGTTCAAATCTAGCTAAGCATTGGGAAAGCTCAAAGGAACTTCAAGCAAGCTCACAAGTATCTCAGGCCTCACTCACAACCCCTACGTTTCCATACTCGAGCTTGACTGAAACAAGTAAAGTTAAAACTTCTATCTCTCTATTTAGGAATCACTAGACTTAGGTTTGTGAATAAAAAATGTAGTCCTCATTGCCCTTGAGTTGTACATATGCATAGAATTCATTTAAGTTAACTGAGCTGGGAGAATTTGAATGATGAACTTTCTGAAAAAACTAGGTTAGAAATTAGGTTGTTTACAAGGTTATTTACCAAATACAATGGTAAAACAACAATGTCAAAGGGTTAAAAATGTTTAGGAAAGATCTTTGAGTAGGGTAGACAACTCCTAGTTACTTGATCAAATTTTCAAACCATCCTTGCTATTTTCAAACAAACACACACAATTTCAAAACAATTTCCCAACAAACTTTCAAACATTGAAACATATTTTAAAAAGACAAACACCTTTGTATACATTCTGTTGTACCCCAAAATTTGCCCTCCCATATCCATCAAGAAATTGCCAAGTCAAGGTCACAAAATTCCCCCAGAGTTGTGCAGCTCAACTGTCTCTTATACAGTCAAAACTAGGGTTTGAGTTCTGGTCAAGCAAATGAACTTTTCAAAGGCCCAATCAAGTCTCATATGCCTACCAAGATGGTCAAGTGTCCTCATATCAAGTTTCAAGGCATTCAGCTCAAAATTGCACAGTCAAAACCCTAGATTGCACTACAGTCAACTGTAGGGGCAAAATGGTCATTTGACAGTCAAAAGTTCAAATTTTTGGTCAATATATCATTTTGAAGCCACAAACATCATTTGATCAATGCTTGATCATGATTTTCAAAATTTGGCTCAGAAATCATCAAAGATACAAAAGTTGCTATATTTGGACAGCTGAAAAAGTCAACTGAAATTGACCAGGGCATAACTTTCACATGGCTTATCAGAAAAATTCCATCCAAAGCTCATTTTGAAGAGAAAGACATTTCCTACAATTCATCTTCATGTTTCAAGTCCAAGAAATGCTCTCACAAAAAGTTATCAATTTCAACATTATAGGTCATTTTCAAAAGTCAACAAAAAGTGACTTTAAGTCAAAGGCCATAACTTGAGATTGGTAAATCAAAATGACATGGGACCAAAGGCATTGGTTAAAGGACTCAAAGACCTTTCCAAAATGTCCAAGAACATGTGAAAAGCTTAAAAATTGACCAAGTTATGCCTTGTGGAAGTTGGGAAATTTTTAGGAATTTTGAAAAGTCAACATTGATGCAAAAGGCCTAAAAATGCAAATGGGCCCATTTTTCTCCCAAGTTTCTTCATGCCAAGCCTATGCACGACCATTAGGCCCACAGGGAAGTATTTTCATATTTTTTAATTATTTATTTGAATTTATATTAATTTATATTCATTTAAATCATTTTAATACATGGAAAATATAAACCTAACCTAAAAAAATCTTTTTGTGCACATTCTAATCTCAATATTTCGTGCTTGATTAATTATGGCAAGTTTTGGTGTGATTGGATCATGATTGAACAAAAACAACATGGAAAAGATTTGGAAAAGATCTTGTAAAATCAAATATTGAAATCCATTATGGCATGAGATTTTGTACAGCTTTCTTGACCTAAAAGCCTCTATACATACTCAGAAACATAACCCTAATGATCTTAGACTGCAAGCTGCGCCCCAAACAAGCTTTTGCATATTGAATTTTTCACAAAAACTCAAACACTGAAAACCAGTTTCAAGCTCGATTCAGACCCCAATTCTTGTCCTAATAGCATCCTGAGACATTCTTGAACATTTCTCAATCGTTAACATCAGCAAAAACGCCTTGAATTGGTACTCCTAAGTCCAACTGTGAATCAAAAATTCTGAAATCGCATAGCATGAATTAAGCATCCTCTTGCATTTTTATTTATGGATTATTGCTTACAATGATGTTCCTGAGTTAACCATTACATTCAATTGCTTTTTTGTGCCATATATACGAATTCGCCATGTTTGAATATTAGGGTTGCAGGTTTCTTAAAATAGGGATTTTGCGTAGAGGAAAAATTAGGGCTCGTGAGTATCATGGTTGAATTGAGCAGGTTAAGACGAAGCAAACACATACCTCGCGAACAATTTATGAAGCTCATGGAGCTATTCGCTATTTTCTGTCAAACCCTCTAAAACAACGCTTCAAAAACCGTTCCCATAGTGTTTTGTATTACAGGGTGAGGAAGACGAAGGCGTCGTGTCCATCAGCCATTGGCTCTTTTGAATTTCGCGCGAATTTACAAAAGCACTAACGCGTTCTTTTTATATTATTTATTGTTTATTATTTGTTAATTGAAACGCGCTTGGTTCAGTGGTCAAGTGTTGTGCTGGTAACTTCAAAGACCTGGGTTCAAGTCCCAGGTCTGGCAAAATCCCATATTATTTTTCTATAATTGATCCCATGCAGGCCTAACGTGAAAGTTTACCATGCACACTCAAAAATTAGCTAGCCACGCGTCCTGGAGATCTAATCAAAGGTTCAGTTTGAAAGCATACCATGGATGTGAGTCAACATGCCACGCACGATCCAAGGAAGTCAACCAATTTCCAGCTTATTGGGCCAATGTTCTAGGGCCTGCACCTCCTGATTTGGGGACAACACCCCACTCTGGTTTGACAAATTTAATTTCTTTTTTTTATATATATCTTTTAATTATTATTTTAATTGCTGTGTTTATTTCAATTATTGTTTAATTAATTTTTAATCAAAATATAAAAACATCATAAAAATAAAAAATGCCCAAATAAAAATATAATTTTTATTTTTTTCTAAATGAATACATATAAATAATTTAGGTTAATTAGGTTATAGTTTTAATCTTTTTATAAAAAAATCCCAAAAAATAGAATTTAGGTTTAAATAACTTTTTATTTTCTTTTTTTTAATTTTCCTTTTTTTCAGAATAACAATATTATTTATTTATTATTTTATTTTCATAAATTAAAAATTGTACATAAGTTAATTTAGAGTTTAATTTAGGTTTTAATTTAAATCTTTCATAACAAACTTAAAAAATATTAGAACTAGGGTTTAGCATTTTAAGTCTAATTAATTTTTTTTCCCTTTTTCTTTTAAATCTAAAAAACACAAAATACCAAAAAAGCATTTAATCATTTAATTTTTTTTAATTCTCATTAACTTTTAATTTTTTTGCAAACGGGTCCAACGCCCATCGTTTAATCATTTACTTTCGCATGATTTATTTTCATTGTTCATTGTAATTATGTAAATCTCCCAAGGCCATGTAACTTTACTTTTCGCATTTTATTTTATCGCTTTATTTATTTTCCGCTAAAATCGGGTCCGGTTTAATTTTGGCGATGTGGACCCGCGCCATTTGTAATAGTCGTAGATTTATTTTTCCGCAAACTTATAACTGTTAAATATGCATGCAAGAATGAATGACAAAAATAAAAACAAAACGTTAGATCACCAATAACCTGACAAGACAAAAATAAATGAATCTGACGCACAAATCACACACCACCCCTAGGGTACGCCTCACTGTTGCCTTGCCTCGAAAGGTGATCGTCGAGTAGAGGATGTCTTAGTAAGTCCTCATGATCCGGGAACCTGGCATGAGGGTAGCTTCTAAGGTGTCTTCCCATTGCTCTGGTGATCACCATGTCCCGAATATCGAATTGACCCGAACACCTCCAACGGTGGTGCTACCTACCTCTCAATGGTGGGATGGCATTACTTTAAAGGATATTTACACAGACGAATTCCTTAGGGTAGGTAGGTTCTCAAGGATACTTGCTCTCTTCAAAAACAAACAAAAATCTTTTCACACCAACACACTTTCAAAAGCTTTCAAAACAAACTTTTCAAACGCTCTGACGTATGAGTCGATCTGAAATTTTTCAAAGAAACTTTTTAAACCCACATTGAAAAGCAAACAAACAATTTTGAAAACACATTGAGCAAGTATCTAAGAGCCCATGGATAACCATGGATAGAAAGGGTGCTAACACCTTCCCTTTCTATAACCTACCTCCCGAACCGAGAGCAATCTCTTAAAAGGAATTTTTCTGTGCTTTTGTCCTTTCCAATTGGAGAAAATAAAAGACGGTGGCGACTCTTGCTTCCGCGACATTTCGCGAACCAGCTTTAAACAGTCAGTTCCAGATCCACCGATCACAGAACTGGCGACTCTGCTGGGGAATTAAACTTAAAGTGAGGTGTACCTTAGGATTAGTTCATAACTGTGTTTTCAATTGTATTGACTTGCTTGCTTTAAATTGTGGGTTGCTTGGGAGTTCTATAGAAACAAGGTTGTGAGGGAACTGTGCGGGGTATACCGACATGGTTGAAACAGTCTGCTACGTTGATGTGGCACTTTGGTGTGTACCGGTAACCCTTGAGTTCAGTCAAGGAGAGTACGGGGCCTCCGCGTGGTGTCGTGAAGCATCAACAGACCTTAGGGACCTTAATTGAACTATCTTGGCCTCTTTAGGGTAGTGAGATAACTGACTTTGGTGCAGTCCGAGGTTGGTTGATACTCGATACTACACTCAATTGAGGGTTGCTTTCCTGGAATATTTCGGTCGCCAGTTCAGTGGCTAAATCGAAACGATGAATAATGAAAGCAATCCCGTGATATTGGGACCCTTAGAACCCGGTTACTGCTAATAGGACAGGTTGAACCCACCAACTTCAAGAGGGTAATACCCAGACCCCATGCTGGCCTAAACCCTAAGGGTTTCTCTTGTGTGACTTGTGTGCCTTTGTACTTGCCTACTTGCATGCTTGTTAGCTGACACATGAACTACTTGCAGGTTTTGTTTATAGTCCTTAACTAGGACTCATGACAGGGTTTACCAAATTTCTTGCAGGTTTTGTTTATAGTCCTTAACTAGGACTCATGACAGGGTTTACCAAATTTCTTGCAGGTTTTGTTTATAGTCCTTAACTGGGACTCATAACAAGGTTTACTAGATCTCTTGCAGGTTTTGTTTATAGCCCTTAATTGGGACTCATAACAAAGTATACTGAATTTCTTGCAGGGTTTGTTTATAGTCCTTAATTGGGACTCATAACAGGGTTTACCTACTTCACCCCATGCATAGCATGACATCATACCATTGCATACCATCGCATACATCCTAACCCATTTCAAGGATCTCAAGGGCTTGTGATGCAGGTCATGGTGAATCAATTATCCCAGCAAGGGGCAAAGAGGATTTATTTTCCTCTAGCCAAGGTTGTCAGGGGATATGACCCACTTGATATGGTGAGCTCTGACTCCCGAAGAAGGTTCCCTTAACCCAGGTTGCTGGGAAATCAAAATTAGACCTGATGACTAAGGTCAGGGGCTATGACCCACTGGATATGGTGAGCCTTTGACCCTTGAAGAAGAATTCTCAACAACAAGGGTGTCCTTCAATCCAGCTATAAATTCCAATGCTAACAAATTTTCTTGTTTACCCCGCGAGGTCCTTGAAAACATTGCATACATGTCATACTCATCATTGCATTACAGGTATCCCTTTTGCAGGTCACTCACCATCTTCGCTGTTTATTTCAGCAATGGCTTTCCAACCAGACAACCAAGATCTCCGTACTCAGAACGCCCAACTGCGAGAAATGTTCTTGAACCTATCCCAGGGGCAAGAAGAAATGAAGACTCTCCTCACCAGGAATTTGACCTTAGGGAATGTAGGGGGCATCAGGAACGATCAGCTGGAAGGGCTACAAATTGAGTTGGCAACCATGAAGATCCAAATGATGGGGCAGTTGGTGGGCCAAATGACTCTCATTCAGGACTTAGCTCAAAAACAAGAAGAGCTCCGGGTCCTCGTCACTAAGCTGCTTCAAAATAATCCAGTAAGGCAAACAGCCAAGGTTGAAGCTCCGGCCATCATCCAACCACATGCGGGGCAAGAAGACAAAGGAAAATCCCCTCAGCTTGCTTCAGGGTCACGAGCCCAGCCTCAACGGGTTAGTCAGCGTAAACGAAATGCACCCGGAAGACATTTCTCGGAGACTGATATACCCTCATCCTTTATACTGAAGCGCTTGCTGGAGGTCAATCTGATCACTCTAAAGGACCCTCCCAAGAATCCCAACAGGACACCTTCGAGGTATAACCCCGACACCCGCTGCGCTTATCATTCAGACAGCCCGGGGCATGCTACAGACGACTGTTGGACCTTGAAGAACAAAATCCAGGATTTGATTGACGAAGGGGTGATAGAGTTCATGCCGGATGGCGAGATGAAAATCTTCCGCTGAGAATTCTCCATCTGAAATAGCTAGTTCAAACTAAGAAACTTTTGTTCATTCGAATGTTCAAGTTGTATTTTTCTTTGATTGTTTAAACATTTTATTCATATCAAACATTGTTATTTCATTAATGCATCGCTTATGTCCATTTTGAATCAATATATTCGTATTCACTAAATGCAAATTATTTTCATATTTTTTCTGATGTCAACTCTTGATCTAAAATTCTAAGCCTCTTGAGGGAGGATGACGAAAACGATACCACGATCTACAGTATGCTTTTGAACAGACCCCGCTGATGAGGTACAGGCATTGTTTCAATTCCTAAACACTGGAGTTATAAGGATGATAATCCCTCGTCAACCTATCTGAGCCAAAGAAGTAGGAGTTTTTATTTTCGAAAATTAAAACCCTTTATCATAACCCGGGGCAGGGTAGTCTTCTCAGTTGATCCAAGTGCATAACGAATGGCACTGAAGAGATCTTTACAAAACGAACAAAGACAGTGATGGTTCAGAACAACCAAAAGGATAGGCAGTCATCATCAAAATTCATAAATGAAAAGCCCAAAAAGTCTAAGCCTACAAAGGGGACTTATAAAACTGGGGCATCCCGCTGACTGTAATTCCAAATAAGGAAACAGTTCAGGCAAAAAAAGAAAGGGATAACAAAAATCAGACAAGAAAGAGGTCTTACAAACCCTCAACAAAAAAAGGAATAACTGCCTATTCAAAATAAGTTATCAACATCTGAACCATTACTGGAACATCAAAGCAAAGACTCAAGCAAGGTCTAACGCATGATCGACTGAGTTTAGGTTTGGAGAACATCATGAAGAGCGGGTGGGTACAAATAATTTGAGCCTTTTTCCTTTGTTTCTTAAACCGTGAACCAGGCCACGTTATAACCCTCAAAAGTCCTAGCTGAAGCATGGGTTAGTTTGAAAGCATACTGTTACGAAGGTATCCTGACTCCTTAAGGCTACGGTAAATACAGAGTTGACATCATGTTCTATAAACAGTCACATGTTTTATGAAAAATAATGCATTTTCAAAAATCTTCAAGACGGACATAAGCTTTGCATTTTTGACATAACTTTGTTGGCATATGACTTTTTGTTTGAACAGCATAGAAGTTTGCACGACGAATGCCTAATGAACAGAAGTACCTCCAATCAAGGGGCAGACATGACCATGGTCCATTATCTGGGGCAGTCCAATCAAGATTCGGAGAATATCTCAAAGGCTAAATAGCCTGGGGCAAATCTCCGCCTGAGTCACTTGGGACATTTCGACAACAAATCTCGCCTAATCAAACATCTTCTGGTGACAAAACACTTCTAAACAGGGGCAACTCCCTACTTTCTGAGCACGGACATAGTCGAAAAATACTACGCGCAATCAAAGACCCGCTAGGTTGACACACCTAGGCAAAAATAGGGGCTTCCCGACGAACCAAAAGGGTTCGGGCAAAATGAAGGGATGAAATGAAAAAATCTGTACACCCGGCAAGTCGAAAACCTGAAAAGGCGGCTTGGGCAAAAATGGGTATCCCGGTGGACCGAAAACCCGAAAGGGTGGTCCAGGCAAAAGTTAGGGATTAAAGCGTACGACTATGTCCTGTCATCTTGTCACCTGCCTACCAGAAGAAGGTTGGACCCTCAACGATTATCAGCATCCCACATGTGCCTCCCCCATGGAAACAGGGGCAATAAAGAGTTGTCTGAGCAGTCTAATTGTTCTATCCTCCAAGGTACCAAGGTAGGTTCAGCCAAAGAACATGACCGAGTATCTTAATTCCCCAGAGAGTAGTTCAGTAAAACAACACATGTCTCTCCAAGCAAAATTACAATTATCAAGGAAATTGAGTATCCCCCTGTAGATCTCAAACACTTCCCCAGCAGTATATATAAAGCATCCCCGGCAATCTTGGTCTAAAGATTGTTCCCCGGCGGTATATCAAACATTCTAAGGAATCATCCTCCAGCATATCAAAACTCCCCATGAGAGTCCAATCCAGTTCCCCAAGACATTTGGAGTTCATACCCCCAAGCAGTAAGCTTATCCCCAGTAGATTCTGGAAGCTTATCCCTCGCAGAACACGAACGCGTCGTCCCGGCTTGATTTAAAGAGTTATTTCCGTAATAGGATATAACTGGGTTATCCTCAGCCAAAAGCCACGGAAAGAGCGTCCTCGGCAAAATATCTTTCCTACCCCCAGTGAGGTCTATCAACACTTCCAGCACAACAAGGATATCCCCAGCGGAATTCATCAAATCTCCCAGCATAACTCGTCAACGGTATCCCCAGCGGAGTTATCTTCGTCAACTCAGCAAAGCATCGCTATCCCCACAGAGTAGCACTCCCCAGCATGATCGCTAGAGTATCTTTTCTCCCGCAGAATTATTTCATTCCTCAACGGAGTTATCTCCTCCTACCAGTATTCTTGCAACGAATCATCCACACCGGAAGCAAAATCTCTTCCTCAACATCAGCCCAGGATATGACTTCCCGGCACCCGTCAAGGATTTATTTTCCTAGACAAAAACATACATGAATCATCACATATATCATTATAGCATGCATATACGCGTCATATCATATAAATCGCATCCATGTTGAGAACATCATTGCTTGATCCATATCATGCGTTGCATATAACTGACCTTTACCTTGCAGGAAAGATGCAGTTGAAATTCTCAAACATATTTCAAGGATTTCTCTAGTCCAGTTAAATCGACTCCAAACAGATTTTTCTGATAAAGACTCAGTAGATATTCTCTTATGGTCCCCTCTCCAACGGCGATTGAGGTGGTAATTCCCTTTCAAGATGTTTCCCTCTCCGGCATGAGCGTGAGGTGATATTCTCTTATGGTCCCCTCTCCAACGGCGTGTGAGGTGGTAATTCCTTCTTCAGATGTTCCCCTCTCCGGCATGAGCGTGAGGTGATATTCTCTTATGGTCCCCTCTCCAACGGCGTGTGAGGTGGTAATTCCTTCTTCAGATGTTCCCCTCTCCGGCATGAGCGTGAGGTGATACTCTCTTATGGTCCCCTCTCCAACGGCGTGTGAGGTGGTAATTCCTTTTTCAGATGTTTCCCTCTCCGGCATGAGCGTGAGGTGATATTCTCTTATGGTCCCCTCTCCAACGACGTGTGAGGTGGTAATTCCTTCTTCAGATGTTCCCCTCTCCGACATGAGCGTGAGGTAATATTCTCTTATGGTCCCCTCTCCAACGGCGAGTGAGGTGGTAATTCCTTTTTCAGATGTTCCCCTCTCCGGCATGAGCGTGAGGTGATATTCTCTGATGTTTCCCTCTCCAACGGCGAGTGAGGTGATATTTCCTTTCAGATTATAATTTCCTATAGTTCCCTCTCCAACGGTGAGTGAGGTGACTCCCTTTGAGATTATAATGTCCTTTGGTTCTCTTCCTGACACTACGAAGATGGTAATTCTCACCAAGATTTTCTCAACGAGCGTTGTTGAGGTTGAAATCATTCAGGATTCTCTTACCATTCATGCTAAGGCAGTAACCATCCCTGGTTCATTCATCAACGTTTGAAGCTCCAGACCCAGCTCTTGTAACCAGTCGGGACATATCTATATCAAGCATCTAAAATCAGCTCCTGCAACGTGTCAGGTACTCATTTTTCTGTTTTTTAGGTATGCAGGTTCTCGCTAAGGAATCTCTTACGCAATCAACATCCAGATGGCATCTATAAGCCCATCATCCTATCCAAGCAACATCCGAATGGCATCTATAAGCCCATTCCCTCATCATCATTGCTACTATGTGAGCGCAAATTTCTGGGCACTCTAGTGTCCAATCATCTTCTACCCTCGGATTACGAAAGGCACGTCAGCCAATCTGCATCCTCAGGTCTAAGAAGATTGAACAGGGGCAACTGTTGTACCCCAAAATTTGCCCTCCCATATCCATCAAGAAATTGCCAAGTCAAGGTCACAAAATTCCCCCAGAGTTGTGCAGCTCAACTGTCTCTTATACAGTCAAAACTAGGGTTTGAGTTCTGGTCAAGCAAATGAACTTTTCAAAGGCCCAATCAAGTCTCATATGCCTACCAAGATGGTCAAGTGTCCTCATATCAAGTTTCAAGGCATTCAGCTCAAAATTGCACAGTCAAAACCCTAGATTGCACTACAGTCAACTGTAGGGGCAAAATGGTCATTTGACAGTCAAAAGTTCAAATTTTTGGTCAATATATCATTTTGAAGCCACAAACATCATTTGATCAATGCTTGATCATGATTTTCAAAATTTGGCTCAGAAATCATCAAAGATACAAAAGTTGCTATATTTGGACAGCTGAAAAAGTCAACTGAAATTGACCAGGGCATAACTTTCACATGGATTATCAGAAAAATTCCATCCAAAGCTCATTTTGAAGAGAAAGACATTTCCTACAATTCATCTTCATGTTTCAAGTCCAAGAAATGCTCTCACAAAAAGTTATCAATTTCAACATTATAGGTCATTTTCAAAAGTCAACAAAAAGTGACTTTAAGTCAAAGGCCATAACTTGAGATTGGTAAATCAAAATGACATGGGACCAAAGGCATTGGTTAAAGGACTCAAAGACCTTTCCAAAATGTCCAAGAACATGTGAAAAGCTTAAAAATTGACCAAGTTATGCCTTGTGGAAGTTGGGAAATTTTTAGGAATTTTGAAAAGTCAACATTGATGCAAAAGGCCTAAAAATGCAAATGGGCCCATTTTTCTCCCAAGTTTCTTCATGCCAAGCCTATGCACGACCATTAGGCCCACAGGGAAGTATTTTCATATTTTTTAATTATTTATTTGAATTTATATTAATTTATATTCATTTAAATCATTTTAATACATGGAAAATATAAACCTAACCTAAAAAAATCTTTTTGTGCACATTCTAATCTCAATATTTCGTGCTTGATTAATTATGGCAAGTTTTGGTGTGATTGGATCATGATTGAACAAAAACAACATGGAAAAGATTTGGAAAAGATCTTGTAAAATCAAATATTGAAATCCATTATGGCATGAGATTTTGTACAGCTTTCTTGACCTAAAAGCCTCTATACATACTCAGAAACATAACCCTAATGATCTTAGACTGCAAGTTGCGCCCCAAACAAGCTTTTGCATATTGAATTTTTCACAAAAACTCAAACACTGAAAACCAGTTTCAAGCTCGATTCAGACCCCAATTCTTGTCCTAATAGCATCCTGAGACATTCTTGAACATTTCTCAATCGTTAACATCAGCAAAAACGCCTTGAATTGGTACTCCTAAGTCCAACTGTGAATCAAAAATTCTGAAATCGCATAGCATGAATTAAGCATCCTCTTGCATTTTTATTTATGGATTATTGCTTACAATGATGTTCCTGAGTTAACCATTACATTCAATTGCTTTTTTGTGCCATATATACGAATTCGCCATGTTTGAATATTAGGGTTGCAGGTTTCTTAAAATAGGGATTTTGCGTAGAGGAAAAATTAGAGCTCGTGAGTATCATGGTTGAATTGAGCAGGTTAAGACGAAGCAAACACATACCTCGCGAACAATTTATGAAGCTCATGGAGCTATTCGCTATTTTCTGTCAAACCCTCTAAAACAACGCTTCAAAAACCGTTCCCATAGTGTTTTGTATTACAGGGTGAGGAAGACGAAGGCGTCGTGTCCATCAGCCATTGGCTCTTTTGAATTTCGCGCGAATTTACAAAAGCACTAACGCGTTCTTTTTATATTATTTATTGTTTATTATTTGTTAATTGAAACGCGCTTGGTTCAGTGGTCAAGTGTTGTGCTGGTAACTTCAAAGACCTGGGTTCAAGTCCCAGGTCTGGCAAAATCCCATATTATTTTTCTATAATTGATCCCATGCAGGCCTAACGTGAAAGTTTACCATGCACACTCAAAAATTAGCTAGCCACGCGTCCTGGAGATCTAATCAAAGGTTCAGTTTGAAAGCATACCATGGATGTGAGTCAACATGCCACGCACGATCCAAGGAAGTCAACCAATTTCCAGCTTATTGGGCCAATGTTCTAGGGCCTGCACCTCCTGATTTGGGGACAACACCCCACTCTGGTTTGACAAATTTAATTTCTTTTTTTTTTATATATCTTTTAATTATTATTTTAATTGCTGTGTTTATTTCAATTATTGTTTAATTAATTTTTAATCAAAATATAAAAACATCATAAAAATAAAAAATGCCCAAATAAAAATATAATTTTTATTTTTTTCTAAATGAATACATATAAATAATTTAGGTTAATTAGGTTATAGTTTTAATCTTTTTATAAAAAAATCCCAAAAAATAGAATTTAGGTTTAAATAACTTTTTATTTTCTTTTTTTTAATTTTCCTTTTTTTCAGAATAACAATATTATTTATTTATTATTTTATTTTCATAAATTAAAAATTGTACATAAGTTAATTTAGAGTTTAATTTAGGTTTTAATTTAAATCTTTCATAACAAACTTAAAAAATATTAGAACTAGGGTTTAGCATTTTAAGTCTAATTAATTTTTTTTCCCTTTTTCTTTTAAATCTAAAAAACACAAAATACCAAAAAAGCATTTAATCATTTAATTTTTTTTAATTCTCATTAACTTTTAATTTTTTGCAAACGGGTCCAACGCCCATCGTTTAATCATTTACTTTCGCATGATTTATTTTCATTGTTCATTGTAATTATGTAAATCTCCCAAGGCCATGTAACTTTACTTTTCGCATTTTATTTTATCGCTTTATTTATTTTCCGCTAAAATCGGGTCCGGTTTAATTTTGGCGATGTGGACCCGCGCCATTTGTAATAGTCGTAGATTTATTTTTCCGCAAACTTATAACTGTTAAATATGCATGCAAGAATGAATGACAAAAATAAAAACAAAACGTTAGATCACCAATAACCTGACAAGACAAAAATAAATGAATCTGACGCACAAATCACACACCACCCCTAGGGTACGCCTCACTGTTGCCTTGCCTCGAAAGGTGGTCGTCGAGTAGAGGATGTCTTAGTAAGTCCTCATGATCCGGGAACCTGGCATGAGGGTAGCTTCTAAGGTGTCTTCCCATTGCTCTGGTGATCACCATGTCCCGAATATCGAATTGACCCGAACACCTCCAACGGTGGTGCTACCTACCTCTCAATGGTGGGATGGCATTACTTTAAAGGATATTTACACAGACGAATTCCTTAGGGTAGGTAGGTTCTCAAGGATACTTGCTCTCTTCAAAAACAAACAAAAATCTTTTCACACCAACACACTTTCAAAAGCTTTCAAAACAAACTTTTCAAACGCTCTGACGTATGAGTCGATCTGAAATTTTTCAAAGAAACTTTTTAAACCCACATTGAAAAGCAAACAAACAATTTTGAAAACACATTGAGCAAGTATCTAAGAGCCCATGGATAACCATGGATAGAAAGGGTGCTAACACCTTCCCTTTCTATAACCTACCTCCCGAACCGAGAGCAATCTCTTAAAAGGAATTTTTCTGTGCTTTTGTCCTTTCCAATTGGAGAAAATAAAAGACGGTGGCGACTCTTGCTTCCGCGACATTTCGCGAACCAGCTTTAAACAGTCAGTTCCAGATCCACCGATCACACATTCAAACAAGAATTATTACAAAGGTTGCCTAGACAAAGGCCTCTTTTCAAAATATTTTCAAAACCACACACAAAGCACCATTTCAAACAATTGAAAATCAAAAACAAAGGTTGCCTAGACAATGGATGTCTGAATGTTTGAGCGTCATCAACCTTTGAGACCACCGTGAACCTTGCTCGTTCTTCAATATAGATCAGGGAAGATGCGAAATAAACCATCTTACCAAGAGAGGAGTTCAACACATAATGACACCTCTTTTTCTCATAGTGAGAGTGTGAAAAGAATGTAGGATGTCCCCTAGCAAAGTAGGCACCGGGTTGCGGGATATAAAGATTTTGACGGTGTTTACATCTATGAATTGGTCATGATTTGGAAACAAAACCATCCCATAGATGAGGAGAGCCACAATTTCCTCAAAGGCTTGCAAATCCAAAGATTTCCAACAGTTTTGGGCTTTCTCAAACAAGAACTTTTCTAGGAAACCTTTGACACCACTTCTCGTTTCCCAATTAGTTGTGACATCAGATGATTGCAAGTGTAGAGCTTGAGAAATCTCTTATGGCTTTGGGTATCTTTCCGTACCATTGAAAGGTTGTTGATTGAGAATGGGAATCCTCAAGAGTCAGGAGAATTCTTCCAAAGTTGGCACAAGTTGATAATCGAGAAATGTGAAGCAATGGTGTAAAGGATCAAAGAACAAAAAGAGCACATTCATCATGTCTTCATCAGTGTTGGAGGTGACCAATTTTTTGGAAGACGACCATGTCTTTCGGTGAATGGAGAATTTTCAGGAATCCGTAAAGCTAGCTCTTTGAGTTGAGGAGGAATCCTTACAAGATTGACTTGAATAGTTTTCCTGCAAATAGAATCCATGTCCTACAAAATAGAACAAAGATAAATCCCAAGATCCTTGAAATGGTTAGTGAATATGAGTATGATGTTATGATGTTTATGATGTTACGTACAAGTAAATATAAACAAACAAAGCAAACAAGTCCTTAGGTTTAGGCTTGCATGGAGTCTCATAGGTAAGTACCCTCTTGAAGTTTAGTTGGCTCAAACCTATCCTAGTAATAGTAACCGGGTTCTAAGAAGCTCAATATCACTGGTTTGTTTCCTTGGTCATTGTTTCAGCGCAAGCCTCTTTAATGGCGACCGAAATATCCCAAAAAACCAAACATCAATGAGTGTAGTATCGAGTATCTACCAACTTTGGACTGCACCAAAGCCGGTCATCTCACTACATCCAAATGCCAAGTTGGTCAAGTAAATATTCTAAAAGATCATTCGTGCTTCATGACATCACTCAGCGGCCCCGTATTCTCCTTGATTAACTCAAGGGATACCGGTACCCACAAATATGTCGCACTAACATAGCTATTGCTTAGACCATATCGGTATACCCAACACAGTTTCCACAATGTATTGCTACTTACCTATAAGGTATCCCAAATCTGGGTAGAGGATTCAAACCCAAACAAAGAACCATAATGTAAAGCATATAAGTCAAACAATGAAAGCGAGTAAATGTGATCTAACCCTAAGGTAACCCCACTTTTAGATTTTTCCCCAGCAGAGTCGCCAGTTCTGTGATACTGTGGGAGAACTGACTTGAGTGTTTTGTGTTTGATCACAAATGTTGCGGTTAGCAAGAGTCGCCACTGACTTTTCTTTTATCCAAAAGGAAAGGTGAAAAAGCACAGGAAAGACCTTTGATATTATTTCTTGAGTTCGGGGGGTAGATCATGAAAAGGGAATGTATTAGCACCCTTTTCATCCATGGTTTTCCATGGGCTATTAGTTACTTGCTAGATCACTTGCTTTTGTTTGAAATTATTCTTTGTGTGGTTTTTGAAAGTATTTTGTAAAGAGGCCATTGTTTAGGCAATCTTTGTAATGATTCTCATTTGTAAGAATGTATACAAAGATGTTGATCTTTTGAAAATGTTTTCAAGTTTTGTAAGAGGTTTTGAAAGTGTAGGTGTTTGTTTTAAAAATAGAAAGGATGTTTTGAAATTGAGCAAGTAATTAGGAGCATTCCACCCACTCAAAAGTCTTTCATGTTCATTTCCTTTTTCCTTTGACATTGTTATCTTACCATTGATTTAGTAAGTAACCCTATCTTTGGATGTAAATGGGACGGGAGTGGGTCATCGTATAACCATGATTATAAATGTTACAAGGTGTTTTACCCTAAAATTTTCCATCTCAATTATCAAGATTTTTCCTCACAAGACCTCTTGGACTCCAGACAGGATTAGGGTTTTCTCAGCTCAAGACCTCTCCTTGCATTGATAACCTGAAATTAGGGTTTGTGTTTGCACATATTTTTGGACTTTCAGTGCCTCATGTGACTTTCATACACCATTCCGGACCCCTAAGATTGCTCATACCAAGTTTCAAGCCTTGAATCACATTTTGGACCAGTCAATTGGACAGTTGACCTAAAAATCAGTTGTATTGGGGAAAAAGTCAACCATGGCCAATTTATAGTCAAACTTAATAATTTTTTATCCACGTCAACATTATAGACTCATATGAACCATTTTATCAAGTTTGGACCACAACTCCTCAAGAAATTTGATCAGATTACCAAAAGGGCAAAATGGTCAAAATTAGGGTTTTGACTGAAGAAAGGCAATTTCTGATTTTTCACCTAGCCAATGGCAAATTTGGTTCAAGCATGGTTTCAAGGACTCAATGGCATCATGTTGACCTAATCACAAAGTTCAAAAGATCTCAAGTGCATTGGATTGACAGATGAATTTTCCAATCAACTAATCAAAAATCAACTATACACTGAAAAGTCAAACTTTGACTTTTTGGTCAAAATCAAATGCCAAGGGTCATAATTCATCAAGATATGTCAAAATATGAAGCTTGTTCACCAAGAAACTTAATTTTGGAAATTAGGGTTTAAATTAAAATTTTTTCATAACTTAGAATTTTTCTAAGTGTTGAAAAATTCTTATTTTCCCCAACTTTTCCCAACTTTTTCACCATGATGCAATAGGATTCAAACAAAACTTCCAACATGAAAGTTGTAGTCCTCCATGAAATCTACGACTTTTATTCACAAAGTTTTCCCAAAATATTCTTGGATCTCAAGTTATGAGTTTGTGAATAGGGGTCCATAAACTTTTTAACTTAGTGAAATTTTGCCCTATTTTAAGCAGGATTTTGACCTAACTTCATGGCAACTTTTCACCTAGTTCCAAGAGGAATCTCAAGTTGCATTTCAAAGATGGATTGTAGAGAATGTTATAATATTTCCAAAATGTCCAAGAACTCTCCAAGATCATTTATGGTTAGGGATAATCGAAGAAAGGAAAATGAAAATTTATCACTTTTGTGCAAGGCATTTTCACAATGTTGCAAGTTGCAATTCAGTTTCAAGCATGCTTGTACTTGGTTTCACAGGTCCTAATCCCTTCTACACTCCATAATTAAATGCAAACACATTGGATAATGGTCTTGTTCTGACTTTTGGAGCTTTGCACAAAGAATTAGTCCATTTATGGCATAAAGTGCATAATACCATTTTCATAAAGCTTGCTTTTTACAATTTTGTTTATCTTGAGCCATAAACCTAATCTTTTTCTGCAAACAATATCCACAAATATCAGGAAACTTGTACCAACTATGTGCAGCTAGAAAGCAAGCCTATACAGGATTTGGCATTGTCACTTCCAACTTTTCTTCAAAAGCAAGAAACTTGCAAAAGTCAATACAACTCATCGATCTGATAAAGGAAAGGCTTTATATCATTTCAAACAACTTCAGAACATTGTAACAAGCAAGAAACACGAATTCACAACCTCCAAAACACCCTCAAACACAAAAAACACCATTTTCTGCCCAAACAGGGCAGTCTCTGCAAATCACTTGCCAACTTGAAATTTGCTCGTGCGTTTTTTGTTCCAAGGCTTCAAACACATTCCATACCTCCTACCTAAACTATCCAGGCCTTTGTCTTACAAATGTAACCCCTGTTTCAAGGATCACCATTTTCATTTTGAAGGTTTGCAGGTTGACTTCTACAAGGAGATTCAGGCATCTACAAGACAAGTTGTGCATTGGAGAAGCTTGAGGGGGCTTCAAGGAAGCTCACAAGAACTTCAGGCCTCACTCAAAGTTCCCACATTCCCATATCCAAACTCAACTGAACAAGGTATTTGTCAAGTTTCCATCTCTCTATTTAGGCATCCTTAAGCTTAGGTTTGTGAAGCAAAGATGTAGTCCTTAACATGCTTGAGCTGTACATATGCATAGTTCTTATTTATATTAACTGAGTAGTGAGAATTTGAAGCTTGAAGTTCATGAAAATTATAGGTCAGAAATTAGGGGTGATAAAATTCTCCTTGATCTTTGAGAGTTAGGTCATGATTTTTATATCATTGGAATCGTGAGTTAACATGCTACAAGTTTCATGTTGCAAGATTTTGTTTTTATGCACGTATGCAAGAGTTACAGGTTGAAGCACAGGGCGCCCGCGAAGGAGCAAGGACAAGGATGAAGTGGTGTTCTGGGCCTGGCGCCTTGGGCCTGTTTCTTTTCACACCCCCCATTTTGCTTTTGCACCCCCCTGATTCATATTTTGTTATTCTTCATATTTTCTTGTTATTTTTATGATTATTGACTTTATTTATTTTTTATGAACATTAAAAAATCCCAAAAAATATTTTCTTAATTTTTTGCATTTTATTTTATTTTTTGCATATAAAACTAGTTTTATTTTAATAAATAGAAACCATTTTTTAAAATAACTTGTAAAAAATATAAAAATATCATACATTTTTATTTTATTATTTTCCACACTTGAAATGATATTTTCATACATATTTCAATTTTTTTACATTTTGTATATATTATTATTATTTATTCTTGAACAAAATGAATAAAATAAATGATTAGAAAACAATATTTCTTTTAAACAAAAATTAGGGTTTTCACCCTTTCAAAAATAATTATTTTATTTTTCTTATTTTTAAGACTTAAATAAACTTATTTTTACATATATAAAATTAATACAAAAACATTTTTGCATACATACATTTAATTGCATATTTAAATACTTATTTATTTATTTATTCGTACATTAAATTCAATTTGGTTGTAATAGTGAATTAGGATTTTATTTTTTGTGCAAATATACCACATTCAAAACTTGTATCCCCCTTCCCATAATATTGTTGTAATAGTTTAGATTTACTTTACGCAATTTATCGCATTAGATATATGTTTAGTAAATTAGGGTTTGTATGATAAGACAAAAATCAAAACAAATAGCATGACCTAAATACAAGACAAAATGCATGAAAAATGACAACACATTGCACACAACACCCCTAGGGTTTCATCCACTTGGTTGCCTTAAAACATGGCCATGGTATGCATCCTAGGTATCTTGGAAAAACAAAACAAAACAAAAGATCATAGTCCCTCGATGACGCTATTGAAAAGTTGCCTAAAAAATGATCTTGGTCCCTCAAAACAAGCTAAGATACTTGGCACCATTGCTATCATGGTCATACGATGACCCACGCCCGTCCCGTTTAACATCCAAAGATAGGGTTGTTTACCAATGCAATGGTAAAACAACAATGTCAAAGGAATAAAAATGTGTAGGAAAGACTTTTGAGTAGGTAGATAAGCTTCTAGTTACTTGATCAATTTGCAAACAATCCTTGCTATTTTCAAACAAACACACACATTTCAAAAACAATTTCCAAACAACTTTCAAAACATTGAGACATTTTTCAAAAGACAAACATCTTTGTATACATTCTTACAAACAAGAATCATTACAAAGATTTCCAAAATGATGGCCTCTTTTCAAAACCACACAAAGCACCATTTCAAACAATTGGAAAAGCAAAGCAAGTGATCTAAACAAGTAACTAAGAGCCCATGGAAAACCATGGATGAAAAGGGTCCTAGCACCTTCCCTTTTCATAATCTACCCCCCGAACTCAAGAAAACATCTCAAAGGTCTTTCCTGTGCTTTTTTACCTTTCCTTTTGGATAAAATAAAAGTCGGTGGCGACTCTTGCTAAACCGAAACATTTGCGAACACAAACGCAAACCTCAAGTCAGTTCTCCCACCGTATCACAGAACTGGCGACTCTGCTGGGGAATATTATAAAAGTGGGGTTACCTTAGGGTTTTAGATCACCTTTACATGCTTAGCTTGCTTGACTTGTTTGCTTTACACTTTGGTTCTATTGTTTGAGTTTGAATCCTCTACCTGAATTTGGGAAACATTCATAGGTAAATAGAAATACGTTGTGGAAACTGTGCGGGGTATACCGACATGGTCTAAGCAATAGCTATGTTAGTGCGACATATTTATGGGTACCGGTAGCCTTTGAGTCAATCAAAGAGAATACGGGGCCGCTGAGTGATGTCATGAAGCACTAATGGACTTTTAGAACCTTTACTTGACCAACTTGGCCTTTTAGGATGTAGTGAGATGACCAGCTTTGGTGCAGTCTGAAGTTGGTAGATACTTGATACTACACTCATTGAGGGTTGTTTTCTTGGAATATTTCGGTCTCCAATAAAGTGGCTAAACTGAAACAATGAACACATAAAACAATCCAGTGATATTGAGCTCCTTAGAACCCGATTACTATTTCTAGGACAGGTTGAGCCAACTAAACTTCAAGAGGGTACTTACCTATGAAACCCCATGCAAGCCTAAACTAGGAACTTGTGTGATTTGTTTGTACATATATACTTGTGCATAACATCATGGACATCATGAAGCATCATATGCATCCACTAAGCATTTCAAGGATTTTGGATTTTCATCTTTGTTCCTATTTTATAAGTTATGGATTCATTTCGCAGGAAAACTATCCAAATCAGCCTTGTGAGAATTCCTCCTCAACTAAAGGAGCTAGCTTCAAGGAATCCTGAGAATTCTCCATTCACCGAGAGACATGGTCGTCTTCTCAACTTAGTCACTGCCAACACTGAGGAGGATATGCTGAAAGTTCTCTTCCAGTTCTTTAATCCTTTGCATCATTGCTTCACATTTCCTGACTACCAACTTGTGCCTACTTTGGAGGAATTTTCTCAACTCTTGAGGATTCCTATTCTCAATAAACTACCCTTCAACGGTACGGAAAGAGATCCAAAGCCAGAAGAGATTTCTCAAGCCTTACACTTGCACTCATCTGATGTCACGACACATTGAGAAACTAGAAGTGGTGTCAAAGGCTTCTTGGCAAAGTTTCTGTTTGAGAAGGCCCAAAGATGCTGAAATTCTTTGGACTTACAAGCTTTTGAGGAGATTGTAGCTCTTCTCATCTATGGGATGGTCTTGTTCCCTATCCTGACCAACTTATAGATGTAAGTGCTGTCAAAATCTTCATGACTCGCAACCCGGTGCCTACATTGCTTGGAGATATCTTGCACTCTTTTCACACTCGAACAATGAGGAAAAGAGGTGTTCTCATGTGATGTACTCCTCTACTGGAAAGATGGTTTATTT
The DNA here is from genome assembly GCA_948472305.1 of Vicia faba. Classification (NCBI taxonomy): domain Eukaryota; kingdom Viridiplantae; phylum Streptophyta; class Magnoliopsida; order Fabales; family Fabaceae; genus Vicia; species Vicia faba. The sequence goes on from OX451737.1 coordinate 844,526,395, forward strand.
CTCATCTTCCCCAATAAGTCTTGAAGAATGAGCAAGGTTTAAGGTGGTCACAACGATTGATGACTCTTACACATTCAGATATTCATTGGTGTTCTCGATCCAAGGAGAATGTTATCATCATCGAACATTATGGGGAATTCCCTAATGTCCCTCTACTTGGCATTAGGGGAGGCATTACCTACAACCCCTGCTTGGCTCTGAGACAGTTTGGGTATGCCCGAAGGGATGGCCCCCATGATATGCTGATTCAAGGCTTGATTTTCGATTTCGACAACGACAATCAAGGACTCCTACAAAGGTTTATCCGAGCTTGGAGGATGCCCAACAAGGTAGACAGTAAGACCTTGGGACACAAGAATTCCATCCCCCTTGAGCCTTACCTCAAGTGGATACGAACCCGCGCCCAAAGTCTTATGATGCCTTACCCCTCCTTTCTCCCTGTGATTATAGAGCCTGTTATAGAAGGATAGGTTCCATACACCCTCCTACATCCTGACATGCCAACATCACTCGAAGATCTACAAAGGAGTTGGATATAGCTCAAGGGAGAACGTGATACTTTCGAAGCCCAATTCTATGCAAGCGAGAAAAAGGTTTTGGAACTCACTCGTCAACTTCATGAAGAGCAGACTCTCAACACCTACATTGCACCAAAGAGGATGCGCAACGTCTTTTTACCCTAGAATTTTGTATTATTTTGCCCATGGGGCATTGATGTACTAACAATTCTATCTTATTAATATGACGTGTGTTTCTTTTTTGTTTAAAACAAATTTGAATTTATGAATCCTTGAAAGCATTACATGAATACATATCATTCATCATATGCATAAGCAGGTCTTCACACCAAGTTTCCTCATCTCTCTAATGTTTACTTCAGCAAGATGGATCTAGAACAAACGGTCAAAGACTTACAAGCCCAAAATTCACAATTTCAACAACTACTCTTGACCTTGGCCAAGGGGCAGGAGGAGCTCAAGACTCTACTAGAGAAGGAAAAAGAGAAAAAGAAGAAGAAGAGAGCTGGTGTGGCTACCATGGGCAGAAGGTTTGAAGGTCAAGCCAGAAGGGTCCTAGATTTTCCATCAACCTCTGAAGAGGGGGAAGGAAAGGGTAAAGGAACTGCAGTGCCATCTGATTCTGAAGCAGAGGAAGAGGAAGATGCGGACTATTCTGAACAGCAATATCCTTCGGCCGATGACAAATACAAGAACCTGGAAGAGCGTCTAGCTTCCATGGAGATACAGAGAGTGCCTGGGCTGGACTTTGAAGAGTTAGAGTTGATATATGGAATTGTAATCCCTCCTAAGTTTAAAGTACCTCTATTTGCTAAGTATGATGGGGTGTCTTGTCCCAAGATGCACCTACGATCTTATGTCAGGAAAATTCAACCACATTCTTCTGAGAAAGACCAATGGGTCCACTTTTTCCAGGACAGTTTGTCGGGGACGCAGCTGGATTGGTTCTACCAGTTGGAGAGGTCTGATGTGCATAATTGGGAAGACTTGGCAGCCACCTTCTATAAATAGTATCAATATAATACGGACTTAGCACCAACCCGTACTCAATTATAGAGTATGGGCATGGTCTCAAATGAAGGCTTCAAGGAGTATGCCCAGAAATGGAGGGATTTGGCAGGACTAGTACAACCACCTCTATCTGAGAGAGAGCTAGTAGAAATGTTCTTGGGAACTCTGTCAGGGCCTTTCTTTAATCATCTTATTGGAAGCTCCTCTGCGGGATTCACTGAGTTGATTCTAACTGGTGAGAGAGTTGAAGCCGGCATAAAAAGCGGGAAAATTCAAAAAGATGCATCTGCTTCCGCTACCATCAAAAAAACTTTTCCGACAAAGAAGGAAGTTTCAGCTGTCTACTCCCAAAGAGGTCAAGGAAGAGTTGAGCGCCGGCCAGCAGTGGGGGACGTTATGATTCAGAAGTCTGCAGCTGATCAGCCCAGAAACAATCAACCCAGAACCAACCAAACAAGGGTGGAAAGGCCCGTACGGCAATTCACCCGGATAAACATGACTCCTGCTCAGGTTCTACACCATCTCTTGAAGTTAAACCTTGAGAGTTTGAAAGAGGCCCCGAAGAACCCGAATACTGCTTCTCCGTACTACCATTCGAACGCCAAGTGTGCTTATCATTCAGAGAGCCCGGGGCACGACACCAACAATTGTTGGCCCCTCAAGAATAAGATTCAGGATTTGATAGACGCTAAAGAAGTTGAATTCGACGCCCCTAAAAAGCCGAATGTAATCTCTGCTCCAATGCCAAAGCATGGCCACAATTCCCATGTTGTTGAAGAGGATCTGTTTGTTGCTACTGTTGATGATTTGATAACTTCGCTACCGATAATCAAGTTGAATTTGCTGAAGGCTGGGATTTTCCCAGGTTGTGAAGAAGATTGCTGCCTTTGTTCATCCTTACCAACCGACTGTCCATTGTTGAAGTTAGGCATCCAACGCCTAATGGATAACCAAGAAATCCTTTTTGAAAAGACTCCTGTTACACCGACTCCTATCAATGATGTTTCAATAATAACCATATCCGCCAATCTTTCCAAGGTCTCCAAAAGACCTGTTAAGATTACATCCGCTCCATAGACTGCACCTTTGAAGATAACCATGCTCGAGCCCGTCCCATATAAGTCCGACAGATCAGTACCGTGGAACTATGGTGGAGAAATCTACTACCACGGTATTAAACAAATTGAATTAACTGAAGAGAGTTCTGATGAAGAGACTTCCCACATTGGAAACATTGTCGTAATGAGGAAAATCACCCGTAGTGGAAGAATTTTCTCTCCAGAGATTGCCCCTCCAAAGGCAGTCTTTGGACCCTCAGCTGCTCCTAAGATCACTCCTGTACCGGTCAACATATCTGCAAGAACCCCAATTATTGAAGAAGCTGTAATTCCTGTGGTTGTCCCCTCTACTGCTGCTGATGATAGAAGAAAAGGGATCCAAGAAGAGCCCTTCAGGACGAGGGCTCAGCCATTGGTCATCCCTGAGACCTCTCAAAAAGAAATGGAAGAGATTTTGAAAATAATCAAGAAAAGCGATTATGATGTTGTGGAACAACTGGGTCAAACCCCCTCAAAGATCTCTATGTTGGCCCTACTGCTTTGTTCAGAAGCTCATGCTAAAGCTTTGATAAGATTCTTGAAGACGGCCCATGTGCCACAGGAAACCTTCGCGTATCAGTTCCAGGAATGTGTAGCTAGCTTAACAGCTGACAATGGTCTAGGATTCTCCGATGCTGATTTAACATCCAAAGGGAGAAAACATAATGACGCTTTGCATGTCTCGGTGGAATGCAGAGGGACTACCCTAGCACACATACTGGTGGACACTGGTTCATTGTTGAACGTCTTGCCAAAGAAAGCCTTGGATAGACTGGATTGTGAAGGTTTAACCTTGAAGCCCAGCAATATAATTTCCAGAGCCTTTGATGGTTCTAAAAGGATGGTCCACGGGGAGGTGGACATCCCGATTAAAGTGGGAACTGAAACCTTCAACTCCACATTCTATGTGATGGACATCCGTCCTTCCTATTCTTGCTTGTTGGGAAGACCCTGGATTCACAATGTTGGAGCCGTCACTTATACTCTGCATTAAATGCTCAAATACCTTGTCCAGGGGAAAATTATAACTGTTCACGGCGAAGAGGAATACATGATAAGCCATCTAAATTCTTTCTGCTATGTAGAATTGGATGGCGAATTCATCGAAACCCCTTTTCAGCATTTTGAAGAGGTAGCTCAGGAGATTGCGGCAACCAAGACAATGTCTTCTATACCCGTGATTACCAGACCTCCTCCTCGGATGTCATCTCTCAAAGATGCAAAGGCTGTGATTGAAGAAGGAGGAAGCACAATCTGGGGGCAGCTTCCAGACTTTCCTTATAAATCAGATAAATTCGGCTTAGGGTTCACTTCTTCTGCTCAAAAGGCTGTACGCTGCACCCGTGCTGGAGGGCCACCAGTGAAGATCACCCATCATGGAGTCAATGCTTTGGAGGATAGTAAAGAGGAGAGCAACTTAGAAGACTGGATTTTCCCTACTGTTGACGGAGGACTGTGCAACTTGGAAGCAAAAGACTTTGTTCCGATTACTTTCATACCGCAGTAATTTATCTTTCAAACATTTCTGTTGGTTTGTAATAATTCTCAAACAATTCGTACACTTTTCACCTTGTGCCTTACCCGAGGCACATAGGTCCATTTGTAAGGGTTTGGTTTTTCATCTTCATATGCCATTTTAATGAATCATGGATGTTTTCACATATAAACTTTTGTGTTCATTGTCTTTATTTTTACATTTTATTTGTTTAAAGATGGCTATCCCTTACAAACACCCACACTCACAAATGCAGGTACCCTTCCATTCCGAATTCCATGGGTAACAATTCTGCTATGGCCTTCAGTGACTCTAAAGATCTGGTCTACCATGTCGAATACGAAGGTGAGGAAGATTGTGAGGTGCCGGGAGAATTGGCTAGACTGCTACAATAGGAAGAACGAGCAATTCTGCCTCATGAGGAGCTGTTAGAGACAATCAACTTGGGTACTGAGGAAGACGGAAAAGAAGTCAGAGTGGGTGCCAACCTAGAGCCAAGTGTCAAAGAGCGCCTAATTCAGATTTTACATGAATATGTTGAGATCTTCGCCTGGTCATACGAAGACATGCCGAGACTCGATACAGATATTGTGATTCACCGTTTACCCATAAGAGAAGACTGTCCACCAGTCAAACAAAAAGTCCGCCGCATGAGGCCTGACATGTCAGAAAAGATCAAAGCAGAAGTTATGAAGCAGTTCAATGCTGGATTTCTTATTGTTACTTCCTATCCACAATGGGTTTCTAACATTGTGCCTGTGCCTAAGAAGGACGGAAAAGTGAGAATGTGCGTGGATTATAGAGATTTAAACAGGGCCAGCCCTAAAGATGACTTTCCACTTTCGCACATTGACATCTTGGTTGACAACACTGCTCAGCACAAAGTATTTTCTTTCATGGACGGATTCTCAGGCTATAACCAGATCAAAATGGCACCTGAGGACATGGAGAAAACTACTTTTGTTACACAGTGGGTTACATTCTGCTACAAAGTGATGCCACTCGGACTGAAGAATGCCGGGGAAACCTATCAACGCGCCATGGTAGCTTTGTTTCATGATATGATACATCGTGAGATAGAGGTCTACGTAGATGACATGATAGCCCGATCACAAACGGAAGAAGAACACCTCGACCACTTTCAAAAGCTGTTTGTCAGGTTGAAGGAGTACAAGCTCAGGTTAAACCCTAACAAGTGCACATTCGGAGTTCGATCCGGTAAGCTCTTAGGTTTCATTGTAAGCAACAAAGGCATCAAGGTTGACCCTGCCAAAGTCAAAGCTATACAAGAAATGCCTACTCCTCGCACTGGGAAAGAGGCCAGAGGTTTCTTGGGACGCCTAAACTACATTGCTAGGTTCATCTCTCACCGAACATCTATCTGTGAACCAATCTTCAAGCTGTTGAAGATAGATCAGGTGGTTAAATGGAATGATGATTGTCAAACTGCTTTCGATAAAATCAGTGAGTATTTGCTAGAACCTCCTATCTTGATGCCTCCCGTCGAAGGAAGACCGCTAATCATGTATCTGACCGTCCTAGAGAATTCAATGGGGTGCGTACTGGGCCAACATGACGAGTCTGGCCGAAAAGAGAATGCTATTTATTACCTTAGCAAAAAGTTTACCGACTGTGAGACCCGATACTCACTGCTCGAGAAAACTTGTTTCGCTTTGGTATGGGCTGCTCGCCGGCTAAGGCATTACATGTTGACTCATACCACTTTGCTGATATCTAAGATGGACCCGATCAAGTACATCTTTGAGAAGCCTGCTTTGTCTGGAAGAATAGCTAGATGGAAAATGATCCTAACGGAATACGACATACAATACACATCCCAAAAAGCTATAAAGGGGAGTGTGCTAGCTGACCATCTGGCTCATCAAGCTGTCGAAGATTACCAATCCATGAAGTTTGACTTCCCTGATGAAGATATCATGATATTGGACAACGTTGAAGATTTCACACCATATGAAGGACCTGAACAAGGATCCCGATGGACTCTGTACTTTGATGGGGCCTCTAATGCACTTGGAAACAGTATCGGTGCGGTACTCATCTCCCCAGAAGGATGCCATACTCCTTTCACCTCCAGACTTTTCTTTAACTGCACCAACAACATGGCCGAGTAGGAAGCTTGCATTTTTGGACTCAAGGCTGCCATAGACTTGGGAATCAAATCTTTGATTGTGTTTGGGGACTCAGCTTTGGTCATCAGTCAGATCAAAGGAGAATGGGACACTAAGCATCCAAACCTCATCCCTTACAAAGAACATGTCTTGACAATTTTATCACATTTCGAGCAGATTACCTTTGAGCACTTCCCGCTAGAAGAAAATCAGCTAGCAGATGCTCTAGCTACAATGTCATCCATGTTTAAACTTAACTGGGATGATGAGGCTCCCCAAATCACCATTGAACGGATGGATGAACCAACACATTGTCACGAGATTAATACCGAAGAAGTAGTGGACCGACATTGGTTTCATGAAATCAAAAGGTATCTCGAGGCTCAAGAATACCCAGAAGGAGCTTCAGTCAATGACAAAAAGTGCTTGAGGAGATTCTCTGCCAAGTTCTTCCTGAGCAATGGTATCCTGTACAAGCGCAATCATGATTGCATTCTGCTCCGTTGTGTGGACAAGATTGAAGCTGAACAGATCATGGCTGAACTGCACAATGGTACCTTTGGCACTCACTCTAGCGGGCATACAATGGCTAAGAAGATCCTACGGGCAGGCTATTACTGGTCTACCATGGAAGCTGACTGCTATCAACATTCCAGGACTTTTCACAAATGTCAAATCTATGCGGACAAGGTACATATACCTCCAGTTCCTCTCAATGTCTTAACAGCTCCTTGGCCCTTTGCTATGTGGGGAATCGACATGATTGGAGAGATCAAGCCTACAACATCCAATGGACACCGCTTCATCCTAGTGGCCATTGATTACTTTACCAAGTGGGTCGAAGAAGCTTCCTTCGCATCCGTCACAAAGAATGTTGTTGCTCGCTTCATCAAGCAGAACCTCATTTGCCGGTACGACATCCCCGAAAGGATCATCACTGAAAACGTACAAACCTTAACAACACTATGATCACCGCCTTGTGCGAGCAGTTCCAGATTCAACATCACAATTCATCTCCCTATCGGCCAAAGATGAATGGTGTTGTCGAAGCTGTGAATAAAAATATCAAGAAGATCATACAGAAGATGAAAGTCACCTGCAAGGACTGGCATGAGATGCTACCGTTTTCTCTCCACAAGTACCGTACCACGGCACGTACATCAACTGGGGCAACACCTTATTCCTTGGTATATGGCATGGAGGCTGTTTTACCTTTCGAGGTTCAGATTCCCTCCTTGAGAATCATGAAAGATGCTGGTTTGAGTGAAGACGATTGGATTCAGTCCCGGCTTGATCAACTTAACTTGATTGATGAAAAACGACTTACTGCTGTTTGCCATTGTAGCGATAAAAAATGTCGCGGGGTAAATCGAAGATCGAATTATTGATTAATTCGTCTCACAAAAGCAAGAGTCGCCACCGCGCTTTATTATTTCCAAGGGAAAAGGGGAAAGAGCGAAATAAAACCCTAAATATGCAATGTAAATAATACTTTTTAAAAGTAATAAAAAATACAAGGCGTTTTTGAAAAGATCTATGGTTCGGGGGTTGGTTATACACTGGGAAGATATTAGCACCCAATGTATCTATAGTACTCTATAGGAACCTTTTGAAATATCTGTTTTATTAAAATCGATCGTTTGATAAAAAAATGAATCGTTTTGGCCGAAAAAGGGGTACGGACGGGTTTTTGACGATGCGACGACCTAATGTCGAAGTTTTTTTGCTTAAAAGGGTATAAGTTTTGAAAAGATTGAGTATTCGAAGAAAAATTATCCTAAGTTTTGATGAAATGCGAATGTTCGCGCGATTGGATTTGAGGACATGAAGTCAACAAATTCATCGTTTTTCCTTTGGATTTAAATGTAAACGAAATAAACAAGTAAATATGAAATAATTAAACAGACAATTGAGAAGATAATGATTAAATAACAACAGTTAAATAAATGACCAAATGGTGTAAATTTGTATTTTTTAGATTTTTGTTTAATATATGTAAAACAAGAGAATTAATTAAGGAAAACAAACATGTTTTTTAGGTTTTTTATATGTTTCTATTTTTTATGTATTTTTGTATTAATATAAAAATTATTTTTAAGAGTTATTGAATGATTTTTAAACTAAATTAAAACTAAAAAAACTTCTAACTTAAGTCTAATTAAAAAGGATACTAAAATGATCAAATTAAATCCTAAAAGTTAAACTAATAAAATTGATCAATTATTAAGATGTTTTAATTAAAAAAAACCTCTTATTAATTAAGTCTAATTAATATTAGTAAAAACTCTAAAATGGCTAAAGAAAAATAAAAAAAGGTATCAAGAAAATAAAAGGGGGGAGTTGATAATGTATGGGCCCAAAGATGTCAAGAGGGCCTAAACAAAACCAAATCAGGGGGGGGGGGTGCGCAAAGAGGTTTCGCTGGGCTTAGACAGGGGTTCAGTCCAATATGTTCATAATTTGTTTCAAGGGTTAAACGCGTTTTGGTTAATTGGGATTAGGGTTAAGGGACAGAAGCGGCGCTCATTCTTTCGTTCGTCTTCTTCGCGCATTCTTCTCCGATCGCCCTCGTCGCTTTTGCTTCGCTTCCGAGCCCTTTGCCATGGCCACCAGCTTCTCCACTTTCTTCTTCCCTCCAAGGGACGCTAGGGGGCGAGGATTCGGTGAGTTCATTTTTCATTCGCTTAGGTTTTGCTACAATTTGCATGCGTTGATTTTGATTGTGTTTTGATTCTTACTTCGAGCTTTTAATGTTTATTTGAGGTTTGAAAGAAAGAGAAGGAAAAGGTTACCTTCGGGGACGGAGGAGGGGAGTTGTGGTGCTACGGAGGCCAAAGGGCGGAGGGAAAGGCGCGTGAGCTTCGCTTCTGTTGCCTGGTTTGAGTATTCTTGTTACACCTTTTTCTTCTTCTTCTCCTTGCCCGTATCACTGTTGCCTCATTATTTGCCTTTCCTCTTCCTCTTTTGCTATGATTCTGTTGGAATGGTTTGATAGTAGATGCTTTTTCTTTTCTTCTCGCCTTGCTACTGCTTTTTGTTAGCCTATGATAATATTTTGAGGCTTTACTGTATGCTTGGGTTTTGGAAATCGGTTTAGGCCATGGTTTTGACAGTTTTGTGGTTCTCGCTATATATTGGTTTTGAAATGGTGATGGTGTTTGTTGGACAACAGGTCTTATGGTTTTTGAAATGGTTCTGGTTTTTTGATAGTACAAGTTCTGATATGGTTTTTGAGGGCCTCACGCAGGTTTTACTGGTTTTTATGGCGTTTGATGGAAATTGGTTTTATTAGTTTATGCAGTAAGCTATAGTTTATGCAGGTTTATGCAGTATCAGGTTTAGGTTTAGGCCATATGTTTGATGGTTTTTTGACAGTAGGAATTTTTTGTGGTATTGGTTTGATGGCTCAATCAGGTTAATGATTTGGTTTTGAATGGTTTAGGACATGTTGGTTTTGGTTATATGTAGGTTTATGCAGTAGCAGGTTTAGGGGGCTTGAGAAAATGGCTTTTGCTTTGATAGTTTTGTGTAGAAAGCTCTTGCAGGTTATGAACTCCTTTCCTTGAAGGGGTTTGTGTTATATTATAACAACTTGCTTTTCTTGTTTATGTTACAGGCTTAGGCTGTGTTACAGGTTGGAGATTTAAATATTTTACAATATTCTTGGCCTTCTGCATCATACTGTTCCATCCAGTTTGTTTGTATTCTACTCTTGTGCTTTTTTTTACTGAGTTATTGCTGCAGTTTTGTCTTGTAATTCCTTCTGCCTAAACCAAAACCTGCAAAACCATATTTCTTTCTCTCTTCTCTCTCATGGGTACAATCTTGACATTAAAATGATGTTCTGCTGTACTGTATTCTGAAATTGCAAAAGTGCTGGAACATGATGAAAATGGAATATATTACTTGCATATTTGTTTTTAATTGCACACTTCTTTGACTTGCAAAGGCATAACATGGAGCCTATTTGTTTTGGCTTCTTCTATGTGCATGGAATGTTATGTTTACGTTGCATTTTGTCTGTCTTGCATATGCTGTTTTGAAATTATGCATGAATTTTTTGTATGCTGTGTATATTTTTGAAATATGCATTGGACTTTGAAAAATGCAATTAATTTTTAATTATGCAGTTTTGAAAATAAAATGAATTTGTGCATGTTTCAAAACTGTGCATTCATTTATGAAAATAAAAATTCCTCCCTTTTTTGTGAACCGGGAGAAATCCCGTGATTTGCAAAAAAGGGTAAACTGATTCCAGCCGTTTGCTTTTAATGATGAACACTAATAAATAATTTTCTGCTTTTAATCATTTATTCGATTCTGACTTTTCTTTTAATTGTTTTTTTGCAGGTAAAATCAAATGAGCAGACAAAAAGGAATTGAATAGAAGATTTAGAATTAGAAAAAAAATTAGAATAGTTTTTATTTCATTTTAACTTTGTAAAAAATTATTATTGTAAATTTGTTGTAAATAAATACAGTATTTACGCAATAATTGTACAATTAGAATAAAATGAATAAAATTCCAATATTTGCCAATTAATTCCTTCCTTCTCTCTAATTATTTATTTTATCGTTTATAATTCTTTAAATTGTATAATAATTGAAAATAAATTTCAATTACTTAAATTTAGAATAATAAACAAATAAATAAATATCATTGATCAATTAATAGTTTCAATTATTTAATTCATTATTCATAATTTTCTAAATTATAATAATTAAAATAGAATTTCAATTATTTAACTTAGAATGATAAATAATTAAATAATCATTATTGACCAATTAATGAACTTCTTTTCAAATATCTATTATATTATTCATAAATCTTTAAATTATGTAATAACTGAAAATAAATTCCAATTATTTAAATTTAAGATAATAAATAATAAATAAACACCATTTAAGTCTTGATCAGTTAATAAAATTAGCGTCCAAAAATAAACAGCTCTCGACTCGAAAAAGTTATGGATTTTTAAAATCAATAGATCAAAACACTTGCAATGTAATGATGCAGATGGGAGATGATATCTTAGGTCCAAATTTGGGGTACAACAGCTGCCCCTATTTAAGTTTCTTCTATCCGGAGATATGAAGATTAAAATCTTCGTTTCGACGAGATTGAAGGTACTTAAATACATAATTACGCAAATTTTGTCCTAAGATGCCGTCATTATGTTTGATATGAATGCAGTGATTGAATTCACAGAGAAAGATATTGTATGAAACAAGACAATGTTGGAGGAATCGAACACCAACAAAACACAGAGACATGGATTATACATTACTGGGGAAACAAGCTATCGACTTCAAACGACAGACTCTTGACAGCGAATAAAATCGAGGGAATACGACCTCTGACCCTAACAAAGAAAGCATCTTGCATAGGCCATAAAACAGATTTTTGACCCAAAACAGGGATTTTGCAACCCAAGGTCGAAGATAGACGAAAAGCAAACAATCTTGCTGATGACGGATTATTGACTTCCGAAGGTAATGATTCATGACAAGCTTCTCTACGAGATTTCCGGAGATATACTCATTAATGCTGATATAATAATATTGTAGATACGCAAGTTGTTCAAATAAAGAAACTGCCGCTTGCCGTCGTCCAAAGAAAATACCAATAACATACAAGCTGCTCAAATAAAGAGGCTGTCACTTGCTGTCGTCCAAAGAAAATACCAATAACATACAAGCTGCTCAAATAAAGAGGCTACCACTTGCTGCTTTTTCCAAAAATAATAATGCACAAGTTGCTCGTGAAGAGCTGCCGCTTGTCGTCTTCCACAAGATAAAATGACGTACAAGTCGCTCGTGAAGAGCTGCCGCTCGTCGTTTTCCAAAAATAATAATAACGCACAAGTTGCTCGTGAAGAGCTGCCGCTTGTCGTTTTCCAAAGATGATAATAACGCACAAGTTGCTCGTGAAGAGCTGCCGCTTGTCGTTTTCCAAAAATAATAATAACGCACAAGTTGCTCGTGAAGAGCTGCCGCTTTTCGTTTTCCAAAAATAATAATAACGCACAAGTTGCTCGTGAAGAGCTGCCGCTTGTCGTTTTCCGATGTCTATAACGTACAAGTTGCTCGTGAAGAGCTGCCGCTTGTCGTTTTCCAAAAAAAACAATTCAGAAGGGAATTGCAATGACACTGGCAGAGAATAGAATCTTCGTCAAAGAAAATCATGAGTCAATCCTTCCCAAGGAGATCACATACTCAAATGTGCAAAATAAATGCACCATCTGTCTAGGTCGCAATTTCACTGGGGAAAATCATGAGATAGCCTATGCAAGAGGCAACAACTTCATCCAGGAATGACCAGAGAGAAAACAGTCAAGCAAGACTCTACCCAATGAGAAAGTAACTCAATTGGGGATTCATTCTATCCAACAATGGATAAGGTAGGCTAAATCACAAATCTATGAGGATTAGCTCAGTTGGGGAATTTAGAAAGGAAGCACATTTTCTGCCTAAGCTAGCCTCCTACCTGGAAAGAACGTGTACACTGTTTGAATAAACAAAGTATACAACCCAAAATCAACGACAAATATGAACATGCGTGCATGATATAAGTGTGAATGAATAAATGAATGTTATGCTGACAAAACGAACAGAAGGAATATCCTGAAGACGATAAGATGTCACAAAAAGATATATACTCGGCCAATCTTGAAAAAGACGGAAAATAACTGGAACTGGAACCACACAGCAACGTCGGAGCGTAACACGCTACAAGGCTCAAATCTTCTGAGGAGAAAAGTATCCAAATCCAATCTTCTAACACCAATAGACCACTGGCATGAGACGAAGCGTACCACACTTCAAAATCTCCCAAACAAAGGTAGCCAAAACAACACTTAACTGGAATAACTGGGGAGTCACCAAACTTAGCACCACCAGAACCAAGAGTGTACACAACCAACACCTCATGACGGTTTTGAAAGAAAACAAGTTCATCATGCAAGGATAAATTACAGTACTGTTTTGCATTTCATGGCTTGACCATCTTCGGAACGACTGTTAATATTCCTTTCGTTATTCACGACACATTTTAAAAATAAGAATATTTTAAATACTTTGTTTCAAATATTGCCGTAAAAATTAAAATTTTGCCCACAAAAGGTAAATGCTCAAATTTCATTAATAAGATGGTAGTTCGCTAACAACGCGACTCCAACGATTTACAAAAGTGTGGGAAATAGTACATGAAAGAAAAAGGTTACACAAAAACAATGATCGCTATTCTCCCTAACAACTTCGAATTCCAAAATGTGCTCAAATGCCAAGACTGGTCTGACCAAAAGCTTTCCTAAGCGAAATACTTCTTGACTGCATCGGCGTTCATGGGACGCGGGATCTCGTCACCGTCCATATTGGTGAGAATCAAAGCACCTCCAGAGAAGACTTTCTTAACGACATACGGTCCTTCATAATTCGGAGCCCACTTGCCCCTGGAATCAGGTTGGAAAGATAATATCTTTTTGAGCACAAGGTCACCTTCTCTGAACTCGCGTGGTCGAACCTTCTTATCAAAAGCCTTCTTCATTCTCTGCTGATACAATTGACCGTGACACAAAGCTGTCAATCTCTTTTCTTCGATTAAATTCAACTGATCATACCTACTTTGACACCATTCAGCCTCAGAAATTTTGGCTTCCATCAACACTCTTAGAGACGGAATCTCAACCTCCACGGGGAGTACAACTTCCATACCATAAACTAGGGAAAATGGGGTCGCGCCTGTTGAAGTTCAAACTGAAGTACGGTATCCATGCAGAGCAAACGGAAGCATTTCATGCCAATCTTTATAAGTCACTACCATCTTCTGGACAATCTTCTTAATATTCTTGTTAGCAACATCAACAGCCCCATTCATCTTCGGTCTGTAAGGAGAAGAATTATGATGTTCGATCTTGAACTCTTCAAAAATCTCTCTCATCATCTTGTTATTCAAATTCGAACCATTATCAGTGATGATCTTGCTCGGGATACCGTATCGACAAATTATCTGATTCTTGATAAATCTGACTACCACCTGTCTGGTTACATTAGCATAAGATGCTGCTTCCACCCATTTAGTAAAATAATCGATCGCTACCAAGATGAAACGATGACCATTTGAAGCTTTGGGTTCAATCATCCCAATCATATCAATGCCCCACATAGAGAAAGGCCAAGGTGAAGATATAACATTGAGGAGAGTCGGTGGCACATGCATCTTGTCCGCATAAATCTGGCATTTATGACACTTCTTCACATACTTGCAACAATCAGATTCCATCGTCATCCAATAGTAACCAGCTCTCAATATCTTTCTAGCCATTGCATGTCCATTGGCATGTGTGCCAAAGGATCCTTCATGTACTTCTTGCATCAGCATGTCTGCTTCACGTCGGTCTACACATCTGAGCAAGACCATGTCATAATTCCTCTTATACAATACTTCTTCATTGAGGAAGAAACTGCTTGCTAATCTTCTTAATGTCTTCCTATCTTTATTGGATGCCCCAGGCGGATACTCTTGAGTTTGAAGAACACGTTTAATGTCATGGAACCACGGTTTGTCGTCGGTAATCTCTTCTACGGAGAACACATGAGAAGGTCTATCGAGGCGCATAACTCGGATTGTAGGCACATCGTTCCAACCATTCACTTGAAACATTGAGGACAAAGTAGCTAAATCATCAGCCATTTGGTTCTCATCTCTAGGGATATGATGTAATTCCACTTTGTTGAAGAAGGTTAACAATCTTCTAGCATAGTCTCTGTAAGGGATCAAACCAGGATGACGAGTCTCCCATTCTCCTTTGATTTGATTAATCACCAATGCTGAATCTCCGTAAATATCAAGAATCTTAATCCTTAGATCCACCGCTTCTTCGAGACCCATAATACATGCCTCATATTCCGCCATGTTGTTCGTGCAGTCAAACTTCAGTCTTGCCGTGAACGGGATATGAGTACCTCGGGGAGTGACGATGATTGCCCCAATTCCATTTCCATAAGAGTTCACCGCTCCGTCAAATATTAAACCCCAATGGGATTCGGGATCAGGTCCTTCTTCGGGTAATGGCTCTTCACAATCTTTAGCTTTCAAGTACATAACATCTTCATCTGGGAAATCAAACTTGATGGATTGATAATCTTCAATTGGTTGGTAAGCCAAATGATCGGCTAAAATACTCCCTTTGATTGCTTTCTGAGTGTGATACTCAATGTCATATTCGGATAACAACATCTGCCAATGGGCTATTCTTCCAGATAAGGCGGGTTTCTCAAAGATATACTTGATCGGGTCCATTTTGGAGATCAACCAAGTGGTATGGTTAATCATATACTGGCGCAGGCGGCGAGCAGCCCAAGCTAAAGCACAACAGGTTTTCTCAAGCAATGAGTATCGAGACTCACAGTCTGTGAATTTCTTACTCAGATAATATACAACATGTTCCTTTCTTCCAGTCTCATCTTGTTGACCAAGCATACATCCCATGGAATCTTCCAATATAGTCAGGTACATAATCAAAGGTCTTCCTTCCACCGGAGGAATCAAAATGGGAGGTTCAAGCAAATATTCTTTGATGCTATCAAAAGCTCTCTGACAATCTTCTGTCCACACACATCCTTGGTTCTTTCGGAGAAGCTTGAAAATCGGCCCACAGGTAGCAGTCATATGAGATATAAACCTAGAAATGTAGTTCAGTCTCCCAAGGAATCCTCTTACTTGTTTTTCCGTCTTGGGTGCGGGCATTTATCGAATAGCTTTGACTTTATCAGGATCTACTTCAATACCTTTCTGACTGACAATGAAACCCAGAAGTCTTCCAGAACGAACACCAAAAGTGCACTTGTTGGGATTCAGACGGAGTTTATACTTTCTCAACCGCTGGAATAACTTCAACAAATGTTCCAAATGATCTTCCTCAGTCTGCGATTTGGCAAACATATCATCCACATACACTTCGATCTCCTTATGCATCATGTCATGGAACAAAGCAGTCATGGCCCTTTGGTATGTTGCACCAGCATTCCTCAAACCAAACGGCATAACTCGATAACAGAAAGTTCCCCAAGGTGTAATGAAAGCGGTCTTCTCCATATTTTCCGGTGCCATCTTGATTTGATTGTAACCAGAGAAACCATCCATGAAAGAAAAGACTTTGAACTTGGCGGTATTGTCGACCAATACGTCAATATGAGGTAATGGGAAGTCGTCCTTCGGACTAGCTCTATTCAGATCTCTGTAGTCTACACACATCCGAACCTTGCCATCTTTCTTTGCAACAGGCACTATGTTGGCTAACCACTGAGGATAGACCGATGTAACGAGGAAACCGGCATTAATCTGTTTCTGAACCTCTTCTTTGATCTTGTCAGCCATATCGGGACGAGTCCTTCTCAACTTCTGCTTGATCGGCGGACATTCAGGTCTCAACGGTAAACGATGCTCCACAATATCATTGTCCAAACCCGGCATATCTTGGTAGGACCAAGCAAACACATCAACATACTCTTTGAGAAGCTCCAACATTTTCTCCTTAACTTCAGGGATAAGCAATGCTCCGACTTTGAATTCCTTTCTATCTTCTTCATCACCCAAGTTGACCAACTCTACAGGTTCTTCAAAAGGTTGAATAATATTCTCATCATGCTCAAACAAACGGGAAATCTCAACAGGAATCTCTTCATCATCCTCTTCTTCGGCTCTGAACACAGGGAATTTAAAGTTAGGAGAGGGCATAGGATCATTGTTTTCGATGGTTAGGTCATAGATTAATCTGCACATATGATTATGCTTTACTTTAGAAATCGATTTGTGCAAATAAAACAAAAGGTTATTATGTTTCCTATTACTACCAATTAATTTCATTACTATTTCCCAAAAGTGAAAAATAAAACAGTAGTGGACAAAATAACATTTTTATTCATTGAAGGGAAATACTTGAAACAAGGAGCCCAGACATTTCTCTTTTGCCTTGGGCAGAGCAAAAAGAATTATTTTTCATAGCCCGACATAAAATACGTTTCGCCTTGGGCAGAGCGAATTTTTCAAAGAAAAATAAAACAAAACATTACTCGGAAATGTGCATAACCACAGGAACATCAACAGCTATCCAGTTTTGGCAAGCCACTCCAGGCGTCACAAAATCAGGTAAATCTTCCTCGGAATCATCTTCTATGATAGCATCAACCTCAGGATGTATAAACCCTGCACTTCGGAAAACTTCCTGAATCGGACGAACAACCACCTCTTGCTTGACTCTCGCAGACACAGGATGAAAACCAATACCTTCCCCAGACTTGTTCTTGGGCAAAGTCAACACCTGGCCCCAACCTTCGGCCGAACCACTTTCCACCACTCGTCGCGCATCCTCAAAAGAAGAGATGGATGCCCCTTTCTTCTTCACTGCATTCTTGGCAACAGATAGACCTTGGAACTGGGTTCCAACATCCTCGTCAGCGTCAATAAAAGAGAATGATGATAAATGGCTTACCACCATAGCTTGCTCTCCCCCGATCATCACCAGCTTCCCATGCCTCACAAACTTCAGTCTCTGATGGAGCGTAGAGGTGACTGCCCCTGCATCATGGATCCAAGGACGACCCAATAAGCAACTGTAGGCAGCACGAATATCCATCACTTGGAAAGTGATTTGAAAAGTATAGGGACCAATTACTATAGCAAGATCCACTTCACCAATGACTGTCTTCCTAGAACCATCAAACGCTTTAACAATTACTCCACTAGGTCTCATGGGAGCACCTGGATATGAGAGTCGAGACAATGTAGTCTTGGGCATCACATTCAACAACGAACCTGTATCCACCAACACACTTGATAAGGTATCATTTCCACAACTTACTGAGATATGCAAAGCCATATTATGGTTCCTCCCTTCCTCTGGGAGCTCTTCATCACTGAAACCAAGATTGTTACACGAAGTAATATTCCCTACAATTCCATCAAATTGGTCAACCGTCACATCATGATCCACGAACGCCTGGTCCAAGACCTTCATCAAAGCTTCTCTATAGGCACCAGAATCTCTCAGTAAAGCAAGCAAAGAAATCTTGGAAGGAGTTTGCAAAAGTTGGTCCACAATCTTGTATTCACTTCTCTTGATAAGCTTCAGAATCTCATCATCCTCAGGGTGAGGGATAGGTTCACTGGATCGGCCTATCTCAACCCTTGGTTCAACATTTCTCACGGGAACTTCCGCCGGCATGGGCCTCCTGACTTGAACTTCTGGTCTCTTCAAAGGTACTGCTGCAAAAACACGTCCACTTCTCGTAACTCTACTCACATCAGCAATGTTAACAAAAGACGATCTTGTCGGTATAGGGACTTCTACCCCATTCTCAATCATGGTGGCATTATACTTGTACGGTACAACTTGGTCTGAATTGTAAGGCACAGGACCAGGTGGGTAAATGGTCAAAGGAACAACAGGTGCAGTCTGACCGTCGTAAGCGATCTCTACTGATTCAGGAAAATTGAATTGTGGTATGATAACATTCACTCCATCCTCCAGATTTCTGTCATACGTAATAGTGATAACTCTCTGGTCTAGCAACTTCTGAATATCCTCCTTCACAATAGGACAATCAATCTCTCTTGAACAAAATTCACAAACATCATAATCATACTGCTGTCTAACAAAGACAAGTCTTCTCAAACTCTGATGTAACCTGATCAACGACTCTCTTATGTGTTCGACTTGGAAAACTCGAAACTTCCCCGGACAACCTTCCACCATATTCACTGAAGCTGCCCCATGTCGAGGCAAAGGATTATCTCTAACATTTGGATTAACATCCTTGAAAGACAAGATACCATTCTTAATCAACCTCTGTACGTCCGCCTTCAGAGCAAAGCAATTCTCAAGGTTGTGCCCCGGCGACCCTTGATGATACTCACAAAACTGATCCGCCTTGTACCACGGAGAAGTACTATTCGGTGCGATAGGAGGAGGCTTTTTCGTTATGAGATTCTTTCTGATAAAAGCAGGGAACAATTCAGTATACGTCATAGGAATAGCATCGAACTGCGGTTTTCTAGGTGAACGGTTCTGATTGTTGAATGGATAAGCCTGTTGTCGAGGCTGCTGCTGAAATGGCCGTTGTTGAGTTGGTGGGGTTTGATGAGCTGGAGTCATCAAAGCTGGGCGGACAGCCGGAGTGACTGCCGCAACGTGAGAGTAACCTCTCCTTGGTCTACCTGGGAACAAAGCGCTGACATCCTGCTCTTTTCTTTTCGGGAAAACACTTCCAAACTTCTTCGTACTGCTAGACGGACTTCCTTCTTTAACCAAACGCCCTTCACGAATCCCTTCCTCTAACCGCATGCCCATGCTTGCCATTTCGGTGAAGTCACTGGGTGCGCTGGCGATCATTCTTTCATAGTAAAAGGACCCTAACGTCTTCAAAAATATCTTAGTCATCTCTTTCTCCTCAAGAGGTGGATAGATTTGAGCAGCAATTTCACGCCACCTCCGGGCGTACTCCTTAAAATATTCTCGGTCTCTTTGCGACATCGCCCGGAGTTGATCCCTGTCCGGTGCCATGTCAACATTATACTTGTACTGATGGACAAAGGCTTCGCTAAGATCGTTGAAGTTGCGGATCCGAATACTGTCTAAACCCATATACCACTTCAGAGCAGCACCCGTCAAACTATCTTGAAAATAATGAATCAACAAGTCATGATCATCGGAATACGTAGACATCTTTCTCACGTACATTGATAAATGGCTTCTAGGACACGAATCACCCTTATATCTCTCAAAGTCTGGCACTTTGAATTTTGCTGGAATCTTGACATTTGGAACTAAACAAAGGTCATGCATGTTCTTCCAAAACAGATCCTTCCCCTTTAACGCTCTAAGCTCCTTCTGCATTTCCTGGAACTGATCCTGAAATTCTTCCATTCTATCAAAGAGACCCAAACTTTCAGCAGGTTCGGCAGGATAAGTAGGTTCATTCAAGTATGGCACGGAGTGGACCACAGGAGCAACGGTTGTCATAATCGGTTGCGGAAAAGGTGTCACAGACGGAAATACTGGCGGCATAGCAGTTGTCTCTGGCTGAGGAAGAGACAAGGCAGGTTGAAACAAAGGTTGTACGGCGGGATGATACCCCTCTGGCGCAAAGTTGTAAGGCATTCCCCATGGAAAACCCTTCGGCATCTGATGTTGAAGCGGAGAGTTGATTTGAGTCACGGAGGCAGGAACGGTGACAATCTCGGAAACCACTGAAGTTGAAGTCTGAATCTCGGCAGCTGTATTCGATGGCTGATTCTGAACAGCCACCAAACTTTCCACTAACGCAGTTAACTTTTCCATCTCGACACGAAGTGTAGCAACTTCCCCATGAAGCTCATGATTTTCCTGTTCCAAATCTTCCATTTTCCTCTGACGATTGGCTCGAGTGTCGTATCGGTGAGACAACTTGACAACCTTCGGAGTGGAAAAAAACAAGGATAAGACTCTAGAAAACATGCAAAGTGAAATGTTGAATGATGCATGATGTGCGATGCAAATGATGATTCATTTTAAAAGTTTTTTCAAGGAACTTTAATAATTTCGCATACATCAATGGTAAAGGAATTTGGAATAACAAAAACTCAATCCATTAACCGAAAGCGATAACTTACAACTTACAATTTGGAATATCAAAACAGTAAATTACAACCTTGGGATAACAACCCAATTACAACTTCGAAACATGAAATCCATAATAAAGCGGTAAATTACAATTTTAAAACATGAAGTCCAAAATAAAGCAATAAATTACAACTTTGGAGCATGAGGCCCATAATAAGCAATAAATTACAACTTCGGAGCATGAAGCCCTTTTACATAGTTTTACAAAATGAAATCAATAAAATAAACTAAAAGCTAAAGATCACTCGGAATCCTCAAATGAAGGACCAAACACCAACTGTAACCGGAGCTTCTTGATCTTCTCTTCATAAAAGTCTTCCATCTCTTTCTTCTCAGCTACTAGTCGATCAATGATTTCCTTCTGCGGATTAGGAACGAGAGCCACGTTTAACGAACCTTCCTTCTTTCTCTTCCCCTCACTAGCATACTTCTTCAGCAAAGCATCCTTTTGACGAAGCTTCTCATCGTGATCAATGAACCAGCCGTCTTGAATAAAGAGTAAATCCTCCTTTTCCTTTAACTGTCGAGTCAGGACTCGATTCTCATATTCAGACATATGGTACTTTTCTTTCCAAGCATCCCTCTCGGACTTCATCCTAGCCAGATTTCCTTGGTATTCTCCTATATTCGCGATAGGGATAACAACAGATGATGGTGCAATGGTGGGGAATAAAGGTTTCTCAAGTTTATAGGGCATCTTGAGAGCACAAGCCCTAGCACGGACCCACTGTAGGTAAGGCTCCAAAGAAACTGCACCTCTATGTCCTAACATATCTCTCCCTTTTCTATGGATGTGGCGCCAAGCTCCTTCGATCTCCCTCTTATCTGCCTGATGATCTTGTCCTTCCTGAAGAAAGAAACCACTCACATGGATGTTGTTTGGTTTATCTCTCATCGGGTACCCAAACTGACGGCGCGCGAGAACAGGGTTATAGTTGATTCCACCTTTCGTACCGAGAAGAGGCACGTTAGGAAAAGCACCACAATTATCGATGATCTTCACGTCGTAGTAAACTCGATTATACCAGTCAATGTCGAAATGAGTGAGAGCCATAATCTTTGGCGCCCAACGCGGTTCCTTCTCGAGGTCCCAGAAAACATCAGACCCAGGTAGATGCGAAACATACCACTGATACAGCAACGGTGCACAACAAATAATCATCCCTCCTTGATAAGAGTTTCGAAGATGGATGGAGTAGTAGGTATCTCCTAGCAGCGTAGGGACCGGATTTCCAATCAGGAAAATTCTGATGGCGTTGATATCCATAAACTTATCAACGTTAGGGAACAAGAATAGACCATACGTGAGTAAAGCAAACACGTCTTCGAAGGCAACAGTATCCTTTATCTCAGCAAAATGATGAGCTTTCTTCAACAGAAACTGCGCAGACAAACCCCGGATTCCCCCTTTCGTAGTCATGTTCTCCTCTATCTCTGACTTCTTCAAGTGGGTGATGGTTGCTATCTCGTGAGATTTGGGCTCCTCTTCTAATCCAGAAAAAGGAACACGGTCGGTGATCGGTAAACCAAGTATGTAGGAATACTCTTCTAAGGTGGGCATCAACTGGTAATCCGGAAAGGTGAAACATCGGTACAAAGGATCGTAGAATTGAACCAACGTGTTGAGGATGCCTTCCTTCATCTTGCGCTTCATGAGAGGTACAATGGACCTATACTTCTTCTGAAAATCCGTCGGACTCTCGATCTTCGGAATCAAACTCTTCAGTTCTTCAATCTCGGGCTCCTTGAAACTAAAGCTTCGAGTATTTCTCCTTCCAAATTCCATAATACTTTAGATGTCTTCAAAAATCATTCCGAAGTTCCTTGAAAAACAAGTTTTTTACAAAGATGTTGATGAATGCATGAGTGAATGATAATGCAACAGTCACACACAGGCTTGCAAACATGGGGTTCAAAGGTTCAACGTTCAGCATGGAGTCGAGGGTAAAGCCCACCCAAAGGTATGTACTAACGGTTCAATCGCACCTGTAAGACAAGGTTCTAAGAGTTCCCAGAGTCTACATTCCTCCTTCGGATATTACCAACGTCTTGATTACTCAATAATTAGCAATATTCTCAAGAGAAACTCGTCCGAGCGTAGCATCGCGTAACAACTACTTCCGAATTACTCCGTTTTAGTCTCCGCGCTACACCTAAAAAGGCCAAGATGGGTTAGGGTTCTACGGTTCTCAACTTCTCGGGCTCCTAGGTCGAAAATAATAATGTCTTCCCGATTACTCGGTAAAAATATATTAAGTTCAAGAGGGCCTTCCATTGAGTGGGGGATCTCATGCCTCCTTCTTCGGGATTACTCCCTCAAAGTTAACATGACTATACCGCCCGTCCTATTACTTAAGTGTTACTTAATCCGGGTATAGGATTCGTCCTTTGCAAAAAACCCAAACACCCCAATTTAAACACATAATCAAGCAAATCAAATAATAATAAAACAAATAAAACAAATTAGGCTTAACCCACTTAGGGATGGACCAGCAAGAGGTCAATCTTTCCCCAGCAGAGTCGCCAATTCTGTAGCGATAAAAAATGTAACAGGGTAAATCGGAGATCGAATTATTGATTAATTCGTCTCACAAAAGCAAGAGTCGCCACCGCGCTTTATTATTTCCAAGGGAAAAGGGGAAAGAGCGAAATAAAACCCTAAATATGCAATGTAAATAATACTTTTTAAAAGTAATAAAAAATACAAGGCGTTTTTGAAAAGATCTATGGTTCGGGGGTTGGTTATACACTGGGAAGATATTAGCACCCAATGTATCTATAGTACTCTATATGAACCTTTTGAAATATCTGTTTTATTAAAATCGATCGTTTGATAAAAAAATGAATCGTTTTGGCCGAAAAAGGGGTACGGACGGGTTTTTGACGATGCGACGACCTAATGTCGGAGTTTTTTTGCTTAAAAGGGTATAAATTTTGAAAAGATTGAGTATTCGAAGAAAAATTATCCTAAGTTTTGATGAAATGCGAATGTTCGCGCGATTGGATTTGAGGACATGAAGTCAACAAATTCATCGTTTTTCCTTTGGATTTAAACGTAAACGAAATAAACAAGTAAATATGAAATAATTAAACAGACAATTGAGCAGATAATGATTAAATAACAACAGTTAAATAAATGACCAAATGGTGTAAATATGTATTTTTTAGATTTTTGTTTAATATATGTAAAACAAGAGAATTAATTAAGGAAAACGAACATGTTTTTTAGGTTTTTTATATGTTTCTATTTTTTATGTATTTTTGTATTAATATAAAAATTATTTTTAAGAGTTATTGAATGATTTTTAAACTAAATTAAAACTAAAAAAACTTCTAACTTAAGTCTAATTAAAAAGGATACTAAAATGATCAAATTAAATCCTAAAAGTTAAACTAATAAAATTGATCAATTATTAAGATGTTTTAATTAAAAAAAACCTCTTATTAATTAAGTCTAATTAATATTAGTAAAAACTCTAAAATGGCTAAAGAAAAATAAAAAAAGGTATCAAGAAAATAAAAGGGGGGAGTTGATAATGTATGGGCCCAAAGATGTCAAGAGGGCCTAAACAAAACCAAATCAGGGGGGGGTGCGCAAAGAGGTTTCGCTGGGCTTAGGCAGGGGTTCAGTCCAATATGTTCATAATTTGTTTCAAGGGTTAAACGCATTTTGGTTAATTGGGATTAGGGTTAAGGGACAGAAGCGGCGCTCATTCTTTCGTTCGTCTTCTTCGCGCATTCTTCTCGGATTGTCTTCTTCTCCGATCGCCCTCGTCGCTTTTGCTTCGCTTCCGAGCCCTTTGCCATGGCCACCAGCTTCTCCACTTTCTTCTTCCCTCTAAGGGACGCTAGGGGGCGAGGATTCGGTGAGTTAATTTTTCATTCGCTTAGGTTTTGCTACAATTTGCATGCGTTGATTTTGATTGTGTTTTGATTCTTACTTCGAGCTTTTAATGTTTATTTGAGGTTTGAAAGAAAGAGAAGGAAAAGGTTACCTTCGGGGACGGAGGAGGGGAGTTGTGGTGCTACGGAGGCCAAGGGCGGAGGGAAAGGCGCGTGAGCTTCGCTTCTGTTGCCTGGTTTGAGTATTCTTGTTACACCTTTTTCTTCTTCTTCTCCTTGCCCGTATCACTGTTGCCTCGTTATTTGCCTTTCCTCTTCCTCTTTTGCTATGATTCTGTTGGAATGGTTTGACAGTAGATGCTTTTTCTTTTCTTCTCGCCTTGCTACTGCTTTTTGTTAGCCTATGATAATATTTTGAGGCTTTACTGTATGCTTGGGTTTTGGAAATCGGTTTAGGCCATGGTTTTGACAGTTTTGTGGTTCTTGCTATATATTGGTTTTGAAATGGTGATGGTGTTTGTTGGACAGCAGGTCTTATGGTTTTTGAAATGGTTCTGGTTTTTTGATAGTACAGGTTCTGATATGGTTTTTGAGGGCCTCATGCAGGTTTTACTGGTTTTTATGGCGTTTGATGGAAATTGGTTTTATTAGTTTATGCAGTAAGCTATAGTTTATGCAGGTTTATGCAGTAGCAGGTTTAGGTTTAGGCCATATGTTTGATGGTTTTTTGACAGTAGGAATTTTTTGTGGTATTGGTTTGATGGCTCAATCAGGTTAATGATTTGGTTTTGAATGGTTTAGGACATGTTGGTTTTGGTTATATGCAGGTTTATGCAGTAGCAGGTTTAGGGGGCTTGAGAAAATGGCTTTTGCTTTGATAGTTTTGTGTAGAAAGCTCTTGCAGGTTATGAACTCCTTTCCTTGAAGGGGTTTGTGTTATATTATAACAACTTGCTTTTCTTGTTTATGTTACAGGCTTAGGCTGTGTTACAGGTTGGAGATTTGAATATTTTACAATATTCTTGGCCTTCTGCATCATACTGTTCCATCCAGTTTGTTTGTATTCTACTCTTGTGCTTTTTTTTTTACTGAGTTATTGCTGCAGTTTTGTCTTGTAATTCCTTCTGCCTAAACCAAAACCTGCAAAACCATATTTCTTTCTCTCTTCTCTCTCATGGGTACAATCTTGACATTAAAATGATGTTCTGCTGTACTGTATTCTGAAATTGCAAAAGTGCTGGAACATGATGAAAATGGAATATATTACTTGCATATTTGTTTTGAATTGCACACTTCTTTGACTTGCAAAGGCACAACATGGAGCCTATTTGTTTTGGCTTCTTCTATGTGCATGGCATGTTATGTTTACGTTGCATTTTGTCTGTCTTGCATATGCTATTTTGAAATTATGCATGGACTTTTTGTATGTTGTGTATATTTTTGAAATATGCATTGGACTTTGAAAAATGCAATTAATTTTTAATTATGCAGTTTTGAAAATAAAATGAATTTGTGCATGTTTCAAAATTGTGCATTCATTTATGAAAATAAAAA
This sequence comes from Vicia faba, assembly GCA_948472305.1. Taxonomy (NCBI): domain Eukaryota; kingdom Viridiplantae; phylum Streptophyta; class Magnoliopsida; order Fabales; family Fabaceae; genus Vicia; species Vicia faba. Next base: position 844,552,702 of record OX451737.1, read on the forward strand.
TTCCTCCCTTTTTTTGTGAACCGGGAGAAATCCCGTGATTTGCAAAAAAGGGTAAACTGATTCCAGCCGTTTGCTTTTAATGATGAACACTAATAAATAATTTTCTGCTTTTAATCATTTATTCGATTCTGACTTTTCTTTTAATTGTTTTTTTGCAGGTAAAATCAAATGAGCAGACAAAAAGGCATTGGATAGAAGATTTAGAATTAGAAAAAAAATTAGAATAGTTTTTATTTCATTTTAACTTTTAAAAAAATTATTATTGTAAATTCGTTGTAAATAAATATAGTATTTACGCAATAATTGTACAATTAGAATAAAATGAATAAAATTCCAATATTTTCCAATTAATTCCTTCCTTCTCTCTAATTATTTATTTTATCGTTTATAATTCTTTAAATTGTATAATAATTGAAAATAAATTTCAATTACTTAAATTCAGAATAATAAACAAATAAATAAATATCATTGATCAATTAATAGTTTCAATTATTTAATTCATTATTCATAATTTTCTAAATTATAATAATTAAAATAAAATTTCAATTATTTAACTTAGAATGATAAATAATTAAATAATCATTATTGACCAATTAATGAACTTCTTTTCAAATATCTATTATATTATTCATAAATCTTTAAATTATGTAATAACTGAAAATAAATTCCAATTATTTAAATTTAAGATAATAAATAATAAATAAACACCATTTAAGTCTTGATCCGTTAATAAAATTAGCGTCCAAAAATAAACAGCTCTCGACTCGAAAAAGTTATGGATTTTTAAAATCAATAGATCAAAACACTTGCAATGTAATGATGCAGATGGGAGATGATATCTTAGGTCCAAATTTGGGGTACAACAGCCATGGTCAAACGTATCAAAAATGGATGATCAAGGCTTTCAACAAGAAAGTCAGACGCCAGACATATCAAGTCGGGGATCTGGTAATCAAGCGCATCATCTTGCCGCAAAGTGATCCCAGGGGCAAATGGACTCCAACTTACGAAGGACCATTTGTAATCAAGAACATCTTTTCTGGTGGGGAAATGATCTTAACCACCATGGACGGCGACGATCTGCCACACCCTGTGAACGCATACATAGTCAAAAGATACTACGCATAAATGACCCGCTAGGTTGACACACCTAGGAAAAAAAAAGGGCATCCCGGTGAATCAAAAACCCGAAAGGGCGGTTCAAGCAAAAATTAGGGATAAAAAAAAAATTTGTACACCCGGCAAGTTGAAAACCTGAAAGGGAGACTTGGGCAAAAAAGGGTTTCCCGGTGGACTGAAAACCCGAAAGGGCGGTCCAAGCAAAAGTTAGGGAATTAAAGCGTATGACTGTGTCTCGTCGGATCACTTTAAGGACAATCTCTTCATAGACAAACTCTGAGCTTCTGATCAATCCAATCATCTTTGGACGAAGCAACGGATGGACAAGATATTCAGAGTTACGAAGGCTATAGCAGAATGGGAACCCCATGGAATTTTTACACATAACCATCTTTCTTTGTATAAATTTTTCTCATTTTTATGACAACGTTCTCTTACTAGGACGTCTGTCTCCTTTGTACAAAATACTTACACAAAGTTAATACAAAGATACTTCAAAGTGCAGAAAACTATTTGTATTTTCCTTTTTACACTTGTGTTTTATTTGAAAACGTCCAATGATTTATTAATGAGCATATGCATTTGAATATAATCACTGTTTACAAATAAACGATTTGGAAAAGATTAATTACTGACAGGTTGAAAGTATAGGAAAACGTCTTTAGGCTATTCTAGGGGCAATCCCTACAGTATATCATTAAGGTCACCAGCAGAGCTAAAACTTCAACCTTTAAACCCCAGTGGAAATCCTCCAGTTTCCTCAAAATCCCCTGCGAGTTATCTTAAAACCTGATAATTTCCCAGCAAGTTGCTTTGAAGCCTGACAGCTAACTAGACGACAACTTCGAATAATTCCCTAGTAGATTGGCATACAACCCAAACTCCTGATCTCCCCAGCATGATAGCTATTCCTCACAGAGTCTTCATCATTCCCCAGTGTAGTCACCAAAGTTTTCATTACTCCTCAACAGAATGAAAATTCTCATTCTTAGTTCCCCGTAGAAACCATCAGAGTTTTCCCTATTCCCCAGCCGAGTAAGGATTCCCATTGTGTAATCCCCAGCCATAGTCATCAAAGTTCTCGGGATTCCCCAAGCAGGTTTCTCAAGCAACACATGGCATTATTCTCACAACAGAATATTTATCATCCTCCAACTTCAAAGACATGAATAATCTCTATATCCCTAGAGAAGTTAGGACTTCTCTTAATCCCCAGCAGTCTCCAAAGATTTCTCATCCTCAACAGTCAAGGATTTATCTTCCCCGGCAGCAGTCAAGGGTTTTGTTATCCCCGACTGTCAAGGATTTATTTTCCTCAACAATGCAGCGAATCAGCTTACATGCACATACATTACACTCATATATCATAAACATTGATAAACACATTTTATTGCATCATACATTTCATGCAACATAACTTTGTGTTTCAGCTAACATTTTACCCTTTTCAGGATAAGATTAACAACTATCTTTAACAAATATTCAAAGATTTCAGATACAGTACAAATACACTCCAGACGCAGAAGTCATTCTGTTACTCATTCAGATCTCTTATTTAGATACAGTACGGATACACTCCAGACGCGAAAGTTATTCTGTTACTCATTCAGATCTCTTATTCATGATACAATAAAGATACACTCCAGACACGGAAGTCATTCTGTTACTCATTCAGATCTCTTATTCAGATACAGTACGGATACACTCCAAACACAGAAGTCATTCTATTACTCATTCATAATTCAAAATCAAGATACAGTACGGATACACTCTAGACACAGACGTTATTCTGTTACTCATTCAGACCTCAACTTCGTGATACAATTCAGATACGCTCCAGATACGATTGCCATTCTGCCACTTATTCAAATTTCAAGTACAGATATAGGACAGATACGCTCCAAACACGGTTGCCATTCTGTCACTCATTCTAAATTTCCCCAGTCCAGATACGCTCCTGACACGGAAGCCATTCTGTCAATTATTCAGATTCAAATCTCCAGATACAACTCAGATACGTTCCAGATACGGATACCATTCTGATGTTCATTCTCCAGATTTACAACAAACAGTCTTGGATGGCATCTACAAGCCCATGTCCAACAAGATTCTATCACCTCCCCAAATGGCATCTTTAAGCCCTTTCCCTCAACTACTTCATCAAGTGCAAATTTACGGGCACTCTAGTGTCCAATCGTCTTTTACCTTCGAGTCATGAACGACAAAACTCGCCAATCTAACTCTTCAGGTTCAAGAAGATTGAACAGGGGCATCTGTTGTACCCCAAAATTTTCCCTCTCAATTATCAATATTTTTCCTCACAAGAGCTCTTGGACTCCAGACAGGATTAGGGTTTGCTCAACTCAAGACCTCTCCTTGCACTGATAACCTGAAATTAGGGTTTGTGTTTGCACAAAGATTTTTGGACTTTCAGTGCCTCATGTGACTTTAATACACCATCCTGGACCCCTAAGATTGCTCATACCAAGTTTTAAGCCTTGAATCACATTTTGGACCAATCAATTGTACAGTTGACCTAAAAATCAATTGTATTGGGGAAAAAGTCAACCATGGCCAATTTACAGTCAAACTTCATAATTTTTGATCCACATCAACATTATAGACTCATATGAACCATTTTATCAAGTTTGGACCACAACTCCTCAAGAAATTTGATCATATCATCAAAAGGGCAAAATGGTCAAACTTAGGGTTTTGACTGGAGAAAGGCAATTTCTGATTTTTCACCTAGACAATAGCAAATTGGGTTAAAGCATGGTTTCAAGGAATCAATGGAATCATCTTGACATAATCAAAAAGTTCAAAAGATCTCAAGTGCATTGGATTGACAGATGAATTTGCCAGTTAACTGATTAAAAATCAACTGTACACTGAAAAGTCAAACTTTGACTTTTTGGTCAAAATCAAGGACAAGGGTCATAATTCATCAAGATATGTCAAAATGTGAAACTTGTTCACCAAGAAACTTAATTTTGGAAATTAGGGTTTAAATTGAAAAATTTTCATAACTTAGAATTTTTCTAAGTGTTGAAAAATTCTTATTTTTTCCCAACTTTTCCCAAATTTTTAACCATGGTGCGATTAGATTCAAACAGAACTTATAACATGAAAGTTGTAGTCCTCCATGAAATCTACAACTTTGATTCACAAAGTTTTTCCAAAAGATGCTTGGATCTCAAGTTATGATTTTTTGAATACGGGTCCATAAACTTTTTAACTTAGTGAAATTTTGCCCTATTTTAGGCAGGATTTTGACCTAACTTCATGGAAACTTTTCACCTAGTTCCATGAGGAATCTCAAGTTGAATTTCAAATATGGATTGTATAGCATTTTACAAGCTTTCCAAAATGTCCAAGAACTCTCCAAGATCATTTATGGTTAGGGAGAATCGAAGAAAGGAAAATGGTAATTTATCACTTTTGTGCAAGGCATTTTCACAATGTTACAAGTTGCAATTCAGTTTCAAGCATGCTTGTACTTGGTTTTACAGGTCCTAATCCATTCTACACTCCATAATTAATTGCAAACACATTAGATAATGGTCTTGTTCTGATTTTTGGAGCTTTGCACAAAGAATTAATCCATTTATGGCATAAAGTGCATAATACCATTTTCATAAAGCTTGCTTTTTACAACTTTGTTTATCTTGAGCCATGGACCTAATCTTTTGCTGCAAATAATATACACAAATATCAGGCAACTTGTACCAACTATGTGCAACTAGCAAGCAAGCCTGTACAGGCTTTGGTATTATCACTTCCAACTTTTCTTCAAAAGCAAGAAACTTGCAAAAGTCAATACAACTCATCCATCTGATAAAGGCAAGGCTTTGTATCATTTCAAACAACTTCAGAACATTGTAACAAGCAAGAAACACGAATTCAAAACCTCCAAAACACCCTCAAACACAAAAAACACAATTTTCTGCCCAAACAGGGCAGTCTCTGCAAATCACTTGCCAACTTGAAATTTGCTTGTGCGTTTTTCGTTCCAAGGCTTCAAACAAATTCCATACCTCCTACCTAAACTATCCAGGCCTTTGTCTTGCAACTGTAACCCCTGTTTTAAGGATTACCATTTTCATTTTGAAGGTTTGCAGGTTGACTTCTACAAGGAGATTCAGGCATCTATAAGGCAAGCTGAGCATTGGAGAAGCTTGAGGGGACTTCAAGGAAGCTCACAAGAACTTCAGGCCTCACTCAAAGTTCCCACATTTCCATATCCAAACTCAACTGAACAAGGTATTTGTCAAGTTTCTATCTCTCTATTTAGGCATCCTTAAGCTTAGGTTTGTGAAGCAAAGATGTAGTCCTTAACATGCTTGAGCTGTACATATGCATAGTTCTTATTTATATTAACTGAGTATTAAGAATTTGAAGCTTGAAGTTCATGAAAATTTTAGGTCAGAAATTAGGGGTGATAAAATTCTCCTTGATCTTTGAGAGTTAGTTCATGATTTTTATATCATTGGAATCGTGAGTTAACATGCTACAAGTTTCATGTTGCAAGATTTTGTTTTTATGCACGTATGCGAGAGTTACAGGTTGAAGCACAGGGTGCGCACGAAGGAGCAAGGACAGGGATGAAGTGGTGTTCTGGGCCTGGCGCCTTGGGCCTGTTTCTTTTCACACCCCCCATTTTGCTTTTGCACCCCCATGATTCATATTTTGTTATTTTTCATATTTTCTTGTTATTTTTATGATTATTGACTTTATTTATTTTTTTCTGAAAATTAAAAAATCCCAAAAAATATTTTCTTAATTTTTTGCATTTTATTTTTTGCATATAAAACTAGTTTTATTTTAATAAATAGAAACCATTTTTTAAAATAACTTGTAAATAATATAAAAATATCATACATTTTTATTTTATTATTTTCCACACTTAAAATAATATTTTCATACATATTTCAATTTTTTAACATTTTGTATATATTATTACTATTTTTTCTTGAACAAAATGAATAAAATAAATGATTAGAAAAAAATATTTCTTTTAAACAAAAATTAGGGTTTTCTCCCTTTCCAAAATAATCATTTTATTTTTCTTATTTTTAAGACTTAAATAAACTTATTTTTACATACATAAAATTAATACAAAAACATTTTTGCATACATACATTTAATTGCATATTTAAATACTTGTTTATTTATTTATTTGTACAATAAATTCAATTTGGTTGTAATAGTGAATTAGGGTTTTATTTCTTGTGCAAATATCCCCCATTCAAAACTTGTATCCCCCTTCCCATAATATTGTTGTAATAGTTTAGATTTACTTTACGCAATTTATCGCATTAGATATATGTTTAGTAAATTAGGGTTTGTATGATAAGACAAAAATCAAAACAAATAGCATGACCTAAATACAAGACAAAATGCATGAAAAATGACAACACATTGTACACAACACCCCTAGGGTTTCATCCACTCGGTTGCCTTAAAACATGGCCATGGTATGCATGCTAGGTATCTTGGCAAAACAAAATAAAACAAAATATCATAGTCCCTCGATGACGCTATCAAAAAGTTGCCTAAAAATGATCTTGGTCCCTCAAAACAAGCTAAGATACTTGGCACCATTGCTATCATGGTCATACGATGACCCACGCCTGTCCCGTTTAACATCCAAATATAGGGTTGTTTACCAATGCAATGGTAAAACAACAATGTCAAAGGAATAAAAATGTGTAGGAAAGACTTTTGAGTAGGTAGATAAGCTTCTAGTTACTTGATCAATTTGCAAACAATCCTTGCTATTTTCAAACAAACACACACATTTCAAAACCAATTTCCAAACAACTTTACAAACATTGAGATATTTTTCAAAAGACAAACATCTTTGTATACATTCTTACAAACAAGAATCATTACAAAGATTGCCAAAATGATGGCCTCTTTTCAAAATATTTTCAAAACCACACAAAGCATCATTTCAAACAATTGGAAAAGCAAAACAAGTGATCTAAACAAGTAACTAAGAGCCTATGGAAAACCATGGATGAAAAGGGTGCTAGCACCTTCCCTTTTCATAATCCACCCCCCGAACTCAAGAAAACATCTCAAAGGTCTTTCCTGTGCTTTTTTACCTTTCCTTTTGGATAAAATAAAAGCCGATGGCGACTCTTGCTAAACCGAAACATTTGCGAACACAAACGCAAACCTCAAGTCAGTTCTCCCACCGTATCACACAAGGTATCTTAGCATTCTCTTTTAGGGACTAAGATCATTTTAAAGGCAACTTAGATAGCGTCATCGAGGGACTATGATCTTGTATTTCACTTGTTTTTGCTAAGATACCTCACATGCATAATATGGCCATTTTGTAAAGGCAACCAAGTGGATTTACCCTAGGGGTTCTTGTGTGCAAGTGTATTGTTTTTCATGCTTGATTTTGTCTTTGATTATGGTTTTCTATTTGATTGGTTTTAGTATTTCCATACAAATCCTAATTACTAGCATTTGTATATAAAGCGGTAAATTGCGGAATTTAAAGTTACTACGCTATTACAATACTTGTGGGAGGGTGTGTACAAAGTATAAATGGGTATTGCAAGAATTTAAAGCCTAATTAATCTATTACAACCATATTGAATTATAGAAGAATTGAAATAAATAATGTACAAGATGAATAAATATGCAAGAATGTAAATGTGAAGAAAATGGATATTTGTTCAGATTTTTTAGAGAAAATGGGTTTTGATTTTAACCTAATTAATTAAATGGAAAAAATAATTAATTAAAGTAGTAAAAAGTAAAAACCTAAATTTACTAAGAAAAGATTTCAAATAAAACCCTAAATCTATTAACTAAAAAAATAAAAGAAATTAAGTTTATGAGAAGAATATTTTTTGGTATTTGTTGTACCCCAAAATTTTCCCTCCCATATTTCTCAAGGCATGTCAAGAATCATCTCCAAGTTGTTCAAGATTGCTCAAGAGTTGGACAATCAAATCACCTCCTAAGGCAGTCAATTCAAAATTAGGGTTTTGTGTTGCATCAAGTTCCTCACATCCAAATTCCCTCAAGTGCTCCCCAATGTCCTAATATGTTCTTAAGCTCATCCATGTAAAATTTCAAGCCTTGCAGAGGAAGTTTGGTCAGTCAATTGCTCAAAAGGTCCAAAAATCGACTGTGCTATGGCAAAAGTCAACTGTGACCTACAAACAGTCAAACTTAAAGATTTTTTGTAAACATTCTCATTTTGAAGGATAATTCATCATTTTATCAAGTCTTGATCATGATTCATCAAGGATTTCTCAAGATTCATCAAGATTCAAAAGTTGCTAAATTAGGGTTTTGTAGGAAAAGTCAACTCAACTTTGACCAAGCATAACTTTCTCATAATTTATGATAAATGACCCATACAAAGCTCATTTTTAAGAGGATGAAATTTCCTACAATCCATCTTCACACCCCAAGATCAATAAATGCTCTCACAAAAAGTTACAAATTTGGACATTATAGGTCATTTTTGAAAGTCAACAAAAACACCTTTTTTTCCAAAGCTTATAACTTGAGCATGGAATATCAAAATGAGATGAAACTAAAAGTTTTGATTAGAGGACATCCCAAGGTTTCTAAAAAGTCCAAGAACACTTCCAAAAGTTCAAAATTGAAGAAGTTATGCATTGGTGAAGTTGGGCATTTTTCCAAAATTGCCAAAAGTCAACTGTCCTCCAAACTCCAATTTTTGACAAAAGGGCCCACTTTTTCCCATTTGATTTGGTCTTATCATACCCCACACGTGTCCCATCTTTAATTTCATGACCAAACATTTATTTTTCTATTTTATTTAAATTTTATTGATTTAATTCATTTTAAATCAATATTAATCCAAATAAAATCTAAAAATTAATGGAATGCGATTCTTGTGGTCATTACAGCTTGCAAATATCATAAGAAACTCAATCAAACTCGTGCCAAGTCAAAACATGCACAAAATCTCAGATTTGATGCAAATATGGAAACTTGATAATGGTGATCAAAATCAAATCTCCAATATTCAATTCCTATGGATTCAAGCCCAAATTTTAACCTAAAATCATTCCCTTATGTACACACAAGCCATAGAGATCAAAGACACGACCTAAGCATTGTAGAAACGGCCAGAAGAAGTTTGAGAAAAAGCTTGAAAACTTGGAATCTGAAATCCACCTTAGAGCTCGATTCAAAGCAAAAGCTTGACACTAGTCCCTTGCTGGCAATCCCCTTAAGCGAAAGCAACCGGAACCAAGCCTTCTCATCGCCTGAAACTCACTGTAAGTGTCCACGAACCAAGCTCTGAACACGAAATCCAAACCTCTGATTCTTGCATCCTTTCATTAAAATCTTTGCATATTTGTGTTTGTCGTTTGATTTAGAACATTTTGGCAATATTCAATTTCGTTTTCATGGACTGTAACATAGCGCCCAAATCTAGGGTTCTTGTTCTTGTTTTTTAGGCATTTTGGATACAGGAAAAATCAAGGCCAATAAATGGTACAGGGATGCTTAGGAAGGAGAGATGATCATGTTGATACCCTTAGCTTGCATTTACATGGCCTAGGAAGGATTTTTGGAACATCCCACGAACTTTCCGGCGGATAAAAATCCGTAGGTAAATAACCAGGGATATTTGGAGAAGATGATAATGTGGCTAGGCGTAATTGGCCAGTTCAAATTATTAGCGCGTTTTTTTTTATTTCAGGCTTAGCGTTTTATTTTACATATAATGATCAGTGTTTAATCCAATAACAAATATGCAGCATAGTTGAGTTGGTGAGGGAGGCGTGTCAAAACCCCTTAGGACCTGGGTTCGAATCCCAGGTCCCCCAATATTTGCTACAATTTTGTTTCAGATTATTCCATGTAGCATCCAAGGCGTGGACCATCATGTTCTGCCAAGATCTCAAATGCCAAGTGGCCCACAAGGCAAATCCAATGGCCTAGGTTGAAGGACCACCATGGTCTCAAGTCAACAAACACGCGCTGGATTGGGAAAGTCAAGCAGGCTGAACGTTTGGGCCTGGAATTTTGCTAAACCAACCTCCTTTCTAGGCCCACACCCCCTGAGTATTTCTTTTACTTTTTATTTCTTTTTCTTTATTTATTTATTTATTTTGTTAACTATTATTATAATTATTAAAAAATTAACCAATTAACATTTTTTTCATAAAATCAGAAAACCCAAAAAATGATATTTTTATTAATTTCACTATTTCATTATTTTTGTAAATAAACTTTAACCAATTAATTTAGGTTTTAATTAGGTATAATTTTAATATCTTTTGCAATAAATTAAAATTAATATAGAATTAGGGTTTTTAATAACTTTTAGCCATTTTTATTTTATTTCCTTAATTATAAAAAACCAAAAATATTTTCATTTAATTAATTGATTCAATGATTAACTTAGATTTAATTTCCATTTAATTCAAAATAACAAAAAAAATATATGCTTTCTTTAATAAAAAAGGGTCAAAACCCTAAAAACACTCCGATTTAATTTTCTCGCACGCGTATTATTTTTATCCAATAATGTAATTGCTTCGGGAATGTAATAGTTTTAAATTAGGACTTTATTTATTTATCGCTTTTATTTACTTTCCGTAATTTAAATTAAAGGGTTTGTTTTTGGCGATGTAAATACCCGACACCTTGTAATAGTTTAGATTTAATTCCCGCAATTTAATTTCCGCAATATATTAACTGTTAGATGTTTGTTAATAGGCAATGCATGACAAGATCAATTTTTAACTTAAAATCAACATATCTCACCCATGACATGTACAAATAAAAATTAACCGAATTGACACACTCGCACATGCCACTCTTAGGGTACACCTCACTTGGTTGCCTCGAACGTGGTCGTTGAGTATAGGAAGTTTTAGAGGTCGCCCTCTTGTCCAAAGATCATAGTTTCCTCGAAACGGTTGCCTCGGAAAAATGATCTAAGACATTAGGGTTACCGCTAAGGCATCCTAACGTTGCTTTAGTGACCACACGTCCCTTAATCGAATTGACCTGAAAACTCCAACGACGATGCTACCTACTCCTCAATAGTGGGATAGCGCTGTCTAAAGGACATTTGTACAGTTTAATTCCTTTTTGAGTAGGTAGATTGGTTCTTAAGTACTTGCTCCTTTTAAAATAAAACAAAACTTTTCGCACTTACACTCTCTTCAAACAAAAAACTCTTTTCAAACCCACAAACACAAAGAAAAGCAAACTTTTGAAAACACAATGAGCAAGTACCTAAGAGCCCGTGGATAACCACAGATAGAAAGGATGCTAACACATTCCCTTTCTATAATCTACCTCCCGAACCCGAGAAACATCTCGAAAAAGGAATTTTTCTGTGCTTTTTTCCTTTCCTTGTTGGATAAAATAAAAGACGGTGGCGACTCTTGCTTACCGCGACATTTTGCAAAAACAAACGCAAACGCGAACCAGCATTCCAAAACAGTCAGTTCTCATTCCCACCGATCACAATATTTTTGTCTTTAAAAATAATTTATAGTATTGTAAAACATTTTTGGTCTTTTTTATATAAAATAATATATTTAAATTGATATAAAAGAAAATAAAACAAAAACTATTTTTTTAATTAAATTTACAAAAACAATTAGTAAAAATAAAATAAAGTATGATTAAATAAAATAATTTTTGTGAGAAAAAATAGATAAGCTATGTTAAAATATAAATCTACAATTTATATATTTTTTATGATTTTTGTTAGTATTAGAAAAATAATTAAGAAAACAAATAAAATAAAAATGAGAAAAGAAAATAAAATAAAATGGGCCAAGGACTGTATAAGTGAAACAGGGGGTTAGCAACAAGAAAAAAAACAAAGGCCCAAGGGTGGCCCAGCACATGCCAAAAAGTCAGAATTCAAAGAAAATGTAAAAAACTCAAAAAGGGTACCACTGGGGCTCGAACCCAGGTACCTCTGGTTACAGGTGCACGCTTCTACCACTGGGGTGGCTATACATCTGTTTATATAAATAAAACCATAAATATATATGGCAAACATGTTCCTGAGGCCAACTTCATCTTCAACCTCATGCCCAGCCCGAAGCTCTGTAACTCAATCAATCCTCAACAAAAATGAAAACTTGCAAGAGGGTATCGGGTTTGAAGTTTGAGTAGCTTTCAGTGAGTTCCAATGATTGGGTTAGCTCTCCCGAGTTCCCAGGAAGCTAAATGGATGTTTAGCTTGAGCTGAAAGTGCCTGAGGAGTTCTGGAGAAGTCCAAGTGCAAAGCTCTGTTTTTTAAAATGGTGGATGATGATGGAGGTGTTACAGTGATGCTGCAGGGGTTTGGATTGTTTGTGTTTTTTTTTTAGAAACTTTTGAAAGCAAAAGGCCAAGAAACGCATGAGTAGATTTGAAGATTGGCTTCAAAACTCAAAAATGACAAGTTTTGAAGTGTTTTTGGTGATTCTGTATTCTAGGTGTTTTCAGGGCTTAAGCCTTCGTGTGTTTTGTGGAAAATGGTTTGTGTATCTATAAGCAAAAGAGTTTGAGAGCTTTGGACAATCATAAGTACCAGTTACAAGCTATTTACTAGGTTACTTGATTTTCAAGAAAAATGGGAAAACAAGTTTCAATGTGAAGTACAAGCATGGGCTGGGTGATTGTAAGTGTCTAACAAGTTTCTTATGGCTTATGGGACTTGTATGATCAGAAGAGAACAAGTGCAAGGCTCAATAACAAGTTTTGTGTAAAAAGTCACTTTATCAAAATGGCAATGTGCACTTTCTTCCCAAAATGGATATAAAGCATGACCTTGCATTGAATGCTTGAAATGAGACCTCTAACAGCTGTGCAACCAATTAATTATGGAGTTCCTAACAATTTTGAGGCATGCAAAGTATAGGTCATGCAACACAACTTTGAATTTTGAATTTGTTCATCACAAAATGACTTGTAATTCAAGTGATAAAACACTAACTTCATCTCTTCGATTCTCCCTACTCAAAAATGATCTCAAGGAGTTCTGTGATATTTTGGAAAGCTTTCAATGTGATATACAAACCATATTTGAATTAATTTTGAAGATTCCCCTTGGAACTATATGAAAAAGTTCCATGAAGTTGGGTCAAAATCCTGACCGAATTAGGGCAAAATTTCACAAAGTGTTTTGTTTCATGACCATGTATTCTTAAAGTTATAACTTGAGATCCAATCACTTTTCGAAGGAGTTGTGTAAAGAAAAGTTGTAGATTTCATGTAGATCTACAACTTTCATGTTGGAAGTTTCTCTTGAATCATCTTGCATCATGGTGAAAATTTTGCTCAAAGTTGTGAAAAAATAAGAAATTTCCAACACTTAGTAAAAATTATATGTTTAGAAATTTTCACTTTTCAAAATGAAATTTTGAAATTTGGATTTATTGATGAATAAGTTTCATATTTTGACATGTTTTGATGAATTGTGATCTTTGACATTGGATTTTGATCAAAAAGTCAAAGTTTAACTTTTCAGTATACAATTGACTTTTGATCAGTTGACTGCAAAATTCATCTGTCAATCCATTAGACTTGCAATGTTTTGAGCCATTTCATTATGTTAAAATGATGCAATTGAACTCTTGAAATCATGATTCAAACCAATTGACCACTTGCTAGGTCAAAAGTCAGAAATTGCCCTTTCCCAATAAAAACCCTAATTTTGACCATTTTGCCCTTTTGAAGATTTGATCAAATTTCTTGAGGAATTATGGTCCAAACTTGATAAAATGATACATATGAGTTTAAAATGTTGATGTGGATAAAAAATTATAAAGTTTGACTGTAAATTTTCCATAGTTAACTTTTTCCCCAATACAACTAATTTTTAGGTCAACTGCTCAATTGACTGATCAAATGTGTGATCCAAAGCTTGAAACTTGACATGAGAAAACTTGAGGGTACCTAATGATACATGAAAGGCATATGGGGCATTGGAAGTTGAAATATATTTATGCAATCTCAAACCCTAATTTTGGTCATTAGTGCTTAAGGAGGTGTCTTGAGCTGATCAACCCTAGTGCAGTCTTGAGTCAAATGAGATCTTGTGAGCAAATTCTTGATAAATGAGAGGGAAAATTTTGGGGTACAACAATTGGCAATAGTAGAGTTATAAGAAATAAGATCCATAGTGGATGAGGACCTGCAAGAGTGTGTGTGTGTGTGTGTGTGCATGTAAGATACATGGCTATTTTGAAAAATGTAAGAAAGGAAAGATAATGAACACAAAGATTTGAATGAAAAAGAGTCAAATGATTTGTATTGAATGATCATATGATTAGATGAACATAAATAAAACCCTTGACAAATGGACCATAGTGCCCCGGGCCAGGCACACGACATAAAAGTCATTGTTAAATATTACAGACAAAATGTTCTTGAATTGAAAGAAAAGCAATAAACAAGTAGATTACTCCTCAATGTAGGAGATAGGCACGAAGTCCTTTGCATGCCAGTTCTTCATCTCTGTTGTAGTTGGATACACCCAATCTTCAAATGCATCTTCTTCATCCGAATCACCCACATCATTAACTTCATGGCTTCCAATGGGGAGATGTGGCTTTCCTGCACAAGCACGCCACACTTCCTTCTGAGCCTTGACGGTGAAGCCCAAACCAAACTTGTCCGCTTTGAATGGGATATCGAGGAGTGGCCCCCAAGTATCACAGCTTCCTTCTTCAATTGCAGCACGGGCATCTTTGACTGAAACCATCTTTGGTATGACTTTAACAGCTTTAGACTCATCAGAGGAACATTTGGTAGCAGCAACCATCGGTGGCACGACTTCAAAGGCTTGACACGGGGTCTCAATGAATTCTCCATCCATCTCTACGTATTTGAACGAGTTAAGGTGGCTCACCATAAACTCTTCCTCACCACAGACGATGACATTTCTTCCCTTGACAGGATATTTAATTTCTGATGAAGAGTTGAGGTTACTGCCCCAGCTTTATGGATCCACGGGCGACCCAACTGACAAGAATAGGCAGGACAGATATCCATAATGTAGAAGGTGGAATTGAAGATTTGGGAACCCACCTTGATTGGAAGATCTACTTCTCCATGAACAGTCCTTTTTGATCTATCGAAGACCCTCATGATGATATCACTGGGTTTCAAGACTAAACCTTCACAGTCAAGACGGTCTAACGCCCCCTTGGGTAGTATGTTTAGAGAAGAACCAGTGTCGACCAACACATGTGCTAAGGTAGTCCCTTTACACTCGACAGAAACATGTAGAGCTTTATTGTGGTTCTTCCCAAGCGGTGTTAGGTCAACATCTGAAAATCCTAAGCCATTATCAGCCGTCAGGCTAGCCACGCAATTCTCAAATTGGTCCATTATGGTCTCATGGGGGACATGAGCCTTTTTCAGGAATTTGATTAATGTTCGAGCATGGGCATCAGAACAAAGCAGCAATGACAACATTGGAATCTTAGAAGGGGTTCTCCCCAATTGTTCCACAATTTGAAGTCACTCCTTTTTATTATCTTCAAGATCTCGTCCATCTCACGAGCGGAAGGTTCTCCATCAACAATGTCCTTTGCGGGTATTTCAATCATGACAGGATCAACAACCTTCTCTTTCCCTCTTGTATCGGTACTTGGCTTGGCGACAGTAATGCGGATGGGTGCCTTTGTAACAACTGGTGGTGAGATATTGGTTGAAAAGATTCTCCCAGTTCGAGTTACCTTACTTGAGCCAACTATGTTACCAACATCATCAGCTTTTTCTTCTTCGATCCAAGCGTCTTGTTTAATCCAATGGTAAAATACCTCAACACCATATTTCCATGGCACTGCCTTGTTTGAAGAGTAGAGAATTGGTTCGGGATTTGTAATTATTAAGGTAAAAACAATTGGTTCATTTGAAATCCTAATAGGACCTTTGGAGGTGATCCTAAGAGCCTTATTTGAGATGGTGATAATGGAGAGATCTTCACATTTGTTAGTCAAGCTTTTGACAAGCGGGGTCTTCTCAAATATAATTTCGTGGCTATCCATCAAGCGTTGAATGCCTTTATTAAGCCCTTCGCATCCATTGAGTTGTCTTGTACAACACACACAGTCTTTTACACAGCCAGGGAAAATCTCATCTTTCAACAGATTCTTTTTGATGATGTTCATAGGAGTAGTCAAGTCTTCAATAGAGTCAATGAAAATTGTATCTTCAAAAACATTAACACCCTTGTCATGCTTCGGCATAGGCATGGTGATTACATTCAGAGTTGGAGGAGGATCAAACTCAATAGTCTTGTTATCAATCAAATCTTGGATTTTATTCTTCAAGGCCCAGCATTGGTCAGTCTCATTCCCGGGGCTACTCGAATAGTAAGCACATTTATTGTTCAGATTATACTTTGGTGAAGAGGTATCTGGGTTGGCAGGAGGGTCACGCAATGTCACCAAATTAGCCTTGAGCAAGTGTTGAAGGGATTGAGACAGTGACATGCCTAACCTCGTAAATTGTCTTCTCGGAGTTTCAAAATGATGATTAGCAGATGGTCTTGGAGTAGGAGTTAGATTAGAGATCCAGACAACATTAACAGACGGATGATCATTCTTCTTGGTACGGGCCCTTCCCCCGTACTCAACATTGATTTCCTTATTTGCAGCAAAAGGTTTCTTGACAGGATTGGAAGCGGAGGCAGATGCCATAAAGATCTTCCCACTTTTGATGCCGCTTTCAACTCTTTCACCGGTCAAGATTAATTCGGTGAAACCAGAAGAAGAGCAACCAACCAATAGATTAAAGAATGGACCAGATAAAGTGCCCATAAACATGTCAATATGCTCCCTATTAGTCAAAGGAGGCTGAACCCTACTGGAGAGGTCTCTCCACTTTTGTGCATATTCTTTGAATCCTTCATTCTTCCCCATGGTCATATCTTGCAACTGGACTCTTGTTGGTGCCAAGTCGGCGTTATACTGGTACTGATGGTAGAAGGTAGTAGCTAAATCTTCCCAAGTATTGATGCGGGAACCATCTAACTGGTAGAACCATTCTAGTCGCGTTCTGGATAAGCGCTCTTGGAAAAAGTGAACCCCGAGTTTCTTATCAGCAGTGTGCGGCTGTATCTTGCGCACATAAGATTTCAGATGGAGTTTTGGACAAGAGACTTCATCGTATTTAGCAAAGACTGGTATTTTGAATTTGTGGGGAATAACCACCCCAAAGATCAAACCCAAATCATCAAAATCTAAATCGGGGACGGCTTGGATTTCAACAGCCTTAAACCTGTCTTCTAACCGCTTGTATTTGATATCGGCGTGTGGATACTTCTCATCAAAATAATCATCATCAGACGCTTGATCATTAACACAATCATCCTGGGTACTCTTAACTTCACCAATCTGGTTCTCGTCTTCTTTAGACGGGTCTTCCACTACCGGGATCTGACGAACTTGCTCTTTGAACCTTCTGCCCATATTGACCAGGCCTCTCTTCTTGGGTTTCTTCTTGACTGCCAACAGTGCCATCGTGTCTTGTTTCCCCTTGGATAGGGCCAGTAGAGTCTCTTGGAATTGAGAGTTTTGTGCCTGAAGATCCTTCACAGTTATCTCTAGATCCATCTTGCTGAAATAAACAACAGAAAGATAAGGAAACCTATTGTATGAAAACCTGTCATGTTATGATGCATGGAAGATGTATATGCAAATGATTTCAAGGATTAATGAGATTTAAATTTGTATAGACAAAAGAAATTAACAAACATTAATTTTCATTAATTAGTTCAAAATGACTACAAAATTCCTCTTGGGCTTACAAAGTAAACTCTCTAAGATAAAAATACTGAATGCATCCTCTTCGGTGCGGTGTAGGCGTTCACACTTTGCTCTTCATGTAGCTTCTTTGTAAGCTCCAAGACTCTCTTCTCACTAGCGTAGAACTGAGCTTCGAAGGTATCTCTTTCCTCCTTTAGCTGAATCTAACCCTTTTGCAAGTATTCAAGAGAGGTAGGCATGTCTGGATAGAGGACAATGTATGTGACATCTCCTTCAACCATAGGTTCTATGATGACTGGTAAGATGGAAGGATAAGGCATCACAAGTTTCTGAGCACGAGCTCGTACCCACTTAACGTAAGGCTCGAGGGGAATGGAATTCTTGTGTCCTAGCGTCTTGCTATCCAATTTGCTTACCATCCTCCAAGCTTGGATAAACCTCTAGCGGTAGCCTTGATCGTCGTTCTCATAGTCGAATTCCACTCCTTGGATGATCATCTCATGTGGACCATCCCTTCGGGCGTAACCAAACTGTCGTAAAGCTAAGCAAGGGTTGTAGGTGATACTCCTCTAATGCCAAGAAAAGAGACATTAGGAAACTCCACACAACGGTCGGTGATAGTAACATTCTCCAAAGGTCGAGAACACCAATGGATATCTAAATGTCTGAGTGTCATCAACCTATGGGACCACCTCGAACCTTGCTCGTTCTTCAACACAAATCGAGGAAGATGGGAAATAAACCATCTGGCCAAAAGAGGAGTGCAACAAATGAGGGCTACTCTCTTTCTCATAGTGCGAGTGTGGAGAGAATGTAGGATATCTCTCAACAAAGTAGGTACTGGATTATGAGACATGAAGATTTTGACAGCATTGGCATCTATGAGTTGATCATGGTTTGGGAACAAAACCATCCCATAGATGAGAAGGGCCAAGATTTCCTCAAAATATTGTAAGTCCAAAGAGTGCCAACAATCTTGAGCTTTCTCAAATAAGAAATTAGCTAAGAAACCTTTGACACCACTCCTTGTTTCCCAATTAGTTGTGATATCAGATTGTTGCAAGTGTAGTGCTCGGGTAATCTCTTCAGGTCTTGGATCTCTTTCCGTATCGTTGAAAGGTAGTTGATTGAGAATAGGAATCCTTAAGAGTTGAGAGAATTCCTCCATATTAGGCACAAGTTTATAGTCGAGAAAAGTGAAGCAATGGTGTAGAGGATCAAAGAACTGGAAAAGCACCTTCATCATATCTTCATCTGTGCTAGAGGTAACCAATTTTAGGAGGCAACCATGTCTTTCGGTGAATGAAGAGTTCTCAGGGACCCTTGATGCTAACTCTTTGAGTTGAGAAGGAATTCTTACGAGATTGACTTGAATGGTTTTCCTGCGAATAAAATCCATGTCCTATAAAACTGAACAAATATAAATCCCAAAAATCCTTGAAATGGTTAGTGAGAATGTGTATGATGTTATGATGTTTATGATGTTTATGTACAAGTAAGCATATACACATAAGAAAAACAGGTCCTTAGGTTTAGGATTGCATGGAGTCTTATAGGTAAGTACCCTCTTGAAGTTTAGTTGGCTTAAACTTGTCATAGAAATAGTACCGGGTTCTAAGGGACCTCAATATCATTGATCTTTCTTGTTAGGCATAGTTTCAGCGCGAGCCTCTTTAATGGAAACCAAAATATCCCAAGAAGTCAAACCTCAATGAGTGTAGTATCGAGTATCAACCAACTTCGGACTGCACCAAAGCCGGTTATCTCACTACTTCCTAATGGCCAAAGTTGGTCAAGTAAAGGTTCTAAAGTCAGTTAGTGCTTCATGACACCACACATCGGCCCCATATTCTCCTTGACTATTCAAGGACTACCGGTACCCACAAATGTGTCACACTAACGTAGCTATTTCTTATACCATGTCAGTATACCCCGCACAGTTTCCACAATGTATTGCTACTTACCTATAAGGTATCCCAAATCCGGGTAGAGGATTAGAACGAACCCAAACAAGGAACCAAAATGTAAAGCAAACAAGTCAAATAATGAAAGTGAATAAAGGTGATCTAGCCTTAAGGTAACCCCACTTTTAAGACTATCCCCAGCAGAGTCGCCAGTTTTGTGATACGGTGGGAGAACTGACTTGGGTATTTTGCGTTTTATCGCAAATGTTGCGGTTAGCAAGAGTCGCCACCGACTTTTCTTTTATCCAAAAGGAAAGGCTGAAAAGAACTGGAAAGACCTTTGAGATTATTTCTTGAGTTCGGGGGGTAGATTATGAAAAGGGAAGGTGTTAGCATCCTTTTCATCCATAGTTATCTATGGGATCCTATTTGCTTTCTAGATCACTTGCTTTTGTTTGAAAATGTGCTTTGTGTGATTTTTGAAATTATTTTGAAAAGGCGCCATCGTTTAGGCAAACTTTGTAATAGTTCTCGTTCGTAAGAACATATACAAAGTGTTGATCTTTTGAAAATGTTTCATGTTTGGAAAATGTTTTGAAAGTGTTTTTGAAAGTGTTGGTGTTGGTTTTAAAAATAAGCAAGAGTGTTTGATTTGAAATTGAGAAAGCAACTAGGAACAATTTACCTACTCAAAAGTCTTAGTTCATTTCTTCCTTTCCTTTGATATTGCTAAATTACCATTGATTTGGTAAGAAGCTTTATCTTTGGATGTAAAGGGACGGGAATGGGTCATCGTATAACCATGATAGCAATGTTGTGATCGAGGGACTATGATCTTGTATTTTGATTGCTTTTTGCTAAGATACTCCACATGCATAACATGGCCATTTTTGTAAGGCAACAAAGTGGAATTACCCTAAGGGTGAAAGTGTGCAAATGTGTTTGATTTTCATGCTTGTTTGTCTTGAATTAAGGTTTGCTAACTTGTTGATTTTAATCTTTCCATACAAACCCTAATTTACTAGCATTTATATAAAGCGATAAATTGCGGAAAGTAAAAATACTAAGCTATTACATCATTAGGGTAGGGGGTATACAAATTTACAAATGGGGATTTTGCAAGAAAATTAAACCTAACTATCTATTACAACCATATTGAATAAATGTACAAGAATTGAATAAATAATAATGTACAAATACAAATGGAAAAGAAAATGATTTTTGTTTGGATTCTTTATGAAAGGGGTTTTAACCTAAACCTATTTAAGAAAATAATTAATGAAAAATAAACAAAATTTAAACCTAAATTAATTAAGAAAGAAATTAAGTTAAAAATGTTTTTACGGTTTTTTATGAAAAGGTTTTAGATTAAGGAAAATAATATGGAAAATAATTAATTAAAATAAACCTAAGTTCTAAATTAATTTTAATTAAGAGAAGAAAATAATATAATAATTAATCTAAAGTCTAAATATTAATTATTAAAAAGAAATTAATTTGTTAAAAAAATATTTTTGGTCTTTTTGTCTTATGAAGATAAATAACAATATAAATGAGCATTTTTAAATATGTAAATAAATAAATAAAATATATTTTTTTGTATTTTTTATTAATAAAAATAATAATGATAATAATAATAATAATAATAATAATAATAATAATAATAATAAAAGTAATATGAAAATGAAAATAAAATAAAGAAAAAGAAATAATAAAAATAAAAGGGCCAGGGGTATGAAAGTAATCAAGGGGTTAAAGGCCAACAAAAACCATAAAGCCCACTACAGAGGCCCAAGCGCCTGTGTCAAACAAAAAATGGAAAAAATGTGAAAAAGAGCCAAAAGGGTACCACTGGGGCTCAAACTCAGGTCCCAAAGGTTAACAAGCACGCGTTTTACCATTGGGGTGGATATACATCCGTTCATATAAACAAAATAACAAATATATAATATAAATCAAGTCCTGAATGAACTTCATCTTCAACCTCCAGCCAGAGAACCTGTAACTCATTCATTTCTCATCCATTCACAAAATTTCCAACATCAAACTTGTTAGAAATTTCCTCATGATTATGAATATATAAATAACTTAAGCTAATTCTCAAAGATGAGCATGAATTTCTAAAAGTACCAAATTCGGACCTAAATATTTCAGAGGTTCAAACTCAAAATTCTCCCTACTCAAGCAACATAAATGAAATCTATGGACATGTATAGTTTCAGGGCAATGATGTCTACATTTTATCTTCACAAATGTAATCCTAACAAAGCCTAAATGAGAAGATAGAAGTTTAAGAAAAATACCTCAAAACTGGAAATCGTGAAATGAGTTTGAGCTTGATTCAAGGTGCTGCAATGACCAGGTTAGCTT
This sequence comes from Vicia faba, assembly GCA_948472305.1. Lineage (NCBI taxonomy): Eukaryota > Viridiplantae > Streptophyta > Magnoliopsida > Fabales > Fabaceae > Vicia > Vicia faba. Next base: position 844,574,837 of record OX451737.1, read on the forward strand.
CCTTGAGTCTCTAGGAAGCTAATGCAATGCTTAGCTTGAGTTGAGAGTGGCTGAAATAGCCTGGAGAAGTCAATGTGCAATGCTCTGTTTTTGGTTATGGAGGATGATGGAAATGGAGTTACAGTCGTGTAACAGGGACAAGGATGGTTTGTATTTGATGTAAGGAAGCTTTAGGAACTAAAAGGCCAAAGAACACACGAGGGAAATGGAAGTTTGAAGTTCAAAGTCTGAAACTGTGCAACAATGGAGTTTTTGGGCAATTTCTGATTTGAGGGAGTTTGAGAGTGTTTCAGGGTCTTTTTTCTCGTGTCCTAGCTCACAAATAGTGACTCTATTTATAATCAAAAAGTTTGGAGACTTGTCCTTGATCAGAATTCAAAATCACATGTTGTGGATCTTTTTCTTGTTTTTGAAGCAAGCTTGATACACATTGTCCCAATGCATAGTACAAGGCTGTCTAGAGTGGTTAGAAACTTGAAACATGTTTATCTGACTTTGTATGTTGAGTGTATGCTGAACAAACAAGTTAGAGGCTCAAGAAGAGTGGACTTTATGCATAAAGCCACTTTTCCAAAATGGCAATGTTGCCTTTCTTCCTAAAATGGTATTAAGCATGGGCAATGCATTGAATGCTTTGATTAAAGCTTCTAGCAGCTGTGCAAAACATTAATTATGGAGTGAAAAACAAGTTTGAGGCCTGCAAAGCAAAGGTTATGCAGCCTAGCATGGATTTGGTTCATGTGTTCATCAAGAAATGGCTTATAATTCAAGTTTGAAAACCTTAACTTCTTGCTTTAGATTCTCCTTGCTCAAGTATGATCTTAATGAGTTCTTGGATATTCTGGAAAGCTTGTAACATCCTCTACAACCCCTATTTTGGTAATTTTTGAAAATTCAACTTGAAACTATGTGAAAAATTGCCATGAAGTTAGGTCAAAATCCTGCCTAAACTAGGACAAAATTTCACTAAGTTTCCAAGTTTCATGAGCATGTATTCACAAAATCATAACTTCAAATTCATGCATTTCTAGGAGAATTTGTATTCTATAATTTTTTAGATCTCATTGAGATCTATAACTTTCATTTTGGAAGTTTCCTTTGAATCATCTTTCATCATGGTGAAAAATTGGCTCAAAATTGTGAAAAAATATGAAATTTTCAACACTTAGAAAAATTTCTAAGTTTAGAAATTTTGACTTTTCAAAATGAAATCTTAAATTTTGATTTCTTGATGAAAATGTTTCATATTTTGACATGTTTTGATAAATTGTGATCTTTGGTACTTGATTTTGACCAAAAAGTCAAAGTTTGACTTTTCAGTGTACAATTGACTTTTCATGAGTTGACTGAAATTCATCTGTCAACCAATCAGATTTGAGAGATGTTTTGAGCCATGACATTAGGTCCAAATGAAGCATTTTAGTCCTTGAGATAATAACTTAAACCAATCAATCATTTGCTAGGTCAAAAATCAGAAATTACATCTTCTTAGTCAAAACCTTAATTTTGACCATTTTGCCATTTTGATGATCTGATCAAAATTCTTGAGGAATTGAGATCCAAACTTGATCAAATGTCATATATAGGTTCATTATGTTGATACGGATAAAAAATTATGAAGTTTAACTGTAAAATGACTACAGTTGACTTTTTTCCCAATACAGCTGAATTTTAGGTCAATTGATCAATTGACTGGGCAAAAATGTGATCCAAGACTTGAAACTTGACATGAGAAATATTGAGGGTACAAAATGATCCATGAAAGTCATATGGGGAATTAAAAGTCCATTTGTCCTCGTGAAATCTCAAACCCTAATTTTCAGTCATCAGTGCTTGAGGAGGTGTCTTGAGTTGATCAACCCTTGTGCAGTCTTGAACCAAAGGAGATCTTGTGGGAGATTACTTGATAAATGAGAGGGAAAATTTTGGGGTACAACAATAAGAAAGTAGTGAAATATTTTAAATGTATTGACTGTACTCTAAACTTAGTGGCTATGTTTTTAAGACTTTATCTTATGATGATTTACTTATGATTGAAGTAGTAAGCTTGAAAGATATTTCTTGATCTTGTCTTTGTCTTCTTTGTCTTCTTGCGGGATTGTTTCTGATATGAGGAGTAATAATGATCCAGAAGATGCTTCTTTGTTGTATAGTCAGAATCTTTTAGATAGTTTAATATTATCTTCAGATATATAAGCAACAACTTATTTGATGAACAATGTTTTATTTGAGCAAAAGCTTTTCTGATCTTGACTCTTTGAATTAATCCTTGATTCTTGATAATCATCTTAACTAAGTTGTATATCTAATGTCTGATTCCTGAAGCAAAAACTTATATCATTACATTTGATTTTGACGTTGAGTTCCTTCTTTCTGATCGCTTGAATTCTGATCTTTGTATTGAGCTGAAAGAAACAACTTATTGTCAGCTACATCTTTGTTGTTTGGTCATGAATTCTTTTATTTCTTTGGAAGTGTATGTTTTTTCTGATTAGAGAGTGACGCTTTCCTTAGAACATACTTGATTCCTTTTCTGATGAACATTCAACATTCCTTAGAATTGTTGGTGTTTCTATTGAAATGGTCTCAATAGTTCTTCTGTTAAGTGCAGTGGTACTTCTATTGATCTTTGTATTCTTATGAATATTACTTCTGTTGAGTAGTTTGACTTGAGAAGATATCATCCTTTGATCTTGTCTTCTGATGGGCTTTGTGATGTTGATTAGAAATGAGTCCACAAGATCTTCTTTTATTTAATACTTTCTTATGATGGAATACTTTTGATGTTGAATGAAGGTGCGTATTCCATGAATTCTCCGAGTATTCAGAATTTTGACTTTGTCTTCATATACATGAGCATCAACTCTTATAATGAGCAAATCTTGACTTCTGATTTTGGAGTAGAAGCTTTCTTTATATATGTTCAAAATATTGACTTCATCTTTAGAATCTTAAGTAGCAACTCTTCTAATGAACTAGGCTTGACTTCTTATCTTCTACGTTGGAAGCTTGTTTCTTGTTTTCTCTTGATTTCTAATCTTGAAGCAACAACTTATCAGGAATTATTTCTTCTTGGAAACACATTGAGATTCTTTTCTTGTTGAACATTCAGCATTCCATAGAACTACTGACGTTTCATTAGAAACAAAACTCAATGGTTCTTCTTCTGAGTGGTGATGTGATGATGATGATATCTTGTTTAAGACTATCCAGAATACTAACAATGTATTTGCACACTCAAAGAAACCATTAGAACTAAAATTGTTCTACATAAAATATATGCTTGTTATCATCAAAACTTAAAGATTAAAAACATATCCAAATCTTGTTCTTACAATCTCCTTTTTTTGATGATGACAAAACCATGTATTTTGATGGAACAATTTTACAGGGTTAAATCATAAACAGAGTAAAGTAAGAGTTTAGAAAACTCCCCCTGAGATAAACAATCTCCCTCTGAATCATAAACTTATGATCTTTAAGAGCTTTAAGAGCATTACTATCCTTTCTTAGAATTCCGACTTAAAGCAGATGGAAGCGATTTATCAGAGTTTGATTTATCATACATTCTTTCTTCATTAGAACATATTAATCATCAGATAGGTTCTTCATCATAGCTTGATCTATCAGACCCTTCTATGTTGAAATTTGTTATCAACACTTGATCTCTCAGAACATTATATACTCTAGAATTTCTTTTTGTCAGAGTTTGATCATTCGACCCTTCCAAAACATTAGAAGTCCTTTTATCATAGCTTGATTGATTGAACCTTCTAACCTTTAGAAGTTCTTAATTCATTTACTTTGCACCTGATACACATTTCTCAAAGCTTTTGCATATATATATATATATATATATATATATATATATATATATATATATATATATATATATATATATATATATATATATATATATATATATATATATATATATCATTGATAGACATATCTTAAAGACACAAACTAAGTCCTAGAGTGCTTAAGAGGTAGAAGAATTATGATTCTTGTGAAGAAGTTTGTGTAGCATTTCCTTAATAGAGTTATTGATATCCTTCTGGTTTTATAGTGCTTCCTTGATCAACAATTGTTCCTTTTTCATTTCTTAAATATTTGTTAGAAAATGAGTGAACACACTAGAACTATTTTGGAAAAGTTCTTCTAATTCTTCTTGTTCCTTTCTTGTATCTTCTCTAGCATCTTCTTTCGCTTTCTTTACAGTTTCTAGTTCTGCAGCTTTCTGAGCTTCAATAGCTAAAAATCTCTCTTCAACTTCTTTGACATAAATTTCTTTAGTTTTACCCAAGAGATTTTTAATTCAGATGAATTCAACTGATATCCATCTTCTAAACCTATTCCAGGTTACTAATAGATGATAAGAATCAGTGTTGATGTTGGATACTTCACAAATATTTTATAATCTCATGAGTGCATTAGCTTTGAAGTTTGTAATAACTTCCTTACGATCCATTGATGATCAATAAGATTTTTGATGGCCAAAAGTGATTTCTTCCTCATTGTTATCTTCTTCAGTTTGAAGATGTTCAAAATCTGAGCTGATGTTCGGTGAGGATGGATATGAAGGTTCTGATGTAATTTTCTGAGGAGAGAGGCTAATAAAAATATTGATTGATAGGTTCTGGAATGGAAACTTTAATAGAAGAAACGATTTCTGATGAAATTGCTTCAGAATTGATTTGAAGAAATGAGATGGGTAAAGATGTTGTAGGTGGGTTTGAAGTGTTTTCAACTTTATTGATTAAATTTGCTTCTGATGAAAATGAAAATTCAAGCAACAACATGGTGGAAACATTGGTGGTAAAGGTTTCAGATTGTGAGGTGGTGAGTGTTTGATGTGCTTCAAATATGTTGTATTCTTTAGTGGGGATGAATGAATTGGATTGAAGAGTTGATGCCACTTCTTTTGAGGATTTTGTAACTACCTTCTAAACTTTAACTTTCTCTTTGGAGCTTCTTCCATCTTTTCAAGAGCTTTATTTCTCCTTTTACACAATGAAATAGGTTTGGCTAGAAAATAATCATAGAAAGTAGCAGAAGTATCAAAACCTTCTTCCTAAAGCATTTTAACATAGGTTGCAAGAACTTCTGGTGAATCCTGCTTATTGAAGTAAGGATAATCATCAACTGGTGTTCTATGAGATACTATTCAATGCTGATCAATGATTACTTTAGATTTGATCACATTTTCAACAATTTTAATATTCTTGAGATTGTTGCCATTGAAGGGTTTTCTAGTTTCTGCATAAATATCATCCATTCTTTTTGTTTCAATCAAATAATTTATAATCCCACTTTCAGTTAGAACATCTGATATCAATCTCCCCAATAGAATGTAGCTCTTTTTATGCTGTCTAGATCCATCATTTCTTGTCTCAATAATAACATCCCTCAGATAATTAAAGATTAAAGAGGGTAGTGAATCTCTTCTTTCTTTATCAGATAATAAAGAATATACTTCTGATTAACATTGATTGAGTTAGTTGAACTGGTTAGAGGTCTATGGTGTATGCATCCCAAGATGATCTTGAAGCACACACAAAGATTCTTGTTGAGTTCCATTATCCTTGAGGATTTTTGTTTTGTAGTGTCTTGTTTGCGTTCGGTAAATATAGTAGGTTCTATCACATTGTGTAAGAATTTCGATTTGAAGTTTGCTTCATAAACCAATTTTCCTCTTGATTTATCCATTCCTAGTAAGGTAGAAATTGATTTAACACTAATAATGTTTTTTGCACCAAGAACATGAGAGGCGATGTGATTTTTGTCAGCAATGGAAAATCTCCAAAATTCTTTCACCAATTTCTTATATACAGGACCATGAAGACGCTTGAAGTAGTTTTTCTATCCTTGAAGGTTTAGATCTTCAATTAAATCCACTCCATTTTCTTTTAAGTTTTCAAAATCTACAAGAAGTTTAGGCATGACTTTTAACTAATTTGCTGGAGTTGCCATATGAACATGTGCATGTTGATTGAAAATTGAGATCTTTTGACATTCTTGATACATAGGTGAAGATTGTTGAGGAGTTGAAGAATTTGAAGGAGAATTGCTTGAATTACTATGTTGAGATGCTTCTTGTTGTTCCCATTCTTGAGAGAATTTAAATAGTTCTAATTGTTGTGCATCCATAGATGATCGACTTTTGGCGAAGAAGGAATTTTTAGGGTTTTCAGATGAAAGATAAAATTAAACTGTGAGTGTTGGGTGAAACATGTATGAGAGTGAAAGAAGTGGGTAATTTTTTAAAAATAAAAATAAGAAGCATTAGGGGATAACAATAGTGACTCTAATAACCTACTATCAAATGTTCCACTGCTCAATGAGACACTCAATTGTTATAACATGACAAGTGTATTTCAATGAGTCATAATCATATCTTTTGATGTGACAATAATTAATGATCTTTACGAGAAGAATATCTAAAGATTTGTCTTTAGAATATTTCTTATAAGAAAATTAAGAGAATTATAGGTACCTTTATCAATAGATACAAATCTTCTAACATACTTACCCCTTTTAATTTTCTAAAAGGTGATGAATGCTTCTGGAGAGATATGTTATTTATTTGATTCTCCATTTTCTTTTGATGACTTTCTTTGAGACCTACAACTTTGATTTCTTCAAGTTCCAGATTTTGGAACATATGCTTTCTTTACATTATGATTTGTCAACATCCAAAGTCCAGGTACCATGGCTGGTGTCTTCATATTTCTATTTAACAGATCTGCAACATATACTATCTTAATTTTTGGTACCCACATTCTTTTGGATCCTTTTAGGTTAGTTTTACCAGAATTCTTGATGAATTTTGGTTTTCGTGCAACAATAAATTTTTGTGTTTGTGTTGATTTATAATGATAAGAAAATGGAGAGATAGGTTTGTTACCTTTGTAATCATTATCAGAATCACTACTTATTTCTGTTCTTCTCTTTTGATCAATGACATAAATTATGGAAGACATCTTGCTTCTATCCAGGCTTTTGTTCAAGAACTTTTGAAACTCCTTATCATATTTGTACAAAATAGTTTCGGAAGATGGTGGATCTTTAGAAAGAGTTTCTTCAAGCTTCAAACATTTTTTGTCTAGAAAGGTATTATCTTTTTCTAAAACATATATTTTTTTTGTTCAGAAACTTCTTTTTCAAACCTACCATTTTCTTCAACAAACATGTTCATGAACTTTTTTAAAGTTCTTGAAGTTCTGTTTAAGTTCTTGGTACTTGTTCAGAATGTCAAATAGAGCTATTTCTAGATCAAAACGAGGAATTTCAGAAAATACCTCTTCAGAATCTGAATTTGCATCTGATGAGCTTTCTTCTGAGATGATAGTTGTGAATGCTACATTGGTGTTCTCTTCATCAGAATCTGATTCAGATGCTCCTGAATCACCTCATGTTGCCATGATTCCTTTCTTTTTTCCTTTGACGTTGTTACTCACGAAGCCTTTGTTTATGGAGCCTTCTTTCTTTAGTTCTGGATAATCATTTTTGTAATGTCCAGGTTCATTATATTCAAATCATATAACTTCTTTGTTTCCTCTTGAGTATGAATATGACTGATGTATTCTGAATCTTCTGGAGTTGTTTTGTCTTTTCCAGAGTTGTTTCACTCTTCTGGAAAGTAATGACAATTCATTTTCTTCAACAGAATCTTCATCATCATCATCATCTTCTTCTTCTTCTTCTTCTTCTTCTTCTTCTCATTAGAGAGCTTTGAGTTTCCAGTCTTGACTTTTTCTGATTAGACCTTAGAGCGATAGACTTTGCCCTTTTTTGATGTTCATCTTCCTTTAACTCTATTTTGTGACTTCTTAAAGAGCTAATCAATTCTTGAAGACTAATTATGTTCATATCTTTAGAAAGTTTTTAAAGTTGTTACCATAGGTCGCCACTTCTTCGGAAGACTTCTGACAATCTTCTTAACATGGTGTGTTGTTGTATACCCTTTGTCTAGAACTCTAAGTCCTGCTACTAAGGTTTGAAACCTCGAGAACACGATCTTAACAATTTCATCTTCTTCCATTTTGAATGCTTCATATTTTTGAATTAAAGCTAACGCTTTAGTTTCCTTTACTTGAGCATTCCCTTTATGAGTCATTCTTAATGAATCAAAAATCTCCTTAGCTGTTTCTCTATTGGTGATTTTCTCATATTCATTATATGGAATAGCATTGAGAAGAATGGTTATGGCTTTATAGCGATTTTTGCTTCGTCATTTCTGATCATCATTCATTTGACTCATGGGAATAGGAATTCCTTCTTCAGATACAAGTTCCATATAACCATCTGTAATCAGATCCCATAAATCTGCATCATAACCTAGAAAGAATTATTCTAGTATGTCTTTCCAGTACTCAAATTTTTCACCATCAAAGATATGACGCTTAGTAAAGTAGTTATATTTTTGGTTATTGTTGTACCCTAAAATTTGCCCTCCCATTTTCTTTAAAACATTCTTCTAAGGGTCTCAAGTATTCAAGGTTACTCAAGGGTTGACTAGTCCAACCTACTCCTAAGAAATGGGTATACAACTAGGTGTTGTACCCTAAAATTTACCCTCTCTTTTTCAAGACATTCCTCATAAAGGATCTCCAATGCTCAAGGATTCTCAAGGAATCAATCACACTAAATCATCCCCAAAGCACTGAGACTCCAAATTAGGGTTTTGACTGAGAGTGACAAAGCTGGGACTTTTGACCTATTACATGACTTATTGGGTCGAAAAATGGTCTCAAGGGTTCAAATACATCATTTTTGCTTAATCACATATTTCAATTCATCTCCTGAGATCAGTGGATTGATAGATGAAATTCGGTCAACTGGTGGAAAAAGTCATTTGTACACTAAAAAGTCAAACTTTGACTTTTTGACCAAAATTGAGTCCCAAAAATCACATTTCATTAAGACATCCAAAATATGGAATTTAATCATCAAAAATTAAGAGAGTCAAAAATCCAACTTTGCATGGCTTAGAAATTTTTCTAAGAATTTGTATACTTGTTAATTTCATTGCTTCATGACATATTTTCACTATAATTAAAGATGTTACAAATAATTCAAGATGTTACAAATAATTCAAGTTATTATAAGGTTGCATTTTTGCAAGATTACAAACCCTAAGCTTTGTCTTGTTTGAATTTTTCCCTTTGTCTCAACGGCCAAACTTTGCCACTATGTTGTCCACAAAACAGACTTGTATCATGCCACAAGTGTTGCTCATTACAAGATCAAAATCATGTTTAGAAAATAGTCTACTGTCCTGATAAAAACAACCCTGCTATGCTATCTCCAAACACTGCCACAACACTCAAAAACTTCTGCAAAACAACCCTTCTATGCTGCTCCTAACCTAGTCCAAGCCTGCATCATCTGAGTCCAATATTTGAACTAAATTAGCATATAAGAGCTACACCTAAAAATCTATGAAGACATCATACCCAAACAGTTTAAATTGTTATTTCTTTCCCTCCCAAAATCCTAGCCAAAGAGTCATCTACAAATAAACTGTCTTGATAACACATAATGGTTGGCTTTTAGAGAGAAAAAGAGAGAACATAAAAAAAACATTCTTTGTAAACTCTGCTCATTCACAAAAGACCCTTTCTAATACTAATCTTTATTCTCAGTCACAAAAAACAGAACCTCAACCCATTATTCCATATTGCAAACCCTCCCATAAACCAACTAGCCAAACACTTTACATCACATAAAGATTGTTGAAACACAAGAACAACTTCTGTAGTGCCATAATCTTTACCTTCCAAACATAAAAACAGTACTGTATAACTTGACTGAGTTAGTTTAATTCAACAACTTGGGATAACTTCCTTGAGGTTCACTGAAGCCATCACAACATCTTGAAAAGTATTCAGACTCAAAACACCAAGTGCAGTCTCAAGGTAAGTCTTCTTGACTTTGCATTTTTCATACATCACTAATGATTCATTTGTGAAGATAGAATGTAGTAATCACTTCCCTTTGAAGTTAACCATTTACTTGCTATTCATTTTTATGAATTATATGTTGAAACTGACCGATACATGCAAAAGAATGATGATAGAGGAAAAAAACTGCAGCATGAGTCGACAAATACCCACATGGGTCGACTCATTCTAGTGACAAATTAGGGTATGAGTCGACACATGGCCTTATGCATCGACTCATACTGTTATCCAGGCCCCAAAACAGAAGGATGAAAGGGGCATGAGTCGACACAAAACGCGTATGTGTCGACACAAACAGGTGCATGAGCCGACACATCCCATTACGCATTGACTCATACTGAGTTGATTTTGTTTTACAGGAGCAATAAGAGTTATGTGTCGGTGCAAAGCAGCATGTGTCGAGACATAATAGTTCAAAATGCAATTTTTCTTTCTTTTTACACTGTCTTTACATTTTTCACAGATTTTCTTCATTGATGTCCATTTATTTGACATGGTTGTAATGATTAAAGCTTCTACTTCATCCCCATTTGTAAATTATACCCCCACTCCCCTAATGATGTAATAGCGTAGGATTTTAATTTCCGCAAATTTATCGCTTTAATATAATCTTTAGTAATTAGGGAGTGTATGGTAAGATAAAATCGACCGTTAGAAAACCCTAATCTCAAAGACAATACATGCAATCAAACACACTATTCACACACGCACCTCTAGGGTAAATTCGCTTGTTGCCTCAGAAAATAGTCATGTCCCTCGAATATGGGTGTTTTAGCAAATACCCTCGATAAAAGAGATCATAGTACCTCGATGTCCCTCGATGTTGCCTCCGGTAAATGATCTAGTCCCTTAAAAAAATTGCCAAAACGTCTCATAGGCTGCCTTCTATGACTATACGATTGACCTGCGCTCGTCCCTTCACATCCAATGATGGGGCTTCTTACCAATCAATGGTAAGATAGCAACATATAAAGGAGGAGGAAAAGAACAAAGACCTTTTGAGTAGGTAGAACGCTCGTAGTTGCTTGCTCACAAACTAAAACCATTTCCACACTTACACTTTCAAAACATCTTTAAAAAAAACATCTCTTTGAACTATTTTCAAAACCAACACTTTATATGCATTCTTATACAGACGAGAATCATTACAAATTTTTCCGTAACAAAGGCGTTTTCTAAATACTTTCAAAACCCACCACAAACACATTTCAAACAAAGCAATTTCAAAAGTGATCTAGCAAGCAACTAAGAGCCCGTAGATAACTATGAATGAAAAGGGTGCTAACACCTTCCCTTTTCATAAACCACCCCCCGAACTCAAGAAAATATCTCAAAAGTTCTTTCCTCTTCTTTTCACCCTTTCCTTTATTGGATAAAACAAAAGTCGGTGGCGACTCTTGCTATCCGCAACATTTGCGATAAAACCCAAAACACCCAAGTCAGTTCTCTCACCGTATCACACTAGGGTTTTTAGGCCTCAAATGGTTTCCATGGTTCTCCATAGGTATTCAACAATGCTCATATCAATTTTCAAGCCTTGCATCACAAGTTTGCTCAATCAATGGCTCAGATGATTGAAAATCAACTATATTGGGTAAAAAGTCAAATATGGTCAACATACAGTCAAACTTCAATATTTTTGGTCAAAACCAATATTTTGAAGTGATATTCATCATTTGATCAAGGGTTGATCATGATTCCTCAAGGAAATCCCTCAAATAATCAAAAGTTAAAATTTGCCAAATTAGGGTTTCCTTAGGAGAAGTCAACTGAACTTTGACCAAGCATAAATTTCACATTCTTCATCAACTTTTCCCCAACCAAATCCCATTTGGAAGGAAATTCAATTATCTACAACTTTGTATATGTATGCTCAAGTCCAAAAAGTATTTCATTTGAGAGATATGAGCCCATACATTATAGGCCATTTCAAAAGTCAACAAAAAGACACTTTTTGTCAAGGCAACTTAAATCAAGATAAATATCCAAATGCAAAGATGATCAAAATAAAAATTGAAGATAACATCTTGAGCTTTCAAAAAAGTCAAATATTAACTTCAAAAGATGAAAATTGAGAGAGTTATGACCATTGCAAGTTGGGAAATTTTGGTAAAATGCATGAAATACAAAGTGAGCAAACTTGAAGTTTTGGATGAATGAGCCTAACTTTTGATGTTAAAACATGTTCATAATGTGTTAGAGGAACTCTAAATCCATTCACATATTTTTTATGAATTTTATTTCTTTTATTTGAATTTTTATTCATTTAAATGAAAGTAAATCAAATAAAATATAAAATCATTGGGCCAAAGCGCATGGGCTTCTGATTCCAATCACATGGAGGCCCAAGAACACATTACAAAGATGCCAAAACCGTGTGAAGACCTATATTGAAGCATATCTTCATATTTTGGAAAGTTTTCAATTGGTTTTTAGAAAATAATTTATGCCTTGATTGCATGAGATTCTTGCCATGTTTGTTGATTCATTTCTTTCTCTATAAAAGCACAAGAGATCAAATACAAAAGGACCACACAACCTTACCTAAAAATTACACAAATTATCCAAACTATTTCTCAAAAAAACCCGAGTTTCAAAATTCTCTTTACAAGCCTCCATACTGCAAAATCTTCGTCCCATTCACACCCAGGAATATTGAAGTGTATGTTTGGATCAATGACCATGATCCTAAGCCCGTAAAACTATATGACATGGCATAACCAATTTGCATTTTTTTTTGAAAATTTGTATCTTTAATTTGGTCTTGTTTTAAACTGAGTTAATGCTTCTAATAGGTTTCTGAGTTTTGTTTGAGCAGGTTTGGATCGGTATTATGGTCCCATGAACGCTAGTTTGCAAGATGCCATAATTTGCTCCGATTGATTTCACTTGATTCGAAACCCATGATACAAGGACCTATAGCTAAAACTAAGTCCAGATTTGAATATAGGAGGGTCGAATTAGGGGGGACATGATGTTTTAGAACATTAATATTTGATTTGTACAAGTTTCGAGTTTTGTAGTTTTCCGGAGAAGACGACTGGAGCTAGGGCTCCGACGCTTCTCCAGTCATCATATTTGATTATATGTTTATTATTTCAATTATAGGAACAAATGTAAAGACCGCCCCAACGGTAGAGGCGAGCGTTGCAAAGGCATTATTATACCAGGGCACGGGTTCGATCCCTGCGCCTGGTATTTTGAATATTTTTCATCTTTTCTTTGTTAGAGATCCAATACAGGCCATGCTAACACGCGCATGATACACCCTTTCATCACTCCCTTTGGATCTCAACAGATCCAGATCTAATGGCCCCAGAGAAAGCCCCTACGATGCACCTCATGGAACCATCCACATGGGATCACACGCAGGCATGTTGGGCTTGCAGTCTTGGGCCTAGCAAATTGCTTTTCTCACACCCCCAAAATTACTCTTTCAGGCCCATCTCTTCCTTTTTCCATTTTATTTCTATTTCTTTTTTAATTGAACTTTTTTTTTTGTAATTAACTAAAATCAATTTAGATTTAGGTTTTTCTTTGAAATCAAATTAATTTAACCTTTTTCTAATTAAATTAATTAAATTATTATTTTTTAAATTAAATTAGTTGAAATAATTAATTAGCTTCTTTAGGGTTTTTATTATTAATAATCAATTTCTTTTCTAAATTAAAATCAATTAGTTAGATTAATCATCATTTTTTATAAAGACAATTTTTCCATATCTTTCTCGGTTTACAATCTTTGCGCTTTCCTTATTTTCGCATTAATTTTTCATAATTATGTAACTGATAAAGGTTGTAATAGATTAACTAGGGTTTTTTTTTATTTTGCTTTCTATTTCCCCTAATTTTGTGGTTTGTATTCCCCTTCCCCGAAGCTTTGTGATAGTGTAGGAAATTTATTCTCTATCTTTATCGCTTTCCTTATAACCGCTAGATGTATGCTGATAGGCTTGTATGGAAAGACTAAAAACAAATGATAGCTAACCATAATCAAAGATTAAAATTAACTGAAAATAAATCACTTTTCACACACGCACCTCTAGGGTGACTCCCCTTGTTTCCTTTGGAAAGCAGTCATGTCCCTCAAACATAGGGATACCATTAGCAAATACCCTCGGTTAAAAATCATCATTAAGATCATAGTCCCTCGACGACCCTTCAATGCTGCCTTAAGAAAATGATCTTGTCCCTCGATGTTGCCTATGAATATATGATGATAGTCCCTTCGAATTACTAAAGGTATCCCTACAAGTTGCCTTTACGACTGTATGATGACCCGTGCCTGTCCCTCAAACATCCAATGATTGGGCTTCCTACTAACTAATGGTAGGATAGAACTATCTAAAGGAAGAGGAAAATAACAAAAGAGTTTTGAGTAGGTAAATAGTTCTTAATTGCTTGCTCGCGAACATTTCATAACATTTTTCACACAATGACACTTCTTCAACAAATATTTTCAAAATAAACATTTTGTATGCATTCTCAACGATACGAGAATCATTACAAAATTTCCGCACTTAGGCATTTTCAAAATATTTTCAAACACACAAAGCATTTTTCAAAGTGATCTAGCCATTAAGAGCCCGTAGATAACTACGGATGAAAAGGGTGCTAACACCTTCCCTTTTCATAACCTACCCCCCGAACTCAGAAAAATTCTCAAAGGTCTTTCCTCTTCTTTTCACCCTTTCCTTTATTGGATAAAAGAAAAGTCGATGATGACTCTTTCTATCTGCAACATTTGCGATAAAACGCAAAACCAAAATTCAGTTCTCCCACTGTGTTACAGAACTGGCGACTCTGCTGGGGAAAACTAAAAGTGGGGTTACCTTAGAGCTAGATCATATTTAAAATGATTTACTTTCTTGATTTGTATGCTTTACATTTCAGGGTTTTTGCTAGGGTTTATTTTTGTAAAGATCCTATACCGGATCTGGGGGCATTTTAGGTAGGTATCAATAGATCGTGAAAACTATACGGCATATATTGATATGGTCGAAGCGATGGCTACGTTGGTGTGAAACATTGGTTGGTGCCGGTGTCCCTTAAGTCAGTCAAGGAGAATGCTGGGTTGCCGCGTGGGGTCATAAGCACTAACTGGCCTTAGAACCTTAGTTGACACAACTTAGCCATTAGAAAGTAGTGAGATGGCCGACTTCAGTGCAGAATGAAGTTGGTTGATACTCAATGCTACACTCATTGAGATCAGACTCTTGAGATATTTTGGTCGCAAATAAAATGCTTATGCTGAAACAATGCATGAGAGAAAGATCGGTGATATTGAGACTCCTAGAACCCGGTTACTTCTTTTTAGGACAGGTTGAGCCAACTAAAACTCAAGAGGGTACTTACCTACAAACTCCATGCAAGCCTTTAAACCTTAGGCTACTTGTGTGACTTGTTTGCATTCATTATCTAATAACTTGAACTCATTCCAGGGCTTGTTTTATTCATTATCTAATGACGTGAAGTCCTTGCAGGACTTATTTGTATTCATTATCCAATAACTTGGACTTCTTTCAAGACTTACTTGTTTTCATCACCTTACGCTTTTTCTTAGTGCATAGCATACACATCATGATAACATGCCATAGAATTTTCATTAACCATTTCAAGGATCTCAAGGGCGTGCGATGCAGGTTATCATGAACAAGACACCTAGTAAGGGGAAGGAGGATTTATTTTCCTCTAACTAAATGCCGCCAAAGTATCACGAACCAACGCGTAACAAGGGGATTTATTTTCCTCTAACTAGACATCATCAAAGACCAGAGTGTGTTATTCTGAGTCAAAGGCTAGGACCCACTCGACATGGTGAGCTTGATTCTCATAGAAGAACATTCAACGATGCGAAGTTCTTTAGTAAAAGCTGCAACAACTTCTAACAGTTCACTTTTTGTTTATCCCGCGAGATCCTTGAAAACATTGCATTTATATATCATGCATGTCATTACATAACAGGTAGTTCTCAAGAAAAGTTTCTAGTTTTCTCGCTGTTTATTTCAGCAGAAAAATGGCTCTCAAACAGACCGTCAGAGATCTCCAAACTCAAAATACACAATTCCAGGAGATGTTCCTAAGCTTAGCCCAGGGGCAAGAGGAATTGAAAGCACTCCTCACTAAGAACATGACCAAGAAGAATCCGTAAGACAACAAGGAGGATCAATTGGAACGATTGTTAGTTGAGATGGAAAAAATGAGAATCCAGATGATGGGTCATATGGCTCTTATCCAAAACTTAGCTCGGGGACAAGAAGAGTTGAGAATTCTCATTAGCAAACTTCATCAGGACGAATACAACCGTATGGGATGAATGGCTAGAATTGGGGATAAAATCATTCATAAACCTCTGATAGGACAGGAAGTTGGCTTGGTTGAAAGTATCCCTTTCCGGATTGCTACTACACCACAAGCCCAACAACGACCTCGCCAACAACAACAGGATAGTCAGCGTAAGTAGGATACATCCAAGAAGCAATATACCAAACTCAACATGCCGATGTCGTAAGCCTTGCAACACATGTTGAAAATGAATTTGGTCATATTGAAGGATCCTCCTCAGAATCCTAATACTTCCGCTCCTAGCTATAATCCTGGTGCAAGGTGTGCATATCACTCCAATAGTCTGGGACATGATACTGATAGCTGTTGGATGTTGAAATATAAGATTCAAGACTTGATTGATGAAAGAGTGTTGGAATTCACACAAGAGGGTCAAATAGAGTTTTTCTATCATCCCTCAAAGGCACACCATCTGAACTGACAAATTCAGGCGGAGAAGCTTTTTGTTCATTCGAATTTTCATTTGTAATTTCTTTATTTGTTCAATCACTTATCTTTATGTCAGACTTTGGTTGTCCCCATTAATGCATTGCATATGTTTGTCTTGAATTAATCCATTCGTTTTCACTATACTTAAACTATGCTTTTACTTACATTTTGTGATATTCAACTCTCGATTAAAAAGTTATAAGCCTTTAGAGAGAGGATGACGAAAATGATACCATAATCTCTACAATACGCTTTTGAACAGACCTTACTAATGTACAGACGTTGTTTTAAATCCTAAACAGTTGAGTTATAAGGAATATAATCCCTAGTCAACCCCTTTGACCCTAAGAAGTAGGAGTTTTCTTTCTCACGCAAATTGAAACCTTTAATCATAACTTAGGGAAGGTGAGTTTCTAAGTTATATCAAATGCACATGCAGTCGTAAACTTTTACTTCATACACAATGATCAGTATCAAAGACATCCTTCCAAATAAAAAGATGGTGATGGTTCCCCATAAAACATGAAGTTATTATCTCTCAAAAGAAAAGCCCGCTAAGTCAAAACCTATGAAGGAGACTTAAGAAAAAAAACCGGGGCATCCCGCTTACTGTAATCGCAGAAGAAATAGTTAAGGCAAAAGGTAGGGATGATAAAATCAAAAAGAGGTTGCTACAAATACTCGACAACAGAAAAATGTTACAAAAATTGTCTGCCTTCTCAAATAAACTTCCAGTATTCGAACAATCATAAAAATATCATTCCAGACTCAATTGGAATCTAAACGCATAATTAACTGAGTACAGGGCTGAAAAACATCACGGAGAATGGGGTGGGTACTGTAATACGGTGGGGGAACTGACTTGTGTGTTTTGCATTTTATCGCAATTGTTGAGGTAAGCAAGAGTCACAACTGACTTTTCTTTTATCCAATAAAGGAAAGGGTGAAAAGAATAAGAAATACCTTTTGAGAATTTTCTTGAGTTTGGGGGGTAGGTTATGAAAAGGGAAGGTGTTAGCACCCTTTTCATCTGTAGTTATCTACGGGCTCTTAATTGCTAGCTCACTTTTGAAGATGCTTTGTGAAATGTGTTTGTGTTTGTTTGAATGTATTTTTGAAAAGTGTCGTCGATGGGCGAACTTTGTAATGTTTCTCATTTCAGTGAAAACGTATACAAATCATTGACTTTTGAAAATATTTCATGAAGGTGTTGGTGTGTTTGAAAATATGTATGTTTTGAAATGTTTGTGAGCAAGAAACTACGAACGTTCTACCTACTCGAAAGAAAGTTTTTGTTCTTTTCCTCCTCCTTTAGATAGTGTTATCTCACCATTAGTTAGTAAGAAACCTTATCATTGGATGTGAGGTGACGGGCGTGGGTCATCGTATAGTCATAGAAGGCAACATTGTAGGATGCTATAGCAATTTTCGTAGGGACTAAGATCGTTTATTGAAGGAAATATCAAAGGGTCATCGAGGGACTACGATCTTGTAATTGAGGGTCATTGCTAAAACATCCCACGTTCGAGGGACATGACTAGTTTTATTCTAAGGCAACAAGTGTGGGTTAACCCTAGAGGTTCAAGTGTGCGAAGTGTGTTGTTTTCATGTATTTGTATTTGAATTAGGGTTATCTATTGTTTGATTTTAAGTCTTGCCATACAAAACCTAATTACTAGCATTGATATGGAAAGTGATAAATTGCGGAAATTAAAAGTTCTATGCTATTACATCATTTTAGGGGATGGGGATACAAATTACAAATGGGGATGAAAGCAATTAAAACCTAATTACTATTATAACCAAATTGAATAACACAAAATTGAATGTACGAGAATATAAAGATAATGTAAAAGAAAAGAAAATTGTTTTTATGGTTTTTATGAAAGGTTTTAAACCTAATTAAACTATTAAAAAGAAAGAAGTTAATTAATTATAGTCTAAGTTAAATTAAAAGATAAAATCAAAACCTAAGCCTAGATTAGTTTTAATTAATTTTAAGAAAGAAAATGTTTTTAGGTTTTTTGTTATTTGTAAAGAAATGAAATAAAAAAAAGAAATAAAAAATTTAGTCTAAGTATTTAATAAAATATTTTTGGTATCTTTGATTAAAAATAATAATGATAAAATAAAATAAAATAAAACAAAAAAAGAAAAAAGAAAATAAAAATAGAAATAAAAATATAAAAGTCAGGGGGTTAGAAAGTAAAAGAGGGTGTGAGGAAGGATTTTAGGCTTAGGCCCAAGTCTGTTTTGTATAAGCCAGCAAATAAAAAAAAGGTAAAGTTGGGCCTACGTAGTATGAGTAAACAGGGGGGGAGGGCAGGAGTTTAGAATGGACTGAGGGGAAAGACCCATCCATATTATTGTTCAGTAAACAAAAAGGCTGGTTTAGATCCTGAATTTCATTCGGGCTTGGGGAATTGATGAACCCAGAGTTTTTACTGAAAACAACATAATAAAAATGGGGTGCATGAGTAGAACAAAGTTGGGCTTGGGAAATGGAAATTTGGTTGAGGCCCAGAAGATTAATTGTTTCATAGCATTGGTAAAATGGGTGTGTGTGTGTGAATAGAATTTGAAACGGGCCCAGAGATGGGCTTAGAGAAAGGCCTGGTCAAATGTAAACAAAATAAAACAATAAAATAGAAAATGTTGTTCCATTTTATCAAACACACATTCTCTCTCTAACCCTAACATTCTCTCTGTGGAGTCTTCGTCGGAGACGAAAGAGTGACTGCACCAGAAATCGCCTTCACGACGGCGATGGCGGCGGCGTAGCTCCGATCATGAGTTTTTTTACATCTTAGCATTGTCTTCTTCTCCTCTTTGCTAATCTGAGATTTATTTTTGAAGATGGTCAATGATTTCGTGTAGATCTTGAAAGGGGTTTTGAAAACCCTAGTTCCTGAAACAAACTGAGAGGCACGAGGAGTAGGAAATAACGCAAATGACTAGAAGAAAACATAAAGAGAGAGGGAAGAATGTGAATGACCTAGAATCTATGAGTTATATATTTTGTGCTTTGCTCGGGTAAGGTCTTTTGTACTCGTACCCTCTTCTGAGCTTGTGATTTGTACCTATTTCTTCTAGTTACATGCAAATTTATGAAGGGTTTGGTTTTGGAAAATGATGGATAAATTTAGGGTTTTGAGGATTGTTATAGGTCTGTTTGTATATCTCTCTTTTCTCTCTGTGACCGAATTTTTGAAGGGGCTTGTATTGTTGCTATTTCTATGAATTGTTTTGAAAAGGTTTTGAACCTAGGGTTTCTTGCAATGGCCCCTGATTTCTGTATGTTTTGTGTGAATGAATTTGAAGGGCATGTTTTGTGAGGGAAAATGAAACACAAATTTGGGTTTGAGTTGTTGTGGCTTCCCCCTATTCTGCCTCTCCTCCATATGAACTATGTTATAGTTCTTATATATTGTGAAAATTGCTTGCTCGGTTTGACTTGTTGAAGTTGATATAATAGGTTTTGTTGGACTTGTCATCTTTTCTGATATCTAATTTTTCAACTCTGTGGTACTTTTGCTATGATATGCTGGTTTTTGACTTTGCTTGCTGGCCTTGTGATGTTCTATATTGCTTGCTGGCCTTGTCTTTCTGGGATGCCTTTTTCGAAGTTGTACTTTTTTGCTTTTGTACTTGTATAGTACAATGTTTTTGAATTCTTTACTGTGAACCAAACAAATTCCCCTTTTTTATGCATTTGTTTTGAGATTTGTAGTAAAGTATTTGGGCCTATGACTTGACCTTACAGTTCTGATTTTTTATTGAAACAACACAAATATGAGGCCTTTTTAATTGTTGAGTGAAAGCATGATGTTGAGTTTGAGATTTTGATTTGGATCTTTTTTATTTTTCTTTGTCTTTTGTGAACCAAACTTTGCTTTGTGATTTGCAATAGATTTAGGCCCTAAAATATGATTCTTTGACCAAACCCTAATGACGAATTTGAAATATTTGCTTGAAACTTTCTTGTTCACATTTGATTAATTTTTTAACTAACTCTTTTTCTTTGTTTTCATGTACTGGATGGGCTTGCGAGATAAAAGAGGCATACTTGAAGAATGTAGGAACAAAACATTTGAGGATGAGTAAGAAGATTGAATAATTATTTTCTTTGTATCTTTTAGAACAAATAAGAACTTGTAGTTTCTATTTGTATTCGAATTCGTAGGACTTGAAGACTTGTAATTGATAGTAAAACTAGAAACAAATTTATGCTTGTAAATTTACATTGCAATGAAATTTGTACAATTTTGAGTTCTTTGAGCATGAATGAAAAAGAAAAGATTTAGAACACTACAAATTAAATATCTTGAATGAATTATGGTGGAAAGTGTTTGAAATTATGAAAGAATTCTGAATGTAGTTTGATAGGACTTGGATGAGCATAAGTTCGGATTTGAATGAATTTGTAACCTAGACGCCTTTGCCTTGTGATCTATGCCTTATCTTTCAAGAAATCCACATGGCCAATCTTAACATGTTTACATCTTAGAAACATTGATCCAATTAATTAACTTGAACACATTTAAAAACTCGAATAAGTACTTTCACATAATGAGTTCAAATCAATTCTCACTTCTTAAGGAAACCATAATTTCAAACCTTAAGTCCCTATTAACTTGCGTTACAAGAAATAATTAATTAAAATGATGATGATGTTTAGAATCCATAAATTGTATCTTGTAACACAACGAGTATGCCTTGAGGAATCCCTTAAAAATGAATATGGAACTTGAGACACAGGGAAATAATGACCTAGATCGACTTAACATGTAAATCTAATGAACCCCGTTTGATGAATTATCATATTTAAACGCCACATATGAGAACCCTTGAGCAAAGATGATTTGTATGATTAAAAAAAGATAAAGCTTCATGAACCTTGATCTCAACAGGTGTTACACATTCAAAAGTCAAAACCCTAGTACAAAACTAAAGGATAGGAGAAATATGACTCTCTTTTGAAACACTTGTAAACCTGAACCCTTGATGAAACAAAGAAATCAATCAACATGTCTTGAGGCATGAGAAGCCTTTGGTAGTCTTGAATAGTTAAAAACCCTAAGAGAATGTCTTAAAGAAAAGGTAGGGCAAATTTTGGGGTACAATAGCTTCTCCTGTTCAACTTCTGAATCCTGAAGAGTTAGATTGGCATGTTCGCCAGTCATGAATTGAAGGTGAAAGATGATTGAACACTAAAGTTCCCAGAAATTTTCACTCACTAGTGCATGAAGTAATATTGTTGGTTGATTACATCGAGAATGGGCTTAAAGATGCCATTTGGAGAGCGATGGAATATTTTCGGAGATGGGCTTATAGATGCCATCTAAAAGTGATGGAGAGTCGTTGGAGATGGGCTTATAGATGCCATCCAAAGTAACTGTTGATAGAGATGGGAAGAAGTATCAGAATAAATCTTTGGTCGATTTATACTGAAACAACAGATGCCTGTATTTGTCCTTAACTGGATAAGAATCAGAGAATCTTAGGATGGATTTAACTGAACCATAAAAAGTTTCTACCATAATAGAATCAAGATAAATCATTGGTCGATTTAAACTAAACCAGCAGAGGTCTGAAATTGTCTTTAACTGGATAACGAATCAGCATAAATCTTAGGAGGGATTTAACTGAACCAGATAAAGTGTGTACTAGAACGGAGTCAGGATAAATCATTAGTCGATTTAAACTAAACCATCATAGGTCTTGAATGATATTTAACTGGATACGAATCAACATAAATCTTAGGATCGATTTAATTGAACCAGAGAAAGTTTCTACCGGAGACGAATCAGGATAAATCATTGGTCGATTTAAACTGAACCAGCAGAGGTCTTGAACAATCTTTAATTGGATACGAATCAGCATAAATCTTATGATCAATTTAACTGAACCAGAGAAAGTGTCTACCAGAAGTGAATCAGGATAACTCATTGGTCGATTTAAACTGAACCAATAAAGGTCTTGTGAAGGAAATGTTAGTTGTTGATGACATTCGTTTGTTGATTGATCTTTAAGAAATGTATCGAGAAAAGAGTCTACATGGGACTACTACTTCCATGGATAACGAAGGAATCTATGACGACTACTACTTCAATAGGTAATGAAGGAATATATGACGACTACTACTTCAAAAGGTAGTGAAGGAATCTATGACGACTACTACTTTAACATGTAGTGAAGGAATCTATGACGACTACTACTTCAACTGGTAATGAAGGAATCTATGACAACTACCACTTCAACAAGTAGTGAAGGAATCTACGACTACTACTACTTCAACAGGTAATGAAGGAATCTATGATGACTACTACTTCAATAGGTAATGAAGGAATCTATGACGACTACTACTTAAACATGTAATGAAGGAATATGTGATGACTACTACTTCAACAGGTAATGAAGGAATCTATGACGACTACTATTTCAACAAGTAATGAAGGAATTTATGTTGAATACTACTTCAACAGGTAATGAAGGAATCTGTGGCGACTACTACTTCAACAGGTAATGAAGGAATCTATGATGACTACTACTTCAACAGGTAATGAAGGAATATATGACGATTACTACTTCGACAGGGGATGAAGGAACCCAAGCTTGATTTCATCTCGGAGAGATATTCTTCAGAATGACTCTCTGGGGCAAGTCTTTGATGGAAATACTTGTCAAATTTCAGTTTCTGGAGAGATTTGTCTAATTATGTAGATAATTGATGATATTCATCTGTTGATTGATCTTTCCTGAAAAGGTAAATAGTTAGTTGTATGCAATGTCATGATGTATGAAATGCATTGCATAATGATGCTCTCAAAATAAATGAGATTGTGCTATATGTGTTTTGTATGCATATGCTATGATGTATGAATGTGAATTGTATCTTTGTCTGGGGAAATAAATCCATGACTATTGTTGTGGTTGAAGAGTATGTGTATCTTCAACTATGTCTAGAATACTTCCGCTGGGAATTCTTGTTTGCTGTTTGAGGAAATTCTACAGGGGATGTTTGATTTCTGCTTGGGGAGTAGAGTTTAGGAACCTCGGTTGTCCATTGCTCTACTGGGGAATTTAATTCTTATATACCCTGACTGGGGATAAAAGAGATAATTAAACTTCCATCTTGTTGAATAAAGTTAACTGGTATCTGGTCAGGTTCCACGCTTTGCAACAACTTTCCAGGGATAGTGGTAACTCTTACTGGGAAGAGGAATTTTGTTCGTGATGTAGTAGTTTGAGGGATAGACTCAAGTTGGGGAGATTGCAATCTGTTGGGGAAATAAACCATGTTTGGGAAAGTATTCTAGCGACCTTACTGTGGAAATGAATTCTTCCGGGGAATAACTTTTGGAAGGTTTCTTTTTTAGTTTTGAAGGTCCAAACTCGGCTGGAGAATGTTAGAATAAATCCAAGCCTTGATTGTATATAAGGATAAACTGAATGAGTATCAGAATGAAATCCATATCTGGATCGCATCTGAACTGTATCAGGAAAATAATTAGTGCCCAAATGAATCTATATCTAGATTGTATATGTACTGTATCTACAAGAAAATATGGAATGAGAATCAGAATGAATCATGTTTGGATCGTATCTGAACTGTATCTGCAAGAGAATCTGGAATGAGTGTCAGAATGAATATGTATTTAGATTGTATCTAAACTGTATCCGCAAGAGAATCTAGAATGAGTGTCAGAATGAATCTATATTTAGATTGTATATGAACTGTATCTAGGAAGATTCATTTGAATGAGTGTCAGAATGAATCTGTATTTAGATTGTATCTGCATCGTATCTGCACTGTATCTGCAAGAGAATCTGGAATGAGTATTAGAATAAATCTATATTTAGATTATATCTTAACTGTATCCGCAAGAGAATCTAGAATGAGTGCCAGAATGAATTTGTATTTAGATTGTATCTGAACTGTATCTGAACTGTATCTGAACTGTATCTAGGAAGATGCATTTGAATGAGTATCAGAATGACATCCATGTCTGGATCGTATCTGAATTGTATCTGCAAGAGATTCTGGAATGAGTGTCAGAATGAATCTGTATTAAGATTGTATCTGAACTGTATCCACAAGAGAATCTAGAATGAGTGTCAGAATGAATCTGTATTTAGATTGTATCTGAACTATATCTAGGAATATGCATTTGAATGAGTATCAGAATGACATCCATGTCTGGATCATATCTGAAATGTATTTGCAAGAGAATCTGGAATGAGTGTCAGAATGAATCTGTATTTAGATTGTATCTATACTGTATCCGTAAGAGAATCTAGAATGAGTGTCAGAATGAATCTGTATTTAGATTGTATCTGAACTATATCTAGGAATATGCATTTGAATGAGTATCAGAATGACATCCATGTCTGGATCATATCTGAACTGTATCTGCAAGAGAATCTGGAATGAGTGTTAGAATGAATCTGTATTTAGATTGTATCTAAAATGTACCCGCAAGAGAATCTAGAATGAGTGTTAGAATGAATCTGTATTTAGATTGTATCTGAATTGTATCTAGGAAGATGCATTTGAATGAGTATCAGAATGACATCCATATTTGGATCGTACCTGAATTGTATCTACAAGTGAATCTAGAATGAGTGTCAGAATGAATCTGTATTTAGATTGTATTTGTACTGTATCCGCAAGAGAATCTAGAATGAGTGTTAGAATGAATCTATATTTAGATTGTATCTGCATTGTATCTAGGAAGATGTATTTGAATGAGTATCAGAATGACATCCATGTATGAATCGTACTTGAATTGTATCTACAAGAGAATCTAGAATGAGTGTTAGAATGAATCTGGATTTAGATTGTATTTGTACTTTATCCGCAAGAGAATCTAGAATGAGTGTCAGAATGAATCTGTATTTAGATTGTATCTGCACTGTATCTATAAGATGATGAACTGTAGGTAATCTTCATCTGTTTGGGAATTGACATGATGTGTGTGTTTGTTTGGAGAAGATCAAACTCCTTTATCCGCTGGTGAGTTTGACGATGTCATCGGCTGGAGGATGCTCCATGTTCTGTTTGAAGGAGCTTCTGAATTTTTCGGGGATAGCCTCGTGGGGGATGTATCTTGTGCAGGTTATTTTATGGGTATAACCCATGGAAATGGCTCTGTGGGGTTTTGTGGACAACTTGAACTTTGTCTTATCTCTTAGCGTCCTTAGTAAACACTGATCAGAGTGATAAATCTCTTACTGATAGATAAGTGATGAGATAACGGGACATAGTCTTACACTTTAATCCCAAACTTTTTCCTGGACCGTCCTTTTATATTTTCAGTCCACCGGGTACCTTTTTTTGCCTAAGCCGCCTTTCCAGGTTTTCGAATTTCCAGGTGTACAATATTTTGCATGTATATCCCTAATTTTTGCTCGAACCTTTTTGGTTCACCAGGATGCCCTTACTTTTTCCTAGGTATGTCAACCTAGTGGGTCTCTTTTTATGCGTAGTATTTTCCGACTATATTCGTGTTCATAGGGTGCAGAGAGTTTTCAATGTCTATGGTAGTAAGTGTTGTAGTAATGTCAGAAAATTTTTGCTTGATCGCGCGTGACCTTTCATATGTGGGAGCCTGTTTGCCCCTGGGGTTAGTCTAGTGCACCTGATGTTTGAATTTTTTTGATCAAATTTCTGATAGTCTTGAACTTCCTAGGTATATTTCCGAAGACATGATACTGACACCATCTGATACTACTGGCACAGACAAGCAATTTGGTGGTACTGAAGATCTTTGATTAATTTTCTGATAGTCTTCCTCAATATTTTCTCAGAACTTTCGTGGAAGGATCTGAAGACATGATACTGACACCATCTGATACTATTGGCACAAACAAGCAATTTGGTGGTACCGTAGGTTTAACTTTCCAAGTGGCTTTTGCTGAAACCCATGGTCAATGTAACATTGCCCCCAAGTGATTCAAATGGAGATTTTCCCCTGGCTATTCAGCATGTTTTGAGAGATTCTTTGAATCTCGACTTGACAACCCTAGATGTGTTGGACAATAATCATGTCATGCCCCTTGATCATGGGAAATTTGTCATTGGAAGCATCTTTCCATTTGAAGTGATTCAGTTCATCAAGAGAATTTATGTTCATTGGATATTCGTTGTGCGAATTTCTCCATTATCGAACAATTGGCCATATGCAAATAGTGGTATTCAAACAATGCAAAGTTTATGTTTGTCTTGATTTTTTTTTGAAAAATGCATTTTTTAACAAGCGGAAATTTTTTCTAAGAATATGAATTCAACTCAGGATTTACAGTAAGCCTTATAGGAGTCAGGATACCTTGTGTAACAGTATGCTTTCGAACTAACCTATGCTTCAATTAAGACTTTTAAAGGATTGTAATGTGGTATGGTTCACGATTTTAAGAAACGAAGGATAAGGCTCAAAGCTTATTTGTACCCACCCGCTCTTCAATGATGTTATTCAGCCCTATACTCAGTTAATAATGCATTTAGCTCCCAATAGAATCTGGAATGATATTTTGGTGATGGTTCAGGTACTGGAAGTTTATTTGAGATAGCAGTCATTTTTGCAACATTTTTCTGTTGTTGAGGATTTGTAATGACCTCTTTTTTATTTATTATCCCTAATTTTGCCTGACTGTTTTTGTTTTGAGACTATAGTCAGTGTGATGCCCCCGTTTTTATTAAGTCTCCTTCACAGGTTTTGACTCAATGGACTTTTCTTTTGAGAGATAATGACTGCATCTTTTACGGGGAACCATCGTCGTCTTTTGATTCAGGAGGATGTTCTTGATGCCATTCATTGTGTACGAAGTGAAAGATTATGACTGAACACGTATTTGAATTAACTGAGAAACTACCCTTCCCCAGGTCATGATTAAAGGTTTCAATTTGTGCAAAAAGAAAAATCCTACTTCTTAGGCTCAAAGGGGTTGACTAGGGATTATCTTCCTTATAACTCCACTGTTTAGGATTTTAAACAACACTTGTAAATCGTCAACAAGGTATGTTCAAAAGTATATTGTAGAGATTATGGTATTATTTTCATCATCCTCCCTGTAAAGGCTTATAGCTTTTAATCGAGATTTAAATATCATAAAAAAAGTAATAGCATAGTTTCAGTATAGTGAAAACAAATGGATTAACTCAAGACAAACATATGCAATGCATTGATGAGAACAACCAAAGTCTGACATAAAGATAAGTGTTTAAACAAACAAATAAATTATAACTGAAAATTCAAATGAACAAAAGCTTCTCCGCCTAAATTTCTAACTTCAAACGGTGTGCCTTTGAGGGATGACAAAAAAACTCAAGTTGACCATCTTGTGTAAATTCTAACACTCCTTCGTCGACCAGGTCTTGAATCTTGTTCTTAAACGTCCAACAGATGTTAGTGTCGTATCCACGACTGTTGGAGTGGTATGACACCTTTCTTTATGATTGTAACAGGGAGAAGAAGTATTGGGTTTTTGAGGAGGCTCCTTCCATGTAACCAGCTTGGCTTCCAACATATGATGCAATTCTTGATCCAAGGACATGTTGATCTCGGTAAATTGTCTTTTGGGTGTATCTTGTTTACACTGACTACACTATCGTTGTTGGCAAGGTCATTGTTAGGCTCGCAATGTAGTAGAAGTTTTGAAAGGTCTTCTCCTGACCAAACCAACTTCTTGTCTTATCGGGGGATGATTAATGACTTGATCCCCAATTCTAGCCATTTGTTCCATACGGTTGTATTCGTCTTGATTAAGCTTGTTCATGAGAATTCTCAACTCTTCTTGTCCCCGAGCTATGTTTTGGATAAGAGCCATCTGCCCCAACATCTGGATTCTCATTGTTGCTATTTCTGCTTGCAATTGTTTCATCTGGCTATCCTCGTTATCTTTAGGATTCTTCTTGGTCACACTCTCAATGAAGATTTCTTTCACTTCTTCTTTCCCCTTGGGTAGGTTCAGGAATAATTCTTGAAGTTGATCATTTTGGGCCTGAAGATCTTGGACAATCTGTTCGAGAGCCATTTTTACTGAAATAAACAGTAAGCGGATGAGAAAACCTGTACGGGGAAAACCTGTTATGACATGATGCATGATATGTGGATGCGATGTTTTCAAGGATCTCGCGGAGTAAACACAAGAAAATGTCAGAAGTTGGATTTTGATTACAACTTTGATTGAAGAACTTCGTATCATTGAATGTCCTTCTACGAGAATAAAGCTCACCATGTCAAGTGGGTCATAGCCCTCGACTCAAGATAACGTGCTTTGATCTTTGACATCATGGGTTAGGGATAAATAAATCCCCTTGCCCCTTGTTAGACGTTCGTTTTTGATAACCTGCATTACTGGCCCTTGAGATCCTTGAACTGGTCAGTGAGAATGATATGGTATGATATTATGATGTGTATGTTATACACCAAGCAAAAGTGTAAGGTAGTGACTACAAACAAGCCCTGTAAGGAATTCAAGTTTGGTTAGATATTGAATACAGACAAACCCTGCAAGGAGTTCAAGTTGTCAGATCATAAGTTCAAACAAATCACACAAGTAACCTTAGGTTCAGGCTTGCCCGGGGTTTATAGGAAAGTACCCTCTTGAAGTTTAGTTGGTTCAACCTTTCCTAACAAAAGTAACCGGGTTTTAAGGAATCTCAATATCACCGATCTTTCTTCATCTAGCACTGTTTCAGCACAAGCTTCCTTATTAGCGACCGAAACATCCCGAAAGTCCAATCTCAATGAGTGTAGCGTCGAATATCAACCAACTTCGGACTGCACCAAAGCCAACTATCTCACTACTTACTAATGGCCAAGTTGTTCAACTAAAGGTTCTATGGTCAGTTAGTGCTTCATGACATTATACAATGGCCCCGTATTCTCCTTGACTGGACTCAAGGGATACCGATACCAATAAATGTGTCACACTAACGTATCCATCGCTTCAACCATATCGGTATTACGCTGCATAGTCCCCACAATCTATTGCTACTTACCTAATTATGCCCCCAGATCCGGGTAGAGGATCTATTCAAAACCCAAACAACCCTTTTAAGAGTAAAGCAAGCAAGTCAAACAATGAAAGCATTTAAATATGAACTAATCTCTAAGGTAAACCCACTTTTAGTTATATCCCCAACAGAGTCGCCGGTTCTGTAATACAGTGGGGGAACTGACTTGGGTGTTTTGCGTTTTATCGTAATTGTTATGGTAAGAAAGAGTCGCCACCTACTTTTCTTTTATCCAATAAAGGAAAGGGTGAAAAGAACAGGAAAGACCTTTTAAGAATTTTCTTGAGTTCGGGGGTAGGTTATGAAAAGGGAAGGTGTTAGCACCCTTTTCATTCGTAGTTATCTACATGCTCTTAGTTGCTAGCTCACTTTTGAAGATGCTTTATGAAATGTGTTTGTGTTTGTTTGAAAGTATTTTTGAAAAGTGCCATCATTGGGAAAACTTTGTAATGTTTCTCGTTTTGGCGAAAACGTATACAAAGCGTTGACTTTTGAAAATATTTCATGAAGGTGTTGGTGTGTTTGAAAAGATGTATGTTTTGAAATGTTTGTGACAAGTAACTATGAACGTTCTACCTACTCGAAAGAAAGTCTTTGTTCTTTTCCTCCTCCTTTAAATAGTGTTATCTCACTATTAGTTAGTAAGAAACCTTATCATTGGATGTGAAGGGACGGGCGTGGATCATCGTATAGTCATAGAAGGCAACATTGTAGGATGCTTTAGCAATTGTCGTAGGGACTAAAATCATTTACTGAAGGCAACGTCGAAGGGTTATAGAGAGAGTACGATCTTGTAATCGAGGGTCTTTACTAAAACATCCCACGTTCGAGGGACATGGCTAGTTTTATTCTAAGGCAACAAATGTGGGTTAACTCTAGAGGTGCAAGTGTGAAAAGTGTGTTGTTTTCATATATTTGTCTTTGAATTAGGGTTATCTATTGTTTTATTTTAAGTCTTTCTATATAAACCCAAATTACTAGCAATAATATGGAAAGCGATAAATTACGGAAATTAAAAGTTCTACGCTATTACATCATTTTAGGGGATGAGGATACAAATTACAAATGGGGATGAAAGCAATTAAAACCTAATTACCATTACAACAAAATTGAATAATATAAAATAGAATGTACGAGAATATAAAGATAATGTAAAAGAAAAGAAAATTGTCTTTATGGTTTTTATGAAAGGTTTTTAACCTAATTAAACTAATAAAAAGAAAGAAGTTAATTAATTATAGTCTAAGTTAAATTAAAATATAAAATCAAACCTAAGCCTAGATTAGTTTTAATTAAATTTAAGAAAGAAAATGTTTTTAGGTTTTTTTTATTATTTGTAAAGAAATGAAATAAAAAAAAGAAATAAAAAATTTAGTCTAAGTATTTAATAAAATATTTTTAGTATCTTTGATTAAAAATAATAATGATAAAATAAAATAAAATAAAAAAATAAAATAAAAATAGAAATAAAAATATAAAAGTCAAGGGGTTAGAAAGTAAAAGAGGGTGTGAGGAAGGATTTTAGGCTTAGGCCCAAGTCTGTTTTGTATAAGTCAACAAATAAAAAAAAAAGGTAAAGTTGGACCTACGTGGTATGAGTAAACAGGGGGGGGGGGGGGGGATGGTGAGGAGTTTAGAATGGACTGAGGGGAAAGGCCCAACCATGTTATTGTTCAGCAAACAAAAAAGGGTGGTGTAGATTTTGAGTTTCGATTGGGCTTGGGGAATTGATGAACCCATAGTTTTTACTGAAAACAACATAACAAAAAGGGGGTGCGTGAGTAGAACAAAGTTGGGCTTTGGAAATGGAAATTTGGTTGAGGCCCAGAAGAGTACTTGTTTCGTAGCATTGGTAAAATGGGGGGGGGGGGTGAATGGAATTTGAAACGGGCCCAGAGATGGGCTTAGAGAAAGACCTGGTCAAATGTAAACAAAATAAAACAATAAAATAGAAAATGTTAGTTCATTTTATCAAACACACACTCTCTATAACCCTAACATTCTCTCTCGTTCTCTCTGTGGAGTCTCCACCGGAGACGAAAGAGTGGCCGCACCGAAAATCGCCTTCACGACGGTGATGGCGGCGACGTAGCTCCGATCATGACTTGACCTTACAATTCTGATTTTTCATTGAAACAACACAAATATGAGGCCTTTTTAATTGTTGCGTGAAAGCATGATGTTGAGTTTGAGATTTTGATTTGGATCTTTTTTATTTTTCTTTGTCTTTTGTGAACCAAACTTTGCTTTGTGATTTGCAATAGATTTAGGCCCTAAAATATGATTCTTTGACCAAACCCTAATGACGAATTTGAAATATTTGCTTGAAACTTTCTTGTTCACATTTGATTATTTTTTTAACTAACTCTTTTTCTTTGTTTTCATGTACTGGATGGGCTTGCGAGATAAAAGAGGCATACTTGAAGAATGTAGGAACAAAACATTTGAGGATGAGTAAGAAGATTGAATAATTATTTTCTTTGTATCTTTTAGAACAAATAAGAACTTGTAGTTTCTATTTGTATTTGAATTCGTAGGACTTGAAGACTTGTAATTGATAGTAAAACTAGAAACAAATTTATGCTTGTAAATTTACATTGCAATGAAATTTGTACAATTTTGAGTTCTTTGAGCATGAATGAAAAAGAAAAGATTTAGAACACTACAAATTAAATATCTTGAATGTATTATGGTGGAAAGTGTTTGAAATTATGAAAGAATTCTGAATGTAGTTTGATAGGACTTGGAAGAGCATAGGTTCAGATTTGAATGAACTTTGTAACCTAGACGCCTTTGCCTTGTGATCTATGCCTTATCTTTCAAGAAATCCACATGGCCAATCTTAACATGTTTGCATCTTAGAAACATTGATCCAATTAATTAACTTGAACACATTTAAAAAATCGAATGAGTACTTTCACATAATGAGTTCAAATCAATTCTCACATCTTAAGGAAACCACAATTTCAAACCTTAAGTCCCTATTAACTTGCGTTACAAGAAACAATTAACTAAACGGATGCTGATGTTTAGAATCCATAAATCGTATCTTGTAACACAGCGACTATGCCTTGAGGAATCCCTTAAAAATGAATATGGAACTTGAGACATGGGGAAATAATGATCTAGATCAACTTAACATGTAAATCTAATGAACCCCATTTGATGAATTATCATATTTAAAAGCCACATATGAGAACCCTTGAGCAAAGATGATTTGTATGATGAAAAGAAGATAAAGCTTCATGAACCTTGATCTCAACAGGTGTTACACATTCAAAAGTCAAAACCCTAGTACAAAACCAAAGGACAGGAGAAATACGATTCTCTTTTGAAACACTTGTAAACCTAAACCCTTGATGAAACAAAGAAATCAATTGACATGTCTTGAGGTCTGAGAAGCATTTGGTATTCTTGAATAGTTGAAAACCCTAAGAGAATGTCTTAAAGAAAAAGGAGGGAAAATTTTGGGGTACCACAGGTACAAATAAAGTTTAAGCCTTTATCCTTTGTTTCTTAAATTATGAACCAGACCACATTACAACCCTTAAAAGTCCTAACTGAAGCATAAGTTAGTTTGAAAGCATACTGTTACAAAAAGCATCATGACTCCTCTAAGGCTTACTATAAATTCTGAGTTAACTTTATATTCTTAAAAAATTTTGTTTGTTTACCAAAAATGAATTTTCAAAACTTCAAGACAGACATAAGCTTTGCATTTTTAATACCACTGTTTACATATAACTAATTATTTGACAACAGAGAAATTCACACGATGAATATTTAAAGAAAGGAAATCCTCTAAATGAACAAAATCACTTCAAAGGAAAAGAAACTTCCAATAACAAGCCTTCCATAATCAAGGGGCATGACATGTTATTATCCAACTCATCTGTGGCAGTCAAGTCAAGATTCAAAGAATCTCTCAAAAGGGATGAGTAGCCAGGGGCAGATCTTCATCTGAATCACTTGGGGAATTAAACATGGATTCCAGTAAAGGGTCGCATACGATCAAGAAGACATTTTCTGAAAGTGCTACAACACTTACTACTATGGATAGTGACAATTCTTTGCACCCTATGAACGTGGACATAGTCGGAAAATACTACGCATGAAAAAAGACCTGCTAGGTTGACTGGCCTAGGCAAAAATAAAGGCATCCTGGCGAACCCAAGAGTTCGGGCAAAAATTAGGGATATATAAATAAAATTGTACATCCGGCAAGTCGAAAAACTGAAAAGGCGACTTGGGCAAAAAAGGGTATCCCGGTGGACTAAAAATCTAAAAAGATGGTCCAAGAAAAAGTTAGGGATTAAAGTGTACGACTATGTCCCGTTATATCTTGTCTATCAGTAGAAGACTCATCACCTTGATCAGCATTTACCGAGGGCTCTAGAAGTTGAGATAATGTATAAGTCATACATAAAGCCCCACAGAGCGGTTTCCACGAAATTATCCCTATAGAGCTATCTGCACAAGCTCATCTTCAACAAGAGATACATTCCCCGCAAGTCTAATATTCCTTCACGACAGAAAGTAGGGAATCTTCCAAATGTTAACATAATCGTACTCACCAGCAGATCCCTCTAACAGATAAATGATTATGATCATCTCCCCGAAAATGTTACCAACTTACGGAGTCCCAAACCTCATTAGATATTAGATCGTCAACACAATTCATAGGAATTCTCTTTACCAGCTGAGTTTATTTCTTCAGCACTATAAAATTCCCCGTAGAATTCTCTCCTCCAGCAGGACTCATCTCCTCAGCAAAAGTATTCCTCAACAAAGTGTTTCTACATTAGGGTTTATTTCCCTAACATGGTTTATTTCCCCAACAGGGTTTATTTCCCCAACAGAATTCAGCCTCTCCAGTCTGAGTCTATTCCTTTAGCTTCTGCAAATCACCAACAAAACTCCTCTCTCCAGCAAAGGAAAATCCAGGCTACTATCCCTAGAGAGTTTCTACCAAATCTGAAACCGGGCTAGGTAACATTCAACTTTATCCTCTCCAGATGAGTCGACATCCATATCAGAAACCCGGTCAGGAAGCACCTCAGAAGGTTATACATCTCTCTTATCCCCAGTCAAGGTGTATAGGAATTAAATTCTCCATTAGAGTGATGAACGACCAATGTTCCTGAGCTCTTCTCCCCAAGAAAAACTCAATATTCCCCAGCGGAGTTTCCTTAAACAGAAAGCAGGAATCCTCACCGGAGGCATTCTATGACAAGATTGAAGATCACACATATTCTTCATCCCCAACAACAATTAGGGATTTATTTTCTGATAAAAAATGTTATACGAAGCTACAGATACACTTCAATAAAATCTTACATTCATACATCGTTTATCATAGCATATGCATATAAAAGCACATAAAGTTTTCATTTATTTTGAGAGCATCACCATGCAATGCATTACATACATCATGGCATTGCATAAAGCTAATTTTGGTCTTTTCAGGTAAAGTTCGCAAACAGACGAATATCATCAACAACTTTCAAACAGGTCACAGATCAATTCCTTTAATAGGCCGGGGTGACTATTTACATGACCAGATAAAACAACCTTACATGGGTTCCTTCTAATATATTTCTATATGCATCTTCACACAGGCTCATCCCGAATCAATCTTACATGAGTTCCTTCTAATATTTCTAGACGAAGCTTAACACGGGCTCATCCTGAAGCAGCTTTACACGGGTTACTTTTAAAAATTTCCAGATGTAGTTTCACACGGGCTCATCCTAAAGAAATCTTACACAGATGCAACAGCCCCACTGTTGTACCCAAAATTTGACCTCTCATTTTACTCAAAAACATACTCCTAGAGGTCCTCAATTGATCAAGTTGACTAAGGATTGACCAGACAAATCCTCCTCCTAAGACAATGAGCCCCAAACTAGGGGTTTCACTCCACATCAATATGTTTGAGTGCCAAGGGTCCTAAGTGGTTTCCATTTCCCTAATATGTCCTCAAGATCATCCATTCAAGGTTTCATGCCTTGCACAAGAAGTTTGCTCAGTCAACTACTCAAATGCCTGAAAATCAACTATACTAGGTCAAAAGTCAATTGTGACCCATATACAACCAAACTTCAAGATTTTTGGTCAACATCAACATTTTGAAGTGATATCCATCATTTGATCAAGGGTTAATCATGATTCCTCAAGGAATGCTCCTAATTCATCAAAACTCAAAAGTTGCTAAATTAGGGTTTCTATAGGAAAAGTCAACCAAACTTTGACCAGGCATAACTTTCTCATACTTTATCAGAAAATTCTCATCCAAGGCTCATTTTGAATAGAATCTAATTCCCTACAATTCATATTCAGATCTCAAGTTCAATAAATGCACTCATGAAAAGATATAAATTCAGATATTATAGGTCCTTTTCAAAAGTCAACAAAAACACATTTTGGGTCAAAGCTTCTTAAATGAACATGGAAGATCCAATTGAGATGAAACAAAAAGGGTTGTTTAGAGGACATCCTAAGCTTTCTAAAAAGTTCAAGAACACCCTCTTAGGGTCAAAATTGAGAGAGATATGCATTATCAAAGTTGGCCATTTTTGGAAATTTGCCCAAAGTCAACAATGCTCAAAATTGCATTTTTTCCACATGGACCGATCTTTTCAAGGTTGAATCTCACTCCTAGACTGGTCCACAACCCATACACCTTTCCATGCATTATTGGATTTATTTATTTAATTTATTTATATTTTATCATTAAAAAATCAAATAAAATCAAATAAATGATACAAAATAATGAAAGGTTGTTTTGATTTGATTTTACATTAAATGACAATCCAAATATGTTGGATAACATCAAGAAAAACTGTGCCAAGCCATGAGAGGAAGGAATCTCCAATTTTGGAAAGATTTGCATCCAATTTGAATATCACATTCATTCCTTGATTTCTTTCCAACCATGTTACCCTAATTGTGATTCACTATATATGCAAAAGGTATCTCAACCCTTAAGGACATGGTAGCACGTAGCCTGCCCAAAAATCCTACCAAAAGAAACTTCCAAAATTTCAAAGAAAGAGGCAATTTGTTCTTGCATGATCTAGCCCTTTTCCACTGTTACTAAGCACTCAAGCTTACTCCTGTAACATCCCGGGATTCAACCCAAGCCTTGAGCAAGTCTGTAGCATCCAGAATCGGCAGATCCGTACCTCACTTTTGTCGGTGTTTGCAGGCTGTTTTAGGGTATGAGAATATCACCAATGGATCTGCAGCCCTCGAATTAGGGGTTAAGGTCCAGTTATTGCTTTTTTGTTAGGTTTGCGCAAGGTTGAAAAAAGAGGTGACCGGAGAAGGTGACCGAAGCTAGGGCTTCGGCGCTTCTCCGGTGGGTCAATGCTGGGGACGTTAGTCTGACTGTGGCGTGGCATTTGGATATGTTTTGATTGGGTCATTTAACAATCAGGGGCCCTACGTTGCTTACGTGTGTGACAAATCAGCAATTAACAAGTTTTTTCCCTTATTTTATTATTTCTTGATTATTATAAACGAATGACTACTAGCGCAGATGGCCAGGGAACGAGTATGCAATGTAAAAGACCTGGGTTCGATCCCAGAAACCCAATTTTGCATTTTCTAACATTTCTATGCAGGATCTAATGCACCACTATTCAAATGTGTCCATCATGCAATTCAGGATCTGACCATCAAATACATCTCCATCCAAGATCTAATGTGCAGTGGGTGCAGCGCATGGTGGACTCTCTTGGCAACCTTCCCACTGGGTCAGATGCAGGCAGATGGGCCAACCATTCTGGGCCTGGGAAATTCCAATTCACACGCCCCATAATTACTTCTCATATCAGGCCCATTTAATTTTTGTTTTAATTTCTTTAACTTTTTATTTTTCTATTTCTTAATTTTTTTGAAAATCTTTTTTTTTTTAAATTAAATATTAAAATCATAAAAACACAAAAAATTAGAATTAGGTTTTTCATAAAATATTTAATTCCATTAATTAATTAGGTTAATTAGGATAATTTAAATTCCTTTTTTCATAATTAAAATTAATTAGAAATTAGGTTAATTTGCAAAATTAATTACTTTTTCTCCAAAAAACCCAAAAAATATTTTTTCTTTATTCACTAATTAAATGTCTTTGAATTTAATTTTAACTCCCCGTATTTAATTTTGTCGCGCGTATTCTTTTTCCATTATTTTTTTAAATTAATGTAATTGCTCTGAGGGTTGTAATAGTTAACTTAGGTTGATTACTATTTTCATTTACTGTTTTCCCCAAGTTTTTGATTATGTAATCCCCCTCCCCAAAGCCTTGTAATAGTTAGGTTTAAATTCCTCACACTTTTACTTTCCGTCATTTTAAATTGTTAGATGATTGATAATAGAATTGTATGCGAAAGATAAATCAACGCTTAAAACAGTAGAAAACCCTAACTGTGCAAAGATTAAATAAACTGAAATCAAACACTTGCACATGCTCACTCCTAGGGTTTGCCTCACTTCGGTTGCCTTCGGTAAACGTTCATGAAGTATAGGGAGTTTTAGTGGTTTCCCTCTAGTCCCAAAAGATAAAAAATGACCCATTCGAATGTTGCCTCGGAAAGATCTTTAGGACTCTAGGGTAACTACTAAGGTTTCCTAATCATTGCTTTAGTGATCGTACTCGTCCCTTTCTATTGTCCCTTAAACTCCAACGATGGAGCTACCTACTCCTTAATAGTAGGATAGCGCTGTCTAAAGGAAATAAGAAAATGAACAACCTTTTTCGAGTAGGTAGAAACTCTTAAGTACTTGCTCAAAACAACAAATTTTTACACTTACACTTTCAAACAAACTTTTCAAACTAAAGTTTTCAAAAACACTTTATCACACTCTTGAGGACTGATACAAGGGTTACAATAAAGTGAAACGTTGCACTAAGGCAATTCCAAAACTTTTTCAAGCACACAAACACACAAAAGAAATTTAAGAATGAGCAGGTACCTAAGAGCCCATGGAAAACCATGGATAGAAAGGGTGCTAACACCTTCCCTTTCTATAATCTACCCCCCGTAATCAGAAACATCTCGAAAAATGTTTTTTCTATTCTTTTTCCCTTTTCCTTTGTTAGATGAAATAAAAGACGATGGCGACTCTTGCTTACCGTACATTTGCAAACAAAAAACGCAAAACCAGTAGTAATGAAAAACAGTCAGTTCTGCAACCGTATCACAGAATTGGCGACTCTGCTGGGGATAATAAAGTGAGGTTTACCTTAGGATCTTGGTCATTCTTAATTTCTTCTTTGGCTTGTCTTGATTGGTTTACTTTTAAGAGTATTTGTTTGGGTTGTTTGGATCCTAAACTCGGATCGGGGAATTCCTTTTAGGTAAGTAGCAATAAACTGTGAGGGAGCTGTGCGGGGTATACCGAAACAGTTGACACAGTAGCTACGTTGATGCGATACTTTGGTGTGTATCGGTAGCCCTTGAGTAATCAAGGAGAATACGGGGCCACTGCGTGGTATCATAAAGTGCCAAATGACCTTAGCACCTTAATTTACCAACTTGGCTTTTAGGACGTAATGAGATAGCCGTCTTCGGTGTAAACCCAAAGTCAGTTGATACTCGATGCTACACTCATTGAGGTTTAACCCTTGAGTTTTGTTTGGTGGCAAGTCAATTGTCTATCGGAACAAAATTTGGGGGAAAGATCAGTGATATTGAGATCCCTTAGAACCCAATTACTATATTTAGGACAGGTTGAACCAACCCAACTTCAAGAGGGTATTACCTTAAAATCCATGCAAGCCTTAAACCTAAGGTTTCTGTGTGATCTGTTTGTGTTTGCTATATCTGCTATATCTGAGCATAATCATGACATCATAACATAGCATATTATGCTAACCATTTCAAGGATTCTTGGCGTTTATTTTTGTCTTGTTTTGTAGGACATGGCCCTCGCCCACGGATTCACTATCCAAGTCAGTCTGGTAAAGGTACCTCCTCAGCTTAAGGAGTTGGTATCAAGGGTTCCTGAAAGTTCTCCCTTCACTGAAAGACATGGTCGAATTCTCATCTTTGTCACCGCAAACCCCGTTGAAGAAATGTTAAAGGTGCTCTTTCAATTCTTCGACCCTCTACACCACTTCTTCACTTTTTCGGATTACCAGTTAGTGCCTACTATGGCCGAGCTTTCTCTGTTATTGGGGGTTCCTATCCGTAACAAGGTACCTTTCAATGGTATGGAAGGAGACCCTGAACCTGAAGATATTGCTAAAGCTCTGTCCTTACAACGGTCTGACATAGTAGCAAATTGGGAAACCAGGAGAGGTATCAAGGTTTTTTTGGCTAAGTTCTTGTTTAACAAAGCTCATCATTTTTGGGATACCCTGGACTTACAAGCCTTTGAAGAGGTGTTAGCCCTTCTCATCTATGGGTTGGTATTGTTCCCTAATCCGGACCAGCTCATAGACGTGAATGCGGTTTAGGTTTTCCTGTCATGCAATCCAGTACCTACTCTGCTTGGAGATATCTTACATTCTATGCATACTCGCACTATAAAGAAGAGAGGAACCCTTCTGTGATGCACTCCTCTTTTGGATAGGTGGTTTATTTCGCACCTACCCCGATCCGTCTTGAAGAATGAACAAGGTTTAAGATGGTCTCATAGGCTAATGACTCTTACACTTTCATGTATTCATTGGTGTCCTCGATCCTTGGAGAATGTTACCATCATTAATCGATGCAGAGAATTCCCTAATGTCCCTATCTTAGGCATTAGGGGAGGAATCACTTACAATCCTTGTTTGGCACTAAGATAGTTTGGATATGCGAGAAGGGATGGCCCTCATGATACACTTATCCAAGGAATCACCTTCGACTACGAGAATGGTGCTCAGGGTTACCGTAAAAGGTTCATGCGAGCTTGGGGCATGGTACATAGAGTTGACAGAAAGACACTAGGGCACAAGAATTCCATCCCTCTTGAGCCTTATCTTAAATGTGTGTGAGCCCGTGCCCAAATTCTTATGATGCCTTACCATGCCTTCCTTCCTACGATTATGGAACCGATTGCTAAAGGAGACACTTCTTATCTTGTTCTTCATCCTAACATGCCAACTGATCATGAAGAGTTACAAAAATCCTGGGTTCAACTTAAGGAGGAGCGGGATACGTTTAAAGCTCAATTCTATGCCAGTGAGAAGAGAGTCTTGGAACTCACTAGGCTACTTCATGAAGAGAGGAATATAAACGCCTACATTGCACCAAAGAGGATGCGCTCATGGGAAACTTAATTTTCTTTTTGCTTTAAGTTTTATTTTGTTTGATTGTATGCCTAAAGGGAACTCTTTGTAACAATTCTAACTTATTAATACAATTAACGTGTGTTTCTTTTGGTTAAGAAAATTTGATCCTTTAAGAATCCTTGAAATAATTGCATACACATATCATCCATGACATTTCATAAACAGGTTTCATAACAGGTTTCTCATCTTCTACGCTGTTTATTTCAGCAATAATGACTTCTGAACAAAGTATGAAGAATCTCCAGGCACAAAATGCCCAATTTTAGAAAATGTTCGTAACTTTGGCTAAAGGGCAGGAAGATCTGAAGGCCCTTATTATGAAAATAGAAAGAAGAAGGCGAAGAAGACCGCTGGTGTCCTGAATCTGGGCAGAAGATTCAGGGGACCGTTGAAGCAATCAGTTGATTTGACATCTTCATCTAAAGAAGGGGAGAATCAAGAGGGTGAGACAAGGGAGGAAGACCCTAGCCCAAGGGTTCTGAGGATGAATCTGATTATAATGATGAATAATATCCTCCCGTTGAGGATAGGTACAAACAGTTAGAGGATCGTCTGAATGCAATTGAGATCCAAAGAGTACCAGGGCTGGATTTCGAAGAGTTGGGTTTGGTATTTGGGGTTGTTATTCCATCGAAGTTCAAGGCTCCGGTATTTACAAAGTATGATGGGGTTTCTTGTCCCAAGCTTCATCTCCGTTCTTATGTGAGGAAGATCCAGCCTCACACTGTTGATAGGAACTCGTGGGTCCATTTCTTTCAAGACAGTTTGTCCGGGACTTAGCTTGAGTGGTTCTATCAGCTGGAGGGAGTCAATGTCCGCAACTGGGAAGATCTGGATGCTACTTTTTATAAGTAGTATCAATATAACAATGACCTTGCTCCTACACGTACTCAACTCCAAAGTATGTCTATGGGCGCAAGCGAATGTTTTAAGGACTAGGCGCAGAAGTGGAGTGATTTGGCAGGGAGAGTCCAACCCCCTTTGTCTGATAGGGAGTTGGTGGATATGTTTTTGGGTACGCTATCTGGGCCGTTCTTTAATCATTTGATTGGTAGCTCCTCAGCTGGTTTTACCGAGCTGATATTGACTGGAGAAAGGGTAGAAGCTGGGATCTGAAGTGGCAAGATCCATAAAGACACCTCTTCGAGTACAGTGAAAAATCCATTCACGGGTAAGAAGGAGGTCAATGCTATTTATAATCCAAGAGGTCAGAGCAGAACCGAACGTCGTCCAACAGTGGGGGCTGTGATGATACCTAGGCCTGCGGCTACTCAACAACGAAACAATCAACCAAGGGTAGAAAGACCTCAAAGGCAGTTAACCCGGATCAATATGATATTGTCTGAGGTTTTACATCATATGTTAAAATCTAACTTGGCAACCTTAAAGGAGGCTCCCAAGAATCCCAACACCATATCTCCTTGTTACAATCCAAACGCTCGGTGTGCTTACCATTATGAGAGTCCAGGCCACTATACAAATGATTGTTGGGCTCTGAGGAATAAGATAAAGGATATGATCGAAGCAATGGAGATTGAGTTTGATGCTCTTGAGATGCCTAATGTCATAACTGCTCCCATGTCCAAGCACAACCGTGGTGTTAATGCCGTTGATACTGATCTATTTGTTAATTCTGTTGATGAAGTTTCTACTCCTCTCATGAGCGTCACGAAGAATTTGTTGCTAGCCGGTTTATTTCCGGGTTATGGTGAAGGTTGCCACATGTGTTTATCTCTATCTTCTGGTTGTTATTTTCTGAAAGCAGGTGTTCAACGCCTGATGGATAATAAAGAGATTTTGTTCAAAAAGACTTTGATTCGAATTGTCCTACTTGAAGATGTTGCTATCATAACCATTTCCGCAAATCCTTCCAAGGTCTCCTCAAAAAGACCTGTTAGGATTACACCTACTCCAAGAATTGCTCCATTGATAATCACTTTTCCTGGCCCTTGGAATTATGGTGCTGACGTTTACTACCATGGCGTTAAGCAGGATTTGAAGACTAAAGAGGCTAATCCCGATATTAGTAACATTGTCAGGACTAACAAAATTACTCGAAGTGGAAGGGTTTTCTCTCTCGAGATCTCCCCAAAGACTGTTGT
Organism: Vicia faba; assembly: GCA_948472305.1. Taxonomy (NCBI): domain Eukaryota; kingdom Viridiplantae; phylum Streptophyta; class Magnoliopsida; order Fabales; family Fabaceae; genus Vicia; species Vicia faba. The sequence continues at coordinate 844,617,977 of OX451737.1, forward strand.
TAAGCCTGTTGTTATTCCAACTGTTTCGGCTAGTACTTCTGCTACTCCTCCCATCTTTACTCCAATTGTTACCCCTGCCGACGAGTCATCTAGGAATCGGGGAAAAGAAGTTGTAGGTGAGCCTGCCAGGACGGAGGCACCTAGAGAAGTTATTTTAGAATCCTCTAAGCATGAAATGGAGGAAATTTTAAAAATAATCAAAAAGAGCGACTACAAAATGGTCGAATAGCTGGGGCAGACCCCTTCGAAGATATCAATGTTGGCTCTACTATTATGTTCCGAGGCCCATGCAAAGGCTTTGATTACATTTCTCAAGACTACGCATGTGCCACAAGAAACCTCCGCTGACCAGTTCAAGGACTGTGTCGCCAATTTGACTGCCGATAATGGGTTGGGTTTTTCAGATGCTGATTTGACACCAAAAGGGAGAAAGCATAATGATGCTTTGCATGTCTCGATCGAATGCAGGGGCACTACTATGGCCCATGTGCTAGTGGACACTGGATCGTCACTAAATGTTCTGCCCAAGAAGGCTCTTGATAGGCTAGATTGTGAAGGTTTGACATTAAAGCCCAGTAACATTGTGGTGAGGGATTTCGACCGTTCAAAGAGAATGGTGCACGGGGAGGTGGACATCCATGTCAAAGTGGGTTCCCAGACCTTTGAATCCACCTTCTATGTGATGGATATCAGGCCATCTTACTCTTGTTTGTTGGGTCGTCCTTGGATCCATGAAGCTGGGGCCGTTACTTCTACGCTTCACCAAATGCTGAAGTATCCAGTGAAGGGGAAGATTGTCACCGTACATGGTGAAGAGGAGTATATGGTAAGTCACCTGAACTCTTTCAGGTATGTGGAAATGGACGGTGAGTTCATAGAAACCCCTTGTCAAAATTTTGAAGAGGTTCCCCAGATTATGGCATCAACCGAGACTATCACCAGTGCACCAAAGATCACCAAACCTCCTTTGAAGATGGATTCTCTCAAGGACGCCAGAGCAGTAGTTGAAGAAGGTGGGTGTACCATTTGGAGACAACTCCCTGATTTTCCTCATAAAACTGAAAACTTTGGTTTGGGATTTACTTCAGGAGCTCAAAAGGTTGTTCGACATGCCCGAACTAGAGGACCTCCTCTACGCATCAGCAATCGTGGGGTCAATGCTATAGAAGACGATGATGAGGATTCTGATATTGACATCTGGGTCTACCCTACTACCAACGGTGGACCTAGTAACTGGATGACCAAAGATTTTGTGCCAATTTCTTTTGTTCAGCAGTAATTGTCTTACTTGTTTTTCGAATTTGTAATAAACAATATAAACTCTATGGCCTTGTGTCTTACGCGAGGCACAATGGTTTATTTGTGAGGGTTATTATATGTCATTATCATATGTCATCAATAAAACATTGGACGTTCTTGCATACGAATTTTGTGCTCTCTATTTTTCTTTTCTGTTTTCACTTTATCAATACAGCTATGCTCTTACACACACTCACATATCAAACTGCAGATCCATATCCACTCTGGATCCCATTGATAACAGTTTTACTATTTCCAGTTATAACTTCGAAAATCCGATCAACCAAGCCAAGGACGAAGGTGAGGAAGATTTTGAGGTACCTGGAGAACTTGCTAAACTGTTACAGCAGGAAGAGAGGGCTATAAAGCCTCATGAAGAGTCAGTTGAGACAATAAACTTGGGCACAGAGGCATATAAAAAAGAAGTCAAGATCGGTGTAAATCTGGAGCTTAGTGTCAAACAGCGGTTAGTACAAATGTTGCACAATTATTTTGAGATCTTCACCTGGTCATATGAAGACATGCCTTGTTTAGACACAGATATAGTGGTTCATCATCTGCCGACTAAAGAAGATTTCCCTCTGGTTAAACAGAAGGTCCGTCTTATGCGCCCTGAAATGTCAGAGAATATCAAAGCAGAGGTTATGAAGCAGTTAAACACTGGGTTCCTAGTTGTCATCTCCTATCCGTAGTGGGTTGCTAACGTGGTTCTGGTACCTAAGAAAGATGGTAAGGTACGGATATGTGTGGACTACAGAGATCTGAACAGGGAAAGCCCCAAAGATGACTTTCCGCTCCCCCACATTGATGTTCTGGTTGACAACACCGCATAGCATAAAATATTTCCCTTCATGGATGGTTTCTCTGGCTACAATCAGATCAAGATGGCACCTGAAGACATGGAGAAGACAACATCTGTCACACAGTGGGGCACCTTATGTTACAAGTTGATGCCTTTTGGGTTGTAGAATGCTGGGGCAACTTATCAGCGAGCCATGGTAGCTTTGTTCCATGATATGATTCACCATGGGATAGAGGTTTATGTGGATGACATGATAGACAGGTCTCAAACCGAGGAAGAACACCTTGATCATCTACAAAATTTGTTTGACATATTGAAGACATACAAGTCGAGGTTGAATACGAACAAGTGAACCTTCGGGGTAAGGTCTGGTAAACTTGTGGGGTTCATCGTCGGTGACAAAGGTATTCAGGTAGACCCTGCAAAGGTGAAGGCCATACAAGAGATTCTGGATCCCCGTACTGAGAAGGAAGTTAGTGGTTTCTTGGGACGCCTAAACTACATTTCCAGGTTCATTTCCCATTTAACTGCTACTTGTGAGCCGATCTTCAAACTCCTGAAGAAAGATCAAGTAGTAAAATGGAATGACAAATGCCAGACTGCTTTCGAAAGAATCAAGGAATACATTCAAGAGCCACCAATCATGATGCCTCCAATTGAAGGAAGACCTTTGATAATGTATTTAACGGTGTTAGACAATTCAATGGGGTGTGTGCATGGGCAGTATGACGAGCCTGGTCGAAAAGAGCATGCAATATACTACCTTATCAAAAAGTTTACCGACTGTGAGACAAGATACTCACTGCTTGAGAAAACTTGTTGCGCTTTGGCATGGGCTGCTCACCGACTAAGACAGTATATGTTGACCCACACTACTTTGTTGATATCTAAGATGGATCCAATCAAGTACATGTTCGAGAAGCCCGCTCTCTCCGGAGGAATAGCAAGATGGAAAATGATCTTAACCGAATACGACATCCAATATACAACCTAGAAAGCAACCAAGGTAAGTGTATTAGCTGATCATTTGGCTCATCAGGCCGTGGATGACTACCAGTCCATGAATTTTGAGTTCCCAGACGAGAATATTATGCTAGTGACTGACTATGAAGATCTTGGACCGGATGAAGGACCTGAAGAAGGATCACGATGGATTATGGTTTTTGATGGAGCTTCAAACGCACTCAGTAATGGCATTGGTGCTGTAATCATATCTCCTGAAGGCTGTCATACTCCTTTCACTGCCTGGCTATGCTTCAACTGTACCAACAACATGGCAGAGTATGAAGCCTACATCATGGGTCTCAAAGCTGCTATTGACCTGAGGATCTAGTTCTTAAACGTTTTTTGGGATTCAGCCTTGGTGATAAGTCAGATCAAAGGAGAGTGGGATACGAAGCATCCAAATCTCATCTCGTACAAAGAGCACGTGCTGACATTGCTCCCACACTTTGAGGAGGTAACCTTTGAACATTTCCCACGAGAGGAGAATCAGTTAGCAGACGCGTTAGCTACCATGCCTTCTATGTTCAAGGTCAGGTGGGACAACGAAGCTCCCCAAATCACTATCGAGAGGTTGGATGAACCAGTGTACTATTGTGAGATTGATACTGAAGAGGTAGCGGACAAACCTTGGTTTTACGAAGTAAAAAGGTATCTCGAGGCTCAAGAGTATCCTGAGGGGGAATCTGTCAATGATAAGAAGTTTCTGAGAAGATTTGCCGCAAAATTCTTCCTCAGTAATGAATTCCTCTACAAGCGTAACCATGACTCTACCTTAATGCGATGTGTAGACAAGAGCAAAGCAGAGAGGATTATGACAGCTCTACACGAAGGTACCTTCAGAACCCACTCAAGTGGACATACCATGGCTAAAAAGATCCTATGGGCAGGATACTATTGGTCCACTATGGAAGCAGACTACTATCAGCACTCTCGAATTTGTCACAAGTGCCAGATCTATGCTGATAAGGTACATGTACCTACGGTTCCCTTGAACGGCTTGACGGCTCCCTGGCCCTTTGCAACATGGGGCATTTAAATGATCGGAGAGATTAGACCTACTGCGTACAATGGGCATCGCTTCATCCTGGTGGCCATTGAATACTTCACGAAGTGGGTTGAAGCTGCCTCTTTTGCTACCGTTACCAAGAATGTGGTGGTGCAGTTTATCGAGTATAACTTGGTTTGTCGTTACGGTGTCACCAAAAGAATCGTCACGGACAATGGTACGAATCTAAATAATACGATTATCACCGAACTCTAAGCAATTCAAGATACAACATCATAACTCTTCTCCCTACCGGTCGAAGATGAATGGCACTGTTGAAGCTACTAACAAGAACATCAAAAAGATCATACAGTAGATGACAGTGACATACAAAGACTGGCATGAGATGTTACCATTTTCTCTTCATGGATACCGCACCTCCGCACGAACATCGATAGGGGAAACACCCTACTCTCTGGTATATGGCAAGGAGGTTGTCCTGCCTATTGAGGTCCAGATCCCTTCTCTGAGGATTATGAAGGATGCGGGTTTGAACAAAGACGACTGGATCCAGACTCGACTTGATCAACTGAATCTAATCGATGAGAAGAGACTTACTGCTGTCTGTCATGGTCAAATGTATCAAAAATGGATGATCAAGCCTTTCAACAAAAAAGTCAGGCGCCAAGCATATCAAGTCAGGGATCTAGTGATCAAGCGCATCATACTGTTACAAGGTGATCCCAGAGGCAAATGTACTCCTACATACGAAGGTCCATTTGTGATAAAAACATTTTCTCAGGTGGAGCCATGAGTCTGACCACCATGGACGGTGACGACCTTCCTCACCCTGTAAATGCGGACATAGTGAAAAAAATACTACGCATGATTAAAGACCCGCTAGGTTGACTGGCCTAGGAAAAAATAAGGGCTTCCCGACAAACCAAAAGGGTTCGGGAAAAAATTAGGGATGAAAACCAAACAAAATCTGTACACCCGACAAGTCGAAAACCTGAAAAGGCGGCTTGGGCAAAAAAGGGTATCCCAGTGGACTCAAAACCCGAAAGGGAGGTCCAGGCAAAAGTTAGGGATGTAAAGCGTATCACTATGTCCCATTGGATCACCTTACGACCAGACCTCAATATCAACTATCAAGCTCGAACAGAACTAATCAATCTAATCAGCTTCAGACAAGCAGCAAAGTGATGAGACACTCGAAGACATATCGGCAATAGCAGAATTGAAACTCAATGGGATTATTACACATAGCTGTTTTCTTCTCTTTGTACACAATATTGTATAACTTTCATTTTCACAGCGGCGTTCTCTTACTAGAGCGTCAGCTTCCTTGTACAAAAACGCCTGTTATAGGCCAACTTCAGAAATTAATACAAGTCATTTTTACAAAACCATTTGTTTTTGTTTTTCTTTTTTGTTTTTCCAAAACGTCCAATGATTTATTCTTGACATATGAATTTGAGTATAATTGCTATTCACCAATATTCACATAAGAAACAGAAAGTCAATTGCTCATGACTTAAGGAATGGGGCAAAGCCTAATCCCGACAGTTACTCTGTTCAGCATGGTACAGGGGCAGGTACAGTTTTGAAACAAGATCACCATTACATACGACCCCGTGACGTCTACACTCCCCACAGAGTAGAGGCAACCAAAGCATCGACATCGGCTTCTGCAAACAGGAGTTACTTTCCCCAGCAAAGTTCCTTCAGAGAGCTGATACCTATATTCCCCAACCAAATTTTATAATCGCAAGCGGTTCATAAAGTTGTTCTCCCGAACAAATCTTATTCCTCCAGCTATGGAAGTTCATCCCCCAGCGGAGTTTATTAAACGAATCGGCAAAATATTCCAGCAAAGCATCTCCTCTCTCAAACAGAGTTATTCCCCTGCAGAGTTATTCTCAAGCAGAGTCTCTCCCCGGCAGAATATTCACGAACAAAAAGGAGTAAATCCACAGCACAGTCATCTCCGCTCACCATTCCCCAGCGGAAATAGAAGAACCACTTTTTTTACAACAGTCAGGAATTCAATTTCCAGTACTCTCCAGCAGCAGTCAGGGCTTTACTTTCCCAGACTCGAATATGTTCATACATCATGACGTGCACATGCATATTGCATACAATATAATCTCATTTATTTTGAGAACATCATCACACAATGCATTTCATGCATCGCATGTAATTAATCATGTACCTTTTCAAGAAAGATGGTTATCATCAACAATTCCGACAGTTCAATTCATGAATCTATACATATCTGCAGACAACTAATGGAAAATCGGTTCTCAAAACCAAACGGGTCAACTAATCCACATGATCAAATGAAGAAGCCCTACTATCCAGGCTTTTATTTCGAAGTAACCCTAATATCCAGGTTCCTTCTTACAGCCCTACCATCCAGGATTTCATTTCGATGCAACCCTACTATCCAGGCTTCCATTTCGAAGTAACCCTACTATCCAGGTTCCTTCTCATAGCCCTACTATCCCGGCTTTCATTTCGAAGTAACCCTACTATCCAGGTTCCTTCTCGCAACCCTACTATCCAGGCTTTCATTTCGAAGTAACCCTACTATCCAGATTCCATCCTATAGCTCTATTATCCAGGCTTTAATTTCGAAGTAACCCTACTATCCAGGTTCCTTCCTATAGCCCTACTATCCAGGCTTTCATTTCAAAGTAACCCTACTACCCAAGTTCCTTCTCATAACCCTATTACCCAGGCTTTCATTTCGAAGTGACTCTACTACCCAGGTTCCTTCTCATAGCCCTACTATCCAGGCTTTCATTTCAAAGTAACCATACTATCCAGGTTCCTTCTCATATCCCTACTATCCAAGATTTCATTTCGAAGTAACCCTACTATCCAGGTTCCTTATCGCAACCCTACTGTGATACGATGGCCAGAACCGGGACTGCTTTTTTATTTAGGATTTGCTTGTTTGCGTTTTACATTTGTGTTCGCAAAATGTCGCAGTAAGCAAGAGTCACCACCGACTTTTATTTTATCCAACAAGGAAAGGAAAAAAGCACAGAAAAATTCCTTTTTCAAGATTTTCTTAGTACAGGGGGGGGGGGGGGTAGATTATAGAAAGGGAAGGTATTAGCACCCTTTCTATCCGTAGTTATCTACGGGCTCTTAGGTACTTGCTCATCATTTTCAAAATTGCTTCTCTGTGTTTGTGTGATTTGAAAAGTTTTTGGCTTTGATTTAACTCTTGCTTCTGTCTTCAAGAGTGTTACGAAGTATTTTTGAAAGCTTTGTTTGTAAAGGAGTGTAAGTGTGAAAAAGTTTGTTTGGATTGAGCAAGTACTTAAGAGCTAATCTACCTACTCGAAAAAAGAATCGTTCTAGGTTTGTTTCCTTTAGATGGTGCTATCCCACTATTAGTGAGTAGGTAGCACCTTCGTTGGAGTTTTGAGGGTCGATTCGAAAGGGACGTACAGTCACTAAAGCAATGTTAGGACGTCTTAGTAGTAACCCTAATGTCTTAGATCAATTATTCGAGGCAATAATTCAGAGGCAACCATTTCGAGGCAACTTTTCCGAGGCAACTTTTTCGAACGGGACTTTGATCTTTGTATAGACAAGAGAGCGACCACTAAAGAATCCTATACTTAATGACTGTTTACCAAAGGCAACCAAGTGGGAGTGTACCCTAGGAGTGCGCATGTGCGAGTGATTCAATTTCAAGTTTATTATCTTTGCACATTTTAGGGTTATCTAATTGTTTTAAAATTAATCATACATTCTTGTCATGCAACCCTAATTATACATCTAACAGTTAATATTTTGCGGAAATTAAAGTGCGGAAATTAAACTACGCTATTACAAGGCTTCGGGTATTTACATAGCCAAAAACAAACCCTTAAAAAATAAAGCAGTAAATTAAAATAAAAGACCTAATTAACTATTACAACTCGTGAGCAATTACATCAATATGGTAAAAAGTAAGACAATAAAGCGCGCGCGAGGAAATTTAGATCGGGAGAGAACTAGGGTTTTGACCCTTCTAACCTAATTAAAAGAGAAAATGTTTTTTGTTGTTTTTAATTATTTTTTAAGAAAAGAATTAAGTTTTTAAATTAAATATACAATTAATTAGTTAATTAAATTAATTAAAGAAAATAAATAAATGGCCTATTTTTGTGTTTTGTTATTTTAAGAAAAAAGGAAAATATAATTAAATTAGAAATAAAACCCTAGTTATTCTAATTTTTTTTAATTATGTACAAAATAATTAAAGTTATATAAAATTAAATAAGCTAATTAAATTAATTAATTTTTTGATAAAAAAATAAGATCTAAACCTAATTTGATGAAAAGTATTATTTTAATGATTTTTTGATAAAAAGAAAATAATTAATTATGTTAGTGAAATAAAATAAATTAATTAAATAAAATGTAAAAGAAAAGAAAAAGAAAGTTGGGCCTGAAAGCAATATGGGGGTGCATCACTAGCAATCTGGGCCCAAGAAGCAAATGTCCATGTTGACTGGCCAGATTCTCCATGATGCATTGACTAAGGCCTTTGGTGCTCCTTCAGATGATAGCCCTCAGATCTGGATCTCAAGACACTTGGCCAGTTGGATTATGAAGACGTATGGTAGTCCTTGGTCTTTGTGGAACATGGAATTTGTAGAAAGAAATCAAGAAAAAATGCAAACATTGGAGGCAGGGGTCGAACCCCTGACCTCAAGCTCCCCAACGCCTTAACGCTTGCCTGTCTACCACTGGGCCAATTGTGTTAGTTGTTATAATGATACTAAACAATAATTAAATATTAAAAAGGCAATATATATCAATTCAACGCGTATTTTTTCAAATAGGCGATTGGTTATTCGCCACGTCTTCATCTTCTCCAAGGATCTGTTGTTTTAGACAACATGCCTTTACCAACGGACAGCAACCGTAGCTAAAACCCTGTGCCTATCAAGAATCATGTACAAGCACAATAAATCAATGGTGATGGTACCAATCCATTCGTCTCAGTCTCACAAACTTCATGGTACCCTAATCGTAGCCCAATTTCACCTGTACACCAAGATCCCAATTTGAACCAAAAAACTCTAACAATGGTGAAATCAAATATAGTTCATAAAAACGAAATTAAATGTTGCAGAAAGATTGCAAATATGATGGTGAACAATAATATACAATTATTTCATGCTACAAGTACAAGAATGATGTAATTCGAATTCAAGAAATAAGCAATATCGTGACTGACTTACAGTGCGTTATAAGGCCTGGAAATGCTTGTTCTGGATTGATTTTGCTTGCCTACACTCCCAGGAAGCGATTGAGATGGTCCAAGGATCTTGAAATTGCTTCAAAGTATGAATTCATGTTTGCACTTTTTCTTGTTTTTTCCAAGTTTTGTTCTTGATGTTGCGCCTCCCTCCTAGCCTTGCTTTAGGTATGCACATCAACCTTATGTACTGAGGAATGAATTAGGGTTAAAAACCTGGCCTCAATCTTCCTCCATCAATGTCTTTGATCTTGATTTGATTCACTTTAAAATCATTCCAAAAATAGCCTAAAACCAATATTTTTGTGCATTCCAAGCCTTTACACGAGTTTGATCTCATGCTAGCTGGAATTTAAGGCCTGAAACATGTATCAAATCTTGAGATTTCAATATTTTGGATTTTCTATGATTTGTTTTGATTTAAAATGATTTAATTTAAATAAAATAAAAATAAATAATAAAAATAAGATAATGACAAGTGGAAAAGGCTAGGGATCATGGGCTATGTTTCCAACTCAAAACAAGTGCAAAAGATTGGGCCCATTTGGAAAAATTTGTAATTTTAGGCATAGTTGACTTTTGACAATTTTGCAAAAAGGGTCAACTTCACCAATGCATAACTTCGTCAATTTTGACTCTTTGAAATTGTTCTTGGACTTTTTAGAAAGCTTGATATGTCCTCTAAGCAACCCTTTTGGTCACATCTCAATTTGGTATTCCATTCTCATGTATGAAGCTTTGACAAAAAAGGTGTTTTTGTTGACTTTTCAAAATGACCTATAATGTCCAAATTCATAACTTCTTGTTGAGTGCATATTTTGAACTTGGGAGGTGAAGATGGATTATATAGAATTTCATCCTCTTCAAAATTAGATTTGGATGATTCATTTATCATAAAGTATGAGAAAGTTATGCTTGGTCAAAGTTGAGTTGACTTTTCCTACAAAACCCTAATTTATCAACTTTTGATTCTTGATGAATTATGAGCAATCCTTGATTAATCATGATCAACCCTTGATAAAATGATGAATGGTACTTCAAAATGAGGATGTTGACAAAAAATCTTGAAGTTTGACTGTATATAGGCCATAATTGACTTTTGCCCTAGCACAGTCGATTTTTAGGCGTTTGAGCAATTGACTGAGCAAACTTTCTCTGTAGGGCTTGAAACTTGACATGGATGATCTTGAGAATATATTAGGAAAATGGTGAGCATTTGAGATCCCTTGGACTCAAGTATCTTGATGCAACATGAAACCCTAATTTGAGGTAGACTGCCTTAGGAGAGAGCTTGTCTGGTCAACCCTTGGACTTCCTTGAGCAACTTGAGGATCTTTCTTGAAATGTTTTGAGAAATATGGGAGGGCAAATTTTGGGGTACAACAGCTGCCCCTGTTCAATCTTCTTAAACCTAAGGATGTAGATTGGCTTGCTGGCCTTTCGTGATCTGAAGGTGGAAGAGGATTAAACACTAGAGTGCCCAGAAATTTGCACTCACATGATGTGGTGTTTATCTTACGATGTCAGGAATGGGCTTGCAGATGCCATTTGGAAATTGCTGACGGGGAATGGGCTTAAAGATGCCATCCGAAGGAGTGTCGATCGCCCAAGAGATTCCTTAGCGAGAGCTTGTATACCTATTGTTGAGGAAGATTCCGCTGGGGAATGTTGATCTCTATCTTGAGAGAAGTAGAATTTTAGGAGCTTCGGTCGTCCGTTATTCTATTGGGAAATCGTATTTTTTTAGGAAAGTTGAATTTTAGGAACTTCGGTTGTCCGTTATTCTTGTTGAGGAATCGTCTCTTCGTCGAAGAGGTGAAAATGAACTATTATCTGGTCGTGATCCAGGCTTCATAATAATAAGACCGACTGCTACCTGGTCGTAATCCAGGATTTACAGTGACTTACTGGGGAGATGAGATTATACTTGCTATCCGGTCGTGATCCAGGCTTTACAATTTCTTGATTCTTATCTGGTCGTAATCCGGGCTTCAGAAGGAAATGAGTTGTTATTCGGTCACGTCTGGGCTTCAACTTGAATTTAGGGCACACTAATATCTGGTCGACTCCGGGCTTCTTAGTAACTGTCCAGGTAAACTGCTATTTGGTCGTAATTCACGCTTCGTAGTGTCTTGAACTGTTATCTGGTTGTAATCCAGGCTTCACAATGTCTTGTACTGTTATCTGGTAGTAATCCAGGCTTTAGTGCTTTTATCATTATCTGGTCATAATCCAGGCTTCACGATGCTTTATACCATTATCTGGTCGAATCCAGGATTCATGGTGTTCTGTACTGCTATCCGGTCGTAATCCAGGCTTCACAATACCTTACTTCTTATCTGGTTGTAATCCAGGCTTCAGAAAAGATCAAATGGTTATCCGGTCGTAATCCGGGCTTCCCTTTGGCTTTGGGCCTACTAATATCCGGTCGTAATCCAGGCTTCATAGTATCTGGCCGGGTGAACTGCTATTTGGTCGTAATCTAAGCTTCACATTGTCCCTCACTGTTATCTGGTTGTATTCCAGGCTTCACAGTGTCTTTTACCGCTATCTTGTCGTAATCCAGGCTTCACGATGTCTCATACCACTATCTGGTCGAATCCAGGCTTTATGGTGTTCGGAGAAAATCAAGATACTATTCGGTCATAATCCGGGATTCATAACTTGTGTTAAAGATGTACCACTATCTGGTTGTAATCCATGCTTTGTGGTGTCTTTGACTGCTATCTGGTCATAATCCAGGCTTCACAGAAACTTGTATTTCTATCTGGTCGTAATCCAGGTTTCACAATAACTTGCTGAGCTGTTATCCGGTCGTAATCCGGGCTTCACGGCTTGCTGGGGATTAAACTATCATCCGGTCGTTCCCCAGGCTTCATAGCTTAAAGATAAACCACTATCTGGTCGAATCCAGGCTTCATGGTGTTTGATACTGTTACCCGGTCGTAATCCGGGCTTCACAATATGCTGTAGAAATCAAGATACTATTCGGTCGGATCCGGGCTTCATAGCTTGAATTTTGTGAGAATCTGATTGTATCTTTCCTGAAAGATAAAGGATTAATTGGATGTAGTGCATGATATGTGTCAAGCAATGATGTTCTCAAAATAAATGAGATTGTGTCGTATGATGAGTATGCGTATGTCATGATGTATGTTTTTATGACATTCTCTAGCTGGGGAAAATAAATCCCGAGTTACTATTGGAGAGTGCAAGAAGTTGAATTCTTCGTTTCCGCTGGGGATAGTGAATGAAGATGATTGTGAGCATAATCCCGCAGGAGAGAATAACTCTACTGGGGAATAAACTGACGAGGAAATGACTCTATAGGGAGGAGATGCTCTGTTAAAGGACTCGTTGATTCGGGAGAAATAACCTCGGATGGGGATGAATTATCGTTGCTGGCGATGATGCACTCTGTTGGGAATTGAGTTTCTGTTTGTGAAAGGAATGAACTCCGCTGGGGATGATTTTCCAATGGCGACTTCACTGGGGATAATCTTTTAGACTTTACTGGGGATAATCCTCCATAATCTACTGGGGTAGTCCTCCAGACTCCATTGGGGATAATCTTTTAGTCTTTACTGGGGACAATCCTCCAGAGTCTACTGGGGTAGTCCTCCAGACTCCATTGGGGATAATCTTTTAGTGCGAGCAATAGATAAACTCTGCTTGGGGAGAATCTTGCCGACTCATTCGCGGTTGCGAGCCTCAGTTGGGGAGAGTAGTGCTAACATCACTGTCTTTCTCTTACTATGCGGGGAGTGAATGTACCTTTAATTGTTTTCTCCAACTAGGTTTATCCCTATACCTTGTGGATAGAGCAACTGTATGGTTTGGACATTTCTTATTTGCCCTTGTTTCTGATATTACGAGTAATCGTCTTTTGTTTCGCATGTAAATATTTATGAGCAACAATTATTGTCAAATGCATATATAAAAAATGAACCATTGGACGTTCTTGTAAAACAAAACAGAAAAAGAAAACAGTTTGAAATTTCTTTGTGAAAATGAATTGTATTGATTTTGAAGCTGGCCTGTAAATAGGCGTTTTTTCATACAAGAGGTTGACGTCCTAGTAAGAGAACGCCGCCGAACAATAGAGTTTATACAATTTGTGTAAAACAAAGAAAAACAGCTATGTGAACAATCCCACTGGGTTCGAACTCTGCTTTTGCCTTTATATCCTCTAGCATCTCATCACTTTGCTACTTGGTTGAAGGTAGATCAGATTGATTAGTGTTGTCCGGGCTTGATAGTTGATACTGAAGTCTAGTTACAAGGTGATCCAATGAGACATAGTGTTACGCTTTAATCCCTAATTTTTTCCTGGACCGCCCTTTCGGGTTTTCAGTCCACCGGAATACCCTTTTTTTCCCAAGCCGCCTTTTCAGGTTTTCGACTTGCCGGGTGTACATATTTTCATTTTCATCCCTTATTTTTGCTCGAACCCTTTTGGTTCGCCGGGAAGCCCTTACTTTTGCCTAGGCCAGTCAACCTAGCGGGTCTTTGATTATGCGTAGTATTTTTTCACTATGTCTGCATTGGCGGGGTGAGGAAGGTCGTCACCATCCATGGTGGTTAGAATCATAGATCCTCCTGAGAAAATGTTCTTAACCACAAATGGCCCTTCATAAGTAGGGGTCCATTTGCCCCTGGGATCACCTTGTGATAGTATGATGTGTTTGATCACCAGATTCCCAACTTGATACTCTTGTCGTCTAACTTTCTTGTTAAATGCCTTGATCATTCGTTTTTGATACGTTTGACCATGAGAAATAGCAGTAAGTCTCTTCGTCGATTAAGTTTAGCTGATCAAGCCGGGTCTATATCCAATCGTCCTTGCTCAAACCTACATATTTCATAATCCGAAGAGAGGGTATCTGGACCTCAATGGGTAAGACTGCTTCCATGCCGTATACCAAAGAGTAGGGTGTTGCCCCTGTTGAAGTTCGTACTGAAGTTTAGTACCCATGAAGATAAAATGGTAACATCTCGTGCCAATCTTTGTATGTCACCGTCATCTTCTGCACAATCTTCTTGATGTTCTTATTAGCCGCTTCAACAGCCGCATTCATTTTCGGCCGGTAAGGAGAAGAGTTGTGATGCTGTATCTTGAACTGCTTGCAGAGCTCAGTGATCATTGTATTGTTGAGATTTGTACCATTGTCCGTAATGATCCTCTCGGGTACACCATATCGACAGATCAAATTGTGCCGAATAAACTGTGCCACGACGTTCTTGGTCACTGTAGAAAATGAAGCTGCCTCAGCCCACTTGGTAAAGTAATCAATAGCCACTAGAATGAAATGATTCCCGTTTGACGCAGTTGGTCTGATCTCACCAATCATATCGATGCCCCACATTGCAAAAGTCCACGGAGCTGTCAAGACGTTCAGAGGAACTAGAGGTATGTGCACCTTATCAGCATAGACTTGGCACTTATGACAGGCCCGAGAGTGCTGATAACAGTCGGCTTCCATGGTAGACCAATAATATCCTGCCCGTAGGATATTCTTTGCCATGGTGTGTCCACTGGAATGAGTTCCGAAAGTACCTTCATGTAACTCTACCATAATCCTTTCTGCCTTGTTCTTATCTACACATCGCAGTAAGGTTGAGTCATGGTTACACTTGTAAAGGATGCCATTAATGATGAAGAACTTCGCCGCGAACCTCCTCAGAAACTTCTTATCATTAACGGATGCACCTTCGGTGTATTCTTGAGCCTCAAGATACCTCTTTACCTCATGAAACCAGGGTTTATCTATTACCTTTTCAGTCTCAATATCACAGCAATGTGCGGGTTTGTCCAACCTCTCAATGGTAATCTGGGGAGCTTCATTGTCCCACCTGACCTTGAACATAGAAGACATGGTAGCTAGCGCGTCCGCTAACTGATTCTCCTCCCTGGGGAAATGTTCAAAGGTTATCTCCTCGAAGTGCGGAAGCAATGTCAATACATACTCTTTGTAAGGGATAATATTTGGGTGTTTCGTATCCCACTCGCCTTTGATCTGACTGATCACGAGAGAGGAATCTCCGAACACACTTAAGAACTTAATCCTTAGATCAATAGCTGCTCGAAGGCCCATGATGCATGCTTCATACTCCGCCATGTTGTTAGTGCAGTTAAAACATAATCGGGCAGTGAACGGAGTATGACAGCCTTCAAGAGATATGATCACGACACCAATGCCATTACCCAAAGCGTTTGAAGCTCCATCAAAATACATAGACCATCGGGATCCCTCCTCAGGTCCTTCATCCGATCCAGGTGTTTCACAATCAGTCACCGACATGATGTTCTCATCCAGAAACTCGAAGTTCATTGACTGGTAATCATCCACTGCCTGATGCGCCAAATGATCTGCCAACACACTCCCCTTGATTGCCTTTTGGGTTGTGTATTAGATGTCATCTCAGTCAAGATCATTTTCCATCTTGCTATTCTTCCTGACAAGGCAGGATTTTCGAAGATATACTTGATTGGATCCATCTTTGATATCAATAGGGTAGTGTGAGTCAGCATATACTATCTCAGCCGGTGAGCAGCCCATGCCAAAGCGCAACAAGTTTTCTCAAGCAGTGAGTATCGGGTCTCACAGTCGGTAAACTTTTTGCTAAGGTAATAAATAGCATGCTCTTTTTGGCCATACTCGTCATGCTGCTCCAGCACACACCCCATCGAATCTTCGAGTACTGTCAAGTATAAGATCAGAGGTCTCCCTTCAACTGGAGGCATCATAATAGGTGACTCTTGGAGATATTCCTTGATCCTTTCGAAAGCAGCCTGACATTCATCATTCCATCTTACCACTTGATCTTTCTTCAGCAGCTTGAAGATTGGCTCACAAGTAGCAGTCAGGTGCGAAATGAATCGGGCAATGTAATTCAGACGTCCCAGAAAGCTTCTTACTTATTTTTCTGTTTGGGGAGCTGGCATTTCCTGTATAGCCTTCACCTTTGCGGGGTCCACTTGAATACCTTTATCACTAACGACGAAACCCAACAGATTATCAGATCTTACCCCGAAGGTGCACTTGTTCGGGTTTAACCTCATCTTGTACAACTTCAACCTGTCAAATAGCTTTTGGAGATGGTTGAGGTGTTCCTCTTCAGTTTGGGATCTTGCAATCATGTCGTCAATGTATACCTCAATCTCATGATGAATCATGTCGTGGAACAAAGCGACCATAGCGCGCTGATACGTTGCCCCCACATTCTTCAATCTGAAAGGCATGACTTTGTAGAAAAAGGTACCCCATTGCGTAACGAAAGTTGTCTTCTCCATATCCTCGGGAGCCATCTTAATATGATTGTAACCAGAAAAACCATCCATAAAAGAGAAGACCTTATCTTGTGCGGTGTTGTCAACCAGAACATCGATATAAGGCAGAGGGAAATCATCTTTGGGGCTTGCTTTATTCAGATCCCTATAATCCACACACATTCAAACTTTACCATCTTTATTCGGCACCGGAACCACGTTGGCAACCCACTGTGGGTAAGAAGTAACTGCTAGAAAACCGGCATCAAATTGTTTCATAATCTAAGCTTTGATTTTCTCAGACATCTTTGGGCGCATTCGGCAAACCTTCTGCTTCACTGGAAGACAGTCTTCTTTAGTTGGCAAGCGGTGAACCATAATATCAGTATCCAACCCAGGCATATCTTCATAAGACTAGGCAAAGATCTCAACATAGTTACGCAACATCTGTATTAACCATTGCTTGACACTAGACACTAGATTTGCACCGATCTGGACCTCTTTCTTGTCTTCCTCTGTACCCAGATTCATTGATTCCACTGGCTCTTCATGGGGATGTATGGCCCTCTCTTCCTGTAGTAATAGTCTAGCAAGTTCCCCGGGAACTTCTCAATCATCCTCACCTTCGTCCTTGGCTTGGTTGATCGGACTTTCGAAGTCATAATTGGCAGTAGCAGAGTCGTTATCAGTGGGATCCAGAGTGGATGTAGACCTGTATTATGATATGTGAGTGTGTGTAAGACAATAGCTATTTTTGCAAGATAGAAAAGAAAAACAAGGAGCGCAAAATTTGTAATGCAAGAAAACGTCCAATGCTTTATTAATGATATATGGAAATGACAAATATTAATCCCTCACAAATAAAGCCACTGTGTCTCGGGCAAAGCACCGGGCCATAAAGTTTAAAACTGTCTGTTACAAATCTCAAAACAAAAGTCTATTACTATGTAATAAAAGAAATGGGCACAAAGTCCTCTGTCGTCCAATTGCTTAATCTGCCGTCGATAGTCGGGAAAATCCAACTATGAAAAATTGACTCCTCTTTGCCATCTTCACTTGCATTCACTTCCAGATTACTGATACACAGGGAGGTCTTCCAATCCGCGCACGCCGAATAGCCCTTTGAGCTTCTGCAGTAAAACCCAAACCAAACTTGTCAGTCTTGTGTGCAAAGTCAGGGAGTTGGCCCCAATTCGCACACCCACCTTTTTCAATAACAGCTCGGGCATCCTTGAGGGAAGCCATCTTCATTGGAGGATTTTCAGCAACAGTTTCAGTCGACGCCAGAGTCTGGGGGACTTCTTAAAAATTTTGACACGGGGTTTCAATGAACTTTCCATCCATCTCCACATACCGAAAAGAGTTAATGTGGCTCACCATGTACTCCTCTTCTCCTCGTACTGTAACAATTTTCCCCTTCACTGGATATTTTAACATCTGATGGAGCGTAGAAGTTACTGCCCCAGCTTTATGAATCCATGGGTGACCCGACAAGCAAGAATAAGATGGCCGAATGTCCATCACATAGAACATAGACGCAAAAGTCTGGGAACCAACCTTAATAGGGACATACACCTCTCCATGTACCATCCTTTTGGACCCGTCAAAGGCCCTAACCACAATATTACTTGGCTTCAAAACCAACCTTTCACAATCTAATCGATCTAACGCTTTCTTGGGTAAAACATTTAACGAGGACCCAGTATCCACCAGTACGTGAGCCAGAGTAGTGCCCCTGCACTTGATCGAAACATGCAGAGCGTCATTGTGATTCTTTCCTTTGGCAGTCAGATCTGCGTCGGAGAAACCCAACCCGTTGTCAGCGGTCAAACTAGCCACGCAGTCTTTGAATTGATCAGCAGATGTTTCCTGCGGCACATGCACAGTTTTAAGGAAAGCAATTAAAGCCTTAGCATGGGATTCTGAGCACAATAATAAAGACAACATGGAGATCTTCGACGGGGTTTGTCCCAGTTGTTCGACTATGTTGTAGTCGCTTTTCTTGATGATTTTCAGAATTTCCTCTATCTCCTGTCTTGAGGTTTCTACAATAATCTTCTTTGGTGCCTCCATCCGGGAAGGCTCACTTGTGATCTCTTTTCCCCGAGCATCAGATGACTCGGCGACAGGGGTAATGATTGGAACACGAACAGGGACAGTAGCAGATGTACTGGCAGGTGGAGTAGCAATAGGTTTTTGAACAATTGGTGGGGAAATCTCAGGAGAGAAAAGTCTTCCGCTTCGGGTGACCTTGCTAGACTCGACAATGTTGCTGACATCAGTATCAGCCTCTTCAACCTTCAAGTCTTGTTTAATCCCATGATAATACACATCGGCCCCATAGTGCCACGTGACAGCTTTATCTGAAGTGTAAGGGATAGGACCAGGACTAGTAATGATCAATGGAGTAACTCTCGGAACAGATGTAATCCTAACAGGCTTTCTCGAGGAAGCCTTGGAAGGATTGGCGGAAATGGTTATTATGGAAACATCTTCAACAGGAATCAATGGAACCAAAGTTTTCTCAAACAAGATTTCTTTGCTATCCATCAGGCGTTGAACACCTGACTTCAATATATGGCACCCAGTAGGCAGGATTGAACATAGGTGGCAACCTTCGCCACAACCCGGAAATAAACTGACTGATAATAAGTTCTTCTTTACTATTATCAACGGAGTAGAAACATCTTCCACAGAGGTTACAAATGAATCATCATCCACAGCATTTACTCCATGCTTGGGCATAGGAGCAGTCATGACATTAGGATTTTCCGGTGCATCAAATTCAATCTCCTTAGCTTCAATCAAATCTTGCACCTTGTTCCTCAAAGCCCAACAGTTATTAGTATCATGGGCTATCGGAGTGATAAGTACAACGGGCGTTTGGATTATACAGTGGTGATGTAGTACTGGGATTCTTCGGAGCTTCCCTCAGAGTGATCAAGTTGGTTTTCAACAATTGCGGTAAAATTTGCGATAAGGTCATACTGAGCCGAGTATACCGTCTTTGCGGTCTTTCTACTCTTTGCTGATTATTGCGTTGTGGGGCAATAGTAGGCCTTGATATTACCACCGCATTCACTACTTGGCGGCGTTCAGGTCGGTTTTGGCTCCTCTAGCTGTAAATGGCACTAGCTTCCTTTTTAAAAGGCTTCTTTTCTGTACTTGATGAAGCACCTTTCTGTATCTTGCCACTCTTGATACCAGCTTCAACTCTTTCCCCAGTCAAAATCAGTTCAGTGAACCCTGATGATGAACTACCGATCAAATGATTGAAATATGGACCAGACAAAGTCCCCAGAAACATATCCACCAACTCCCTATCAGACAGAGGGGGTTGGACTTTTCCAGCAATATCTCTCCAGTTCTGAGCGTAGTCCTTAAAGCCTTCGCATGTACCCATAGACATACCCTGAAGTTGGGTACGCGTGGGAGCAAGGTCGGCATTATACTGGTATTGCTTGTAAAAAGCGGCAGCAAGGTCCTCCCAATTGCGGACATTAGCTCCTTCTAATTGATAGAACCATTCAAGTTGAGTCCCTGACAGACTATCTTGAAAGAAATGAACCCACAGGTTCCTATCAGCAGTGTATGGTTGAATCTTTCTGACATACAAGCGGAGGTGTAGCTTCGGGCAAGATACCCCGTCGTACTTAGCAAAGACAGGAGCTTTAAACTTGTGGGGGATCACCACCCCAGATGCCAGACCCAAATCTCTGAAGTCCAACCCAGGTATCTTCTGGATCTCCATTGCACTCAACCGGTCTTCAAGTTGCTTATATCTATCCTCAGCAGGAGGATACTGGTCCTCATCAAAATCTGTGTCATTATCAGAGACCACAGGACTAGGCCCCTTTCTTTCCTCTTAATTCTCGCCCCCTCCAGATGAATGGGACAAATCAGTTTCCTGTCACAAATTGTTCCCTAATTTGCGACCCATATTCAGGAGGACCACCTTATTCTTCTTTTTCTTCTTGTCCTTCAAGATGAGAGTCTTCAAATCTTGCTGCCCTTTGGACAGGTTCAGGAACATCTCCTGGAACTGAGCATTCTGTGCTTGAAGAGCCTTGATGGCTTGATCAGTAGGTGTTTCAGAAGACATGATTGCTGAAATAAACAGCGAAGAAGATAAGAAACCTGTAATGGTACCTGTGATGAGGTGCATGATAATGAAATGCGTATGAAATGATTTCAAAGACTTTGGGAGATTCAAATTTGTAAACCAAAATAAACACACTTTATTAGATAAAACTTGTAACAATGTTTAAAAATGCCTTCAAGGCGTTTACAAAAGAAATACTTAAAAAGAAAATCTAAACTAGAAATAATAAAAGACATCAGAAATCCCAAGGTCTCTTTCCCTTCGTGCTGACATAGTCGTTGATCATCCTTTCGTTCTCAAGCTGCCTTGTAAGCCTCAAGATCTTCCTCCCTGCTCATGATACTTTTCTCTGTAGGTATCCCTTTCTTCCTTTAACTGGATCCAAGATCTCTTCAATGCCCCAAGATCAGTAGGCATGTATGGATGGAGGACCGTATAAGGAACACCTTCTTCATTAGTATGTTTTATGATCACCGGCAAAACAGCTTCATAAGGCATCCCCATCTTTTGAGCACGGGCTCGAACCCACTGGAGGTATGGTTGCATCGGGAGAGAAGTCTTCAGTCCTAGCTCATATGGGTCAGACCTGTTCACCATGCCCCAGGCTCGTATAAACCTACGGCGATGTCCCTCAACATCCCCCTTGTATTCAAAGACAATGTCTGTAAGCAGCAGCTCATGGGGACCATCTCTCCGAGCGCGTCCAAACTATCGTAAAGCCAAACAAGGATTGTAGGTTATACCCCCTCGAATTCCAAGCAACGGAACATTAGGGTATTCCCCACATCGATCAATGACAACTACTCTTTCCATATCTTTAGAACTCTAAAGGATGTCCGTATGAGCAAGGGACATGATTCTATAAGCCCAACCTACACCTTCCTCATTCTTCAATACAGACTTGGGGAGGTGCGAAATAAACCACCTCGCCAACAGCAGTGTACAACACATGAGAGTTCCCCTTCTCCGCACAGTACAGGTATGTAGAATATTACCTAGAAGAGTAGGCACTGGGTTACGAGACATGAAGATCTTGACCGCGTTCACATCTATGAAAGAATCTGGATTTTGGAAAAGAACCAAGCCGTAGATGAGGAGAGCCAAGATGTCTTCAAATGCTTGAAAATCCAAGTTACCCGGGAACAGTTGAGCTTGATCGATCAAAAACTTAGCCAAGAAACCTTTAACCCCACTCCGAGTCTCCCAGTTAGACACTATATCAGCCTTTGTCAAGTTTAAAGCTAAAGCAATGTCCTCAGGTTTAGGAACCTTCTCCAAAACTGTGAAGGGTGTTTTCTCGAGGACAAATATGCCTAGTAAATCAGAAAAGTCCTCCAAAGTAGGGACTAGTTGATAATCTGGGAAGGTGAAACAATCATGCAATTGATCAAAGAACTGGAATAACACACTCATCATTTGCTCATCTAACTTTGAAGTGACCAAGATAAGGAGGTGACCATGTCTTCTAACAAATGAAGAAGTATCAGGAACCTTTGAGACTAACTCTCTGAGCTGAGCAGGGATTTGCACAAAGTTGACTCGAATGGTATTTCTACGCATATAAGCCATAATCTGCAAAACAGAACAAAGATGAATCCCCTCGGTCTTTGAAATAGTTAGTCTAATGAAATATGCATGCGATTTCATGATGCATGATGTCATGATAAAAACACACCACAGGTATCACAGATAGAAAACATGGTAAGGGCAAACAAGTCACACAATAACCCTTAAGTTTAGGCTTGCATGGAGTCTAGGTACTACCCTCTTGCAGTTTAGTCGGTTCAACCTATCCTAATAATAATAACTAGGTTCTAGAGGTTCTCAATATCACTGACCATCCTCCATCGGTCATAATTTCAGCTCACGCAATATTTTCTTGCGACCGGAACCATCTCGAGAGTATGGTCTTAGTGAGTGTAGCATCTCACTACTTCCTATGGCCAAGTTGGTCAATTATAGGTTCTAAGGTCAGTTGATGCTTAATGACCCATATAGCAGCCCCATATTCTCCTTGTTGCTCCACAAGGGATATCGGTACTAACTAATGTGCCACATCAACGTAGCTACTGCTTCAACAGTATCGGTCTATGCCGTACAATTCCCTCACAGTCTATTGCTACTTACCTAAAAGGTGTCCCCCAGATCCGGGTTAGGATCTATAGTAACTTCGATACAAAGCCCACAAAGATAAAGCAATCAAATCAAACAATAGAAAACAATATGATGAACTAATCCTAAGGTACACCCTACTTATTATTTCCCCAGCTGAGTCGCCAGTTCTGTGATACGGTGGCAAGAACCGGGACTTTTTTTTTTTTAGGATTTGCTGGTTTGTGTTTTGCGTTTGTGTTTGCAAAATGTCGTGGTAAGCAAGAGTCGCCACCGACTTTTATTTTATCCAACAAGGAAAGGAAAAAAGCATAGAAAAATTCCTTTTTCGAGATTTTTTGAGCACAGGGGGTAGATTATAGAAAGGGAAGGTATTAGCACCCTTTCTATCCGTAGTTATCTACGTGCTCTTAGGTATTTCCTCATCATTTTGAAAATTTCTTCTCTGTGTTTGTGTGACTTGAAAAGTTTTTGACTTTGATTTAACTCTTGCTTCTGTCTTCAAGAGTGTTACGAAGTATTTTTGAAAGCTTTGTTTATAAAGGAGTGTAAGTGTGAAAAAGTTTGTTTGGATTGAGCAAGTACTTAAGAGCTAATCTACCTACTCAAAAAAAGAATCGTTCTATTTTTGTTTCCTTTAGATGGTGCTATCCCACTATTAGTGAGTAGGTAACACCGTCGTTGGAGTTTTGAGGGTCAATTTGAAAGGGACGTACGGTCACTAAAGCAATGTTAGGACGTCTTAGTAGTAACCCTAATCTCTTAGATCAATTACTCGAGGCAACAATTCCGAGGCAAACATTCCGAGGCAACTTTTCCGAGGCAACTTTTTTGAATGGGACTTTGATCTTTGTATAGACAAGAGAGCGACCGCTAAAGCATCCTATACTTAATGACCATTTACCGAAGGCAACCAGGTGGGAGTGTGCCCTAAGAGTGCGCATGTGCGAGTGATTCAATTTCAAGTTTATTATCTTTGCACATTTTAGGGTTATCTAACTGTTTTAAAATTAATCATACATTCTTGTCATGCAACCCTAATCATACATCTAACAGTTAATATTTTGCGGAAATTAAAGTGCGGAAATTAAACTACGCTATTACAAGGCTTCAGGTATTTACATAGCCAAAAACAAACCCTTAAAAAATAAAGCGGTAAATGAAAATAAAAGACCTAATTAACTATTACAACTCGTGAGCAATTACATCAATATGGTAAAAAGTAAGACAATTAAGCGCGCGCGAGGAAATTTAGATCAGGAGAGAACTAGGGTTTTGACCCTTCTAACCTAATTAAAAGAGAAAATGTTTTTTGTTGTTTTTAATTATTTTTTAAGAAAAGAATTAAGTTTTTAAATTAAATATACAATTAATTAAAGAAAATAAATAAATGGCCTATTTTTGTGTTTTGTTATTTTAAGAAAAAAGGAAAATATAATTAAATTAGAAATAAAACCCTAGTTATTCTAATTATTTTTAATATGTACAAAATAATTAAAGTTATCTAAAATTAAATAACCTAATTAAATTAATTAATTTTTTGATAAAAAATAAGATCTAAACCTAATTTGATGAAAAGTATTATTTTTATGATTATTTGATAAAAAGAAAATAATTAATTATGTTAGTGAAATAAAATTAATTAATTAAATAAAATGTAAAAGAAAAGAAAAAGAAAGCTGGCCCTGAAAGCAATATGGGGGTGCCTCACTAGCAATCTGGGCCCAAGAAGCAAAGGTCTATGTTGACTGGCCAGATTCTCCACTATGCATTGACTAAGGCCTTTGGTGCTCCTTCAGATGATAGCCCTCAGATTTGGATCTCAAGACACTTGGCCAGTTGGATTATGAAGACGTATGGTAGTCCTTGGTCTTTGTGGAACATGGGATCTGTAGAAAGAAATCAAGAAAAAATGCAAACGTTGGAGGCAGGGGTCGAACCCCTTACCTCAAGCTCCCCAACGCCTTAACGCTTTCCTGGCTACCACTGGGCCAATTGTGTTAGCTGTTATAATGATACAAAACAATAATTAAATATTAAAAAGGCAATATATATCAATTCAGCATGCGTTTTTTCAAATTGGTTATTCGCCACGTCTTCATCTTCTCCAAGGATCTGTTGTTTTAGACAACAAACCTTTACCAACGGACATCTGCCGTAGCTAAAACCCTGTGCCTATCAAGAATCATGTACAAGCACAATAAATCAATGGTGATGGTACCAATCCATTCGTCTCAGTCTCACGAACTTCATGGTACCCTAATCGTAGCCCAATCTCACATGTACACCAAGATCCCAATTTGAACCAAAAAACCCTAACAATGGTGAAATCCAATATAGTTCATAAAAACGAAATTAAATGTTACAGAAAGCTTGCAAATATGATGGTGAACAATAATATACAATTATTTCATGCTACAAGTACAAGAATGATGCAATTCGAATTCAAGAAAGAAGCAATATCGTGACTGACTTACAGTGCGTTATAGGTCCTGGAAATGCTTGTTCTGGATTGCTTTTGCTTGCCTACACTCCCAGGAAGCGATTGAGATGGTCCAAGGATCTTGAAATTGCTTCAAAGTATGAATTCGTGTTTCCACTTTTTCTTGTTTTTTCCAAGTTTTGTTCTTGATGTTGCGCCTCCCTCCTAGACTTGCTTTAGGTCTGCATATCATCCTTATGTACTGAGGAATGAATTAGGATTAAAAACCTGGCCTCAATCTTCCTCCATCAATGTCTTTGATCTTGATTTGATTCACTTTAAAATCATTCCAAAAATAGCGTAAAACTAATCTTTTTGTGCACTCCAAGCCTTTACACGAATTTTATCTCATGATAGCTGGAATTTAAGGCCTGAAACATGTATCAAATCTTGAGATTTCAATATTTTGGATTTTTTATGATTTGTTTTGATTTAAAATGATTTAATTCAAATAAAAATCAAAATAAATAATAAAAATAAGATAATAATAAGTGGAAAAGGCTAGGGCTCGTGGGCTATGTTGCCAACTCAAAACAAGTGCAAAAGATTGGGCTCATTTGGCAAAATTTGCAATTTTAGGCATAGTTGACTTTTTACAATTTTGCAAAAAGGGTCAACTTCACCAATGCATAACTTCCTCAATTTTGACTCTTTGAAAGTGTTATATGACTTTTTAGAAATCTTGAGATGTAATCTAAGCAAACCTTTTGGTCCTATCTCAATTTGGTATTCCATGCTCATGTATGAAGCTTTGACAAAAAAGGTGTTTTTATTGACTTTTCAAAATGACCTATAATGTCCAAATTCATAACTTCTTGTGAGTGCATATTTTGAACTCGGGAGATGAAGATGGAATATAGATAATTCCATCCTCTTCAGAATGAGATTTGGATGGGTCATTTATCATAAAGTATGATAAAGTTATGCTTGGTCAAAGTTGAGTTTACTTTTCCTACAAAACCCTAATTTAGCAACTTTTGATTCTTGATGAATTATAAGCAATCCTTGATGAATCATGATCAACCCTTAATCAAATTATGAATGATACTTCAAAATGAGGATGTTGACAAAAAATGTTGAAGTTTGACTGTATGTAGGCCACAGTTGACTTTTGCCCTAGCACTGTCGATTTTCAAGCATTTAAGCAATTGACTGAGCAAACTTTTTCTGTAGGGCTTGAAACTTGACATGGATGATCTTGAGAATATATTAGGAAAATGGTGAGAATTTGAGATCCATTGGACTCAAGTATCTTGATGCAACATGAAACCCTAATTTGAGGTAGACTGCCTTAGGAGAGAGCTTGTCTGGTCAACCCTTGGACTTCCTTGAGCAACTTGAGGATCTTTCTTGAAATGTTTTGAGAAATATGGGAGGGAAAATTTTGGGGTACAACACCTACTATCCAGGCTTTCATCTAGAAGTAACCCTACTATCCAGGTTCCTTCTCTTTTATCTCAGGACAATAGTTTACGACACTATAAAACCTGGACCCGACCAGACACGGTCGATTTCACATTTCCCCAGTAGGTCGCTGTGCAGCCTGGACCTGGACCAGATAAGCAGTTCACTTCCACCTCCTCAATCAAGTGTTAATTCCCTAGTAGATTAATTGACAACCGAAGCTCCTAGGCTCTATTTCCCAAGACATAAATCAACATTCCCCGGCGAAGTCCTCCCCAACGGCAGGTACAGGAACTCTCGCAAAGGAATCTCTTATCCAACTGATATCTTTTCTGGATGGAATATTTAAGCCCATCTTCGACGAATCTCCGTCACCTTCTAAATGGAACCTGTAAGCCCATTCCCGATACTACCCATACAAATCAAGCATCATTTCAGACGAGTGCAAATTTCTGGGCACTCTAGTGTTCAATCATCTTCCACCTTCAGATCACGAAAGGTAGACCAACCAATCTACATCCTCAGGTTTAAGAAGATTGAACAGAGGTAGCTGTTGTACCCCAAAATTTTCCCTCTCATTTTACTCAAAAACATACTCCTAGAGGTCCTCAGTTGCTCAAGTTGACTAAGGATTGACCAGACAAATCCTCCTCCTAAGACAATGAGCCCCAAACTAGGGTTTCACTCCACATCAAGATGTTTGAGTGCCAAGGGTCCTAAGTGTTTTCCATTGCCCTAACATGTCCTCAATATCATCCATGCCAAGTTTCATTCCTTGCATAAGAAGTTTGCTCAGTCAACTGCTCAATTGCCTAAAAATCAACGGTACTAGGTCAAAAGTCAACTATGACCCATATATAGTCAAACTTCAATATTTTTGGTCAACATCAACATTTAGAAGTGATATCCATAATTTGATCAAGGGTTGATCATGATTCCTCAAGGAATGCTCCTAATTCATCAAAACTCAAAAGTTGCTAAATTAGGATTTCTATAGGAAAAGTCAACCAAACTTTGACCAGGCATAACTTTCTTATACTTTATCAGAAATTTCCCATCCAAGGCTCATTTTGAAGAGAATCCAATTACCTAAAATTCATATTCATCTCTCAAGTTCAATAAATGAACTCATGAAAATATATAAATTCAGACATTATAGGTCCTTTTCAAAAGTCAACAAAATCACCTTTTTGGTCAAAGCTTCTTACATGAAAATGGAAGATCCAATTGAGATGAAACCAAACGGGTTGTTTATAGGACATCCTAAGCTTTCTAAAACATCCAAGAACACCCTCTTAGGGTCAAATTTGAGAGATATATGCATTGTCAAAGTTGGCCATTTTTGGAAATTTTCCCAAAGTCAACAATGCTCAAAATTGCATTTTTTCCACATGGGCCCATCTTTTCAAGATTGAATCTCACTCCTAGCCTGGTCCACGACCCATACGCCTTTACATGCATTATTGGATTTATTTAATTAATTTATTTTGATTTTATCATTAAAAAATCAAATAAAATCAAATAAATGATACAAAATAGTGAAAGGTTGTTTTGATTTGATTTTACATTAAATGACAATCCAAATATGTTGTATAACATCAAGCAAAACCGTGCCAAGCCATAAGAGGAAGGAATCTCCAATTTTGGAAAGATTTGAATTAAATTTGAATAGCACATTCATTCCTTGATTTCTTTCCAACCATGTTACCCTAATTGTGATTCACTATATATACAAAAGGTATCTCAACCCTTAAGGATAGGGTAGGACGCAGCCTACCCAAAAACCCTACCAAAAGAAACTTCCAAAATTTCAAAGAAAGAGGCAATTTGTTCTTGCACGATCTAGCCCTTTTCCACTGTTACTAAGCATCCAAGCTTACTCCTGCAACATCCAGGGATTCAACCCAAGCCTTGAGCAAGCCTGTAGCATCCAGAATCGGCAGATCTGTACCTCACTTTTGGCGGTGTTTGCAGGCTGTTTTAGGGCATGAGAGTAACACCACTAGATCTGCAGCCCTCAAATTAGGGGGTAAGGTCCAGTTATTATTTTTTTTAGGTTTGAGCAAGGTTGAAAAAAGAGGTGACCGGAGAAGGTGATCGGAGCTAGGGCTCTGGCGCTTCTCCGGTGGGTCAATGCTGGGGACATTGGTCTGACTGTGGCGTGGCATTTGGCTACATTTTGATTGGGTCATTTAACAATCAGGGGCCCCACGTTGCTTGCGTGTGTGACAAATAAGCAATTAACAAGTTTTTTCCCTTATTTTATTTTTGCTTGAATATTATAAACGAATGACTACTAGCGCAGATGGCCAGGGAACGAGTATGCAATGTTAAAGACCTGGGTTCGATCCCAGAAACCCAATTTTGCATTTTCTAACATTTCTATATAGGATCTAATGCACCACTATTCAAACGTGTCCTCATGCAACTCAGGATCTGACCATCAGATTCATCTCCATCCAAGATCTAACGTGCAGTGGGTGCAGCGCATGGTGGACTCTCTTGGAAAGCTTCCCACTGGATCAGACGCAGGCAGATGGGCCAACTATTCTGGGCCTGGTAAATTCCAATTAACATCCCCCATAATTACTTCTCATATCAGGCCCATTTAATTTTTGTTTTAATTTCTTTTAATTTTTATTGTTCTATTTCTTAATTGTTTTAAAAATCTTTTTTTTAATTAAATCTTAAAATCATAAAAACACAAAAAATTAGAATTAGGTTTTTCATAAAATATTTAATTCCATTAATTAATTAGGTTAATTAGGATAATTTAAATTCCTTTTTTCATAATTAAAATTAATTATAAATTAGGTTAATTTGCAAAATTAATTACTTTTTCTCTAAAAAACCCAAAAAATACTTTTTCTTTATTCACTAATTAAATGTCTTTAAATTTAATTTTAAATCCCCGTATTTAATTTTGTCGCGCGTATTCTTTTTCCATTATTTTTTTTAAATTAATGTAATTGCTCCGAGGGTTGTAATAGTTAACTTAGGTTGATTACTATTTTCATTTACTGTTTTCCCCAAGTTTTTGATTATGTAATCCCCCTCCCCAGAGCCTTGTAATAGTTAGATTTAAATTTCTTGCACTTTTACTTTCCGTCATTTTAAACTGTTAGATGATTGATAATAGGATTGTATGCGAAAGATAAATCAACGCTTAAAATAGTAGAAAACCCTAACTGTGAAAAGATTAAATAAACTGAAATCAAACACTTGCACATGCTCACTCCTAGGGTTTTCCCCACTTCGGTTACCTTCGGTAAACGGTCATGAAGTATAGGGAATTTTAGTGGTTTCCCTCTAGTCCCAAAAGATAAAAAATGACCCATTCTAATGTTGCCTCAGAAAGATCTTTAGGACTCTGGGGTAACTACTAAGGTTTCCTAATCATTGCTTTAGTAATCGTACTCGTCCCTTTTGATTGTCCCTTAAACTCCAATGATGGATCTACCTACTCCTTAATAGTAGGATAGCGCTGTCTAAAGGAAATAAGAAAATGAACAGCCTTTTTCGAGTAGGTATAAACTCTTAAGTACTTGCTCAAAACAACAAATTTTTACACTTACACTTTCAAACAAACTTTTCAAACTAAAGTTTTCAAAAACACTTTATCACACTCTTGAGGACTGATACAAGGGTTACCATAAAGTGAAACGCCGCACTAAGGTAATTCCAAAACTTTTTCAAGCACACAAACACACAAATGCAATTTAAGAATGAGCAAGTACCTAAGAGCCCATGGAAAACCATGGATAGAAAGGGTGTTAACACCTTCCCTTTCTATAATCTAGCCCCCGTACTCAGAAACATCTCGAAAAATGTTTTTTCTGTTCTTTTTCCCTTTTCCTTTGTTGGATGAAATAAAATATGGTGGCGACTCTTGCTTACCATACATTTGCAAACAAAAAATGCAAAACCAATAGTAACGAAAAACAATCAGTTCTGCCACCGTATCACACCTACCTAGGCTCCTTCTAATATATTTTCAGACGAAGCTTAACACGGGTTCAACCTGAAGCTGATTTACACGGGTTACTTCTAAAATTTACAGATGCATCTTCACACGGGCTCATCCTAAAGAAATCTTAAACAGATGCAGCAGTCCTACCCAGGCTCCTTCTAATATATTTCAAGATGAAGTTTAACACGGGCTTATCATGAAGTAGCTTTACACGGGTTACTTCTAAAAACTTCCAAATGCAGCTTCACATGGGCTCATCCTGAAGCAGCTCTACCCAGGCTCCTTCTAAATATATTTCCAGATCCAGCTTCACACGGGCTCATCCTGAAACAATCTTACATGGGTTCCTTCTAATATATTTCTAGATACAACTTCACACGGGCTCATCCTGAAGCAATCTTACACGAGTTCCTTCTAATATCTTACACAGACGCAACAACCCTACCCATGCTCCTTCTAATATATTTCCAGATGAAGCTTACCACAGGCTTATCTTAAAGCAGCTTTACACGGGTTACTTCTAAAAATTTACAGATGCATCTTCACACGGGCTCATCCTGAAGCAATCTTACACAGATGCAGCAGCCCTACCCAGGCTCCTTCTAATATATTTCCAGACGAAGTTTAACACGGGCTTATCCTGAAGTAGCTTTACACGGGTTACTTCTAAAAACTTCCAAA
Source organism: Vicia faba (assembly GCA_948472305.1). NCBI lineage: Eukaryota > Viridiplantae > Streptophyta > Magnoliopsida > Fabales > Fabaceae > Vicia > Vicia faba. Next base: position 844,649,358 of record OX451737.1, read on the forward strand.
TGCAGCTTCACACGGGCTCATCCTGAAGAATCCCTACCCAGGCTCCTTCTAAATATATTTCCAGATCCAGCTTCACACAGGCTCATCCTGAAGCAATCTTACACGGGTTCCTTCTAATATATTTCCAGATACAGCTTCACACAGACTCATCCTGAAGCAATCTTACATGGGTTCCTTATAATATATTTCCAGATGCAGCAGCCCTACCTAGGCTCCTTCTAATATATTTACAGATGAATTTTAACACAGGCTCATCCTGAACCAGCTTTACACGGTTGCCTTCTAATATATTTCTGGACGCGGCTTGGCACGAGCTCACTCCAGCATATCATTCAAATGAAATCAAGCACAAATTTCTTTCTGATACACTTTTGGAAAAATTCGAGCGTAGAGTCTTTCTGGTACCTCTTCTGGTTGAAGTCGGGCGTAGACATCTTCCAGTTTAGATGAAATCAAGCGTATATTTATTTTTGATGCACTTTTGGAAAAATTAGATCGTAGACTCTTTTCGGTACCTCTTCTGGTTGAAGTCGGGTGTATACATCTTCCGGTTCGGATGAAATCAAGCATAGATTTCTTTCTGATACACTTTTGGAAAAATTCAGGCGTATACTTTTTCTGATACCTCTTCTGGTTAAAGTCAGGCGTAGACATCTTCCAGTTCGAATGAAATCAAGTGTAGATTTCTTTCTGATACTCTTTTGGAAAAATTCGGGCGTAGACTCTTTCTAGTACCTCTTCTGGTTGAAGTCGGGCGTAGACATCTTCCAGTTCAGATGAAATCAAATGTAGATTTCTTTCTAATACTCTTTTTGGAAAAAGTTGGGCGTAGACTCTCTCCGATACCTCTCCTAGTTGAAGTCGGTGTTGTAACTGCATTTAAAATCAAGAGTCGCCACTACTAGTTTTTATCCTAAGGAAGGGAATCTAATAGGAAAACCTAATTCGCAAGACAGAGATTCTAAGTTTCAGACTTCTTTAGACGAAAGGAAGGTGATAGGCACCTTTTATCTACCTTATTCTTAAGGATACTATGTTTAGGTTTAGGTTTCAGGTAAAACATGGTTTTAATTTTTAATAGGGGAACTCGCCACGATTTTAGTCGTATGCCTATGTATCCTCTTATGAAGAATCAGAGTCTCAATTCATAGTTCATATGTATTTGTGTTATTTTAGGGGTTGCAAAAGTATTTCGGATCACCTCGCATTTTGACCTGGTGTAAAGATAGCGGAAATTTGGACTAAATGCGCGATTAGTCAAAATATATTTGGAACCCTTTAGCAAAAAATTGTTTAGGTTAGTTTATTTGCGAAAAATGGATTTAAGATTTGTTAGATATTTTTTAATCGTATAAATTGAAAAAAATCTTAATTAATTTAATGATTAAAAATGTTTTAATGTAATGTAATATAAAAATAAACATGAGTTTTTAAATAAAATTATTTACACGATAATATAAATAATAATATGATAATAAATAAAAACATGTGAAAAATAAGAATTTAAGAAAATAAAGTATAAAAATTAAATATAATAGTTATAGAAAGAAAATAATAATAATAAAAGAATAAGAAAATAGAATAATCAAATAAAAAATAAATATTAATTAATTCTCAAGGGGTGCGTTTTATATTGGGTAGTAAAAGAGATGGGGTGTAAAAAGTCAGGGCCTGAATTCAGATATTGAATTCACGCCCAATAAGTTTGGGGTGTATGTGGCTGAACTAATGAGCAAAAAGGGAGGTATGGTAAGAAACTGGGCCCAAGTTTAGATATTGAACTGGGCCCAGAGGTGAGGGGAGTTTGGTGTTTACTGCGTTCTAGTAAAATGGAAAAGGGTGGTGTCAAAAACAATTGGGCTTGGCCCAAACACGTCTTAGAGGGGGCCTGCGTGATTGTCTATGCGAGGGAGTATGGGGTGTACGATGGACTTGTCCTTACGTCCATCCAATGAGGATGAAACGGACAAAAACGCCAGTGTACGCTTATTTACCGTGAGCGCACAGGTACCGGATACGACAGAACATAAATTTGTTTTTATTCACTTTATTTTGTTCCCATTTATAGTAATCCTTTATCCTTTATCCTCTCTCTCTCTCTCTCTCTCTCTCTTTCACACAATCCGTCATCCCTCTCCTTCTATCCAAACCGTAATCCCAAATCCAACCGCGGCGAGGAAAAACCCTTACCCGAATCTCCTCCCTTCTATCGTAACCCACCGACAATAATATGAACAACGCAAAAGCTGAGTTTGAGTTACCTTCGGTCACGACCATTATGTTATGTGATATGCTTTTCCGATTTTGATCTCTTCGGCCTTTCGCTTTGCAAGAACAGAAACGATGGCGGCAACAAAGCTTTGATGGCACTTGAAGGCTCAGCAGCGACAATACGCGATTAGGGTTTCAGATATTGAAACCCTAATCGCCTCTTTTCCGATCTTCAACAACAAGGGTTTCGGTATCTCGCTTCTTCTTTGTTTCCAGTTTGTTCTTCCAATTTCTTCTCTCCCTCTTATGTATTCTTATTCTTGTATTTATATGGTTAGTCTTAGGGTTTTACAATTTATCGTTACAAATTAGTCTTGGCTTAGGTTAGGGATTTGTAGAACAAAATTAGGGATTCAGATCTTGTATAATTGATTTAGTTTTGTAATATACGGATTGAATTTAGATTTGATTCTGTTGATTGGTATCTGTAATGATTTAATTCTGCGTAATATCAATTCTGTATTTTTTGGGATTTGAATTGAAGATTTGATTTGGTATATTTAGATTTGATTTATTATTATTCTAGGCTTTTGATCCATTGCAATATTTGATTATGTGTTTTTGTTGTAAAAAAAAGATTTGATTTTAGTTCAATTTGTACAATACTTGTTTGCCCATGAAACACATATATTTTCTGCTGTAATTGATACAGTAATTGTTTCTTCAATCATGGGCCTTGCGTTAGTTAAGTTTGTTTTATCCAGCAACAACATTTTTTATTACAACAAAACATTTTTCAGTACAACTAGGCCCAATTGACCTTCTTTTTTCCCTTACTCAATGCTAGTTGTTTTAAACAAAAACTTTTAATAAATAAATAAATTTTATAAGTAATATTTAATGTAATATCTTTTAATAATAATAAATGAAAACATTATTATAATGGATAAATAACAAAGTTTAACATCAATAGTAAAAAATTATAACGTCCTCTTAATAAGAGTTATATTTTTTTAGTAAGATGATAATAACAAAAAGTTTTAATAAAATAATTCTTTTTTTTACAATAAAACAGTAGCAACGTCAACTTGGCTGTTTAAAAAACTTTAATGGGCCTGCAGTTCCATGTCTTACCCCACCTTTTGCTATTCTACAACTAAAACAAAAACATGCCAAAATGAATTCTAATGGACTTTAAATCGAATTTTCACCTCATCTCTTTACTAACACCAACAAAGCTCTATTGGACTTTATATAATTAAAAACATAATTTCCTTTTAAAAAAGACTTTTATATAAGAATCTCATGGGCCATTGGCCAACATGCTTCGCGAATGAGCCTATGGGTTTATGGGTCTTTCTGATTTAGAAAACCCACTCCCATGAATTAAGACACACCTCCTTGTTGATTAGGATTTATAAAAATGGGCCATCAAATATTGTTGGACCATCTTTAACCAAAGCATTTTTCTTCTATTTTTAATCTTGAAAATACGATCATAAAGGTAGGGAAAATTTGGGGTAGCCCTTATTCAATTATCTTCCGATTGAATAGCGTGAGAATACACAAGTCTCGCACATTCTGATTGAGCGTTTATTGAATACTTGGAAAACCCCAAAAATTTTCCGACAAACATAAGGTTACGCTGATATAACATACCCTTACGAGTCTTGAGGAAATAGGCAAAGTTGATGATATATCACTTACTAGGGTTTGACGACGAGGCCGATGGTTTTGAGCTTGAGAGAACAATATTGTATGTCTTGGTTTGGATTTTCTTATTCATCCATTTGGGGGATGAATAAAACAACACTTGATAACGCATGGCTGCTTGGAGACTGAGGCAATGGGTTATGTTTACGATTCGCTGCATGGAGTCTTAGGTGACGAGCTAGTTTTGGATTTCGAACACCGCGGCATTGAGTCTTAGGCAATGGTCTGTATCACGGAATAAGGAAACACACTGCTGCCTGGAGTTATAGGAAATGGGTTAGTTTTGTGAATTGCTGCGTGGAGTCAAAGGCGATAAGCTAGATTTAGATTTCGAACAACGCTGCATGGAGTCTTAGGTAATGATCTATGTTGGAAGTTTCGCACACCACTGCATGGAGTCTTAGGTAATGGGTGAAGAGAGGGAAGCACATCGTTGCATGGATCCTTAGACAATGGGTCATGTTACACTGCTTCATGGAGTCTTAGGCAACGAACTAAGTTTCGTGCATACGGCCTGGGGTCTTAGGTAATGGGTAAGGAGAGGGAAACACATCGCTGCATGGAGTCTTAGGTAATGTACCGAGCTTCGTACATTACTGCATGGAGTCTTAGGTAATGAACTACATGGTAGAAGAAAAACATCATTGCGTGGAGTCTTAGGCGATGGCCTGAACATGTCATGGCATGGAGTCTTAGGTGGAGGATCTTATTTAGCTCTCAAACATTACGACGCAGAGTCTTAGGCAATGTACTGGGTTTTTCACATTACAGCATGGAGTCTTAGGTAATGAACTACGTTGTAGAGGACACATCACTGCATGGAGTCTTAGGTGATGGGCTGAACACATCACTGCGTGGAGTCTTAGGTGACGAGTTGGATTTTGTAGGAGAAGTGTGTTTTGATGATTAATACTTAGATAGCTGAATCAAGGGTGAGATTGTTTATTTGTTGTATGATGTGTATGTGTGATGTCTGATATTGATATGGAACCCAGAGCGTATGTGTATTGAATATCTGTGTATGCAAAATGTGTGTATGCCTTAGAATGTTATGAAGATGATTCCGGAATTTTCTCCTTTAAACCATTGGTTTTGAGTTACCTATTTCGTAGAGTTGTATGTTACATTGTCGTGGTATCTTTTAATTGATTTGAATATGATGAAAAGTATTAGCAAGTTTTTTTTTTCTTCTGTCGGAGATGCAAGCATAGGCATAAGCATATGTCTAGACTTTTGTGTTGTAAGTGCAGGCGTAGGCGTAGACATGTGTATGGATGTAGACGTGGATTTTCTTTTTGATGTTTTTCTAACCAAAATACTTTTTTGATGTTTTATCAAATGCTTTTATTTGTCAATTCCCCCGAAATGCTTTCGACACAATATTCATAAGCAATAAGCGTAGTATTTTGTAAACAAGTCTGAAAAAAAGGGAAAAATGCAATTTGAAAGATGAAAAGAAAGAAAATGTTTTATTGATATGCCTATGAATAGGCGAAAGTACAAGATGTAATTCCTTGAAAGAGGTAATTATAGAAAGTTTTCAAAACTGTAAGTGGCAATGAAAATGATAATTACTACTGCTGTTCCCCGATATCCTTTTAATGGCTCATGTCTTCTTTGCTTCTGAGTTGTATGATTTAGATCCATCTCTCCCTTTGTGGTTCGTAGTCTTAGTTCTTAGGTCACAGTCTTTTGGTTCTTTATTTCATTTGCATAAGATCCCTAATTTTTCCTGGATTACCCTTTCGGGTTTTTAATCCACCGGGATAGTTTTTTTTATATGTCCCTACTTTTTGCCTGGATCGCCCTTTAGGGTTTTCGATCCACCGGGACGCTCCTTTTTGCCTAAGTCGCTCATTTAGGGTTCGAGCTCAGTGAGATTTTTATACATAGTATTTTTTGATTGCGTCTGAATTTGCTGGATGCGGTAGTTCTTCCCCATCCATTGTTGTAAGGATAAGACCACCACCGGAGAATGTTGTTTTCAATATGTATGGACCTTCATAGTTGGGTGTCCATTTACCACGTGAATCGAGGTGAGGTAGAAAAATCTTCTTGAGCACTAAATCTCCTTCTTTGAATATCTGAGGACGAACTTTCTTATCGAAGGCTCTTTTCATCCGCTTCTGGTGCAGTTGACTGTGGCATAAAGCTGTCAAGCATTTTTCTTCGATGAGGTTGAGCTAATCGAGTCGCGTCTGAACCCATTCTGCTTCTTCCAACTTTGTTTCCATTAAAACCCAAAATGGTGGTATTTCTATTTAAACTGGAAGTACTGCCTCCATGCCATATACTAGAGAGAAAGGACTCACTCCTGTTGATGTGCGTACGGAAGTGCGATAGCCGTGTAGGGCAAAGGGAATAATTTCATGCCAATCTTTGTATGTCTTTACCAATTTCTGAATGATTTTCTTGATATTTTTATTGGCTGCTTTGACGACTTCGTTCATCTTGGGTCTGTATGGTGAGGATTTATGATGTTCTATCTTGAAATTATCGCACAGTTCCTTCATCATCTTGTTGTTCAAGTTGGACCCGTTGTCTGTAATAATCCTGCTTGGAACCCCATATCTGCATATGAGATTCTTCTTGATAAATGGCGTAACCACTTGACTTGTTACATTAGCGTAGGATACCGCTTCCACCCACTTGGTGAAGTAATCTATGGCTACCAGTATGAAACGGTGTCCGTTGGATGCTTTCGGTTGAATCACGCCGATCATATCAATTCCCCACACTGAAAACGGCCAAGGGGAACTCATGACATTCAGAGGAGTTAATGGCACATTTATCTTATCGGTGTAGATCTGGTATTTGTGACACGATTTTGTATAGTGGTAACAATCGGCTTCCATTGTTAACCAATAATATCTTGCCCGCAGAATCTTTCTAGCCATGGCGTGCCCATTTGTATGAGTTCCAAAAGTTCCCTCGTGGATTTCTCTCATGAGCGTGTCTGCTTCTTGTTTCTCCACACACCGGAGTAGTATCATATCGTGGTTTCTTTTGTACAACACACCATTACTCAAAGAATTTCGAGGCTAACCTCCATAGAGTTCGCTTGTCAATGATAGAGGCATTTTCTGGATATTCTTGCTTTTCGAGGTATTTCTTGATGTCGTAAAACCAAGGCTTGTCATCCGGCCCCTCTTCAATATCAAGGAAATGTGCGTGATTTTCAAAGTGTCTGATTATGATGCACATTTCGTGGTTTGGACAAGTTACCTTGAACATAGCTGATAGAGTTGCCAGAGCATCTGCCATTTGATTTTCTTCTCGTGGGATGAGACTGAAAGCGATCTCTGTGAATTCCGCAGCCAACTTTAAAACATGATCCCGATATGGAATCAATTTTGGTTGTTTAGTATCTCATTCTCTGTTAACTTGGTATATGACTAATGTAGATTCCCCAAATACTTTGAGGTGCTTTATTCTTAGGTCTATGGCAGCTTCCAGTCCTAGTATACAAGCTTCGTACTTGGTAATGTTGTTGGTGCAGTCAAAACACAACCTCGCAATGTAGGGCTTATGATAATTCATTGGACAAGTCAAGACTGCCCCTATACCGTGCCCTAGTGCATTCGAAGCCCCGTCGAACATGAGTGTCCAACGTTCCCATGGCTCGGATCCTTCGTAAGTTCCTGGTATTTCATAGTCACCTATAACCATGACATCTTCGTCTAGAAATTCGAACTTCATAGGTTGATATTCTGGAAGTGGTTAGTGGGATAGATGATCAGCTAGTATACTACTCTATATGGCCTTCTAAGTGACATATTGGATGTCGTATTCTGATAGTAGCATCTTCCATCGGGCGATTCTCCCTGTAAGAGCCAGTTTTTAGAACATGTACTTTAGAGGATCCATTATTACTATTAACCATGTGGTGTGGGTTAACATATATTTCCTCAACCTCTTAGTAGTCCAAGCCAAAGCACAACAAGTTTTCTCGAGGAGCGAGTACCGGGTTTCGCAATCAATAACTTTCTTGATGAGGTAGTAAATTGCATGCTCTTTTCTTCCGGTTTCATCCTGCTGTCCGAAAACACAACCCATTAATCCTTCGAGCACTGTCAGATACATGATGAGTGGTCTTCCAGGAACTGGTGACATTAAGATCGGTGGCTCTTGTAGATACTGCGTTATTGCCTCGAAGGCCGTGTGGCAATCATCATTTTGTACTACCGTTTGATCTTTTCGTAATAATTTGAATATCGGCTCACACGTAGCTGTTAGATGCGATATGAACCTTGAGATATAATTTAATCGCCCTAAGAAACCATGAACTTTCTTTTCTGTCCTCGATTATGGCATCCCTTGTATAGCTTTTACTTTGTCGGGGTCTACCTCGATACCACACTGACTTACAATGAAATCTAACAACTTGCCTGATCTGACGCCAAATGTACATTTATTCGGATTTAACCTCAATCTGAACTTGCGCAGCCTCTCAAATAACTTTTGTAAATGTATGATGTGTTCCTCCTCCATACAGGATTTGGCGATCATATCATCTACATACACTTCAACCTCTTTGTGAATCATATCATGGAATAGTGTGACCATAGCCCTTTGATAAGTTGCCCCTGCATTTTTGAGACCGAATGGCATCACTTTGTAGTAGAAAGCTCCCTAAGGTGTCATGAAAGTAGTCTTTTCCATGTCTTCGGGTACCATCTTGATTTGATTATAGCCTGAGAAACCGTCCATGAATGATAATACTGAGGCTTGAGCCGTGTTGCATACCAAAACATCTATGTGAGGCAGCGGGAAGTCGTCCTTGGGACTTGCTTTATTCAGATCTCGATAATCCACACACATGCGTACCTTGCCAACTTTCTTGGGTACCGGCACAATGTTAGCTATCCATGGCGGATAATCTACCACTACTAAGAACCCTACGTCGAACTATTTGAGAACCTCTTCTTTAATCTTGGTTGACATGTCTGGATGAGTTCTTCTGAGTTTTTGCCTAACTGGAGAACAACCTTCTTTGAGAGGTAATCTATGCACCACAATGTCGGTATCTAACCCTGGCATATCCACGTAGGACCAGGAAAATATATCCATGTACTCATGCAAAAGACTGATCAACCTTTCTTTGACGCTCTACTCTAACATTGCCCCTAGCTTGATTTCTTTCAAATCTTCCTTTGTGCCTAGATTAATGGTCTCAATAGCCTCTTGATATGGTTCTATATTGTCCGCTTTCTACTTTATTTATTTTGCCATTTCTTCAAAAAGTTCAAGATCTTCGTCACCTTCCTCTTTGGCTTGGTTGATAGGAGCATCAAAATTATATCGGGTCGTAGCAATAACATTATCAGTGGTTTTGGGCATGGATCCACACATTTATCATGTTTTGGTGCAGATTTTAGTATATGAATTTTGAAAATGCATATGAAAAGAAAGTATTTCCATTTTTAAATTTAAGAGATAAATGCAAGAGAAAGACAAGGATCTTAATTGAAAATAAAATATAAATCTTATTAATTGTAAATATTGTCTGAAACAAAACGGGGGAACCCTTACAAGCAACCCCTATGCCTCGGGCTTGACATAGGGTTTTTTTCAAATTAAGAAAAATTACTTAGGAAAGAAAAAGATCTCGGGAATCTCCACGGCAGTTCAACTTTTGAGTTCTTCTCCGGGGGCGCATTCTCGGATGAAGCCAGTTGCCCTTTTGGTGTTGACTTTGTTGAAATCATCTCCACGTGTCCGCCATGCTCTATTCCCTTGTTGACAAAGGTCTCCTGGATTGGAGGAAACTGTGTTTTACCCTTCAGAGTAGCTTTATATTTTTCTTCAGGGTATGGTCCGAATTGGACTATCCCCTGGTCCACTAGTTTCTGCAGAGTTCTTTCGAAGGCTTCATTATGCTCTAACAGGAACCCACAATACAACAGATATTCCTTCAACAAGTTTATCAGGGTTTTTGCTCGTCTGGTTTCCCCTAAGTCAGTGACTACTTCAATTGCATTTATTATCGGTCCACCATGAGGAGGCATATGGTTTGATTTGATGTTAGGCTTATCAAATGTGATGTCTTAAGATTCTAACAAATCTTGAACTTTATGCTTGAATTCCTAACACTGCTCTATGGTGTGCCCAGGAGAATTAGCATGATACTTGCATCTGGCATCGACATTATACTTTCGCGGGAGTGGCCCGATTGGAGGAGCTAGAGGCTTGAGTTCCACCAAGGATGCCTTAACCAAGTATTGTAATAATTGGCTAGGTGGCATGGGGAGTGGATCAAAATTTCTTTGCGGTCTTCCAAATATGCCTTGCTTCTTCCCTAGTGGGATCATTAATGGTTTTTGTGCCCTTGGTTTTGAGGCTACAAAATTAATTTCTCCCTCTTTTCTATTTGGGAAGTTTGAAGCAGGCCTTCTTGAATTGTAGGGGGCATTTGATGGTACCCCCGGTATTTTCCCACTCTTTATTCCAATTTCAATTCTTTCTCCGATAGTCACTAGATCTGCGAAACCCGAAGAGATACTTCCAACCATCTTCTCATAATATAGCCCTTGCAAGTTTCCCATGAACATATCTACTAACTCCTTTTCCAACAATGGTGGTTGCACACGTGATGCCATCTCCCTCCATCTCTGAGCATATTCTCTAAAGGACTCTTCCTTCTTCTGGGACAAATTTTGGAGTTGCACGCGGATATGCGCCATGTATAGGTTATATTTGTAATGCTTTAAGAAAGCATTAGAAAGATCTGCCCATGTTCGAATGTGCACTCGCTCCAACTGCATATACTAATCTAGAGATGCTTCGCTTAAGCTGTCTTAAAAACAGTGAACCATTAGCTTTTGATCATGGGCATGGGCATGTGTCTTCCTGCAATACATGCGCAAATTATTTCTTGGACAAGCGGGCTCTTTGTATTTTCCAAAGTCACTCACTTTGAACTTCAGTGGGATTACCACATCGGGAACTAGGCCTATTTCGAGAGCATCTACTTCGAAGGCATCAAAACCCTCCACAGCTTTCATCCTTTCTTCCAGAGCCTTATATTGATTCATCACCAATGGTTTATTGACAACATGAGTACCAATTGTCTTCAAGGGTGCCTGATTGACATCCTCTAGGCCGTAGTCTCCATACTGCAAGTCCAAGTAGTTGTCTGCATTGTTGATTAGAAGTGTTAGGGTATGTGATGCCCCTGCTTTTGATGGTGGTGGGACAAATCCTTTAGTTTCAGCTTCTCTTGTCTCTTGTTAGGCCATGACGGACTTTTGGGGTCCTGTTTCTGGCTCTTTTCTTAGTTAGTGACCGCTTGATGCACCAATCGTTTGAACTACTTCTTCGAAAGCTACCTTGGAAATCTGATCTTGTCTGTCAATGATGTTCTTCAAAGCTAGGAGAACTTGGCTTAGATCTCCTTTCATGGAACTCACATCACCTTTGACTTGGTCGAGATCCTCCTTGAATGCAACTTGATTCTCCTCGATTTTTCCATTGCTTTTTGTTGGTGGGCCCTTGTTTGATATGGAGGCTAAGGAGGTGGTGATCTTTTTCTACCAATGGTTTAACTGGAGATATTTTTTTATTTATTTTTAAAAACATGAGCTTGGGTATGAAATGCAGGTTTTTGCGAATGCATGCATGCGTATGATTATGTATGAACATGTAATGATTTCTTGTTTTAAATGTCTTATTCACTTGAGTATATATTTATCTTTTACTTCTCTTGTTTTTTTATTTGGTGGATATCTTAAAAATATATACGTAATCAAGATACGAAAACAAAATTCCTTTATTGAAAGTAACATGATTCAGATATTGAAAGATATTAAAATCTTAAACCAAAACTTGTTTGCATGAAATTAAGCAAAGGGAAACAAATCTTCTAGGTGCGCTTGCAGATGTTTGCCCTGAAACCATTGACCATTTCTTGACAAAGCTTGAGATAGTCTTCAACATCCTTAGGATCAAGGGTATCCCTATAGCGGCGAGCGAACATCTTCAAAGCTCTTTCGTATAATTTCCCTTTTATGGCTTTGACTTAAGACATGTCTGGCTTAATGGCATTGACGCGGACAAGTTGTTTCCCTTTGGTATCCATTTTCAAAGATAATCACCAAAATCTTGATTTTATTGATTTTTGTTTTTTTTTACCATGTGAATAAGATAAATAAAAGAAACAGATGATGAATGTTGTACCCCAAAATTTGCCCTCCCATATTTCTCAAAATATTTCAAGAAAAATTCACAAGTCCAACCCGGCGCGTCATATTCAGGTATTCTTTCGCCAAGATATCTCTGATAACGTATTCTCAAATTCAGGTTCGGCTCAAGAGTCAATTCTTTAAAGAAGGTATCCGAATGTGCGAGTTTTCTTGAAGAAATATGGTGAAAAAGTGTGCTGAAAGTGCAGTTTTTACGCGCTAAAAAATTCATAACTTGAAGATCGTGGCTCGTTTTGAACCCGTTCCGGTGGCCAAAATTCCGTCTTGACATTATCTATGTTTTCATCTCTCACGGCTGGAAGCCAATTTCGATCAGAAGGTCTTCAAAAATGTGGATTTATCAAGTATTTTCGTGCAGAAAATTTGTGACAGAAGTTTATTTGCGTCATGTTCAAAAAATCATAACTTGGTCGATTTTCATTGTATCGAGCTGGTTATGGCGCCAAATTTTCACAAATTGAGTTGGCTACATTTTCACAGAAGGTATTGAGTTCAAACGGTATTCAAAAGGCCTTCGTTTTTGCTCAGAGTGCGTGACACGCTGAAAATCCTGAATGCTGAATATTATTTTATCTGGGCCGAAACTTCGAAAATTCATAGCTCGGTCAATTTTTATCGGATTGGGCTCATATTTTTACACAAGGTCCCTGACTCATAGATCTACAACTTTGCTTCAAAAGTCGAGACCAAATTATGCACCGATCAATACCAGTTTTTTATTGAAGAACGTGTCAGAGTCGACACTGGAGCCCAAAATAAGTTTGTCTGAGCTGAAACTTCAAAAATTCATAACTAATTCACCGTTTATCCGATTGAGTCGATTTTCGGACAGGAGTTAGTTCTTGATGCCGGCTACATTTTGTTTTCACATTTCAACTTCAAAAAATGCACTTAAGTCCCTGCGATTTAGCCTGGAAAGTGACGAATTCAAGTGAATATTGGAGACCCAATTGCACATTCAAAGCCCATTTTCTTTACCCTAATTTCCATTATATAATCACCTTCTTTTCACACAAACCAAAAGAGGAGAAAAAGAGAGAAAAAACCTTGCCACAACACTGTCAGAATATCAAACTCTTTCAAGAACCCTAAAACCTTGAAATCCTTATTACAAATCCCTCTCTCACTACAAACAAGCCATCTCAATTACAAACCAACATCTTATTACTTCTTCAGTAAGGGTAAGGCTGGCTTGATCTCCATGATCCAAAGGGCATAAAAACATTCATGTCACTGCTTTTCCAGTAAGGGTAAGGTTGATTTGATCTCCATGATCAAAAAGGTATAATCATCCATACATGCCATATTGTGCCTAAACATTAAATTTCTTCATATGTTGGTTTTATTTGAATTTTTATGATTTTATTTAACGTGTTCATGAGGTTGCAGATTTAGACAGGATCCCATGCAGGTTCATTAAGGAACGTTGAGGCCAAATGGCCAAATGGCCAAAACAGAACATTTTACACATGACACCAATACGTGGCGAGACAGACATCCTGAGAAGATTAAGGAACGTTGAGGCCAGAACACAAATGGCCAAAAGCAAAAAGCCAAATGGCCAAAGTAGAACAACTTATGCATGAAACTCAATCCAATGGCCAGAGAATGCAGACCACGGTACTCAGGAGTCAATACTTCAAAAAACCTCCCCTTGGGCCAGACACCCCCTATGGTTTGCTCAATTTTTAATTTTTATTTGTTTTTCCTTTTTATTCTTTTAATTGTTTTTTAATTGTTTTCTTTTAATTCCATAAAATAATTTTCATAATAAATATAAAATACAGAAAAATAAAAAAAAATGTTTATTTTATTAATATTAATTTTACTATTATTATTTTTGTAAATAAACTTTAAACAATTAATTAGATTAATTTAGGTTTCAAAACTTTAATATTTTTCTTAATAAATTAAATATGTAGAAATTAGGGATTTTAACTTTTTCATCATTTTTTTTAATAAATAATTTTCTCATCATTATTATTATTATTAACTACTAATCTATTTTGTAAATAAACATGTACATAAATTCTTTAGTAAATTAAGTTAAACTTTAACATTTTTCTCAAATAATTAAAAATAACTTAGAATTAGGGTTTCTTTTAATTTTAATTTTAATTTTCTTATTTCATAAATACAAAAAAAACCTAAAAAACACTTCTTTTATTTCAGTAAATAATTAATTAATTTTTAATTTCAATTTAACTTCAAAAGGGTCCAACGCCCTCGTTTCCAATTTTAATTCCTATTCGCGCATTTTTATTTATTTCCTTCTTTTAAATATTTATGTAACTCTCCCAAAGCCTTGTAAACTTAATTTCTCGCACTTTATTTTATTTCTTTATTTACTTTCCGTCAAATCGGGTCCTAGATTTTAATTTTGGCGATGTGGACCCGCGCCTTTGTAATAGTTTAGAACTTTCAATTTCCGCATCTTTTTTAACTGTTAAATAAATGCATGCAAGAATGAATGACAAAAAAATAAAAACAAACGCATAGATCACCCATAACCTGACAAGACAAAAATAAATGAATCTGACACACAAATCACACACCATCCCTAGGGTACGCCTCACTGTTGCCTTGCCTCGAAAGGTGATCGTCGAGTAGAGGATGTCTTAGTAAGTCCTCATGATCCGGGAACCTGGCATGAGGGTAGCTTCTAAGGTGTCTTCCCATTGCTCTGGTGATCACCATGTCCCGAACCTCGAATTGACCCGAACACCTCCAACGGTGGTGCTACCTACCTCTCAATGGTGGGATGGCACTACTTTAAGGACATTTACACAGACGAATTCCTTAGGGTAGGTAGACGACTCTAGATATTTGCTCTAATTTCAAAACAAAAATTCAAAAATACTTTTCACACCGACACTTTTCAAAAAGCTTTCGAAAGCAATTTTTCAAACACTCTTGAGGACCGATACAAGAGTCGAACTGAAATTTTCAAAGAAACTTTTTAAAACCCACAGTTGAAAAGCAAACAAACCATTTTTGAAAACACAAGTGAGCAAGTATCTAAGAGCCCATGGATAACCATGGATAGAAAGGGTGCTAACACCTTCCCTTTCTATAACCTACCTCCCGAACCGAGAGTGATCTCTATAAGGAATTTTTCTGTGCTTTTGTCCTTTCCATTTGGAGAAAATAAAAGACGGTGGCGACTCTTGCTTCCGCGACATTTCGCGAACCAGCGTTAAACAGTCAGTTCCAGATCCACCGATCACAGAACTGGCGACTCTGCTGGGGATTTTTTAAAGTGAGGTGTACCTTAGGGTTAGTTCATAACTGTGTTTTCAATTGTATTGACTTGTCTGCTTTAAATTTGTGGGTTGCCTGGGAGTTACATAGATCCTAACCCGGATCTGGGGATACCCTGTTTAGGTAGCATAAGCTGTGAGGGACCTGTCCGGCGTAGACCGACACGGGTGAAACAGTGGCTACGTTGGTGTGGCACCTTGGTCTGTACCGATATCCCTTGTGTTGCAACGAGGAGAATATGGGTCTTCTAAGGAGTCATTAAGCACCAACAACCTTAGAACCTTAAATGACACAACTTGGCCATTAGAACAGTAGCAGTATGCTACGCCCATTGAGGCTAAACTCTCGTGATGGTTCTGGCCGCAAGAAAAGATTGCGATGCTGGAGTTATGACCGATTGAGGGTAGTCAATGATATTGGGATCCTCTAAGAACCCGGTTACTTTGATAGGACAGGTTGAACCCACCAACTTCAAGAGGGTACTACCCAGACCCCATGCTATCCTTAAACTCTAAGGGCTTTCTCTTGTGTGACTTGTGTGCCTTCGTACTTGACTACTTGCATGCTTGTTATCTGACACATAAGCTACTTGCAGGTTTTGTTTATAGTACTTAATTGAGACTCATAACATGGTTTACTAAGTTCCTTACAGGTTTTGGTTTGCAGTCCTTAATAGGGACTCATAACAGGGTATACTAAGTTTCTTGCAGGTTTTATTTTTTAGTCCTTAACTGGGACTCATGACAGGTTTTACTTGAGTTTCTTGCAGGTTTCTGTTTATAGTCCTTAATAAGGGCTCATAATAGGGTTTATTCATATTACCCCATGCATCATGACATCATACCATTGCATACATCCTAACCCATTTCAAGGATCTCAAGGGCTTGTGATGCAGGTCATGATGAATCAAACATCTAGCAAGGGGCAAAGAGGATTTATTTTCCTCTAGCCAAAGTTGTCAGGGGCTATGACCCACTTGATATGGTGAGCTCTGACTCTTGAAGAAGGTTCCCTTAACCAAGGTTGTTTGGAAATCAAAACCAGACATGATGACTAAAGTCGGGGGCTATGACCCACTGGATATGGTGAGCCTTTGACCCTTGAAGAAGAATTCTCAATAACATGGGTTTCCTTCAATCAAGCTACCGGACCCAAATTCTAACAAATTTTCTTGTTTACCCCGCGAGGTCCTTGAAAACATTGCATGCATATCATACATATCATTGCATAACAGGTACCCTTGTTGCAGGTCACTTACCCTCCCTGCTGTTTATTTCAGCCATGGCTTCCCAACAAGATAACCAGGACCTGCACGCTCAAGAGACTCAGTTCAGGGAAATCTTCCTAGGCCTATCCAAGGGGCAGGAAGAGTTGAGGACACTCCTCATGGGGAATCTGATCAGAAAGAGTCATGAAGATGACAAGGACGAACAGCTAAAACGTCTACAAGCTGAGGTAGACACATTGAAAACCCAGGTGCTGGGGCAAAGGGCCCTCATTCAAGGTTTAGCTCAGGAACAAGGAGAGCTGAGGGCTATGATCAGTCAGCTTCCTCAAGGCATGAAGCAACCAACCCAAATCAGGGACCAGGTCATAGAACAGCTTCCAAGAAGGCAAAGGTCGGGTCCAATGAATAGACCTCTCCGAGTTGCTACTACTTCTCAGGTCCAACAACGACCTCGCCAAGAACAGCGGGTTGATCAGAACAGGTCGGACGATCCTAAAAGGCAGTTCACCAAGATCAACATGTCGCTGGATCAAGCACTACAACAAATGTTGAAGGCAGGGCTGATCACCTTAAGGGCTCCTCTCCGGAATCCAAACACTTCTGCTCCTAACTATCATGCCAACGATAGGTGCGCATACCATTCTGATAGCCCGGGGCATACTACGGACAACTGCTGGCCTCTCAAAAACAAGATTCAAGACATGATCGACGCTGGAGAGATTCAGTTTGAAGTACTTGAGACTCCGAACATAATCACTGCTCCCTTGCCAAATCATGGCTAGGATTGAGAAATTTTTGTTCATTCGAATGTTCAAGTTGCAATTTTCTTTTGTTCAAACATTTACTCATGTTAAACATTGTTATTTCATTAATGCATCACATATGTCTGTTCTGAAACAATATATTCGTATTCACTAAATGCAAATTATTTTCATATTTTTTCTGATGTCAGCTCTTGATCTAAAATTCTAAGCCTCTTGAGGGAGGATGACGAAAACGATACCACGATCTTTACAGTATGCTTTTGAACAGACCCCGCTGACGAGGTACAGGCATTGTTTCAATTTCCTAAACACTGGAGTTATAAGGAAGATAATCCCTCGTCAACCCCTCTGAGCCAAAGAAGTAGGAGTTTTTCTCTTCGAAATTTAAAACCCTTAATCATAACCTGGGGCAGGGTAGTCTCTCAGTTGATCCAAGTGCATAACAAATGGCACCATAGAAGTCCTTACAAAACGAAGAAAGACAGTGATGGTTCCGAATAATCAATAAAGAAAGGCAGTCATTACCAAAATCAAAAAACCCATTAAGTCAAAACCTATGAAGGAGACTTACAAAACTGGGGCATCCCGCTGACTGTAATTCCAAAAAAGGAAACAGTTCAGGCAAAAAGAAAGGGATAACAAAATCAGAAAAGAAAGAGGCCTTACAAACCCTCAACAAAAACAAAAATGACTGCCTATTCCAAATAAATCATCAATATCTGAACCATCACCGGAAAATCAGAGCAAAGACTCAAACAAGGTCTAACGTATGATCAACTGAGTTTAGGTTTGGAGAACATCACGAAGAGTGGGTGGGCACAAATAATTTGAGCCTTTATCCTTTGTTTCTTAAACCGTGAACCAGGCCACGTTATAACCCTTAAAAGTCCTAGCTGAAGCATGGGTTAGTTCGAAAGCATACTGTTACGAAAGGTATCCTGACTCCTTAAGGCTTACGGTAAATACGGAGTTGACATCATGTTTTACAAACATTCACGTGTTTTATGAAAAAGAATGCATTTTCAAAATCTTCAAGACAGACATAGGCTTTGCATTTTTAACATAACTTTGTTTGCATATGACTTTTTGTTTGAACAGCATAGAAATTCGCACGAAGAATGCCTAATGAACAGAAGTACTTCCAATCAAGGGGAAGACATGACCATGGTCCATTATCTGGGGCAGTCCAATCAAGATTCGGAGAATCTTTCAAAATGCCAAGATAACCAGGGGCAAATCTCCGCCTGCGTCACTTAGGGCACTCCAACAACGAATCTTGCCTGATCAAACATCTTCTGGTGGCGTGGCAAAAAAACTTCCAACAGGGGCAACTCCCCACATTCCCTGAACATGGACATAGTCGAAAAAATACTACACAAAATCAAAGACCCGCTAGGTTGACACACCTAGGAAAAAATAAGGGCTTCCCGGCGAACCAAAAGGGTTCGGGCAAAATGAAGGGATGAAATGAAAAAAAATCTGTACACCCGGCAAGTCGAAAACCTGAAAAGGCGGCTTGGGCAAAAATGGGTATCCCGGTGGACTGAAAACCCGAAAGGGCGGTCCAGGAAAAAGTTAGGGATTAAAGCGTACGACTATGTCTCGTCATCTTGTCATTTGCCTATCAGAAGAAGAGTTGGTCCATCAACAACTATCAGCACCTCACAGGTCTTCCTCTCCCACCTCAGAAACAGGGGCAATGATGAGTTGTCCAAACGATCTAATTGCTCTGTCCACAAGATACAAGGTAGGACATAACCGGTACATCTTAATTCCCCAGAGAGTGAGCCAACAAGCAGTATACTCTCCTCAAGCTATATTATCAAACCTCAAGGAAAGTTGGGTATCCTCCCGCAGATCACAACATTCTCCAGCAATGTATGCATTCTTAACAAGCATCCCCGGCAGTCTTGGCCTAAAGATTGTTCCCCGGAAGTATATCAAACATTCAAAGGAATCAATTCCCCGATGCATCTCAGAACTTCCTCCAGGAGAGTCGAATCCAGTTTCCCCAGGAAAGTTGGAATCCATCTCCCCAAGCAGTAAGCTTATCCCCAGTAGATTCTGGAAGCTTATCCTCACAGAGCACGAACGCGTCGTCCGACTTTATTCAAAGAGTTATGCCCTTACCAGGATATAACTGGGTTATCCTCAGCTAAAATCCACGGAAAGATCGTCCTCGACGAAGCCTTCTTATCCCCAGCGAAGTCTATCAATACTTCCAACACAACAATGGTATCCCCAGCAAGTTATTATCAACAACTCAACAAAGTACCTCTCTCCCCACAGAGTATTGTTCCTCAGCAAGATCACTAGAGTACTTTTCTCCCCGCAGAGTAATCCATTCACCAAGTTTATTCCCCAACAGAGTTGTCTTCTCCTACCGGTATTCTTGCAACTATCATCCCCAGCAGAAGCAAAGATCTATTCTCCAACATCAGCCCAGGAGTGACTTCCCGGCACCCGTCAAGGATTTACTTTCCTAGACGAAAAAAATACATTCATAAACATCGCACTTCCATACATTATAGCATGCATATACGCATCGTATCTTACAAATCTCATTTATGTTGAGAACATCATTGCTTGACCCATATCATGCATTGCATATGACTGACCTTTACCTTTCAGGAAAGATCCAGTTAAGTTCTCAAGCTACATTCCAAGACCTTGTCTGGTTCAGTTAAATCGACTCCCAAATATTTTCCTGGTTATTATCCAGTCAAAGGCCTTCTCTGGTCTAGTTAAACCGACTCCTAAAGGTTTTTCTTTTGAAGACTCAGTTGAAGACTCCAAAGACCTTGTCTGGTTCAGTTAAATCGACTCCAAAGATTTTCCTGGTTATTATCCAGTCAAAGGCGTTCTCTGGTCTAGTTAAACCGACTCCTAAAGGTTTTTCTTTTGAAGACTCAGTTGAAGACTCCAAAGACCTTGTCTGGTTCAGTTAAATCGACTCCAAAGATTTTCCTGGTTATTATCCAGTCAAATGCGTTCTCTGGTCTAGTTAAACTGACTCCTAAAGGTTTTTCTTTTGAAGACTCAGTTGAAGACTCCAAAGACCTTGTCTGGTTCAGTTAAATCGACTCCAAAGATTTTCCTGGTTATTATCCAGTCAAAGGCGTTCTCTGGTCTAGTTAAACTGACTCCTAAAGGTTTTTCTTTTAAAGACTCAGTTGAAGACTCCAAAGACCTTGTCTGGTTCAGTTAAATCGACTCCAAAGATTTTCCTGGTTATTATCCAGTCAAAGGCATTCTCTGGTCTAGTTAAACCGACTCCTAAAGGTTTTTCATTTGAAGACTCAGTTGAAGACTCCAAAGACCTTGTCTGGTTCAGTTAAATCGACTCCAAAGATTTTCCTGGTTATTATCCAGTCAAAGGCCTTCTCTGGTCTAGCTAAACCGACTCCTAAAGGTTTTTCTTTTGAAGACTCAGTAGAAGTTATCCAAAATTCTCTCAATGTTTGCTGTTGAGGTTGTAATCGTCCAAGGTTCTCTCACCGTTCCTGTTGAGGTAGTAACCATCCCTGGTTCACTCATCATCGTTTGAAGCTCCAGATTTAGCTCCTGTAACCAGTCAGGACACATCTATACAAAGAATTTGAAGACCAGCTCCTGTGACGGGTCAGGTAATCCTTTTCTTTTTCAGGTACGCAAGTTCTCGCTAAGGAATCTCTTACGCGATCAACATCCAGATGGCATCTATAAGCCCATCCACCTATCCATCAACTCTCAGCATGGCATCTATAAGCCCATCATCCTATCCATCAATCTCCAAATGGCATTTATAAGCCCATTCTCATCATCACACTACTATGTGAGCGCAAATTTCTGGGCACTCTAGTGTTCAATCATCTTCCACCCTCGGAGTGCGTGCGTAAACCAATCTACATCCTCAGGTCTAAGAAGATTGAACAGGGGCAACTGTTGTACCCCAAAATTTGCCCTCCCATATTTCTCAAAATATTTCAAGAAAAATTCACAAGTCCAACCCGGCGCGTCATATTCAGGTATTCTTTCGCCAAGATATCTCTGATAACGTATTCTCAAATTCAGGTTCGGCTCAAGAGTCAATTCTTTAAAGAAGGTATCCGAATGTGCGAGTTTTCTTGAAGAAATATGGTGAAAAAGTGTGCTGAAAGTGCAGTTTTTACGCGCTAAAAAATTCATAACTTGAAGATCGTGGCTCGTTTTGAACCCGTTCCGGTGGCCAAAATTCCGTCTTGACATTATCTATGTTTTCATCTCTCACGGCTGGAAGCCAATTTCGATCAGAAGGTCTTCAAAAATGTGGATTTATCAAGTATTTTCGTGCAGAAAATTTGTGACAGAAGTTTATTTGCGTCATGTTCAAAAAATCATAACTTGGTCAATTTTCATTGTATCGAGCTGGTTCTGGCGCCAAATTTTCACAAATTGAGTTGGCTACATTTTCACAGAAGGTATTGAGTTCAAACGGTATTCAAAAGGCCTTCGTTTTTGCTCAGAGTGCGTGACACGCTGAAAATCCTGAATGCTGAATATTATTTTATTTGGGCCGAAACTTCGAAAATTCATAACTCGGTCAATTTTTATCGGATTGGGCTCATATTTTTACACAAGGTCCCTGACTCATAGATCTACAACTTTGCTTCAAAAGTCGAGACCAAATTATGCACCGATCAGTACCAGTTTTTTATTGAAGAACGTGTCAGAGTCGACACTGGAGCCCAAAATAAGTTTGTCTGAGCTGAAACTTCAAAAATTCATAACTAATTCACCGTTTATCCAATTGAGTCGATTTTCGGACAGGAGTTAGTTCTTGATGCCGGCTACATTTTGTTTTCACATTTCAACTTCAAAAAATGCACTTAAGTCCCTGCGATTTAGCCTGGAAAGTGACGAATTCAAGTGAATATTGGAGGCCCAATTGCACATTCAAAGCCCATTTTCTTTACCCTAATTTCCATTATATAATCACCTTCTTTTCACACAAACCAGAAGAGGAGAAAAAGAGAGAAAAACCTTGCCACAACACTGTCAGAATATCAAACTCTTTCAAGAACCCTAAAACCTTGAAATCCTTATTACAAATCCCTCTCTCACTACAAACAAGCCATCTCAGTTACAAACCAACATCTTATTACTTCTTCAGTAAGGGTAAGGCTGGCTTGATCTCCATGATCCAAAGGGCATAAAAGCATTCATGTCACTGCTTTTCCAGTAAGGGTAATGTTGATTTGATCTCCATGATCAAAAATGTATAATCATTTATACATGCCATATTGTGCCTAAACATTAAATTTCTTCATATGTTGGTTTTATTTGAATTTTTATGATTTTATTTAATGTGTTCATGAGGTTGCAGATTTAGACAGGATCCCATGCAGGTTCATTAAGGAACGTTGAGGCCAAAAGCCAAATGGCCAAAAGCCAAAAGCCAAATGGCCAAAACAGAACATTTTATACATGACACCAATACGTGGCGAGACAGACATCCTGAGAAGATTAAGGAACGTTGAGGCCAGAACACAAATGGCCAAAAGCCAAAAGCCAAAAGCCAAATGGCCAAAGTAGAACAACTTATGCATGAAACTCAATCCAATGGCCAGAGAATGCAGACCACGGTACTCAGGAGTCAATACTTCAAAAAACCTCCCCTTGGGCCAGACACCCCCTATGGTTTGCTCAATTTTTAATTTTTATTTGTTTTTTCTTTTTATTCTTTTAATTGTTTTTTAATTGTTTTCTTTTAATTCCAATAAATATTTTTCATAATAAATATAAAATACAAAAAAATAAAAAAAAATGTTTATTTTATTAATATTAATTTTACTATTATTATTTTTGTAAATAAACTTTAAACAATTAATTAGATTAATTTAGGTTTCAAAACTTTAATATTTTTCTTAATAAATTAAATATGTAGAAATTAGGGTTTTTAACTTTTTCATCATTTTTTTTAATAAATAATTTTCTCATCATTATTATTATTATTAACTACTAATCTATTTTGTAAATAAACATGTACATAAATTCTTTAGTAAATTAAGTTAAACTTTAACATTTTTCTCAAATAATTAAAAATAACTTAGAATTAGGGTTTCTTTTAATTTTAATTTTAATTTTCTTATTTCATAAATACAAAAAAAACCTAAAAAACACTTCTTTTATTTCAATAAATAATTAATTAATTTTTAATTTCAATTTAACTTCAAAAGGGTCCAACGCCCTCGTTTCCAATTTTAATTCCTATTCGCGCATTTTTATTTATTTCCTTCTTTTAAATATTTATGTAACTCTCCCAAAGCCTTGTAAACTTAATTTCTCGCACTTTATTTTATTTCTTTATTTACTTTCCGTCAAATTGGGTCCTGGATTTTAATTTTGGCGATGTGGACCCGCGCCTTTGTAATAGTTTAGAACTTTCAATTTCCGCATCTTTTTTAACTGTTAAATAAATGCATGCAAGAATGAATGACAAAAAAATAAAAACAAACGCATAGATCACCCATAACCTGACAAGACAAAAATAAATGAATCTGACACACAAATCACACACCACCCCTAGGGTACGCCTCACTGTTGCCTTGCCTCGAAAGGTGATCGTCGAGTAGAGGATGTCTTAGTAAGTCCTCATGATCCGGGAACCTGGCATGAGGGTAGCTTCTAAGGTGTCTTCCCATTGCTCTGGTGATCACCATGTCCCGAACCTCGAATTGACCCGAACACCTCCAACGGTGGTGCTACCTACCTCTCAATGGTGGGATGGCACTACTTTAAGGACATTTACACAGACGAATTCCTTAGGGTAGGTAGACGACTCTAGATACTTGCTCTAATTTCAAAACAAAAATTCAAAAATACTTTTCACACCGACACTTTTCAAAAAGCTTTCGAAAGCAATTTTTCAAACACTCTTGAGGACCGATACAAGAGTCGAACTAAAATTTTCAAAGAAACTTTTTAAAACCCACAGTTGAAAAGCAAACAAACCATTTTTGAAAACACAAGTGAGCAAGTATCTAAGAGCCCATGGATAACCATGGATAGAAAGGGTGCTAACACCTTCCCTTTCTATAACCTACCTCCCGAACCGAGAGTGATCTCTATAAGGAATTTTTCTGTGCTTTTGTCATTTCCATTTGGAGAAAATAAAAGACGGTGGAGACTCTTGCTTCCGCGACATTTCGCGAACCAGCGTTAAACAGTCAGTTCCAGATCCACCGATCACAATGAATATATGAAATGTATGAATGCATGGATGTATGGTTTGGTGACGGGATTTTGTGATAGGTACCCTTATAAGGTACGCTCTTAATTTTGACTTACAGTTAATCTACCCTCCCAAAAGGTGATTTCCTTAAGGGTGTCATGAATAAGACCATAGGGAAAAGGCACAAGAGCCTCCCTTAGGCGGAGCCTCTTTACGGACCGAGATTTTTGTCTCAAAGTCGTGAAAGGTATCGTCATGAGATTTTGGGTTAAGGTCGTTACAAAGAGTCATGGGTGGCATTCCAAAGTCCTACTTGTCAAGAGGATATCTCTCGATAAGTATTACTTTTGCGGAATTCCACCGACTCTAGGCAAAGTCGTCATATAAACTCGCAGGGATGATGTATCCCCTAAGCTAATTGACGAACCTTCTTTCTAAGGGTTATTTGAAATAACATTCTCGCCACACAGTAAATATATAATGATAAAAATATACAAGAATAAATAAATGCAAAAAATAAATAAATAAAGAAAATAAAAACCCAAAATAAAACCTAAAACCTAGGGTTGAGTCCCTAGTAGAGTCGCCAGCTATTGTAACTGGATTTAAAATCAAGAGTCGCCACTACTAGTTTTTATCCTAAGGAAGGTCATCTAATAGGAAACCCTAATTTGCAAGATAGAGATTCTAAGTTTCAGACATCTTTGGACGAAAGGAAGGTGTCAGGCACCTTTCATCTACCTTATTCTTAATGATACTAGGTTTAGGTTTAGGTTTCAGATAAAACAGGATTTTAATTTTTAATACGAGAACTCGCCACGATTTTAGTCATATGCCTATGTATCCTCTTATGAGAAATCAGAGTCTCAATTCGTAGTTCGTGTGGGTTTGTGTTTTTTAGGGGTTGCAAGAGTATTTTGAATCGCCTCGCATTTTGACCGAGTGTAAAGATAGCAGAATTTTGGACTAAATGTGCAATTAGTCAAAATATATTTGGAACCCTTTAGCAAAAAATTGTTTAGGTTAGTTTATTTGCGAAAAATAGATTTAAGATTTTTTAGATATTTTTAATCGTATAAATTGCAAAAAAATCTTAATTAATGCAATGATTAAAAATGTTTTAATGCAATGTAATAAAAATATACATGAGTTTTTAAATGAAATTATTTACATGATAATATAAATAATAATATGATAATAAATAAAAACATGTGAAAAATAAGAATTTAAGAAAATAAAGTATAAAAATTAAATATAATAATTATAGAAAGAAAATAATAATAATAAAAGAATAAGAAAATAGAATAATTAAATAAAAAAGGAAATATTAATTAATTCTCAGGGGGGGTGCATTTTATATTGGGTAGTAAAAGATATGGGGTGTAAAAAGTCAGGGTATGAATTCAGATATTGAATTCAGGCCAGTAAGCATGGGGTGTATGTGGCTGAACTAATGAGCAAAAAGAGAGGTAAGGTAAGAAACTGGGCCCAAGTTCAGATATTAAACAGGGCCCAGAGGTGAGGGGGTGTGTTGTTTGTTGCGTTCTAGTAAAAGGGAAAGGATGGCGTGAAAAACAATTGGGCTTGGCCCAAATGCATCTTAGAGGGGCCTGATTAATTGTCTACGTGATGGAGTATGGGGTGTACGATGGAATTGGCCTTACAACCGTCTAATGAGGATCAAACGGACAAAACGCCAGTGTACGCTTATTTACCGTGAGCACACAGGTACCGGATACGACGAAACATAAATTTGTTTTTATTCATTTTATTTTGTTTCTATTTACAGTAATCCTTTATCCTCTCTCTCTCTCTCTCTCCCTCTCTCTCTCTCTCTCTCTTTCACACAACCCTTCATCCTTCTCCTTCTATCTAAATCCTAATCCAAATCCAACTACGATGACGCAAAACCCTTACCTGAATCTCCTCCCTTCTATCATAACCCACTTGCAACAATATGAACAACTCAAAAGCAGAGTTTGAGTTACCTTCAGTCACAACCGTTCTGTTATGCATATGTTTTTCCGTTTCTTATCTCTTTGGCCTTTCACTTTGCAGGAATACGAACGATGGTGACAATGAAGCTTTGACGACACTTGAAGGCTCAGCGGTGGCGGTATACGATTAGTGTTTCAGATATTGAAACCCTAATCTCCTCTTTTCTGATCTTCAATAGCAAGGGTTTTGGTATCTAGCTTCTTCTTCGTTTCTAGTTTGTTCTTCCAATTTATCCCCCCCCTCTTCTGTATTCTTGTTCTTATATTTATAGGGTTAGTCTTAGGGTTTTACAATTTATTGTTACAAATTAGTCTTGGCTTAGATTAGGTATTTGTAGAACAAAATTAGGGATTCGGATCTTGTATAATTGATTTAGTTTTGTAATATGCGGATTGAATTTAGATTTCATTCTGTTGATTGGTATCTGTAACGATTTAATTCTACGTAATATTAATTCTGTATTTTCTGGAATTTAAATTGAAGATTTGATTTGGTATATTTAGATTTGATTTAGTATTATTCTGGGCTTTTGATCCATTACAATATTTAATTATGTGTTTTTGTTGTAAAAAAAGATTTGATTTTAGTTCAATTTGTACAGTACTTGTTTACCCATGAAACGCTCATATCTTCTGTTGTAATTGATACAGTAATTGTTTCTTCAATCATGGGCCTTGCGTTAGTTAATTTTGTTTTATCCAACAACAACATTTTTTATTACAGCAAAACGTTTTTCAGTACAACTAGGCCCAATTGACCTTCTTTTTTCCCTGACCCAATGCTAGTGGTTTTAAACAAAAAATTTTAATAAATAAATAAATTTTATAACTAATATTTAATGTAATATATTTTAATAATAATAAATGAAAACATTATTATAATGGATAAATAAAAAAGTTTAACAACAATAGTAGAAAATAATAACGTCCTCTTAATAAGAGATATATATTTTTTAGTAAGATGATAATAACAAAAAGTTTTAATAAAATAATGCTTTTTTTTACAATAAAACAATAGCAACATCAACTGGGCTGTTTAAAAAACATTAATGGGCCTGCAGTTCCGTATCTTACCCCACCTTTTGCTATTCTACAAGTAAAACGAAAATAGGCCAAAATGAATTCTAATGGACTTTAAATCGAAGTTTCACCTCCTCTCTTTACTAACACCAACAAAGCTCGGTTGGACTTTATATAATTAAAAGCTTAATTTCCTTTTAAAAAAGACTTTTATATAAGAATCTCATGGGCCATTGGCCAACATGCTTCGTGAATGAGCCTATGGGTTTATGGGTCTTTCTGATTTAGAAAACCCACTTCCTTGAATTAAGACACACCTCCCTGTTGATTAGGATTTATAAAAATGGGCCATCAGATATTGCTGGACCATCTTTAAGCAAAGCATTTTTATTCTATTTTTAATCTTGAAAGTACGATCATAAAGGTAGGGAAAATTTGGGGTACGACAGTCGGGAATAGACATCTTCTAGTTCGGACGAAATCGGGCGTAGATTCCTTTCTGAAACTCTTTTTTGAAAAGTCGGGCGTAGACTCTTTCCGGTACCTCTCCTAGTTGAAGTCGGGCGTAGACATCTTCTAGTTCAGATAAAATCGAGCGTAGATTTCTTTCTGATACTCTTTTTGGAAAAGTCAAGCGTAGACTCTTTCTAGTACCTCTCCTAGTTGAAGTCGGGCGTAAACATCTTCTAATTCAAATGAAATCGGGCGTAGATTTCTTTCTGATACTCTTTTTGGAAAAGTCAAATGTAGACTCTTTCTGGTACCTCTTCTAGTTGAAGTCGGGCGTAGACATCTTCTAGTTTGGATGAAATCAGGTGTATATTTCTTTTTGCTGCTCTTTTTGGAAAAGGTCAGGCGTAGACTCTTTTCGGTACCTCTCCTAGTTGAAGTCAGGCGTAGACATCTTCTAGTTCAGATGAAATCGGGCGTAGATTTATTTCTGATACTCTTTTTGGAAAAGTCAAGTGTAGATTCTTTCTGATACCTTTTCTAGTTGAAGACGGATGTAGACATCTTCTAGTTCAGATAAAATCGAGTGTAGATTTATTCTGATTCTTCTTTTGGACAAAGTAAGGCGTAGACTTATTCCAAATACATTTTCTAAGACAAAGTCGGGCATAGACTTAGTCTGATTTCCTTATCCATGGTTATCCTGGATGGTATCTATAAGCCCATCTCTGAAGACTCTCCATCACCTCTCCAAATGGCATCTTTAAGCCCATTCCCTGTATAATCAACCAACAATGTTACTTGGTGCATATGCGAGTGCAAATTTATGGGCACTTAAGTGTTCAATCATCTTCTACCTTCAAGTCACGAATGAAGTACATGCCAATGTAAATCTTCAGGTTTAATAAGATTGAACAGGGGCAGCTGTTGTACCCCAAAATTTTCCATCCCATATTTTTCAAAACATTCATCTAAGGGTCTCAAGTATTCAAGGTTACTCAAGGGTTGACCAGTCCAACCTCCTCCTAAGCAATGGGTCTACAACTAGGGTTTTAAGTTTCTCAAGGAATATAGGGTTTCAAAGGTCTCAAATGGTTTCCATGGTTCTCCGTAGGTCTTCAACAATGCTCATATCAAGTTTCAAGTCTTGCATCACAAGTTTACTCTGTCAATGGCTCAGATGATTGAAAATCAATTGTATTGGGTAAAAAAGTCAACTATGGTCAATATACAGTCAAACTTCAAGATTTTTGGTCAACACCAACATTTTAAAGTGATATTCATCATTTTATCTAGGGTTGATCATGATTCCTCAAGGAAAGTCCTCAAATCATCAAAAGTCAAAAGTTGCCAAATTATGGTTTCTTTAGGAGAAGTCAACTAAACTTTGATCAAGCATAACTTTCACATGCTTCATCAACTCTTCCCAAACCAAAGCCTATTTGGAATGAAATTCAGTTATCTACAACTTTGAATCTGTATGCTCAAGTCCAAAAAGTGCTTCATTTGAGAGATATGAGCTCATACATTATAGGCCATTTCAAAAGTCAACAAAAATACACTTTTTGTCAAGGCAACTTACATCAAGATAAAGTCTCCAAATGCAAAAATGATCTAAAGAGTAATTGAAGAGGACATTTTTACCTTTCCAAGAAGTCCAAGATCACTTTTAAACAAATAAAATTGAGAGAGTTACGACCATTACAAGTTGGGAAATTTTGGTAAAGTTCATGAAATGCAAAGTGAGCAAACTTGAAGTTTTGGACTAATGAGCCTAAATTTTGATGTTAAAACATGTTCATACCATGTTAAAGGACCTCTAAATCCATTCAAATACTTTTTATGATTTTTATTTCTTTTATTTGAATTTTTATTCATTTAAATGCAAGTAAATCAAATAAAATATAAAATCATTGGGCCAAAGTGCACGGGCTTCTGATTCCAATCACATGGAGGCCCAAGAACACATTACAAAGATGGAGAAATTGTGTGAAGACCTATATGGAAGCATATCTTTATTTTTTGGAAAGTTTTCAATTGGTTTTTGGAAATAATTTATGCCATAATTGCATGAGATTCTTGTCGTGTTTGTTGATTCATTTCTTTCTCTATAAAAGCACAAGAGATCAGATGCAAAAGGACCACGCAAACTTACCTCAAAATTACACAAATTATCCAAACTTTTTCCCAAAAAAACCCAAATTTCAAAACTCTCTTTACAAACCTCCATACTGCGAAATCTTCGTCCCATTCACACCCAAGAATATTGAAGGGTATGTTTGGATCACTAACCATGATCCTAAGCCTGTAAAACAATATAACATGGCATAACCAATTTGCATTTTTTTCTAAAAATTTGTATATTTAATTTGGTCTTGTTTTAAATTGTGTTAATGATTCTAATAGGTTTCTGAGTTTTGGTTGAGCAGGTTTGGATCGGTATTATGGTCCCATGCACGCTAGTTTGCAAGATGCCATAATTTGCTCCGATAGGTTTTACTTGATTAGAAACCCATGATACAAGGACCTATAGCCAAAACTATGTACAAATTTGGATCCAGAAGGGTCGATTTACGGGGGACATTATGTTTTAGAACATTAATATTTGATTTTTGCAAGTTTCGGGTTTTGCAGCTCATCGGAGAAGACGACCGGAGCTAGGGCTCTGACACTTCTCCGATCATTATATTTGATTATATGTTATATGTTTATTATTGCAATTATAGGAACAAATGTAAAGACCTCCCCAGCAGTAGAGGCGAGCGTTGCAAAGGCATTATTTGTTAGAACATAGTTTGGTTATCCATCCTTATAAGAGTTTTGATGATAATAAACACACAAAGAACAATTATGCTTCCTAAATAAGTATTTTGTTTTGCAGGGAGTTTCTGATGTAAGAAGCACAAAAGATGAGATAGATTGTTGTTAAAACCCTGATATGACTCATCTTACGTAGAAAGCAAATTTGTGCAACACGCTTAATTAAAGAAGTTCCGAAGTTACAACTTATGAGTGCACTAACGCTGCGAACAAGAACTCTGATATTATGATACGTAAAATTATGGAAAGAAGTAAATGAGTCTCAACGGTAACATTCATCTTCTGATGTGATCCTTAGTAAGCATGTTCTGAAGCGTTACATTTTATTTATGGCTAATCCATAATAACAGATGAAAGAAGACAAGAATCTCTCTGTTTGGAAAGTGCATTAACTATTATTTATCAACCTTCCAAAAGCGCCTTCTCATGCATTTCCTATATAAAGAAGACGTGAAGAAGAAATCGTTGACGATTTTGTTGTGCACTAAAAAAGAGAAATATTACTACCTTTCAATCTATTGTTTTTCAATTATGTAATAGATCACTTTTGTGATACTGTTTCTGTTAGAAAACATATGTGTACACATTTTTCAAATATATTACTGTGTATTACCTTGATAAAACCGGGTTTTGGTTTAAAATCAAGAAGACTTTGACAGTTGTTATTGTAGCTGTGTAATCAAGTTTGATTAGTGAATTAAGACCTCGTTTGAGAGAGGCGAAATCACCTTGGTGGGTGGACTGAAGTAGTTTGAGTTCAAACGAACCAGGATAACCAATGTGTCATTTGTTTTAAGTTTTAAAAACCCAAATTCAAACCCCCCTTCTTGTGTTTTTCCATTCTTCAATTGGCATCAGAGCGCCTGGTTCTGAGTGCAAACACTTAACCGTGTCAGAAAAAGATCCAAGCAAGAAAAACACTATGGTGGGACCAAGTCAGAACATCAACAATGATTATCATGATGAGAAAGATAGAATCAGCAGCAAACCTTTAATCTTTGATGGTGAAAACTTCGATTATTGGAAATACATAATCAAAAGTTTCTTTCTAGCTCATGACGCTGATATCTGGGATATGGTGACTATGGGTACACACATCCAGTTGATAAAAGAGGTCAGAAGATCGACAAAAAAAGAATGACAGATCATCAAAAGAAAGA
Organism: Vicia faba; assembly: GCA_948472305.1. Taxonomy (NCBI): domain Eukaryota; kingdom Viridiplantae; phylum Streptophyta; class Magnoliopsida; order Fabales; family Fabaceae; genus Vicia; species Vicia faba. Next base: position 844,681,375 of record OX451737.1, read on the forward strand.
ATTCAGAAAACATCACAAAGCCAAAACAATTCTCTTGAGTGCTATCTTGTACACCGATTATGAGAAGATCACAAACAGAGAATCGACAAAACACATGTTTGACTCCTTGAGAATGGCGCATGAAGGAAACACGCAAGTCAAAGAAACCAAAGCTCTTGCTCTCATTAAGAAGTATGAAGCTTTCAAAATGGAAGAGGATGAAACCATTGAAACAATGTTCACAAGATTTCAAGTTCTAGTTGCTGCACTAAAAGTTCTGGATAAAGGGTACTCATCAGCAGATCATATAAAGAAAAACATCAGAAGTTTACCCAAGAAATGGAGACCCATAGTCACAACCCTAAAACTGGCCAAAGATCTGAACAAAATATCTCTTGAAGAACTTATGAGCTCCTTGAGAAGTCATGAGATAGAACTAGAAGAAGATGAGCCCCAAAAGCAAGGTAAGTATCTCGCTCTTAAATCTAATAAAAAAATATGAACCTAAAGTTTTGCAGGCATTAGAAGAAAACTCTGGTGGATCCTCGTCTGAAGAAGACGAACTATCTCTTCTCTCCAGAAGAGTCAATCAGTTGTGGAAGCACAAGTAGAGGAAGTTCAGAACTCCCGGAAGAACAAGGAGTCATTCTGAACCATCTTCTGCATATAGAAAATCAAGTAACAAAGATATTATTTGCTACAAATGCAATGAACAAGGTCATTACAAAAGTGACTGTGCAAATCTTCAAAAAGAAAAACCTAAAAAGAAGTTCTTTAAAGAAAAGAAGAAAAGCCTTATGGCAACATGGGATGACTCAAAATCTTTTGAAGCTGAAACAAAATTAGAAGATGAACAAGCCAACATACCCTTAATGTCCAACGTATCAGATGACACTGGGTCATCTTAATCAAAATGAGACTGAGAGGCAGAAGAGGTATTCTCTAATTTTTCTAGATCTCAATTAGAAGAAAGTCTATCAGAAATTCTTTAAAGATATCAGCAACTTCGAGTAAACAACAAGAACCTGAAAAGGGATCTTGTATCTGACTCTGAAGAAACTAAGAAACTTAAAACAATAAACTTTGAGCTAAATGAAACAATTTCTAAACTCTAAAAATAAAATTATATTATTAAAAATAAATTACAAAAAGATCAGAAAGAAACTTTCTCAGAAGTTTCTAGTAACTCTGATAGAATCATAAAAGAATATGATCATAGCTTTCAAAAATTTCTAGCTAAAAATTTAGATAGGAGCAAGATGGCTTCAATGATCTATGGAGTTAGCAGAAATGGCAGAAAAGGGATAGGATATAAGGTTAAAGTATCTCAACCAAAGAAAGTTAATTATATAGTCGTAAAACATACACCTCTTTATTCTCACTTCACCTATGGACATACACATGACATAAAGTATACTAGTAGTGCTTTTTCTGCTAAACAAAAATTCAAACAGAATTTTGGTAACTCTAACAAAAAAGGACCCAAAAAGATATGGGTACCTAAGGACAAAATTGTCTATGTTACAGATGTCTTTAACATCAAAATTGAAACACCAATCTTGGTACCTGGACTCTGGATGCTCTCGACACATGACAAGAATAAATCATATGTTCCAAAGTTTGGAGCTTAAATCTAGAGGCTATGTAGGTTTCAGAGGCAATCAGAAAGGAAATATTATTGGCTCTGGAACTATTGGTAATGATACACTTCTTTTATAATTAATGTTATGTTAGTATATGGATTAATGTATAACCTATTATCCATAAGTCAATTAAGTGATAATGGTTATGATAAAATCTTCAATCAAAAGTCCTGTAAAGCAGTTAGTCAAAAAGATAAATTTATCCTCTTTAATGGAAAGAGAAAGAACAACATTTACAAAATAAAACTTTCTGAACTAAAAACTCAGAATGTAAAATTCCTAATGTCTGTTAACGATGAGCAATGGGTCTGGCACAGAAGATTGGGGCATGTCAGTATGAGAAGAATATCTCAGAGTAATAAACTAAATCTGGTCAGAGGACTTCCTAACCTAAAGTTCAGCTCAGATGCTCTATGTGAAGCATGTCAAAAAGGAAAGTTTGCAAAACCTTCTTTCAAAGCAAAAAATGTTGTTTCTGCATCTAGACCATTAGAACTTCTGCATATAAATCTGTTTGGACCAGTGAAAACTGCATCCATCAGTTGCAAGAAGTATGGATTAGTGATCATAGATGACTATAACAGATGGACATGGGTAAAGTTCTTAAGATACAAGGACGAGTCACATTCTATTTTCTTTACCTTCTGTAACCAAGTTCAAAACGAAAAAGGTTTTAGAATTGTTAAAGTCAGAAGTGATCATGGTGGGGAATTTGAAAACAAAAAATTTAAGTTTTTTTAATGAGAATGGCATCTCTCATGATTTATCTTGTCCTAGAATTCCTCAACAAGACGGGGTTGTAGAACGAAAGAATAAAACTTTACAAGAAATGACCAGAACCATGATCAATGAGACTAACATTGCTAAGAACTTTTTGGCAGAAGCAATTAACACAGCGTGTTATATTCATAATAGAATCTCTGTAAGACCTATTATGGATAAGACTCCATATAAACTGTGGAAGAACGGAAAGCCCAAAATTTCTTATTTCCATCCATTTGGATGTACTTGTTTTATTCTAAACACTAAAGAACATTTGAACAAGTTTGACTCTAAAGCACAAAAGTGTCTCGTGTTAGGATACTTTGAACACTCAAAAGGTTATAGAGTATATAACAGAGAAACATGGATTGTGGAAGAGTTTATCAGTGTCAGATTTGATGATAAGCTTGGCTCCCAAAATTATAAGCAGGGTAATTTTTTGCAGATATAGAAGTTGAATTTATAGGTACTAAGGACACATCATCAGAAGTTTTCTATAAAGAATCAGTCAAGTCCAGAAGAGGAATTCACAAACATTACAACAACATCTGAAGAACCCATCCAGAAAAGACAATCCAGAAGAAGATTAGCTTATCCAGAAAACACGATTCTTGGAAAGAAAGAAGACCCAATCAGAAGAAGATCTACATTCAGAAATTCTAAAGAATCTCTCATGGGATTAGTGTCTCTGATTAAGACAACTTCCATTGACGAAGCCCTTCTGGACAATGACCGGATACTCGCAATGCAGGAAGAACTAAATCAGTTCAACAGAAATGATGTGTGGGATCTAGTTCCTAAACCAAAAGGCTTTAACATCATTATAACCAAATGGGTCTTCAGAAACAAGCTAAATAAACAAGGATAAGTCGTCAGAAATAAAGCACGAATGGTGGAACAAGGTTATAGTCAGCAAGAAGGGATAGACTATACGAAAACCTTTGCTCCATTCGCCAGGTTAGAATATATCAGACTTTTAATTTCTTTTTCAGTATATAATGGCATCACTCTTTATCAAATGGATATTAAAAGTGCGTTTTTAAATGGTCACATTGATGAAGAAGTTTATGTGCACCAACCCCCTGGCTTTGAAAATTCAAAACATCCAGAATATGTTTATAAACTTAAGAAATCACTGTATGGTATGAAATAAGCTCCCAGAGCTTGGTATGAAAGACTAAGTAATTTTATGTTAGAAAATGATTTTACCAGAAGGAAGGTGGACACAACCTTATTCTGTAAACTATTTAAAAATGACATTTTGGTTTGTCAAATTTACGTAGATGATATAATTTTTAGATCTACTAAAGTCTCCTTGGGAAAAGAATTTGCTAAGCCTATGCAGGCAAAGTTTGAAATGAGCTTGATGGGCCAACTCAAGTTCTTTTCTGGTATCCAAATCAAACTCCAAAAGGAACATACATTCTTCAAAGCAAGTATGTCAAATAACTTCTGAAGAAATATGGCTTGTCAGAATTTAAGCCATCAAAAACTTCTATGTATCCCACATGCATTTTGAAAAAGGAAGAGGTAAGTAAGAAGGTAGAACTGAAGCTCTACAGAGGTATGATTGTTTCCCTCTTATATTTAACAACTTTAAGACCAGATATTATGTATAGCGTTTGTCTTTATGCTAGATTCCAATCAGATCCTAGAGAATCTCACTTAACAACTGTTAAGTGAATTTTCAAGTATCTGAAAGGTACTACTAATCTTGGTCTTTGCTATAGAAAATCCAAAGAATACAAATTAGTAGGGTATTGTGATGCTGACGTTGCCGGAGACAGAACAGAAAGAAAGAGTACTTCTGGAAGCTGCCAATTTCTGGGAGACAATCTGATCTCGTTGTCCAACAAAAGGCAATCCACCATTGCATTATCAATTGTTGAAGCTGAATATATAGCAGCAACTGGATGCATCACACATATGCTCTAAATGGAAATTCAACTTGAAGACTTTAACATATATGAGAGTAACATTCCTATCCTCTATGACAATACTTCTTCTATATGTCTTTCAAAAAATCCTTTTACATTTTAGGGCTAAAAATATAGAAATTAAGCATCATTTTATTAGAGACTATATTCAGAAAGGAATTCTCTCGTTAAAATTTATAGATACAGACAATCAATGGGCTGACATTTTCACTAAACCCCTTTCTGAAGATATATTTAACTTCATTTTGAAACATCTCAGCATGAAATTATGCCCAGAATGATAGTACTGTTTCTATATACTTTAACCCTCAGAACTTTATGCTTTAATTTTCCTCGTGTGATCATCTGATCAATAGTTCTTCAGAAATAAGAAGGAAAGTTATATCAGGATCTATCCAGAAGATCTGGATGTTCTCCAAAAATGGTTCATTTCAAAGATAGAACCATGCAGTTCACAATGTCAACATCTGTCAACTCTATGCAAGGTCTTCCTCTAAGGCTGAACACGTGTTCAAATTCTGAAGAGACTAAAACAATTGAGTTGATGCATTGAGGCTCGATTCAAATCAGTAACTGTTCTATATCTCCATGCTATCCCTCTTTTTAGGAATCATTAAATGCACGTAATCATTTTCTTTAAATCTTTTCCTTTTTAAAGACTACTATTTTCTTTCCATTGGCTATATATACTTCGTTCGTTCACCATCACTATCATGCTTACACTCTCAATTAATTTCTCCTCAATTTGTTCAATCTTTCAAAAACCCTTGAAGAGTCTGTGTGAACAAATGGCTTCCTCTCAACAATTTTCTCAAGGTTCTCAAAGCATTCCTGGTTCCTCCTCCTCAACAAAAGAAAGGTACATCAAACCCTCGAGAACTCTTCTCACACCCATTGAGTCTATAGAAGTTCTTTGTGAGCTTATTGTAGATTTCGTAAGCAAGAAGCAAAATGGGTATGATTTGATCCCTGATGTTGAGTTCCATGGATGGACTAAGTACTTTGATCGCGTCCTAGGTCCAGTTTTTCCAAAACTTGTTAAAGAATTTTGGATCCATGCCACAACTTCAAATCATCAGGTTACATCCTTCGTTATGGGAAGAAAATCATCATCTCTGGAGATCTCATTAGGAAACTAATAGGTCACGATGGCGGTAGTATTTGATGCAGTGATATGGCTGACAAAAGTTGTGACCAAACCAAGATCTCAAAGGAAATATTTACTTCTGGCCACCCGTCCAACAAAATCAAAGACCTGAAGGACTACCTCCGAATTTGGTCTAAAATAATTTTGGGTTGCATCATTCACAGGAAGCCTACAAGTTCTCCAGATTACATCAACATTGATCAACAGTACCTTCTATACTTCATCGCCACCAAAGCAAGAGTTAATCTTCCACATCTCCTGTTCAATCATCTGAAGACCAGCGTAAATGAAACAAGAGAAGAAGAAAGAAAAAAGAGAGATCAGATCCCTCTGGGAAGACTCATTTTAGATATTCTGACAGAAAACAAATTGATAGAACATCTGACTGAGGCTCAATAAGCTAGCGCTTTGAAAGCTTGTGCTGGTAAACCTCTCAATGCCAAAAATCTGAAGAAGATGAAGAGTATTGAAACTATTAATAAGGATCCAAAAATCACCACCAAGGAAGTTATTACCACCCGAAGAGTGCCTCTAAAGGATTTTCCTCTATTCACTCAAGCAGAATCTTCTCCAGATATTGTTCTCATGTATCTAGACGCATGCAAGAGTGATGGTACAATTCTAGATGTGAATATTCTGGATCTAAGGAAACAACCTCTGGAAGTTACTCCAAGAAAACTAAGAAAAAGGAAAGCAGCTACAGAAGGAACTTCTCAGAAGACTCCCAAAGCTTCCAAAAAGAAAGGTAGCCCCTCTTTTGTTTCTGTTATTGAATCAGCATATCAAGATCTGAAAACCCTTCATCCCCAAAGACCACAGAAGATCCACCTCCTCAAAATAACCTTTTGAACAATCCACCTTCTACCCATCTTGATCAATTTGATTTGCTGTTTGAAGCTCCCCAAACCGAAAATCCAAACCTTGATTCTGATACCACAACATCCATCCCTGACATCACTTGCCCTCTAATGGTCTCTCAACCACCAATAATTCCCTCAACTTCTTCACAGAACCTCTCCATTCCAGATCTTCCATCTCCTTATCAGTCCACTCCACCAAATTCACCCATAATAATCCTGTCTGACTCTCCCTCTCCAAATAACTACCCAGAAGATCCCCTTAGAACAATCATAGATTTATAATCCTAGGACAATCTCTTAACAAGCTCTTAGAAAATTTACTTTCCAAAAACAAAACCAAAATTCTCCAAAGCAGATGTTGGTAAATCCTTGCTGATTTTTGAAAAAGAAATACAGGAATGTGTTAACTCTCTAAAGCTAGCTTGCATAGAGAATTTCAATCCAGCCGCTTCTGATTCTCATTGGAACCAATTCAGAAAATGGTTCGACTCTGAATCTTTAAAACTTAAGGAGCTTAGTTATGAAATCGCTCAACAGAACTTTTGTGATCGCCTGAAAATCTTCAAGGATCAAGTTCTATGACACTGGGTTAAGAAGCCACTCCTTCTGTTGGACAACAGCCCTTGGGAAGCTCAACAGACATTAGAGTATGATGAACCACCCTCCGATCCTCTTCCTCTGGTCATGTTTCAAGACAAAGGCAAGAAAGCTGAAGAAGCTCATGCGTCAGAATTAGTTATAGTTTGTTCTGAAAAAGGTGTTCCTTCTGCTGAATTAACCTCATCTTCTATTATGCTGCAAACTCTGGATGAGTTGAAGAAAGAAAATGTTGTGTTTAAGGAAAGGTTAAACAAGCAGGATGAAACTTGCAAGGAAATTAAAGGGATGCTTGGGAAACAAGAGGAATCGAACAATCAGATCAAGAGTTTATTGAAAGCCCTGTTCACACGACTTCTACCTCCTCAAAATTAGTTCTGAATTTTTTTCATTTTGTTATTTCCTTGTTCCTTTTGAACAAAAAATGCATTTTATTGTCTAAAGTGTTTTTATTGCTTCTTGATTCTTGACAAAAAAGGGGGAGAACGTAAGATATTTCGAATATAACAGTATCGGGAATCGGTCTCAAACATTTTAAATATCATAACTTCTACTTTTTATCATCTGAAAGCAAAACAGAAAAAACCTCTATTGAGGACAGTTGTGGACGCATCAAAAATCTTCTTCTCAAAACTATGATCAAAACATCTTCAGGGAAGTATTTTTTTCTTTATCTGAGTATCCAATTTAGGGGGGGGGGGGGGGACTTTAATGATTTATGTTCTTTAAGTATTCTATCAAAATATACAAGTTTTTGGCATCATCAAAAAGGGGGATATTGTTAGAACATAGTTTGGTTCTACATCCTTATAAGAGTTTTGATGATAACAAACACACAAAGAACAATTATGCTCCCTAAATTAGTATTTTGTTTTGCAGGGAAGTTATGATGTAAGAAGCATAGAAGATGAGATAGATTGTTGTTAAAACTCTGATATGACTCATCTTTACGTAGAAAGCAAATCTGTGCAACACGCTTAATTAAAGAAGTTTTGAAGTTACAACTTCTGAATGCACTAACGCTGTGAACAAGAAGAAAAGGAGTCTCAACGGTAACATTCATCTTATGATGTGATCCTTAGTAAGCATGTTCTAAAGCGTTACATTTTATTCATGGCTAATCAATAGTAACAGCTGAAAGAAGACAAGAATCTCTCTGTTTGGAATGTGCGTTAACTATTATTTATCAACCTTCTAAAATCTCCTTCTCATGCATTGCCTATATAAAGAAGACGTGAAGAAGAAATCATTGACGATTTTGTTGTGCACTGAGAAAGAGAAATATTACTACCTTTCAATCTATTGTTTTTCAATTGTGTAATAAATCACTTTTGTGATACTGTTTTTGTTAGAACACATAATTGTACACATTTTTCAAATATATTACTGTGTAATACCTTAAGAAAACCGGGTTGTGGTTTAAACTCAAGAATACTTTGATAGTTGTCATTGTATTTGTGTAATCAAGTTTGATTAGTGAATTAAGACCTCATTTGAGAGAGGCAAAATCACCTTGGCGGGTGGACTGGAGTAGTTTGAGTTCAAACGAACCAGGATAACCAACGTGTCATTTGTTTTAAGTTTTAAAAACCCCAATTCAACCCCCCCCCCCCCCTCTTGTGTTTTTCAATTCTTCATTATTATACCAGGGCACGGGTTCGATCCCTGCCCCTGGTATTTTGACTATATTTCATCTTTTCTTTGTTACAGATCCAATACAGGCCAAGCTAACACGTACATCATACACCCTCTCATCACTCCCTTTAGATATCAACTGATCCAGATCTAATGGCTCCAGAGAAAGCCCCCACGATGCACCTCCTGGAACCAGCCACATGGGATCACATGCAGGCATCTTGGGCTTACAGTCTTGGGCCTAGAAAATTGCTTTTTCACACCCCAAGAATTACTCTTTCAGGCCCATCTCTTCCTTTTTTCCATTTTGTTTATATTTCTTTTTTAATTAAACTTTTTTTTGTAATTAACTAAAATCAATTCAGATTTAGATTTTTCTTTGAAATCAAATTAATTTAACCTTTTTCTAATTAAATTAATTAAATTAATTTTTTAAAATTAAATTAATTGAAATAATTAATTAGCTTCTTTAGGATTTTTATTATTAATAATCAATTTCTTTTCTAAATTAAAAACAATTAGGTTAGATTAATCATCGTTTTTATCAAGACAAATTTTCCATATCTTTCCCGGCTTACAATCTTCGCGCTTTCCTTATTTTCAAATTAACTTTTCATAATTATGTAACTGATAAAGGTTGTAATAGATTAAATAGGTTTTTTTTAAATTTATTTTGCTTTCTATTTCCCCTAATTTTGTTCTTTGTATTCCCCTTCCCTGAAGCTTTGTAATAGCGTAGGAAATTTATTCTCTGTCTTTACCGCTTTCCTTATAACTGCTAGATGTATGCTAATAGGCTTGTATGGAAACACTAAAAACAAATGATAGCTAACCCTAATCCAAGATTAAAATTAACTAAAAACAAATCACTTTTCACACATGCACCTCTAGGGTGACTCCACTTGTTTCCTTTGGAAAATAGTCATGTCCCTCGAACGTAGGGATACCATTAGCAAATACCCTCGGTTAAAAATCTCATAAAGATCATAGTCCCTCAATGAAACTTCGATGTTGCCTTCAATAAATGATCTTGTCCCTCGATGTTTCCTATGAATATATGATGATAGTCCCTTTGAATTGCTAAAGGTATCCTTACGAGTTGCCTTTATGACTGTACGATGACCCGCGCCTATCCCTCAAACATCCAACGATAGGGCTTCTTACTAACTAATGGTAGGATAACACTATCTAAGGGAAGAGGAAAAGAACAAAAGACTTTTGAGTAGGTAGATAGTTCTTAATCGCTTGCTCGCGAACATTTCAAAACATTTTTCACACAATGACATTTTTTCAACAAATATTTTCAAAATGAAAATTTTGTATGCATTCTCAACGATACGAGAATCATTACAAAATTTCTGCACTTAGCCATTTCCAAAATATTTTCAAACACACAAAGCATTTTTCAAAGTGAGCTAGCAATTAAGAGCCTGTAGATGACTACGGATGAAAAGGGTGCTAACACCTTCCCTTTTCATAACCTACCCCCCCCCCCCCCCAACTTAAAAAATTATCAAAGGTCTTTCCTGTTCTTTTCACCCTTTCCTTTATTGGATAAAATAAAATTTGGTGACGACTCTTGCTATCCGCAACATTTGTGATAAAACGCAAAACCAAAAGTTAGTTCTTCCACCGTGTTACAATTGTTATTTGTACGCGTAACCATAATAAGTTTTTCTAGAACTTATCTCTCTATGCGGTTAAGTGTTTGATTTACAAATCAATGAAGAACTGGAGCTCTGATGCCAATTAAAGGGTGAGAAAAACACAAGAAATGGGGGTTTGAATTGGGTTTTCTATTAAGATTCTACTTTGAAAAATATTTGAAAACTAACTAGAAAAGATATAGCTAATAAAAGACTATGAATGACACTTTGGTTTATCGAGGTTCACCTCTAACTAGGTTACTCTTGTCCACCCTCATTAGGTGATTTCGCCTTCAACAAGGACTTAATTCATTAATCTCAACAAATTACAGATGCACGGGCTACCCGCGGGTGACTAATCACAACCGTCTAAGAGTCTAACACACACCTTAGCCCTCTTAAGTCTCAAACTAACAACCTAGTCACTTGAGGTAAAAATCAAATCTTAACAAAATTACAATCAACTGTGTTTACAATATTTGCTTCTAAATATGCATCTTAACACAACTATGAAGAACAAAGTCTCTAATACAAATACTGAGCAACAACTCTTTGTATTAAGAACTCTAAGACTAACACACAAATAATGAGCAACAACTCTTTGTGTTTAATCCCTAATATCATAACACAATAATGAGCATCAACTCTTGTGTTCTTGATATTTCTCTAGAAGAGTATTTGTAGATGTATATGAATATTGATTCTTCTTTTCTCTTGGTGTTTCACAATATTTCAACAATTTGATTCAAGCGTGATAATGGTTAATCATTTGTCCATCTTCAAATGCTGATGAGATCTCTTTATATAGACTTGAGAATAAGACCGTTGGTAGTATGAAAATGTCGCTTTCACTTGCCAACTACAGTAAAGGTAGTATTTCATCGTGGGATAAACATAGTACAATACGTAAGCAAGTAGTGGAATATTTTAAACGTATTGACTATACTGTAAACTTAGTGTCTAAGTTTCTTAAAACTTTATTTTCTGATGATTTACTTATGATTGAAGTAGTAAGCTTGGAAGATATTTCTTGATCTTGTCTTTGTCTTCTTTTCTTCTTGCTGGATTGTTTCTGATATGAGGAGTGATAGTGATCCAAAAGATGCTTCTTTGATGTATAGTCAGAATCTTTCAGATAGTTGAATATTCTCTTCAGATATATAAGCAACAACTTATTTGATGAACAATGTCTTCTTTGAGAGAAATCTTTTCTGGTCTTGACTCCTTGAATTAATCCTTGGTTCTTGATAATTAGCTTATCTAAACTGCATATCTGATGTCTAATTTCTGAAGCAATAACTTATATCAGTACATCTGATTTTGATGTTGAGTTCTTTCTTTCTGATCCCTTGAATTCTGATCTTTGGATTGAGCTTAAAGCAACAACTTATTGTTAGAAACATCTTTGTTTTTTTATCATGAATTTCTTTCTTTCTTTGGAAGCGTATGTGTTTTCTGATTAGAGAGTGACGCTTTCCTTCGAACATACTCAATTACCTTTCTGATGAACATTCAACATTCCTTAGAACTGCTGATGTTTCTATTGAAATGGTCTCAATAGTTCTTCTATTGAGTGCAGTGGTACTTCTGATGATATTTGTCTTCTTATGAATATTATTTCTGCCGAGTAGTTTGGATTGAGAAGATATCACCTTTGATATTGTCTCCTGATGGACTTTGTGATGCTGATTAGAAATGACTCCACAAGATTTTCTTTTCTTTAATCCTTTCTTCTGATAAAATACTTCTGATGTTAAATAAAGGTGCTTATTCCATGAATTCTCCAAGTCTTCATAATCTTGACTTTGTCTTCAAATACATGAGCAACAACTCTTATGATGAGCAAATCTTAACTTCTGATCTTGGAGTTGAAGCTTTCTTTATATATGTTCAAAATCTTGACTTTGTCTTTAGAATCATAAGCAACAACTCTTCTAATGAACTAGTCTTGACTTTTGACCTTTTGCGTTGGAAGCTTGTTTCTTGTCTTATCTTGATTTCTGATATTGAAGCAACAACTTATCAGAAATTCTTTCTTCTTGGAAAGACATTGAGATTCTTTTCTTGTCGAACATTTAGCATTCCATAGATTTACTGATGTTTCATTAGAAACAGAACTCAATTGTTATTCTTTTGAGTGGTGATGTGTGTTGTATCTCAAAATTTTCCCTCTCTTTTCTCAAGATATTTCTCACAAAGATCTTCAATGATTCAAGCTTGCACAAGTATTGACCAGGTCAAGCCATCTCCTTAACATTGATGCCTCAAATTAGGGTTTGAGTTAGCACAAGGAAAATTGGACTTCTAATGTTCCAAATGACTTTCATGGATCATTATGGACCCTCAAGATTTTCCCTGTCAAGTTTCAAGTCTTGGATCATAAAATTGCTCAGTCAATTGGTCAGGTGGTTTAAAATCAACTGTATTGGTTAAAAAGTCAGTCGTGGTCAACCTACAGTCAAAATTCAAGATTTTGGACCAATATAAACATTTTGTGGTCATATGTATCATTTGATCAAGATTGGATCATGATTCTCCAAGAAACTTGTTCAAATCATAAAAGGGAAAAATGGTCAAAATTAGGGTTTTGACTGAGAATGACCAATCTTTGACTTTTGACCTAGTACATGACTTATTGGTTTGAAACATGATCTCAAGGATGCAAGTACATAATTTTGACCTAATCGCATAGTTCAAGTCATCTCCCGAGATCAGTGGATTGATGGATGAAACTTGGTCAACTAATGAAAATATCAACTGTACACTGAAAAGTCAAACTTTGACTTTTTGATCAAATTTGAGTTTCAAATATTACATTTCATCAAGACATCCAAAATATGAAATTTGATCATTAAAAATCAAGAAAAATCAAAAAATAAAACTTTGCGAGACTTGGAAATTTTTCTAAGTTGTTTTTATACGTGTTAATTTCATAACATCTTTTCACCACAATTCAAGACAACTCAAGTTGTTACAAGCTTTCAAGTAAATAACAAGGCTGCATTTTTAAGTTAAAAATTTCAAGTTACAAATCCTAAACTTTGTCTTGTTTGAACTTTTCCCTTTGACTCAATCTTCAAACTTTTCCACTATGCTATCTACAAATATGCCTTGTCTTTGTTACAAGCTGCATAAATCTGTCCACAAAACCAGACTTGTATCATGCTACAAATGTTGCTGTCCAGAAAAGCCCCAAAAACAGATATGCTTCCAAGTCCAAGCCTGCTTCTACTAGCCCATAACCATGTCAAAAAACAGTCTACTGCCCTGTACAAAGCCAGCTATGCACCAACCTACCACTCCACTCCAAAACTTCTACAAAACCGTCCTGCTATGTTGCCTCTAATCCTGTCCAAGCCTGCACTATATCAGTCTCATATTTTCACAAAATTAGCACATAAGATCTGCATCTAAAAAGCAATGAAACAGTATACCCAAACAGTTCAAAAAACTTATCTATTTCCCTCCCAAATTTCCGTCCATTTCATCTATAAATAAGCTGTTTCACAACACAAAGGGAGAGGTTTTTTTAGAGAGGCTTTTGTTGAAAGAGAAAGAGAAAGAAATATGAAAAAACCCAACATAACTTTTTGTAACCTCTTCTTATCTTCAGCTCTATCTTCATTCACAAAAACAAAACCTCAACCCACTGTTCCACCTTGCAAGCCTTCCCATAAACCAACTATCCAGACACTTCACATCACATAGAGATTGTTCAAACACAAGAATAGTTTATGTAGTGCCATTATCATCACCTTCCAAACACAAAAAAAGACAATATTGTACAACTTGACTGGATTGGAATGATTCAACGACTTTCAAATACATAGTGAGGGTTGGAGAAACTTCCTGGAGGTTCACTAAATCCATTCTGATCATCACATCATTTGGAAAGGTGTTCAAACTGAAAACACAAATTTCAATTTCAAGGTGAGTCTTATTAACTTTGAGCTCTTCATTTAAAGCATCATTAGTGATTCATTTTTGAAGATAAATGTAGATATCATAGCCTTGAAACAAACCATATGCTTGTTTTTCATTTTTATTAATTATATGTTGAGAACAGACTTGTACACATAATAGAATAATGTTAAAGGAAAAAAACTGTAGCATGAGTCGATGAATACTCACATGAGTCGACTCATTTTAGTTAAATAACATGTTATGGGTTGACACAAAACACGCATGAGTCGACTCATATTAGTTTCAGAAACGGGCATGAGTCCATACAAAGCCTTATGCATCGATGCATACTGTTATCCCGGCATAGTACAGAGAGACAAAAGGTGTATGAGTCGACACAAAACACGAATGTGTCGATACAAACAAGAAATAATTCGACACATACCATTATGTATTGACTCATAATGAGTTGATTTTGTTTTTTCAGAAACAAGCAGTGGAATGTATCGATGCATGAAGATATGTGGCAATACATAAAGTTTGTTTTGCTTTCTTTGTACACTATTTTCCTTTTTATATTTTTTATTGCTATTTATTTATTCAATATGGTTGTAATAATTTAATTAGGCTTGTATTTCATCCCCATTTGTAAATTGTACCCCCATCCCCCGAGTGATGTAATAGCGTAGGATTTTAATTTCCGCAATTTATTGTTTTAATATAATTTTTAGTAATTAGGGTGTGTATGGAAAGATAAAATCAACCATTAGAAAATCCTAATCTCAAAGACAAAAATGAATGCAATCAAACACTTTTCACACATGCACCTCTAGGGTAATCTCGCTTGTTGCCTACGAATAAATAATCATGTCCCTCGAATGTGGGACGCTTTAGAAAAGACCCTCGATAAATAAAGATCGTAGTCCCTCGATGATCCTTCGACGATGCCTTCGGTAAAACGATCTTAGTCCCTTACGACAATTTCTAAACTGTCTCATAAGTTGCCTTCTATGACTATATGACAACCCGCGCCCGTCCCTTCACATCCAATGATAGGGCTTCTTATCAATCAATGGTAAGATAGCAATATCTAAAGGAGGAGGAAAATAACTAAGACCCATTTGACTAGGTAGAACATTCATAGTTGCTTGCTCACAACATTTTCAAAACAACATCTTTCAAACACACCAATACTTTCTAAAACAAAATATTTTCAAAAAGTCAACATTTTGTATACATTCTTATAGAGACGAGAATCATTACAAAGTTCGCCTAAACGAAGGAACTTTTCAAAAATAATTTCAAAAACAATCGCAAACACATTACAAATAAAGCATTTCAAAAGTGAGCTAGCAACTAAGAGCCCGTAGATAACTACGGATATAAAGGGTGATAACACCTTCCCTTTTCATAACCTACACCCCGAACTCAAGAAAATATCTCAAAAGGTCTTTTCTGTTCTTTTCACCCTTTCTTTTATTGGATAAAAGAAAATTAGGTAGAGACTCTTGCAATCCGCAACAATTGCCATAAAATGCAAAACGCCCAAGTCAATTCTCCCGCCATATTACAGAACTGGCGACTCTGTTGGGGAAGAAAACTTAAAAAGTGGGGTTACCTTAGAGCTATATCACATTTAAATACTTTCATTGTTTGATTTGTTTGCTTTACATATATGGGTCCTTGTTTGGGTTTGTATTGATCCTCTACCCAGATCTGGGAACATCATTAAGAAAATAGCAAAAATTATAGAGACTGTACGGTGTAGACTGATATGGTTGAGACAATAGCTATGTTAATGTGACACATTTGTGGGAAGCGGTATGCCTTATGGCGAATTAAGGAGAATACGAGGCCGCTGTGTGGTGTCACGAAGCACTAACGAACCTTAGAACCTTTAATTGAACAACTTGGCCATTAGGAAGTAGTGAGGTAACCGACTTTGGTGTGGTTTGAAGTTGGTTGATACTCGATACTACATTAATTGAGATCTAAATTTTGGGATATTTCGGTCGCTAATAAAGAGGCTTGTGCTGAAACAATGCCCAATGAAGAGAGATCAATGATATTGAGATCCCCTAGAACCCGATTACTTTCTAGGACAGGTTGAACCAACTAAACTTCAAGAGGGTATTTACCTCTGAACTCTATGCAAGCCTAAACCTAAGGACTTGTGTGCTTTACTTGTATATGTTTACTTGTACATAACATCATAACATCATACCATTGCATTTACACTAACCATTTCAAGGACTTTGGGATTTATCTTTGTGTTGTTTTGTAGGACATGGCTTTCATGCGAAGAAACACCATCCGAGTAAACCTTGTGAAAGTGCCTCCTCAACTTAAGGAATTAGCATCAAGGGTCCCCAACAATTCTCCATTTTCCAAGAAATATGGTCGTCTCGTCAACTTGGTTACAAAAAACTTGGAAGAGGATATGGTACATGTGCTCTTTCAATTCTTTGACCCTTTACACCATTGCTTTACATTTCCTGATTAACAATTAGTACCCACCATGGAGGAATTCTCTCAACTCTTGGGAGTGAGAATTCTTGATCAAATACTCTTCACCGGTATTGATAAAGATCCGAGACCTGAGGAGATTGCTCGAGCTTTACATTTGCAACGGTCTAACGTTGTGGCAAATTGGGAAACAAGAAGTGGTGTTAAAGGGTTTCTAGACAAGTTTATGTTTGAGAAGGCTCAACAATTTTAGGAGGCTCTAGATTTTCAAGCTTTTGAAGATGTGTTAGCTCTTATAATCTATGGGATGGTATTGTTTCCTAACCCGGACCAACTCATAGGTGTGAATGCGGTCAATGTTTTTCTATCTCGTAACCCGGTGCCTACCTTACTCGGAGATATCTTGCATTCTCTTCACACTCGCACCATGAAGAAAAGAGGAATTCTTATGTGTTGCACTCCTTTGTTGGCTAGGTGGTTTATTTCACACCTACCTCGATCTGTTTTGAAGAATGAGCAAGGCATGAGATGGTCTAATAGGTTGATGTCACTCAGACATTCGGATATTCATTGGTGTTCTCGATCTTTGGAGAACAGTATCATCATTGATCACTATGGGGAATTCCCTAATGTCCCTCTCCTTGGCATTAGAGGAGGTGTCACCTATAATCCTTGTTTGGATTTGCGACAGTTTGGGCATGCTAGGAGGGATGGTCCTCATGATGCACTTGTCCAAGGAATTGCATTTGACTATGAGAATGATGTCCAAGGTTATCGTCAGAGATTCATACGAGCTTGGAGCATGGTGAACAAAGTTGAGAGCAAGACATTGGGGCATAAGAACTCCATTCCTTTGGAGCCTTATCTCAAGTAGGTATGAGCTTGCGCTAAAAACTTCATGATGCCTTATAAGGCCATTCTACCTATAATCATGGAGCCTATTATCGAGGGAGATGTTCCCTACACTATTCTTCATCTTGACATGTTGACTACTTTCGAGGAGTTGCAAAGATCATGGATTCAACTCAAAGGGGAGTGAGATACCTTTGAATCCCAGTTCTACGCAAGCGAGAAGAAGGTTTTGAAACTCACGAGACAACTTCACGAAGAGCGGAGTTTGAATGCCTACATTACACCGAAGAGGATGCGCTCCTGGGAAGCTTGAGTCTTTTTGTTTTAGGAGTTTATTTTGTATTTTCTTTGTTTCTTCCATTGTAAGCCCAAGAGGCATTTTTGTAACCGTTTGAACTTATTAATGCAATTAATGTTTGTTCCCTCTTGGTTTAAAAAAATTTAAATCTTAAAAGTCCTCGAAATCATTTGCATACGCATTTCATGCATCATAACATAAGCAGGTTTTCAGACACATGGTTCCTCATCTTTCTACTGTTTATTTCAGTAAGATGGATATCGAGCAGACCGTGAAAGACTTGCAAAAACAAAATTATCAATTTCAAGAAACCGTGCTCACCTTGGCCAAAGGACAACAAGAGTTGATGTCACTTCTAGTGGCCAAAAAGAAGACAAAGAAGAAAGTCGTAATCAACATGGGGAAGAGATTCAAGGGCCCCGTCCGACATGTTCAAGTGGAAGAAGACTCCTCCGGGGGGGATGAGAATCAAAATGAAGATGAAAGGAGCACCCGTGTTGGGATTGCAAACAATCAAGCTTCTGGGGATGAAGATTACTTTAACGAACAGTATCCACCAGCTAAGGATAAGTACAAGCAACTAGAAGATAGGTTGAAAGCTGTGGAAATTTAAGCTATACCTGGCTTGGATTTTGGTGATCTTGTCTTAGTACCTGGGGTTGTTATCCCCCACAAATTCAAGATTCCAAACTTCACTAAGTACGAAAGTGTTTCATGCCCAAAGCTTCATTTGAGGTCCTATGTCCACAAAATACAACCGCATACCACTGACAAGAAGCTCTGGGTACACTTCTTTCAAGAGTGTCTGTCTAGGACTCAGTTAGAATGGTTTTACCAATTGAAGGGTTCCAACATTCATACTTGGAAAGATCTGTCCACCAATTTATACTGCCAATATCAGTATAACACTAATTTAGTGCCGACTAGGGTTCAGTTACAAGAAATGACAATGGGTTCCAATGAAGGTTTTAAAGAATATGCGCAAAAATAGAGAGACCTTGATGGTAGAGTGCAACCACCACTGACGGATAGGGAGCTGGTGGATATGTTCATGGGAACATTAACTGGACCATTTTTCAACTTGTTAATTGGGAGTCCATAATATGGTTTCACTAAGTTAATATTGACTGGTGAAAGGGTCGAGAGCGGTATTAAAAGTGGAAAAACTCCCATGGCTTCTACCTCTACATCAAACACTGAAAAAACCCTTTACTGGCAAGAAGGAAACTAATCCGTATAAGGGTCAAGAGGCTATGTCAAGAAGGATCACCGCAATCTGTCAATGCTATCTTGATCTCCAATCCACCACTCACTCAGAGACAACCACAACAAGCCGACTGTCAAAGGTCTGAGGTTCCAAGAAGATAGTTCACGAGGACTAACGTGTCACTGTCCCAAGCCTTACAACACCTGTTGAAGGCCAACTTGGTAACATTGCATGATCCACCATCAAATCCCAAAATTTCATCTCCAAAATACAATCCTAACGCCAAATGTGCCTATCACTCCAATAGCTCTGGGAATGATACTGACCAATGTTGGGCTCTAAAAAATAAGATTCAAGATCTTATCAACGACATGACTATTGAGTTTGATCCACCCACAATTCCGAATGTTATAACTGCACCAATGCCAAATAATGGCAAAGGTGTCAATGCAACTGAAGAAATTGTTTTCATTTCCTCCGTTGAAGATTTGACTATTCCCCTGGCCATTGTTAAAGAAAATTTGCTGAGAGTTGGGGTTTTCCCTGGCTGTTTGAAAGACTGTAATTGTTGCACCGAACAAATTAATGGATGCAAATAGATGAAAGAAGGTGTTCAACACCTGATAAATAGTCATGAGATCCTATTTGAACGAACTCCGTTGATCAAAAGTTTGACTGGTAAAGCTGAAGACGTTTCCATCATCACAATATCCAATAAACCCATTAGGATCTCCTTAAAGGGTCCTATTAGGATTTCCAACAAATCAAGGATTGCTCCCTTGATAATTACTTCTCCGGGTCCGATTCCTTACTCCTCCGACAAAGCAGTCCCTTAGAATTACGGTGCTGAAGTTTACTATCATGGAATTAAGCAAGACTCCTGGATCAATGAAGTCAAAGTTGACGATGTTACAAATATTGTTGTTTCTATCAAGGTAACGAGAATGAGAAGGATTTTCTCTCATAACATTTCACCTTCAACTAGTACATCGACACTTGTCCGCATTACCATTGATAAGCCTAGTACTGACACTATAGGTAAAGAGAAAGTGATTGAGCCTGTTGGGATAGAGGCGTCTGTCAAAGACATTGCTGCTGAGGAACCTTCCACCCAAGAAATTGAGGAAATCTTGAAGATTATAAAAAAGAGTGATTTCAAAATAGTAGAGCAACTGGGGCAAACCCCCTCCAAAATCTCTATGTTGTCTTTGTTTCTTTATTTAGATGCTCATGGCCAAGTTTTAATCAAATTTTTGAAGAAAGTGCATGTTCCTCAAGAGACCATAATCGATCAATTTGAAAACTGTATGGTGAGTCTGACTGTCGATAATGGATTGGGGTTCTATGATGCTGACTTGACACCAGTTGGAAGGAATCATAACAAGGCTTTGCATGTCTCTATTGAATGCAAAGGAACTACCCTAGCCCATGCCCTGGTTGATACTAGTTCCTCTCTAAATGTTCTACCCAAAGGTGCCTTGGACCGGTTAGATTGCGAAGGTCTGGTGTTAAAACCAAGTGACATAGTTGTGAAGGCTTTTGATGGATCCAAGAGGATGGTACTTGGAGAAGTTGATCTCCCTATTAAAGTTGGTTCACAAGTTTTCAATTTTACTTTCTACGTGATGCACATCTGTCCCGCTTACTCTTATTTACTTGGACGCCCTTGGATACATGGGGCAGGAGCAGTGACATCCACCCTTCACCAAAAGTTGAAATATCCAGTCAAGGGAAAGATTGTTACTGTTTGTTGTGAAGAAGAATTCATGGTTAGCCACTGGAATTCATTCAAGTATGTGGAGATGGACAGTGAGTTTATAGAGACTCCTTGCCAAGCCTTCGAAGTAGTCGCTCATATGGTTGTCGCCACCAAAATCTCTTATGAGATCCCAAAAGCTGATGAAGTTGTACCAAGAATGGTTTCCCTTAAAGACGCTCGTGCCTGACATTCCTTTCAAAGCAGACAAGTTTGGGTTGGGTTTCACTATCAAATCTCAAAAGGAGGTCAAACGTGCTCGCATAGGAAAACCACCTCTTCGCATTGGTAATCATGGAGTGAATGTTATTGAAGACTATGAGGATGACTGCGACTTTGATGAATGGATCTACCCGACTACCGGAGAAGGACTCGACAACTGGCGTGCCAATGATTTCATTCCCATCTCCTTCAGCAAGGAGTAATTACCATTTACTGTTTTGTCAACTCAAGAACTTTTGTCTGTAATTTTAATTCCAAACAATGACTTTAAGCCATGTGCCTTACCCGAGGCACCATGGTCCATTTGTTAAGGGTTTGTTCATTTCCATATGCCATATGATCATTTAATGAAAAACATTTGACTATTTGCATTCAAATTTTGCGCTCATTGTATTCATTTTCCTTTATTGCATTTTCAAATAGTCATGTATCTTACATGCACATAACACACACACACACACACACACACACACACACACACACACACACACACACACACTTGCAGATCCTCATCCACTCCGAATCTCATTGCCAATGAATCTGCTATTTCCAGCTATGACTTTAAACATCCAATCAACCAAGCTGAAGACGAAGGCGAAGAAGATTGTGAAATACCAGGGGAACTAGCCAGACTTCTAATGCAAGAAGAAAAATCCATTCAATCTCATGAGGAGCCAATTGAATTAATCAAACTATGTACTAAGACAGACAAGAGGGAAGCCAAGATCGGAGCTAACTTGGAAAACGGTATCAAAAGAAGATGGGCCCAGATGTTGCACGACTATGTTGAGGTGTTTTCTTGGTCATATGAAGATATGTTGGAACTTGATACTGACATTGTAGTTCATAGTCTACCAATAAAGAAAGATTGTCCTCCAGTAAAGCAAAAGTTTCGTCGTATGTGGCTAGACATGTTTGAGAAAATAAAAGCTGAGGTAATGAATGCAGGTTTCCTGGCTGTGACATCATATCCTCAATGGGTGGAAAATGTGGTTTCAATACCAAAGAAGGATGGAAAGGTCCGTATGTGCGTAGACTATAGAGATTTGAATAGGGAAAACCCCAAAGATGATTTCCCACTACCGCATATTGACGTCTTGGTCGACAACATAACTCAACACAAATTATTCTCTTTAATGGATGGCTTTTCCGGCTACAATAAAATCAAGACGGCTCCCGAGGATATGGAGAAGACCACCTTTGTTACACAATGGGTCACCTTTTGTTACAAAGTCATGCCTTTCGGTTTGAAGAATGCAGGGGCAACCTATCAACAAGTTATGGTAGCCTTATTCCATGACATGATCCATCATGAGATAGAATTCTACGTTGATGACATGATTGCAAGGTTGCAAACTAAGGAACAACACCTGGATCATTTACAAAACTATTTGAAAGGTTGAAAAAATACAAGCTAAGGCTGAATCCCAACAAATGCACCTTTGGGGTAAGATCTGGAAAACTCTTAGGGTTTGTTGTCAGTAGAAAATGTATTAAGGTCGACCCTGAAAAAATCAAAGCCATACAAAAAATGCTAACTCCCTGTACTGAGAAGGAGGTTAGGGGTTTCTTAGGTCGACTTAACTACATTGCTCGATTCATATCTCACCTAACTGCTACTTATGAGCCAGTCTTCAAACTCTTGAAGAAAGATCTAGTCAAATGGAACAACGACTGCCAAGAAGCCTTTGAAAAGATCAAGGAATATTTACAAGAACCTCCCATTCTGATGCCTCCAGTTGAAGGAAGATCTTTGATTATGTACTTGACTGTATTAGAGAATTCAATGGGGTGTGTGTTGGGCCAGCATGACGAGTCTGGCTGAAAAGAGCACGCAATATACTACGTTAGCAAAAAGTTTACCGACTGTGAAACCATATATTCACTTCTCGAGAAAACTTGCTATGCTTTGGCATGGGCTGCTCTCCAGCTAAGACAGTATATGTTGACTCACACCACTTTGTTGATTTCTAAGGTGGACCCTATCAAGTATATCTTCGAGAATCCAGCTCTTTTCGGATGAATAGCTAGATGGCAAATGATTCTGACTAAATATGACATCCAATACACTACACAAAAGGAAATCAAGGGAAGTGTGCTGGCAAATCATTTGGTCCATCAAGTTGTTGATGATTACCCATCCATGAACTTTGAATTTCCAGATGAGAATATCATGTTGATAATTGATTGTGAAAAGCGAGGACCGTATGGTGGATCTGAACGAGGATCCCGATGGACTATGGTTTTTGATGGAGCTTCCAATGCTTTGGGTAACAGAATTTGTGTTGTAATCGTTTCTCCCGAAGGTTTCCATACACCTTTCACTGCTAGATTGTGCTTCGATTGTACAAATAACATGGTTGAGTACGAGGCATGCATTTTAGGTCTAAAGGCTACTATCGATCTAAGAATCAAGTTCTTGGATGTGCACGGGGATTCCGCTCTAGTAATCAGTCAAGTCAAGGGAGAGTGGAATACTAAACATCCTAATTTGATTCCTTACAAAGAGCTTGTGCTAACTTTGATCCCATACTTTGAGGAGGTTAATTTTGAACACTTCCCAAGAGAATAAAATCAGTTGGCAAATGCCCTAGCAACAATGTCTTCCATGTTCAAGGTCAATTGGGACAATGAAGCTCCCCGAATTACCATCAAAATATTTGACGAACCTGCACACTGTTATAAGCTTGATACGGACAAAGAGAAGCCATGGTACCATGAGGTAAAGAGATATCTTGAAGCACAAGAGTATCCTGAAGGAGCTTCCATCAATGATAAGAAATTTTTGCAAAGATTTTCAGCCAAATTCTTCCTAAGCAATGAAATCCTGTACAAGCGCAACCATGACTCTACTCTACTTTGGTGTGTGGACAAGAAGGAGGCAGAAAAAAAATCAAGAACGACATGCATGAGGGCATATTTGGAACTCACTCTAGTGGACACACTATGGCCAAGAATATTCTAAGGGCTGGTTACTATTGGTCGACAATGGAAACTGATTGTGACCATCACTTGAGGACTTGCCATAAGTGCCAGATCTATGCCGACAAAGTTCACGTAGCTCCGATACCTCTAAATGTCATGACTGCTTCGTGGTTGTTTGCAATGTGGGGCATTGACATGATTAGAGAAATCAAACCCACTGCGTCCAATGGACACCATTTCATCCTTGTTGCTATTGACTATTTCACCAAATGGGTCGAAGTTTCCTCATATGCCTTAGTCACGAAGAACGCTGTATCCCAGTTTATCAAGCATAACCTCATATGTCGTTATGGTATCCCCGAAAGGATCATCATTGACAACAAAACCAATCCCAATAATACTATGATTATGGAACTCTACACGTAGTTCAAAATCAAACATCACAATTTTTCTATGTACAGACCTAAGATGAATGGCGCAGTGGAAGCTGCCTATAAAAACATAAAGAAGATTGTGCAAAAGATGGTAGTAACCTACAAAGACTGGAATGAGATTCTACCGTTTACTCTTTATGGCTATCGCACTTCAGCTCGAACGTCAACTAGAGCAACTCCTTTCTCTTTGGTCTATGGTATGGAAGCTATCCTATCTGTCGAAGTTCAGATTCCTTCTCTAAGGATTATGAAAGAAGCAGACTTAGGCGAAGACGAATGGATTCAGACTAGGTTAGATCAGTTGAACTTTATTGATGAGAAGAGACTAGCTGCTATTTGTCATGGTCAAATTTATCAAAAACGTATGATCAAGGCTTTTAACAAAAATATCAAGCCTCGAGTATATCAGACTGGTGACTTGGTAATAAAGCGCATTATTTTACCACAAGGCGATCCCATAGGCAAATGGAATCCCACATATGAAGGGCCATTTATTGTCAAGAAAGTTTTCTCTTGAGGTGCCATGATGCTAACAACTATGAACGACGAAGATTTCCCGCATCCTGTAAACGCAGACATAGTCAAAAAATACTACGCATAAAGAATGACCTGTTAGGTTGACATACCTAGGAAAAACTAAGGGCATCCCAGAGAACCAAAAGGGTTCGGGGAAAAATCAGGGATATATACAAAAGATTGTACACCCAAAAAGTTGAAAACCTGAAAGGGCGACTTGGGCAAAAATGGGTATCCTGGTGGACTGAAAATCCGAAAGGGCGGTCCAGGCAACATTTAGGGATTAAAGCGTACGACTATGTCTCGTTGGATCTCTGCAGCCATCTTTATTACCAAGGTCCAAGTTCAATGGTCCAAGATCAATTCAATCGACTTCTTTAAACGACAAGAGATGATGTTCAAAGACATAGGGGCAATAACGAATTTGGAAACCAATGAGATCACTTCCACATGGCTATTATTTGTGTTTTCATTTTGTATTCCTTTCATTCTGTCGATGATTTCCTCTTACAAGGATATTTGTCTCCTTGTATAAAAACGCCTGTTTATAGGCAAACATCAAGACAAAAATACTTTGAAGTGCAAACTTTTTGTTTTTTTCTGTTCTGAGTGCAAAAGTGTCCAATGACTAAAATTGAATGAACATATGTATATGAACATGATTAAACTGTTAACAAATGTATACATAAAAATAGTAACAAGCATATCCTTAAGGATCCGAGATATCCCCACAGAGATACTTCAATAAGATTATCCCCACAGAGAGGGATTCATGCAATCCCCAGCTAGAGTTCTAATATCTCGAAAACCCTCTCCCCAGCCGAGTTGGTCTTAGAAAGAAGACTTGTGGAGTCCTACCTAAAGAAGTCATTTCCCCAGAAGGTCGTCAAGAATGTTCTCTTTAACTGGGTTTATTTCCCCAACAAACTACAAATTCCTTAGCTTGAGTTGGCCTCTCAGACTATTACAAATCAATGGACAAAAACCTTAATCCTCGGTAGAGTCATTGCAATCCCAAACAGAATTGTTACTATTCAAGCAAGTTATTGTAAAACCTGGAATCCGACCAGATAACAGTTTAACTTCATCTAAGTTACTGTGAAGCCTGGAATCTGACCAGATAACAATTAACTTCAGTAAGTTATTGTGAAGCTTGGAATCCGACCAGATGACAATTAACTTCATTCTCTTGGAAATTTGTTGTGAAGCCTGGAATCTGACCAGATAACAATTAAATTCAGTAAGTTACTACGAAGCCTAGAAACCTACCAGATAACAGTTTAACTTTAGCAAGTTACTGTAAAGCCTGGAATCCGACCAGATAACATTTTAACTTCATCTAAGTTACTGTGAAGCCTGGAATCCAACCAGATAACAGTTAACTTAAGTAAGTGGTTACGAAGCCTGGAATCTGACCAGATAGCAATTAACTTCATTCTCTCACAAATTTGCTGTGAAGCCTGGAATCGACTAGTTAACAGTTAAATTTAGTAAGTTACTGTGAAGCCTGGAATTCGAACAGATAACAGTTTAACTTCATCCTTTCAAGCAAGTTACTGCAAGGCCTGGAATCTGACCAGATAACAGTTCAACTGCATCCTTTCTAGAAAGTTACTGTGAAGCCTGGAATCCAACCAGATAACAGTTAATTTCATCTAAGTTGTTGCGAAGCCTGGAATCCGATCAGATAACAGTTTAACTTCTTTAATAGCTGCGAAGCCTGGAATCCGACCAGATGACAACAAGTTACTCTGAAGCCTGGGATCCGACCAGATAACAGCTAACTTGAGTAAGTGATTGCGAAGCCTAGAATCCGACCAGATAGCAATTAACTTCATATATCTCATAAGTTACTTCAATTTTCTGTAAAGTCTAGAATCTGACCAGATAACAGTTAACTTTATCCTTTCAAACAAGTTGTTGTGAAGCCTGGAATCCAACTAGATAACAATTAACTTCATTCTCTAAGAAACTTGTTGTGAAGCCTAGAACCCAACCAGATAACAATTAAATTCAGTAAGTTATTGCGAAGCCTGGAAATCAACCAGATAATAGTTTAACTTCATTAATTACTACGAAGCCTAGAATCCGATCAAATAACAGTTAAACTCAGTAAGTTACTACGAAGCCTGGAAACCGACCAGACAACAGTTTAACTTCATCAATTATTGCGAAGCCTGGAATCTGACCAGATAACAGTTAATTTCATCTAAGTTATTGCGAAGCCTGGGATCCGACCAGATAACAGTTTAACTTCATAAGTTGCTCCGAAGCCTGGAATACGACCAGATAACAGTTAAACTTCATTCTTCCAAGTAATTTTCTACAAAACCTGGAACCCGACCTGATAGCAATTAATTTTATCTTCCCCGGTAAGTTGGTGCGAAGCCTGGAATACAACCAGATAACAGTTAAATTTATTATCCCCAGCAAGTCGAATGTTGCTATGAAGCCTGGATTTCGACTAGATAATAACTAACTTTCATTCTCCCCAGTCAAATATAATTTCCCAATAGAGTAATGGACAACTCCTAAACTCTATTCCCCAAGCAGAAATCAACACCACTCACAGGGTTTCCTCAAGCAAAAAGCCAAAAACCAATGTTCCCCGGCGAATTTCTCCTCAAACAAAAAAATAGGAATTCCCAGCGGAAGCATTCTAAACAAGGTTTGAATATGTGCATACTCTTTATCCTCTTCACAGGTCTCACTTCTACCAGTTAATGACAGGAAATCTACAGTCCTCTTCTGGGTAGATTTATTTCTTCCAGTTAATGACAGGCAATCAACGGACCTCTTCTGGTTAAGATTATTTCCCCAATGAAGTCGCCAAACAACAGACCTCTTCTGTCACTCTAGATGGCATATGTAAGCCCATATCTGACGAATTATTTATCACCTCTCCAAATGGCATCCTTAAGCCCATTCCCGACACAATCAACCAACACATCATCAAGTGCAAATTTCTGGGCACTCCAGTGTTCAATCATCTTCAACCTTCAAGTCACGAATGGCGGACAACCAATCTAACTCTTCATGTTTAAGAAGATTGAACAGGGGAAGATATTTTAACCCAAAATTTACCCTCACTTCTATCAAGATATTTCTCACAAAGATCTTCAATGATTCAAGCTTACACAAGTATTGACTAGGTCAAGCCATCTCCTCAACATTGATGCTTCAAATTAGGGTTTGAGTTTGCACAAGGACAGTTGGACTTCTAATGTTCCAAAAGACTTTCATGGATCATTATGGACCCTCAAGATTTTCCATTTCATGTTTCAAGTCTTGGATCATAAAATTTCTCAGTCAATTGGTCAGGTGGTCTAAAATCAGCTATATTGGTTAAAAAGTCAAATATGGTCAACCTACAGTCAAACTTTAAGATTTTCGACCAATATCAACAATTTATGGTCATATGTATCATTTGATCAAGATTGGATCATGATTCTCCAAGAAAATTGTTCAAATCATCGAAAGGGCAAAATGGTCAAAATTAGGGTTTTGACTGAGAATGACCAATCTTTGACTTTTGACCTAGTACATGACTTATTGGTTTGAAACATGATCTCAAGGATGCAAGTACATCATTTTGACCTAATCGCATAGTTCAAGTCATCTCCTGAGATCAGTGGATTGATGGACGAAACTTGGTCAACTGATGAAAATATCAACTGTACACTGAAAAGTCAAACTTTGACTTTTTGATCAAATTTGAGTTTCAAAGATTACATTTCATCAAGACATCCAAAATATGAAATTTGATCATTAAAAATCAAGAAAAATCAAAAAATAAAACTTTGCGAGACTTGGAAATTTTTCTAAGTTGTTTTTATACGTGTTAATTTCATAACATCTTTTCACCATAATTCAAGACAACTCAAGTTGTTACAAGCTTTCAAGTAAATAACAAGGCTGCATTTTTAAGTTAAAAATTTCAAGTTACAAATCCTAAACTTTGTCTTGTTTGAACTTTTCCCTTTGACTCAATCTTCAAACTTTTCCACTATGCTATCTACAAATATGCCTTGTCTTTGTTACAAGTTGCATAAATCTGTCCATAAAACCAGACTTGTATCATGCTACAAATGTTGTTGTCCAGAAAAGCGCCAAAAACAGATATGCTTCCAAGTCCAAGCCTGCTGCTACTAGCCCATAACCATGTCAAAAAACAGTCTACTGCCCTGTACAAAGCCAGCTCTGCACCAACCTACCACTCCACTCCAAAACTTCAACAAAACCGTCCTGCTATGTTGCCTCTAATCCTGTCCAAGCCTGCACTATATCAGTCTCATATTTTCACAAAATTAGCACATAAGATCTGCATCTAAAAAGCAATGAAACAGTATACCCAAACAGTTCAAAAAACTTATCTATTTCCCTCCCAAATTTCAGTCTATTTCATCTATAAATAAGTTTTTTCACAGCACACAAAGGGAGAGGTTTTTGAGAGAGGCTTTTGTTGAAAGAGAAAGACAAAGAAATCTGAAAAAACCCAATAGAACTTTTTGTAACCTCTGCCCATCTTCAGCTTTATCTTCATTCACAAAAACAAAACCTCAACCCACTGTTCCACCTTGCAAGCCTTCCTATAAACCAACTATCCAAACACTTCACATCACATAGAGATTGTTCAAACACAAGAATAGTTTATGTACTGCCATTATCATCACCTTCCAAACATAAAAAAAAAGACAGTATTTTATAACTTGACTAGCTTGGAGTGATTCAGCAGCTTTCAAATATAGAGTGAGGGTTGGAGCAACTTCCTGGAGGTTCACTAAAGCTATTTTAATCATCACGTCATTTATAAAGGTGTTTAAACTGAAAACACAAATTTCAGTTTAAAGGTGAGTCTTATTAACTTTGAGCTCTTCATTTCAAGAATCATTAGTGATTCATTTTTTTAAGATAAATGTATATATCATAGCTTTGAAACAAACCATGTGATTTCTTTTCATTTTTATTAATTATATGTTGAGAACTGACTTGTACACACAATAGAACAATGTTAAAGGCAAAAAACTACAGCATGAGCCGATGCATACTTACATGAGTCGACTCATTTTAGTTACAGAACAGGTTATGGGTCGACACAAAACATGCATGAGTCAACTCATATTAGTTGAAGAACAGGGCATGAGTCGATACAAAGCCTTATGCATCGATGCATATTGTGATCCAGGCACAATACAGAGATACAAAAGGTGTATGAGTCGACACAAAACACGAATGTTTCGACACAAACAAGAAATGAATTGACACATACCATTATGTATTGACTCATACTGAGTTGATTTTGTTTTTTCAGAAACAAGCAGTGGCATGTATCGATGCATGAAGATATATGTCAATACATAAAGTTTATTTTGATTTCTTTGTACACTATTTTCCTTTTTATATTTTTTATTGTTATTCATTTATTCAATATGGTTGTAATAATTTAATTAGGCTTGTATTTCATCCCCATTTGTAAATTGTACCCCCATCCCCCAAGTGATGTAATTGTGTAGGATTTTAATTTCCGCAATTTATCGTTTTAATATAATTGTTAGTAATTAGAGTGTGTATGGCAAGATAAAATCAACCATTAGAAAACCCTAATCTCAAAGACAAAAATGCATGCAATCAAACATTTTTCACACGCGCACCTCTAGGGTAATCTCGCTTGTTGCCTACGAATAAATAGTCATGTCCCTCGAATGTGGGACACTTTAGCAAAGACCCTCGATAAAAAATATCGTAGTCCCTCGATGACCCTTCGACATTGCCTTTGGTAAAACGATCTTAGTCCTTCATGACAATTGCTAAAGCATCTCATAAGTTGCCTTCTATGACTATACGACAACCCGCACCCGTCCCTTCATATCCAATGATAGGGCTTCTTATCAATCAATGGTAAGATACCAAAATCTAAAGAAGGAGGAAAAGAACTAAGACCATTTTGAGTAGGTAGAATGTTCATAGTTGCTTGCTCACAACATTTTCAAAACAACATCTTTCAAATACATCAACACTTTCAAAAACAAAATATTTTCAAAAAGTCAACTCTTTGTATACATTCTTATAGAGACGAGAATCATTACAAAGTTCTCCTAAACGAAGGCACTTTTCAAAAATACTTTCAAAAACAATCACAGACACATTTCAAATAAAGCATTTCAAAAGTGAGCTAGCAACTAAGAGCCCGTAGATAACTACGGATGAAAAGGGTGCTAACACCCTCCCTTTTCATAACCTTCCCCCCAAACTCATGAAAATATCTCAAAAGGTCTTTCCTGTTCTTTTCACCCTATCCTTTATTGGATAAAAGAAAATTCGGTGGCGACTCTTGCTATCCGCAACAATTGCGATAAAACGCAAAACACCCAAGTCAGTTCTCCCACCATATTACAATGTGATTTTGATGATATCTTGTTTAAGACTATCCAGAATACTAACAATGTATCTGCACACTCAAAGAAACCATTAGAACTAAAATTATTCTCCATAAAATATATGCTTGTTATCATCAAATCTTAGAAATTAAAAACAAATCCAAATCTTGTTATTACATCGATGGGGTCTAATTTTTGATGGAACTGTTAATGCCTACGGGAGTGGAGTTAGGGCAATTATCATTACCCCTGAAGGTACCTATATTCCTTTCTTTTTAAGATTGATGTTTGAATGTACCAACAATATAGCAGAATACGAGGCTTGCATTATGAATCTTAAATAAGCAATTGATCTCAGAATCAAAATCTTTGATATATACAGAGACTCAAATATTATGGTTAACTAGATAAAAGGAGAATGGGAAACTCGCCACCCTGGCTTGATCCCCTATAAATATTAGGCAAGAAGATTATTGACTTTCTTTAACAAAGTTGAGTTGTACCATATTCCCCGTGACGAAAATCAGATGGTTGATGATTTGGCCACTTTTTCCTCCATGTATCAGGTGAATCGTCACAATGATATGCCCACAATCAGAATCATGTGTCTAGAGAGACCTGCTCATGAGTTTGCAGCAGAAGAAGTTACAAATAATAAGCCTTGGTTCCATGACATTAAGTTTTTCCTTCAAACTCAAGAATACCCACCCGGGGCATCCCGTAAAGATAAGAAGACTTTGAGGAGACTGTCCGATAATTTTTTCCTCAATGGTGATATATTGTACAAAAGAAACTTTGATATGGTTCTATTAATATGTGTGGATGAACATGAAGTAGGTCTGCTAAGGTAAGAAGTTCATGAAGGGTCCTTCGGTATCCATGACAATGGGCATGCAATGGCTAAGAAAATGTTGAGAGCAGGTTACTATTAGCTGACGATGGAATCTGAATGTTGTAAACATGTGAGGAAGTGCCACAAGTGCCAGATCTATGAAGATAAAATTCATGTGCATCCAACTCTTCTCAATGTTCCGTCTTCTCTGTGGCCTTTCTCACTGTGGGGTATTGATACGATTGGTATGATTGAACCCAAGTCCTCAAATGAACATCATTTTATCCTAGTGGCTATTAATTATTTCACCAAGTAGGTCAAAGCAGCTTCATACACGAATGTAACTCGCCAAGTAGTGGTCAGGTTTATCAAGAACCAGCTCATCTGGCTATATAGTGGGCCAAGCAAGATTATCACTGATAATGGGTCAAATTTGAACAATACAATGATGAAATAACTCTGCAATGATTTCAAGATAGAACATCATAACTCTTATCAGTATAGACCAAAGATGAATGGTATTGTTGAAGCTACTAACAAAAATATCAAGAAAATTATTCAAAAGATGGTTGTACTTTACAAGGATTGGCATGAGAAATTTCCTTTTGCTCTACATGGTTATCACACATCTGTTCGCACTTCGATAGGGGAAAATCCATTTTCTCTGGTATATGGAATGGAAGCAGTACTCCTCGTAGAGGTTGAGATCCCATCAATGAGAGTTTTAATGGAAGATAAGTTATTTGAGGTTGAGTGGTGTCAAAGTAGATATGACCAATTGTATCTGATAAAAGAGAAGAGGATGACGACCTTGTGTCATGTTTAGTTATATCATAAGAGAATGAAACAAGCATTCAATAAAAAGGTTCGACCTCATGACTTCATAGAAGGCGACCTTATGCTTAAAAGGATTTTATCTTTTCAACCTGATTCTAGGTCCAAGTGGGCTCCTAATTTTGGGGGTTCATATATGGTTAAGACAAGCTTCTCTGGCGGTGCAATGACTCTTATGACTATGGATGGTGAAGAGCTCCTGTGTCCTATGAATTCTGATGCAGTCAATAAATACTTTGTCTAAAGAAATAAAAGAACAACTTGCTAGGTTGAAAACCTGAAAGGGTGACATAGGCAAAAAAATGAACGTCTCGGTGCTCTGAAAACTCGAAAGGGCGGCCCAAGCAAAAATTAGAGACATAAACATAAAAATAATAAATCCCAGTAGATTGAAAACCCGAAAGGGTAATCTAGGAAAAATTTAGGGATCTTTGTGACAGTTGGAATTCAAAGTTGATTGGGAGAATATGATAATGTATTTCAATATAACCTTTCTATATAATTACCATTTTTCAAACTTTGTAAAGATCCATGGAGTTACACCATTTGCGAACTACCATCCCATTAAATAAATTTTAGTCGTTGCCCATTAGTTTGATACTCTTATCTTATTTCAGCTTTACAAAATTTCTTTTATTCTTGATGATGATTTTGAAACAATTTGTTAATAAAAACGCGTTTAAAAATATGTATAGCAACAAACAGTGTTTTCTTATAACTCGTGAATTTAAAAGGGAATCTTACTGGTTACCTCTAAGCTCGGTTAAATTATGAAATATGGAACTAAGAAGGAAGCGTGCTTTTCAAAGATTTCCAGATAATTAAGTTTCCTCCAGTTAATCTTTCAAAGAGATTGTTACCCTTTCCTTTTGAAATGTTGAAGAAACAAACTTCAGGTGCCTCCCCATTAAAAGATATTTTCCCCTCCCAGAGGTAGTAACCTTACAACAAGTTTTTACTCCATTAGTGGCTCTATTTTTTATCCCCAAGTGATGTAGAGATTACCCGAGTGCCCGATTTTACTATAATTTGTCATCCTCGGTGTTATCATATGTTTATCTTATTTATATTTGTATGGTCAACATAGATATGACATTCATTCATTCATTCATACTTACATTGTTCATGTTCATTTGCATTTCTTGATGTTACTGAGTCCACTTACTTTGGTTGTGTTTATCCCCAAGTAGTGTATTTCCCTTCCCCAATAATGTTTTTACTCGCTCCAATATAGTGTCAACTATAGGTAGAAAGGTATTATTCCTTTTGGTTCCCCACTAAGTTTATTCCTCGTGGGAAGGTTTTGCTTTAGTTTTCCCGTCCATCTATGGATATGATAAATCCTCAGTTGAGTTTATTCCTCCATGGGAAGAGTCTTGTTTGAATGTCTCTCTCCAGTCTATCCCTTGTTTGAACCTTGTCTCTGACAAATATGTTTTGTTTGGATCTCTTTAGGTAGTTAGACCCTGGATTGAAAATGCATTTATTTTGCACATTTGAATACTTACTCTTTATTTGAAGAAATTTATTCCGCAAGAGTGATGACTCAAACTTCTTTTGAAGATCCCCATGTGAAGATTTTTTTCTTCTTAATAGGAATCTGCTTGCGGTTCCTCAGGAAATTGAAATTATTTCCCAGCAGCATTATTGCAAATACTCTCAGAATTAATACATCATAACAAGAAGTGGTCTCTTTATTTGAGAAGCTAGTGTGTCCCCAAATTTCTTTTGGACAGAAAATGACAGTCTTTTTCAAGTAGTCGTCAATTCCCATAAAACTTTGTCCCCAGATATCAATATTAGTTACCCCAATGGATGGTTAATCTCTTCGATATGATAGAGATAGTTCATTGTGAAGATTGTTATTTACTCTAATGGATGGTTAATCTCTTCGATATGATAGAGATAGTTTGTTATGAAGACTGTTATTTACTCTAATGTATGGTTAATCTCTTCAATATGATAGAGATAGTTCATTGTGAAGATTTTGTTTACTCCAATGGATGGTTAATATCTTTGATATGATAGAGATAGTTTGTTGTGAATATTGTTATTTACTCCAATGGATGGTTAATCTCTTCGATATGATAGAGATAGTTCATTGTGAAAACCTTATGCAAGTGGTCTTTTATCCCCATAATAATTGTTGAAGTAAATGTGATTCTCATGAAGATGTTAGTTGGAAACTTGTTGATCTTTATATCCAAGTTAGTAACCCTTCCTTAATGATGATGCAAGATCCATCTTCTCATACTTGTGATGGTATTAGTTGAACTTTCTCTCTAAAAAGATGATGAAATATCTTTTCTCCTAAAATCAACCACAACAAACCATTTTGTTATTTTTACCATGAACTATGAGGTTTTGATCCTTAATTGGTAGGTAGGTATAAGACTATGTCTTTCCAAACAAAAATATCCTAAAATATATTTCTTTTCCTATCACCACACTCATTTCACAAACAAACAATTTTAAACCAAAAAATTGATTTTAAAAGTGGTTCCTTTAGAGTAATATAGATACAAAGAGTGTCAATACATTCCCTTTGTATAACCAACCCCCGTACCTTAGATCTCTTCCTTATGCTTTGGTTTTAGTCTTTATTTCTTGCATTACATGTTTAAATATTAGGGTTTCGATCTTTTCCTTTTTTCTTGGAAACAATATAGTCCGGTGGTGACTTCTTAAGTTATTATGAGTCAAGTTCCTCAATAGCTTAGTTTCCTCGATTTTTCACCGTAACACTTTGAAAAAAGAGAAAAAGAAAATAAACATGTTATTCAAGACATCTTTGATAAGTGTAATTCTCCATCCATGAGAGAGAAACCTCCTCTTCCAGAAAACTAATTTGGATTTAATCTTATCCAGAAGCGGTAAGCGCGTGCTGATCTTCTAGGATTAGACCTAAGAGGAATCCCTAAAAACTTGGAAGCCTTCTTCTCAACCATATAAGATAGAAAGTTAGAAGTTTCTGCAATAAAATGAATTCTAGTACTCAATCTAAAGAGTTTAAACTTATGATAGTTAACTCCAAGTCCTAATACTAACTTAAACTCCTTTAGGATAAATTTGAAGCTGCATATGTTCTTCCAAATACCATCTCCAATCAAGAGAGTGTCGTCATCAAATTGGAGGATATCGAAGCATATAACCTATCATTGACTTTAAAAATGGTAAGTTATCCCCAATCTGACATCTTATTTACTAAACCTGTTAAACCTTCGGTTGCCAACACAAAGAGAAAGGGAGATAAGGGGTCTCCTCGCCTCAGACCTCTTTCGACCTCGAAATCCAATGTGAGACTTTTGTTCACTAAAATAGACATATATCTGGTGAACACGCAAGCCTCTATGAATAGCGTCCATAACTTCCCAAACCCTATCTTTTTCATCCCGAACCAGAGGTAATTCCAACTGGCCTTATCATAGGCTTTCTTGAAATCGACATTAAAGAGAATACAATCTTTTTTTATTCTGGTTGCTAAGTCGATGACCTCATTGGAAATGATAACACCGTCTAAAAGTTATCTCCTAGACACGAAGGCAGTCTAACAAGTAGATATTAAAGATCCCATAACACGCTAAAACCTTCATAATGATCTGGTAGATACTCTCCACCAAACAAATAGGTCTGAAGTTATCAAACCCTTAAGGATTTGGAACCTTAGGAATGAGAGTGAGAAAAGAAGAAGTAATAGATTTATTCATCCTAGCTTTGGTGTGAAACTCCTTTACAAAATTAAAAATGTCTTCCTTTAGAATACTCCAACAATTTTTGAGAAAGAGAAAATTGAATCTGCTGGACCTAGGACTCTTAGAATTGTCGCATCTCCAAATTGCTTCCTTTATCTCTTTTTTCGAAAACGTCTCTTTAAGAAAGTTATTGTCTTCAAGAGATAATCTCCTAAAAGTAATACCTAAGCATGCAGTAATCAATACCTTTAAAAGACTCACTGAAATGCCTGCGAATTTCTTCCTTCACATCCTTGACAAATTCTGAAACACCCTTACTAGAAACCATGGAACCAACAAATTTTCTTCTATTTCTCAATTTCAGAATTGAGTAGAAATATTTACTATTACAATCTCCATCTCTAACCTACTTCAATCTAAACTTCTGAAACAACAAATTATCTTTAAGGATAAGGTTGTTCCAAACTGAACTTAAAGCTTTGCTACGACTAACCACCCAATCAACATTTTCCTCCTATTTACAAACTTCCAGAAAGTCGTCAATGGCCACTATGCCAAAACTGCTTTTAGGAAACACACCTTAGATAATGCTTTTGAACCAAAGTGATGCTAAATGTCCCGATAAAATTTTAAAATTTAAAACTATATACATTAGACAGTGCTTTATAAAAAAGAGCTGCCTAAAGTTAAGAAAAAGTGCTGCCTTAGGTTAACTACAAAAAGCGTTGCTATAGGCCCAACAGTAGAAAGCGCTGCCATAGGCCCAAAGCGCTGCTTACAAAATTTGTTTTAGGCAGCACAATATAGACATTGCTTTCTTCTATAAGCGCTGCTATAACTTTACAAGAAATTTGGGAAAAATAACTTCTAAGAAGCGCTACATAAGGACATACATACCCATAAAGAACTGCTAAAGGATGTGTTTAGAAAATGCTTCATATAAGCACTGCTATAGAGCATACATCAGAAAGTGTTTTGTAATGAAAAAACACTGCTAAAGGAAATACATCAGAAAGCGCTTCAAAAAGCGTTGTCTAAGCTAAGGTCATTAATTTCTAATTTCTAAATTAAAAATACGAAAATCCTAAAAATCAGATTTTTCCCATATTCTCTCGAAGCATCTTTCTCTACAACTGAAGAATCTCTATTTCTCAAAACATCCCTCTCAAAATAATCCTTGTGCCCTATAGCTTAACTCCATCATTGTTCTTGTAGAAGAAGAGAGAGGAGATCGAAGACACATACCTTAACAATATCCGGCGAAAATCTCCTCGTCGTAGGTAACTCGGTTTTCATTTCGATTTTCATTATAGCTATGTTGTTGTTGGTCATTGTTAAATTTCTATGAGTATGTGTGCGTTGCTTGTTACAATTCTGCAAATTTGTTATTGTTTTAGTTTATCTTGCGAGTCTATTTATGTTGAGATATGAAAAATCAAGTGAGAAATTCGTGAACCGAACTGAGATAAGAGGGGTTTAGAGATTGAATTTCTATTTGAATCACTCAGGGTTTGAAGATTGTATTATGGTTTAAGCTTGCTACTGCTGATCTTGTTCTCCATCGCTTGCTATTGCACTCTCCATTTCGATTTGTTAATCACCATATTGATCCGTATCGATTCGTTTCACAAAATTTTAAGGGATCGCTTCAAGAAATAACTTCAAGGGTTTGATTGACATACTCTTCATCAAAGAATTCAATTTTAAGGTCCAAATTTGCTTTTCTTCTCGTATATTCTATTTGATTCTTCATTTTTGTTTGAATTTCAGGAACTTAAATGTGCTTAAGCTGTTTTCATACTAGTTGTTTTTATAAACTGTTATCATTTATATGAAAGATTCCTTTTTTTTCTAAAGTGGAAAAAATATTTTCTAAGAACTGATGTTGGTTTAGTTTTCCTTTTGTTATTAGGCCAAAGATAAAGTTGTGAATTATGCTATTTAATAGCTTAGCTTTCTAAAAGATCAACATCTTAGGTTAGGAGTTTACAAAGTGAGGTTCATGAATATATTACAGGATACACTCAAAACCTATTTTGTTTTAAACATGTTTTAAATGGAATCAGTGAACCTAATTGTTTATGTCTAGTTGCTGTCTGATTTCATCACCGCTGATGCATCTCCGATTTCTATTATGAAGAGTGAATTTCTAATCGTTCTAAGAATCTTATATTGTATGGTTCTAGAAGGTGCTGACTTCTCTACAGGTAATTAGTTGTTCTTTTGTTATATCTGCGTGATTAATTATAGTGTTTTTATTTATCTTACTTATTAGTAAAACCATGGATAAAAAATGGATGTCTTCCAATCTATTGTCAAAAGAGTATGAGAATGGGGTATTAGAATTTGTTAAGTTTGTTGTTGAACATGCCGAAAACCCTAGTCGAGTGAAATGTCCTTGCTTGGGTTGTTGTTATGGGGGTTGGGTTGACGCAGTTGGGTTGGAATCACATTTACTGAGGAATGGAATTGATCAAAGTTATACATGTTGGATATTTCATGGTGAGAAAAGTAACGGGAATGTTGAACCGGAGGATAATATGACATATGCTTCAGACCACAATGGCACAGATACATACAATTGTAATCGTGTCGAAGAGATTGCAGAAGCACTTGAAGAAGATCTTCAGGATTATCCAAAAATGTTTGAGAGGTTGGTAAGCGATGCAGAGAAAACATTGTATAAAGGTTGCACTAAATTCACAAGACTGTTTGTGGTATTAAAGTTGTACAACTTAAAGGCTGACAATGGATGGTCGGATAAAAGTTTCAGAGTTATTAGTTCTTATGAAAGATATACTTCCGAAGGATAATGTTCTTCCTAATCGTACCTATGAGGCCAAAAAATGTTGTGCTCTATTGGCATGAGCTATGATAAGATACATGCTTGTCCAAATGATTTCATTTTGTTTCGAAACAAATTGCATCATTAAATGAGTGTCCTAAATGTGTTTTATCTCGATATAAGAAAAAATTGTCTCTAGCAAAAGTCTTATGGTATTTTCCTATAATTCTGATATTTAGACACATGTTTTATAGTGAAACCGATGCAAGACACTTGACTTGGTATGCAGATGAAAGAATTGTTGATGGAAAGTTTCGACATCCGGAAGACTCACCTCAATGGTCAAAAATTTATAATGATTATCCTGATTTTGGAGGAGAAGCAAGAAACCTTCGCTTTGGCATTATCTACTGATGGAACAAACCCACATGGTTTTCAAAGTATCTCACATACCACATGGCTTGTGATTATTATGATTTATAACCTACCTCCATGGCTATGTATGAAGTGCAAGTACGTGATGTTATCTATGTTAATTTCTGGGCCTAAACAACCAGCGAATGACATAGACGTATACTAGACACCTTTAATCGAAAATTTAAAGATTTTGTGGGAGAACAGTGTGGGGGTTTATGATGGATATAGGAAATAAAGTTTCAATTTGAGGGCGATGTTGTTTGGCACAATTAATTATTTTCCGGCATACGGAAATTTATCAGGGTATAGCATTAAAGGTCAAAAAGCGTGTCCTATTTATGAAGAAAACACAAATTGAAAGTGGTTGGAATTTTGTCAAAAGAATTCTCGATCATCGTATATTCTTAAATTCTAATCATCACTACCGTAGATGGAGAAAGACATTCAATGGAAATCCAGAACATGATAGAGCTCCACCTACATTGACAGGTGACCAAATTTTTGAAAAGGTGAGAGATATGAGTACTCAGTGTTGCAAGCCTTTTGCACACACGCTTGTCAAAGGTGGGTGGAAGAAGAGGTCAATTTTTTTTTTGAATTTCCATATTGGAAGTTGTTGTATGTAAGACATTTTCTTGATGTTATGTATATTGAAGAAAAAATATTTGAAAGTGTTATTGGTTTGTTACTCAATATACAAGGAAAGTCTAAGGATGGCCTTAAAGCAAGAAAGGACTTGATACAAATGGAAATAAGAACTGAATTAGGACCCATGAAGAAAGGAACACAAACATATCTACCGCCTACTGCTTATACTTTATCTAGAAAGGAGAAAAAAAATAGTGTAAGTTTCTAAGTGAAGTTAAAGTTCTAGAAGATTACTCTTCATATATTAGAAGATTTGTGTCTATGAAAGACCTCGAGTTAAAGAGTTTAAATACACATGATTTCCATGTTATAATGGAGAATTTTCTACCAATAGGTATACCTTATATTTTTCCAGAAAAAGTAAGAAGCGTCATAACTAAATTGTGTTTTTTCTTCAGGTCAATTTGTAGTAAGATAATCGATCCTGAGATCTTACCAACATTGCAAAAAGAAATAGTTATTACATTGTGTGAGCTTGAAATGTATTTTTCTCCCTCATTTTTTGAAATTATGGTACATCTTGTTGTTCATCTTATGAAAGAGACACAATTGTATGGACTAGCTTATATGAGATGGATGTACCTTGTTGAGCGTTATATGAAAATATTAAAAGGGTACGTGAAGTCGTCCAGAGGATTGTGTGGTTGAACGATACATTGTTGAAGAAACGGTTGAGTTTTGTACTGAATATTTGTCCAATGTCGAATCCATTGGACTACCCAAATCTCATATTTTCAAAAGGAAGGAAGGAAAAAATTTAATTGGAAATAAAATTGTGACAGTATCAAGGGTTGAACGGGATCAAGTGCATTTATATGTTCTGCACAATGACAATGAGGTTGAGCCATATGTTGAAATGGACAAGGATGTACTCTGGGGTTTAAATCCGAATAAAAATGAAAATTGGATAGTACGAGAGCACAATCAAATTTTTATACAATGGTTCAAGGATCATATCTATTCAAAGTTTAATTTAGATCCTGCTTCAATAATATAAAGGTTGGGATGTTTAGCATATGGTCTGAGTTTGCATGTGTTTTCTTATAGCGCATAAACAATTAATGGATACACATTTTATACCAGAGAACAAGATGATAAAAGTACTATGCAAAAGAGTGGTGTCACAGTGGAAGCTGAAGCAATGCACATTTCAAGTATGAAGGACTTAAACCCCAAATATGAAAATTTGTCATATTTTGGGGTTATCGAGCACATTTGGGTGTTTGTTTATGAGAAGTTTCATATTCCTATCTTTGGTTGAAAGTGGTACATAATAGTGGCATACGAATGGATAAGTCGAAATTTTTACAAGTGGATCTTAATAGGGTGGGGTACAAAGATGATCCTTTTATTCTAGTCTCTCAAGCTAAACAAGTGTTCTATGTCACTGATATGACAAGTACAAAATGGTCTATAGTGCTTTTATCTAACAAAGTGATTTATATTGAGAATGAGTCATATGTTAGAGGGAATGAGTTGCATATACGAAGTTATAAAGGTAAGAATATTATAGCGGATGAATCATATATTAGAAATGATCACAATGAGCGAATTTGGATCAATCCATCCGTCCGATTTGTTAAGAGCCAAGTAATTCATATTCCAACCAAGAAAAGAAAGAGATGTTAGTGAAAAAGGTACTAGTAAAATGTTATATGTTCTGTCATTCAATAAAATTGTTATATTGTGTTTATGTTTTTATATTTTGTTTATTCATTCAATGTTACTTGAATTTTATATGGTGTTTATGATTTTCTTTAATATTATAGGTCAAATGGCTAGTAACAAGGAAACATCACATCCCGCTTCTAATAATGATGGAAATGATCAGTTCATGATGTGGATAATGATATTATATGAGGAATAACTATTATGAAGTCAATCATTCGTGCAAGAGATAAAGGTATCAAATTTGACGTACATTGGAATGAAGACAAACAACTAATTGAGCCTAACGGTTCAATGTTGACAAGTTACATTGGTTCCCTTGTGATGAGAGAAGTTCCAATCACTTGTGATGATTGGATAAAAAGAGAGTTGGAACCCACTAAAGAAAAAATATGGAGTGATATACATGTACCATATGTAATTTCATTTGCTTTAGTTGAAGATTATTTCTTTAAACTACTAACACACTCTATGTATGTTTTTTCGTAGAGGTATTTTAACATTGATGATGATCGAAAAACATATTGTCTTCAATTGGCCGGAAAAAGACTCAGAGGGTTTCGATCTTTTTTAACAAACAAGTTTCTTAGGGATGCCAATAAAATTTTTATCGATGTAAAACTTCCAAAGACGTATGCAGGCTTGATTTCACATGAATAATGAGAAACCTTTAAAGGCAAATGAAGAACCTCAGATTTTCAGGAAGTGAGTGTCATAAATTGCCAACGAGCATTAAGTCCCCCATATCCATACAGAAAAGGGCGTATAGGATATGCATGCTTACAACAAAGAATGGTAAGTATATATAAATGTTATGATATACTTGTTCATCATGTGTTACAATTGGTCTTATTATTTATCTTAATGTGTAGTTAGAAGAGGATAAAATTAAAGAAACATCTCTTCCGAAACATGTTTTATGGAAGGCTGCTCGTGTGGGTAAGGATGGAGTTATTGAGGAAGATGTGCTTCAAATTTATGAGCAATGTGTAAGTATATCAATATTCCTTTAATTAAATCAAAATTTTAACATAAATAATTTATGAGTTTTAATCACCACTAATTTATTTTGATATACATATGAGTTTCAGGAGAATCTATCTCAATCTTTAACTCAAGCTAAAGACCATGAATGCAGGAGCATACTTAGTCGAGTATTAAATATTCCTGAGTATACCGGTCTTGTAAGGGGTAAGGGATTTGCGGTGACTCAAACATATTTGGGTAACCATCAAAAGAGGAAAGGTCATAGAAATAAAGAAGTGATGGAAGAGTTAGAAAAATTAAAAGCTAAAGTTCATGTGTTGGGAAAAGGATAAAGAAAGATACATGTCAGAAAGGTAAGGTTTAGGGTTCAAGGATACTAGTGACAAAGATAATATCAATTTTCATTTCCAACAGAAAACTCCTGAGGTAATATATATTATTATGAATTAGCATAATTTTTTAATTGAAATATATACACATTAGCAATTTCATATTTATTATTGGTTTAGGACATTTCACCTTGTCAACTCTATTCATCGTCATCGATTTATTGCATGGTTGGCAAGGGAAAAGTGCATAACACTTTGGGAGAAGTACTTTACCATAAACCGCTCTTTGCTGGATTTTTGAAAGTATCAATTGATATTGCTTTAGAGAGGGATGCGCCATTACCTTTACCTGACGATATTTCAGATGCAACATTTGTGGGAGAGACAATAGGATCGTATGTTGCATGGCCGTCAAACCTCATTTGTATAGATGATGAGGTATGTTGAAAACCACTATGAACCTTTGAGTATTCAAATTTTTTACGACCATTTAACGTACATTTTTTCATGGTAATGTTAGACTCCTACAAAATCAAAAGATAAGGGAATTACGCGACAAACCGAGTCAGTTGCATCCATAAAAGAGGTACATTGATATATATATATATATATATATATATATATATATATATATATATATATATATATATATATATATATATATATATATATATATATATATATATATATATATATATATATATATATATATATATATATATATATATATATATATATATATATATATATATATATAGAAAATGTTAGTTCACGATCTTATACTTCACCTAACTTATATGCATTTGATCTTTAGATTCATGCTAAAGAGATGCAACAAGTCAGTATGAGTA
Organism: Vicia faba; assembly: GCA_948472305.1. NCBI lineage: Eukaryota > Viridiplantae > Streptophyta > Magnoliopsida > Fabales > Fabaceae > Vicia > Vicia faba. The sequence continues at coordinate 844,725,580 of OX451737.1, forward strand.
AGAAGCCTGAAATTGGCAACATGTCCACTCATAAAAAGGATATTTCAAAGACCGCGGATAAAAAAAGCCCACTTCTCGATATAGGTCGTGCCTTCAGACATTAATAGGAATATCAGATTTGGATGACGGAGGTACTCGTAATATACCTATGGAGGAAGGTATTTTTGGTTTTTCCTATTACGAAACAATTAGTAAAGAGGATATGGATCAAGTTTGTAGACATTCAGAATTAGGCCTCGGTGTTATCGATACATACATCAGGTATACTCCGACTAACTTTATTAAATTAATTGAACAATTTATTTACTCATTTCAATGCATAGTCTTAATGTTAATGATGTTTTTATTGGTTCATGTATGACAACTTGATGCAGCCGCATCAATTGGACCAAAGGTTTTGTTTCTTATCTCACAACAATATCAACTTGCAATTTATCAATCAAAGATTAGATGAAGTCAAAGGGTACATTGTTCGTGCATTTATGGCCAACAAAGATACAAAAAAGTTGTTTTTTACCATTTAATATTGGCAATGGATTTGATTTTCGTTCTAACTTCATCTATTATAATTTTTCGTGATTTGAAGTTGTGTAGAAAGTTTCCATCTAAACATTGTTAATCTTACAGTGGACACTGGTTGTTGGTTGCGATTAATCCTATAAGAGAAATTATATATTATCTAGATTCGTTAGAAGGTGATTGGACAAAATACCCAGATATGAAAGAAATGGTTGATATGTAAGTTAAATTGTTCTAAATATTCGTTTATTTATTTATTTATTTATTTATGTAAGATTGTTCTAAATAATCGTTTTTATTTTGTTAGAGTTATACAAATTTTTCGATCACAAAGAGATACTCAAGTACCAAAGAGTAAAGCAAACAATGTTACATGGATCCGAGTGGAGGTATATTTTCATAATTTTGATTATATTAGTGATTCTACTTGATAAAACAAGTTAAACTATATATCCTTATTATTGTACCCCAAAATTATCCCTCCCATATTTTCCTAAGATTTTTCCCTCACGTGGTGATTACAAAAACTTGGTTAAGGAAAGAGGAAATTTTTGAATATTAGCAAAGTGCCTTTCGATTGGCAATTCAACAATGTCCTTCGATTGGCAGTTAAACAGTCTCCTTCGATTGGCATAACAGCAAGTTTCGACTGAGCTTTTAAAAACCTTCGATACAAGCTTGACTCACTAGTCTTCAATTGAGCTTTGTTTTCCTTTGAAATGGATCCCTTCAATTCAGAAAGAAGGGGAGTTCCTTTTGACTTCCTTCATTTGAAGCACCTTTGGCTTCTTTTGTTTTGAACTATCTCTGGGCCTCCTTCATTTTAAGCACCTTTGGTTTCTTTCACACAGGCCCCCATTGGGACAAATGGTCTACATGCCTGCCTGCACAAGGCAGGAATTTTCTTCACGCCTATAAGACAAACACCTGCTACATGCATGCCTGTACAAGGCAGGAACTTCCCTCATGCTAAGTTTTGACAGCCCAATTCCTACACTATGGCATTCCAAAAGTTTATTCAAAGGACACATATTATTGGCCATTTGAAGGGGCTGAATCAGAGCCATTCGAAGGAGCATGCAGAAGGTCCATTCAAAGGCTACACATGAGTCCCATTCGAAAAGAGATAACATGAGGTCCATTCGAAAAAAGGAAACATGAGGTCCATTCGAAAAAAGGCAATTTAAGGCCCAATCGAAGGATGAAAACTGAAGGCATTCGAAAGAGCCAAAATGTCCACAAACATTTAAATTTCAAAAAAGGACAAGATCCCATGTTTTTGTCCAACGTTACAAATTCTCATTCATGGCTTTCAAACACATAATCAAGGCTGTTTAAACCTTTGCCTTCTTGTCCCCTCTACCCCCTCTATATAAAGAGATCGTAAGTGTTATATCACATACAGACAGATTGCATAGAAAAAGAGAATACTCACACCACCATAGAAAGGTTCAAAATTCTAACTAGTTTTCTTTGCAGGCACCCTTAATCTAGACGAAGGCTATATTTGTGTTCCTGAGATTCCCAAGAATCTGTTCCAAACCAAGCCACGCCCAGATTCATAAATCAAAGCATCTTAGTTGCATATCACACGCAAGATATCATGCAGGAATAAAATCACTCCATCGAAAGGCATTGTTGTACCCCAAAATTTTCCATCTCATTTTACTTCACACATGCCCAGTGAGGTCCTCAATTTCTCAAGGATGACTAAGAATTGACCAGGCAAATTCTCCTCCTAAGGCAATGAGCCCCAACTAGGGTTTCAATTTTAAGAAAGATGTGTAAGTCCCAAGGATCACAAATTTTCTCCATTGTCCTACTATGTCCTCAAGATCATCCATTCCAAATTCCATGCCTTGAACAACAAGTTTGCCCAGTCAGCTGCTCAAATGCCTGAAAGTCAACTATCTTAAGTCAAAAGTCAACTGTGGCCCAAACACAGTCAAACTTCAATATTTTTGGTCAACATTAAAATTTTGAAGTAATATCCATCATTTGATCAAGTTTTGATCATGATTCCTCAATAAATGCTCCTAACTCATCAAAAGTCAAAAATGGCAAATTGGGGTTTCTATAGGAAAAGTCAACCAAACTTTGACCAGGCATAACTTTCTCATACTTTATAAGAAATTTTTCCACAAAGGTTCATTTTGAAGAGAATCCAATTCCCTAAAACTTCTCTTCATCCCTCAAGTTGAAGAAATTCCCCAATCAAAAGATACAAACTCATACATTATAGGTCCTTTCAAAAAGTCAACAAAAACACCTTTTGGGTCAAAGCTCCTTACATGAACATGGAAGATCTAATTGAGATAAAACCAAAAAGGTTACATAGAGGACATCCTAAGCTCTCTAAAAAGTCCTAGAACACCCTCTTAGAGTTAAAAATGAGAGAGATATGCATTGCTAAAGTTGACCAATTTTTGGAAAAGTGCATGAAGCCAATATTGACCAAAATTGAATTTTTTTTCCAAATGGGCCCATGTTTTCATGCTTGAAACTTGTTCTTAACATGGCCCACGACCTCTGAGCTCACTCCTACATTGTTTCGTTATTTTTATTATTTATTTTAATTTTTTATTCATTAAAAGTCAAAATTAAATAAATAAATAAAGGAAAATATGTAAGATATGATTGGGGAATCTTTTTCTCATCAAATAAGGAATGAAATATGCTGAAAAATCAAAGGGAAATCATGGAGGGAAGAAAGATTGGATTTATTCCAAAATAAGCCAAAAATCAAATAATTGAAAGAAGGATATTTCTCATCAAAGCATTGGATTTTTTCCATATTTGTTACCCTGATTAGATTAACTACATATACACAACAAGTGCAAACCTAATACACATGCACAACAGACACAAAAGAACCATAGCAAAGTGCAAAATTTCAAGAAAATCGTGAAAATCAAAAGTATTAGTTCCAGCCTTTGTTGATAAAAAAAAAAGAGCCAATCACCTTCCTGAAGTTGCTAGGATTTGATATCAGCCCTTACACATCGTGAATCAGCGCCAAAACCCCCTCTTGAAGAAGCTCTGGTTGGTAAGTGGGTAAGTTATAATTTTTTAGATTTATGATGATTTCAATTGTTGTAAGAATGCTAACATAGAGCATACTCATCATTGTAAATGTTCTAACGTTTTACATGGAAGCTTTAGTGCAGAAACAACACTGTGCCATTGTTAGGGCACAAAGCTTTTGAAGCTTCATATCTCACAATACAAGCCTTTTTAAGACAAACCAACCATGCCATTAGAATCGCAAGGTATCAATTAGTCAAATAGGGTTTTTTTATTTGTTTCCATTGAATTTCGCAGGTTTGAGTTTTTGCCCACACAGAGAAGACGACCAAAACCACCATCCAGGGTGGTTGGACCGGCCGAGGGCTGAAGTCAAACGCTGGCGTGGCATTTCCTCTCTCTCCCAATTGTTGATTTTAAAATATGATTTCTCTCTCTCTCTCTCTCTCTCTCTCTCTCTCATTCTGATTGGTCCATAGGAGGTGCTAGCGTGGATTTCTTTTGAAGATTGGGACTTAGTCATTTGTTTTACATATAATGTTATTAAGTCATCATAATCATGAATGAATTGGTAGCACAGGTGGTAAAGGCATAAGGTGTGTGAGAGGAAGGACCTGGGTTTGATCCCAGAATCCTACGTTTTATATTTTCTAACCAATTTCTTTCAGATCTAATGCATTGTTATCCCTCGCATACACCTTGCACCCTCAGATCCAGCCATTAGATCATTCATCCTCCAGATCCAGTGCCCAATGATGCTTCCCCATGGTACACCTCCCAAGCATGCCTCCACTAGATCTCACGCAAGCTGTGTGCCAATAAGATTTGGCCCTTGAAATTCTAGCCTGCAACCCCCTAGTTTGCTTTCTCACCCCCTCAGGCCCATCTTCTTTTATTTATGTTTTTTTAATTAGTTTATATTTTTGTTTATTCACTTTTTAAAAAAAAATCAGAAAATCACAAAAAATAGGATTTAGAGTTTTTTTAGAAAAAATTAAATTTTGCAAATTAAATTAATTTAATCAACATTAATTTGTTTTTTCATTTAATTTAAAATTAATTAGAAATTAGGTTAAATTTCACATATTTTCATAAAATAGCAAAAAAATATTTTTAATGGACAATTAGACTTTTAGGGTTTCAAACGTAGGTCAGTCTTAATTTTCGCGCGTTATTATTTTTCATACGAGTATTTTTTTATTAATTATGTAACTGCGCCCGGTTTGTTATAGTTAACTAGGGTTTTCAATTTTCGCATTTTACTTTTCAGTCATTATTTATGTATCTACACAAAAGCCTTGTAATAGCTGTAGGAACTTTATTTCTCGCTTTATATTTCTTATATGCTTGTATATATAAATTGTTAGTAAATTAGGCGCGCATGACAAGATTAAATCAATTAATCATTAGATCACTAACATAAGATAAAATATCTGAAAAAGGCACATTGTTGCACACTTTCACCCCTAGGGTATACCTTACTTGGTTGCCTTAGAAAACAATGGTCATGTCCCTCGAACGTAGGGATGTCTTAGCAATGACCCTCAATTTAAAAGTCATCATAAAGACCATGGTCCCTAAATGTCCCTCGAGTTACCTACGAGAAATGATCTTGTCCCTCGATATTTCCTATGTGATGACAGACCCTTCGAAATGCTAAGGTATGCTTACATGTTTCCTTCAATGACCATAAGCGTCCCTTTCGATAGTCCCTCAACATCCAACGATAGGGCTACCTACTCACTAATAGTAGGATAACACTATCTAAAGGAAAGGAGGAAAAGAACATCCTTTTTCGAGTATGTAGATAGTTCTTAAGTACTTGGTCAAACCTGGTTTCCTTTTTTTTACACTTACACACTTTCAAAACCTTTTCAAAAATGCTTTATCACACTCTTGAGGACTGATACAAGAGTTACCATAAAGCAAACAAAAATCTTTCAAAACACACAAACACGAAAACAGTTTTCAAAATTGAGCAAGCACCTAAGGGCCCGTGGAAAACCACAGATGGAAAGGGTGCTAACACCTTCCCTTTCCATAATCTACCCCCTTACTCAGAAACTCTCAAAAAAGATCTTTTTTTGTTCTTTTCACCCTTTCCTTTGTTGGATAAAATAAAAGTCGATGGCGACTCTTTCTTACCGCACATTTGCGAACAAAAAACGCAAACTAGTCTTAACATTCAGTTCTCCCACCGTATCACAGAACTGGCGACTCTGCTGGGGAGATATAAAAGTGGGGTTTACCTTAGGGTCTATATCATTTCTAAACGGTTTTTCTTTGCCTGTTTGATTGCTTTACTTTTAAGGGTATTGTTTGGGTTACTATATATCCTACACGCGGATCTGGGGAAACCTTTTAGGTAAGTAGCAATAGATCTTGGAAACTGTGTGGGGTATACCGACATGGTTAAAGCGATGGATATGTTGATGCGACACTTTGGTTGGTACCGATATCCCTTGAGTTAATCAAGGATAATACGAGGCCTCTGCGTGGTGTCATGAAGCGTCAACTGACCTTAGAACCTTTAATTGAACAACTTGGCCATTAGGACGTAGTGAGATGGCTGTCTTTGGTGTATTCCCAAAGTCGGCAGATACTCGATGCTACACTCATTGATATTTGACTGCCGAGTTTTTTTTGGTTGCAATTCAGTTGCCTATCGAAACGAAACTTGTGGGAAAGATCAGTGATATTGAGATCCCTTAGAACTCGATTACTATTTATAGGACAGGTTGAACCAATCCAAATTTTAAGAGGGTATTACCTTAAAACCCATGCAAGCCTTAAACTTAAGGTCTTGGTGTGATTTGCTTGTGCTTGCTATATATGTGATTTCTTAGCATAATCATGACATCATAACATGGGATATCATATTAACCATTTCAAGTATTTTCTAGGGCTTATCTTTGTCTTATTTTGTAGGACATGACATTCGCTCGCAGGAACACTATCCTAATCAACCTTGTGAAAGTACCTCCCAACTCAAGGATTTAGCATCAAGGATTCCTGAAAGCTCTCCACTCACTAAAAAACATGGTCGACTTCTGAACTTGGTCACTTTAAACCCTGATGAAGAAATGTTAAAGGTGCTCTTTCAGTTCTTTGACCCATTACATCACTGCTTCACTTTTCAGGATTACCAGTTAGTGCCCACTATGGAGGAATTTTCTCAGTTATTGGGGATACCTATCCTTAATCAGTTACCATTCAACGGTATGGCAAGAGACCCAAAACCCGAAGAGATTTCTCAAGCTCTGTCTTTACAACTGTCTGATGTAGTGGAAAATTGGGAAACCAGAAGAGGCGTCCAAGGATTTTCAGTTAAGTTTCTATTTGAGAAAGCTCACTATTTTTGGGATAACCTGGATTTACAAGCTTTTAAAGAAGTGCTGACCCTTCTCATCTATGAGATGGTACTATTCCCTAACACGAACCAACTCATAGATGTGAATGCGGTTAAAGTTTTACTGTCACGTAATCCAGTGCCTACTTTACTTGGAGATATTCTTCACTCTCTGCATACTCGCACTCTAAAGAGAAGAGGGACCCTTCTGTGTTTCACTCCTCTATTGGCTAGGTGGTTTATTTCGCACCTACCTCAGTCTGTCTTGAGAAATGAGCAGGGTATGAGATGGTCTCTGTTGTACCCCAAAATTTTCCGTCTCATTTATCAAGTAATCTCTCACAAATCTCTCACAATATCTCCTTTTGTTCAAGACTGCACTAGGGTTGATCAGCTTAAGACACCTCCTCGAGCACTTATGACTGAAAATTAGGGTTTGAGATTGCACAAGGATAATTTACAGTCAAAATTCATAATTTTTTATCCATATCAACATTATGAACTCATATATGTCATTTGATCAAGTTTGGACCACAATTCCTCAAGAAATTTGATCAGATCATCAAAAGGGAAAAATGGTTAAAATTAGGGTTTTGACTGAGGAAGTGCAATTTCTGATTTTTGACCTAGCAAATGGTTGATTAGTTGGAGACATGATCTCAAGGTTTAAATTGCATCATTTGTACCTGATGGCATGACTCAAAACTTCCCTCAAGATCAATTGATTGATAGTTGATTTTCAGTCAACTGATTAAAAGTCAACTGCACACTGAAACGTCAAACTTTGACTTTTCGGTCAAAATCAAGTATCAAAGATCAAAATTCATCAAGACATGTCAAAATATCAAACTTGTTCATCAAGAAATCAAAAAGTCAAGATTTCATTTTGAAAAGTCAAAATTTCTAAATTTAGAAATTTTTCTAAGTGTTGGAAACTTCATATTTTTTCACAACTTTGAGCCAATTTTTCACCATGATGCAAGATGATTCAAAGGAAACTTTCAACATGAAAGTTGTAGATCTCAATGAGATATAAAACATTGTAGAACACAACTTCTCATAGAAATTCATGGATTTCAAGTTATGATTTTGTGAATACATGTTCATGAAACTTGGAAACTTAGTAAAATTTTGCCCTAGTTTAGGCAGGATTTTGACCTAACTTCATGGCAATTTTTCACATAGTTCCAAGAGTAATTTTAAAAAATACCCAACATAGATGTTGTATAGGATGTTAAAATATTTCCAAAATGTCCAAGAACTCATTGAGATCATTCTTGATCTAAGAGAATCGAAGAGATGAAGTTAGGGTTTCATTCTTGATTTACAAGGCAGAATTTGTGATGAACACTTGACCAATTCGTAGCTAGGCTGTATAATCTTTGCTTTACAGGCCTCAAACTTGTTTGTCACTCTATAATTAAATGTTTACACAGCTGTTAGAGCTTGGATCCAAGCATTTGAGCCATTATTCAAGATGCATTTCCATTTATGGCACAAAGTAATCATTCCATTCTTGTAAAGAGGCTTTAATCACAAATGCAATGCATAGAGCTTTGCACTTGTTTCCTTATGATCACAAGAAATGTCAAAGGCAAAAGCAACATGTCTAGAGCCTCCAATAAACTCGGGCCATGCTTGTACTATGCCTTGAAACCATATTTCCACTTTTCTTTAAAATCAAGTAACATAACCATAAGTCTATATATTGGGCTTCTGACCATCTCAAGTACTACAACCTTTTCCATATAATTATACAAGTTGTTTGCAAGCTAAGACACGATTTTACAAGCCCTAAAACTCCCCAAAACCATAAATTTCCATACAAGCACAAAAACTTGTCATTTCTGATTTTTGAATCCAACCTCCAAATCCCCTCGTGTGTTTCATTGCCAAACCATCCACAAAGTTTCTAATACACATACAGAAACTATCCCAGCCCCTGTTTCAAGACTGTAATCTCATTTCCATCATTCACCATTTTTGAAACTCAAGCTTGCAGACTGACTTGGGTAGGGAGTTTCAGCCATCCTCAAGACAAAGTAAGACTTGCAACACATTCAAGGATGTCCAGGCAAGCTAACCTGATCATCTTCACTCTTCCAAAATTTCTCAAAGTTCATATTCAAATCCAGCTGCAAGAGGTAAGTTTTCAAATTTCAATATCTTGATCCAAGCATCCTTTGTGCATACATTCTGAAGTAAAAATGTAGATATTATTGCCCTCAAGCTGACCATGGCCCTAGTTTGCATTTTACTTGCTTGTGCTTGGATAATTTTACTTCTGACCAATTAGGGCACGCATTTGGTATCAAACAAAATTAAGTTTAATCTTTGTTTTTTAGCTTAATTTAATTATATGGTTAAATTGATGATGAAATTTCCAGCAAGTTCATGTTTGTACTTTTCAAATTGCTCAAGAAATGAGAAAGTTACAGGGTTAACAATGGTGGATGTTGTGTTCTGCGCACGCATGAAGGAGGAAGAAGATGATTTCAAATATCCAGGACTTATTTTATTTTATATTTAATGAAAGTTGTTTCATGACTGGATGTACAAGCCACCCCAATGGCAAGCGCACGCGTATTAAGTCTTTGCTGACCATAAGGGCGAGGGTTCGAACCAATGTGAACCCCCCTTTTGCATTTTTGTGATTTTTGTGATCTCAGGAAGCAGTTTTCTCATATATGGTCATGCAAACACATGGTTGACAAGAAAATGCGCCTGGCCTAGTGGTAATATTTTGAGCCAATGATCTTGATGTCCTGAGTTCAAATATTGGCAGGACCAAAACCCTTTTTTTACCACTTGTTTTGTTTCATTAATTTCATTCTTTTTTAACAAACTTTAGCATTTTATTTAACCAATCAAAACAACTCCTTTTGAGTTGATTTTTTTGTACACTATTTATTTATAATACCTTTTTTATGAATATGAAAAAATATCATAAAAATATTTTTGTTTTCATCATTTTTTAATTAAAGCAAAAACCTTAAATAAAAAACCCTAAAAAATGTTTTTAAACTTAATTTCTTTTCTTAATTAGTTTAGGTTTAATTTTATTTATCTTAATAGTTATTTTTCTTTTAAATAATTAGGTTAAAACCCTTTCATAAAAATCCAAATAAAAAAATCATTTTTTATCCATTTACATTTGTACATTATTATTTATTTAATTCTTGTATATTTATTCAATATGGTTATAATAGTTAATTAGATTTAATTTTCTTGCAAAACCCCCATTTATAAATTTGTATATCCCCTCCACCAATGATGTAATAGTTTAGTATTTTTATTTTTCGTAATTTAATGCGTTATATAAATGCTAGTGAATTAGGGTTTGTATGGAAAGATTAAAATCAACAAGTTAGCAAACCCTAATTCAAGACAAAACAATGCATATAAATCAACACACTTGCACACTTACACCCTTAGGGTAAATCCACTTTGTTGCTTTATAAAAATGGCCATGTTATGCATGTGGGGTATCTTAGAAAAAAGAAATAAAAAAATACAAGATCATAGTCCCTCGATGACGCTATCAAATGTTGCATTTCAAAATGATCTTAGTCCCTCAAAGAGAATTGCTAAGATATTTCACAACATTGCTATAATGGTTATACGATGACCCACGTCCGTCCTTTTACATCCAAAGATAGGGCTTCTTACTAAATCAATGGTAAGATAGCAATATCAAAGGAAAGGAAGAAATGAACTGAGACTTTTGAGTAGGTAGATTGTTCTTAGTTTCTTGCTTAATTTCAAATCAAACACTCTTTCTTATTTTCAAAATAAACACCAAAACCTTCAAAAACACTTTCAAAACATCTTCCAAACTTGAAACATTTTCAAAAGGTCAATACTTTGTATACGTTTTTACAAACGAGAACTACTACAAAGTTTTCCTAAACGATGGCGCCTTTTCAAAATACTTTCAAAAACCACACGAAGCATATTTTCAAACAAAAAGCAAGTGATCTAGCAAGAAACTAAGAGCCCATAGATAACTATGGATGAAAAGGGTGCTAACACCTTCCATTTTTCATAATCTACCCCCCGAACTCAAGAAATAATCTCAAAGGTCTTTCCTGTTCTTTTCAGCCTTTCCTTTTTGGATAAAAGAAAAGTCGGTGCCGACTCTTACTAACTGCAACATTTGCTATCAAACGCAAAACACCTAAGTCAGTTCTCCCTTCGTATCACAGAAATGGCGACTCTGTTGGGGGAGATTATAACTTAAAAGTGGGGTTACCTTAGGGCTAGATCACCTTTATTTTCTTTCATTGTTTGATTTGTTTGCTTTACATTTTGTTTCTTTGTTTGGGATTAAATCCACTAACTGGATTTGGGATACCTTATAGATAAGTAGCAATACATTGTGTAAACTGTGCGGGGTACACCGACATGGTCTAAGAAATAGCTACGTTAGTGTGACATATTTGTGGGTACCGGTATCCCTTGAGTAGTCAAGGAGAATACGGGGCCGTTGAGTGATGTCATGAAGCACTAACTGACTTTATAACCTTTACTTGACCAACTTGGCCATTCGGGCGTAGTGAGATGACCGGCTTTGGTGCAGTCCTAAGTTCTTACATACTCGATACTACACTCATTGAGATTTTGCTTTTGGGATATTTTAGTCGCCATTAAAGAGGCTTGCGCTGAAACAATTCCCGAGAAGACAAACTAGTGATATTGAGCTCCTTTAGAACCCGGATGCTATTTCTAGGACAGGTTTGAGCCAACTAAACTTCAAGAGGGTACTTACCTATGAGACTCCATGCAAGCCTAAGCCTAAGGACTTGTTTGTCTTGTTTGTATATATTTACTTGTAAATAACATCATAAACATCATAACATCATACTCATACTCACTAACCATTTCAAGGATTTTTGGTATTTTTCTTTGTTCTGTTTGTAGGACGTAGATTCTATTTGCAGGAAAACCATTCAAGTAAATCTCGTAAGGATTCCTCCTCAACTCAAAGATTTAGCATCAAGGGTTCCTGAGAATTATTCATTCACCGAAAGACATGGTCGTCTCCTAAACTTGGTTACCTCCAACACTGATGAAAATATGATGAAGGTGCTTTTCCAATTCTTTGATCCTCTACACCATTGCTTCACTTTTCCTGATTATCAACTTGTGCCAACTTTGGAAGAATTCTCCTGTTGTACCCCAAAATTTGCCCTCCCATATTCATCAAGAAATTGCCAAGTCAAGGTCACAAAATTCCCCCAGGGTTGTGCAGCTCAACTCTCTCCTATACAGTCAAAACTAGGGTTTGAGTTCTGGTCAAGCAAATGAACTTTTCAAAGGCCCAATCAAGTCTCATATGCTTACAAAGATGGTCAAGTATCCTCATGTCAAGTTTCAAGGCATTCAGCTCAAAATTGCACAGTCAAAACCCTAGATTGCACTACAGACAACTGTAGGGGCAAAATGGTCATTTGACAGTCAAAAGTTCAAATTTTTGGTCAACATATCATTTTGAAGCCACAAACATCATTTGATCAATGCTTGATCATGATTCTCAAAATTTTGCTCAGAAATCATCAAAGATGCAAAAGTTGCTATATTTGGACAGCTGAAAAAGTCAACTGAAATTGACCAGGGCATAACTTTCACATGGATTATCAGAAAAATTCCATCCAAAGCTCATTTTGAAGAGAAAGACATTTCCTACAATTCATCTTCATGTTCCAAGTCCAAGAAATGCTCTCACAAAAAGTTATCAATTTCAACATTATAGGTCATTTTCAAAAGTCAACAAAAAGTGACTTTAAGTCAAAGGCCATAACTTGAGATTGGTAAATCAAAATGACATGGGACCAAAGGCATTGGTTAAAGGACTCAAAGACCTTTCCAAAATGTCCAAGAACATGTGAAAAGCTTAGAAATTGACCAAGTTATGCCTTGTGGAAGTTGGGAAATTTTTGGAAATTTTTGAAAGTCAACATTGATGCAAAAGGCCTAAAAATGCAAATGGGCCCATTTTTCTTCCAAGTTTCTTCATGCCAAGCCTATGCACGACCATTAGGCCCAAAGGGAAGTATTTTCATATTTTTTAATTATTTATTTGAATTTATATTAATTTATATTCATTTAAATCATTTTAATACATGAAAAATATAAACCTAACCTAAAAAAATCTTTTTATGCACATTCCAAGGTCAATATTTCGTGCACTTCTTAATTAAGCAAGTTTTGATGAGAATTGATCAGATTTGAACCAAATTGCATATGGAAAAGATATGAAAAAGATCATGGAAATCAAATCTTCAAAAACCATTATGGCCATGGATTTTATTCAATCTTTTTGACCTAAATCATTCCATACAAGTACTAGAACAAGACCTAATGCCAAGGAGACTGCAAGCTGCGCATAAGAAGCCATTACAATATTGAAAATTCTCCTAAAAACTCAAACACTGAAATCTAGCTTTTAGGTCGATTCAAGCTTCAATCTTCATCCCATTAGCATCCTGAGACATCCTTGAACGTTTCTCAATCTTTAACATCAACAAAAACGCCTTGAATTGGTACCCCTAAGTCAAACTGTACCTCAAAAATTCCAAAATCTTATAGCATCATTCAAGCATCGTTTTGCATTTTTATTTGTTGATTCTTATTCCTTGTGAAGTTCTAAAGCTAACTGTGGTGTTTAATTGCGTTTTTATTGATCATACACGATTCCACCATATGCGATTTTTAGGGTTACAGGTTTTTCAGATTGGGGCTTTCACAACCAAGTGAAATTAGGGCTCAAGATGACCATGGCTGGATTCAGCACATCAAGACGAAGAAGTCTTGACCCTCGCGCCCAATTTATATATACCATAGCGCTAGTCGCTATTTTTCCATAGCCTGTCTGAAACCACGCCCAAAAAAACCGTTGCCAATATGTTTCATGTTTCAGGAAAACGAAGAAGAAGAAGTCGTGTCAGAACGTGATTGATCCATTTGAATTTCGCGCGAATTTCCAAACGCACTAACGTTTTCTTCTTATATTATTTATTGTTTATTATATGTTAACTAAATGCGCTTGGTTCAGTTGGTAACATGTGACGTGAATAATCCTCAAGACCTGGGTTCAAGTCCCAGGTCTGGCAAAATCTCAATGCTATTTTTCAATATGAGATCCAATACTTTGCTAATGTCCAGGACTATCATGGTCCATCATCATCCAATAGCCACGCGTCCCATGAGATCAGGCCAAGGGCAAAGATTGGGAGAGCATCCTGTACCATAGTCCAACGTGTTATACATGATTCAAAAAGTCAACCAATTTCCAATGTTAATGGGCCAGAATCTCCAGGCCTATACCTCCATCTGGGGCCTGAACCCCCCCCCCCCCCTGGTTTGCTTTTCTTTTCTTTTTATTATTTTAATTATTGTATTATTTATTTTTATTGCTTTAATTAATTAATTTTCTCTCTTTTTACAAAATATAAAAAACATCATAAAAATCCAGAAAATACAAAAAAATATGATATTTATTTTATTATGATTATTTTCAAATAAACATGTAAATAATTTGGGTTAATTAGGTTATGGTTTTAATCTTTTTATAAAAAATCCAAAAAAATAGAATTTAGGTTTAAATAACTTTTTATTTTCTTTTTTTTATTTTCCCTTTTTTTCAGAATAACAATATTATTTATTTATTATCATAAATTAAAAATTGTACGTAAGTTAATTTAGAGTTTAATTTAGGTTTTAATTTAAATCTTTCATAATAAACTTAAAAAAATATTAGAACTAGGGTTTAGCATTTTAATTTTAATTAATTTTTTTCCTTTTTTCTTTTAAATCTAAGAAAAACACAAAATACCAAAAAACATTTAATCATTTAATTTTTAATTCTCATTAATTTTAATTGTTTGCAAAAGGGTCCAACGCCCTAGTTTTGTTTTGATTATTTTCTTTTGCGCATTTACTTTATTGCTTAATATAATCTCCCAAAGCCATGTACATTTATTTATCGCACTTTTATTGCTTTACTTATTTTCCGCTAAATCGGGTCCGGTTTAATTTTGGCGATGTGGACCCGCGCCATTTGTAATAGTCGTAGATTTCTTTTTTCCGCAACTTTATAAACTATTAAATATGCATGCAAGAATGAATGGACAAATTAAAATCAAGCGTAGAACACGACAAACATGACAAGACAAATAACTGAAACATGACACACAATTCGCACACACCACCCCTAGGGTACGCCTCACTGTTGCCTTTCGAAAGGTGATCGTCGAGTAGAGGATGTCTTAGTAAGTCCTCATGATCCGGGAACCTGGCATGAGGGTAGCTTCTAAGGTGTCTTCCCATTGCTCTGGTGATCACCATGTCCCGAACCTCGAATTGACCCGAACACCTCCAACGGTGGTGCTACCTACCTCTCAATGGTGGGATGGCATTACTTTTAAGGACATTTACACAGACGAATTCCTTAGGGTAGGTAGGTTCTCAAGGATACTTGCTCTAATCTCAAAACAAACTCAAAAAGACTTTTCACACCGACACTTTTCAAAAGCATTCAAAGCAAACTTTTCAAACACTCTGACGTATGAGTCGATCTGAAATTTTTCAAAGAAACTTTTTTAAACCCACATCGAAAAGCAAACAAACCAATTTTGAAAACACAAATGAGCAAGTATCTAAGAGCCCATGGATAACCATGGATGGAAAGGGTGCTAATACCTTCCCTTTCTATAACCTACCTCCCGAACCGAGAGCAATCTCTTTTAGGAATTTTTCTGTGCTTTTGTCCTTTCCATTTGGAGAAAATAAAAGACGGTGGCGACTCTTGCTTCCGCGACATTTCGCGAACCAGCGTTAAATAGTCAGTTCCAGATCCACCGATCACAGAACTGGCGACTCTGCTGGGGAATAAACTTATAAAGTGAGTTGTACCTTAGGGCTAGTTCATAATTGTGTTTTCAATTGCTTTCCTTGTTTGCTTTAAATTGTGGTACTGTCTTGGGAGTTCTATAGATCCTAACCCGGATCTGGGGATACCTTCTTAGAAAGTAGCAACAAGGCTGTGAGGGAACTGTGCGGGGTACACCGACATGGTTGAAACAGTCTGCTACGTTGATGTGGCACTTTGGTGTGTACCGGTAACCCTTGAGTTCAGTCAAGGAGAGTACGGGGCCTCCGCGTGGTGTCGTGAAGCATCAACAGACCTTAGGAACCTTAATTGAACTATCTTGGCCTCTTTAGGGTAGTGAGATAACTGACTTTGGTGCAGTCCGAGGTTGGTTGATACTCGATACTACACTCAATTGAGGGTTGCTTTCCTGGAATATTTCGGTCGCCAGTTCAGTGGCTAAATCGAAACGATGAACAATGAAAGCAATCCCGTGATATTGGGACCCTTAGAACCCGGTTACTTCTAATAGGACAGGTTGAGCCCACCAACTTCAAGAGGGTAATACCCAGACCCCATGCTGGCCTAAACTCTAAGGGCTTTCTCTTGTGTGACTTGCGTGCCTTCGTACTTGACTACTTGCATGCTTGTTATCTGACACATGAACTACTTGCAGGTTTTGTTTATAGTCCTTAATAGGGACTCATAACAGGGTATCTAAGTTTCTTACAGGTTTTGGTTTGCAGTCCTTAATTAGGACTCCTAACAGGGTTTACCGAGTTTCTTGCAGGGCTTGTTCTAGTCCTTAATTGGGACTCATGACTAGTATACTGAATCTCTTGCAGGTTTTGGTGTGCAGTCCTTAATTGGGACTCATAACAGGGTTACCTACATTACCCCATGCATCATGACATCATACCATTGCATACATCCTAACCCATTTCAAGGATCTCAAAGGCTTGTGATGCAGGTTATGACGAATCGAACATCTAGCAAGGGGCAAAGAGGATTTATTTTCCTCTAGCCGAAGTTGTCAGGGGCTATGACCCACTTGATATGGTGAGCTCTGACTCCTGAATAAGGTTCCCCTACCTAAGGTTGGTTGGAAATCAGAACTAGACATGATGACTAAAGTCAGGGGCTATGACCCACTGGATATGGTGAGCCTTTGACCCTTGGAAGAAAGACTCTCAACAAATATGAAGTTTCTTCCA
The DNA here is from genome assembly GCA_948472305.1 of Vicia faba. NCBI lineage: Eukaryota > Viridiplantae > Streptophyta > Magnoliopsida > Fabales > Fabaceae > Vicia > Vicia faba. Next base: position 844,742,555 of record OX451737.1, read on the forward strand.
ATCAAGCTGTCGGATCCAAATGCTAACAAATTTCCTTGTTTACCCCGCGAGATCCTTGAAAACATTGCATGCATGTCATACATCTCATTGCATTGCAGGTATCCCTTTGACAGGTTGCTTACCCTTCTTCGCTGTTTATTTCAGCCATGGCTTCCCAACAAGATAACCAGGACTTTCTTGCTCAAGAGGCTCGGCTCGGGGACATCCTCCTGAATTTATCCAAGGGGCAGGAGGAGTTAAGGACACTTCTCACGGGGACTTTGGTCAGGAACAATGCTGAGGATGACAAGGATGAACAGCTGAAACGTCTACAAGCTGAGGTAGACACATTGAAAACCCAGATGCTGGGGCAAAGGGCCCTCATTCAAGGTTTAGCTCAGGAGCAAGGAGAGCTGAGGGCCATGATCAGTCAGCTTCATCAAGACATGAAGCAACCAGCCCAAGTCAGGGACCAAGTCTTTGATCAGCCACCAAGAGGACCAAAGTCTGGTATGGTGAAGAATGAACCTCTCCAAATTGCTACTACTTCACAAGCCCAGTATCAACGGGGTAATCGACGCAAGCGATACACGCCTGGAAGACATTTCACTGAGACTGGCATACCACCATCTCTAATGCTGGAACACTTGTTGGAGGTCAATCTGATTACTTTAAAGGGTCCTCCCCAGAATCCTGACATCTCTGCTCCTACTTATAACCCTGATAAAAGATGTGCCTACCATTCTGACAGTCCTGGACATGACACCAACGACTGTTGGAGCTTGAAGAACAAGATCCAGGACTTGATCGACGGAAGGGTGCTGGAGTTCATGCCGGGTGGCCAAATGAAATGCTTCTGCTGAGAATCTCCCATCTGAAGTGACTAATTCAAACTACAAAACTTTTGTTCATTCGAATGTTCAAGTTGCATTTTTCTTTGATTGTCTAAACATTTATTCATGTCAAACGTTGTTATTTCATTAATACATCGCTTATGTCTGTTTTGAATCAATATATTCGCATTCACTATATGCAAACTGTTTTCATATTTTTTCTGATGTCAACTCTTGATCTTTAATCCTAAGCCTCTTGAGGGAGGATGACGAAAATGATACCGTGGTCTACAGTATGCTTTTGAACGGACCCCGCTGATGAGGTACAGGCATTGTTTCAATTCCTAAACACTGGAGTAATAAGGAAGATAATCCCTCGTTAACCCCTCTGAGCCAAAGAAGTAGGAGTTTTTCTTTTCGAAATTTAAAACCCTTAATCATAACCTGGGGCAGGGTAGTCTTCTCAGTTGATCCAAGTGCATAACGAATGGCACCGAAAAGATCTTTACGAAACGAACAAAGACAGTAATGGTTCAGAACAATCAAAAGGACAGGCAGTCATCATCAAAATTCATAAATGAAAAGCCCAAAAAGTCTAAACCTACAAAGGGGACTTACGAAACTGGGGCATCCCGCTGACTGTAATTCCAAAAAAGGGAAACAGTTCAGGCAAAAAAGAAAGGGATAACAAAAATCAAGAAAGAGGTCTCACAAACCCTCAACAAAAAAATGACTGCCTATTCAAAAGAAGTCATCAACATCTGAACCATTATCGGAACATCAAAGCAAAGACTCAAGCAAGGTCTAACGTATGATCAACTGAGTTTAGGTTTGGAGAACATCACGAAGAGCGGGTGGGTACAAATAATTTGAGCCTTTATCCTTTGTTTCTTAAACCGTGAACCAGGCCACGTTATAACCCTCAAAAGTCCTAGCTGAAGCATGGGTTAGTTCGAAAGCATACTGTTACGAAGGTATCCTGACTCCTGAAGGCCTACGGTAAAATAACGAGTTGACATCACGTTTTACAAACATTTACTTGTTTTATGAAAAAGAATGCATTTTCAAAATTTTCAAGACGGACATAGGCTTTGCATTTTTAACATAACTTTGTTCGCATATGACTTTTGTTTGAACAGCAGGGAAATTCGCACAATGAAAGTCTAATGAACAGGAGTATCTCCAATCAAGGGGCATGGCATGACTATTGTCCATCATCTGGGGCAGTTAAGTCAAGATTCGGAGAATCTCTCAAAGGCCAAAAAGCCTGGGGCAAATCTCTGCCTAAGTCATTTGGGGCACTCCAACAATGAATCTTGCCTGATCAAACACTTTCTGGTGGCATGACAAAACACTTCTAAACAGGGGCAACTCCCTACATTCAGAGAGCATGGACATAGTCAAAAAATACTACGCAAAATCAAAGACCCGCTAGGTTGACACACCTAGGCAAAAACAAGGGCTTCCCGGCGAACCAAAAGGGTTCGGGCAAAAATAAGGGATGAAATGAAAAATTTGTACACCCGACAAGTCGAAAACCTGAAAAGGCGGCTTGGGCAAAAATGGGTATCCCGGTGGACTGAAAACCCGAAAGGGCGGTCCAGGCAAAAGTTAGGGATCAAAAGCGTACGACTATGTCCCGACGCCTCGTCACTTGCCTATCAAAAGAAGGTTTGTCAAAAGGCAGTTATCAAGACTCCACCAGTATCTTCTCCCACAAAAACAGGGGCAATAAAGTTGGTCTGAGCAGTCTGATTGTTCTATCCTCTAAGGTATCAGGGTAGGTTCCGTGGAAGAACATAACCAATACAGTTCAAAACTTCCCCAGAGAATCCAATCCAGTTCCCCAGGAAAGATGGAATCCATATCCCCAAGCAGCAAGCTTACCCCCAGTAAATTCTGGAAGCTTATCCCCTCGCAGAGCACGAACGCGTCGCCCGGCTTGATTTAAAGAGTTATTTCCTTAACAGAATATAACTGGGTTATCCTCAGCCAAAAGCCACGGAAAGAGCGTCCTCGGCAAAGTATCTTCCTACCCCCAGCGAAGTCTATCAACACTTCCAGCACAACAAGGATATCCCCAGCAGAATTCATCAAATCTCCCAGCATAACTCATCAACGGTATCCCCAGCGGAGTTATCTTCATCAACTCAGCAAAGCATCGCTATCCCCACAGAGTAGCACTCCCCAGCATGATCGCTAGAGTATCTTTTCTCCCGCAGAATTATTTCATTCCTCAACAGAGTTATCTCCTCCTACCGGTATTCTTACAACGAATCATCCACAGCGGAAGCAAAATCTCTTCCTCAACATCAGCCCAGGATATGACTTCCCGGCACCCGTCAAGGATTTATTTTCCTAGACAAAAACATACATGAATCATCACATACATCATTATAGCATGCATGTACGCATCATATCATACAAATCGCATCCATATTGAGAACATCATTGCTGGATCCATATCATGCATTGCATATAACTGACCTTTACCTTTCAGGAAAGATGCAGTTGAAATTCTCAAACATATTTCAAGGACTTCTCCAGTCCAGTTAAATCGACTCCAAACAGATTTTTCTGATAAAGACTCAGTAGAAGTTCTCTTATGGTCCCCTCTCCAACGGCGTGTGAGGTGATAATTCCTTCTTCAGATGTTCCCCTCTCCGGCATGAGCGTGAGGTGATATTCTCTTATGGTCCCCTCTCCAACGGCGAGTGAGGTGGTAATTCCTTCTTCAGATGTTTCCCTCTCCGGCATGAGCGTGAGGTGATATTCTCTTATGGTCCCCTCTCCAGCGGCGTGTGAGGTGGTAATTCCTTCTTCAGATGTTTCCCTCTTCGGCATGAGCGTGAGGTGATATTCTCTTATGGTCCCCTCTCCAACGGCGAGTGAGGTGGTAATTCCTTCTTCAGATGTTTCCCTCTCCGGCATGAGCGTGAGGTGATATTCTCTTATGGTCCCCTCTCCAACGGCGAGTGAGGTGGTAATTCCTTCTTCAGATGTTTCCCTCTCCGGCATGAGCGTGAGGTGATATTCTCTTATGGTCCCCTCTCCAACGGCGAGTGAGGTGGTAATTCCTTTTTCAGATGTTCCCCTCTCCGGCATGAGCGTGAGGTGATATTCTCTTATGGTCCCCTCTCCAACGGCGAGTGAGGTGGTAATTCCTTCTTCAGATGTTCCCCTCTCCGGCATGAGCGTGAGGTGATATTCTCTTATGGTCCCCTCTCCAACGGCGAGTGAGGTGGTAATTCCCTTTCAAGATGTTTCCCTCTCCGGCATGAGCGTGAGGTGATATTCTCTTATGGTCCCCTCTCCAACGGCGAGTGAGGTGGTAATTCCCTTTCAAGATGTTTCCCTCTCCAACGGCGAGTGAGGTGATATTTCTTTTCAGATTATAATTTCCTATAGTTCCCTCTCCAACGGTGAGTGAGGTGACTCCCTTTGAGATTATAATGTCCTTTGGTTCTCTTCCTGACACTACGAAGATGGTAATTCTCACCAAGATTTTCTCAACGAGCGTTGTTGAGGTTGAAATCATTCAGGATTCTCTTACCATTCATGCTAAGGCAGTAACCATCCCTGGTTCATTCATCAGCGTTTGAAGCTCCAGACCCAGCTCCTGTAACCAGTCAGGACATATCTATATCAAGCATCTAAAATCAGCTCCGGCGACGTGTCAGGTACTCATTTTTCTGTTTTGCAGGTATGCAGGTTCTCGCTAAGGAATCTCCTACGCGATCAACGTCCAGATGGCATCTATAAGCCCATCATCCTATCCGGCAATCTCCAAATGGCATCTATAAGCCCATTCCCCCGTCATCACTGCTACTATGTAAGCGCAAATTTCTGGGCACTCTAGTGTCCAATCATCTTCTACCCTCGGATTACGAAAGGCACGTCAGCCAATCTGCATCCTCAGGTCTAAGAAGATTGAACAGGGGCAACTGTTGTACCCCAAAATTTGCCCTCCCATATTCATCAAGAAATTGCCAAGTCAAGGTCACAAAATTCCCCCAGGGTTGTGCAGCTCAACTGTCTCCTATACAGTCAAAACTAGGGTTTGAGTTCTGGTCAAGCAAATGAACTTTTCAAAGGCCCAATCAAGTCTCATATGCTTACAAAGATGGTCAAGTATCCTCATGTCAAGTTTCAAGGCATTCAGCTCAAAATTGCACAGTCAAAACCCTAGATTGCACTACAGTCAACTGTAGGGGCAAAATGGTCATTTGACAGTCAAAAGTTCAAATTTTTGGTCAACATATCATTTTGAAGCCACAAACATCATTTGATCAATGCTTGATCATGATTCTCAAAATTTTGCTCAGAAATCATCAAAGATGCAAAAGTTGCTATATTTGGACAGCTGAAAAAGTCAACTGAAATTGACCAGGGCATAACTTTCACATGGATTATCAGAAAAATTCCATCCAAAGCTCATTTTGAAGAGAAAGACATTTCCTACAATTCATCTTCATGTTCCAAGTCCAAGAAATGCTCTCACAAAAAGTTATCAATTTCAACATTATAGGTCATTTTCAAAAGTCAACAAAAAGTGACTTTAAGTCAAAGGCCATAACTTGATATTGGTAAATCAAAATGACATGGGACCAAAGGCATTGGTTAAAGGACTCAAATAACTTTCCAAAATGTCCAAGAACATGTGAAAAGCTTAAAAATTGACCAAGTTATGCCTTGTGGAAGTTGGGAAATTTTTGGAAATTTTTGAAAGTCAACATTGATGCAAAAGGCCTAAAAATGCAAATGGGCCCATTTTTCTTCCAAGTTTCTTCATGCCAAGCCTATGCACGACCATTAGGCCCAAAGGGAAGTATTTTCATATTTTTTAATTATTTATTTGAATTTATATTAATTTATATTCATTTAAATCATTTTAATACATGAAAAATATAAACCTAACCTAAAAAAATCTTTTTATGCACATTCCAAGGTCAATATTTCGTGCACTTCTTAATTAAGCAAGTTTTGATGAGAATTGATCAGATTTGAACCAAATTGCATATGGAAAAGATATGAAAAAGATCATGGAAATCAAATCTTCAAAAACCATTATGGCCATGGATTTTATTCAATCTTTTTGACCTAAATCATTCCATACAAGTACTAGAACAAGACCTAATGCCAAGGAGACTGCAAGCTGCGCATAAGAAGCCATTACAATATTGAAAATTCTCCTAAAAACTCAAACACTGAAATCTAGCTTTTAGGTCGATTCAAGCTTCAATCTTCATCCCATTAGCATCCTGAGACATCCTTGAACGTTTCTCAATCTTTAACATCAACAAAAACGCCTTGAATTGGTACCCCTAAGTCAAACTGTACCTCAAAAATTCCAAAATCGTATAGCATCATTCAAGCATCGTTTTGCATTTTTATTTGTTGATTCTTATTCCTTGTGAAGTTCTAAAGCTAACTGTGGTGTTTAATTGCGTTTTTATTGATCATACACGATTCCACCATATGCGAATTTTAGGGTTACAGGTTTTTCAGATTGGGGCTTTCACAACCAAGTGAAATTAGGGCTCAAGATGACCATGGCTGGATTCAGCACATCAAGACGAAGAAGTCTTGACCCTCGCGCCCAATTTATATATACCATAGCGCTAGTCGCTATTTTTCCATAGCCTGTCTGAAACCACGCCCAAAAAAACCGTTGCCAATATGTTTCATGTTTCAGGAAAACGAAGAAGAAGAAGTCGTGTCAGAACGTGATTGATCCATTTGAATTTCGCGCGAATTTCCAAACGCACTAACGTTTTCTTCTTATATTATTTATTGTTTATTATATGTTAACTAAATGCGCTTGGTTCAGTTGGTAACATGTGACGTGAATAATCCTCAAGACCTGGGTTCAAGTCCCAGGTCTGGCAAAATCTCAATGCTATTTTTCAATATGAGATCCAATACTTTGCTAATGTCCAGGACTATCATGGTCCATCATCATCCAATAGCCACGCGTCCCATGAGATCAGGCCAAGGGCAAAGATTGGGAGAGCATCCTGTACCATAGTCCAACGTGTTATACATGATTCAAAAAGTCAACCAATTTCCAATGTTAATGGGCCAGAATCTCCAGGCCTATACCTCCATCTGGGGCCTGAACCCCCCCCCTGGTTTGCTTTTCTTTTCTTTTTATTATTTTAATTATTGTATTATTTATTTTTATTGCTTTAATTAATTAATTTTCTCTCTTTTTACAAAATATAAAAAACATCATAAAAATCCAGAAAATACAAAAAAATATGATATTTATTTTATTATGATTATTTTCAAATAAACATGTAAATAATTTGGGTTAATTAGGTTATGGTTTTAATCTTTTTATAAAAAATCCAAAAAAATAGAATTTAGGTTTAAATAACTTTTTATTTTCTTTTTTTTATTTTCCCTTTTTTTCAGAATAACAATATTATTTATTTATTATCATAAATTAAAAATTGTACATAAGTTAATTTAGAGTTTAATTTAGGTTTTAATTTAAATCTTTCATAATAAACTTAAAAAAATATTAGAACTAGGGTTTAGCATTTTAATTTTAATTAATTTTTTTCCTTTTTTCTTTTAAATCTAAGAAAAACACAAAATACCAAAAAACATTTAATCATTTAATTTTTAATTCTCATTAATTTTAATTGTTTGCAAAAGGGTCCAACGCCCTAGTTTTGTTTTGATTATTTTCTTTTGCGCATTTACTTTATTGCTTAATATAATCTCCCAAAGCCATGTACATTTATTTATCGCACTTTTATTGCTTTACTTATTTTCCGCTAAATCGGGTCCGGTTTAATTTTGGCGATGTGGACCCGCGCCATTTGTAATAGTCGTAGATTTCTTTTTTCCGCAACTTTATAAACTATTAAATATGCATGCAAGAATGAATGGACAAATTAAAATCAAGCGTAGAACACGACAAACATGACAAGACAAATAACTGAAACATGACACACAATTCGCACACACCACCCCTAGGGTACGCCTCACTGTTGCCTTTCGAAAGGTGATCGTCGAGTAGAGGATGTCTTAGTAAGTCCTCATGATCCGGGAACCTGGCATGAGGGTAGCTTCTAAGGTGTCTTCCCATTGCTCTGGTGATCACCATGTCCCGAACCTCGAATTGACCCGAACACCTCCAACGGTGGTGCTACCTACCTCTCAATGGTGGGATGGCATTACTTTTAAGGACATTTACACAGACGAATTCCTTAGGGTAGGTAGGTTCTCAAGGATACTTGCTCTAATCTCAAAACAAACTCAAAAAGACTTTTCACACCGACACTTTTCAAAAGCATTCAAAGCAAACTTTTCAAACACTCTGACGTATGAGTCGATCTGAAATTTTTCAAAGAAACTTTTTTAAACCCACATCGAAAAGCAAACAAACCAATTTTGAAAACACAAATGAGCAAGTATCTAAGAGCCCATGGATAACCATGGATAGAAAGGGTGCTAACACCTTCCCTTTCTATAACCTACCTCCCGAACCGAGAGCAATCTCTATAAGGAATTTTTCTGTGCTTTTGTCCTTTCCATTTGGAGAAAATAAAAGACGGTGGCGACTCTTGCTTCCGCGACATTTCGCGAACCAGCGTTAAATAGTCAGTTCCAGATCCACCGATCACATCTCCCAACTCTTAAGGATTCCTATTCTCAATCAACTACCCTTCAACGGTACGGAAAGAGATCCAAAACCTGAAGAGATTGCCCAAGCACTACACTTGCAACAATCAGATATCATAACTAATTGGTAAACAAGGAGTGGTGTCAAAGGTTTCTTAGCCAAGTTCTTGTTTGAGAAAGCTCAAGATTGTTGGAACTCTTTAAACTTACAAGATTTTGAGGAAATTGTAGCCCTTCTCATCTATGGGATGGTTTTATTTCCAAATCTCGACCAACTCATAGATGTAAACACCGTCAAAATCTTCATGTCTCGTAACTCAGTGCCCACTTTGTTAGGAGACGTCCTACATTCTTTTAACTCTCGCACTATGAGGAAGAGAGGTATCCTCATGTGTTGGACTCCTCTCTTGGCAAGATGGTTTATTTCGCATCTTCCCCAATATGTATTAAAGAATGAGCAAGGTTCAAGGTGGTCCCATAGGTTGATGATGCTCAGACATTCAGATGTTCATTGGTGTTCTCGATCCTTGGAGAATGTTACTCTCGCCGACCGTTATGGAGAATTCCCTAATGTCCCCTTACTTGGAATTAAAAGAGGTATCACTTACAACCCATGCTTAGCCTTACGACATTTTGGTTATGCCCGAAGGGATGGTCCACATGATATGCTTATCCAAGGAGTGGTATTCGACTACGAGAATGACAATCAAGGTTACCGTCAGAGGTTTATCTGAGCTTGGAGGATGATAGACAAAGTGGATAGCAAGAGGCTAGGACACAAGAATTTCATTCCCCTCGAGCCTTACCTTAAATGGGTGCGATCTCGTGCTCAGAAACTTGTGATGCCTTATCCTTCCATCTTACCAGTCATCATGGAGCCTGTGGTTGAAGGAGACATTCCCTACACTATCCTCCATCCCGACATGCCTACCTCTCTCGAAGACTTGTAAAAGGGTTAGATTCAGCTGAAGGAAGAGCGTGATAATTTTGAAGCTCAATTCTATGCTAGTGAGAAGAGGGTCTTGGAGATTACGAAGCAGCTACAAGAAGAGAAAAGTGTGAACGCCTATCTCGCACCAAAGAGGATGCGTTCAGTCTTTTTATCTTAGAAAGTTATTTTGTAAGCCCAAGAGGCATGATGTAATCTTTCTTGTTTTGTTTAATGAAAATTGAAGTTTGTTCATTCTTTTGTCTATACAAATTTAAATCTCATTAATCCTTGAAATCATTTGCATATACGTATTCCATGCATCATAACGCGCCAGGTTTTCGCATAACAGGTTTCCTTATCTTTCTGCTGTTTATTTCAGCAAGATAGATCTAGAGAAAACTCTGAAGGATCTCCAAACCCAAAATTCTCAGTTGCAGGAAACTCTACTGGCCCTAGCCAAGGGGCAGCAAGACATGATGGATTTGCTAGTAGTTAAGAAGAAGCCCAAGAAGAAAGCTCTACTCAACATGGGTAGAAGGTTCAACGAGACAGTCCGTCAGATCCCAGTAGGATAAGATTCATCTGAAGAGGACGAGAACCAGATTGGTGAGGTCAAGAGTACTCAAGCTGACTGTGTTAATGATCAAGTATCTGATAATGATTATTTCAACGAGTAGTATCCACTCGTTGATATCAAATATAAGCAGTTAGAAGACAAATTAAAAGCTGTTGAAATCCAAGTCATCCCCGGTTTATATTTTGATGATTTAGGTTTGATCTCTGGGGTAGTCATTCCCCACAAATTCGAAATACTAGTCTTTGCAAAATACGATGGAGTTTCTTGTCCAAAACTTCATCTAAAATCGTGTGTGCGCAAGATACAGCCGCACACTGCTGATAAGAAGCTCTGGGTTCACTTTTTCCAAGAGAGCTTGGCTGGAATGCGACTTGAATGGTTTTATCAGTTAGATGGTTCCCGCATCAATACTTGGGAGGATTTAGCTACTGCCTTCTACCATCAGAATTAGTATAACGCCGACTTGGCGCCAACGAGGGTTCAATTACAAGATATGACCATGGGAAAGAATGAAGCATTTAAGGAATGTGCGCAAAAGTGGAGAGACCTGGCCAGTAGGGTTCAACCACCCTTGACTGATAGGGAACACATCGACATGTCCATAGGCACTTTATGTGGTCCCTTCTTTAATCTGTTAGTTGGCTGCTCTTCCTCTGGTTTCACCGAATTAATGTAAACCGGTGAAAGAGTTGAAAGCGACATCAAAAGTGGGAAGATCTTTGTGGCATCTACCTCCGCTTCCAATCATATCAAGAAACCTTTTGCTTCAAAGAAGGAAGTCAATGTTGTGTAGGGGCAAGGTCCCGTACCAAGAAGAATGATCATCCGTCTGTCAACGCTGTTCGAATCTCCAATCCAACTCCTACTCCAAGACCATCTGCAAATCACCAACATTTTGAAACTCCGAGAAGAGAATTTACGAGGTTAGGCATGTCATTATCTCAAGCCCTTCAACATTTTATAAAGGCTAATTTAGTGAAATTGTGCGACCCACCTGCCAACCCTGATACCTCTTCTCCAAAGTATAATCCGAACGCTAAATGTGCTTACCACTCAAGCAGCCTCGGGCACGAGACTGACCAGTGCTGGGCCTTGAAGAACAAAATTCAGGATTTGATCGATAACAAAACTATTAAGTTTGATCCTCCTCCAACTCTGAATGTAATCACCACTCCAATGTCGAAGCATGACAAGAGTGTTAATGCTGTTGAAGATACAATATATGTTGCCTCTGTTGAAGAATTGACTACTCCACTGAATATAATAAAAAACAATCTGTTCAAAGTTGAGATCTTCCAGGGCTGTGTAAAATACTGTGTGTGATGTACAAGACAACTCAATGGATGTGAAGGACTGAAGAAAGGAATTCAAAGCCTGATGGATAGCCACAAAATTCTATTTGAGAAAACTCTGCTTGCCAAAAGTTTGATTAACAAATGTGAAGACCTATCCATTATTACCATCTCAAACAAACCTCTTAGGATCACCTCCAAAGGTCCTATTAGGATTTCAAATGAACCCACTGTTTCTCCCTTAATAATTAACAATCCCGGACCAGTTCCCTATTCCTCAAGCAAAGCAGTACCGTGGTACTATGGTGCTGAAGTGTTTTATCATGGGATTAAACAAGACACTTGGATCGAAGAAGAAAAAGATGACAATGTTGGTAACATAGCTGGCTCAAGCAAAGTAACTAGAACTGGGAGAATATTTTCACCCAATATCTCACCACCAGTTGTTACAAAGACGCCCATCCGCATTACTGTTCCCAAGCCAAGTACCGATACAAGAGGGAAAGAGAAGGTTGTTGAGCCTGATATGATTGAAGTACCCTCCAAGGATGTTGCTGATGGAGAGCCCTCCGCTCGTGAGATGGACGAGATCTTGAAGATCATAAAAAGAAGTGACTTCAAGATTGTGGAACAGTTGGAGAAAACCCCTTCTAAGATTTCAATGTTGTCATTGCTGCTTTGTTCTGATGCCCGTGCTCGGACATTAATCAAGTTCTTGAAAAAGTCTCATGTCCCCCATGAGACAATAACGGACCAATTAGAGAATTGCATGGATAGCCTGACGGCTGATAATGGCTTGGGATTTTCATATGTTGACCTAACACCGCTTGGGAAGAATCACAATAAAGCTCTACATGTTTCTGTCGAGTGCAAAGGTACTACCTTAGCACATGTTCTAGTCGACACTAGTTCTTCTCTAAATGTATTACCCAAGGGGGCGTTAGACCATCTAGACTGTGAAGGTTTAGTCTTGAAGCCAAGTGGTATCATAGTAAGGGCGTTCAATGGATCAAAGAGGACTGTTCATGGGGAAGTAGATATTCCAATCAAAGTGGGCTCCCAAATCTTCAACTCCACCTTCTACATTATGGACATCTGCCCTAACTATTCTTGTCTGTTGGGTCGCCCGTGGATCCATAAAGTTGGGCAGTAACCTCATTTCTCCATCAAAAGCTTAAATATTCTGTCAAGGGGAGAATTGTCACCGTCTATGGTGAGGAAGAGTTTATGGTGAGCCACCTTAAATCTTTCAAGTACGTAGAGATGGATGTAGAATTCATTGAGACTCTGTGTCAAGCCTTTGAGGTTGTACCACCAATGATTGCTGCTACCAAATGTTCATCTGATGAATCTGAAGCTGATAAGGCCGTACTGAAGATAGTTTCAGTCAAAGATGCTCGTGCGGAGATTGAAGAAGGAAAATATGATACTTGGGGGAAACTCCTCAATATCCCATTTAAAGCGGACAAGTTTAGTTTGGGCTTCACCGTCAAAGCTCGGAGGGAAGTGAGGCGTGCTCGTGCTGGAAAGCCACCTCTCCGCATTGGAAGCCATGAAGTCAACGTTGTGGGTGATTCAGATAAAGAAGCTGCTTTCGAAGATTGGGTGTATCCAACTACAACAAAACTGAAGAATTGGCATGTAAAGGACTTTGTGCCCATCTCCTTCATCGAGGAGTAATCTACTTGTTATTGCTTTTCTTTCAATTCAAGAACATTTTGTCTGTAATATTCAAACAATGACTTTTAAGCCATGTGCCTGGCCCGGGGCACTTTGGTCCATTTGTCAAGGGTTTTATTTATGTTCATCTAATCATATGATCATTCAGTACATCCGACTCTTTTTCATTCAAATATTTGTGTTCATTATCTTTCTTTTCTTTCAAATACATTTTCAAAAATAGCCATGTATCTTACATGCGCACACACACACATTCTTGCAGGTCCTCATCCACTCTGGATCTTATTGCCATTGACCATACTATTACCGACTATGACTTTGAATGCCCAATTAACCAAGCTGAAGATGAAGGCGAGGAAGATTGTGACATACCGGGAGAATTATCCAGACTTCTATTACAAGAGGAAAAAGTTATTCAGCTGCACGAAGAGTCAGTTGAAGTCATCAATCTGGGTACTGAGGCAGATAAGAAGGAAATCAAGATCGCCACTAACTTAGAAAACGGTGTCAAGAGCAGGTTGGTTCAGATTTTTCATGATTATGTGGAAGTATTTGCTTGGTCTTATGAAGATATGCCCGGGTTGGATACCGACATCGTAGTTCATCGTCTGCCGACAAAAGAAGACTTCCCTCCTGTTAAACAAAAGGTTCATCGCATGAGGCCTGATATGTCTGAGAAGATCAAAGATGGAGTAATGAAACAGTTTGATGTAGGGTTCCTAGCTGTGACATCCTATCCCCAATGGGTTTCTAATGTAGTGCCAGTTCCAAAAAAGGACGGAAAAGTTTGCATGTGCGTAGACTATAGAGATCTGAATAGGGCAAGCCCTAAGGATGACTTCCCTCTACCACACATTGACATCTTGGTCGATAATACTTCTCAGCATAAATTATTCTCTTTTATGGATGGTTTCTCCGGCTATAATCAGATAAGGATGGCTCCCGAAGACATGGAGAAGACTACTTTCGTTACGCAATGGGGCACCTTCTACTACAAGGTCATGTTGTTCGGATTAAAGAATGCAGGGGAAACAAATCAAAGAGCTATGGTAGCTTTGTTTCATGACATGATTCATCATGAAATAGAGGTCTATGTGGACGCTATGATTGCCAAAACACAAACTGAAGAGGAACACCTCGATCACCTGTATAAGCTATTCGAGAGGCTGAAAAAGTACAAGTTGAGGTTAAACCCTAACAAGTGCACGTTTGGAGTACGGTCTAGAAAGCTTCTAGGTTTTGTTGTCGGTAATAAAGGCATTGAAGTTGATCCTGCCAAGGTAAAGGTCATCCAAGAAATTTTGGTCCATCATTCTGAAAAGTAAGTTAGAGGATTCTTGGGGCGTCTCAATTACATCACATGCTTCATATCTCACTTGACTGCTACTTGTGAGCCAATCTTCAAACTTTTGAAGAAAGATCAGGTAGTCATATGGAATGATGAGTGCCAAGCTTCCTTCAACAAAATCAAAGAATACCTACAAGAAGCTCCTATTCTCATGCCTCCAGTTGAAGAAAGACCCTTGATCATGTACTTGACAGTACTAGAGAACTCTATGGGTGTGTTTTGGGCCAACATGACGAGTCTGGCCGAAAAGAGCATGCTATTTATTACCTGAGCAAAAAGTTTACCGACTGTGAAACCAGATATTCACTGCTCGAGAAAACTTGTTGCGCTCTGGCATGGGCTTCTCTCCGGCTAAGGCAGTATATGTTGACTCATACCACTCTGTTGATTTCTAAGATGGACCCAATCAAGTACATTTTCGAGAAACCTTCCCTTTTCGGACGGATAGCCAGATGGAAAATGATCTTGACTGAGTATGACATTCAATATACCATACAAAATGCCATCAAAGGAAGCATACTAGCAGATCATTTGGCCCATCAAGCTGTGGATGATTATCAGTCTATGAACTTCGACTTCCCTGATGAGAACATCATGCTAGGAACCGATTGTACGAAACCTGGACCATATGATGGACCTAAACAAGGATCCCGATGGACTATGGTATTCGATGGGGCTTCCAACACCTTAGGAAACATAATTGGTGTTGTGATCATCTCTCCTGAAGGTTGCCACACTCCTTTCACTTCCAGGCTATGCTTCAATTGCACGAACAATATGGCCGAATATGAAGCGTGCATCTTGGGTTTGAAAGCAGCCATTGACTTGAGGATCAAGCATTTAAGTGTGTTTGGGGATACCGCTCTAGTGATTAGCCAAGTAAAATGAGATTGGGACACTATGCACCTTAATCTCATCCCTTACAAGGAACTTGTGCTATCCCAGATTCCCTACTTCGAGGAGATCACCTTTGAGCACTTCCCTAGAGAAGAAAATCAGTTGGTTGATGCTTTGGCAACCATGTATTCAATGTTCAAGGTTAGATGGGACAATGAAGCCCCTATGATTACAATTGAAAGATTCGACGAACCTGCACACTGCTGTGAACTTGACACTGACGTGGCAAAGCCTTGGTACTATGAGGTGATGAGATACCTTGAAGCACAACAGTATCCAGAGGGAGAATCTATCAACGACAGAAAGTTCTTATGAAGATTTTCAGCTAAATTCTTCCTAAGTAACATGATATTGTACAAGAGCAACCATGACTCCACTCTACTCCAATGTATGGACAAGAAGGAGGCAGAGGAAATCATGGAAGCCATGCACGATGGTCTCTTTGGTACTCACTCAATCGGACATACGATGGCCAATAAAATCCTAAGAGTTGGTTACTATTGGTCAACAATGGAGACTGATTGCCATCAACACTCTAGGACTTGTCACAAATGCCAAATCTATGCTGACAAGGTCCATGTGCCTCATATCCCTCTGAATGTCATGACCTCTCCGTGGCCATTTGCAATGTGGGGCATCGATATGATTGGAGAAATCAAGCCAACCGCTTCCAATGGACATCGCTTCATTTTGGTCGCTATTGATTATTTCACCAAATGGGTCGAAGTCTCCTCGTTTGCCTCAGTCACCAAGAATGTGGTAGCCAGATTCATCATACACAGCCTCATCTGCCGCTATGGTATCCCCGAAAGGATCATCATCGACAATGGGACTAACCTTAACAATGTTATGATTACTGAGCTTTGCACTCAGTTTGAGATCAAGCATCACAATTCTTCTCCATATAGACCGAAAATGAATGGCTCAGTCGAAGCGGCCAACAAAAATATCAAGAAGATTATGCAGAAAATGGTAGTAACCTATAAGGATTGGCATGAGATGTTACTGTTTGCTCTACATGGCTACCGCACTTCATCTAGAACATCAACTGGGAAACTCCCTTTTCTCTAGTCTATGGCATGGAACCTGTTTTGCCAGTGTAAGTTCAGATTCCCTCGCTGAGGATTATGAATGAGGCAGACCTAGGCGAAGACGAGTGGATTCAGACGAGATTGGATCAGTTGAACTTGATCGACGAAAAATTATAGGCTGATGTTTGTCGTTGTTAGACGTACCAAAAATGTATGATCAAGGATTTCAACAAAAAGATTAAGCCTCGAGTATATCAAGTTGGTTACTTGGTGATAAAACGCATCATTCTACCACAAGGCGACCCCAGAGGCAAATGGACTCCCACCTACGAAGGGCCATTTGTTGTCAAGATAGTGTTCTCTGGCAGTGCCATGATGTTGACTACCATCAATGGTGAAGACTTCCCATATCCTATAAACACGGATATAGTTAAAAAATACTACGCATAAGAGACCCGCTAGGTTGACACACCTAGGCAAAATAAGGGCATTCTGGAAAACCAAAAGGTTTGGGCAAAAATTAGGGATATATGCAAAAGATTGTACACCCGGAAAGTTGAAAACCCGAAAGGGAGACTTGGGCAAAAATGGGTATCCTGGTGGGCTGAAAACCCGAAAAGGCAGTCCAAGCAAAAGTTAAGGATTGAAAGCGTGTGACTATGTCCCGTGGATTCATCACAGTCAACTTTATCATCAAGGTCCGAGTTCAAACGGTCCAAGATCAATCCAATCAATTTTTGTCAACGGCAAGGGGCATTCGAAGACATTGGGTCAATAGTAGAGTTGGAAGGCAATGAGATCATTTCACATGGCTATTTATTTTTATTTTCAATTTTGTTTCCCTTTCGACGATTTCCTCTTACTAGGATCTTCGTCTCTTTGTACAAAAATGCCTATTCATGGGAAAAATATCAGTACAAATATACTTTGAAGTGCAAACTTTCTGTCTTTGTTTTGAATGCAAATTGTCCAATGACTAAAATTGAACGAATATATGCATATGAACATAATTAAAACTGTTTGGCACATATGACCTAAGCAGCAGCAAACATCTCTTTAATGTGTATTGGAATATCCCCACAGAGTTATTTCATTAACATAATCCCCCGCAGATCGGCTACAATAGACCAATCTCCAAGCCCGAGCCTCAATCTCTTGGCAGCTCTCTCCCCAGCTAAGTTGATCCTACAATTAGAAGCCTTGTGAATATTTTCCTAAAAAGAACTCATCTCTTCAGCAGCTTATCAACCGAGTTTATTTCCCCCAACATGGTTTATTTCCCCAACAAACAATGAATAGTATAACTCCCTAGCCGAGTACAAAATTCCCCAGCCTTGGTCTATCTTCTCCAGCTGAACTTGTTACCCCCGACTGGATATATCTCCCCAAACTGAGTCTGTCCTCCTCGACTAAGTCTACATTCCCCAGCTTAAGTTTTCCTTTCAGACTATTGCAAATCATAGGGCCATAACCCCTAATCCCCAGTAAAGTCATCAACGAAACCTTTATTATCTCCAAAAGTTACTATAAAGCCTGGACCCGGCCAGATAATATTCAACTTCTCAAGTCACTGTAGAGCCTGGATCTGACCAGATAATAGTGTAATCTTTCAAATACTATGAAACCTGGACCCGACTAGATAATAGTTTAACTCTTCAAAATATAGAAGAACCTGGACTCAACCAAACCAAGGTTTAACTTATTTTCCCCAATAGAGTATGCCTTTACGCCAACAAGTATTTGTGAAGCCTAGATCCGACCAGATAACAATTACCCTCAGAAATTCGTTGTAAAACCTGGAACCTGACCAGATAGCAACTAAATCCCTAAACAGTTTATTGTGAAACCTGGACCCGACCAGATAACAATTAACCTCATCAACCTCAGAAATCTGCAAAGCCTGGACCCGACCAGATGTTAGTTTTCAAGCAAGTTATTGTGAAACCTGGACCCGACCAGATAACAATTAACCTCGTCAACCTCAGAAATCTGCAAAGCCTGGACCCGACCAAATGCCAGTTTTCAAGCAAGTTATTGTGAAACCTGGAGCCTGGCCAGATAATAATTAACTGTGATCCCCAGAGAGACACTGTGAAGCCTGGACCCGACTAGATAATAGTATAACTTTACAAGAACCATGAAACATAGACCCGACAAGATAGTAGTTACCACTTCAAGTTACTGCAAAGCCTGGATCCGACCAGATAACAGTTAACCTCCTTACCCCCAGCAAGATGTTGTGAAGCCTGGATCCGACCAGATAACTATTCAATTTCAAGAAATTTTCTGCAAAGCCTGGAATCCGACCAGATAATAGTTAATTTATTTCTTCCCCAGTAAGTTACCGTGAAGCCTGGATCGGGCCAGATAGCAGTTAACTTCTCCATTCTCATCAATTTGTGAAGCCTGGATCCGACCAGATAACAGCTGACATTCAAGAGATATTCTCCGGCAGAAGCATCCTTTCAACAAAGTTTGAAGATATGTATATTTTCCATCCCCCGACAATCAGGGATTCAACCTCCCATAATTTCCTCAGCAACAGTCATGGATTTATTTTCCCAGACAAAAACATAAATCTCACATTCATACATCATAGCATATACATACAGAATGCATTTAGCATAATATCACATCTGGTGAACATCATGCATACATCTGCATTTTACTAACTCTTTTTCTCATAGGTAAAACATCAAGTTTTAGTATAAATCAACAAGAGATTTGTGTTGATACTTCTTCCAGTGTTAACTAACATTCCTCCGAATTGCATATATAAGCCCATTCACAATCCATCTTCGAGTGCAAATTTCTGGGCACTCTAGTGTTCAATCATCTTTCACCTTCAAGTCACGAATGGCGGATCCGCCAATCTAACTCTTCGGGTTTAAGAAGATTGAACAGGGGAAGCTGTTGTACCCTAAAATTTTCCCTCTCATTTATCAAGTAATCTCTCACAAGATCTCCTTTGGTTCAAGACTGCACTAGGGTTGATCAGCTCAAGACACCTCCTCAAGCACTAATGAATGAAAATTAGGGTTTGAGATTGCACAAGGATAATTGAACTTTTAATGCCCCATATGACTTTCATGGATCATTTTTGACCCTCAATATTTCTCATGTCAAGTTTCAAGTCTTGGATCACATTTTTGCTCAGTCAATTGACCAGTTGACCTAAAAATCAACTGTATTGGGGAAAAAGTCAACTGTGGTTAATTTACAGTCAAACTTCATAATTTTTTATCTATATCAACATTATGAACTCATATATGTCATTTGATCAAGTTTGGACCATAATTCCTCAAGAAATTTTATCACATCATCAAAAGGGTAAAATGGTCAAAATTAGGGTTTTGATTGAGGAAGTGCAATTTTTGATTTTTGACCTAGAAAATGGTTGATTGGTTGGAGACATGATTCAAATGTTTAAATTTCATCATTTAAACGTGATGGCATGACTCAAAACTTCCCTCAAGATCAATTGATTGATAGTTGATTTTCAGTCAACTGATCAAAAGTCAACTGCACACTGAAAAGTCAAACTTTGACTTTTTGGTCAAAATCAAGTATCAAAGATCACAATTCATCAAGACATGTCAAAATATGAAACTTGTTCATCAAGAAATCAAAAAGTCAAGATTTCATTTTGAAAATTCAAAATTTCTAAACTTAGAAATTTTTCTAAGTGTTGGAAACTTCATATTTTTTCACAACTTTGAGCCAATTTTCACCATGATGCAAGATGATTCAAAGGAAACTTTCAACATGAAAGTTGTAGATCTCAATGAGATCTAAAACATTGTATAACACAACTTCTCATAGAAATTCATGGATTTCAAGTTATGATTTTGTGAATACATGTTCATGAAACTTGGAAACTTAGTAAAATTTTGCCCTAGTTTAGGCAGGATTTTGACCTAACTTCATGGAAATTTTTCACATAGTTCCAAGAGTAATTTTAAAAAATAACCAACATAGAGGTTGTAGAGGATGTTACAAGATTTCCAAAATTTCCAAGAACCCATTGAGATCATGCTTGAGCTAAGAGAATCGAAGAGATGAAGTTAGGGTTTCATTCTTGATTTACAAGGCAAAATTTGTGATGAACACTTGACCAATTCATATCTAGGCTGTATAATCTTTGCTTTACAGGCCTCAAACTTGTTTTTCACTCCATAATTAAATGTTTACACAGCTGTTAGAGCTTTGATCCAAGCATTTGAGCCATTATCCAAGTTGTATTTCCATTTATGGCACAAAGTAACCATTCCATTCTTGTAAAGAGGCTTTAATCACAAAGTCAATGCATAGAGCTTTGCACTTGTTTCCTTCTGATCACAAGAAATTTTAAAGGAAAAAGCAACATTTCTAGATCCTCCAATAAACCCAGGCCATGCTTGTACTATGCCTTGAAACCATATTTCCACTTTTCTTCAAAATCAAGTAACATAGCCATAAGTTTATATGTTGGGCTTCTGACCATCTCAAGTGCTACAACCTTTTCCATATAACTATACATGTTGTTAGCAAGCTAAGACATGATTTTACAAGCCCTAAAACTCCCCAAAACCAGAAATTGTCATACAAGCACAAAAACTTGTCATTTCTGATTTTTGAATCCAACCTCCAAATCCCCTCGTGCGTTTCTTTGCCAAACCATCCACAAAGTTTCTAATACACATATAGAAGCTATCCCAGTCCTTGTTTCAAGACTGTAACCAAATTTCCATCATCCACCATTTTTGAAACTCAAGCTTGCAGACTGACTTTGGTAGGGAGTTTCAGCCTTCCTCAAGACAAAGTAAGACTTGTAACACATTCAGGGAGGTCCAGGCAAGCTAACCTGATCATCTTCAGTCTTCAAAACTTGTTCAAAGTTCATATTCAAATCCAGCTGCAAGAGGTAAGTTTTCAAACTTCAATATCTTGATCCAAGCATCCTTTGTGCATACATTCTGAAGTAAAAATGTAGATATTATTTCCCTCAAGCTGACCATGTCCCTAGTTTGCATTTTACTTGCTTTTGCTTGGATAATTTTACTTCTGACCAGTTAGGGAACACATTTGGTATCAAACAAAATTAAGTTTAATCTTTGATTTATAGCTTAATTAAATTATATGGTTAAATTAATGGTGAAATTTCCAACAAGTTTTATGTTTGTAATTTTCAAATTGGTCAAGAAATGAGAAAGTTACAGGGTTAACAATGGTGGATGTTGTGTTATGCGTGCGCATGAATGAGGAAGAAGATGATTTCAAATATCCAGGACTTGTTTTATTTTATATATAATGAAAGTTGTTTCATGACCGGATGTACAAGCCACCCCAGTGGCAAGCGCATGCGTATTAAGTGTTTGTTGACCATAAGGGAGAGTGTTGTACCCCAAAATTTTCCCTCCCATATTCCTCAAGATTTATCAAGAATCATCTCCAAATGGTTCAAGATTTCCCAAGGGTTGCACAGTCCAAATACCTCCTAAGCCAGTCAAAATTAGGGTTTTGGTTCTCTCAAGGAATTTGAGGTTTTTAATGGCTCAATCAAGTCCCATAGGCCTCCATACATTGTCAAGCATCCATATGTCAAGTCTCAAGACTCACAGTGCCAAATTCCACAGTCAAAAGCCCTATTTGGTTCACAATCAATTGCAGGGGGAAAATGGTCATTTGGCAGTCAAAAGTCAAAATTTTGGTCAACATCTTATTTTGAGTCCAAAATCATCATTTGATCAAGCCTTTATCATGATTCCACAAGCATGGCTCAAAAATCATCAAGATGCAAAAAGTTACTATTTTTGGACAGCAGAAAAGTCAACTGTATCTTGACCAGGGCATAACTTTTTCATGGTTCATCAGAAAAATCCAATCCAATGCTCATTTTGAAGGGGATGACATTTCCTACAACTCATCTTCACATTCCAAGTCCAAGAAATGCTCTCACAAAAAGTTATCAATTTCTACATTATAGGTCAATTTCAAAAGTCAACAAAAATGCACTTTAAGTCAAAGACCATAACTTGAGATTGGTAAATCCAAATGACATGGGACCAAAGGCATTGGTTAGAGGACTTCAAGACCTTTCCAAAATGTCCAAGAACATGTTCATATGATCCAAATTGAGCAAGATATGCATTGGAGAAGTTGGGAAATGTTTGTGAATTTGCAAAAGTCAACTTTGCTCAAAATACCTTATTTTTGCTAATGGGCCTCAAATTTCTTCTTGAAACCTTATCCAAGGCCTATGCACGACCCATTGGGATTATTTGAATTTATTTTCTTATTTTCTATTAATTAATTGGATTTTTTATTAATATTAATTCATTTAATTGATTTAAAATGTAGGAAATTCAAAGATATGATTTCTCAATCTTTTTGTGAAGCAAAAGTGGTCAATATATGCTGGAGATTTCGTGTGCCAATCAAAGAGACAAAAATATTCCAATTTGGAAAGTTTCTTCAATCAAAAAGATTGAAAAATATTTGATTTTCAATCAAATATTGAATCATAATTCCATGGATCTTTGGTGCAAGATTGTAACCTAATTCAGCTCTACTATAAGTGCACAAGCTAAACCTAATGCTTTACACGTGAGAATTGCTGCAGGAAACCATAATCACATTGAAAAAAATTCAAGAAAAAAGTCAAAACCGATTTCCATATTCCAACGCGATTCCAAGGCATTTGTTGATTTCAATACATTGCTGGAGGTGTGAGGAACCTTTTGCAATCAAATTCACACGCCAGAACTCAAGAAATCTCTCTACACAGACCCACGGTTTGATGATTTTTTCCATAATCGAAACTCATAATTCATAAGCATTTGATGTGATTTTTTGCTTATTTTGTATTGTTAAAGACCACAGGAAACTAATGGCATAAGCTAATTGGATTATGGTGTACAGAATCATGAGTTGCCATGTTCAAATTCTAGGGTTCATAAACCTTCGAATCGGGGATTTCCAGCACAGAAAAAATTAGACCTCAAGAGACCTATGGTTGAATTCGTCAAGGCCAGACGAATCAAACACCATGCTCGCGAAACATTTATGTGCATCAGGGGCCTATTCGTTATTTTTCGTCGTCCTGTTTAGTGGGGGTTAAAAACCCCCGCTATCTATTTGTTATTTTGCAGGTTTAATGAAGAAGAAGACTGTGTGTTTACACGTGATTGGATGGTTTGAATGAGACGCACGTTTTTTTGTTTTGATAGCATATGAATTAATTTTGCTATATTATAATTAATTGTCATTATACTAACAGATGCAATGTAATGGCGTAGTGGAAGGTGATGTGGTTGGTAACCATTGGGACCTGGGTTCGATTCCCAGGTCCATCCAAATGTTCTATTATTTTTATTTACAGGTTCCTATGCAAGCTTTCCAATGTGTTTCACCATGTACCTCACATCCAAGCGCGCCAAGTGGCCACTCTCACAGATCTGATGGCCATGAGGTGCAGACTACCATGCTCCTGGTCAACCCACGCATAGACAAGCAAAAAGGTCAAATGAACTGGCCAACAAATGGGCTTGGAATTGCTAACAAACTCCTAACCTGGCCCAGCACCCCCCCTGGTTTTCTTTATTCTTTTCTATTTCAATTTCTATTTAATTGTTTTATTATTAATTATTATTATTACTTAATTAACTTAATTAATTATTTTCACAATAAATTCAGAAACTTAAAATGTTATTTATTTTTATTATTTATTAATTTCACTATTAGTTATTATTTTGTAAATAAATTCTAATTAATTAGTTTAGTTGTTTAATTAGGACAATTTTAATCTTTTTCATAATAAATAAAATTAATATAGAAATTAGGGTTTTTATTAACTTGTGATTTTATTTTATTTTATTTTCATTAAAAAACTAAAAAAATACTTTTTATTTAATTAATTAATTAATTAGTTTTAGGTTTAATATTCAATTAATTGCAAAAAGGACCACAATTCAATTCTTTTCTCAAAAAGGGTCAAAACCCTAAGGACGTCTCGATTCAATCTTTTCGCGCATATTTATTTTGACTATATTTATGTAACTGCTCAGAGAATGTAATAGATAATTAGGCTTTTATCGCTTTCTTTATTTTTTCTGCAATTTATCTTTCAAAGGGTTATGTTTTTGGCGATGTAAATACCCGACGCCTTGTAATAGCGTAGATTTATCTTTCCGTAATTTATTTTCTGCACATTTATTAACTGCTAATATTGCATGACAAGACTTGTATGAAAAATAAAATCAACCCGTAGCTCACAATGATGCATGTACAAGATAATTTAACATGAACCTGACACACATGCACATGCCACTCCTAGGGTACGCCTCACTTGGTTTCCTCGAGGTGGTCATTAAGTATAGGGTGTTTTAGAGGTCGCCCTCTTGTCTAAAGATCCAAGTTGCCTCGAAACGGTTGCCTCGGATAAAAAGGATCTAGGACATTAGGGTTACCGCTAAGGCGTCCTACTATTGCTTTGGTGACCACACATGTCCCTATAATCGAATTGACCCGAATAACTCCAACGACGGTGCTACCTACTCCTCAATAGTGGGATGGTCCTGTCTAAAGGATTCTTACACAACTTAATTCCTTAGAGTAGGTAGATTTCTCCTGGGTACTTGCTCTTTCAAAAACAAAAACAAACTTTTCGCACTCACACTTTCAAAAAGTTTTCAAACAAATACTTCATACACTCTTGAGGACTGATACAAGAGTTACCTAGAAGTTTTTCAAACTAAACTTTTTCAAAACCCACAAACACAAGAAAAGCAAACAATTTTTGAAAACATAGTGAGCAAGTACCTAAGAGCCCGTGGATAACCACGGATAGAAAGGGTGCTAACACCTTCCCTTTCTATAAATCTACCTCCCGAACCGAGAAACATCTCGAAAAGGAATTTTGCTGTGCTTTTGTCCTTTCCTTGTTGGAGAACATAAAAGACGGTGGCGACTCTTGCTTACCGCGACATTTCGCGAACCAGCATTTCAAAAACAGTCAGTTCTATTTCCACCGATCACAGAACTGGCGACTCTGTTGGGGATACTTAATAAGTGAGGTGTACCTTAGGATTAGACCATTCTTGTTTTCAATTGCTTGTTTTGCTTGCTTTAATATTGTAGGCTTGTCTTGGAGTTTCATAGATCCTAACCCGGATCTGGAGGATACCTCTTAGAAGTAGCAACAAACTGTGAGGGAACTGTGTGGGGTATACTTACACGGTTGAAGCAGTTGCTACATTGATGTGGCACTTTGGTGAGTACCGGTAACCCTTGAGTCAAGTCAAGGAGAGTACGGGGCCGCCGCGTGGTGTCGCGAAGCATCAACTGACCTTAGAACCTTACTTGACCATCCTGGCCTCTTTAGGGGTAGTGAGATGACCGACTTTGGTGCAATCCGAAGTTGGTAGATACTCGATACTACACTCATTGAAGGTTGTTTTCTTGGAATATTTTGGTCGCCAGTTAAGTGGCTAAATCAAAACAATGAACATAGAAAACAACCCAATGATATTGAGCTCCTTAGAACCCGGTTACTTTTGATAGGACAGGTTTTGAGCCCACCAACTTCAAAAGGGTAGTACCTAAACTTCATGCTGGCCTAAACTCTAAGGGCTGTCTTGTGTGACTTGTGTGCCTTCAAACTTGAACTACTTGTACATTCTTGTTATCTGACACACGAGTTTCTTGCTGGTTTTGTTTACAGTCCTTGATCGGGACTTATAACAGGGTTTACTTACACCTCACACCTTTGCATCCACGTACATAACATCATAACATCATACCATCATACATTGCATACATCCTGCATAAGGACTAACCCATTTCAAGGATCTCAAGGGTTTGTGGTGCAGGTCATAATGAACCAAATGTCTAGCAAGGGGCAAAGGGGATTTATTTTCCTCTAGCCAAGGTTGTTTGGAGATCAAAACATGACAGCTTGAGTCAGGGGCTATGAACCACTCGATATGGTGAGCTTCGACTCTTGAAGAAGGACTCTCAACAATATGCAGTTCCTTTAATCAAGCCACCAGATTCAAATTCTAACAATTTTCTTGTCTACCCCGCGAGATCCTTGAAAACATTGCATACATATATCATACATATCATTGCATTACAGGTACCCTTGTTACAGGTCACTTACCTTCTTCGCTGTTTATTTCAGCAATGGCTTCCCAACAAGACAACCAGGGTCTTCATACTCAAGAGACTCAGTTCATGGAAATCTTCCTAAGCCTACCCAAGGGGCAGGAAGAGTTGAGAACACTCCTCATGGGGAATTTGGTCAAGAGCAGTCCTGAAGACGATAAGGAAGAACGGCTGAAACGTCTGCAAGCTGAGGTAGATACAATGAGAACCCAGATGCTGGGGCAAATGGCCCTTATCCAAGACTTATCTCAAAAACAAGGAGAGCTCAGGGTTCTCGTCAACCAACTTCTTCGGGACAACCGAATGGGGAAAACATCTAAGGTTGAAGAGAAAGTCATCATTCAACCCCCTTTGAGACAAGAAGACAAAGGGAAAGCTCCTTCACTTGCTTCAGGGTCACAAGCCCAGCAACAACCTCGCCAGCATCAACGGGGTAATCGGCGCCAGCGAAATGCACTTGGAAGACATTTCTCTGAGACTGAGATACCACCATCTTTGATACTGAAACGCCTGTTGGAAGTCAACCTGCTTGCATTGAAGGATCCTCCCCGAAATCCCAACACCTCTGCTCCTACCTATCATCCCCATGAAAGGTGTGCATACCACTCTGACAGTCTGGGACATGACACCGACAACTGTTGGACTCTGAAGAACAAGATCCAAGACTTGATCGACGGAAGGGTGCTGGAGTTCATGCCGGATGGTGAAATGAAAATCTTCCGTTGAAAGTTCTCCACCTGAAATGACTAGTTCAAACTAAGAGACTTTTGTTCATTCGAATGTTCAAGTTGTATCTTTCTTTGCTTATTCAAACAATTATTGTCATGGCAAACTTATTACTTTATCAATGCATCGCATATGTCTGTTTTGAATCAATCCATTTGTATTCATTAAATTCAAATTGCTTCATTTTTTGTGATGCTCAACTCTCAATTAATAATTCTAAGCCTTTTGAGGGAGGATGACAAAAATGATACCACGATCTTTACAGTATGCTTTTGAACAGACCCCACTGATGAGGTACAGGCATTGTTTCAAATCCTAAACAGTGGAGTTATAAGGAAGATAATCCCTAGTCCACCCCTTTGAGCCAAAGAAGTTGGAGTTTTTCTTTTCGCAAAAATTAAAACCCTTAATCATAACCTGGGGCAGGGTAGTTCTCTCAGTTTATCCATGCGCACAATGAATGGCATCAAAGAAGTGCGTCTGAGACAAAAGACAATGATGGTTCCGAATAATCATAAGGACAGGCAGTCATTATTTCCCAAAAAATAAAATAAAAGCCCATTAAGTCAAAACCTATGAAGGAGACTTATAAAACTGGGGCATCCCGCTGACTGTAATCACAAAAGAAACAGTTCAGGAAAAAACAGGGATAACGAAATCAAAAAGAAAGAGGTCCTACAAACCCTCAACAAAAAGAAATGACCGCCTATTCAAAATAAACTATCAATATCCGAACCATCACCAGAATATCAGAGCAAAGACTCAAACCAGGTCTAATGCACGATCAACTGAGTTTAGGTTTGAAGAACATCACGAAGAGCGGGTGGGTACAAATATAATTTGAGCCTTTATCCTTTGTTTCTTAAAACGTGAACCAGGCCACGTTATAACCCTTAAAAGTCCTAGCTGAAGCATGGGTTAGTTCGAAAGCATACTGTTACCAAAGGTATCCTGACTCCTGTAGGGCTTGCTATAAAATCTTGAGTTGACATTACATTTTTTAAAAATCACTTGTTTTACTGAAAATGCATTTTCAAAAAATTCAAGACAGACATAAGCTTTGCATTCTTAAAACAACATTGTTTGCATATGATTATTTGTTCGAACAGCAGAGAAATTCGCACGATGAATATCTTGTGAACGAAAATCTTCTCAACAAAGGGGTCATCTCAAGTGGAAGAAACACTTCCAACCAAGGGGCATACATGATCATTGTCCATCATCTGGGGCAGTTAAGTCAAGATTCAGAGAATCTCTCAAAATGCCAAATAGCCAGGGGCAAATCTCCACCTGAGTCACTTGGGGCATGGGGCATGAATTCCAGCAACGAATCTTGCATGATCAGACATCTTCTGGTAGTATGGCAACATAACGCTACCGATAGTGACAACTCCCCACATTCTAAGAACATGGACATAGTCGAAAAAATACTACGCACAACCAAAGACCTGCTAGGTTGACACACCTAGGCAAAAATAAGGGCTTCCCGGCGAACCAAAAGGGTCCGAGCAAAAATAAGGGATGAAAATGAAAAAAATCTGTACACCCGGCAAGTCGAAAACCTGAAAAGGCGGCTTGGGCAAAAATGGGTATCCCGGTGGACTAAAAACCCGAAAGGGAGGTCCAGGAAAAAGTTAGGGATCACAGCGTACGACTATGTCCCGTCATCTTGTCACTTGCCTACCAGAAGAAGATTTGTCAATCGGCAGTCATCAAGCACCTCACAGGTACCTTCTTCTCCCACAGAAGCTGGGGCAATAGGAATCGTCCGAACTGTATAGTTGCTCTGTCCACCAAGGTACAAAGGTAGGTTCAGTTGAAGAATGTAACCAGGATACCTTCACTCCCCGGAAGTAAGGCAAGATTCAGCAATACTCTCCCCGAGCAGAGTTGGTCTCCCAATCAGGCCGAAAAGGTACAGTATCTCCAGCAAGTCAGTAACACTCTCCCCAAGCAGAGTTAGGCTACTGTCAGCCCCAAGGAAGTTGGATATCCCCAGAAGATCTCAATATTCTCCAGCAAAGTATACAGATATTCCTAAACAAGCATCCCCGGCAGTCTTAATATAAGATTATTCCCCGGCGGAATACAGACATCCCAGTGGAGCCATTTCCCCAGTACAGTCCAAAATTTTCCCCAGGAGAATTGAATCATCTCCCTAGTAGATTCTGGAAGCTTATCCCCTACAGAGTACAAATATCTCTCCCCGGCCATATTCAGAGGTTATTCCCCACTAGAGTCTAACTGGGTTATCCTCAGCTAATTACAACAGAAAGATCGTCCTCGGCGAAGTTCTTCCTATCCCCAGCGGAGTTCATCAAATTCCCTCAACAGAGCTTATCAACGGTATCCCCAGTGGAGTTATCGTTAAATTCTCAACGAAGTATCTCTTCCCACAGAGTAATTCCCCGCAGAGTAATCTTCACCAAGTTTATTCCCTAACAGAGTCATCTTCTCCTACCGGTTTATTCTTGCAACCATCATCCCCAGCGGAAACGAAGAACTCTACTCTTCAACATCATCCCAGGATTCAACAAACTCCCGGAATTCGTCAAGGATTTATTTTCTCAGACGAAAATACATTCATAAACATCACATTGTCATACATACATATACGCATCATATGACACAATCTCATTTATTCCTGAAAACATCATGACATCATGCATCTCATACATCATGACAAACAACTAATGCTTTGCCTTTTCAGGAAAAAGGTCAATCCAAAGATGATTACTATCAACTATCGCAGTTCCAGATTCGATACCTGTATCTAGCCAGGGCATATCTGTGAGCGATTGATTGTGGATTCGATACCTGTATCTAGCCAGGGCATATCTGTATGAAGAGTTTGAAGTTCCATATTCGATACCTGTATCTAGCTAGGGCATATCTACGAGCGATTGATTGTGGATTCGATACCTGTATCTAGCTAGGGCATATCTGCATGAAGAGTTTGAAGTTCCAGATTCGATACCTGTATCTAGCCAGGGCATATCTGTGAGCGATTGATTGTGTATTCGATACCTGTATCTAGCCAGGGCATATCTGCATGAAGAGTTTGAAGTTCCAGATTCGATACCTGTATCTAGCCAGGGCATACCTGTGAGCGATTGATTGTGGATTCGATACCTGTATCTATCCAGGGCATATCTGCATGAAGAGTTTGAAGTTCCAGATTCGATACCTGTATCTAGCCAGGGCATATCTGTGAGCGATTGATTGTGGATTCGATACCTGTATCTAGCCAGGGCATATCTGCATGAAGAGTTTGAAGTTCCAGATTTGATACCTGTATCTAGCCAGGGTATATCTGTGAGCGATTGATTGTGGATTCGATACCTGTATCTAGCCAGGGAATATCTGCATGAAGAGTTTGAAGTTCCAGATTCGATACCTGTATCTAGCCAGGGCATATCTGTGAGCGATTGATTGTGGATTCGATACTCGTATCTAGCAAGAGCATATCTGCATGAAGAGTTTGAAGTTCCAGATTCGATACCTGTATCTAGCCAGGGCATATCTGTGAGCGATTGATTGTGGATTCGATACCTGTATCTAGCCAGGGCATATCTGCATGAAGAGTTTGAAGTTCCAGATTCGATACCTGTATCTAGCCAGGGCATATCTTTGAGAGATTGATTGTGGATTCGATACCTGTATCTAGCCAGGGCATATCTGCATGAAGAGTTTAAAGTTCCAGATTCGATACCTGTATCTAGCCAGGGCATATCTGTGAGCAATTGATTGTGGATTCGATACTTGTATCTAGCCAGGGCATATCTGCATGAAGAGTTTGAAGTTCTAGATTCGATACTTGTATCTAGCCAGGGCATATCTGTGAGCGATTGATTGTGGATTCGATACCTGTATCTAGCTAGGGCATATCTGCATGAAGAGTTTGAAGTTCCAGATTCGATACCTGTATCTAGCCAGGGCATATCTGGGAGCGATTGATTGTAGATTCGATACCTGTATCAAGCCAGGGCATATCTACATGAAGAGTTTGAAGATCAACACCTGTAACAGGCCAGGAAATTATCTTTCTTTCACAAGTACGCAAGTTCTCGCTAAGGAATCTCTTACGCGATCGACACCCCGTATGGCATCTTTAAGCCCATCTCCACAACTATCCATTACATTTCCAAATGGCATCTATAAGCCCATTCCCG
Source organism: Vicia faba (assembly GCA_948472305.1). Lineage (NCBI taxonomy): Eukaryota > Viridiplantae > Streptophyta > Magnoliopsida > Fabales > Fabaceae > Vicia > Vicia faba. The sequence goes on from OX451737.1 coordinate 844,773,799, forward strand.
ACAAGATTCTGTCACAGCTCCAGATGGCATCTATAAGCCCATCCTCCTATCCATCATCTTTCCAAATGGCATCTGTAAGCCCATTCCCGACATCACATTGCTGATATTCTACTATGCGAGTGCAAATTTCTGGGCACTTTAGTGTTCAATCATCTTCCACCTTCGGATCACGAAAGGTACGCAAGCCAATCTACATCCTCAGGTCAAAGAAGATTGAACAGGGGCAACTGTTGTACCCCAAAATTTGCCCTCCCATATTCCTCAAGATTTATCAAGAATCATCTCCAAATGGTTCAAGATTTCCCAAGGGTTGCACAGTCCAAATACCTCCTAAGCCAGTCAAAATTAGGGTTTTGGTTCTCTCAAGGAATTTGAGGTTTTTAATGGCTCAATCAAGTCCCATAGGCCTCCATACATTGTCAAGCATCCATATGTCAAGTCTCAAGACTCACAGTTCCAAATTCCACAGTCAAAAGCCCTATTTGGTTCACAATCAACTGTAGGGGCAAAATGGTCATTTGGCAGTCAAAAGTCAAAATTTTGGTCAACATCTTATTTTGAGTCCACAATCATCATTTGATCAAGCCTTGATAATTATTCCGCAAGCATGGCTCAAAAATCATCAAGATGCAAAAAGTTACTATTTTTGGATAGTAGAAAAGTCAATTGTATCTTGACCAGGGCATAACTTTTTCATGGTTCATCAGAAAAATCCCATCCAATGCTCATTTTGAAGGGGATGACATTTCCTACAACTCATCTTCACATTCCAAGTCCAAGAAATGCTCTCACAAAAAGTTATCAATTTCTACATTATAGGTCAATTTCAAAAGTCAACAAAAATGCACTTTAAGTCAAAGACCATAACTTGAGATTGGTAAATCCAAATGACATGGGACCAAAGGAATTGGTTAGAGGACTTCGAGACCTTTCCAAAATGTCCAAGAACATGTTCATATGATTAAAATTGAGCAAGATATGCATTGGAGAAGTTGGGACATTTTTGTGAATTTGCAAAAGTCAACTTTGCTCAAAATACCTTATTTTTGCTAATGGGCCTCAAATTTCTTCTTGAAACCTTATCCAAGGCCTATGCACGACCCATTGGGATTATTTGAATTTATTTTCTTATTTTCTATTAATTAATTAGATTTTTTATTAATATTAATTCATTTAATTGATTTAAAATGTAGGAAATTCAAAGATATGATTTCTCAATCTTTTTGTGAAGCAAAAGTGGTCAATATATGCTGGAGATTTCGTGTGCCAATCAAAGAGACAAAAATATTCCAATTTGGCAAGTTTCTTCAATCAAAAAGATTGAAAAATATTTGATTTTCAATCAAATATTGAATCATAATTCCATGGATCTTTGGTGCAAGATTGTAACCTAATTCAGCTCTACTATAAGTTCACAACCTAAACCTAATGCCTTACACGTGAGAATTGTTGCAGGAAACCATAATCACATTGAAAAAAATTCAAGAAAAAAGTCAAAACCAATTTCCATATTCCAACGCGATTCCAAGGCATTTGTTGATTTCAATACATTGCTGGAGGTGTGAGGAACCTTTTGCAATCAAATTCACACGCCAGAACTCAAGAAATCGCTCTACACAGACCCACGGTTTGATGATTTTTTCCATAATCGAAACTCATAATTCATAAGCATTTGATGTGATTTTTTGCTTGTTTTGTATTGTTAAAGACCACAGGAAACTAATGGCATAAGCTAATTGGATTATGGTGTACAGAATCATGAGTTGCCATGTTCAAATTCTAGGGTTCATAAACCTTCGAATTGGGGATTTCCAGCACAGAAAAAATTAGACCTCAAGATACCTATGGTTGAATTCGTCAAGGCCAGACGAATCAAAGACCATGCTCGCGAAACATTTATGTGCATCAGGGGCCTATTCGTTATTTTTCGCCGTCCTATTTAGTGGGGGTTAAAAACCCCCGCTATCTATTTGTTATTTTGCAGGTTTAATGAAGAAGACAACTGCGTGTTTACACGTGATTGGCTGGTTTTAATGAGACGCGCGTTTTTTTGTTTTGATAGCATATGAATTAATTTTGCTATATTATAATTAATTGTCATTATACTAACAGATGTAATGTAATGGCGTAGTGGAAGGTGATGTGGTTGGTAACCATTGGGACCTGGGTTCGATTCCCAGGTCCACCCAAATGTTCTAATATTTTTCTTTACAGGTTCCTATGCAAGCTTTCCAATGTGTTTCACCATGTACCTCACATCCAAGCGCGCCAAGTGGCCACTCTCACAGATCTGATGGCCATGAGGTGCAGACTACCATGCTCCTGGTCAACCCACGCATAGACAAGCAGAAAGGTCAAACGGACTGGCCAACAAATGGGCTTGGAATTGCTAACAAACTCCTAACCTGGCCCAGCACCCCCCCTGGTTTTCTTTATTCTTTTCTATTTCAATTTCTATTTAATTGCTTTATTATTAATTATAATTATTACTTAATTAACTTAATTAATTATTTTCACAATAAATTCAGAAACTTAAAATGTTATTTATTTATATTATTTATTAATTTCACTATTAGTTATTATTTTGTAAATAAATTCTAATTAATTAGTTTAGTTGTTTAATTAGGACAATTTTAATCTTTTTCATAATAAATAAAATTAATATAGAAATTAGGGTTTTTATTAACTTGTGATTTTATTTTATTTTATTTTCATTAAAAAACTAAAAAAATACTTTTTCTTTAATTAATTAATTAATTAGTTTTAGGTTTAATATTCAATTAATTGCAAAAAGGACCACAATTCAGTTCTTTTCTCAAAAAGGGTCAAAACCCTAAGGACGTCCCGATTCAATCTTTTCGTGCATATTTATTTTGACTATATTTATGTAACTGCTCAGAGAATGTAATAGATAATTAGGCTTTTATCGCTTTCTTTATTTTTTCCGCAATTTATCTTTCAAAGGGTTATGTTTTTGGCGATGTAAATACCCGACGCCTTGTAATAGCGTAGATTTATCTTTCCGCAATTTATTTTCTGCACATTTATTAACTGCTAATATTGCATGACAAGACTTGTATGAAAAATAAAATCAACCTGTAGCTCACAATGATGCATGTACAAGATAATTTAACATGAACCTGACACACATGCACATGCCACTCCTAGGGTACGCCTCACTTGGTTGCCTCGAGGTGGTCATTAAGTATAGGGTGTTTTAGAGGTCGCCCTCTTGTCTAAAGATCCAAGTTGCCTCGAAACGGTTGCCTCGGATAAAAAGGATCTAGGATATTAGGGTTACCGCTAAGGCGTCCTACTATTGCTTTGGTGACCACACATGTCCCTATAATCGAATTGACCCGAATAACTCTAACGACGGTGCTACCTACTCCTCAATAGTGGGATGGTCTTGTCTAAAGGATTCTTACACAACTTAATTCCTTAGAGTAGGTATATTTCTCCTGGGTACTTGCTCTTTCAAAAACAAAAACAAACTTTTCGCACTCACACTTTCAAAAAGTTTTTAAACAAATACTTCATACACTCTTGAGGACTGATACAAGAGTTACCTAGAAGTTTTTCAAACTAAACTTTTTCAAAACCCACAAACACAAGAAAAGCAAACAATTTTTGAAAACATAGTGAGCAAGTACCTAAGAGCCCGTGGATAACCAAGGATAGAAAGGGTGCTAACACCTTCCCTTTCTATAAATCTACCTCCCGAACCGAGAAACATCTCGAAAAGGAATTTTGTTGTGCTTTTGTCCTTTCCTTGTTGGAGAACATAAAAGACGGTGGTGACTCTTGCTTACCGCGACATTTCGTGAACCAGCATTTCAAAAACAGTAAGTTCTATTTCCACCGATCACAGAGAGGGTTCGAACCAATGTGAACCCCCCTTTTGCATTTTTGTGATTTTTGTGATCTCAGGAAGCAGTTTTGTCATATATGGTCATGCAAACACATGGTTGACAAGCAAATGCGCTTGGACTAGTGGTAATCTTTTGAGCCAATGATCTTGATGTCCTGAGTTCAAATCTTGCCAGGACCAAAACCCTTTTTTTACCACTTGTTTTGTTTCATTAATTTCATTCTTTTTTAACAAACTTTAGCATTTTATTTAACCAATCAAAACAACTCCTTTTGAGTTTATTTTTTTGTACACTATTTATTTATAACACCTATTTTATGAATATGAAAAAATATCATAAAAATATTTTTGTTTTCATCATTTTTTAAATAAAGCAAAAACTTCCATAAAAAACCCTAAAAAAATGTTTTCAAACTTAATTTCTTTTCTTAATTAGTTTAGATTTAATTTTATTTATCTTAATTAGTTGTTTTTCTTTTAAATAATTAGGTTAAAACTCTTTCATAAAAACCAAATAAAAAATCATTTTTATCCATTTACATTTGTACATTATTATTTATTTAATTCTTATATATTTATTCAATATGGTTGTAATAGTTAATTAGATTTAATTTTCTTGCAAAACCCCCATTTGTAAATTTGTATACCCCATTCCCCAATGATGTAATAGCTTAGTATTTTTATTTTCCGCAATTTAATGCTTTATATAAATGCTAGTAAATTAGGGTTTGTATGGAAAGATTAAAATCAACAAGTTAGAAAACCCTAATTCAAGAAAAAATAATGCATATAAATCAACACACTTGCACATTTACACCCTTAGAGTAAATCCACTTTGTTGCTTTATAAAAATGGCCATGTTATGCATGTGGGGTATCATAGAAAAAAGCAATCAAAAAATACAATATTATAGTCCCTCGACGACGCTATCAAATGTTGCCTTTCAAAATGATCTTAGTCCTCAAAGAGAATTGCTAATATATTTCAAAACATTGCTATAATGGCTATACGATGACCCACGCCCATCCCTTTACATCCAAAGATAGGGCTTCTTACCAAATCAATGGTAAGATAGCAATATCAAAGGAAAGGAAGAAATGAACTAAGACTTTTGAGTAGGTAGGTTGTTCCTAGTTGCTTGCTCAATTTCAAATCAAACACTCTTACTTATTTTCAAAATAAACACCAACACCTTCAAAAACACTTTCAAAACATCTTCCAAACATGAATCATTTTCAAAAGCTCAACACTTTGTATACGTTCTTACAAACGAGAACTATTACAAAGTTTGCCTAAACGATGGCGCGTTTTCAAAATACTTTCAAAAACCACACAAAGGACATTTTCAAACAAAAAGCTAGTGATCTAGCAAGAAACTAAGAGACCATAGATAACTATGGATGAAAAGGGTGATAACACCTTCCTATTTTCATAATCTACCCCCCGAACTCAAGAAATAATCTCAAAGGTCTTTCCTGTTCTTTTCAGCCTTTCCTTTTTGGATAAAAGAAAAGCCGGTGGCGACTCTTACTAACCGCAACATTTTTCGATCAAACGCAAAACACCCAAGTCAGTTCTCCTACCGTATCACAGTCTCACAGGTTGATGTCCCTTACACATTCGGATATTCATTGGTGTTCTCGCTCCTTGGAGAGTGTCACCATCATTGATTGTTGTGGGGAATTCCCTAATGTCCCTCTCTTAGGCATTAGGGGAGGAATCACTTATAATCCTTGTTTGGAGTTACGATAGTTTGGTTATACTAGAAGGGATGGTCCTCATGACATACTCGTCCAAGGAATCACATTTGACTATGAGAATGATGTCCAGGGTTATCGTAAGAGGTTCATTCGAGCTTAGGGCATGATAAACAGAGTTGATAGCAAGACACTGGGGCACAATAATTCCATCCCTCTTGAGCCTTACCTCAAATGGGTGCAAGCTCGTGCTCAATGTCTTATGATGCCTTACCCTTCCATCTTACCTGTGATTATGGAGCCAATTGTTTAGGGAGACACTCCTTACATCATTCTTCATCCTGACATGCCAACTGATTTTGAGGAGCTACGAAAGTCCTGGATCCAACTCAAAGAAGAACGGGATACTTTCGAAACCAAATTCTACGCCAGCGAGAAGAAAGTTTTGGATCTCACCCGGTTACTTCACGAGGAGAAGAGTATAAATGCTTACATTGCACCAAAGAGGATTCGCCTGTGGGAAGCTTGAGTCTTCCTTTGCTTGGAGAGTTTTATTTTTGCTTTGTTCCCATGTGAGCCCAAGAGGCATTAGTGCGATAAATAAAACATCTTAATACAATCAACGTTTGTTCTATTTCTGTTTAAGCAAATTTAAGTCTTATAAATACTTGAAAACATTGCATACATATATCATACATATCATTGCATAAGCAGATTTCTCATCCTCTTCGCTGTTTATTTCAGCAATGGCTCTCGAACAAACAGTGAAGGATCTACAGACTCAAAATGCTCAGTTTCAATAGATGATCATGGCTCTGGCCAAGGGGAAAGAGGAACTAAAAACCCTGATTGTCAAAGAAAAGACTAAGAAGCCAAGGAAGACAGCTGGCATGGTGAACTTGGGAAGGAGGTTCAATGGACCATTAAGGCAAGTGGTTGAGCTGACATCTTCATCAAAAGGAGATTTTAAAGAAGGGGAGACAAGAGAGGAAGACCTCAGTCCAAGGGAATCTGATAATGAGACTGACTACAATAAAGAGCAGTACCCTCCGGCTGACGAAAAATACAAACAGTTGGAAGAGCGTCTGAGTGCAATGGAAATCCAGAAGGTGCTAGGGCTGCATTTTGAAGAGTTGGGTTTTGTTTCTGGGATTGTCATCCCGCAAAAGTTTAAGGTGTTGGTGTTCGCCAAATATGATGGGGTTTCATGTCCCAAGATTAACCTCTAATCTTATGTGAGGAAGATCCAGCCTCACAATGCTGACAAGGACTTATGGGTCCACTTCTTTCAAGATAGTCTATCCGGAACTCAACTAGAATGGTTCTACCAGCTGGAAAGGACCAACTTTCGTAATTGGGAAGACCTGGATGCTTCTTTCTACAAGCAGTATCAGTATAACGCATACCTTGCTCCAACCTGTACACAACTCCAAAGTATGTCTATGGGTTTGAGCGAGGGCTTTAAAGACTATGTTCATAAGTGGAGAGACTTAGCAGGAAGAGTTCAACTTCCCCTGTCTGATAGGGATCTAGTGGATATGTTTTTGGGTACCCTATCTGGTCCATTTTTCAATCATCTGATTGGAAGCTCCTCAGCCAGCTTTACTGAATTGATCTTAACGGGAGAAAGAGTGGAAGCTGGAATTAGGAGTGCTAAGATCCAAAAGGATGCATCCTCCAGTACAGTAAGGAAGCCATTTTCTGTGAAAAAGGAAGTCAGTGCCACTTATAGTCAAAGGAATCAGGACAGAACTGAACGCCGTCCAGCGGTAGGGGTTGTTATGATCTCTAAACCTGTACCTACTCAACAAAGGAACAATCATCCTAGAGTAGAAAGGCCTGTAAGACAATTTACCTAGATAAATATGACTTTATCTCAAGTTTTTCCTCATCTATTGAAATCTAATCTGGTAACTTTGCGGGAAGCTCCGAACAATCCTAATATTGCCTCTCCCCGTTATAATCCTAATGCTCGCTGTGCTTACCATTCAGAAAGTCCAGGCCATGATACCAACGACTGTTGGGCTTTGAAAAACAAGGTGCATGACCTTATCGAAGAAAAGGAGATTGAATTTGACGCTCCTGATATTCCCAATGTTATCACTGCTCCTATGCCCAAGCACGGTCGTGGTGTTAATTCTATTGAAGATGATATGTTTGTTACTGCTTTTGAGGAACTTAGTACTTCTCTCATGACCATTAAGTGGAACTTGTTAAAAGCTGGTTTATTTCAGGGTTATGGCGAAGGTTGCAACTCATGTTTATCTCTACCGAATGGTTGTTATTTGTTGAAGGCAGGTGTTCATCGCCTGATGGATGATAGAGAGATTTTATTTGAGAAGACTCCTGTTCCGACTGTTTCTTGCAAGGATGTTTCAATCATAACCATTTCCGCCAATCCTCCCAGGGTCTCCACCAAAAGACCCGTCAAGATTACATCTGCTCCGAAGTTGGCTCCTCTGATCATCATTATGCCAGGGACAATCCCATACTCCTCAGATAAGGTTGTTCCTTGGAACTATGGGGCTGATGTTTACTACCACGGCATCAAGCAAGACCTGCTGGCTATTGAAGACCAAGTTTTCGAAAATGCTAATCTCGACATTGGCAAAATTGTTGGAACCAGCAAAATAACAAGAAGTGGAAGAGTGTTATCCCTTGAGATTTCTCCTCCAAAAGTCGTTACTAGTCCTGTGATCATTCCTACAATTGTTCCTGCTGATAGTACTACTGCAATTCCTGTGATTACCCCTGTTGACACCCCTATCACCGAGTCGTCCGAGACTCGGGGAAAAGACATATTGATTGAGCCTGTCCAGACAAAGGCACATTCAGAATCTATCCCAGAGGCTTCCAAGAAGGAAATGGAAGAAATATTGAAGATAATAAAGAAGAGCGACTACAATATGGTCGAATAGTTGGGGCAGACCCTTTCCAAGAATTCTATGTTAGCCTTACTGTTGTGCTCCGAAGCTCATGCAAAGGCATTGGTGAAATTTCCTTAAAATTTCCCATGTGCCACAAGAAACCTCATTCTGTCCAAATGGCATCTATAAGCCCATTCCTGATATTGTTTATACAATCAAGTATCATTTCAGACGAGTGCAAATTTCTGGGCAATCTAGTGTTTAATCAACTTCCACCTTCAGATCAAGAAAGGAAGACCAGCCAATCTACATCCACAGGTTTAAGAAGATTGAACAGGGGCAGTTGTTGTACCCCAAAATTTTCCCTCTCATTTTACTTCACGCATGCCCATTGAGGTCCTCAATTGCTCAAGGATGACTAAGAATTGACCAGGCAAATTCTCCTCCTAAGGTAATGAGCCCCAACTAGGGTTTCAATTTTAAGCAAGATATGTGAGTCCCAAGGATTCCAAATGTTCTCCATTGTTCTAATATGTCCTCAAGATCATACATGCCAAATTTCATGCCTTGAACAACAAGTTTGCTCAGTCAACTACTCAAATGCCTAAAAGTCAATTGTCCTAGGTCAAAAGTCAATTGTGGCCCAAATACAGTCAAACTTCAAGATTTTTGGTCAACATCAACATTTTGAAGTAATATCCATCATTTGATCAAGGGTTGATCATGATTCCTCAAGAAATGCTCCTAACTCATCAAAAGTCAAAAATGGCAAATTAGGGTTTTTATAGGAAAAGTCAACCAAACTTTGACCAGGCATAACTTTCTCATACTTTATCATAAAGTTTTCCACAAAGGCTAATTTTGAAGAGAATCCAATTCCCTACAACTTCTCTTCAGCCCTCAAGTTCAAGAAATGCCCCAATCAAAAGATACAAACTTATACATTATAGGTCCTTTCAAAAAGTCAACAAAAACACCTTTTGGGTCAAAGCTCCTTACATGAACATGGAAGATCCAATTAAGATGAAACCAAAAATTTTATTTAGAGGACATCCTAAGCTCTCTAAAAAGTCCAAGAACACCCTCTTAGGGTTAAAAATGAGAGAGATATGCATTGCTAAAGTTGACTAATTTTTGGAAAAGTGCATGAAGCCAATATTGACCAAAATTGATTTTTTTCCAAATGGGCCCATGTTTTCATGCTTGAAACTTGTACTTAACATGGCCCACGACTTCTAAGCTCACTCATATATTATTTCATGATTTTTATTATTTATTTTGATTTTTTATTCATTAAAAGTCAAAATTAAATAAATAAGTAAATAAAGGAAAATATGTAAGATATGATTGGGGAATCTTTTTCTCATCAAATAAGGAATGAAATATGCTGGAAAATCAAAGGGAAATCATGGAGGGAAGAAAGATTGATTTTTTTCCAAAATAAGCCAAAAATAAAATAATTGAAAGAAGGATATTTCTCGTCAAAGCATTGGATTTTTTTCCATATTTGTTACCCTAATGAGATTCACTACATATACACAACAAGTCCAAACATAATGCACATGCGCAACAACCACAAAAGAACCATAGCACAATGCAAAATTTCAAGAAAATCGTGAAAATCAAAAGTATTAGTTCCAGCCTTTTTTGATCAAAGAAAAAGATCCAATCAACTTCTTGAAGTTGCTAGGGTTTGATACCAGCCCTTACACATCGTGAATCAGCGCCAGAACCCCCTCTTGAAGAAGCTTCAGTCGGTAAGTGGGTAAGTTGTAATTTTTGAGATTTATGATGATTTCAATTGTTGTAAGCATGCTAACATAGATCATACTCATCATTGCAAATGTTCTAACGTTTTACATGGAAGCTTTAGTGCAGAAACAATATCGTGCCATTGTTAGGGCACGAAGCTTTTGAAGCTTCGTATCTCATAATACAAGCCTTTTTAAGACAAACCAACCATGCCATTGGAATCACAAGGTCTCAATTAGTCAAATAGGGTTTTTTTTGTTTGTTTCCATTGAATTTCGCAGGTTTGAGTTTTTACCCAAATGGAGAAGAAGACCGGAACCACCATCCAGGGTGGTTGGACCGACCAGGGCTGAAGTCAAACGTTGGCATGGCATTTCCTCTCTCTCCCATTGGTTGATTTTAAAATATGATTTCTCTCTCTCTCTCTCATTCTGATTGGTCCATGGGAGGTGCTGGCGTGGATTTCTTTTGATGACTGGGACTTAGTCATTTGTTTTACATATAATGTTATTAAGTCATCATAATCATGAATGAATTGGCAGCGCAGGTGGTAAAGGCATAGGGTGTGTGAGAGGAAGGACCTGGGTTAGATCCCAGAATCCTACGTTTTATATTTTCTAACGAATTTCTTTCAGATCCAATGCATTGCTATCACACGCGTACACCTTGCACCCTCAGATCCAACCATTGGATCATTCATCCTCCAGATCCAGCGCCTAATGATGCTTCCCCATGGTGGACCTCCCAAGCATGCCTCCCACTAGATCTCACGCAAGTTGTGGGCCACCAAGATTTGGGCCTTGAAATTCCAGCCTGCAACCCCCCAGTTTGCTTTCTCACCCCCTCAGGCCCATCTTCTTTTATTTATGTTATTTAATTTTTTTTAATTAGTTTATATTTTTGTTTATTTACTTTTTAAAAAAAAAATCAGAAAATCAGAAAATCACAAAAAATAGGATTTAAAGTTTTTTTAGAAAAAATTAATTTTTGCAAATTAATTTAATTTAATCAACTTTCATAAAAATTAATTAGAAATTAGGTTAAATTTCACATATTTTCATAAAATACCAAAAAAATATTTTTAATGAACAATTAGACTTTTAGGGTTTCAAACGTAGGAGAGTCTTAATTTTCGCGCGTTATTATTTTTCATATGATTATTTTATTATTATTTATGTAACTGCGCCCGGTTTGTAATAGTTAATTAGGGTTTTCAATTTTCGCATTGTACTTTTCAGTCATTATTTATGTATCTACACCAAAGCCTTGTAATAGCTGTAGGAACTTTATTTCTCGCTTTATATTTCTTATATGCTTGTATATATAAATTATTATTAAATTAGGTGCGCATGACAAGATTAAATCAATTAATCATTAGATCACTAACATAAGATAAAATATCTGAAAAAGGCACACTGTTGCACACTTGCACCCCTAGGGTATACCTCACTTGGTTGCCTCGGAAAACAATGGTCATGTCCCTCGAACATAGAGATATCTTAGCAATGACCCTCAATTTAAAAGTCATCATAAAGATCATGGTCCCTAAATGTCCCTCGAGTTGCCTACGAGAAATGATCTTGTCCCTCCATGTTGCCTATATGATGACAGTCCCTTGGAAATGCTAAGGTATCCTTACATGTTGCCTTCAATGACCATAAGCGTCCCTTTCGATTGTCCCTCAACATTCAATGATAGGGATACCTACTCAGTAATAGTAGGATAGCATTATCTAAAGGAAAGGAGGAAAATAACATCCTTTTTTGAGTAGGTAGATAGTTCTTAAGTACTTGCTCAAACCTGGTTTCCTTTTTTTTACACTTACACAATTTCAAAACCTTTTCAAAAACGCTTTATCACACTCTTAAGGACTGATATAAGAGTTACCATAAAGCAAACAAAAATCTTTCAAAACACACAAACACGAAAACAGTTTTCAAAAATGAGAAAGTACCTAAGAGCCCGTGGAAAACCACGGATGGGGTGATAACACCTACCCTTTCCATAATCTACCCCCCTTACTCAGATACTCTCGAAAAAGGTCTTTTTCTGTTCTTTTCACCCTTTCCATTGTTGGATAAAAGAAAAGTCGGTGGAGGCTCTTGCTTACTACATATTTACGGACAAAAAACACAAACCAGTATTAACAGTCGGTTCTCCCACCGTATCACATGCATGACATGATATACCTTTCGAAACTCATGGCAAAGCTCGCTTCAAGTCAAAATAATATTAGGCCTGACGACAGAAGATTCGTATTAGGGAGAAGGACCTGGGCTCGATACCCAGGTCCTACATCTTTATTTTTTTCCAACATTTGCCTTGCAGGTTCAATTCGAAGAACAACTCCCTCCTTGGATCGAAAAAGGAAACATCCCTCATGGATCAAAAATCCCATCCCTTCACATAATCGAAAGGCAACATCCTTCATGAATTCAAAGGGCATGACTCTCTCTGGATCGAAGCTTTTCTTCTCTCATTAGATCGAAGGATGTCCTTTTTTATATCTTATTTTTGTTCTTTTTGTTATTTCTTTATTGATCCTTTTATTTAATTTTGACTTTAAATCAGAATCACAAAAAAAAACATTAGGCTAGTGTCTTTTCTAATTAAATTAATTTTGTAAATAAATAAATAAATTATTTTAACCTCTTTCTTGAAATTAAATCTAAATAGACATAGGTTATATTTTCTTAAAATAAAAACAAAACCAAAAGATTTTTCACCTTAGGATTTTTCAGACGTCTTTTGTACTTCGCGCACTTACCTGTTTTCATATTTTTCCATATTATTGTATCTGCCTACTGGATGTAATAGATTAAAACTAGGACATTTACTGCTTTATCCCCCTCATTCTTGTATAGTGTAAATCCCATCCTCAAAGCATTGTAATAGCGTAGATTTAAATTCCTGCACTTTAATATTCTGCAATATATATTAACTGCTAGTAATTAGGCGTGTATGCTAATACTAATAATAAAACACTAGCAAACTTAATAAAAAGATAAATAACTGAATTGAACACAATTGCACACAAGCACCTCTAGGGTATCCCACTTTGCTTGCCTTTAAGAAATAAAACAGTCATGAGGCAGGAACATTTTAGCAAAGACCCATAAATCAAAAAAGATCATAGTCCCTTAATAACCCTACAGTTGCCTCTCGATAAATGATCTAGTCCCTAAAAGAAAATTGCTAAAGTGTCTCCATAAGTTGCCTTCGTGACTGTAAAACGTCCCTTCGATTGTCCCTCAAATGTCCAACGACAAAGCTACTTACTCGCTAATAGTAGGATAGCATTGCCTAAAGGAAAAGAGGAAAAGAACGACCCTTTTCGAGTAATAAAGTAGATAGCTGTTAGAAGTTTGCTTAAAAAAATTTGCACTTACACAAAAATTGTTTTTCAAAAACAATTTCAAAACACTTTATATACTTTCTCCACTATCCCGAGAAATATTACAAAGTTTGTCGTACTAAGGCGTTTTCCAAACATTTTCAAACACAAATCACAAAGGTATTTTAAAATGAGCAAACCTCTAAGAGCCCGTGGAAAACCACAGATGGAAAGGGTGATAACACCTTTCCTTTCCATAATCTACCCCCCTTACTCAGAAAACATCTCGAAAAGGTCTTTTTCTATTCTTTTCATCCTTTCCTTTGTTGGATAAAAGAAAAGACGGTGGTGACTCTTGCTTACCGCACATTTGCAAATACAAAATGCAAAACCAGTATATAAATAGTCGGTTCTGCCACCGTATCACAGAACTGGCGACTCTGCTGGGGCATATAAAAAGTGGGGTTACCTTAGTGTTAGTTCATTATTTAACTGCTTTGTGTGCTTTGATTGCTTTACTTTTGAGGGCTTTGTTTGGGTTACTATAGATCCTACACCATGATCTAGGGCATCTTTTAGATAAGTAGCAATAGATCGTGGAAACTGTGCGGGGTATACCGACACAGTTGAAGCGATAGCTATGTTGATGTGACACTTTGGTTCGTACTGGTAGCCCTTGATTAATAAAGGAGAAAATGGGGCCTCTTTGTGGTGTCATAAAGCATCAACTGACCTTAGAACCTTTAATTGAACAACTTATCTATTAGGACGTAGTGAGATAGCCGTCTTTGGTGTATCCCCAAACTCTGTTGATACTCGATACTACACTCATTGAGATCGGACTCCCGAGTTTTATTTGGTGGCAAGTCAGTTGTCTATTGGAACGAAAATTATGGGGAGGATCAGTGATATTGAGATCCCTTGGAACCCGATTACTATTTATAGGATAGGTTGAACCAATCAAACTTCAAGAGGGTATTACCTTAAAACCCATGTCAACCTTAAATCTAAGGTCTTTTGTGATTTTCTTGTGCTTGCTATATCTGTGATTTCTTAGCATAATCATGACATCATAACATGGCATATCATACTAATCATTTCAAGAATTTTCTAGGGCTTATCTTTGTATTGTCTTGTAGGACATGGAATCCACTCACAGGAATACTATACAAGTCAACTTCGTAAGGGTACCTCCTCAACTCAAGGACTTGGCATCAAGGGTCCATGAAAGCTCTCCATTCACTGAAAAACATGGTTCGACTTCTCAACTTGGTCACCTCAAACCATGATGAAGAAATGATAAAAGTGCTCTTTCAGTTCTTTGACCCATTACATCACTGCTTCACTTTTCCTGATTACCAATTAGTGCCTACTATGGAAGAATTTTCTCAGTTATTAGGGGTACCTATCCTTAATCACTTACCATTCAGTGATATGGAAATAGACCCAAAACCTAAAGAGATTGCTCAAGCTTTGTCTTTACAATGGGCAGATGTAGTGGCAAATTAGGAAACCAGAAGAGGCATCAAGGGATTTCTAGCTAAGTTTCTATTTGAGAAAGCTCTCCATTTTTGGGATACCCTGGATTTACAAGCTTTTGAAGAAATGTTGGCTCTTCTCATCTATGGGGTTGTGCTATTTCCTAATCTGGACCAACTCATAGATGTGAATGCGGTCAAGGTTTTTCTGTCTCATAATCCAGTGCCTACCTTACTCGGAGATATTCTACACTCTCTGCATACTCGCACTCTAAAGAGAAGAGGGACCCTTCTATGTTGCACTCCTCTGTTGGCTAGGTGGTTTATTTTGCACCTACCTCGGTCTATTTTGAATAATGAGCAGGGTATGAGATGGTCTCATAAGTTGATGTCCCTCACACATTCGGATATTCATTGGTGTTCTCGATCCTTGGAGAATGTTACCATCATGATCCTTGTAGGGAATTTCCTAATGTCCCTCTCTTAGACATTAGAGGGGGAATCACTTATAATCCCTGTTTGGTGTTATGACAGTTTGGTTATGCTAGAAGAGATGGTCCTCATGATGCACTCGTCTAGGGAATCATCTTTGACTATGAGAAGGATGCTCAGGGTTATCGTAAGAGGTTCATTAGAGCTTGGGGCATGGTAAACAGAGTTGATATCAAGACACTAGGGCACACGAATTCCATCCCTCTTGAGCCTTACCTCAAGTGGGTGAGAGCCCGTGCCCAATGTCTTATGATGCCTTACCCCACCGTCTTACCTGTGATTATGGAACCAATGGCTGAGGGAGACACTCCTTACATTGTTCTTCATCCCGACATGCCAACTGATTTCAAGGAGCTACAGAAATCCTAGATCTAACTCAAAGAAGAAAGAGATACCTTTAAAACCCAATTCTACGCCAGTGAGAAGAAGTTTTTAGAGCTCACCGGGTTATTTCACAAAGAGAGGAGTATAAATGCTTACATTTCACCAAAGAGGATGCGCCTGTGGGAAGCTTGAGTCTTTCTTTCGCTTGGAGAGTTTATTTTTACGTTGCTACTTCCTTTGTAAGCCCAAGAGGCATCATTGTGATCGTTAAAACCTCTTAATGCAATTAACGTTTGTTCTCTTTCTATTTAAGCAAATTTAAGTCTTAGAAATCCATGAAATCATTGCATATATATATCATACATATCATTGCAAACCAAGTTTTAAAGAAGGTTCCTCATCTTCTTCGTTGTTTATTTCAGCAAGTAAAGAAATGGCTTTTGAAAAAAACATCAAGGATCTCCAGGGACAAAACACCCAGTTCCAGCAAATGATCGTGGCTCTAGCTAAAGGGCGAGAAGATCTGAAGGCTCTCATACTGAAGGACAAAAATAAGAAGCCAACTGGGTTAGTGAATTTGGGAAGAAGGATCAGAGGATCAGTGAGGGGAGCGTCAGAACTAGGAACTTCATCAAAAGAAGGAGAAAATCAGGAAGGGGAGACGAGAGAGGAAGACCTCAGCCCGGAGGAATCTGATGATGAATCTGATTATGATGAGGAGCAGTATCCTCCTGCTGATGATAAATACAAAAAGTTGGAGGATCGTCTGAATGCAATAGAAATCCAGAAAGTACCTGGGCTGGATTTTGAAGAGCTGGGCTTGGTTTCTAGGGTTTTCATCCCACAGTAGTTCAAGGTTCTGTGTTGACTAAATATGATGGGGTCTCATGTCCCAAGATGCATCTTAGATCTTATGTGAGGAAGATTCAACCCCACACTGCTGACAGGGATTTAAGGGTCCACTTCTTCCAAGACAGTCTATCTGGGACTCAGCTAGAGTGGTTCTATCAGCTAGAGGGGACCAATATTCGTAACTGGGAAGACCTGGTTGCTTCCTTCTACAAGCAGTATCAGTATAATGTAGACATTTCTCCCACCCGTACACAACTCCAGAGTATGTCTATGGGTTCAACGAGGGTTTTAAAGCCTACGCTCATAAGTGGAGAGACCTAGCAGGAAGAGTCCACCCCCTCTGTCTGATAGGGAGTTGGTGGATATGTTTTTGGGTACTCTATCTGGCCCATTTTTTAACCATCTGATTGGAAGCTCCTCAGCTGGTTTTCCTGAACTGATCATAACTGGAGAAAGAGTGGAAGCTAGTATTAGAAGTGGCAAGATTCAAAATGAGGCCTCTTCAAGTGCGTGAAAGAGACCTTTTGTAGGAAAAAAAAGGTCAGTGTTATTTACAGTCAAAGAAATCAGGGCAGAACCGAACACCGTCCAACAATAGGGGCTGTAATGATATCCAAGCCTGTAACTACTCAACAGCGGAACGATCAGCCCAGAGCATAGAGGCCTATGAGACAATTTACCCAGATAAATATAACTTTGTCTCAAGTCTTACCACACTTATTAAAATCCAATATAGTAACTTTGAGGGAAGCTCCCAATAATCCCAACACCACATCTCTTCGCTACAACCCAAATGCTCGATGTTCCTAACATGGAGAAAGTCCAGGCCATGATACAAATGATTTTTGGGCTTTAAAGAATAAGGTGCAGGATCTGATCGAGGCAAAGGAGATTGAATTCGACGCTCCTGAGATTCCCAACGTTATAACTGCTCCCATGCCCAAGCACGAATGTGGTGTTAATGCTGTTGATAATGATACATCTGTTACTTCTATTGAGGAACTTGTTACTCCTCTCATGACTATTAAGTGGAATCTGTTACAAGCCGGTTTATTTTCGGGCTGCGGTGAAGATTTCCACTTATGTTTATCTCTACCGACTAGTTGTTATTTGTTGAAAGTAGGTGTTCAGCGCCTGATGGATGATAAAGAAATTTTATTTGAGAAGACTCATGTCACAACTGTTTCCTGCAAAGATGTTTCGATTATAACCATTTCCACCAATCCTCCCAGGGTCTCCACCAAAAGACCCGTCAAGATTACATCTTCTCCAAAGTCGGTTCCCCTGATCATCACTATGCCAGGGCCAATACCATATTCCTCGGACAAAGTTGTTCCCTGGAATTATGGGGCTAACGTATATTACCATGGCGTCAAGCAAGACATGTTGGCTGCTGAAGACGAAGTTTCTGGAAATATTGATCCCGACATCAGCAACATCATTGGGACCAGTAAAATAACAAGAAACAGAAGAGTGTTCTCACCCGAGATTTATCCTCCTAAAGCCGTCATCATTCATGTGATCATTCCTACTGTTGTTCCTGCTAATACTACCACTACAACTCCTGTGATTGCTCCTGTTGCCACCCCTTCCACCGATTCGGCCGAGACTCGTGGCAAAGACATATTGGTTGAGCCTATCCAGACAAAGGCGCATTCAGAAGCCATTCCAGAGGCTTCCAAGAAGGAAATGGAAGAAATCTTAAAGATCATTAAAAAGAGCGACTATAATGTGGTTGAACAACTAGGGAAGACTCCTTCCAAGATCTCAATGCTAGACCTACTATTATGCTCCAAAGTCCATGCAAAGGCTTTGGTGAACTTCCTCAAAACTGCTCATGTGCCACAAGAAACCTCCGCTGACCAATTTGAAGATTGTGTGGCTAGTTTGACTGATGATGATGGATTGGGTTTTTCTGATGCTGATTTGACACCCAGGGGAAGAAAACACAACGATGCATTGCATATCTCCATCAAGTACAGGGGCACTATTTTGGCCCATGTTCTAGTAGATATCGGTTCATCGCTGAATGTTTTGCCCAAGAAGGCTCTTGACAGATTAGACTGTGAAGGTTTGACTCTGAAGCCCAGCAACATTATGGTGAGGGCTTTCGATGGTTCAAAAAGAATGGTGCACGGGGAGGTGGACATCCTTATCAAAGTTGGTTCCCAAACCTTTGAATCCACCTTCTACGTGATGGATATCAGACCATCTTATTATTGTCTGTTAGGTCGCCCTTGGATCCATGGGGCTACAACTGTCACTTATACTCTGCATCAGATGTTAAAGTACCCAGTGAAGGGAAAGATTGTCACAGTGCATGGTGAGGAGGAGTACATGGTAAGCCACCTGAACTCTTTCAGATATGTGGAAATGGATGGCGAGTTCATCGAGACTCCTTGGCAGAATTTTGAAGAGGTGCCTCAGACCAAGGATGCAACCGAGACTATTACCAGTATGTCGAAGATCACTAAACCTCCATTGAAGATGGCTTCTGTGATATGGTGGGAGAACTGACTTGGTTGTTTTGTGTTTGATCGCAAATGTTGCGGTTAGCAAGAGTCACCACCGACTTTTCTTTTATCCAAAAGGAAAGGTGAAAAAGCACAGGAAAGACCTTTGAGATTATTTCTTGAGTTCGGGGGGTAGATTATGAAAAGGGAAGGTATTAGCACCATTTTCATCCATGGTTTTCCATGGGCTCTTAGTTACTTGCTAGATCACTTGCTTTTGTTTAAAATTATGCTTTGTGTGGTTTTTGAAAGTATTTTGTAAAGAGGCCATTGTTTAGGCAAACTTTGTAATGATTCTTGTTCGTAAGAATGTATACAAAGATGTTGATCTTTTAAAAATATTTTCAAGTTTTGTAAGATGTTTTGAAAGTGTAGGTGTATGTTTTTGAAAATATAAAGGATGTTTTGTTTTGAAATGGAACAAGTAATTAGGAGCATTCTACCTACTCAAAAGTGTTTCATGTTCATTTCCTTTTTCCTTTGACATTGTTATCTTACCATTGATTTGGTAAGTAACCTTATCTTTGGATGTAAACGAGACAGTCGTGGGTCATCGTATAACCAGGATTAGCAATGTTGCAAGGTATCTTAGCATTCTATTTTAGGGACTAAGATCATTTGAAAGGCAACTTAGATAGTGTCATTGAGGGACTATGATCTTATATTTTGCTTGTTTTTTTGCTAAGATACCTCACATGCATAATATAGCCATTTTGTAAGGCAAACAAGTGGAATTTTCCCTAGGGGGTGCTTGTGTGCAAGTGTATTATTTTCATGCTTGATTTTGTATTTGATTAGGGTTTTCTAATTGATTGGTTTTAGTCTTTCTATACAAACCCTAATTACTAGCATTTATATATAAAGCGATAAATTGCGGAATTTAAAATTACTACGCTATTACAATACTTGTGGGAGGGGGTGTACAAATTATAAACGGGGATTGCAAGAAAATAAACCTAATTATATATTACAACCATATTGAATTGGTACAAGAATTGAATAAATAATATACAAAAATGAATAAATGTATAAGAAGGTGAATGTAAAGTAAATGGATCTTTGTTTGGATTTTTTAGAAAAGAGGGGGTTTTGTTTTAACCTAATTAACTAAAAGAGAAATAATTAATTAAATTAGTAAAAAGTAATTAAAAAAAACTAATTTTATTAGGAAAATAAATTAAATAAAACCCTAATTGATTACAAGAAATTAAGTTTAGAAGAAGAATATTTTTGGTATTTTTGTCTTAAAAGGAATTTATAGTATTATAAAACATTTTTGGTCTTTTTATATTTTAAAATAATAAATTTAAGTGGTATAAGAGAAAATAACTAAAACCCTAGTTTTTAATCAAATTTGCAAAACAATTAGTACAATAAATAAAGTATGATTAAATAAAAATAATTTTTTGTGTAAAAAATAAATAAACTAAGTCAAAATATAAATCTAATGTTTTTATATTTTTCTGATTTTTTTAGTATTAGAAAAATATTTAAGAAAACAATTAAAGAAAAATAAAAATGGGTCAGGGTGTAAATAGCCAACAGGAAGGTCAGCAACAAAAAAAACATAAAGGCCCAAGGGAAGCCCAGCGCTGCCAAAAAAAGAGTCAGAATGCAAAAAAATATGAAAAATCCAAAAGCGTACCACTGGGGCTCGAACCAAGGTCCCTCTAGTCACATGCGTGCGCTTCTACCACTAGGGTGGCTATACATCCATTTATATAATCAAAACAAACAATATATGATAGTAAACAAGTCCATGGCCTGAACTTCATCTTCAACCTCACGCCCAGCCAGAGCCTTTGTATCTTGTTCAAATCTCAACAAAAATGAAAACTGTAAACAGGAAAATTGTAGCAAATTCCCTCACGATTTCAGAAATGCAAAGCAATAAAATTATAGATCAAAGATAAGC
Source organism: Vicia faba (assembly GCA_948472305.1). Taxonomy (NCBI): domain Eukaryota; kingdom Viridiplantae; phylum Streptophyta; class Magnoliopsida; order Fabales; family Fabaceae; genus Vicia; species Vicia faba. The sequence goes on from OX451737.1 coordinate 844,794,894, forward strand.
ATAAATTTTAATGGCCCTAATTTGAACCCTAAAAATCTCATAAACTTCAATCTTAAAATTCTCTAAGCTCAAGCCAAATTAATGAAAACTATGGACATGGTTAGCTTTAGGGTAATGATATCTACATTTTTCATTGACAAATAAACCATTAATGATGTCTGTAGGAAGAGTTCAAAAGTCAGAAAACTTACCTTGCAAGAGGGTATCGGGTTTGGAGTTTGAGTAGCTTTCAGTGAGTTCCAATGATTGGATTAGCTTCCTTAAGTTCCCAGAAAGCTAATGGGATGCTTAGCTTGAGCTGAAAGTGCTCGAGGAGTTCTGGAGAAGTCAAGGTGCAAGGTGCTGTTTTTGAAAATGGTGGATGATGATGGAGGTGTTACATTGGTGTTTCAGGTGTTGGGATTTCTTGTGTATGTTGTTTAGAAGCTTCTGAAAGCAAAAGTCCAAGAAACGCACGAGCAAATTTGGAGATTGGATTCAAAACTCAGAAATGACAAGTTTTGAAGTGTTTTTGGTGATTCTGTGTTCTTGGTGTTTTCAGGGGTCAAGCATGCGTGGGATTTGTGGCAAATGACTTTTGTATGTATAAGCAAAATGGTTTGAGTGCTTTTGAAATTCAGAAGTACAAGTTACAAGCTATTTGATATGTTACTTGATTTTCAAGAAAAGTGGGAAAACAAGTTTCATTGTGTAGTACAAGAATGGGTTGGGTGATTGTAAGTGTCTAACAAGTTTCTCTTGAGTTATAAGACATGTATGATCAGAAGAGAACAAGTGCAAGGCTCAAGAACAATTTTTGTGCAAAAAGTCACTTTATCAAAATGGCAATGTGCACTTTCTTCCCAAAATGGATATAAAGCATGGCCTTGCATTGAATGCTTGAAATGAGACCTCTAACAGCTGTGCAAGCAATTAATTATGGAGTGCCTAACAAGTTTGAGGCCTGCAAACTAGAGGTTATGCAGCAGAAATTTGAATTTTGAATTTGTTCATCACAAAATGACATGTAATTCAAGTGATAAAACCCTAACTTCATCTCTTCGTTTCTCCCTACTCAAAAATGATCTCAAGGAGTTATTGGACACTTTGGAAATCTTTCAATGTTCTATACAACCCATATTTGAATCACTTTTGAAAATTTCACTTGGAACTATATGAAAAAGTGCCATGAAGTTGGGTCAAAATCCTGACCAAATTAGGGCAAAATTTCACTAAGTGTTTTGTTTCATGACCATGTATTCTTAAAGTTATAACTTGAGATCCAAACACTTTTGGAAGGAGTTGTGTAAAGAAATGTTGTATATTTCATGGATATCTACAACTTTCATGTTGGAAGTTTCTTTTGAATCATCTTGCATCATGGTGAAAATTTTGCTCAAAGTTGTGAAAAAATAAGAAATTTCCAACACTTAGAAAAATTTCTAAGTTTAGAAATTTTAAAATTTCAAAATGAAATCTTGAATTTTTGATTTCTTGATGAATAATTTTCATATTTTGACATGCTTTTATGAATTGTTATCTTTGGCATTTGATTTTTGACCAAAAAGTCAAAGTTTGACTTTTCAGTCTACAATTGACTTTTGATCAGTTGACTGAAAATTCATCTATCAATCCATTGGAATTGAGCAATATTTTGAGCCATGTCACTGGGTCAAAATGATGAAATTGGACTCTGGAGATCATGCTTTAAACCAATTGATCATTTCCTAGGTCAAAAATCAGAAATTGCCCTTTCCCAGTCAAAACCCTAATTTTGACCATTTTTCCCTTTTGATGATTTGATCAAATTTCTTGAGGAATTATGATCCAAACTTGGTCAAATGATACATATGAGTCTATAATGTTGACTTGGATCAAAAATTATGAAGTTTGACTGTAAATTGGCCATGGTTGACTTTTTCCCCAATACAGTTGGTTTTTAGGTCAATTGCTCAATTGACTGAGCAAAAGTGTGATCCAAAGCTTGAAACTTGACATGAGTAATATTGAGGGTCCATAATGATACATGAATGTCATATGGGGAATTGGGAGTTCAAATATCCTTGTTCAATCTCAAACCATAATTTTGGTCATCAGTGCTTAAGGAGGTGTCTTGAACTGGTCAACCCTAGTGCAGTCTTGAGTCAAGAGAGATCTTGTGAGTAAATTCTTGATAAGTGAGAGGGAAAATTTTGGGGTACAACAGCTGCCCCTGTTCAATCTTCTTAAGCCTGAAGAGTTAGATTGGCGAGTTTTGCCATTCTTGACTCGAAGGTGGAAGATAATTAGACATTAGAGTGCCCAGAAATTTGCACTCGGTGATGTGATGATTGATGGTATAGGGGATGGGCTTAAAGATGCCATTTGGAGGGATGATGGAAAGTTGTTGGAGATGGGCTTGTAGATTCCATCCAGAAATGATTGTTGAACCGTATCTGTAAGCTGAAACTGAATGAGTATCAAAATGGCGTCCGTGTCTGGAGTGTATCTGAACTGTATCTGAGAGTTGAATTTGAATGAGTATCCAGATGGCATCTGTGTCTGGAGCATATCTGAAATGTATCTGAAATTTGAATCTAAATGAGTATCAGAATGGAATCTATGTCTGGAGCGTATCTGAACTGTATCTGAGAGTTGAATCTAAATGAGTATCAGAATGGCATCCGTGTCTAGAGCATATTTGTACTGTATCTGAAAGTTGAATCTGATTGAGTATCAGAATGGCATCCGTTCCTGGAGCGTATCTGAACTGTATTTGAAAGTTGAATCTGAATGAGTATCAGAATGGCATCCGTGTCTGGAGTGTATCTAAACTGTATCTGAGAGTTGAATGAGTATCAGGATGGCATCTGTGTCTGGAGCGTATCTGAACTGTATCTGAGAGTTGACTATGAATGAGTATCAGGATGGCATCCGTGTCGGGAGCGTATCTGAACTGTATCTGAAAATCCTTTGAACATTGTTAATGGTAGCTATTGTTTAACGTTATCCTGAAAAGGGTAAAATGTTAGCTAATATGCAAAGTCATGTTGTATGAAATGTATGGTATAATGAGATTGTGATACATGCATTCGTGTTATCAATGTTTATGATATATGGATGTGATGTATGCGTACGTGAGCTAATCTATTGCAGTTCTGTTGGATTGGGGAAAATAAATCCCTGACTGCTGCTGAGGATGCGGAGTGCAAGTCTTCATGTTTAGAAGTGTTGATGAATTTCCACTTAGAGAAACAAACTTTGTTGTAAGGGAAACACCATGTACAGCTTGTGAAATCCCGTTGGGAAATCCTGAGAAGTTGGACGACTTCTACTGGGGAGTGATAACTGGAAGTTTGGTTCCACTAGGGATTAAACTGCATACCGCGGGGGATTTTATGGAAATAGCTTAGAGAGATTTACCTATTTCTTAAAGTCAATAGTGATTGTCTTTCTATTTTGTTCATTTGTAAATGGTAGTTACGTTCAAATGCATATGTTCAAAAATAAATTATTGGACGTTTTTGTAAACAAAACACAAGAGTAAAGAAAAACAGATGGTTTTGCACTTTCAAAGGGATATCTTTGTACTGACTTTGAGTAAGTATTTTTATACAATGAGACAAACATTCTAGTAAGAGAATGTTGTCGTAAAAAGTGAAAATTTGATACAAAGAAAAGATAGCTATGTGAAATAATTGTAAGTTTAAGATTACCCTAAGAGGGGGGTGAATTAGGTGGTGGTCGATTTTTGACTTATTTTATACTTTCTGGTTTTGTTTTAGTGCTTTGGAAAAACTGTAAAGTGCAGAAAGTAAAGAGACACGAAGATTTATCTTGGTTCCTTCCATACCACGGAAGTACGTCCAGTCCCCTTGCAAACACGCAAGAGATTTCACTATTTTGTTAGAACTTTTACAAGACTCTTCCTAGTCTTATCAACTAAAGACTCTAACAAATACCAAGAACACCCTCTTGGATTTCCATTAAGTCTCTTGAGAACAATCCTCTCAAAAGATACCTCTTGTTTCCAACAATGGACAACAAGGTACACAAGTATTCCAATACTTAATTCCAACAATCCTGGAAATAAGTTACACTTTGTATAATTATATGAAATATGGTTTCTTGAAAGATGTTGATCACATAGAGTGACTTCAATGAAGTTTCTTCTTTCTTCTCTTGTAAGAAATTCAAACTGTAACACAATGGTTAGATAATGCTCAAAGATTTATGTTCTTATATGTGTGAAAGTGCAGAAAATCTTTGTTCTTAAAAGTTAAGAAATATGAAGTTTGAATATTTTACAAAGTTCAGAATTATTGCATAAGAGAAGAGTTATTTTTTAATTTGAAAGATTTAGTATTTAAAGTAATCAAGATACCTTTCCAAATGGACACTTTTCTGTTTGAAAAACTTGAGAGGATGCAATGTATGACCATGCATCTATTGGAGAAAAGGTGTGAAGGATATCTTGAAACCAGTTCAGATTTTTCACAAGTTAAAACATGTAAATCGATTAGCATGAGATGTAAATCGATTGCACGGGTTTGTAACGTTCTTGTTTTCAAAAAAATTGAAGTGCAAATCGATTAGCATGATGTGTAAATCGATTTACAAGTGTTAAAAAATCAACTCAGTTCTGTGATCAATCGATTTACACTTCATGTAAATCGATTGCTGCCAGAAACAATCAGTTTTTGAAAAAGCATGTGTAAATCGATTTACATCATATGTTAATCGATTTACATCAGTGAAAAACTTAAATTTTGTTTTATACTTTAAGTGAAGTGTTGTGGCAAGTGTGTATATCATTTTTGAGCATTTCTAATCAATGTAGTTCAAATGAGAATTGATATACTTGATTGCTTGCCATGATCCTTGAAGATTTGAGTGAATGATGCTTTAAGCTAATTCCACTTCTTTTCCTTCTTGCCATAGTGCTTGTTTGTCTTTCATCAAACTAGCTTGTTTGTCTTTCATCAAAACTAAAGTTGAGTTGAGGCTTGAGATTACATTCTCCCCCTTTTTTATGATGACAAACCATCTTTCTTTATGAGTTGTTCAGATTTGGAGCAAAAGGAGTTTTCTCCCCCTAAGTTAGATTTCTCCCCCTATGGAGAAAAAGTTTTGAAAGCTTTCCCTGTAAAGAAAATTGAAACAAACAACCAAACAACCATAAAGTGCTATCACATCCTTCTCCCCCTTTGACATTATCAAAAAGAAGGGAAAGATGCAACAAGATGATACTTATAACAAGTTGAAACAGATATGAACTAAAAACTTAAATTTCTAAATATAGCGAACGAAGTTCAAAGATACATGATACAAACACTAATACTTGAAGTAATACAAAACAAAAACATAATGATAAATAACAAGAATTTAATAATATTGGTCAGGAACACATTAGAAGGGTCCTTGATATGGAAATTGTTGTTGTAGAGGTGGTTCGGTGTATTGAGGAGGGGGAGATGCTAGATTGTTTGGATCGCATGGAGGAATATGAAGATGTGAGTATAGGTATGAAAAATGTTGGTTCACATCATTCTGAAAAGCATTGATGCGAGAGGAGGTAGAGTCATTTATCTCGGTCCATCGAGCATTGATGTTAGAGTTGAGAGATGCAAACTGTTGAGTCGTGTAATCCATAACATCTTGGTTTATTGGACCAGAAGAGGCAGCAGGAGGAGGAACTTCATTGTCTTCTTCATCTGCATTATTTCCTTCATCACCTACAACATCCTCTCCAATGTATGTGATTGTTTTTTCTTCAGAATTGAAATGAACACCCATCCTAGAATCAACATTTTTGATGGAGATCCTATTGGTGATTGGATCCATTTCAATCCGCTCAAACCCAGTAAAATCTATATCAAATGCTTCCAAGATCCTTGAAATGAAGTATGCATATGGTAGAAAAGTAGCCCTTGTGGCAACTCTTAACATATGCACCACAATCAGTTTAGCCCAGTTTACCGCAATGCCATTTTTCCTCGCATAGAGTATTTGCAGTTCTAGGTCGGTCACAGTACAATGATTTCCTGCTCTAGGAAATAAGATATATACCAAAAAATAGTGAAATAATCTATCATCGATATGAAAGTTACCAGCACTCCAAGTGTCCCGAGCCGAAATAACACCGCCAAGACTACGAATCCGCTTTGCACGGTATTCAGATTCTGACAACCTGCCAATGTTGTAGAAGAATTCTCGCTTCTTATAGTTTTCCCAATCAGCATCCTCTGGGTCATAGAGGGTACTTCCAGTATATGGAATGTTCAAAATTCTGCCTATAGTTTTGGAATGCAGAGGAATTCTTGTTCCGAGCACATAGGTATAACATTTGTTGTTATCATAATGCATATTGCTGTAAAATACGCGAACTAGATCCGGGTAATAGTAACCATGTGATGATATTAATGGTTCTAACCCATAAGCAATCAAATCCCTTTGAAAAGTGAAGCATTCATCGGGAAAGGTAGATAACATACCGAATTTTGGAGCTGAGATAATTGTAAGTACCCTGGCTGGAGAGTTGGCTTCATTTGTAAAACAAATAAGAAAGCAAGTTTACCCAGATCCCCTCTGTTGTTTTAATATGTGGTGTTGAAGAAGTTCAACATCTGAACCAACATGTTATGTAAGATGTCACAACATCAGCATGTGACATCGCGCCTGAAACTAATTCAACATCTAGGAAAATATGTTAGATGTAATGTCATGACATCTGACTTGACATCACGACAACAGAATTGATAATTCAGTTACAGTTCTGGTACTTAAATACTCTGAGAATATATGAGGCGTTTCTTGTGGAGAATCTGAAGATCAATCAAGAATCAATCAGAATATTTGAAGAAAATACTGTTTCTAAATATGGAGATATTTTAGGAACTAGAAGATTGAAGACCTTGATTATAGGAGAAGTTTGCTGCTGAGTTGTAACAGCAAGGAGAAAAACTTGCTGAGTTAGGTAATAGGTTATAAATAGCAGATTGTAACCTAGGGCTTAAGTGACACACATAATGTAACATTAGAAGGTGTTTTCTGTTAGGTAAACCTGTCGGTCTGTGGCAAGGTTACCATGTATGTAACTCGAAACCTGTAGGTAAGAGTTTGAATGTTCTTGGATGAAGCTGTGAAGCAAGTCTAAGTATTTCTGCATTACTTCATATTCATTGTAATGTAGGAAACCAAGTGGGAGGGCACTGCTTCTTGAGTAGGAGTAAGACTTCTGTTGTTGCGACAATAGGAATGGAAACTGGTAGGTTTCTATCTAGGAGTTCCTAGGTATAGGTTGCACTGGGTAGATGATTAAGTGAAGGATGGGAACTTGAGAAGTTTAGTCCTGAATTAATATTGCTAATAGTGGATCTTCTTCCTGGCTTGGTATGCCCCCAGAGTAGGTGTATTACACCGAACTGGGTCAACAACTGATTTGTGTTTTTACCTTCAATACTTTATAATTCTGTCTGTTATACAACAAGGTAAAACTGTAATGTTGAAACAGATGATGTCTCAGAACATGTTAAGACATCATGCTGATATCTGTGCTTGAATAAAACTGTGTGAATGTTACAGATGATGTCAAAAGAGATGAATGAATATCCTGCTGGTTTGTGTGCATGATAAACGGAACTAAGGGGTTTGTTTGCTTCATGGTATGTGATAGATGATGTTGCAACCAATGTTGAGACATCAGGCTATGAATGGATAGTTTACAAACCAAAGCTATTTGTTCGAGAACTGCAGATATGGCAACCTCTATGCTTCTGTTATACTGAATCACAAAAATTGGGTATCTACCTTGCAGTGTATTTATTATGTCATATCAGATGTTTAGACATTGAGTATAACATCTGAAGACTGGCATACACCAGAATTTCAATTGGTATCAGAGCGGGCATCCTGTTCTGTTTCTGGATGAGATCCATGGGTGATACTTTCTGGTATCTGCAAGGTCAATTTTAGTACTGAAGATTGTAACCTGGAATGGTTTGCTATTTCCCTGAATGGTCCCTTGAAGTGGGAGGATGGACTATTCTTGACAGGAATTGTGTGTACCTGTCTTTGGTGATTGGCACTTGGCCTGGTTGTGTGGTAGCTGCTCTAGGTTTGATTTATTTTCAAACCTAGGATGTGTGTACGTCTGAAGTTGTGTGTAGTAGTCATGCTAGGTTTGAACCATAGTCAAACTTGGTCTATTTTTGAAGGCCAGTCTGGTGGAGTGTGTGTGCAAAGATTGGGTTGTATTATGTTCTTCCGCTGAGTAATACCTGGCAAAACTCAAGCTCTGATGTGTTTCCCCTCTTGTGGATTGAAGGCCATTATATTCAAGAATTCAACATAAACTATGGAAGATGTCACAGAAACTTGAGTCCTCTCAAGTCCACTCATGAAGACGTTCTTCGTTCAGGATGGTAAGAATCACATATTCACGGATTAGTGTTATATGAAGACCTTGAAGAATTTCAAGGAGGGCCTTGTTCCAAGGTGATGGGATTGATGTTCTATGTGATGGTGGAACAAGGATGCAGCTACTAGTCGAAGAGCATATGTCTTGGGTGTCAAACAAAGGGATACTTTTGTTTGGAACCTACTCCTGACCTGGAAGAGGAGACATCTGTGTGTGCAAAGTTGACAATGGTAAAGTCAACTATGTCTGTGTACTCCCGAAGGTTACTTTAGGAGTCAGAACTCTAGAAGTAAAGCTGGTTGAGATATGACATTGATCAGGGCTGAGCAATTGTTCCCTGAAGTACTATGGTGTGAAGAAAGACAAGCTCACTGGTTAATAAAAGCCAATGATGGTGCAGCACTATTGCTCCTTCATAGAAGTAGATTGGGATCATGAGTCGTAAATATGAAGACTCAGAGTTTGGTTAAGATATAGCTCTTGGAGTTACGTAAATCTGGTAGGGATGTCATATGTCATGTCAAGACATTTGTACACAATGCATTTTTTGTGTGGAGCTTCCATGACTGATAGCTTGAGGGGGAGATTTGGTTAACCTCCTCACATTAGTTCAGCCTGGTGTTGATCTATGTCACATGGGTTCTGGTTGTTGTGTGACATATTTGCAAGGAAGGATTCATCTCTCTCATTCCTAATGATGAATCTGATCTGGTAGGAGTCTCAAGTCGGTTACTTAAGTCAAGGGTGGCAACCTAGATATCTCAACTCTTTGGACTCTCAAAGAAAGAGCTTGCAAGAAGAAGATATTAACACACGAAGAGTATCTCAAGTATTCAAATGGTGAAAGTATCTTACTGGATAATGGGAAGGATTTATGATCAATTGCTACTTGTGACAAGTACAAGTATTTAATTGATTACCCTTGGAGTTCAAAATAACTATTGTGGGAACATTCATTCTTCTAGACCCTGTGAAGAATCACAGGAAGAGTGATACCTTAGAGCTATCTCCTTGGTGACAGCAAAATCATTTGATCCTTGAAAAGGTTTCCTGGAAACATGTTCAGACTTAAAACCACAAGAAGAAGAAGACATCATAATCTAGATGATGGTCACTAGGATCAGTCTGGAGCTGAATTCAACAACTAGATGTTATAACATAATGCGGCGACATTTGGTTCAACATCAGATTCTTGCTTAGTGAAGTGGCTCATCAACTAGGATGATCTACGAAGTTGAAGATTAGATCCTCCAAAAGGATTGTCTCTTTGCAGCTCTTTGGAGTTGTTACATGTTTCTGTCTCAGTGTATCTAAGCCTTTTGTGATAACTTGTAGCCGGAAGTTCAAATTTCAATTGGAAGATCAGAATATCTTTGGAAGAAGTCTGATAAACATGAAAGTGGCATTTGGTCTATCTCAGCAGTGGATTCTGAGAATCAAGATAATCCAGATATGACAGCTGATGATTATCAAGAAAGTTTGATTCACAGTATGAATGTGTTCAATCGATATTGTTGAACAGAGGGTGCGCTCTTGAAGACATGAAGATGCGTCTTATGTTTTCCATTCATCAAGGGGTCTTATTTACTTTGAATCAGAAGCTGCATTGAAGGTCCAACTGAGTATTGAATGTGTCCTACTTGTTTCCATGAGGAGAAGTGATTGTCCCTAACAGGGGGAGTATTGGTTTGTACAAAAGGTCTTCATCAAACTCGTAGGATATAAAGTGTGGCACCTTATTAACTATTGGAATGATGTGTTCAAAACTGAAGAAGACTATGTCTGACCGAATGTCATCACATTGGTAATGACATTGTTCCTAATTTCCTCTAAAACTACAGACAGGAGGAAAATTGGATGAAGTATGGATTATTACTAATAAATCCATGTCAAGCTGCTAATCTGAAAATAGCAGAATGTATGACGACATAGGATTTGAGCATGAAACAGTTTAGTGAGCTGGAATATTTAGGTGATAACTTGTCATCTAATAAAGGTATTATATAACTAATACAGAGTGTAATATACCAACGATGTGTCTTGGAAAGGGGATCCTAAGACAAGGGAGTAGTCTGTTCTAAAAGACAAATGTCTGTTTTTAAAAGGGCATCCTGACATGGTCAAAGGGTCAAACCCAAGGGTAGGTACCTGCATTAAAACCAGTCCTAGGGCACTGAAACTGTCAGAGTAAAGTACCAAGGTCGTTACTATCTATGCCAAAGTTGCATTATTTATGAAGACTCTCTCTATTCCTTCTCTTCATCAGAGGGTTTCAGCAATATGAAGTTTGTTAGCATCTGGGAAAATTGTGCATGGGTATGGATCTGTATGGGCAGTCTTTGTCAAATTCTGGCCAAAAAGGGGGAGAAAGATAGGGATAGGGACTCAGGCGAGACTCAGGTGAAAGCAACAGACGGCAATGTCCAGCAAGACTCAGGAGAAAGCAACATGATCCCTAAGTAAGTGACTTTAGTTGTGTCTTGTGTTCTGAGTTAAGAGGATAGTTGTGACTTGTGATCTGAGTTACATGATCACAAGTAATAATCTGGAGAAAAGAAATCCTCTTGGGGCATCGATGGAGTGGAGTTGCTCACAGTTGACGATAGAGGCTTGTTGTTTGCTCAAAGGACATCAGCCTCTACAAAAGAAGATGTTAGACAAGATGTTGTAACATCTCAACTGTGTTGTGGCCTGGTCTCAAAAAAACAACTTGCACTTATTTGTTTTAGCCAAAATTTGCCAAAGGGGGAGATTGTAAGTACCCTGGCTGGAGAGTTGGCTTCATTTGTAAAACAAATAAGAAAGCAAGTTTACCCAGATCCCCTCTGTTGTTTTAATATGTGGTGTTGAAGAAGTTCAACATCTGAACCAACATGTTATGTAAGATGTCACAACATCAGCATGTGACATCGCGCCTGAAACTAATTCAACATCTAGGAAAATATGTTAGATGTAATGTCATGACATCTGACTTGACATCACGACAACAGAATTGATAATTCAGTTACAGTTCTGGTACTTAAATACTCTGAGAATATATGAGGCGTTTCTTGTGGAGAATCTGAAGATCAATCAAGAATCAATCAGAATATTTGAAGAAAATACTGTTTCTAAATATGGAGATATTTTAGGAACTAGAAGATTGAAGACCTTGATTATAGGAGAAGTTTGCTGCTGAGTTGTAACAGCAAGGAGAAAAACTTGCTGAGTTAGGTAATAGGTTATAAATAGCAGATTGTAACCTAGGGCTTAAGTGACACACATAATGTAACATTAGAAGGTGTTTTCTGTTAGGTAAACCTGTCGGTCTGTGGCAAGGTTACCATGTATGTAACTCGAAACCTGTAGGTAAGAGTTTGAATGTTCTTGGATGAAGCTGTGAAGCAAGTCTAAGTATTTCTGCATTACTTCATATTCATTGTAATGTAGGAAACCAAGTGGGAGGGCACTGCTTCTTGAGTAGGAGTAAGACTTCTGTTGTTGCGACAATAGGAATGGAAACTGGTAGGTTTCTATCTAGGAGTTCCTAGGTATAGGTTGCACTGGGTAGATGATTAAGTGAAGGATGGGAACTTGAGAAGTTTAGTCCTGAATTAATATTGCTAATAGTGGATCTTCTTCCTGGCTTGGTATGCCCCCAGAGTAGGTGTATTACACCGAACTGGGTCAACAACTGATTTGTGTTTTTACCTTCAATACTTTATAATTCTGTCTGTTATACAACAAGGTAAAACTGTAATGTTGAAACAGATGATGTCTCAGAACATGTTAAGACATCATGCTGATATCTGTGCTTGAATAAAACTGTGTGAATGTTACAGATGATGTCAAAAGAGATGAATGAATATCCTGCTGGTTTGTGTGCATGATAAACGGAACTAAGGGGTTTGTTTGCTTCATGGTATGTGATAGATGATGTTGCAACCAATGTTGAGACATCAGGCTATGAATGGATAGTTTACAAACCAAAGCTATTTGTTCGAGAACTGCAGATATGGCAACCTCTATGCTTCTGTTATACTGAATCACAAAAATTGGGTATCTACCTTGCAGTGTATTTATTATGTCATATCAGATGTTTAGACATTGAGTATAACATCTGAAGACTGGCATACACCAGAATTTCAATAATTTTCTTCTGAAAATGCTTGATAAATCTTTCACGCTGTGAATCCGAGAGGTACTCGAGCAAAGAGTTTTCAGCGGCTGCAACAGTTTGCTTCTTTCCTTTTTCTGAGGCTGTTGCTTTTCTCTTGGGAGCCATGGATATGGTTAGGGTTTTGAGTAAGGGAGATAGATAATTTTTGTGTTGTTATGAGAGAGAGAGTGAGTTTGTGTGTTATGAGATAGTGAGGGAGTTTTTGTGAGATTAAATAGTAGAGAGAGTGAGGTTTTTATGAGGTTTTAATTGAGTGGAGTGGTCAAGATTCCATGATTGGTCAAAAACAAGGTGGGAGGCAAGGTAAGATTGACCAATATATTAAAGACTCATAAATATCACATGCTGAAAAGTTAATTTGCATAGAGAAAAATTACATAAAAATGCTTCAGTTCAGTGGTAAATCGATTTGCCCATTGGTTAAATCGATTTACACAAAAGAATTTTTATGAAAAATAATTTTCGTTCAGTGGTAAATCGATTTACATACTGTGTAAATCGATTTACACAAAAGGATTTTATAAAAAAAGGTTTTGCTTCAGTGGTAAATCGATTTACACACCAAGTAAATCGATTTACTTAAAGAAAAAATTTCAAAAACAGTAATTTTAACATTTGAAACATTGTCTAAACCCATATATGTGTACATTAAAGTATAGTTAAGGATAGAGTGAACCTTATATATCTTGTTCATCTAGGATTCCGAGTTCACGACGAATTTTGAAAAATGCATCCTTTGCAAGTGGTTTTGTGAAAATGTCCGCGAGTTGATTTTGAGTATCCACAAAAGTAATCTCGACATCTCCTTTGAGTACGTGATCTCGGATGAAATGGTGTCTGATGCCAATGTGTTTTGTCCGGGAATGCATAACTGGATTTTTCGTAATATTGATTGCGCTTGTGTTATCACATCGAAGTGGAATGCATGCAAGGTTTACTCCATAGTCAAGTAACTGTTGTTTTAGCCAAAGAATTTGAGCGCATCCACTATCAGCCGCAATGTATTCTGCTTCGGCAGTGCTGAGAGCGTCGCTTGCTTGCTTTTTGCATGACCATGAAACCAAGGCATTTCCGAGAATGTGACATGTTCCACTTGTACTTTTGCGATCAGTCTTACAACCATGCCCTTGGTGCTTGCTTCAGCCCATAGAGAGCTTTCTTCAATTTGAAGACATGATTAGGATGTTTGAAGTCTTCAAATTCGAGAGGTTGCTTTACATAGACTTCTTCATTTATGAATCTGTTGAGAAATGCGCTTTTTACATCCATTTGAAAGAGTTCAAAGTCCAATGAGCATGCATATGCAAGTAGTAGTCTTATTGCTTCCAAACGTGCTATCGGAGCAAAAGTTTCTTCAAAATCAATTCCTTCCTCTTAGTTATATCCTTGAGCAACTAGTCTTGCCTTGTTTCGAGTGATTATACCATTTTCATCCATCTTGTTTTTGAATACCCATTTGGTTCCAATGATACGTTTATTTCCTGGATTAGGAACAAGTTCCCAAAATTCGTTCCGTTCGAATTGGTTTAGCTCCTCTTGCATGGCAAGGATCCATTGATCATCTTCTAGTGCTTGAGCCACTTTAGTAGGTTATACTTGAGATACAAAAGCCATGTTTAAGCATGCATCCTTAAGATTTAGTCGAGTAGATACCCCTTTGCTAATATCTCCAATTATGTTGTCAATTGGATGATCACGATGAGTTCTCCATTCTTGAGGAAGACCATCATCATTTTCATTTTGATGTGAAAGTTCATGTGTTTGTTCCGGGTTGACAATTTTGCCACCTTCGCATGAGTTCTCATGAGTTAAATCTATAGAATCATCATCATCACAAATAACAACTTCCTCCTTGGAGGTGTTAGATTCATCAAAAGAAACATGCATTGATTCTTCTATAGTTAAAGTTCTTTTATTGTAAATTCTAAAAGCTTTGCTAGAAAGGGAGTAACCAGGAAAAATACCTTCATCTGATTTTTCATCGAACTTACCGAGATTGTCTTTGTCGTTGTTAAGGACAAAGCATTTGCACCCGAAAATGTGAAAGTGAGAGATATTTGGTTTTCTTCCTTTGTAAATCTCATATGGAGTTTTCTTTAGTATAGGTCTTATGATCACGCGATTGCTTACGTAACATGTCGTGCTTACCGCATCCGCCCAAAAATATTTAGGAAAACTTGAGTCACTTATCATGGTTCTTGCAAGCTCCACCAAAGACCTATTTTTCCTTTCAACTACTCCATTTTGTTGTGGAGTTCTTGGTGCTGAAAAATTATGGAAGATCCCATTTTCTTCACAAAATTCTTCAAACAAACTGTTTTGGAACTCTCCACCATGATCACTTCGGATTGATGTTATCTTTAATGACTTCTCATTTTGAACTTGTTTTGCATATCTCTTGAATGCCTTGAATGCGTCATTTTTGTGCACTAAAAACAAAGTCCAAGTAAAACGGGAAAAATCATCTACAATAACTAAAGCATAAATGTTACCTTCGAAGCTTCTTGTTCTAGATGGACCAAAAAGATCCATGTGCAACAATTGAAGTGGTCTTGTTGTTGAAACCACATTCTTTGGTTTGAAAGTTGATTTGGTCTGTTTGCCCTTTTGGCATGCACTACATAATTTATCTTTGATGAACTTCATCTTTGGTAGACCAATAACTAAGCCATGCTTAACCAATTTGTTCAAGTGCTCCATGTGAATGTGAGCAATCCTCTTGTGCCATAACCAAGCGTCATTGTTGTTTACCATAAGACATTGTACCTTCATAGACAAATCATCTAAAGTGATCATAAAAATATTGTTAGATCTTATACCTTTGAGTTTTACCTCATTGGTTGCCTCATCCATAATAAGGTATTCTTCTTTGTTGAATTTGATTTTGAACCCTCTATCGCAAAGTTGACTTATGCTAAGAAGGTTATGCTTTAATCCTTCAACATAGAGAACATCCTCAATTTGAATGGATGGAGGTGTGCCAACTATTCCAACGCCAAGAATCTTTCCTTTGGTGTTGTCTCCATAGGTGACATACCCTTTGGCTTTATGTACTAGATATGAAAATTGGTGTACTTCTCCTGTCATATGCTTTGAACATCCACTGTCAAGATACCAAAGATTTGATGTGGATTTCAAGCATACCTACAAAAACAAATTATTTCTTGTTAGGTACCCAAGTTGTCTTGGGTCCTTCATAGTTAGTTCCCTTTTTCACCCATGCATAGTGTCCACTAGCCATACTGAAATTTCTAATATAGCATGCATTAGGTGTGTGTCCAATAATACCACAGTAAAAACAGTTTGGAACAAATTTGCTCTTGTATCTAGGAATTTGTTTCCTTTTAGATACATTAGGATTTTTCTTTTGATGATTATGAACAACTTGCTTCTTTTCTACTATCTTGGGATTGGAACTATTACTAGCCTTTACAAAAACAGTGGGATTGTTACTTGGTTTCTTAGAATTCACATAACCAAGACCTCTTTTATCATTTGGATAACGTTGTTGGCTTAGTAATCCTTCCAACCCTATTTGTCCTTTTTCATATCGTTCAATGACTCTTTTCAATTGAACAATTTGAAAGACATTTGATTCACACTTGGAGCATGCAAAGTTTTCCTTTTCTTTTATAAAATTCTGTTTTTGAAGATCAAAATCTTTAGTCATGGTGTCAATTTTTTCTAGACAAATTAGAAGTTCTTTTTCTTGGTTTGACACCTTTTTGCATAAACTTTTGCATTCTTTCAAGAGTTCATCAATTGCACCTTGAACATCATCATCAAAAAGAGTAAATTCATTACTAACCTCTTCTTTGTCGTCGGAGTGATGCAATGCCATTAAGGCTAAATTTGCACATTCGTCGCTTTCCGATTCTGATGTACTGCTCATATCATTATCTTCCCATGCTATGTAGGCTTTCTTTTGTTTTGAGTCCTTTCCTTTGAATCCGTTTTTCTTTGGGAGATTTGGACAGTTTGGCTTGATATGTCCTTGCTTTCCACATTCATAACATGAGACATCTTGTGTTGATGTGGAGGCTTCTCTTTTCTTGAAGTGCTTTCTCTTATGTGCATGAGATCCGCCCTTGTCATTTCTGCCAAAACATTTCCCAAGTCTTTTAACAAGAAGCATGAAATTTTCATCTTCTTCCGGATTGTCTTCTTTTACAACTTCCTTTGAATCAATTTTTAAAGCAATGTTTTTGGACTTCTTTTCTAGATTCTCATGTTTTTCAAGTCTACCGAGTTCCATTTCGTATTCTTGAAGTTTGCCAAATAATGTAGCGGAAGTCATTACGGAGAGACTCTTCTTTTCCGAGATTGCCTTTACCTTTGGTTTCCATTCCCTAGTCAATGATCTGAGGACTTTCAAGTTGAGTTCATCATTTGTCAAGGTTTTACCAAGAGCATTTAAGTGATTTGTCAAATGCACAAATCTCTTTTGTAAGTCAAGAATGGATTCTTCGGGCTGCATTCGAAATAGTTCATATTCTTGACTTAGGGTATTTAGCCTTGATCTTTTTACTTCAGTCGTTCCTTCATGAGTTTGTACCAAGGTATCCCATATTTCCTTTGTTGTTTTGCATGTCGAGACACGGAAAAATTCGTCCATACTAAGTGCACCTTGAAGAAGGTTTATTGCCTTTTTGTCATAGAGAACTTTCTTTTTGTCGTCGTCGTCCCATGCAGTTTTAGGCTTTGAAGAGCCAACACCATTGATTATCGTAACCGGAATAAATGGACCATTTTCAACAGCATCCCATATCTCCTCTCCTTGTGCTTCTAGATGCGCCTTCATGCGTATTTTCCATAAGTCAAATTATTCACCACAGAACAGAGGAGGCTTGTTGTTACTACCACCATCTCTGAAAATGGGTTGATGATTTGCGGAAGCCATTCTGGATCTCTAGGAGCAGGTTACCTATAACCTGCTCTGATACCAATTGTAAGTTTAAAATTTCCCTAAGAGGGGGGGGGGGGGTGAATTAGGTGGTGGTCGATTTTTGACTTATTTTATACTTTCTGGTTTTGTTTTAGTGCTTTGGAAAAACTGTAAAGTGCAGAAAGTAAAGAGACACGGAGATTTATCCTGGTTCCTTCCACACCCCGGAAGTACGTTCAGTCCCCTTGCAAACACGCAAGAGATTTCACTATTTTGTTAGAACTTTTACAAGACTCTTCCTAGTCTTATCAACTAAAGACTCTAACAAATACCAAGAACACCCTCTTGGATTTCCAATAAGTCTCTTGAGAACAATCCTCTCAAAAGATACCTCTTGTTTCCAACAATGGACAACAAGGTACACAAGTATTCCAATACTTAATTCCAACAATCCTGGAAATAAGTTACACTTTGTATAATTCTATGAAATATGATTTCTTGAAAGATGTTGATCACATAGAGTGACTTCAATGAAGTTTCTTCTTTCTTCTCTTGTAAGCAATTCAAACTGTAACACAATGGTTAGATAATGCTCAAAGATTTATGTTCTTATATGTGTGAAAGTGCAGAAAATCTTTGTTCTTAAAAGTTAAGAAATATGAAGTTTGAATATTTTACAAAGTTCAGAATTATTGCATAAGAGAAGAGTTGTTTTTTAATTTGAAAGATTTAGTATTTAAAGTAATCAAGATACCTTTCCAAATGGACACTTTTCTGTTTGAAAAACTTGAGAGGATGCAATGTATGACCATGCATCTATTGGAGAAAAGGTGTGAAGGATATCTTGAAACCAGTTCAGATTTTTCACAAGTTACAACGTGTAAATCGATTAGCATGAGATGTAAATCGATTGCACGGGTTTGTAACGTTCTTGTTTTCAAAAAATTTGAAGTGTACATTGATTAGCATGATGTGTAAATCGATTTACAAGTGTTAAAAATTCAACTCAGTTCTGTGATCAATCGATTTACACTTCATGTAAATCGATTGCTGCCAGAAACAATCAGTTTTTGAAAAAGCATGTGTAAATCGATTTACATCATATGTTAATCGATTTACATCAGTGAAAAACTTAAAATTTGTTTTATACTTTAAGTGAAGTGTTGTGGCAAGTGTGTATATCATTTTTGAGCATTTCTAATCAATGTAGTTCAAATGAGAATTGATATACTTGATTGCTTGCCATGATCCTTGAAGATTTGAGTGAATGATGCTTTAAGCTAATTCCACTTCTTTTCCTTCTTGCCATAGTGCTTGTTTGTCTTTCATCAAACTAGCTTGTTTGTCTTTCATCAAAACTAAAGTTGAGTTGAGGCTTGAGATTACAATAATCCCATGGCGTCCCTATTCTGCAATAGCCTTCGTGTCTCTGAGCATCTTATCTATTTGTCGCCTCGTCCGAAGTTGATTGAATTGATCAGAACCGCTAAGTTTGTCAGTGTAAGCCAGAGGTTATCCGTAAGGTGATCCAACAGGACATAGTCATACGCTTTAAATCCCTAACTTTTGCCTGGACCGCCCTTTCGGGTTTTCATTCCACCAGGATATCCTTTTTCGCCTAAGTCTCCCTTTCGGGTTTTCAACTTACCGAGTGTACAGATATTTTTTGTTTTATCCCTAATTTTTTCCCGAACCTTTTTGGTTCGTCGGGATGCCCTTGTTTTGCGTAGGTGTGTCAACCTAGCGGGTCTTTTATGCGTAGTATCTTTTGACTATGTCCGTGTTCACAGGGTGCGGCAGGTCATCTCCATCCATGGTGGCCAAGATCATTGCTCCACTAAAGAATATTCTTTTGATCACAAATGGTCCTTCGTATGTAGGAGTCCATTTTCCCCTGGGATCACCCTGCGTTAGTATGATACATTTGATCACCAAATCCCCGATTTGATATACTTAGCGTCTGACCTTTTTGTTGAAAGCCTTGATCATCCGTTTTTGATACATTTGACCATGACAGGAAGCAGTAAGCCTTTTCTCATCAATTAAATTCAGCTGATCAAGTCGAGTCTGGATCCAATATTCTTCATTCAGATCTGTATCCTTCATGATTCTCAGAGAGGGGATCTGGACCTCAATAGGCAAGACAGCTTCCATGCCATATACCAAAGAGTAAGGTGTTGCCCGGTTGATGTGCACGCTGTGGTACGATAACCATGGAGAGCGAATGGTAGCATCTCATGCCAGTCTTTGTTTGTGACTGTCATTTTCTGTGTGATCTTTTTAATGTTCTTATTTGCAGCTTCGACAACACCATTCATCTTCAGCTGGTAAGGGGAAGAATTGTGATGCTGGATCTTGAATTGTTCGCACAGGATGGTGATCATAGTATTGTTTAGATTCGTACCATTGTTTGTGATGATCATCTCCGGGATACCATACCGACAGATGAGGTTCTGTTTAATGAACCGGGCTACAACATTCTTGGTAACAGAAGCGAAAGAGGCCGCCTCAACCCACTTTGTAAAATAGTCAATGGCCACTAAGATGAAGCGGTGTCCATTAGAGGTTGTTGGTTTGATTTCCCCAATCATGTTGATGCCCCACATAGCAAAGGGTCAGGGAGCCGTCAAGACATTAAGAGGAACCGGGGGTATGTGCAACTTGTCAGCATAGATCTGACACTTGTGGCAGGTTCGAGAGTGTTGATAGAAATCGGCTTCCATGGTAGACCAGTAATAACCTGCTCGTAGGATTTTCTTTTCCATTGTATGCCCACTGGAATGGGTGCCAAAAGTGCCTTCATGTAACTCAGCCATGATCTTTTCCGCTTCAACCTTGTCTACACACCGAAGTAACACAGAGTCATGGTTGTGTTTGTAGAGAATGCCATTACTAAGGAAATGCTCGAAGGAAATCTTCTCAAAATGAGGTGATCTCGGGAGCCTCGTTATCCCATTTAAGTTTAAACATGGATGACATTGTAGCTAGTGCGTCTACTATTTGATTTTCTTCTCGCGGGAAATGCTCGAAGGAAATCTTCTCAAAATGTGGGATCAATGTCAACACATGTTCTTTGTAAGGGGTAAGGTTAGGGTGTTTGGTGTCCCATTCCCCTTTGATATGGTTGATGACCAAAGTCGAATCTCCGAATACATTTAAGGATTTGATCCCCAAGTCTATGGCAGCTTTGAGACCAAAAATGCATGCTTCATATTCTTCTATGTTGTTTGTACAGTTGAAGCAGAGTCTAGCAGTAAAGGGAGTATGACACCCTTTAGGAGATATGAGTACAACACATATACCATTTCCGAGTGTGTTGGATGCCCCATCAAAAACCAGGGTCCATCGGGATCCTTGTTTAGGTCCGTCATATGGTCTGAATTCTTCACAGTTGTTTACCATCATGATGTCTTCATCTGGGAATTCAAACTTCACGGACTGGTAGTCATCCACAGCTTGACGAGCAAGGTGATCAGCTAGTACACTGACCTTTATTGCTTTCTGGGTAGTATAATGTATGTCATATTCGGTCAGGATCATCAGCCATCTCGCTATTCTCCCGGAGAGAGTAGGTTTCTCGAAGATGTATTTTATTGGATCCATCTTGGATATCAATAAGGTAGTATGGGACAACATATACTGTCTTAGTCGGCGAGCAGCCCATGCCAGAGCGCAGCAAGTTTTCTCAAGCAGTGAATATCTAGTTTCATAGTCGGTAAACTTTTTGCTCAGGTAATAAATAGCATGCTCTTTTCGGCCAGACTCGTCATGCTGCCCCAGAAAACACCCCATTGAATTTTCCAAAATAGTTAGTGTTGTACCCCAAAATTTGCCCTCCCATATTCTTCAAGATTTGTCAAAAGCATGCTTCAAAATTCCCCAAGGGTTGCACAGTTCAAGGGCCTCCTAACAGTCAAAATTAGGGTTTTGGTTCTGACAAAGTAAATGAAGTTTCCAAGGGTCCAATCAAGTCCCATATGCCTACAAATATGGTCAAGCATCCTCATATCAAGTTTCAAGACTCACAGCACAAAATTGCACAGTCAAAAACCCTAATTGCACTACAGTCAACTGTAGGGGCAAAATGGTCATTTGGCAGTCAAAAGTTCAAATTTTTGGTCAACATCTCATTTTTAAGCCACAAACATCATTTGATCAATGCTTGATCATGATTCTCAAATCTTGGCTCAAAAATCATCAAGATGCAAAAGTTTCCTTATTTGGACAGTTGAAAAAGTCAACTATAAATTGACCAAGGCATAACTTTCACATGGATTATCAGAAAAATTCCATCCAAAGCTCATTTTGAATATAAAGACATTTCCTACAACTCCTCTTCACACTTCAAGTCCAAGAAATGATCTCACAAAAAGTTATCAATTTCAACATTATAGGTCATTTTCAAAAGTCAACAAAAAGGGACTTTAAGTCAAAGGCCATAACTTGAGATTGGTAAATCAAAATGACATGGGACCAAAGACATTGGTTATAGGACTCAACGACCTTTCCAAAATGTCCAAGAACATGAGCAAAGCTTAAAAATTGAGCAAGTTATGCCATGTGGAAGTTGGGAAATTTTTGGATATTTTGAAAAGTCAACATTGCTTCAAATGACCTAAAAATGCTAATGGGCCTCTTTTTCTTCCACAATTCATCATCCAAGGCATGTTCACGACCATTTGGCCCAAAGGGAAGTTTTTTACCATTTTTATTTATTTATTTGGATTTTTAATTATTAATAATTCATTTAATTAAATAAAATACATGAAAAATACCAAACCTAATGTTTTGAATCTTTTTGTGCATAGAATAGGATCAATATTTCGTGTACAATCAAATATGGAAGGAATTATGGTGATTGGATATGATTGAGACCAAATATGTTTGAAAAATATTGGAAAAATTATGGCTTGAAAATCAAATATCCTTTTCATCAATTCATGGATTTTCTGATCAAATTCTTTGACCTAATCATTCACCTATACATACTAAGGCAAACCCTACTCCTCAAGAGGTCCCAGCTGCGCCAGAAATCCCAAAACAAACTTGGAATTTTTCAAGAAAAGTCTAACACTGAAAACTAAGTTCTAGGTTGATTCAAGCCACAATACTTATTCCATTGCGTTCCTGAGGCTTCCAGGAACATATACAGATCAAAATCACCGTCCCTAACACAGGAAATAGGTAGAACAATCTTGACCGGTTCAAGCTTTTTTTCAGATTCTTGAAACATGATTCATGCATTATTTGTAAATTCTAATACTTGATTTATATTCATTATATCATTCTGAAGCTAACGGTGTACTTTGATTGAATTTTTATGCACCATATGCGATTTCACCATGAACAAGAACTAGGGTTTTCAAAACTGTGAATTGGGGTTTCCCAGTTAAAGAAAAATTGGAATATGAAACCTATGCCATTCGACTCAACAGGCTTAGACGATGCTAAATCCACCCTCGCGCTCAATTTATGAGCTACCACAAGCTAATCGCTATTTTCTGGAAAGGCATATTTTGGAACGGTTCAAAAACCGTTGCTGATTCTTTTGTGTTTCAGGAAAAAAAACAAAAGCGAGGAAGACGATGATGTGTAGGCTGCTGATTGGAGTATTCAAATTTTGCGCGCTAATTTTCCACTAACCATTATTTTCTCTTATATTAATTATTTACTATTATATATTCAAAACGCGCTAGGTGGCTCAGTGGCAAGCAATTGTATTGGTGACCTTCAGGACCTGGGTTCGAGCCCCAGGTCCCCCTTTCTATTCCATAATATTTTGCATAATATATTCCTATGCAGTTTCAACGCTAAGGACCACCATACGCTCCTCAATCAGCTACGCCATGCGTTCCATTGCACTAAATCAAAGGCTACGATTCAAAGACCATGATGGGTATTAGTCAACCATCCCACACGCTGGCAACAAAAGTCAAACAGGCCAAGGGCTTAATGGGCCTGATCACTGGACTTCACCCTCCATTTGGGGACAGACCCCCTAGGTTTGCAAGCTTTTACATTTTTCATTCTTTTTATTTATTTCAATTATTATTTTTAATTAGTTCTTTAATTTAAATATTTTCACAAAAAATATAAAAAAAAACAATATAAAATCAGAAAAGACAAAATTTAAAATATATTTATTTAATTGATATTTTTGTAAATAAACTTCATTAATTGATTTTAGCTTTTAAACTTAGGGTTAAATTTTAATATTTTTCTTAATCAATCTAAAATTTGGTAGAATTAGGGTTTGTAATAATTTTTATCCTTTTTTCTTTTCTTTCATAATAATTAATTATTAAAATATAGTTATTTTTATAAATCAAAATTGCATGTAAATAATTAGGTTAATTTAGGTTTAACTTTAATATTTTTTCTTAATAAATAAAAGTTATAGAATTAGGGTTAATATTTTATTTTAATTAATCTTTTTCATTAAAATCATAAAATACAAAAAAACCAAAAATAATTCCCTTTCATTTTAATTTTCATTAATTTAATCATTTAATTTAATTTCGTTAAAAGGGTCCAACGCCCTCGTTTCTAATTTAAATTTCAATTCGCGTATTTATTTCTTTTCCTTTTAATATTTATGTACCTCTCCCAAAGCTTTGTAAACTCGGACATTTTAATCTTTCGCACTTTACTTTCTTTATTTTCTGTCAAATCGGGTCCTGGAAATTTTGGCGATGTGGACCCGCGCCTGTTGTAATAGTTTAGAACTCTACCTTTTTCGCACTTTTAACTATTAAATAAATGCATGCAAGAATGAATGACAATAAATAAAAACAAACGCGTAGATCACCTATACCATGACAAGATAAAAATAACTGAAACGACACACAAATCACACACCACCCCTAGGGTACGTCTCACTGTTGCCTTGCCTCGAAAGGTGATCGTCGAGTAGAGGATATCTTAGTAAGTCCTCATGATCCGGGAACCTGGCATGAGGGTAGCTTCTAAGGTGTCTTCCCATTGCTCTGGTGATCACCATGTCCCGAACCTCGAATTGACCCGAACACCTCCAACGGTGGTGCTACCTACCTCTCAATGGTGGGATGGCACTATCTTAAAGGACATTTACACAGACGAATTCCTTAGGGTAGGTAGACAACTCTAGATACTTGCTCTAATTTCAAAACAAATCAAAAATACTTTTCACACCAACACCTTTTCAAAAAGATTTCGAAAGCAATTTTTCAAACACTCTTGAGGACCGATACAAGAGTCGAACTGGAATTTTCAAAGAAACTTTTTTAAAAACCCACAGTTGAAAAGCAAGCAAACCCTTTTTGAAAACACAATGAGCAAATATCTAAGAGCCCATGGATAACCATGGATAGAAAGGGTGCTAAAACCTTCCCTTTCTATAATCTACCTCCCGAACCGAGAGCAATCTCTATAAGAAATTTTTCTGTGCTTTTGTCCTTTCCATTTGGAGAAAATAAAAGACGGTGGCGACTCTTGCTTCCGTGACATTTCGCGAACCAGCGTTAAACAGTCAGTTCCAGATCCACCGATCACAGAACTGGCGACTCTGCTGGGGACTTAAACTTAAAGTGAGGTGTACCTTAGGGTTAGTTCATAACTGTGTTTTCAATTGTATTGCTTTGCTTGCTTTAAATTGTGGGACTGTCTTGGGAGTTCTATAGATCCTAACCCGGATCTGGGGGATACCTTCTTAGAAAGTAGCAACAAGACTGTGAGGGAACTGTGCGGGGTATACCGACATGGTTGAAACAGTCTGCTACATTGATGTGGCACTTTGGTGTGTACCGGTAACCCTTGAGTTCAGTCAAGGAGAGTACGGGGCCTCCGCGTGGTGTCATGAAGCATCAACAGACCTTAGGAACCTTAATTGAACTATCTTGGCCTCTTTAGGGTAGTGAGATAACTGACTTTGGTGCAGTCCGAGGTTGGTTGATACTCGATACTACACTCAATTGAGGGTTGCTTTCCTGGAATATTTTGGTCGCCAGTTCAGTGGCTAAACCGAAACGATGAACAATGAAAGCAATCCAGTGATATTGGGACCCTTAGAACCCGGTTACTTCTAATAGGACAGGTTGAACCCACCAACTTCAAGAGGGTAATACCCAGACCCCATGCTGGCCTAAACTCTAAGGGCTTCTCTTGTGTGACTTGTGTGCCTTCGTACTTGACTACTTGCATGCTTGTTATCTGACACTTGAGTTTCTTGCAGGTTTTGTTTATAGTCCTTAATTGGGACCCATGACAGGGCTTACTAAGTTTCTTGCAGGTTTTGTTTATAGTCCTTAATTGGGGCTCATAACAGAGTGTACTGAGTTTCTTGCAGGTTTTGTTTATAGTCCTTAATGGGGACTCATAACAGGGTTACTCACATTACCCATGCATATCATAACATCATACCATTGCATACATCCTAACCCATTTCAAGGATCTCAAGGGTTTGTGATGCAGGTCATAATGAACCAGGATGTCTAAGCAAGGGGCAAAGGGGATTTATTTTCCTCTAGCCAAGATTGTCAGGGGCTATAACCCACTTGATATGGTGAGCTCTGACTCTTGAAGAAGGTTCCCCTAACCAAGGTTGTTTGGAAATCAAAACCAGACATGATGACTAAAGTCAGGGGCTATGACCCACTTGATATGGTGAGCTTTGACTCTTAAAGAAGGTTCCCCTAGCCAAGGTTGCCTGGAAATCAAAACAAGGTTGATAACTCGAGTCAGAGGCTATGACCCACTGGATATGGTGATCCTTTGACCCTTGAAGAAGAACTCTCCACAACATGGGTTTCCTTCAATCAAGCTACCGGACCCAAATTCTAACAAATTTTCTTTGTTTATCCTGCGAGGTCCTTGAAAACATTGCATGCATATCATACACATCTTTGCATTACAGGTACCCCTTTTGCAGGACACTTACCTTTGTCGCTGTTTATTTCAGCAATGACTTCCCAATAAGGTAACCAGGACCTTCACGCTCAAGAGACTCAATTCAGGGAAATCTTCCTAAGCCTATCCAAGGGGCAGGAAGAGTTGAGGACACTCCTCATGGGGAATCTGATCAGAAAGAGTCCTGAAGATGACAAGGACGAACAGCTGAAACGGCTACAAGCTGAGGTAGACACATTAAAAACCCAGATGCTGGGGCAAAGGGCCCTCATTCAAGGTTTAGCTCAGGAGCAAGGAAAGCTGAGGGCCATGATCAGCCAGCTTCCTCAAGGCATGAAGCAACCAGCCCAAATCAGGGACCAGGTCATGGAACAGCTCCCAAGAGGGCAAAGGTCGGGCCCAATGAATAGACCTCTCCGAGTTGCTGCTACTTCACAGGTCCAACAACGACCTCGCCCAGAACAACGAATTGATCAAAGCAAACCAGACAAGCCTAAAAGGCAGTTCACCAAGATCAACATGTCGCTGGATCAAGCACTACAACAAATGTTGGAGGCAGGGCTGATCACCTTAAGGGCTCCTCTCCGGAATCCAAACACTTCTGCTCCTAACTATCATCCCAACGATAGGTGCGCATACCATTCTGATAGCCCGGGGCATACTACGGACAACTGTTGGCCTCTCAAAAACAAGATTCAAGACATGATCGACGCTGGAGAGATTCAGTTTGAAGTACCTGAGACTCCGAACATAATCACTGCTCCCTTTCCAAATCATGGCTAGGATTGAGAAATTTTTGTTCATTCGAATGTTCAAGTTGCAATTTTCTTTTGTTCAAACATTTACTCATGTTAAACATTGTTATTTCATTAATGCATCGCATATGTCTGTTCTGAAACAATATATTCGTATTCACTAAATGCAAATTATTTTCATATTTTTTCTGATGATCAACTCTTAATTAATAATTCTAAGCCTCTTGAGGGAGGATGACGAAAACGATACCACGATCTTTACAGTATGCTTTTGAACAGACCCCGCTGATGAGGTACAGGCATTGTTTCAATCCCTAAACACTGGAGTTATAAGGATGATAATCCCTCGTCAACCCCTCTGAGCCAAAGAAGTAGGAGTTTTTCTTTTCGAAATTCAAAACCCTTCATCATAACCTGGGGCAGGGTAGTTCTCTCAGTTGATCCAAGTGCATAACGAATGGCACCAAAAAGATCCTTACAAAACAAAGAAAGACAGTGATGGTTCCGAATGATCAATAAAGAAAGGCAGTCATTATCTTTCAAAATAAAAAAAAAAACCCATTAAGTCAAAACCCATGAAGGAGACTTACAAAACTGGGGCATCCCGCTGACTGTAATTCCAAAAAAGGAAACATTTCAGGCAAAAAAGAAAGGGATAACAAAAAAAATCAGACAAGAAAGAGGTCTTACCAACCCTCAACAAGAAAGGAATGACTGCCTATTCAAAATAAGTTATCAACATCTGAATCATCACCAGAAAATCAGAGCAAAGACTCAAACAAGGTCTAACGTATGATCAACTGAGTTTAGGTTTGGAGAACATCACGAAGAGCGGGTGGGTACAAATAAAATTTGAGCCTTTATCCTTTGTTTCTTAAACCGTGAACCAGGCCACGTTATAACCCTTAAAAGTCCTAGCTGAAGCATGGGTTAGTTCGGAAGCATACTGTGACGAAAGGTATCCTGACTCCTTAAGGCTTACTATAAAGAAGGAGTTGACATCACGTTTTATAAACATTCATTTGTTTTATGAAAAAAGAATGCATTTTCAAAATCTTCAAGACAGACATAGGCTTTGCATTTTTAACATAACTTTGTTTGCATATGACTTTTTGTTTGAACAGCATAGAAGTTCGCACGACGAATGCCTAATGAACAGAAGTACCCCCAATCAAGGGGCAGACATGACCATGGTCCATTATCTGGGGCAGTCCAATCAAGATTCGGAGAATCTCTCAAAGGCCAAATAACCTGGGGCAAGTCTCCGCCTGAGTCACTTGGGGCATTCCAACAACAAATCTTGCACGATCAAGCACCTTCTGGTGGCATGACAAAACACTTCTAACAGGGGCAGCACCCTACATTCCGAAAGCGTGGACATAGTCGGAAAAAAATACTACGCACAATCAAAGACCCGCTAGGTTGACATACCTAGGCAAAAATAAGGGCTTCCTGGCGAACCAAAAGGTTCGGGCAAAAATAAGGGATGAAATGAAAAAATCTGTACACCCGGAAAGTCGAAAACCTGGAAAGGCGGCTTGGGCAAAAATGGGTATCCCGGTGGACTGAAAACCCGAAAGGGTGGTCCAGGCAAAAATCAGGGATCAAAGCGTACGACTATGTCCCGGCATCTTGTCACTTGCCTACCAAAAGAAGGTTTGTCCATCAACCATTATCAGCGCCTCACAGGTCTTCCTCTCCCACCTCAGAAACAGGGGCAATAAAGAGTTGTCTAAAAGCAATCTAATTGTTCTGTCCTCCAGGGTACCAAGATGGGTTCAGCGGAAGAACGTAACCAGATATCTTAATCCCCCAGAGAGTGAGCCAGCAAGTCAGTGCACTCTCCCCAAGCCAAGCTATATTATCAAACTTAAGGAAGGTTGGGTACCCTCCAGCAGATCTCAACATTCCCCAGCAGTAATATACATATTCTTAACAAGCATCCCCGGCAGTCTTGGTCTAAAGACTGTTCCCCGGCGGTATACCAAACATTCAGTGGAGTCCCTTCCCCGTTACAGTTCAAAACTTCCCCAGAAGAGTCCAATTTAGTTCCCCAGGAAAGTTGGAATTCATCTCCCCAAGCAGTAAGCTTATCCCCAGTAGACTCTGGAAGCTTATCCTCGCAAAGCACGAACGCGTCGCCCAACTTTATTCAAAGAGTTATTTCCTTACCAGGATATAACTGGGTTATCCTCAGCCAAAAGCCACGGAAAGAGCGTCCTCGACGAAGTCTTCTTATTCCCAACGAAGTCTATTAACACTTCCAACACAACAAGGGTATCCCCAGCAAAGTTATTATCAACGACTCAGCAAAGTATCTCTCTCCCCACAGAGTATTGCTTCCCAGCAAGATCGTTAGAGTACTTTCCTCCCCGCAGAATATTCCATTCGCCAAGTTTATCCCCAACGGAGTTATCTTCTCCTACCGGTATTCTTGCAACTATTATCCCCAGCGGAAGCAAAATCTATGTTCCAACGTCAGCCCAGGAGTGACTTCCCGGCACCCGTCAAGGATTTACTTTCCTAGACGAAAAACATATATTCATAAACATCGCACTTCCATACATCATTATAGCATGCATATACGCATCATATCTTACAAATCTCATTTATGTTGAGAACATCATTGCTTGATCCATATCATGCATTGCATATGACTGACCTTTACCTTTCAGGAAAGATCCAGTTAAGTTCTCAGCTATATTCAAGACCTAGACCGGTTCAGTTAAATCGACTCCCAAAGATTTTCCTGGTTATTATCCAGTCAAAGGCCTTCTCTGGTCTAGTTAAACCGACTCCTAAAGGTTTTCTTTTGAAGACTCAGTTGAAGACTCCAAGACCTTGTCTGGTTCAGTTAAATCGACTCCCAAAGATTTTCCTGGTTATTATCCAGTCAAAGGCTTTCTCTGGTCTAGTTAAACCGACTCCTAAAGGTTTTTCTTTTGAAGACTCAGTTGAAGACTCCAAGACCTTGTCTGGTTCAGTTAAATCGACTCCCAAAGATTTTCCTGGTTATTATCCAGTCAAAGGCTTTCTCTGGTCTAGTTAAACCGACTCCTAAAGGTTTTTCTTTTGAAGACTCAGTAGAAGTTATCCAAGATTCTCTCAATGATTGCTATTGAGGTTGTAGTCGCCTATGGTTCTCTCCCCGATACTGCGGAGGTGGTAATCCCAAGATTCGCTCAACGATTGCTGTTGAAGTTAAAGTTATCCAAGATTCTCTCAATGATTGCTGTTGAGGTTGTAGTCGCCTATGGTTCTCTCCCCGATACTGTGGAGGTGGTAATCCCAGATTTCGCTCAACGATTGCTGTTGAAGTTAAAGTTATCCAAGATTCTCTCAATGATTGCTATTGAGGTTGTAGTCACCTATGGTTCTCTCCCCGATCCTGCGGAGGTGGTAATCCCAAGATTCGCTCAACGATTGCTGTTGAGGTTGAAGTTATCCCAGATTCTCTCAATGATTGCTATTGAGGTTGTAGTCGCCTATGGTTCTCTCCCCGATCTTGCGGAGGTGGTAATCCCAAGATTCGCTCAACGATTGCTGTTGAAGTTGAAGTTATCCAAGATTCTCTCAATGATTGCTATTGAGGTTGTAGTCGCCTGTGGTTCTCTCCCCGATACTGCGGAGGTGGTAATCCCAAGATTCGCTCAATGATTGCTGTTGAAGTTGAAGTTATCCAAGATTCTCTCAATGATTGTTGTTGAGGTTGTAGTCGCCTATGGTTCTCTCCCCGATACTGCGGAGGTGGTAATCCCAGATTTCGCTCAACGATTGCTGTTGAAGTTGAAGTTATCCAAGATTCTCTCAATGATTGCTGTTGAGGTTGTAGTCGCCTATGGTTCTCTCCCCGATCCTGCGAAGGTGGTAATCCCAAGATTCGCTCAACGATTGCTGTTGAGGTTGAAGTTATCCAAGATTCTCTCAATGATTGCTATTGAGGTTGTAGTCGCCTATGGTTCTCTCCCCGATCCTGCGGAGGTGGTAATCCCAAGATTCGCTCAACGATTGCTGTTGAAGTTGAAGTTATCCAAGATTCTCTCAATGATTGCTATTGAGGTTGTAGTCACCTATGGTTCTCTCCCCGATACTGCGGAGGTGGTAATCGCAGATTTCGCTCAATGATTGCTGTTGAAGTGAAGTTATCCAAGATTCTCTCAATGATTGCTGTTGAGGTTGTAGTCGCCTATGGTTCTCTCCCCGATACTGCGGAGGTGGTAATCCCAGATTTCGCTCAATGATTGCTGTTGAAGTTGAAGTTATCCAAGATTCTCTCAATGATTGTTGTTGAGGTTGTAGTCGCCTATGGTTCTCTCCCCGATCCTGCGGAGGTGGTAATCCCAAGATTCTGTCAACGATTGCTGTTGAGGTTGAAGTTATCCAAGATTCTCTCAATGATTGCTATTGATGTTGTAGTCGCCTGTGGTTCTCTCCCCGATCCTGCGGAGGTGGTAATCCCAAGATTCGCTCAACGATTGCTGTTGAAGTTGAAGTTATCCAAGATTCTCTCAATGATTGCTATTGAGGTTGTAGTCGCATGTGGTTCTCTCCCCGATACTGCGGAGGTGGTAATCCCAAGATTCTCTCAATGATTGCTATTGAGGTTGTAGTCGCCTATGGTTCTCTCCCCGATCCTGCGGAGGTGGTAATCCCAGGTTTCGCACAACGATTGCTGTTGAAGTTGAAGTTATCCAAGATTCTCTCAATGATTGCTGTTGAGGTTGTAGTCGCCTATGGTTCTCTCCCCGATCCTGCGGAGGTAGTAATCATCCCCAGATTCGCTCAATGATACTGTTCACGTCGAAATCGCCCAAGATTCTCTCAATGATTGCTGTTGAGGTTAAAGTCATCCAAGGTTCTCTCACCGTTCCTTTTGAGGTAGTAACCATCCTTGGTTCATTCATCACCGTTTGAAGCTCCAGATTCATCTCCTGTAACCAGTCAGGACACATTTATACAAAGCATTTGAAGACCAGCTCCTGCAACATGTCAGGTACTCATTTTTCTTTTGCAGGTACGCAGGTTCTCGCTGAGGAATCTCTTACGCGATCGACAACCAGATGGCATCTATAAGCCCATCCACCATCCATCATCTCTTAGCATGGCATCTATAAGCCCATCATCCTATCCATCAATCTCCAAATGGCATCTATAAGCCCATTCCACCATCACACTGCTACTATGTGAGCGCAAATTTCTAGGCACTCTAGTGTTCAATCATCTTCCACCTTCGGATTACGAAAGGCACGTCAGCCAATCTGCATCCTCAGGTTTAAGAAGATTGAACAGGGGCAACTGTTGTACCCCAAAATTTGCCCTCCCATATTCTTCAAGATTTGTCAAAAGCATGCTTCAAAATTCCCCAAGGGTTGCACAGTTCAAGGGCCTCCTAACAGTCAAAATTAGGGTTTTGGTTCTGACAAAGTAAATGAAGTTTCCAAGGGTCCAATACAGTCCCATATGCCTACAAATATGGTCAAGCATCCTAATATCAAGTTTCAAGACTCACAGCACAAAATTGCACAGTCAAAAACCCTAATTGCACTACAGTCAATTGTAGGGGCAAAATAGTCATTTGACAGTCAAAAGTTCAAATTTTTGGTCAACATCTCATTTTGAAGCCACAAACATCATTTGATCAATGCTTGATCATGATTCTCAAAGCTTGGCTCAAAAATCATCAAGATGCAAAAGTTTCCTTATTTGGACAGCTGAAAAACTCAACTGTAAATTGACCAAGGCATAACTTTCACATGGATTATCATAAAAATTCCATCCAAAGCTCATTTTGAAGATAAAGACATTTCCTACAACTCCTCTTCACACTTCAAGTCCAAGAAATGATCTCACAAAAAGTTATCAATTTCAACATTATAGGTCATTTTCAAAAGTCAACAAAAAGGGACTTTAAGTCAAAGGCCATAACTTGAGATTGGTAAATCAAAATGACATGGGACCAAAGACATTGGTTAGAGGACTCAAATACCTTTCCAAAATGTCAAAGAACATGAGCAAAGCTTAAAACTTGAGCAAGTTATGCCTTGTGGAAGTTGGGAAATTTTTGGATATTTTGAAAAGTCAACATTGCTTCAAATGACCTAAAAATGCTAATGGGCCTCGTTTTATTCCACAATTCATCATCCAAGGCATGTGCACGACCATTTGGACCAAAGGGAAGTTTTTTACCATTTTTATTTATTTATTTGGATTTTTAATTATTAATAATTCATTTAATTAAATAAAATACATGAAAAATACCAAACCTAATGTTTTGAATCTTTTTGTGCATAGAATAGGATCAATATTTCGTGTACAATCAAATATGGAAGGAATTATGGTGATTGGATATGATTGAGACCAAATATGTTTGAAAAAGATTGGAAAAATTATGGCTTGAAAATCAAATATCCTTTTCATCAATTCATGGATTTTCTGATCAAATTCTTTGACCTAATCATTCACCTATACATACTAAGGCAAACCCTACTCCTCAAGAGGTCCCAGCTGCGCCAGAAATCCCAAAACAAACTTGGAATTTTTCAAGAAAAGTCTAACACTGAAAACTAAGTTCTAGGTTGATTCAAGCCACAATACTTATTCCATTGCGTTCCTGAGGCTTCCAGGAACATATACAGATCAAAATCATCGTCCCTAACACAGGAAATAGGTAGAACAATCTTGATCGGTTCAAGCTTTTTTTCAGATTCTTGAAACATGATTCATGCATTATTTGTAAATTCTAATACTTGATTTATATTCATTATATCATTCTGAAGCTAACGGTGTACTTTGATTGAATTTTTATGCACCATATGCGATTTCACCATGAACAAGAACTAGGGTTTTCAAAACTGTGAATTGGGGTTTCCCAGTTAAAGAAAAATTGGAATATGAAACCTATGCCATTCGACTCAACAGGCTTAGACGATGCTAAATCCACCCTCGCGCTCAATTTATGAGCTACCACAAGCTAATCGCTATTTTTTGGAAAGGCATATTTTGGAACGGTTCAAAAACCGTTGCTGATTCTTTTGTGTTTCAGGAAAAAAAAAGTGAGGAAGACGATGATGTGTAGGCTGCTGATTGGAGTATTCAAATTTTGCGCGCTAAATTTCCACTAACCATTATTTTCTCTTATATTAATTGTTTACTATTATATATTCAAAACGCGCTAGGTGGCTCAGTGGCAAGCAATTGTATTGGTGACCTTCAGGACCTGGGTTCGAGCCCCAGGTCCCCCTTTCTATTCCATAATATTTTGCATAATATATTCCTATGCAGTTTCAACGCTAAGGACCACCATACGCTCCTCAATCAGCTACGCCACGCGTTCCATTGCACTAAATCAAAGGCCACGATTCAAAGACCATGATGGGTATTAGTCAACCATCCCACACGCTGGCAACAAAATTCAAACAGGCCAAGGGCTTAATGGGCCTGATCACTGGACTTCACCCTCCATTTGGGGACAGACCCCCTAGGTTTGCAAGCTTTTACATTTTTCATTCTTTTTATTTATTTCAATTATTATTTTTAATTAGTTTTTTAATTTAAATATTTTCACAAAAAATATTAAAAAAAACAATATAAAATCAGAAAAGACAAAATTTAAAATATATTTATTTAATTGATATTTTTGTAAATAAACTTCATTAATTGATTTTAGCTTTTAAACTTAGGGTTAAATTTTAATATTTTTCTTAATCAATCTAAAATTTGGTAGAATTAGGGTTTGTAATAATTTTTATCCTTTTTTCTTTTCTTTCATAATAATTAATTATTAAAATATAGTTATTTTTATAAATCAAAATTGCATGTAAATAATTAGGTTAATTTAGGTTTAACTTTAATATTTTTTCTTAATAAATAAAAGTTATAGAATTAGGGTTAATATTTTATTTTAATTAATCTTTTTCATTAAAATCATAAAATACAAAAAAACCAAAAATAATTCCCTTTCATTTTAATTTTCATTAATTTAATCATTTAATTTAATTTCGTTAAAAGGGTCCAACGCCCTCGTTTCTAATTTAAATTTCAATTCGCGTATTTATTTCTTTTCCTTTTAATATTTATGTACCTCTCCCAAAGCTTTGTAAACTCGGACATTTTAATCTTTCACACTTTACTTTCTTTATTTTCTTTCAAATCGGGTCCTGGAAATTTTGGCGATGTGGACCCGCGCCTGTTGTAATAGTTTAGAACTCTACCTTTTTCGCACTTTTAACTATTAAATAAATGCATGCAAGAATGAATGACAATAAATAAAAACAAACGCGTAGATCACCTATACCATGACAAGATAAAAATAACTGAAACGACACACAAATCACACACCACCCCTAGGGTACGTCTCACTGTTGCCTTGCCTCGAAAGGTGATCGTCGAGTAGAGGATATCTTAGTAAGTCCTCATGATCCGGGAACCTGGCATGAGGGTAGCTTCTAAGGTGTCTTCCCATTGCTCTGGTGATCACCATGTCCCGAACCTCGAATTGACCCGAACACCTCCAACGGTGGTGCTACCTACCTCTCAATGGTGGGATGGCACTATCTTAAAGGACATTTACACAGACGAATTCCTTAGGGTAGGTAGACAACTCTAGATACTTGCTCTAATTTCAAAACAA
This sequence comes from Vicia faba, assembly GCA_948472305.1. Classification (NCBI taxonomy): domain Eukaryota; kingdom Viridiplantae; phylum Streptophyta; class Magnoliopsida; order Fabales; family Fabaceae; genus Vicia; species Vicia faba. The sequence goes on from OX451737.1 coordinate 844,830,582, forward strand.
ATCAAAAATACTTTTCACACCAACACCTTTCCAAAAAGATTTCGAAAGCAATTTTTCAAACACTCTTGAGGACCGATACAAGAGTCGAACTGGAATTTTCAAAGAAACTTTTTTAAAAACCCACAGTTGAAAAGCAAGCAAACCCTTTTTGAAAACACAATGAGAAAGTATCTAAGAGCCCATGGATAACCATGGATAGAAAGGGTGCTAACACCTTCCCTTTCTATAATCTACCTCCCGAACCGAGAGCAATCTCTATAAGGAATTTTTCTGTGCTTTTGTCCTTTCCATTTGGAGAAAATAAAAGACGGTGGCGACTCTTGCTTCCGTGACATTTCGCGAACCAGCATTAAACAGTCAGTTCCAGATCCACTGATCACAGTTAGATACATGATCAATGGTTTTCCCTCGACTGGTGGCATCAAAATAGGAGGCTCTTGCAGGTACTCTTTGATCTTGTCGAAGGCAGTTTGGCACTCATCATTCCATTTGACTACTTGATCTTTCTTCAGTAATTTGAAGATTGGTTCACAGGTAGCTATCAGGTGAGAAATGAATCTGGCAATGTAGTTTAAATGTCCCAAGAATCCTCCGACTTCCTTCTCGATACGAGGAGCAGGCACTTCTTGTATTGATTTCACCTTGGGAGGATCTACTTCGATACCTTTATTGCTGACAACAAATCCTAGGAGTTTACCAGACCTCACCCTAAATGTGCATTTATTTGTGTTCAACCTCAGCTTGTATTTCATTAACCTCTCGAACAATTTCTGTAAATGATCAAGATACTCTTCTTCTGTTTGAGATCTGGCTATCATGTCATACATATAGACCTCTATTTCATGATGTATCATTTCGTGAAATAGAGCTACCATGGCTCGCTGATAGGTTGCCCCAACATTCTTCAGCCCGAATGGCATAACCTTGTAGCAGAATGTGCCCCATTGCGTGACAAAGGTTATTTTCTCCAAGTCCTCAGGCGCCATTTTGATTTGGTTGTATCCTGAGAAACCGTCCATGAAAGAAAACACTTTGTGTTGTGCTATATTGTCAACTAGGATATCAATATGGGGAAGTGGGAAATCATCCTTAGGGATTGCCCTATTCAAATCTCTGTAGTCCACGCACATTCGTACCTTGTCGTCCTTTTTGGGCACGAGAACAACATCGGCAACCCATTATGGATAAGAGGTGACCACCAAGAATCCGCTGTTGAATTGTTTCATGACTTCCGCCTTGATCTTCTCTGACATGTCTGGTCGCATATGACAGACCTTTTGTTTTACCGGTGGACAGTCTTCTTTTGTAGGTAGACGATGTACTACGATATCTGCATCAAGTCCTGGCATGTCTTCGTACGACAAGGCAAAGACCTCAACGTAATCATGTAGCAACTGAATCAGACGCTCTTTGACACTTGGTTCCAGATTGGCACCCACTTTGACTTCTCTTTTGTCTTCTTCGGTACCTAGGTTGATTGTGTCCACTGGTTCTTCGTGGGGCTGAATGGTCCTCTCTTCTTGTTGCAGTAACCTGGCGAGTTCCTCTGGCACTTCATAATCTTCCTCACCTTCGTCTTCAGCTTAGTAGATTAGATTTTCAGAATCACAAAAGGCCATAGCAGAATCGTTACCCATGGGATCCCGAATGGATGTAGATCTGCATTTTGAATGTGAGTGTGTGTAAGAGTATAACTATCTTTGAAAGAAATGAAAATGTAAAAATAAAAATAATGAGCGCAAAGTTTGTATGAAAAAAAGGCCATGATTCATTGATGTCATATGAAAATGAGATAATAACTCTTACAAATGGACCATTGTGCCTCGGATAAGACACCAGGTTTTAAGAGTCTGAATTGTTTAATATTACAGATCCGACAAAATTTAAAGACAAATTACTGTGGGATAAAAGTGATCGGGATAAAATCTCTAGCTTCCCAGTTGATAAGCCCTCCACTGACAGTTGGGAAAATCCAATCCTCCAGGTCATAGCTGTCTTCATCATCCTCCACAATATTGACTTCGCGGTTGCTGATCTTCAAGGGTGGTCCTCCGGCACGAGCATGGCTTACAGCTTTCTGGGATCCTGAAGTGAAACCCAAACCAAATTTGTCAGATTTGTATGGGATATCTAGGATTTGGCCCCAAATAGTGCACCCACCTTCTTCTATCACTGCCTTGGCATCTTTCAAAGACGACATCTTGAGTGGAGGCCTTGTAATCTTTGGGACTTGAGACACAGCCTTTGTTACTGCCACAGTTTGCGGGACTTTTTCAAAATGCTGGAATGCAGTTTCAATAAATTCACCATTTAATTCCACATATCTGAAGGAATTTAGATGGCTGACCATATACTCTTCTTCTCCATGAACGGTGATGATTTTCCCTTGAATTGGATATTTCAGCATTTGGTGCAACGTAAAAGTAACAGCACCAGCATTGTGAATCCACGGTCGGTCCAATAAGCAGGAATATGAAGGGAAAATATCCATTACATAAAAAGTTGAATCAAATGTTTGGGTTCCAACTTTTATGGGGATGTCCACTTCCCCATGCACCATCCTTTTTGAGCCGTCGAAGGCCCTCACTACTATGTTGCTAGGTTTCAAAATCAATCCTTCATAGTCAAGCTTATCAAGAGCCTTTTTAGGCAACACATTCAGAGACGAACTGATATCCACCAAGACATGAGCCAAGGTCGTGCCCTTGCATTCGACTGAGACATGTAATGCCTCGTTATGCTTCCTCCCCATTGGAGTTAAATCACCATCCGAAAAACCTAAACCATTATCTGCAGTCAAGCTGGCTACGCAATCTTGGAACTGATCGGCAGATGTTTCTTGGGGTACATGGGCAGTTTTAAGGAATTTTACCAAGGCCTTTGCATGAGCCTCAGAACATAATAATAAAGACAACATGGAAATTTTTTATGTAGTTTGCCCCAGTTGCTCGATTATGTTGTAGTCGCTTCTTTTTATAATATTTAGAGTTTCCTCCATCTCTTTCCGAGAGTTATCAGGGATAGTTATTGATTGTGCCTTCGTCCGGACAGGCTTAACCAGAATACCTTTGCCTCGAGTCTCGGTTGACTCAACAGTGAGAATGTCAATAGGGGTGATAATAGGGACTGTAACAGTTTTGTCAACAGGAGTACTATCATAGATGATTGAAGGACCGGGAATAGTCTTTGGAGGATCAAAAACACCATGAATGATTACAGGTCCAGAAATAGCTTTTAGGGGAGCAATTTCTGGAGAGAATACCCTTCCGCTTCGGGTCATCTTGCTAGTCCCTGCGATATTACTGATATCAGAGTCAACTTTCTCAGAACTTGAATCTTCAGCAACTGACCAATCTTGCTTGATATTGTGGTAGTAGACATCACCTCCATAATTCCATGGGACGGTTTTATCTGAAGAATACGGGATTGGTCCAGGCATTGTAATTATCAACATAGCTACTTTAGGAACTGATGTAATTCTAACGGGTCTTTTGGTGGAGAGCCTGGAAGAATTATCGGAAATGGTCACTATGGAAACATCATTATAAGAAACAACTGGAATAGAAGTCTTCTCGAACAAAATCTCCTTGTTATTTATTAGGCATTGAACGCCTGCTTTTAACAAATGACAGCTGGTTGGTGAGGATAAACAGAAATGACAGCTTTCATCACAGCCCGGGAATACACCGGCATTTAACAAGTTCTTTTTGATAGTTAGGAGTGGGATCACAAGTTCATCAACCAAAGTAACAAACACATCTTCCTCAACGGCGTTGACATCACGGCCGTGCTTGGGCATAGGGGCAGTGATGACATTGGGGATTTCTGGCGCATCAAATTAAATCTCTTTGGCTTCAAGAAGGTCTTGTACCTTGTTTTTCATAGCCCAACTGTTGTTAGTGTCATGGCCGGGACTCTCAGAATGGTATGCACAGCGGGCATTAGGATGATAGTGAGGAGAGGTTGTGTTAGGATTCTTTGGAGCTTCTTTCAAAGTCACTAGATTGGATCTTAACAAATGAGGCAATACTTGAGATAGTGTCATATTAATTCGGGTGAACTGTCTGACTGGTCTTTTCATTCTTGGTTGGTTGCTTCTTTGCTGAGCAGGCGCAGGTTTGGGAATCATGACAGCCCCCGCCATTGGACGACGTTCAGCCCTATCTTGATTTCTCTGAAGATATACAACAACAACTTCTTTCTTTCCAATGAATGGTTTCCTTACAACCGCAGAGGATGCATCTTTTTGAATCTTTCCATTCTTTATCTCAGCTTCCACCCTTTCTCCGGTAAATATCAGTTCAGTAAAACCTGCCGATGAACTCCCAATTAAGTGATTGAAGAAGGGACCAGACAGGGTGCCCAAAAACATGTCTACCAATTCTCTTTCAGATAGGGGAGGTTGGACTCTTCCTGCTAAGTCCCTCCATTTTTGCGCGTAGTCTTTAAAGCCTTCACTTGAAACCATGGCCATACTCTGGAGTTGAGTACGGGTGGGAGCAAGATCAGCGTTGTATTGGTATTGTTTGTAAAAGGCAGTGGCCAGATCTTCCCAATTATGAACATTGACTCTTTCTAGCTGATAAAACCAATCAAGTTGAGTTCCGGACAGACTGTCTTGAAAGAAATGTACCTATAAATCCTTGTCGGCAGTGTGAAGCTGGATTTTCCTCACATAGGACCGGAGATGTATTTTGGGACATGAAACTCCGTCATATTTGGCGAACACCGGTGCTTTGAATTTTGGAGGAATGACAAACCCAGATACTAACCCCAACTCCTCAAAGTCCAGTCCAGGCACTTTTTGGATTTCCATTTCACTTAACCGTTCTGCCATATGCTTATACTTATCGTCGGCTGGAGGATATTGTTCTCCAGAATAATCTTCTTCTTCCTCTCCCTCTTCTGAATCTGGATGGACAACTGCTTCCTTGCTTTTGCGATCTTGATTGTCTTTCTCACTAGATGATGTGGCAAAGTCTACGGTCCTTCTTGCTTGTCCTTGGAACCTTCACCCCATATTTAGAACTTCGGTTATTTTCTTTGTCTTCTTCTTTTTCTCTTCAACCAGCAAGGTCTTCAACTCTTCTTGTCCTTTGGCTAGAGTTAATAACATCTGTTGAAACTGAGCATTTTGTGCTTGGAGGTCCTTCACCGTTTGCTCGAGATCCATCTTACTGAAATAAACAGTATAAATATTATGAGACTTGTTGCAAGAAACCTGCTTATTTTATGATGAGTGGTAAATGCATATGCAATGATTTCAAGGATTTTAAAGATTCAAATTTGTTTTAGACAAAAAGGAAACACATGTTATATTAATAAATTTAAGCTTGAGTACATCAATGCCTCTTTGGGAAAAACAAATACAAAAACTCTAAGATAAAAAGGTTGTACGCATCCTCTTTGGTGCGATGTAGGCATTTAGAGACTGCTCCTCATGAAGTTGCTTAGTGAGCTCCAAAACCTTCTTCTCGCTAGCGTAGAGTTGGGCTTCGAAAGTATCTCGCTCCCCCTTTAGTTGTATCCAATCTCTTTGTAAGTCTTCAAGAGAGGTGGGCATGTCAGGATGCAGGATAGTGTACAGAACGTCTCCTTCCATAACAGGCTCCATGATTACCGGGAGAATGGAGGGATAAGGCATCATAAGACTTTGAGCATGAGTTTGTACCCATTTAAGGTAAGGCTCAAGACGGATGGAATTCTTGTGCCCCAATGTCTTGCTATCTACCTTATTTAACATCCTCCAAGCTCGGATAAACCTCTGGAGATGACCTTGATCATTATTCTCGTAGTCAAATACCAAACCTTGGATGAGCATATCATATGGGCCATCCCTTCGGATATAACCAAACTGTCTTAAGGCTAAGCAAGGGTTGTAGGTGATACCTACCCTAATGCCAAGTAAAGGGACATTAGGAAATTCTCCACAACGGTCGACAATACTAACATTCTCTAAGGATCGGGAACACCAATAAATGTTTGAATGTTTGAGCGTCATCAACCTTTGTGACCACATTGAACCTTACTCGTTCTTCAATATAGATTGGGGAAGATGCTAAATAAACCATCTTTCCAAGAGAGGAGTACAACACATAAGGATACCTCTTTTCCTCATAGTGCGAGTGTGAAAAGAATGTAGGATGTCCCCTAGCAAAGTAGGCACCGGGTTGCGGGATATGAATATTTTGACGGTGTTTACATTTATGAGTTGGTCAGGATTTGGAAACAAAACCATCCCATAGATGAGGAGAACCACAATTTCTTCAAAAGCTTGCAAATCCAAAGAGTTCCAACATTTTTGGGCTTTCTCAAACAAGAACTTTGCTTGGAAACCTTTGACACCACTCCTTGTTTCCCAATTAGTTATGACATCAGAGGATTGCAAGTGTGGAGCTTGAGCAATATCTTATGGCTTTGGATCTCTTTTCGTACCATTGAAAGGTAGTTGATTGAGAATGGGAATCCTCAAGAGTTGGGAGAATTCTTAGAAAGTTGGCACAAGTTAATAATCGGGAAATGTGAAGCAATAGTGTAAAGGATCAAAGAACTGAAAGAGAGCCTTCATCATGTCTTCATCAGTGTTGGAGGTGACCAAGTTTAGTAGGCGACCATGTCTTTTAGTGAATGGAGAATTTTCAGGACTCCTTGATGCTAGCTCTTTAAGTTGTGGAGGGATCCTTACAAGATTGACTTGAATAATTTTCCTGCGAATAGAATCCATGTCATACAAAATAGAACAAAGATAAATCCCAAGATCCTTGAAATGGTTAGTGAATGAATATGATGTTATGATGTTCATGATTTTATGTACAAGTATGTATACACAAAAAAAGCAAACAAGTCCTTAGGTTTATGCTTGCATGGAGTCTTATAGGTAAGTACCCTCTTGAAGTTTAGTTGGCTCAAACCTGTCCTAGCAATATTAATCGGGTTCTAAGGAGCTCAATATCACTGGTTTGTTTCCTTGGTCATTGTTTCAGCGCAAGCCTCTTTAATGGCGACCGAGATATCCCAAAAAACCAAAGTCGGTCATCATACTACGTCCTAATGGACAAGTTGGTCAGGTAAAGGTTCTAAAAGTTCATTAGTGCTTCATGATATCACTCAGCGGCCCCTTATTCTCCTTGATTAACTCAAGGGCTATCGGTACCCACAAATATATCGCACTAACATAGTTATTGCTTAGACCATGTCAGTATACCCCGCACAGTTTCCATAACGTATTACTACTTACCTATAAGGTATCCCAAATCCGAGTAGAGGATTCAAACCCAAACAAAGAACCATAATGTAAAGCATACAAGTCAAACAATTAAAGCAAGTAAATGTGATCTAACCCTAAGGTAACCCCACTTTTAGAATTTTCCCCAGCAGAGTCGACAGTTCTGTGATACGGTGGGAGAACTGACTTGGCTGTTTTGCGTTTGATCGCAAATGTTACGGTTAGCAAGAGTCGCCACCGACTTTTCTTTATCCAAAAGGAAAGGTGAAAAATTACAGGAAAGATCTTTGAGATTATTTCTTGAGTTCGGGGGGTAGATTATGAAACGGGAAGGTATTAGCACCCTTTTCATCCATGGTTTTCCATGGGCTCTTAGTTACTTGCTAGATCACTTGCTTTTGTTTGAAATTGTTCTTTGTGTGGTTTTTGAAAGTATTTCGTAAAGAGGTTATTGTTTAGGTAAACTTTGTAATGATTCTCGTTCGTAAGAATGTATACTAAGATGTTGATCTTTTGAAAATGTTTTCAAGTTTTGCAAGATGTTTTGAAAGTGTAGGTGTATGTTTTTGAAAATAGCAAGGATGTTTTGTTTTGAAATGGAGCAAGTAATTAGGAGCATTCTACCTACTCAAAAGTCTTTCATGTTCATTTCCTCTTTCCTTTGACATTGTTATCTTACCATTGATTTGGTAAGTAACCCTATCTTTGGATGTAAACGGGACGGGCGTGGGTCATCGTATAACCATGATTAGCAATGTTGCAAGGTATCTTAGAATTCTCTTTTAGGGACTAAGATCATTTGAAAGGCAACTTAGATAGCGTCATCGAGGGACTATGATCTTATATTTTGCTTGTTTTTTTACTAAGATACCTCACATGCATAATATGGCCATTTTGTAAGGCAACCAAGTGGAATTTACCCTAGGGGGTGCTTGTGTGCAAGTGTATTATTTTCATGCTTGGTTTTATCTTTTATTATGGTTTTCTAATTGATTGGTTTTAGACTTTCCATACAAACCCTAATTACTAGCATTTGTATATAAAGCGATAAATTGTGGAATTTAAAATTACTACGCTATTACAATACTTATGGGAGGGGGTGTACAAATTATAAATTGGGATTGCAAGAAAATAAACCTAATTATCTATTACAACCATATTGAATTGGTACAAGAATTGAATAAATAATTTACAAAAAAATGAATAAATGTATAAGAAGGTAAATGTAAAGTAAATGGATCTTTGTTTGGATTTTTTAGGAAACAGGGGGTTTTGTTTTAACCTAATTAACTAAAATAGAAATAATTAATTAAATTATTAAATAGTAAAAAAACTAATTTTATTAGGAAAAGAAATTAAATAAAACCCTAATTGATTAAAAGAAATTAAGTTTAGAAGAAGAATATTTTTGGTATTTTTGTCTTAAAAATAATTTATAGTATTATAAAATATTTTTGGTCTTTTTATATTTTAAAATAATATATTTAAGTGGTGTAAGAGAAAATAACTAAAACCCTAGTTTTAATCAAATTTGATAAAATAATTAGTACAATAAATAAAGTATGATTAAATAAAAATAATTTTTTTGTGTAAAAAATAAATAAACTAAGTCAAAATATAAATCTAATGTTTTTATATTTTTCTGATTTTTTTTAGTATTAGAAAAATATTTAAGAAAGCAATTAAATAAAAATAAGAAAAAGGAAAATAAAAATGGGCCAGGGTGTAAATAGCCAATAGGGGAGTCAGCAACAAAAAAAACATAATGGTGCAAGGGAAGCCCAGCGCTGCCAAAGAAAGAGTAAGAATGCAAAAAATATGAAAAATCTAAATGGGTATCATTGGGGCTCGAACCCAGGTCCCTCTAGTCACGGGCTTGCGCTTCTACCACTGGGGTGGCTATACATCCGTTTATATAATCAAAATAATAAATATATGATAGTAAACAAGTCCATGGCCTGAACTTCATCTTCAACCTCACGCCCAGCCAGAGCCTCTGTATCTTGTTCAAATCTCAACAAAAATGAAAACTGTAAATAGGAAAGTTGTAGCAAATTTCCTCACGATTTCAGAAATGCAAAGCAATAAAATTATAGATCAAAGATAAGCATGAATTTTAATGGCCCTAATCTGAACCCTAAAAATCTCAGAAACTTCAATCTTAAAATTCTCTAAGCTCAAGCCAAATTAATGAAAACTATGGACATGGTTAGCTTTAGGGCAATGATATCTATATTTTTCATTCACAAATAAACCATTAATGATTCCTGTATGAAGAGTTCAAAAGTTAGAAAACTTACCTTGCAAGAGGGTATCGGGTTTAGAGTTTGAGTAGCTTTCTTGGGGTTTCAATGATTGGATTAGCTTCCTCAAGTTCCCAGGAAGCTAATGGGATGCTTAGCTTGAGCTAAAAGTGCTTGAGGAGTTCTGGAGAAGTCAAGGTGCAAGGTGCTGTTTTTGAAAATGGTGGATGATGATGGAGGTGTTACAGTGGTGATCCAGGTGTTGGGATTGCTTGTGTATGTTGTTTAGAAACTTCTGAAAGCAAAAGGCCAAGAAACGCACGAGCAAATTTGGAGATTGGACTCAAAACTCAGAAATGACAAGTTTTGAAGTGTTTTTGGTGATTCTATGTTCTTGGTGTTTTCAAGGGTCAAGCATGCGTGGGGTTTGTGGAAAATGAATTGTGTATGTATAAGAAAAAGGGTTTGAGTGCTTTTGAAAATCAGAAGTACAAGTTACAAGCTATTTGCTATGTTACTTTATTTTAAAGAAAAGTGGGAAAACAAGTTTCAATGTGTAGTACAAGCATGGGCTGGGTGATTTTAAGTGTCTAACAAGTTTCTCTTGAGTTATAAGACATGTATAATCAGAAGGGAACAAGTGCAAGGCTCAAGAACAAGTTTTGTGCAAAAAGTCACTTTATCAAAATGGCAATGTGCACTTTCTTCCCAAAATGGATATAAAGCATGGCCTTGCATTGAATGCTTGAAATAAAACCTCTAATAGTTGTGCAAGAAATTAATTATGGAGTGCCTAACAAGTTTGAGGCCTGCAAACTAGAGATTATGCAGCAGAAGTTTGAATTTTGAATTTGTTCATCACAAAATGACTTGTAATTCAAGTGATAAAACCCTAACTTCATCTCTTCGTTTCTCCCTACTCAAAAATGATCTCAAGGAGTTATTGGACATTTTGGAAATCTTGCAATGTTCTATACAACCCATATTTGAATCACTTTTGAAAATTCCACTTGGAACTATATGAAAAAGTGCCATGAAGTTGGGTCAAAATCCTGACCAAATTAGGGCAAAATTTCACTAAGTGTTTTGTTTCATGACCATGTATTCTTAAAGTTATAACTTGAGATCCAAACACTTTTGGAAGGGTTATGTAAAGAAATGTTGTAGATTTCATGTATATCTACAACTTTCATATTGGAAGTTTCTTTTGAATCATCTTGCATCATGGTGAAAATTTTGCTCAAAGTTGTGAAAAAATAAGAAATTTCCAACACTTAGAAAAATTTCTAAGTTTAGAAATTTTAACTTTTCAAAATGAAATCTTGAATTTTTTATTTCTTGATGAATAAGTTTCATATTTTGACATGCTTTGATGAATTGTTATCTTTGGCATTTGATTTTTGACCAAAAAGTCAAAGTTTGACTTTTCAGTATACAGTTGACTTTTGATTAGTTGATTGAAAATTCATCTATCAATCCATTAGACTTGAGCAATGTTTTGAGCCATGTCACTAGGTAAAATGATTCAATTGTACTCTTGAGATCATGCCTTAAACCAATTGATCATTTGCTAGGTCAAAAATCAGAAATTGCCCTTTCCCAATCAAAACCCTAATTTTGACCATTTTGCCCTTTTGATGATTTGATCAAATTTCTTGAGGAATTATGGTCCAAACTTGATAAAATGATACATATGAGTCTATAATGTTGATGTGGATCAAAAATTATGAAGTTTGACTGTAAATTGGTCATGGTTGACTTTTTCCCCAATACAGCTGATTTTTAGTTCAACTGCTCAATTGACTGAGCAAAAGTGTGATCCAAATCTTGAAACTTGACATGAGTAATATTGAGAGTCCATAATGATCCATGAAAGTCATATGGGGCATTGGGAGTTTAAATATCCTTGTTCAATCTCAAACCCTAATTTTGGTCATCAGTGCTTAAGGAGGTGTCTTGAACTGATCAACCCTAGTGCAGTCTTGAGTCAAGGGAGATCTTGTGAGTAAATTCTTGATAAGTGAGAGGGAAAATTTTGGGGTACAACAGATTCACTCAAGGATACCAAGGCAGTCATTGAAGAAGGTGGGTGTACCATTTAGGGTCGGCTCCCTGACATTCCATATAAATCTGATAAGTTTGGCTTGGGTTTCACTTCAGGGGCTCAAAGGGTTGTCCGTCGTGCTCGTGCCGGAGGACCTCCCCTATGAATCAACAATCATGGGATCAATGATTTAGAAGACAGTGATGGTGACTATGACATGGACAGTTGGATCTTCCCTACTACCAACGATGGACCCAGTAACTGGACGGCTAAAGACTTTGTGCCGATTACTTTTATTCAGGAGTAATTGTATTTTTGTTTTTCTCGTTATGTAATAAACAATATAAACTTTATGACCATGTGCCTTACCCGGGGCACAATGGTTTATTTGTGAGGGTTATCATGTTTCAATATCATATGTCATTAATAAAAGCATTGGATGGTTTTTGCATACAAATTTTGTGCTTTTTGTCTTTCTTTTTTGCTTTATTTTATCAATGCAGTTATGCTCTTACACACACTCACGCGTCAAACTACAGATCCATATCCACTCTGGATCCCATTGATAACGGTTCTGCTATTGTCGGTTATGACTTTGAAAACCCGATCAACCAAGCCAAGGACAAAGGTGAGGAAGATAGTGAGGTACCAAGAGAACTTTCCAGACTATTACAACAGGAAGAAAGGGTTATACAACCTCGTGAAGAGCTAGTAGAGACAGTGAATCTAGGTACAGAAGAGGACAGAAAAGAAGTCAAGATAGGTGCAAACTTGGATAATAGTGTCAAAAAGCGGTTGATTCAGATGTTGCATGATTATGTTGAGATCTTTTCTTGGTCATATGAGGACATGCCAGGACTAGACACTGATATTGTGGTTCATCGCATGCTGACAAAAGAGGATTACCCTCCAGTAAAGCAGAAGGTCTGTCGTATGCGTCCTGAAATGTTAGAGAAGATTAAGGTAGAAGTTATGAAACAGTTCAACATTGGGTTCTTAGTTGTTACCTCCTATCCACAATGGGTTCCTAACATAGTTCTGGTGCCTAAGAAGGATGGCAAGGTACGTATGTGTGTAGACTATAGAGACTTGAACAGGGCAAGCCCCAAGGATGACTTTTCGCTTCCCCATATTGATGTTCTGGTTGACAACACCGCACAACATAAGATCTTCTTCTTCATGGATGGGTTCTCTGGTTACAATCAGATCAAGATGGCACCTGAAGACATGGAGAAGACAACCTTCGTCACACAGTGGGGCACTTTCGGTTACAAGGTAATGCCATTTGGATTGAAGAATGCATGGGCAACCGATCAGCGAGTCATGGTAGCTTTGTTCCATGATATGATTCACCATGAGATAGAGGTCTATGTTGACAACATGATAGCTAGATCTCAAACGGAAGAAGAACACCTTGATCACTTGCAAAAGTTGTTCGATAGGTTGAAGACGTACAAGTTGAGATTAAATCCGAAAAAGTGCACCTTTGGAGTAAGGTCTGGTAAACTCCTAGGTTTCATTGTCAGTGACAAGGGTATTCAGGTAGACCCTGCAAAGTTAAAAGCTATACAAGAAATGTTGGCTCCTTGCACTGAGAAGGAAGTTAGAGGTTTCTTGGGACGCCTAAACTACATTTCCGGGTTCATTTCCCATCTAACTGCTACTTATGAGCCAATCTTCAAACTCCTGAAGAAAGATCAAGTGGTAAGTGGAAGGAGGAATGCCAAACTTCCTTTGACAGAATCAAGGAATACCTACAAGAGCCTTTAATTCTGATGCCTCCAATCGAAGGAAGACCTTTGATAATGTACTTAACAGTATTAGATAATTCAATGGGGTATGTGTTGGGGCAGCATGACGAGTCTGGTCGAAAAGAGCATGCAATATACTACCTTAGCAAAAAGTTTACCGACTGTGAAACAAGATACTCACTGCTCAAGAAAACTTATTGTGCTTTGGCATGGGCTGCTCGCCAACTGAGACAATATATGTTGACCCACACTACTTTATTGATATCTAAGATGGACCCGATCAAGTACATCTTCGAGAAGCCTGCTCTCTCCGGAAGAATAACGAGATGGCAAATGATCCTGGCCGAATACGATATTTAATATACAACCCAGAAAGCAATCAAGGGAAGTGTATTAGCTAATCATTTGGCCCACCGGGCCGTGGGCGACTACTAGTCCATGAATTTTGAGTTCCCGGACGAGAGCATCATGTTAGTAAATGATTATGAAGAACCTGGACGGGATGAAGGACCAGAGAAAGGATCCTGATGGACTATAGTTTTTGACGGAGCTTCCAACGCACTTGGCAATGGTATAGGTGCTATAATCATATCTCCAGAGGGCTGTCATACTCCTTTCACTATAAAACTATGTTTCAACTGTACCAACAATATGGCTGAGTATGAAGCATGCATCATGGGTCTCAAAGCTGCTATCGACTTGAGGATCAATCTTTTAAGTGTTTTTGGAGATTTGACCTTGGTAGTAAGTAAAATCAAAGAAGAGTGGGACACGAAGCACCCTAATCTCATCCCCTACAGAGAGCATGTGTTGACATTGCTCCCACACTTTAAAGAAGTCACCTTTGAACATTTTCCACGAGAGGAGAACCAGTTAGCGGACGCCCTAGCTACTATGTTGTACATGTTCAAGGTCAGATGGGACAATGAAGCTCTCCAGATCACTATTGAGAGATTGGAGGAACCAGCCTACTGCTATGAGGTTGATACTGAGAAAGTAATGGACAAGCCTTGGTTCTATGAAGTGAAAAGGTACCTCAGAGCTCAAGAATACCCTGAGGGGGAATCCGTCAATGATAAGAAGTTTTTGTGAAGGTTCTCTGCAAAGTTCTTCCTCAGTAATGGAATCCTCTACAAGCGCAACCACGACTCTACTTTACTTCGGTGTGTAGAAAAAAGCGAAGCAGAGAGGATTATGGAAGATTTACATGAAGGTACCTTTGGCACCCATTCTAGTGGACACACCATGGCTAAAAAGATCCTACGAGCGGGATGTTACTGGTCCACTATGGAAGCAGATTGTTATCAGCACTCCCGGACTTGCCACAAATGCCAGATCTATGCTGATAAAGTACATGTACCCCCGGTTCTCTTGAACGTCTTGATTTCCCCTTGGCCTTTTGCAATGTGGGGCATCGATATGATCGGAGAAATCAGACCTACCACTTCAAACGGGCACCGCTTTATCCTAGTCGCCATTGATTACTTCGCGAAGTGGGTTGAGGCTGCCTCTTTTGCTATTGTTACCAAGAGTGTGGTGGTGCGGTCCATCAAGCACAACCTTGTCTATCAGTATGGTGTTCCAGAAAGAATCATCACAAACAATTGTACGAATCTCAACAATACTATGATCACCGAACTCTGTAAACAATTCAAGATCCACCATCATAATTCTTTCCCTTACCGGCCGAAGATGAATGGTGTTGTGGAGGCTGCTAATAAGAACATTAAGAAAATCATACAGAAAATGACGGTGACATACAAAGACTGGCATGAGATGTTACCATTTTCTCTTCATGGGTACCACACCTCAGCACGTACGTCAACAGGGCTAACACCTTATTGTCTGGTGTATGGTATGGAGGTTGTCCTACCTATTGAGGTCCAGATCCCTTTTTTGAGAATCATGAAGGATGCAGGTTTGAACGAAGATGATTGGATCTAGACTCGACTTGAACAACTGAATCTGATTGATGAGAAAAGGGTAACGGCTATTTGTCATGGTCAGATGTACCAGAAGCGTATGATCAAGGCTTTTAGCAAAAGGGTCAAACGTCAGTTATATCAAGTGGGTGATACCAGGGGCAAATAGACTCCCACATACGAAGGACCATTTGTAATCAAAAGCATATTTTCTGGTGGAGCCATGATTCTAACCACCATGGATGGTGACGACCTTCCTCACTCTGTGAATGCGGACATGGTTAAAAAATACTACACATAAATAAAGACTCACTAGGTTGACTGGCCTACGCAAAAATAAGGGCATCCCAACAAACCAAAAGGGTTCGGGAAATCACAAAAAGACCTTAGATTTAAGGCTGGCATGGGTTTTAAGGTAATACCATCTTGATGTTTGATTGGTTCAACCTGTCCTATAAATAGTAATCGGGTTCTAAGGGATCTCAATATCATTGATCCTCCCCACAAGTTTCGTTCCGATAGATAACTGACTTGCCACCAAACAAAACTGGGGAGTCGAATCTCAATGAGTGTAGTATCGAGTATCAACCGACATTGGGGGAATACCAAAGACGGCTATCTCACTACGTCCTAATAGCCAAGTTGTTCAATTAAATATTCTAAGGTCAGTTAATGCTTTATGACACCACAAGTTTCCTTCGTGACTGTAAAACGTCCCTTCGATTGTTCCTCAAACGGCCGACGACAAATCTACCTACTCGCTAATAGTAGGATAGCATTGCCTAAAGGAAAAGAGGAAAAGAATGACCCTTTTCGAGTAATAAAGTAGATAGGTGTTACAAGTTTGCTCAAACATTTTTGAACTTACACAAAAATTGTTTTTCAAAAAAAATTTCAAAGCACTTTGTATACTTTCTCCACTATCCCGAGAAACATTACAAAGTTCGTCGTACTAAGGCGTTTTCAAAACATCTTCAAACACAAAGCACAAAGGTATTTTAAAATGAGCAAACCTCTAAGAGCCCGTGGAAAACCACTGATGGAAAGGGTGCTAACACCTTCCCTTTCCATAATCTATCCCCTTACTCAGAAAACATCTCGAAAAGGTAGTAACTGGTTGTGAAGAACCTGGACCGGATGAAGGACCTGAGAAAGGATCCCGATGGACTATGTTTTTTGACGAAGCTTCCAATGCACTTGGGAATGGTATCAGTGTTGTAATCATATCTCCCAAGGGTTGTCATACTCCTTTCACTTCCAGACTATATTTCAACTGTACCAACAATATGGCTGAGTATGAAGCATGCATCATGGGTCTCAAAGCTGCTATCGACTTGAGGGTCAAGCTTTTAATTATTTTCGGAGATTCGGCCTTGGTAATAAGTTAAATCAAAGAAGAGTGGGACATGAAGCACCCTAATCTCATCCCCTACCAAGAACATGTGCTGACATTGCTCCCACACTTTAAAGAAGACACCTTTTAACATTTTCCACGAGAGGAGAACCAGTTAGCGGACGCGCTAACTACTATGTCGTCCATGTTCAAGGTCAGATGGGAAAACGAAGCTCCCCAGATCACTATTGAGAGATTGGATGAACCGGCCTACTGCCATGAGGTTGATACTAAGGATGTAATGGACAAACCTTGGTTCCATGAAGTGAAAATGTACTTCCGAGCTCAAGAATAACCTGAGGGGCATCCATGATAGGAAGTTTCTGAGAAGGTTCTCGTCAAAGTTCTTCCTCAGTAATGGAATCCTCTACAAGCACAACCACGACTCTACTTTACTTCAGTGTGTAAATAAAAGCGAAGCAGAGAGGATTATGGCAAATTTACATGAAGGTACCTTTGACACCCATTCTAGTGGACACACTGTAACGCCCGTAATTTAATTAATCATTTAATTAAATTATTTTTGGAATATTGATGAAGATGTGTTGTGATTAATTGGATTTAATTATTTTATTAAGTGGAGAAATAATATTAGAAGTATGATATTATTTTGATGTGGGCTTGTTTTAAAGGAATAGAAGTAATAAAAGGGTGTATTAGTTTTGAGCCCAATAAGGAGTTAAGAGAATAATAGGTTATTTTATTGTGTTTAGAAAGAACAGAAAGAGGAGGCAGTAGAAGAATAAGGATTAAGAAGAAGAACGTGAAGCTGCTGGAAAAAGAGGAAAATGGCAGAACAAGGTTTCGACTAGAAGATTATAGAGCGACCTTCAATCCAAGGTAAGGGCGGGGTTCTGAATCTAGAATTGGGTTACTGATAATTGGTATGTGGGGTTAGAGGTGATTGTTGTCTTGTTCTTGAATTGAATGTATATGATGAAATTGATGAATTTAAGATGAATAATGACATCCCGATGTTGTTTAATTAACGTAGAATTATAGGATAATTGTAAGTGATAACTATCTATGATTAGATTAAGTTTTTAGGGCTTAAAGTATAGAACCCGTAGTGAAAACACAGAGAAAATCGTAGAATTTATGCAGGATGTAACAGGATGCATCGACCTCAAATTCTATGTGTCGATACAAGAAGGTTTTGAGACTCAGTATGAGTCGACACGAAGAGGTTTTGCATTGATACATGAGTGCTTTTAGACTCGGGATGAGTCGATCCATAGGAGCGTGTGTCGATACATGCTGTGTGTTAGACCCAGGATGAGTCGATCTAAGAGAGCATGCGTCGACTCATGTTGTGAGTTCAGTGCAGTACGCGTCGATCCATGGAGATATGCATCGACCCATGTTTCTGGTTTTTGGCATAATTGTTTAGAAAATGTTGTAACTTGAGTTTTAGGATGCCTTTTGAGATTCCGTTCGAAGCGTTGAATAGCTAACGCGATGAAATTTATTCTAGAGGATTAAAATGAAGAATAGGAAGTGTAATCCTAGTAGCCAATTTAGGATTTAGAGTTAGTTCCCGTGTTGATCGTTATGTTGGTTTTTATGCAGAATGATGAGGATGAAATGTTTATAGGCTGCTTTTTGATTTGTAATAGTAGGAGTAATCACAGTAATGATGTAAGATTACAGAATAGCAGTGCGAATTATTGTCGTATTAATGTACAAATGAGATGTTGATGAGATTTTGTTAATGATGTTGCGATGATAATTTATAATGAATAAATGATGTTTGATGAACAAACGATGTTTGATGAACAAATGATGTTTGATGAATTATTATGAATGATATGAGATGTTTGAGGAAGAGATGTTGAGATGCTTTTGAGATGTAGGCATTTGGCCAACGATGATGTTGTATTGAGATGTTGTTAATTGTGACGTTGTTATTACATTCATGATTGTGTCGCATATATTGCATTTTGAGATGGAGCTTATGCTCGTTGAGATGACCTGTATTGGTGAATATTGAGATGAAGGCTTATGCCTTGTTGATGTCTCTATTAATTGGCAAATTTTTGAGATGGGAGTTCTGCTCCAATGGTACCACATGCATTGTATAGTATTGAGTCGCATTATTTGATTGCATAAAGAAGTTGTGTATTGATGTTGTGAATGTGTATTATTGTTGTGATTATTAATGATTATGAGATGAGAAGTGGTGATGTTATGTGATCTAATTTAATATATTAATTATCATGCACTTTATTATATTGTTAGATATCTCACCCCTTCTGTTTGAATGTTGCCCTTATGTTGGTAACGTGCAAGTAATCGAGAGTGAAGGATGTATACCTTTTATAGTTGAGTCGGTGTCATTGCTCTGATATGTAACACTCGGGGGGATGAACGCTTGTTGCTTTTGATTGTTGATTATTAAGTTGTTGAACCTTAAGTTGATTATTATTAACTATTTGTTGGTTTGAAGTTGCTGTAATGATGATAAAGATGTTATTAAGAATTCCGTTGCATTGATGTTGAATTATTTAACTAAAGATGTTACGATGATGGTTCATCCGATTGTTTAAAAGTGTTATATATCCAAGATGAATGAAATGAATTTTGATAGAAAAATTTGTGGAATCCCGATTCGTTTGCATGAATGATTTTTATAACTCTGATTTATTTATATAATTTGCCGGGGTAGAATTTCGGTGTTACAAAGTTGGTATCAGAGCAAAAGGTTGGTCCGACCTTGTTGTCGAGTCGTAGTTGTCTAACAATTGAGTATTGTTAATTTGAGTTCTAACCGTTGTTTATGTTATAGTGAGAAGTTGAGATGGCTGGAAGGAATGATGTTGCACTTGCTGCTGCTTTAGAAGCAATGGCTCATGCGATGGAAAATCAGCTGAATGCTGACGGGAATGTTGGATCTCGTAGCTTGGCGACCTTCCAGAGAGAGAATCCGCCTACGCTCAAGGGAAAGTATGATCCTGACGGAGCATTGGAGTGGTTGAAAGAGATTGAGAGAATATTCTGTGTGATGGATTGCACTCCAGCGCAGAAGGTTCGATATGGTACTCATATGCTAGCAGTCGAGGCTGATGACTGGTGGCTAGAGACTTGTCAGAAGTTGGAAGTTGCAGGTGAGAATGTCACTTGGGCTGTGTTCCGTAGGGAATTTTTGAAGAAGTACTTTCCTGAAGATGTTCGTGCTAAGAAGGAGATTGAGTTCCTTTATCTGAAGCAAGGAAGTATGTCGGTTGTTGAGTATGCTGCCAAGTTTTTTGAGTTGGCTAAGTTTTATCCACATTACGCTGAGGCAGATGCTGAGCTTTTGAAGTGTATCTAGTTTGAGAACGGGTTACGCCCGGAGATCAAGAAGGCAGTTGGATACCAGAAGATCTGTGTCTTTGCTGATTTGGTTGATAGTTGCAGGATTTATGAGGAGGATAATAATGCTCATTACAAGATTATCAGTGAGAAGAGGGGTAAGCACCAACAGAATCGTGGTAAGCCTTATGGTTCCCCAGTTGGTAAAGGTAAACAGAAAGTTGCTCAAAATTAGAGGACTAGTGGGGGAGATGCTCCTGGTGGTGTGGTTTGCTTTAAGTGTGGAAAACCTGGGCACAAGAGTAATGTGCGCACTAGTGAAGTGAAGAAGTGTTCCCGTTGTGGTAAGAACGGACATGTTGTATCTGAGTGTGAACATAAGGATGTGATTTGTTTCAATTATAGAGAAGAAGGGCACATTGGTAGTCAGTGTCCGAAACCGAAGAGGGCTCAGTCAAGTGGTAAAGTGTTTTCTTTGGTGGAGGATCAGACAGCTGTTGAGGACAGACATATTAGAGATACATGTTTCATTAATAGTACTCCTTTAATTACTATTATTGATACCTGTGCTATGCATTGTTTTATTGCTGCTGATTGTGTTAAAAGATTGGGTCTTGTGTTGTCTTCTTTGAATGGGGAAATGGTCGTCGATACTCCAGCCAAGGGGTCGGTGACTACTTATTTTATGTGTTTAAAGTGTCCCTTGTCGATCTTCTATAGAGACTTTGCTGTTGATTTGGTTTGTGTACCTTTAAGAGGTTTAGATGTGATTTTGGGTATGAACTGGTTAGAGCATAACTGTGTTCATATTAACTGTTATGACAAGTCAGTGAAGTTTTCTACTCCTGAAGCAGAAGGAGATGGTTTGTTGTCTACTAGACAGTTGAGGAAGTTGGTGCAATAGGAAGCACAGATGTTCTCGTTAATGGCGTCGCTATCTGTATAGACTCAAGCTATAATTGAGGAATTGCCGGTGGTGTGTGAATTTCCTGAAGTTTTCCTTGATGAGATTCTTAATGTACCGTCGGAGAAGGAAGTTGAATTTGCTATTATTCTTGTACCTGGTACGAGACCTGTGTCTATGGCACCATACAGGATGTCTGCATCTGAATTGTCAGAGTTAAAGAAGCAATTGGAAGAGTTACTTGAGAAGAGGTTTGTAAGACCAAGTGTATCACTGTGGGGAGCTCCAGTGTTGTTAGTAAAGAAGAAAGATGGAAGTATGAGGCTTTGTGTTGATTATAGACAGTTGAATAAAGTGACGATTAAGAACAAGTATCCGCTTCCAAGAATAGATGACTTGATGGACCAATTGGTGGATGCTCGTGTATTTAGTAAGATTGATCTGAGGTCGGGTTACCATCATATTAAAGTGAAGGATGAAGATATCCAGAAGACGACTTTCAGGATGCGTTATGGACATTATGAGTATTCGGTGATTCCTTTCGGTGTTACTAATGCACTGGGAGTATTCATGGAATACATGAATCGTATATTTCATACTTATTTGGATCGGTTCGTAGTGGTGATCATTGATGATATTTTGATTTACTCTAAGTCAGAAGAGGAGCATGTTGAACACTTAAGAGTAGTATTGCAAGTTTTGAAAGAGAAGAAGTTGTATGCAAGTGTGAGTTTTGGTTAAAGAAGGTTAGTTTCCTTGGTCATGTGATTTCGGGTAGTGGCATTGTTGTAGATCCATCGAAGGTTGATGCTATGTTGCAATGGGAGACTCTGAAGTCAGCTACTGAGATTAGAAGCTTCTTGGGATTAGCTGGTTACTATATAAGGTTTATCGAAGGATTTTCTAACTTGGCACTTCCATTGACTAAGTTGACTAGTAAAGGTAGAGCTTTTGTATGGGATGTTCAGTGCGAAGAAAGTTTTATAGAATTGAAGAAGAGGTTGACATCGGCTCCGATTTTGACGTTGCCTTATCCAGGAGAGCCTTTTGTGGTGTATTGTGATGCTTCTAAGATAGGTTTAGGAGGTGTGCTTATGCAGAATGGTAAGGTAGTTGCTTATGCGTCAAGGCAGTTAAGGACTCATGAGAAGAACTATCCTACGCATGATTTAGAGCTTGCTGCAGTTGTTTTTGTGTTGAATATTTGGAGGCATTATCTTTATGGTTCTAGATTTGAAGTGTTTAGTGACCATAAGAGTTTGAAGTATTTATTCAAACAGAAGGAGTTGAATATGAGGCAACGAAGATGGTTGGAATTGTTAAAGGATTATGATTTCAGTTTGAATTATCATCCAGGAAAAGTAAATGTGGTAGCTGATGCATTGAGCCGAAAGACTTTACATTTGTCAGCAATGATGGTTAAAGAGTTAGAATTCATTGAGAAGTTCAGAGATATGAGCTTAGTTTGCGAGGTTACCCCACAGATTATTATGTTGGGTATGTTGAAGATTAATAATGAATTTCTAGATAGTATCAGAGAAGCTCAGAAGTTGGATGTGAAACTGGTAGATTCGATGGTTAGAGTCGATCAGTCTGAGAATGGTGATTTTAAGTTAGATGCGCAGGGTGTGTTGAAGTTTCGTAACCGGATTTGTATTCCTGATGATGCTGAGATGAAGAAAGTGATACTTGAAGAGAGTCATAAGAGTAAGCTAAGTATTCAACCAGGAGATACAAAGATGTATCAAGATTTGAAAGGCTTGTTTTGGTGGCCTGGGATGAAGAGTGGTGTGGCTCGGTTTGTGCATGCATGTTTGACTTGTCAGAAGTCGAAAGTTGAACATCAGAAGCCTGCAGGGTTGATGCAACCGTTAGAAGTTCCAGAATGGAAATGGGATAGAATTTTAATGGACTTTGTGACAGGTGTTGTACCCCAAAATTTGCCCTCCCATATTCTTCAAGAAATTGCCAAGTCAAACTGCAAAAGTTCCCCAAGGGTTGCACAGTGCAAAGATCTCCTATACAGTCAAAATTAGGGTTTGTGTTCTGATCAAGAAAATGAAGTTTCCAAAGGTCCAATCAAGTCTCACATGCATACAAATATGGTCAAGCATCCTCATACCAAGTTTCAAGACATTCAGCTCAAAATTGCACAGTCAGAAACCCTAATTGCACTACAGTCAACTGTAGGGGCAAAATGGTCATTTGACAGTCAAAAGTTCAAATTTTTGGTCAACATATCATTTTGAAGCCACAAACATCATTTGATCAAGGCTTGATCATGATTCTCAAAATTTGGCTCAGAAATCATCAAAATGCAAAAGTTTCCTTATTTGGACAGCTGAAAAAGCCAACTGTAAATTGACCAGGGCATAACTTTCACATGGATTATCAGAAAAATTCCATCCAAAGCTCATTTTGAAGATAAAGACATTTCCTACAACTCATCTTCATACTTCAAGTCCAAGAAATGCTCTCACAAAAAGTTATCAATTTCAACATTATAGGTCATTTTCAAAAGTCAACAAAAAGGGACTTTAAGTCAAAGACCATAACTTGAGATTGGTAAATCCAAATGACATGGGACCAAAGGAATTGGTTAGAGGACTCAAAGACCTTTCCAAAATGTCCAATAACATGAGACAATCTTAAAAATTGAGCAAGTTATGCCTTGTAGAAGTTGGGAAATTTTTGGATATTTTGAAAAGTCAACATTGATTCAAATGGTCTAAAATTGCTAATGGGCCCATTTTTCTTCCACAAATCATCATCCATGGCATGTGCACGACTACTTGGCCCAAAGGGAAGTCTTTCTTCATTTTTTATTTATTTATTTGAATTTTTATTTATAATAATTCATTTAAATCAAATTAAATGTATGAAAAATACTTAACCTAAAGTTTTAAATCTTTTTGTGCATGTTTTACCCTCAAGATTTCGTGCATATACCACTATGGAAAGATTTGGATTGATTGGTATTATTGAGAACAAAAAACACATGGAAAAAGATTTGGAAATCATGGTGAAAAATCAAATATTGAATTCTTTAATTCATGGATCTTTGGACAATTTCTTTGAACTAATCTATTCTATACATAAGCCTGAACGAAAACCTAATCATCCTGACCATCAAGCTGCGCTAGAAACCATTGACAAAACTTGAAATTTTGGCAAAGAAATTCAAAACTGTAAACTCACTTCCAGGGCGATTCAAGGCATAATAACTGTTTCATTAGCTTCCTCAAGCATCACTGAACGTTTTCCAATCACAAACGCTCATCAAAACGCCCGGAATTGGTATAGTGAAGTCAAACTGTTTCAAATAAAACTCATGATCGTGCATATCAATTCATGCGTTTTTTACAAGTTTTAATATGTGATTTACGTTTCTTATGCTATTCTGAAGCTAACCCATGCGTTTGATTGGATTATTATGCATTGTGGACGATTTCACCATTGCCAAGTTTTAGGGTTTGCAGAGTTTCAAATTAGGGGTTCTGTAACAAGGAAAAATTAGCACCCCTGACCACCACCATTCAAATCAGCACGTTCAGACGGTTACAAGGACATGCTCGCGCTCAATTTATGAGCGTCCTAGGCCTAATCGCTATTTTCTGGAAAGTGGCCTAGGAGAACGCTAAAAAACCGTTGCCATGTTTTTATTATATTTTTCAGGAAAACACAACGAAGAAGACAACTTTGTGGCGTGCATTGGTTGGCTCTTTTGAATTTGCGCGCTTTAATCCACTAACGCATTGGCTTTGTTTGATATTATTTGTTTGTTATACTATATACAAAGCGCAACAACTGGTTCGGTGGCAAGGCACATACGCTGGCAACATCCATGACCTGGGTTCGAGTCCCAGGTCTTCATTATCTCTCATATTATTTTTCAAATAACAATCACATGCAGGTTAACGTTGTTGTCCCATGATACACCTTCATAATCAAGCGTGCCACGTCCATCTCAGAATCAAATCAAGGGCCATGGATTGAAGAACGCAATGCACCCCAGTCAACATGCCAGCACACTGCCTGGAAAAGTCAAACGGACCATGCTAAATGGGCCTGAATTGCTTGGGCTATACCTCCATATTGGGGTCTGAACCCCCAGGTTTGCATATTTTATTTTCTTTACTTCTTTTTGTATTATTATTTTTACTTCCCTTTTAATTATTATTTATTAATTAGCTTCATTATTTTCATAAAATACAAAACAATAAAAATCAGAAAAAAGGAAAAATATAATAAATATTTTATTTTAATATTTTTCATAAATAAATGTATATAATTAAACTTAGTGTAAATTAGGTTTTAACTTTAATGCTTTTAATAAAAAAATCTAAAAAAATATAGAATTAGGTTTAATTAACAATTTTTCATCCTTTTTATTTTTCTTTCATAAATAATTAAATAATTAAATATTTATTTTTATAGCTAAATTGCATGTAAAATTAGGGTTATTTTAGGTTAAAAAAAAACTTCAATATTTTCTTAATAAATTAAAAATAATTAGGATTAAGGTTTGCATCTTATTCTAATTTTAATTAATTCTCTTTTTCATATTAAGTCTTAAAAATCCTAAAATACTAAAAACACCAAAAACAAATTCTTGCTTTCTTTTTAATTAATTAATTCATCATTAATTCAATTTTTGCAAAAGGGTCCAACGCCCTCGTTTCGATTTAATTATTAATTTGCATATTATTTTATTCCGTTTAACTATTCATGTACCTCTCCCAAAGCCGTGTAAATAATTGCTCGCACTTTTAATCTTTTACTTTGTTTATTTATTTTCTGTCAAATCGGGTCCTGGTTAATTTTGGCGATGTGGACCCGCGCCTTTTGTAATAGCTTAGAATTTACTTTTCCCGCAATACTTTTAACTGTTAATCAAATGACATGAAAGAATGTATGGATAAAAATAAAAACAAGCGTAGAACACCAATAACATGACAAGATAAATGCAAATGAAAACGACACATGAATCGCACACACCACCCCTAGGGTACGCCTCACTGTTGCCTTGCCTCGAAAGGTGATCGTCGAGTAGAGGATGTCTTAGTAAGTCCTCATGATCCGGGAACCTGGCATGAGGGTAGCTTCTAAGGTGTCTTCCCATTGCTCTGGTGATCACCATGTCCCGAACCTTCGAATTGACCCGAACACCTCCAACGGTGGTGCTACCTACCTCTCAATGGTGGGATAGCACTACTTTAAAGGACATTTACACAGACGAATTCCTTAGGGTAGGTAGACGACCCTAGATACTTGCTCTAAATTTCAAACAAATCAAAAAAATACTTTTCACACCGACACCTTTTCAAAAAGCTTTCGAAATCAATTTTTCAAACACTCTTGAGGACCGATACAAGAGTCGAACTGGAATTTTCAAAGAAACTTTTTTTAAACCCACAGTTGAAAAGCAAACAAACCATTTTTGAAAACACAAATGAGCAAGTATCTAAGAGCCCATGGATAACCATGGATAGAAAGGGTGCTAACACCTTCCCTTTCTATAATCTACCTCCCGAACCGAGAGCAATCTCTATAAGGAATTTTTTGTGCTTTTGTCCTTTCCATTTGGAGAAAATAAAAGACGGTGGCGACTCTTGCTTCCGCGACATTTCGCGAACCAGCGTTAAACAGTCAGTTCCAGATCCACCGATCACAGAACTGGAGACTCTGCTGGGGATTCTTATAAAGTGAGGTGTACCTTAGGGTTAGTTCATAACTGTGTTTTCAATTGTATTGACTTGTCTGCTTTAAATTTGTGGGTTGCATGGGAGTTACATAGATCCTAACTCGGATCTGGGGATACCCTGTTTAGGTAGCATAAGCTGTGAGGGACCTGTCTGGCGTATACCGACATGGGTGAAGCAGTGGCTACGTTGGTGTGGCGCCTTGGTCTGTACCGATATCCCTCGTGTTGAAACGGGAAGAATATGGGTCTTCTGAGGAGTCATTAAGCACCAACAACCTTAGAACCTTAAATGACACAACTTGGCCATTAGAACAGTAGCAGTATGCTACGCCCATTGAGGCTAAACTCTCGTGATGGTTCTGGCCGCAAGAAAAGATTGCGATGCTGGAGTTATGACCGATTGAGGGTAGTCAATGATATTGGGATCCTCTAAGAACCCGGTTACTTTGATAGGACAGGTCTTAACCAACAAACTGAAAGAGGGTAATACCTAGACCTCATGCTGGCCTAAACTCTAAGGGCTGTCTTGTGTGACTTGTGTGCCTTCAAACTTTGATTACTTGCATGCTTGTTATCTGACATCTGAATTTCTTGCAGATTTTGTTTATAGTCCTTAACTAGGACTCATAACAGGGTTTACTGAATTTCCTGCAGGCTTTGTTTATAGTCCTTAACTAGGACTCATAACAAGGTTTACCGAGTTTCTTGCAGGGTTTGTTTTAGTCCTTAATTGGGACTCATGACAGGTTTTACCGAGTTTCTGGCAGGTTTTGGTTTGCAGTCCTTAATTGGGACTCATAACAGGGTTACCTACATTACCCCATGCATCATGACATCATACCATTGCATACATCCTAACCTATTTCAAGGATCTCAAGGGTTTGTGATGCAGGACAGGATGAATCAAACATCTAGCAAGGGGCAAAGAGGATTTATTTTCCTCTAGCCAAAGTTGTCAGAGGCTATGACCCACTTGATATGGTGAGCTCTGACTCCTGAAGAAGGTTCCCCCAACCAAGGTTGTTTGGAAATCAAAACCAGATGTGATGACTAAAGTCAAGGGCTATGACCCACTGGATATGGTGAGCCTTTGACCCTTGAAGAAGAATTCTCAACAACATGGGTGTCCCTTCAATCAAGCTATAAATTCCAATGCTAACAATTTTCTTGTTTACCCCGCGAGGTCCTTGAAAACATTACATGTATGTCACACATATCATTGCATAACAGGTACCCTTGTTGCAGGTTACTTACCTTTCCCGCTGTTTATTTCAGCAATGGCTTTCCAACCAGACAACCAGGATCTTCCTGCTCAAGAGACTCGGTTCGGGGAAATCCTCCTGAATTTATCTAAGGGGCAGGAGGAGCTAAGGACACTTCTCATGGAGACTTTGGTCAGGAACAGGGCTGAGGATGAAAGGCTGAAACACCTACAAGCTGAGGTGGATGCATTGAAGGTCCAGATGCTGGGGCAGAGGAATGCCATTCAAGGTTTAGCTCAAAGACAAGATGAGCTCCGGTTTCTCGTCAACCAACTACTTCAGGGTAACCAACTGGGGCAAACATCTAAGGGTAAAAAGCCAGTCATCGTTCGACCATCTTTGAGACAAAGAGGCAAGGAGAAAGCTCCTCATATAGCTTAAGTATCACCAATTCAGTATCAGCCAGACAAGCCCAAAAGGCAATTCACCAAGCTCAACGTGTCGCTGCCTCAAGCCTTACAACAACTGCTGAGGTTGAACTTGGTAACTCTAAAGGATCCTCCTAAGAATCCCAACAGGACACCTTCAAGGTATGACCCCAACGCTCATTGCGCTTATCATTCTGACAGCCCGGGGCATGCTACAGAGGATTGTTGGACTTTGAAGAATAAAATCCAGGACCTGATTGAGGAAGGAGCTGTGGAATTCACCCAAGATGGCCAGGCTGAGTGCTTCTACCATCCCTACAGGAGGCACCATTTGAAGTGACAAGCCCCGAGACTAGAAAATTTTTGTTCATTCGAATGTTCAAGTTGCAATTTTCTTTTGTTCAAACATTTATTCATGTTAAACATTGTTATCACATTAATGCATCGCTTATGCCTATTCTGAAGCAATATATTCGTATTCACTCTATGCAAACTGTTTCCATATTTTTTCTGATGTCAACTCTTAAATAATAATTCTAAGCCTCTTGAGGGAGGATGACGAAAACGATACCACGATCTTTACAGTATGCTTTTGAACAGACCCCGCTGATGAGGTACAGGCATTGTTTCAATTCCTAAACACTGAAGTTATAAGGATGATAATTCCTCGTCAACCCCTCTGAGCCAAAGAAGTAGGAGTTTTTTCTTTTCGAAATTTAAAACCCTTAATCATAACCTGGGGCAGGGTAGTTCTCTCAGTCGATCCAAGCGCACAACGAACGGCATCAAATGGATCCTTACAAAAAAAAGAAAGACAGTGATGGTTCCGAACAATCATACGGACATGCAGTCATTATCAAATTCATAAATAAAAAGCCCAAAGAGTCAAAACCTATAAAGGGGACTTACTAAACTGGGGCATCCCACTGACTGTAATCACAAAGGAAACAGTTCAGGCAAAAAAAGAAAGGGATAACAAAAATCAAAAGAAAGAGGTATCACAAACCCTCAACAAAAACAAAAATGACTGCCTAGCCAGAATAAATCATCCATGTCCGAACCATCACTGGAAAATCAGAGCAAAGACTCAAACAAGGTCTAACGCACGATCAACTGAGCTTAGGTTTGAAGAACATCACGAAGAGCGGGTGGGTACAAATAATTTGAGCCTTTATCCTTTGTTTCTTAAACCATGAACCAGACCACGTTATAACCCTCAAAAGTCCTAGCTGAAGCATGGGTTAGTTCGAAAGCATACTGTTACGAAAGGTATCCTGACTCCTGAAGGCCTACAGTAAATACGGAGTTGACATCACGTTTTACAAACATTCATTTGTTTTATGAAAAAGAATGCATTTTCAAAATCTTCAAGACAGACATAAGCTTTGCATTTTTGATATAACATTGTTTGCATATGACTTTTTGTTTGAACAGCAGAAGTTCGCACGACGAATGCCTAATGAACAGAAGTACCTCCAATCAAGGGGCAGACCTGAGCATGGTCCATCATCTGGGGCAGTCCAATCAAGATTCAGAGAATCTCTCAAAGGCCAAATAGCCTGGGGCAAATCTCCTCCTGAGTCACTTGGGGCATTTCAACAACGAATCTGGCCTGATCAAACACCTTCTGGTGGCACGACAAAACACTTCTAACAGGGGCAACTCCCTACATTCTGAGAAAACGGACATAGTCGAAAAAATACTACGCAAAATCAAAGACCCGCTAGGTTGACATACCTAGGAAAAAATAAGGGCTTCCCGACGAACCAAAAGGGTTCGGGCAAAATGAAGGGATGAAATGAAAAATCTGTACACCCGGCAAGTCGAAAACCTGAAAAGGCGGCTTGGGCAAAAATGGGTATCCCGGTGGACTGAAAACCCGAAAGGGCGGTCCAGGCAAAAGTTAGGGATCAAAGCGTACGACTATGTCCTGTCATCCTGTCACCTGCCTACCAGAAGAAGGTTTGCCCATCAACGACTATCAGCACCTCACAGGTCTTCCTCTCCTACCTCAGAAACAGGGGCAATAAAGAGTTGTCTAAGAAATCTGATTGTTCTATCCTCCAAGTTACCAAGGTAGGTTCAGCTAAAGAACATGACCAGTACATCTTAATCCCCCAGAGAGTAAGTCAGCAGTCAGTGCACTCTTCCCCAAGCAGAGTTATCAAATCTCAAAGAAGTTGAGTATCCTCCAATAGATCTCAACGTTCCCCAGCAGCATGTATGCATATTCTTAACAAGCATCCCGGGAAGTCTTGATCTAAAGATTGTTCCCCGGCGGTATATCAACATCCAAAGGAATCACTTCCCTGCAGTTCAAAATCTCCCCAGGAGAGTCCAATCCAGTTTCCCCAGGAGAGTTGGAATCCATCTCCCCAAGCAGTAAGCTTATCCCCAGTAGATTCTGGAAGCTTATCTCTCGCAGAGCACGAACGCGTCACCCGACTTTATTTAAAAGAGTTATTTCCTTAACAGGATATAACTGGGTTATCCTCAGCCAAAAGCCACGAAAAGATCGTCGTCGACAGAATCTTCTTATCCCCAGCAATGCTTATCAACAATTCAGCAGAAATCCCTCTCCCAACAGAATATCACTCCCCAGCAGGGTCGCTAGAGTATTTTTCTCCCCGCAGAATCTTCCATTTTCCAAGTTTGTTCCTCAACGGAGTCATCTTCTCCTACCGGTATTCTTGCAGTTATTATCCCCAGCAGGAGTAAAAGCTTATTCTTCAATATCAGCCCAGGAGTGACTTCCCGGCACCCGTCAAGGACTTACTTTCCTAGACGAAAACATACATAAACATTCACATACATCATTATAGCATGCATAGACGCATCATATCATACAAATCTCATTTATGTTGAGAACATCGTTGCTTGATCCATATCATGCATTGCATATGACTGACCTTTACTTTTCAGGAAAGATGCAGTTAAATTCTCAATCATAGTTCAAGACCTAAACCGATTCAGTTAATCGACTCCAAAGATTCCTTATCCAGTCCAAGGCCTTCTCTAGTCCAGCTAAATCGACTCCAAACAGATTTTTCTGATGAAGACTCGGTAGAAGTTATCAAATTATATTGGTTCCCTCTCCGATGGTGCGTGAGGTGATAATTCCTTTTTAGGTTAATTTCCTATGGTTCCCTCTCCGATGGTGCGTGAGGTGATAATTCCTTTTTAGGTTAATTTCCTATGGTTCCCTCTCCAATGGTGCGTGAGGTGATAATTCCTTTTTAGGTTAATTTCCTATGGTTCCCTCTCCGATGGTGCGTGAGGTGATAATTCCCTTTTTAGGTTATAATTTCCTATGGTTCCCTCTCCGATGGTGCGTGAGGTGGTAATTCCTTTTTAGGTTATAATTTCCTATGGTTCCCTCTCCGATGGTGCGTGAGGTGATAATTCCCTTTTAGGTTATAATTTCCTATGGTTCCCTCTCTGATGGTGCGTGAGGTGGTAATTCCTTTTTAGGTTA
Source organism: Vicia faba (assembly GCA_948472305.1). Classification (NCBI taxonomy): domain Eukaryota; kingdom Viridiplantae; phylum Streptophyta; class Magnoliopsida; order Fabales; family Fabaceae; genus Vicia; species Vicia faba. Next base: position 844,862,164 of record OX451737.1, read on the forward strand.
TAATTTCCTATGGTTCCCTCTCCGATGGTGCGTGAGGTGGTAATTCCTTTTTAGGTTATAATTTCCTATGGTTCCCTCTCCGATGGTGCGTGAGGTGATAATTCCCTTTTAGGTTATAATTTCCTATTGGTTCTCTCTCCGACGGTGCATGAGATTTCCATTTCAGGTTTTTCTTTGAGATTATAATGTCCTATTGGTTCTCTCTCCGACGGTGCATGAGATTTCCATTTTAGGTTTTTCTTTGAGATTATATTTTCCTATTGGTTCTCTCTCCGACGGTGCATGAGATTTCCATTTTGGGTTTTTCTTTGAGATTATAATTTCCTATTGGTTCTCTCTCCGACGGTGCATGAGATTTCCATTTTAGGTTTTTCTTTGAGATTATATTTTCCTATTGGTTCTCTCTCCGACGGTGCATGAGATTTCCATTTTGGGTTTTTCTTTGAGATTATAATTTCCTATTGGTTCTCTCTCCGACGGTGCATGAGATTTCCATTTTAGGTTTTTCTTTGAGATTATATTTTCCTATTGGTTCTCTCTCCGACGGTGCATGAGATTTCCATTTTAGGTTTTTCTTTGAGATTATAATGTCCTATTGGTTTTCTCTCTGACGGTGCATGAGATTTCCATTTTTAGGTTTTCCTTTGAGATTATAATGTCCTATTGGTTCTCTCTCCGACGGTGCATGAGATTTCCATTTTTAGGTTCTTCTTTGAGATTATAATTTCCTATTCGTTCTCTTCCCGATACTGCGAAGATGGTAATTCCCACCAAGATTTTCTCAACGAGCGTAGTTGAAGTTAAAGTCACCCAAGGTTCTCTTACCGTTCACGCTAAGGTAGTAACCATCCCTGGTTCATTCATCACCGTTTGAAGCTCCAGACTCAGCTCCTGTAACCAGTCAGGACACATCTGTACCAAGCATCTGAAAATCAGCTCCTGCAACGTGCTAGGTACTCATTTTTCTTTTGCAGGTATGCAGGTTCTCGCTAAGGAATCTCTTACGCGATCAACATCCAGATGGCATCTATAAGCCCATCATCCTATTCATCAACCTCTAAATGGCATCTATAAGCCCATTCCCATCACCACACGGCTACTATGTGAGCGCAAATTTCTGGGCATTCTAGTGTTCAATCATCTTCCACCTTCGGATTACGAAAGGCGCATCAGCCAATCTGCATCCTCAGGTCTAAGAAGATTGAATAGGGGCAACTGTTGTACCCAAAAATTTTCCCTCCCATATTCTTCAAGAAATTGCCAAGTCAAACTGCAAAAGTTCCCCAAGGGTTGCACAGTGCAAAGATCTCCTATACAGTCAAAATTAGGGTTTGTGTTCTGATCAAGAAAATGAAGTTTCCAAAGGTCCAATCAAGTCTCACATGCCTACAAATATGGTCAAGCATCCTCATACCAAGTTTCAAGACATTCAGCTCAAAATTGCACAGTCAGAAACCCTAATTGCACTACAGTCAACTGTAGGGGCAAAATGGTCATTTGACAGTCAAAAGTTCAAATTTTTGGTCAACATATCATTTTGAAGCCACAAACATCATTTGATCAAGGCTTGATCATGATTCTCAAAATTTGGCTCAGAAATCATCAAAATGCAAAAGTTTCCTTATTTGGACAGCTGAAAAAGCCAACTGTAAATTGACCAGGGCATAACTTTCACATGGATTATCATAAAAATTCCATCCAAAGCTCATTTTGAAGAGAAAGACATTTCCTACAACTCATCTTCATACTTCAAGTCCAAGAAATGCTCTCACAAAAAGTTATCAATTTCAACATTATAGGTCATTTTCAAAAGTCAACAAAAAGGGACTTTAAGTCAAAGACCATAACTTGAGATTGGTAAATCAAAATGCCATGGGACCAACGGAATTGGTTAGAGGACTCAAAGACCTTTCCAAAATGTCCAAGAACATGAGAAAATCTTAAAAATTGAGCAAGTTATGCCTTGTAGAAGTTGGGAAATTTTTGGATATTTTGAAAAGTCAACATTGATTCAAATGGTCTAAAATTGCTAATGGGCCCATTTTTCTTCCACAAATCATCATCCATGGCATGTGCACGACTACTTGGCCCAAAGGGAAGTCTTTCTTCATTTTTTATTTATTTATTTGAATTTTTATTTATAATAATTCATTTAAATCAAATTAAATGTATGAAAAATACTTAACCTAAAGTTTTAAATCTTTTTGTGCATGTTTTACCCTCAAGATTTCGTGCATATACCACTATGGAAAGATTTGGATTGATTGGTATGATTGAGAACAAAAAACACATGGAAAAAGATTTGGAAATCATGGTGAAAAATCAAATATTGAATTCTTTAATTCATGGATCTTTGGACAATTTCTTTGAACTAATCTATTCTATACATAAGCCTGAACGAAAACCTAATCATCCTGACCATCAAGCTGCGCTAGAAACCATTGACAAAACTTGAAATTTTGGCAAAGAAATTCAAAACTGTAAACTCACTTCCAGGGCGATTCAAGGCATAATAACTGTTTCATTAGCTTCCTCAAGCATCACTGAACGTTTTCCAATCACAAACGCTCATCAAAACGACCGGAATTGGTATAGTGAAGTCAAACTGTTTCAAATAAAACTCATGATTGTGCATATCAATTCATGCGTTTTTTACAAGTTTTAATATGTGATTTACGTTTCTTATGCTATTCTGAAGCTAACCCATGCGTTTGATTGGATTATTATGCATTGTGGACGATTTCACCATTGCCAAGTTTTAGGGTTGGCAGAGTTTCAAATTAGGGGTTCTGTAACAAGGAAAAATTAGCACCCCTGACCACCACCATTCAAATCAGCACGTTCAGACGGTTACAAGGACATGCTCGCGCTCAATTTATGAGCGTCCTAGGCCTAATCGCTATTTTCTGGAAAGTGGCCTAGGAGAACGCTAAAAAACCGTTGCCATGTTTTTATTATATTTTTCAGGAAAACACAACGAAGAAGACAACTTCGTGGCGTGCATTGGTTGGCTCTTTTGAATTTGCGCGCTTTAATCCACTAACGCATTGGCTTTGTTTGATATTATTTGTTTGTTATACTATATACAAAGCGCAACAACTGGTTCGGTGGCAAGGCACATATGCTGGCAACATCCATGACCTGGGTTCGAGTCCCAGGTCTTCATTATCTCTCATATTATTTTTCAAATAACAATCACATGCAGGTTAACGTTGTTGTCCCATGATACACCTTCATAATCAAGCGTGCCACGTCCATCTCAGAATCAAATCAAGGGCCATGGATTGAAGAACGCAATGCACCCCAGTCAACATGCCAGCACACTGCCTGGAAAAGTCAAACGGACCATGCTAAATGGGCCTGAATTGCTTGGGCTATACCTCCATATTGGGGTCTGAACCCCCAGGTTTGCATATTTTATTTTCTTTACTTCTTTTTGTATTATTATTTTTACTTCCCTTTTAATTATTATTTATTAATTAGCTTCATTATTTTCATAAAATACAAAACAATAAAAATCAGAAAAAAGGAAAAATATAATAAATATTTTATTTTAATATTTTTCATAAATAAATGTATATAATTAAACTTAGTGTAAATTAGGTTTTAACTTTAATGCTTTTAATAAAAAAATCTAAAAAAATATAGAATTAGGTTTAATTAACAATTTTTCATCCTTTTTATTTTTCTTTCATAAATAATTAAATAATTAAATAATTAAATATTTATTTTTATAGCTAAATTGCATGTAAAATTAGGGTTATTTTAGGTTAAAAAAAAACTTCAATATTTTCTTAATAAATTAAAAATAATTAGGATTAGGGTTTGCATCTTATTCTAATTTTAATTAATTCTCTTTTTCATATTAAGTCTTAAAAATCCTAAAATACTAAAAACACTGTTGCACCCCAAAATTTGCCCTCCCATATTCTCCAAGAAATTGCCAAGCCAAGTCACAAAACTCCCCAAGGGTTGCATAGTCCAACTGTCTCCTATACAGTCAAAACTAGGGTTTGTGTTCTGATCAAGAAATTGAAGGTTTCAAAGGCCCAATCAAGTCTCATATGCCTACAAAGATGGTCAAGTATCCTCATAACAAATTGCAAGGCATTCAGCTCAAAATTGCACAGTCAAAACCCTAAATTGCACTACAGTCAACTGTAGGGGCAAAATGGTCATTTGACAGTCAAAAGTTCAAAATTTTGGTCAACATATCATTTTGAAGCCACAAACATCATTTGATCAATGCTTGATCATGATTCTCAAAATTTGGCTCAGAAATCATCAAAGATGCAAAAGTTTCCTTATTTGGACAGTTGAAAAAGTCAACTGAAATTGACCAGGGCATAACTTTCACATGGATTATCAGAAAAATTCCATCCAAAGCTCATTTTGAAGAGAAAGACATTTCCTATAACTCATCTTCATACTTCAAGTCCAAGAAATTCTCTCACAAAAAGTTATCAATTTCAACATTATAGGTCATTTTCAAAAGTCAACAAAAAGGGACTTTAAGTCAAAGGCCATAACTTGAGATTGGTAAATCAAAATGACATGGGACCAAAGACATTGGTTAGAGGACTCAAAGACCTTTCCAAAATGGCCAAGAACATGAGAAAAGCTTAAAAATTGAATAAGTTATGCCTTGTGGAAGTTGGGAAATTTTTGGATATTTTGAAAAGTCAACATTACTTCAAATGACCTAAAATTGCTAATGGGCCCATTTTTCTTCCATGATTCATCATTCCAAGCATATACACGACCACTTGGCCCAAAGGGAAGTATTTTCTCATTTTTTATTTATTTATTTGGATTTTTATTTATATTAATTCAATTAAATCAATTAAATATATGAAAAATGTTTAAATTAACCAAACCAATCTTTTTATACATGTTTTAAGGTCAATATTTCGTGTAAATGCAAACTAGGAAAGATTTGGGGTGATTGAATGCAAATTGATACAAGAACATGTGGAAAAGATATGAAAAGATCCTTAAGAAAAATCAAATCCTCAATTCATTAAATCAAGAGATTTTGAGCAATATTTTTAACCTAATGCATTCCATACAAATACTTGATCATAACCCTAATGGACATACACAAAAAGCCTCGCAGAAAAGCTCTCCAAAAACTTGGAATTTTCACTAAAAAACTCAAAACTGTAAACGACTTTTTAGGTCGATTCAGGCCTCCATTCTTGTCTCAATAGCTTCCTTGGAGATCACTGATCACGTTCCAATCATTAACATCCTTCCAGACTCAAGAAATTGGTAATATGAGTGCAGACTATATCAAATAAAAGTCATAATCGTGCATACCCATTCATGCATTTTTTTAAGTTTTGATATGTGTTTTGCATTCCTCATGATGTTCTGAAGCTAACCCACGCGTTTGATTAGATTATTATGCGTTATAGGTAATTTCGCCATTGTTAAATGTTAGGGTTTGCAGAGCTTCAGATTGGGGTTTTTAAAACAAGGAAAAATTAGGACTCCAAACGATCACCATCCAACTCAGCGCATGGAGATGAAGAAGAATCCACCCTCGCGCCTAATTTATGTTTAGAGATGAGCTAATCGCTATTTTCTCAAAACGTCCTTAAAACCACGCTTAAGAAACCGTTGCCATATGTTTTTGTTTTCAGGAACGCGTGGAGAAGATGGAGTCGTGGCATCAAGTGATTGGCTTGTTTAAAAGTTCGCGCGCGTTTCCAAGCGTTGATCCATTTTCTTTTATATTATTTGTTTGTTTAATATATATAAAATGCGTTTGGTTGGCACAGCTGGTCAGAGAAGGCATTGGCAAGGCATAAGACCTGGGTTCGAGTCCCAGGTCTACGTTATCTCAATATTATTTTTCACCATATGTTCAAGTGCAGGCGTAACCTTGTGGATCACCATACGCTCATCATATCAAGCCGTCCACGCGTCTAACACATTCAAATCAAAGGCAGGGATTCAAAGAACACAATAAACCCTAGTCAACGTTGCCACATGGTGTCTGGGAGGGTCAACGAATCTGAATGCTATTGGGCCAGATTGCTAAGGCCATACCTCACAATTGGGGCCTGAACCCCCCCCTGGTTTGCCTTCTCCATATTTTTTTATATTTTATCTTTATTATTTTATTTACTTTATTATCTTAATTTAATTAATTATTATTTTTACAAAATATGAAAAACCTCATAAAAATCAGAAAAGATGAAAAACATGATAAATAATTTTTATTTTTATAATTGCATGTAAATTAATTTAGATTAGAGTTTTAATTTTAATTCTTTTAATAGCAAAAATACAAAAACATAGAATTAGGTTTAATTGATAATTTTTATTTCCTTTTAATTTTTTCCTTTTTACCATAATATTATTTATTTATTTATTTTTATAATTAAATTGTACATAAATCACTTAGGTTTAAATTAGGTCAAATTTCAATATTTCTTAATAAATTAAAAAATAACTAAAATTAGGGTTTGCCTTTTATTTTAATTTTAATTAATTCTCTTTTTTCATTAAATCTTAAAAAACATAAAAATACCAAAAAACATTCTCCTTTAATTTTAATTTTAATTCCTTATTAATTTAATTTTGCAAAAGGGTCCAACGCCCTCGTGTCGACTTAATTGTTTAATTTCGCGTATTTACTTTATTTCGCTTAAATAATCATGTATCTCTCCCAAAGCTTTGTAACATTTACTTCTCGCACTTTACTTCATTTGCTTTATTTATTTTCCGTCAAATCGGGTCCAATTTAATTTTGGCGATGTGGACCCGCGCCTCTGTAATAGCCTTAGATTTACTTTTCCTCGCAAACTTTTAACTGTTAACAAAGCATGCAAGAATGAATGGACAAATAAAATCAAGCGTAGATCACTTTAACATGACAAGACAAATACAAATGAAAACGACACACGAATCGCACACACCACCCCTAGGGTACGCCTCACTGTTGCCTTGCCTCGAAAGGTGATCGTCGAGTAGAGGATGTCTTAGTAAGTCCTCATGATCCGGGAACCTGGCATGAGGGTAGCTTCTAAGGTGTCTTCCTATTGCTCTGGTGATCACCATGTCCCGAACCTCGAATTGACCCGAACACCTCCAACGGTGGTGCTACCTACCTCTCAATGGTGGGATGGCACTACTTTAAAGGACATTTACACAGACGAATTCCTTAGGGTAGGTAGACGACTCTAGATACTTGCTCTAAATTCAAAAACAAAATTCAAAAATACTTTTCACACCGACACCTTTTCAAAAAGCTTTCGAAAGCAATTTTTCAAACACTCTTGAGGACTGATACAAGAGTCGGACTGAAATTTTCAAAGAAACTTTTTAAAACCCACAGTTGAAAAGCAGACAAACCATTTTTGAAAACACAAATGAGCAAGTATCTAAGAGCCCATGGATAACCATGGATAGAAAGGGTGCTAACACCTTCCCTTTCTATAACCTACCTCCCGAACCGAGAGCAATCTCTTTAAGGAATTTTTCTGTGCTTTTGTCCTTTCCATTTGGAGAAAATAAAAGACGGTGGCGACTCTTGCTTCCGCGACATTTCGCGAACCAGCTTTAAACAGTCAGTTCCAGATCCACCGATCACAGAACTGGCGACTCTGCTGGGGACCTAAACTTAAAGTGAGGTGTACCTTAGGGTTAGTTCATAACTGTGTTTTCAATTGTATTGACTTGTCTGCTTTATTATTGTGGGTTGCATCGGAGATACATAGATCCTAACCCGGATCTGGGGATACCCTGTTTAGGTAGCATAAGCTGTGAGGGACCTGTCCGGCGTAGACCGACACAGGTGAAACAGTGGCTACGTTGGTGTGGCACCTTGGTCTGTACCGATATCCCTTGTGTCGCAACGAGGAGAATATGGGTCTTCTAAGGAGTCATTAAGCACCAACAACCTTAGAACCTTAATTGACACAACTTGGCCTTTAGAACAGTAGCAGTATGCTACGCCCATTGAGGCTAAACTCTCGTGATGGTTCTGGCCGCAAGAAAAGATTGCGATGCTGGAGTTATGACCGATTGAGGGTAGTCAATGATATTGGGATCCTCTAAGAACCCGGTTACTTTTGATTAGGACAGGTATGAACCAACAAACTGAAAGAGGGTAGTACCTAGACCTCATGCTGGCCTAAATTTTAGGGGCTTGCCTTGTGTGACTTGTGTGCCTTACCATGTTTGCCTTTGTATCTGTATGTGGTGTGCTTTATCATAACATCATAGCATCATGAGCATTGCATGCATCCTGCATAAGGACTGACCATTTCAAAGACAAGAGGGTTTCACCTTTGCTCAGTTTTGTAGGACATTATGATGCCTGTGCGAAGGAATACTATCCGGTTCAACTTTGTTCATTCACCTGAGTTGCTTGATGAGTTGGTTAGCAGGATTCTAAACACCACTTCCTTCATTCAGAGGCATGGCTCCCTCCTCAGTTTAGTCACTGCAAAGCGGGATCAACAGTTGATGAGTGTTCTGACCCAGTTCTATGACCCTCTGTACCAGTGTTTCACCTTTCAAGACTTCCAGCTGGTCCCTACCCTGGAAGAGTTCTCTGATTTACTTGGTATCCCTATCTTGGATCAGACTCCCTTTACTGGTTTGGAAAAGACCCTCAGGCTTGAGGACGTTGCTGCAGCTCTTCCTTTGACCCATCAAGAGGTAACAGACAACTGGGTGACTAGAAGCGGAGTTAAGGGTTTCTTGGCTAAGTTCCTAATTGGTAAAGCTAACAATTTCTGGAATGACCTGGACTTTAGGGCATATGAAGACATCTTGGCTCTCCTAATCTATGGGTTAGTCCTGTTTCCTAATCCTGACAACTTCATCAATGCCACTGCCATAAGGATCTTTATGTCTCAGAATCCTGTGCCCACTCTTTTGGGTGACATCTTGCAACAACTTCATGCCCGTACTACCCGAAGACGAGGAACCCTATGGTGTTGTATCCCTTTGTTGGTGAGGTGGTTTATTTCGCACCTCCCTAAGTTCGTACTGAAGAACCAAGAAGGAAGAGGTTGGGCTCATACGTTAATGTCTCTCACCGACAAAGACATCATTTGGACTTGCAGAGGTTTGGATGAGATAGCTATTATTGATCGATGCGGGGAGTATCCTAATGTTCCTCTGATTGGTACTCAAGGAGGGATCTCCTACAATCCATGTCTAGCACTCCGTCAGTTTGGAAGAGCAAGAAGAGCAGGCCCCCATGAGATGTTGGTGCCTCACATCAGTTTCGAGTTTCAGGTGGATAGTGACGAGCTGCGTCGTAGGTTCATCAAGGCTTGGGACAAAGTTCATAAAGCTGACCCACAAGAGCTAGGGCCAAAGACTTCTTTACCTATGGAAGCCTACTACAAATGGGTTCGCATCCGTGCTCAGAAGTTAGGTATGCCGTATGAAGCTGTCAGACCCGTCATTCTTGAGTGTCCTGATAAAGATGGTGTTCCTCCAACTGTCCTTCCTCCTCAGATACCTACTGATTATGAGACATTGAAGAGATCTTGGTCGCAACTGCGAGAAGAACGGGATTCCTACCGGGAAAAGTTCAACGAGCAGGAATCAAAGATCCAGAAGCTGACCAAGCAGTTGGAGAATGAGAGAGCTCTGAATGCCTACATCCGCACTGAGAAGAGGAGACCATGGGATCAATAAGGAACTCTGAATGTGCCTTTACAGTTTTATTTCCTTTTCAGTATTTCCTTTCATGTAACGCCTAAGGGCAACTTGTTGAATAATTTCAGTTGCAAAGTTGAATCTAATGAAGTGTGTTCCTTTTTGTTTACAAAGTTGATTCCCGATTGTCTTTGAAAACATAAATCATACGCATTTCATACATCATGTGCATAGCAGGTTTTTCCCTTTTCAGGTTGCTTACAGTTCTTCGCTGTTTATTTCAGCATCATGAATCCCGAATCTGCATCAACCGAGACATCAATCAAGGCTCTTCAGGTGCAGAATGCACAATTCCAGGAATTAATCAAGGGTCTGGCTAAAGGCCAAGAAGAACTAAAGGCTATGCTCCTGAAGAAGGAGAAGAAGAAGAAGAGAAGAACTGTTCTGTTCAACTCGGGCCGAAGGTTTGGCAATACTCTGCAGCACGAAGAGGCTGGTTCTTCTGTTGGCAAGAGTCCTTCTCAGGCAGAAATAAAGGTCCCTAGTCCGGTAGTCTCCGACAACGAGACAGATTTTGATGAAGAGCAGTACCCTCCGGCTGAGGACAAGTACAAGCAGTTGGAAGACCGTCTGAAGGCTATGGAAATACAACAAGTACCTGGGCTGGATTTCGGAGATCTGGGTTTGTCTACTGGTGTGATCATCCCTCGGAAGTTCAAGGCACCATCATTCACTAAATATGACGGGGCGTCTTGTCCCAAGCTACATCTCAGGTCTTATGTTCGGAAAATCCAACCGTACTCAGCAGATAAGAACTTGTGGATCCACTTCTTCCAGGAAAGTCTTTCAGGGACTCACCTCGAATGGTTCTATCAACTGGATGGGACCAAAGTTCGTAACTGGGAGGAGTTGGAAACTGCTTTCTATAAGCAGTACCAGTACAATGCCGACCTTGCTCCCACACGTACCCAACTCCAGGGTATGTCGTTGGGGTCAAGTGAAGGTTTCAAGGAGTACGCACAAAGATGGAGAGACCTTGATGGAAGGGTGCAGCCTCCGTTAACTGACCGGGAACTCGTTGATATGTTCTTAGGGACCCTATCCGGGCCATTCTTCAATCACCTCATTGGTAACTCATCTGCTGGATTTACCGACCTCATCCTGACCGGCGAAAGAATTGAAGCTGGTATCAAGAGTGGGAAAATTCAAGAGGCCACACCTTCTGACACTCATAAAAAGCCTTACACGGGAAAGAAGGAATCTAATGTTGCATACAGTCAAAAGAGTCGCCGTGATCAACATGCAGGGGCAGTCATGATCTCGGGTTCTGCACCACGCCGCCAACCACAAAGGGGAAACCAGCAAAGGCCGGACGGGCCTAAAAGGCAGTTCACCAACATTAACATGCCATGGTCACAAGCACTGCAACACATGTTGAAGATGAACCTGATTGCAGTAATTAACCCTCCGGCAAATCCTAAGACCTCCTCGCCAAGCTATAATCCAGAAGCTAGATGTGCTTATCATTCCGATAGCCCGGGGCACGATACTGAGGACTGTTGGGCACTGAAGTACAAAATTCAGAACATGATCGATGCCAAAGAAATCGAGTTCGAGCCTGCCGAGACTCCCAACGTGATCACTGCTCCATTGCCAAAACATGGCTAGGATCGAGAGATTTTTGTTCATTTGAATTCAAGTTGTATTTTTCTTTTCTTGTTCAGATAAACAATTATCATGTTAAACTCTTTTATTTCATGAATGCATTACACATGTCTGTCTTGATTTAATTATGTTTACTATGCTTAAAACTGCTTTCATATTTTTGCAATGGTCAACTCTTAATTGAAAATTCTAAACCTCTTGAGGGAGGATGACGAAAACGATACCGCAATCATTACAGTATGCTTTTGAACGAACCCCGCTTATGAGGTACAGACATTGTTTCAATTCCTAAACACTGGAGTAATAAGGAAGATAATCCTTTGTCAACCCATCTGAGCCAAAGAAGTAGAAGTTTTATTTTTGAAAATCAAAACCCTTAATCATAACCTGGGGCAGGGTAGTTCTCTCAGCTGATCCAAGTGCATAACGAATGGCACCGAAGAGATCTTTACAAAACGAAGAAAGACAGTGATGGTTCAGAACAATCATAAAGACGGGCAGTCGTTATAAAAAAAAATCATAAATGAAAAGCCCAAGAAGTCAAAACCTATAAAAAGGACTTATGAAATCGGGGCATCCCGCTGACTGTAATTCCAAAAAGGAAACAGTTCAGGCAAAAAAGAAAGGGATAATTCACAAAAAGAAAGAGGTCCAACAAACCCTCGACAAAAACAAAAAATGACTGCTTATTCAAAATAAATTGTCAACATCCGAACCAGAGCAAAGAATCGAACAAGGTCTAACGTATGGTCAACTGAGTCTAGGTTTGGAGAACATCACGAAGAGCGGGTGGGTACAAATAATTTGAGCCTTTATCCTTTGTTTCTTAAACCGTGAACCAGGCCACGATATAACCCTTAAAAGTCCTAGCTGAAGCATGGGTTAGTTCGAAAGCATACTGTTATGAAGGTATCCTGACTCCTGAAGGTTTGCTGTAAAATCTTGAGTTGACACCGCACTGTATTACAAAAAATGCATTTTCAAAATTCAAGACAGACATAGGCTTTCGCATTCTTAAAATAACCTTGTTTGCATATGACTATTTGTTTGAACAGCAGGGAAATTCGCATGATGAACACCTTGTGAACAGAAGTACCTCCAATCAAGGGGCACAATAGGAGCATTGCCCATTATCTGGGGCATGGCAAAATATTTCCAACAGGGGCAACTCCCTACGTCCTGAGAACATGGACATAGTAAAAAAAAATACTACGCAAAATCCAAGACCCGCTAGGTTAACACACCTAGGCAAAAATAAGGGCTTCCCGGCGAACCAAAAGGGTTCGGGCAAAAATAAGGGATGAAACGAAAAATCTGTACACCCGGCAAGTCGAAAACCTGAAAAGGCGGCTTGGGCAAAAATGGGTATCCCGATGGACTGAAAACCCGAAAGGGCGGTCCAGGCAAAAGTTAGGGATCAAAGCATACGACTATGTTCTGGTATCTCATCATTTGTCTACCCGAAGATTTGTCAATCACCCACACAGGTATCCTCTTCCCTCACCTCCGAAACAGGGGCAATAATGAGTTATCCAGGCAATCCAATTGCTCTGTCAACCAAAGTACAAAGGACAGATCAACATAAGGATGATTACCATCTACCTCTACGAATTCCAGATCGTGGGCTAACGTCCGAGACCAAACAGGACAATCATCCACTTAATCAAAATCATGCAACCCTACACCGGTTCCTTCTCAATTTTCAGACGAAGTCTTACATGGACTCACCCTATCCAAGTAACCTAACCCCGGTTCCTCCAGAGTCTCACATGGACCTATCTCAAGATGACCTAACCCCGGTTCATCAAGAAGTTTTTACACAAACTTATCCAGGTAACCTAACCCCGGTTCCTCCAGAAGTCTTACATGGATTTAGCTCAAGATGACCTAACCCCGGTTCATCAAAAAGTTTTACACAAACTCATCAAGTAACCTCACCCCGGTTCCTCTAGAAATCTTACATGGGTTTATCTCAAGCAACCTTACCCCGGTTCATCCAGAAGTTTTACACGAACTTATCCCGAAGCAACCTTACCCCGGTTCGTCAAGAAATCTCACACGAATCTATCTCAAAGTAACCTAACCCCGATTCCCCCAGAAGTCTCACATGGACTCGTCTCCAGTAACCTTACCCCGGTTCGTCAAGAAATCTCACATGGATTTACCCCAAGGTAACCTAACCCCGGTTCCTCCAGAAGTCTTACATGGATTTAGTTCAAGATAACCTCACCCCGATTCATCAAGAAGTTTTACATGAACTTACCTCACCAAGCAACCCTACACCGGTTCCCCCTCTTCAAGATGCAGTTTTACATGGACTCGTCACCCAGAAACCCTACACAGGTTCTCCCTTTCCAAAAAACGAAGTTTTACACGAACTCGACATCAAGCAACCCTACATAGGTTCCCTCTTTCAACTTACAAAATTACAGTTCAAAACCTCCCCAGGAGAGTCCAATCCAATTCCCCAGGAAATTTGGAATTCATACCCCCAAGCAGTAAGCTTATCCCCAGTAGATTCTGGAAGCTTATCCTCGCAGAGCACGAACGCGTCTCCCGGCTTTATTCAAAGAGTTATTTCCTTAACAGGATATAACTGGGTTATCCTCAGCCAAAAGCCATGGAAAGAGCGTCCTCGACACATTTCTTTCTTATCCCCAGCGAAGTCTATTAGCACTTCCAATACAACAAGGATATCCCTAGCAAGTAACTATCAACATTCAACAAAGCATCTCCCCACAGAGTATTGCTTCCCAGCATGGTCGCTAGAGTATCTTTTTCTCCCCGCAGAATCCTCCATTTGCCAAGTTTATTCCGCAACGGAGTCATCTTCTCCTACCGGTATTCTTGCAGTTATCATCCCCAGCGGAAGCAAAATCTATTCCTCAACATCAGCCCAGGATACGACTTCCCGGCACCCGTCAAGGATTCACTTTCCTAGACAAAAACATACATAAGACATCACATACATCATTATAGCATGCATAGACGCATCATATCTCACAAATCTCATTTATGTTGAGAATATCATTGCTTGATCCATATCATGCATTGCATATGACTAACCTTTACCTTTCAGGAAGGATGCAGTTGAAATTCTCAATCATATTTCAAGACCTAGACCGGTTCAGTTAAATCGACCCTAAGATTTTCCTGATGCTTATCCAGTCAAAGGCCTTCTCTGGTTCAGTCAGATCGACCCTAAGATCTCCCTGATGCTTATCCAGTTGAAGATATTTCAAGACCTAGACCGGTTCAGTTAAATCGACCCTAAGATTTTCCTGATGCTTATCCAGTCAAAGGCCTTCTCTGGTTCAGTCAGATCGACCCTAAGATCTCCCTGATGCTTATCCAGTTGAAGATATTCCAAGACCTTTGCGGTTCAGTTAAATCGACCCTAAGATTTTCCTGATGCTTATCCAGTCAAAGGCCTTCTCTGGTTCAGTCAGATCGACCCTAAGATCTCCCTGATGCTTATCCAGTTGAAGATGTTTCAAGACCTTGTCCGGTTCAGTTAAATCGACCCTAAGATTTTCCTGATGCTTATCCAGTCAAAGGCTTTCTCTGGTTCAGTCAGATCGACCCTAAGATCTCCCTGATGCTTATCCCAGTAGAAGACACCCAAGATTTTTCTCAACGAGCGTTGTTGAAATTAAAGTCACCCAAGATTTTTTCTCAACAAGCGTTGTTGAAGTTAAATTCACCCAAGATTTCTCTCAAACGAGCGTTGTTGAAGTTAAAATCGCCCAAGGTTCTCTTACCATCCATACTAAGGCAGTAACCATCCCTGGTTCATTCATCACCGTTTGAAGCTCCAGACTCAGCTCCTGTAACCAGTCAGGACACATCCATACCAAGCATCTGAAAACCAGCTCCTGCAACGTGTCAGGTACTCATTTGTTCTTTTGCAGGTATGCAGGTTCTCGCTAAGGAATCCCCTACGCGATCAACATCCAGATGGCATCTATAAGCCCATCATCCTATCCATCAATCTCTAAATGGCATCTATAAGCCCATTCCTACCACACTGCTAACATGTGAGCGCAAATTTCTGGGCACTCTAGTGTTCAATCATCTTCTACCCTCGGATTACGAAAGGCACGTCAGCCAATCTGCATCCTCAGGTCTAAGAAGATTGAACAGGGGCAACTGTTGCACCCCAAAATTTGCCCTCCCATATTCTCCAAGAAATTGCCAAGCCAAGTCACAAAACTCCCCAAGGGTTGCACAGTCCAACTGTCTCCTATACAGTCAAAACTAGGGTTTGTGTTCTGATCAAGAAATTGAAGGTTTCAAAGGCCCAATCAAGTCTCATATGCCTACAAAGATGGTCAAGTATCCTCATAACAAATTGCAAGGCATTCAGCTCAAAATTGCACAGTCAAAACCCTAAATTGCACTACAGTCAACTGTAGGGGCAAAATGGTCATTTGACAGTCAAAAGTTCAAAATTTTGGTCAACATATCATTTTGAAGCCACAAACATCATTTGATCAATGCTTGATCATGATTATCAAAATTTGGCTCAGAAATCATCAAAGATGCAAAAGTTTCCTTATTTGGACAGCTGAAAAAGTCAACTGAAATTGACCAGGGCATAACTTTCACATGGATTATCAGAAAAATTCCATCCAAAGCTCATTTTGAAGAGAAAGACATTTCCTATAACTCATCTTCATACTTCAAGTCCAAGAAATGCTCTCACAAAAAGTTATCAATTTCAACATTATAGGTCATTTTCAAAAGTCAACAAAAAGGGACTTTAAGTCAAAGGCCATAACTTGAGATTGGTAAATCAAAATGACATGGGACCAAAGAAATTGGTTAGAGGACTCAAAGACCTTTCCAAAATGTCCAAGAACATGAGAAAAGCTTAAACATTGAGCAAGTTATGCCTTGTGGAAGTTGGGAAATTTTTGGATATTTTGAAAAGTCAACATTACTTCAAATGACCTAAAATTGCTAATGGGCCCATTTTTCTTCCATGATTCATCATTCCAAGCATATACACGACCACTTGGCCCAAAGGGAAGTATTTTCTCATTTTTTATTTATTTATTTGGATTTTTATTTATATTAATTCAATTAAATCAATTAAATATATGAAAAATGTTTAAATTAACCAAACCAATCTTTTTATACATGTTTTAAGGTCAATATTTCGTGTAAATGCAAACTAGGAAAGATTTGGGGTGATTGAATGCAAATTGATACAAGAACATGTGGAAAAGATATGAAAAGATCCTTAAGAAAAATCAAATCCTCAATTCATTAAATCAAGAGATTTTGAGCAATATTTTTAACCTAATGCATTCCATACAAATACTTGATCATAACCCTAATGGACATACACAAAAAGCCTCGCAGAAAAGCTCTCCAAAAACTTGGAATTTTCACTAAAAAACTCAAAACTGTAAACGACTTTTTAGGTCGATTCAGGCCTCCATTCTTGTCTCAATAGCTTCCTTGGAGATCACTGATCACGTTCCAATCATTAACATCCTTCCAGACTCAAGAAATTGGTAATATGAGTGCAGACTATATCAAATAAAAGTCATAATCGTGCATACCCATTCATGCATTTTTTTAAGTTTTGATATGTGTTTTGCATTCCTCATGATGTTCTGAAGCTAACCCACGCGTTTGATTAGATTATTATGCGTTATAGGTAATTTCGCCATTGTTAAATGTTAGGGTTTGCAGAGCTTCAGATTGGGGTTTTTAAAACAAGGAAAAATTAGGACTCCAAACGATCACCATCCAACTCAGCGCATGGAGATGAAGAAGAATCCACCCTCGCGCCTAATTTATGTTTAGAGATGAGCTAATCGCTATTTTCTCAAAACGTCCTTAAAACCACGCTTAAGAAACCGTTGCCATATGTTTTTGTTTTCAGGAACGCGTGGAGAAGATGGAGTCGTGGCATCAAGTGATTGGCTTGTTTAAAAGTTCGCGCGCGTTTCCAAGCGTTGATCCATTTTCTTTTATATTATTTGTTTGTTTAATATATATAAAATGCGTTTGGTTGGCACAGCTGGTCAGAGAAGGCATTGGCAAGGCATAAGACCTGGGTTCGAGTCCCAGGTCTACGTTATCTCAATATTATTTTTCACCATATGTTCAAGTGCAGGCGTAACCTTGTGGATCACCATACGCTCATCATATCAAGCCGTCCACGCGTCTAACACATTCAAATCAAAGGCAGGGATTCAAAGAACACAATAAACCCTAGTCAACGTTGCCACATGGTGTCTGGGAGGGTCAACGAATTTGAATGCTATTGGGCCAGATTGCTAAGGCCATACCTCACAATTGGGGCCTGAACCCCCCCCCCTGGTTTGCCTTCTCCATATTTTTTTATATTTTATCTTTATTATTTTATTTACTTTATTATCTTAATTTAATTAATTATTATTTTTACAAAATATGAAAAACCTCATAAAAATCAGAAAAGATGAAAAACATGATAAATAATTTTTATTTTTATAATTGCATGTAAATTAATTTAGATTAGAGTTTTAATTTTAATTCTTTTAATAGCAAAAATACAAAAACATAGAATTAGGTTTAATTGATAATTTTTATTTCCTTTTAATTTTTTCCTTTTTACCATAATATTATTTATTTATTTATTTTTATAATTAAATTGTACATAAATCACTTAGGTTTAAATTAGGTCAAATTTCAATATTTCTTAATAAATTAAAAAATAACTAAAATTAGGGTTTGCCTTTTATTTTAATTTTAATTAATTCTCTTTTTTCATTAAATCTTAAAAAACATAAAAATACCAAAAAACATTCTCCTTTAATTTTAATTTTAATTCCTTATTAATTTAATTTTGCAAAAGGGTCCAACGCCCTCGTGTCGACTTAATTGTTTAATTTCGCGTATTTACTTTATTTCGCTTAAATAATCATGTATCTCTCCCAAAGCTTTGTAACATTTACTTCTCGCACTTTACTTCATTTGCTTTATTTATTTTCCGTCAAATCGGGTCCGGTTTAATTTTGGCGATGTGGACCCGCGCCTCTGTAATAGCCTTAGATTTACTTTTCCTCGCAAACTTTTAACTGTTAACAAAGCATGCAAGAATGAATGGACAAATAAAATCAAGCGTAGATCACTTTAACATGACAAGACAAATACAAATGAAAACGACACACGAATCGCACACACCACCCCTAGGGTACGCCTCACTGTTGCCTTGCCTCGAAAGGTGATCGTCGAGTAGAGGATGTCTTAGTAAGTCCTCATGATCCGGGAACCTGGGATGAGGGTATCTTCTAAGGTGTCTTCCTATTGCTCTGGTGATCACCATGTCCCGAACCTCGAATTGACCCGAACACCTCCAACGGTGGTGCTACCTACCTCTCAATGGTGGGATGGCACTACTTTAAAGGACATTTACACAGACGAATTCCTTAGGGTAGGTAGACGACTCTAGATACTTGCTCTAAATTTAAAAACAAAATTCAAAAATACTTTTCACACCGACACCTTTTCAAAAAGCTTTCGAAAGCAATTTTTCAAACACTCTTGAGGACTGATACAAGAGTCGAACTGAAATTTTCAAAGAAACTTTTTAAAACCCACAGTTGAAAAGCAGACAAACCATTTTTGAAAACACAAATGAGCAAGTATCTAAGAGCCCATGGATAACCATGGATAGAAAGGGTGCTAACACCTTCCCTTTCTATAACCTACCTCCCGAACCGAGAGCAATCTCTTTAAGGAATTTTTCTGTGCTTTTGTCCTTTCCATTTGGAGAAAATAAAAGACGGTGGCGACTCTTGCTTCCGCGACATTTCGCGAACCAGCTTTAAACAGTCAGTTCCAGATCCACCGATCACAAACACCAAAAACAAATTCTTGCTTTCTTTTTAATTAATTAATTCATCATTAATTCAATTTTTGAAAAAGGGTCCAACGCCCTCGTTTCGATTTAATTATTAATTTGCATATTATTTTATTCCGTTTAACTATTCATGTACCTCTCCCAAAGCCGTGTAAATAATTGCTCGCACTTTTAATCTTTTACTTTGTTTATTTATTTTCTGTCAAATCGGGTCCTGGTTAATTTTGGCGATGTGGACCCGCGCCTTTTGTAATAGTTTAGAATTTACTTTTCCCGCAATACTTTTAACTGTTAATCAAATGACATGAAAGAATGTATGGATAAAAATAAAAACAAGCGTAGAACACCAATAACATGACAAGATAAATGCAAATGAAAACGACACACGAATCGCACACACCACCCCTAGGGTACGCCTCACTGTTGCCTTGCCTCGAAAGGTGATCGTCGAGTAGAGGATGTCTTAGTAAGTCCTCATGATCCGGGAACCTGGCATGAGGGTAGCTTCTAAGGTGTCTTCCCATTGCTCTGGTGATCACCATGTCCCGAACCTTCGAATTGACCCGAACACCTCCAACGGTGGTGCTACCTACCTCTCAATGGTGGGATAGCACTACTTTAAAGGACATTTACACAGACGAATTCCTTAGGGTAGGTAGACGACCCTAGATACTTGCTCTAAATTTCAAACAAATCAAAAAAATACTTTTCACACCGACACCTTTTCAAAAAGCTTTCGAAAGCAATTTTTCAAACACTCTTGAGGACCGATACAAGAGTCGAACTGGAATTTTCAAAGAAACTTTTTTTAAACCCACAGTTGAAAAGCAAACAAACCATTTTTGAAAACACAAATGAGCAAGTATCTAAGAGCCCATGGATAACCATGGATAGAAAGGGTGCTAACACCTTCCCTTTCTATAATCTACCTCCCGAACCGAGAGCAATCTCTATAAGGAATTTTTCTGTGCTTTTGTCCTTTCCATTTGGAGAAAATAAAAGACGGTGGCGACTCTTGCTTCTGCGACATTTCGCGAACCAGCGTTAAACAGTCAGTTCCAGATCCACCGATCACAACAGGGTTGCCTAATACTTTAAGAGGACATGATTCGATTTTGGTGATTGTTGATAGGATTACGAAGTCAGCTCATTTTATTCCTATTAACATCAGCCTTCCAGTGTCGAAGTTAGATGAGATTTACACTAGTGTAATTGTGAAGCTGCATGGTGTTCCTTTGTGCATTGTGTCAGATAGAGATCCAAGATTTACTTCTGATTATTGGACAAGTTTGCAAGAAGCGTTGGGTTCTAAGTTGAGGCTAAGTTCAGCGTATCATCCTCAGACAGATGGTAAGACTGAACAGATGATTCAATCGTTGGAAGATTTGTTGAGGGGATGTGTTCTTGAGCAAGGAGGTTTGTGGGATACTTATCTTCCGTTGATAGAGTTCACTTATAATAACAGTTACCATTCTAGTATTGGGATGGCACCTTTTGAGGGGTTGTATGGTCGAAGATGTAGAACTCCTTTATGTTGGCATGAATCTGGAGAAAATGTAGTACTTGGGCCTGAACTTGTTCGTGAGACTACTGAGAAGGTAAAGTTGATTCAAGAAAAGATGAAAGCTTCGCAAAGTAGACAGAAGAGTTATCATGACAAGCGAAGGAAAGATTTAGAATTTCAAGCTGGTGAGTATGTGTTTTTAAGAGTTACACTTGCGGCTGGTGTTGGGCGAGCGTTGAAGTCTAAGAAGCTCACTTCTCGTTTTATTGGACCATATCAGATTTCAGAGAGAGTGGGGAATGTTTATTATAGAGTGGCTTTACCATCTAATCTTTCGAATTTGCATGATGTGTTTCATGTGTCGAAACTCTGGAAGTATATTCCAGATCCATCTCATGTGATTCATGTGGATTATGTGCAAGTACAGGATAATCTTACGATGGAGACGATGCCTGTACAGATCGTGGATCGTGAAACTAAGAATCTGAGGGGCAAAGAGATTGCTTTGGTTAAAGTGGTTTGGCTAGGAGCTACTGGGGAAAGCATGACTTGGGAGTTGGAGGGAAAGATGCGAGACTCCTACCCTGAGTTGTTTGATTGAGTTAAATTTTCGAGGACAAAAATATTCTAAGTGGGGGAGAGTTGTAACGCCCGTAATTTAATTAATCATTTAATTAAATTATTTTTGGAATATTTATGAAGATGTGTTGTGATTAATTGGATTTAATTATTTTATTAAGTGGAGAAATAATATTAGAAGTATGATATTATTTTGATGTGGGCTTATTTTAAAGGAATAGAAGTAATAAAGGGGGTGTATTAGTTTTGATCCCAATAAGGAGTTAAGAGAATAATAGGTTATTTTATTATGGTTAGAAATAATAGAAAGAGGAGGCGGTAGAAGAATAAGGATTGAGAAGAAGAACGTGAAGCTGTTGGAAAAAGAGGAAAACGACAGAACGAGGTTTCGACCAGAAGATTATAGAGCGACCTTCAATCCAAGGTAAGGGTGGGGTTCTGACTTTATAATTGGGTTCTTGATAATTGGTATGTAGGGTTAGAGGTGATTGTTGTCTTGTTCTTGAATTGAATATATGTGATGTTGTATGATGAAATTGATGAATTTAAGATGAATAATGACGTCCCGATGTTGTTTAATTGACGTAGAATTATAGGATAATTGTAAGTGATGACTATCTATGATTAGATTAAGTTTTTAGGGCTTAAAGTATAGAACCCGTAGTGAAAATGCAGAGAAAATCACAGAATTTATGTAGGATGTAACAGGATGCGTCGACCTTAAATGCCATGTGTCGATACAAGAAGGTTTTGAGACTCGGTATGAGTCGACACGAAGAGGTTTTGCATCGATACATGAGTGCTTTTAGACTTAGGGTGAGTCGATCCATAGGAGCATGTGTCGATACATGCTGTGTGTTAGACCCAGGATGAGTCGATCCAAGAGATGACGCGTCGACTCATGTTATGAGTTTAGTGCAATACGTGTCGATCCAAGGAGATATGTGTCGACCCATGTTGTCTGGTTTTTGCAGAATCGTTTAGAAAATGTTGTAACTTGAGTTTTAGGATGCCTTTTGAGATTCCGTTCGAAGCGTTGAATAGCTAACGCGATGAAATTTATTCTAGAGGATTAAAATGAAGAATAGGAAGTGTAATCCTAGTAGCAAATTTAGGATTTATAGTTAGTTCCCGTGTTGATCGTTATGTTGGTTTTTATGCAGAATGATGAGGATGAAATGTTTATAGGCTACTGTTTGATTTGTAACAGTAGGAGTAATGATAGTAATGATATAAGATTACCGAATAGTGGTGTGAATTAATGTCGTATTAATGTACAGTTGAGTTGTTGATGAGATTTTATTAATGATGTTGTGATGATAATTTATGATGAATAAATGATGTTTGATGAACAAATGATGTTTGATGAACAAATGATGTTTGATGAACAAATGATGTTTGATGAATTATTATGAATGATATGAGATGTTTGAGGAAGAGATGTTGAGATGCTTTTGAGATGTAGGCCTTTGGCCAATGATGATGTTGTATTGAGATGTTGTTAATTGTGACGTTGTTATTACATTCATGATTGTGTCGCATACATTGCATTTTGAGATGGAGCTTATGCTCGTTGAGATGGCATGTATTGGTGAATATTGAGATGAAGGCTTATGCCTTGTTGATACCTATATTAATTGGCAAATTTTTGAGATGGGAGTTATGCTCCAATGGTACCACATGCATTGCATAGTATTGAGTTGCATTATTTGATTGCATAAAGAAGTTGTGTATTGATGTTGTGAATGTGTATTATTGTTGTGATTATTAATGATTATGAGATGAGAAGTGGTGATGTTATATGATCTAATTTAATATATTAATTATCATGCGCTTTATTATATTGTTAGATATCTCACCCCTTCTGTTTGAATGTTGCCCTTATGTTGGTAACGTGCAGGTAATCGAGAGTGAAGGTTGTATACCTTCAATAGTTGAGTCGGTGTCATTGCTCTGATATGTAACACTCAGGGGGATAAATGCTTTTTGCTTTTGATTTTTGATTATTCAGTTGTTGAACCTTAAGTTGATTATTATTAAGTATTTGTTGGTTTGAAGTTGTTGTAATGATGATAAAGATGTTATAAGAATTATGTTGCGTAGATGTTGAATTATTTAACTAAAGATGTTACGATGATGGTTCATTCGATGTTTTAAAAGTGTTATATATCCACGGTGAATGCAATGAATTTTGATAGAAGAATTTGTGGCATCCCGATTCGTTTGCATGAATGATTTTTATAACTCTGGTTTATTTATATAATTTGCCAGGGTAGAATTTCGGTGTTACACACACCATGGCTAAAAAGATCCTACGAGCAGGATACTACTGGTCCACTATGGAAGCAGACTGTTATCAGCACTCCCGGACTTGCCACAAATTCCAGATCTATGTTGATAAAGTACATGTACCTCTGGTTCCCTTGAACGTCTTGACTTCTTCTTGGCCTTTTGCAATGTGGGGCATCGATATGATCGGAGAAATCAGACATACCGCTTCAAACAGGCACCGATTTATCCTAGTCGCCATTGATTACTTCACGAAGTGGGTTAAGGCTGCCTCTTTCACTACTGTTACCAAGAGTGTGGTGGTGCGGTTCATCAAGCACAAACTTTTCTATTGGTATGGTGTTCTAGAAAGAATCATCACAGACAATTATATGAATCTCAACAATACTATGATCACCGAACTCTATAAATAATTCAAGATCCACCATCATAATTCTTCCCCTTATCGGCCAAAGATGAATGGAGTTGTGGAGGCTGCTAATAAGAACATTAAGAAAATCATAAAGAAAATGATGGTGACATACAAAGACTGGCGTGAGATGTTACCATTTGCTCTTCATGGATACCGCACCTCAGCACGTACGTCAACAGGGAAAATACCTTATTCTCTGGTGTATGGTATGGAGGTTGTCCTACCTATTGAGGTCCAGATCCCTTCTTTGAGAATCATGAAGGATGTAGGTTTGAACGGAGATGGTTGGATCTAGACTCGACTTGACCAACTGAATCTAATTGATTAGAAAAGGTTAGAGGCTATTTGTCATGGTCATATGTACCAGAAGCGTATGATCAAGGCTTTTAATAAAAAGGTCAGACGTCAGGTATATCAAGTGGGTGATCTAGTAATAAAGTGCATCATACTGCCACAAGGTGATACCAGGGGCAAATGGACTCCCACATATAAATGGCCATTTATAATCAAAACCATATTTTCTGGTGGAGCCATGATTCTAATCACCATGGATGGTTACGACCTTCCTCACCCTGTGAATGCGGACATAGTTAAAAAATACTACACATAAATAAAGACCCGCTAGGTTAACTGGCCTAGGCAAAAATAAGGGCATCCCAGCGAACCAAAAGGGTTCGGGCAATCACAAAAAGACCTTATATTTAAGGTTGGCATGGGTTTTAAGGCAATACCCTCTTGAAGCTTGATTGGTTCAACCTTTCCTATAAATAGTAACCGGGTTCTAAGGGATCTCAATATCACTGATCCTCCGCACAAGTTTCATTCCGATAGACAACTGACTTGCCACCAAACAAAACTCGGGAGTCGGATCTCAATGAGTGTAATATCGAGTATCAACCGACTTTGGGGATACACCAAAGACGGCTATCTCACTACATCCTAATATCCAAGTTGTTCAATTAAAGGTTCTAAGGTCAGTTGATGATTTATGACACCACAAGTTGCCTTTATGACTGTAAAACATCCCTTCGATTGTCCCTCAAACGTCTGACGACAAAGCTACCTACTCGCTAATAGTAGGATAGCATTTCCTAAAGAAAAAGAGTAAAATAATGACCCTTTTTTAGTAATAAAGTAGATAGTTGTTAGAAGTTTGCTCAAACATTTTTGCACTTACACAAAAACTATTTTTCAAAAACAATTTCAAAACACTTTGTATACTTTCTCCACTATCCCGAGAAACATTACAAAGTTCGTTGTACTAAGGCATTTTCAAAACATTTTCAAACATAAAGCACAAAGGTATTTTAAAATGAGCAAACCTCTAAGAGCCCGTGGAAAACCACTGATGGAAAGGGTGCTAATATCTTCCCTTTCCATAATCTACCCCCTTACTCAGAAAACAACTCGAAAAGGTAGTAACTGATTGTGAAGAACCTGGACCGAATGAAGGACCTGAGAAAGGATCCTGATGGACTATGGTTTTTGACGGAGCTTCCAACGCACTTGGGAGTGGTATCGGTGCTGTAATCATATCTTCTGAGGGCTGTCATACTCCCTGCACTACCAGACTATGTTTCAACTGTACCATCAATATGGTTGAGTATGAAGCATGCATCATGGGTCTCAAAGTTTCTATCGACTTGAGGATCAAGCTTTTAAGTGTTTTCGGAGATTCGGCCTTGGTAATAAGTCAAATCAAAGGAGAGTGGGACACGAAGCACCCTAATCTCATCCCCTACAGAGAACGTGTGCTGACATTGCTCCCACACTTTGAAGAAGTCACCTTTGAACATTTTCCACGAGAGGAGAACCAGTTAGCGGACGCGCTAGCTACTATGTTGTCCATGTTCAAGGTCAGATGGGACAACAAAGCTCCCCAGATCACTATTGAGAGATTGGATGAACCAGGCTACTGCTATGAGGTTGATACTAAGGAAGTAATGGACAAACTGTGGTCCCATGAAGTGAAAAGGTACCTCGAAATTTAAGAATACCCTTAGGGGGCATTCGTCAATGATAAGAAGTTTCTGAGAAGGTTCTCTGCAAAGTTCTTCCTCAGTAATGGAATCCTCTACAAGCGCAACCACGACTCTAATTTACTTCGGTGTGTAGACAAAAGCGAAGCAGAGAGGATTATGGCATATTTACATGAAGGTACCTTTGGCACCCATTCTAGTGGACACACCATGGATAAAAAGATCCTACGAGCAGGATACTACTGGTCCACTATGGAAGCAGACTGTTATCAGCACTCCCGGACTTGCCACAAATGCCAGATCTATGCTGATAAAGTACATGTACCTCTGGTTCCCTTGAACATCTTGACTTCTCCATGGCCTTTTGCAATGTGGGGCGTCGATATGATCGAAGAAATCAGACCTACCGCTTCAAACATGCACCGCTTTATCCTAGTTGTCATTGATTACTTTATGAAGTGGGTTGAGGCTGCCTCTTTTTCTACTGTTACCAAGAGTATAGTGGCGCGGTTCATCAAGCACAACCTTGTTTGTCGGTATGGTGTTCCAGAAAGAATCATCACATACAATGGTACGAATCTCAACAATACTATGATTTCCAAACTTTGTAAACAATTCAAGATCCACCATCATAATTCTTCCCCTTACCGTCCGAAGATGAATGGCACTGTGGAGGCTGCTAATAAGAACATTAATAAAATCATACAAAAAATGACGGTGACATACAAAGACTGGCATGAGATGTTACCATTTTCTCTTCATGGGTATTACACCTCAGCATGTGCGTCAACAGGGGCAACACCTTATTCTCTGGTGTATGGTATAGAGGTTGTCCTACCTATTGAGGTCTAGATCCCTTCTTTGAGAATCATGAAGGATGCAGGTTTGAACGAAGATGATTGGATCCAGACTCGACTTGACCAATTGAATTTGATTGATGAGAAAAGGTTAGTGGATATTAGTCATGGTCAGGTGTACCAGAAGCGTATGATCAAGGCTTTTAACAAAAAGGTCAGACGTCGGGTATATCTAGTGGGTGATCTAGTAATCAAGCGCATCATACTGCCGCAAGGTGATTCTAGGGGTAAATGGATTCCCACATACGAAGGGCCATTTGTAATCAAAAGCATATTTTCTGGTGGAGCCATGATTCTAACCACCATGGATGGTGACGACCTTCCTCGCCCTGTGAATGCGGACATAGTTAAAAAATACTACACATAAATAAAGACTCACTAGGTTGACTGGCCTAGGAAAAAATAAGGGCATCCCGGAGAACCAAAAGGGTTTGGGAAAAATTATGGATAAACACAACAAAAAAATCTGTACACCCGGCAAGTCGAAAACCTGAAAAGGCGGCTTGGGAAAAAAAGGGTATCTCGGTGGACTGAAAACCCGAAAGGGCGGTCCAGGCAAAAGTTAGGGATTTAAAGCGTATAACTATGTCTCATTGGATCACCTTGCCATCAGACTTCAGTATCAACTACCAAGCTCAAACGGTACCAATCGATCCAGTCAACTTCGGATAAGTAGTAAAGTGATGAGACGCTCAAGGACATAAGGGCAATAACAGAATTGAAACTCGTTTGGATTATTACACATAGCTGTTTTCTCTTTGTACACTATTTTGTATAGTTTTCATTTTCACGACTGCATTCTCCTACTAGAATGTCAGTCTTTTGTACAAAAAATGCCTATTATAGGCAAAACTTCAAAATCAATACAAATTATTTCTTTGAAAGTACAAAACTTTTCATTTTTTATGTTTGTTTTGCAAAATACGTCCAGTGATTATTTTTTATATATGCATTTGAATATGGTTACTGTTTACAAATACTTGCATAAAAAACAGAAAGACAGTTGCTAATGACCTTAAGGAACGGGACCAAGTCTAAAAAGCCATTTGCAGTCCCCGCAGATATGTTCTCCAGCCGGTACAAAGGCAGAGACGTCTTACTGCAAAGTCACTGCTACATCCCCAGCATACGTCCTAGTGATATCTATATCCCCACAGAGTGAAAACAATCAAAGTTTTGATCTCTTCTCCCTCGAAGCAGGAATTACCTCCTCCAACAAAATTCCCTCAGAGAGCTGAAATCCAGCTAAGTTTTTATAACCTCGGATATTTTATAAAGCCTTATCCCCGATAGAGTTTATTTCTCTAGTTGCATAAGTTTATTCCCCCAACATAGTTTATTTCTCTACATGGGTAAAATCTCCCAACAAAGCATCTCCTTCCCCAATGAGTCATTCTCAAGCAGAAGTCAAAGATCCCAGGCAGAGTAACCTCAAACGGAAAGAGGAAATCCCCGGTAAATCATCTCCATTCGTTATCCCCAACGGAAACGAAGGATTCAGCTTCCCAATACTCTCCAGCAGCAGTCAGGCATTTATTTTCCCAGACTAGGAAATTCGCAACAGCATTCCATGTTCATACATCACGGCAGGCACATACATATTTCATACAACACAATCTCATTTATTTTGAGAACATCATTTCATGCATAATGACATTTCATACATATAACCCCTTACCTTTTCAGGAAAGATCAACAGAAAATGTCACCATCATTTTGCAACAAGTTCCAGAATAGTTCCTGAAATAAGACAGGGCAACTATCTAAAGTAACAAGCTATCAATCACTATGAAGCCTGAATTCTGACCGGATAATAGTCAATCTACAATTCAAGATGCTGTGAAGCCTGGATTCAACCAGATAACAGTATAAGTTGCTTTGAAGCCTGGAACCCGGCCAGATAGTAGTTAACATCATTGTTGAAGCCTGGATTTTGATCGGATAACAGTCAATCTACAATTCAAGATGCTGTGAAGCCTGGATCCGACCAGATAACAGTATAAGTTGTTGTGAAGCCTAGAACCCGACCAGATAGCAGTTAACATCATTGTTGAAGCCCAGATTTTGACCGGATAATAGTCAATCTACAATTCAAGACACTGTGAAGCCTGGATCCGACCAGATAACAGTATAAGTTGCTGCGAAGTCTAGAATCCGACCAGATAGTAGTTTACAACACTGTGAAGCCTGGACCCGACCAGAGAGCAGTTAACATCATTGCTGAAGCCCAGATTCTGACCGGATAACATTTAATCTACAATTCAAGATGTTGTGAAGCCTGGATTCGACCAGATGGTAGTTTAAGTTGCTGTAAAGCCTGGAATCCGACCAGATAGCAGTTTACTCTGTAAATTACTCTGAAGCCTGGAATCCGACCAGATAACAATTCAAGCCACTGTAAAGCCTGGATTTCAACCAGATAACAATTAAAGATGTTGTAAAGCCTGGAGTCCGACCAAATAGCCGTTTATTATTAGGAAGCCTGGATACGACTAGAACAGTTCAATGTCTACAATTACTGCAAAGCCTGGAACTAACCATATAGAAGTTAATTTCATATTCCCCAATAAGTCGTTGTGAAGCCTGGAACACAACCAGATAACAGTCAGCCTTATTATCCTCAGTGAGTCGCTGTGAAGCCTGGATCCCGACCAAATAACAACTCACTTTCTTCTCTACAATCAAGAGATAAATCCCCAGTAGAGTAATGGACAACTGAAGCTCCTAGACTTTATTCCTCCAAAACATTCCCCAACGGACTCCTACTCAGACAGCAGGAATAGGAATCCCCACAAAGAGACTTCTTATGAAGTTAGCATCTACTTTAGACGGCATCTTTAAATCCCATCTCCGACGACTCTCTGTCATATTCCTTGGATGGCATCTGTAATCCCATTCTCGATATTATTCACCAACAGTATCACTTCCTTGGATGGCACTCTAGTGTTCAATCATCTTCCACCTTCAGATCACGAAAGGCATACAAGTCGGTCTACATCCTCCAGTTTAAGAAGATTGAACAGGGGAAGCTGTTGTCCCCCAAAATTTTCCCTCCCATTTTTTCCCAAGATTTTTCCCTCACATGGTGGTTACAAACACTTGGTTAAAGAAAGAGGAAATTTTTGAATATCAGCAAAGTGCCTTTCGATTTGATGTTCAACAATGTCCTTCGATTGGCAGTTAAACAGTGCCCTTCGATTGACATAACATTAAGTTTTGACTGAGCCTTTAAAAACCTTTGATACAAGCTTGACTCAGTAGTCTTCGATTGAGCTTTGTTTTCCTTTGAAATGGCTCCCTTAGATTCAGAAATAAGGGTAGTTCCTTTTGACTTCCTTCGTTTGAAGCACATTTGTCTTCTTTCATTTGGAACCATCTCTGGGCCTCCTTCGTTTTAAGCATCTTTGGTTTCTTTCACACAGGCCCCCATTGGGATAAATGGCCTGCATGCCTGCTTGCATAAGGCAGGAATTTTCTTCACGCCTATAAGGAAAACACCTGCTACATGCATGCCTGTACAAGGCAGGAACTTCCCTCATGCTAAGTTTTGACAGCCCAGTTTCTACACTATGGCATTCCAAAAGTCCATTCGAAGGACACATATTGCTGGCCATTCGAAGGGGTTGAATCAGAGTCATTTGAAGGAGCATGCAAAAGGTCCATTCGAAGGCTACATATGAGGCCCACTCGAAAAGAGACAACATGAGGTCCATTCGAAAAAAAGGCAACATGAGGTTCATTCGGAAAAAAAAGCAATTTAATGCCCAATCGAAGGATGAAAACTGAAGGCATTCGAAATAGGCAAAATGTCCACATACATTCAAATTTCAAAAAAGGACAAGATCTCATGTTTTTTGCCAACGTTACAAATTCTCATTCATGGCTTTCAAACACATAATCAAGGTTGTTTAAACCTTTTCCTTCTTGTCCCCTCTACCCCTCTATATAAAGAGATCACAAGTGTTGTATCACACACAGACAAATTGCCTAGAAAAAGAGAATACTCACACCACCATAGAAAGGATCAAAATTCTAACTAGTTTTCTTTGCAAGCACCCTCAATCCAGATGAAGGCTATATTTGTGTTCCTGAGATTCCCAAGAATCTGTTCCAAGTTAAGCCACGCCCAGATTCATAAATTGAAGCATCTCCGGTTACATATCATACGCAAGATAACATGCAGGAATAAAATCACACCATCGAAAGGCATGACATGATCTGCCTTTCAAAACTCATGGCATAGCCCATTTCAAGTCAAAATAAGCTTACGCCTGAGGACAGAAGATTCGAATTAGGGAGAAGGACCTGGGTTCGATACCCAGGTCCTGCATCTTTATTTTTTGCCAGCATTTGCCTTGCAGGTTCAATTCGAAGAACAACTCCCTCCTTGGATCGAAAAAGGCAACATCCCTCCTGGATCAAAAATCCCATCCCCTTCAAAGAATCGAAAGGCAACATCCTTCATGAATAGAAAGGGCATGACTCTCTCTGGATCGAAGCTTCTCTTATCTCCTTGGATCAAAGCATGTCCTATTTTATTTTTTATTTTTGTTATTTCTTTATTCATCATTTTATTTAAGTTGACTTTAAATCAAAATTATAAAAAAAAATATTAGGCTAGTGTCTTTTCTAATTAAATTAATTTTGTAAATAAATAAATTAATTATT
Organism: Vicia faba; assembly: GCA_948472305.1. Taxonomy (NCBI): domain Eukaryota; kingdom Viridiplantae; phylum Streptophyta; class Magnoliopsida; order Fabales; family Fabaceae; genus Vicia; species Vicia faba. Next base: position 844,893,602 of record OX451737.1, read on the forward strand.
TTAACCTCTTTCTTGAAATTAAAGCTAAATAGACATAGGTTATATTTTCTTAAAATAAAAATAAAACCAAAAGATTTTTCACCTTAGGATTTTTCAGACATATTTTCTACTTCGCGCACTTCCCTGTTTTCATATTTTTCCATATTATTATATCTGCCTACTTGATGTAATAGATTAAAACTAGAACATTTACTGCTTTACCCCCCTCATTCTTGTACAATGTAAATCCTCTCCCCAAAGCATTGTGATAGCGTAGATTTAAATTTCTGCACTTTAATATTCTGTAATATATATTAACTGCTAGTAATTAGGCGTGTATGATAAGACTAATAATCAAACGCTAACAAACTTAACAAAAAGATAAATAACTGAATTGAACACAATTGCACACAAGCACCTCTAGGGTATCCCACTTTGGTTGCCTTTAAGAAATAAAACAGTAATGAGGCAGGAACGTTTTAGAAAAGACCCGTAAATTAAAAAAAATCATAGTCCCTCGATGACCCTACAGTTGCCTCTCGGTAAATGATCTAGTATTTAAAATAAAATTGCTAAAGCGTCTCCACAAGTTGTCTTCGTGACTGCAAAATGTCCCTTCGATTGTCCCTCAAACGTCCTACGACAAAGCTACCTACTCGCTAATAGTAGGATAGTATTGTCTAAAGGAAAAGAGGAAAAGAACGACCATTTTCGAGCAATAAAGTAGATAGTTGTTAGAAGTTTGCTCAAACATTTTAGCACTTACAGAAAAACTATTTTTCAAAAAAAAAAATTTAAAACATTTTGTATACTTTCTCCACTATCCCGAGAAACATTACAAAGTTCGTCGTACTAAGGCGTTTTCAAAACACTTTCAAACACAAAGCACAAAGGTATTTTAAAATGAGCAAACCTCTAAGAGCCAGTGGAAAACCACAGATGGAAAGGGTGCTAACACCTTCCATTTCCATAATCTACCCCCCTTACTCAAAAAAACATCTCGAAAAGGTCTTTTTCTGTTCTTTTCACCCTTTCCTTTGTTGGATAAAAGAAAAGACGGTGGCGACTCTTGCTTACCGCATATTTGCGAATATAAAACACAAAATCAGTATATAAACTGTCGGTTTTGCCACCGTATCACACTTATATATATATATATATATATATATATATATATATATATATATATATATATATATATATATATATATATATATATATATATATATATATATATATATATATATATATATATATATATATATATATATATATATATATATATATATATATATATATATATATATATATATATATATATATATATATATTCGTATTTTTTTCCATGTGTAGTGTCCTCGTCAACTTAATGGTATAGATTGCGGTTATTTCATCTTGAGGTTTATGAAAGAAATTATTCTTTTGAATCAAATAGAGATTCCAACCATGGTATGGATTTCTAACTTATGATTTATTATAATATTTAACACATTTCATCTAATTAATTAGTTTTAACTAAATCATATTATGCTATATTATGTAGTACTTTGATGAATACAAGTCTTCTACTTACTTAAAAGATCAATTGGACGAAATTAAGGAGGATTGGTGTCAATACATTATTAAGATGAGAATTTTATAAGGTATTGTGACACTTTCATTGATAAGAATTTTGAGTATATATAAGTTTGAGTTTTGATGAGATACTATGTCGTCATTAGTGTGGTAAATTATGTTGCAATGTTGTTGTTGTTATGTGGAAGGTTAGTTAGGATGAATTGGATTTAAATTCAAATAAAATTATGTTTGTATCATGGTATGAATTGAGAATTTTTTTAATGGTGGGTTATAATGGATTCTTGATTTGTTTTTGTTACATTGGTTTGTGTTAAACTATAATAGTTATAAGATTTAAGTGTTATGTAGTTTGATTCTAATATGCCTTTGTTAGTTTTGTTTCAGGTAGGTGCATATGTAGAAGATATAGAGATAACAAGTTCATTTAGGATTCTTCATTGTTGTTGTTTGTAGAGAAGATAGCAGCTTTAGAAGATAGTAATATGTACATTTGGTGCATATTTATTGGATTAAAGTTGTATATATAAATATGTAAATTTATGTATGTATAAATTATTGGATTCTTAAAGTTGTATCAAATTTATGTATATATAAATTATTGGATTAAAGCTGCATATTTATGAAATCTAGTACAAATTTGAAAGACATCACTTATTTTAAGTGATTATTTGTAGAAAACGCTTAAAATATATGTTGTATATATTAAAAAATTTGTGAATATTAGACAACACTTTAAAGAAAAAGCGCTGCCTATAATGGGGAATAGAAAGCGCTTTTAAAGAAAGTGTTGCCTAAAGGGTGCATTAAAAAGCGCTTCTAAGCTTTTCATTTGATTTGATCATCTCCATGTCCTTATTAGGTTAGATTTTAAAGGAATAGGCATTGTATCCCTTCTTGTGGATATAAGTCATCTTAGAGGTTTTATTTTTACCCCCCTTCTTTTTTGTGTATGTTACTTCCCTTTTAAAAAAACTAAGATGAAAATCTAATTCATGATTAAAAAAATACATATAACTTATAGAAATAAATGATATATATTGATATTATAAAATAATTTTATACTGTCAACCAATCACAATTATTTTAAGTGTTAAATCATACTGTTATTTTTAAATAAATTACATGACATGATTAAATGATGAATTTTTATTAAATGACTGTATAAAATCATTTTACACAATCAGTGCATTACCTTTTAACTCTAACTTATATTCTTTATAAGCTCTTTATAGCATCAAAGGATCAACTAGGATATTTTACATACTCCTGCAGATCTTACTTATGTTTTATGCGATGGAGAGGCTGAAAGTTTGAATTATCTATTGTTGTTTTGCGATGCATCGAGGGTGGTGTGAAGTAAAGTGACGGAGTGTGGATAGGTATGGTTTTGAGGTTGCAGGAAAATGTGAGGGAGAATTTTTTACTGTGGTTTGATTTCTTTAAGAATAAGAATGCTAAAGGAGGCAACAAAAGTATTGGGTGGTTGGCGGTTTGTTGACCTTATGGAGGGTGAGAAACAAATTTATTTTCATCAACGACAAGTATTTATTATTTGGAACATCAAAGTTGTTACTTGGAATGGTCTTTTATCAGGAATATTTTTTATAATAAATGTAATTTTTACGAATTTAATAAAAATTCTTTATTCTATTTAGATTACATTTTATTTAATAAAAAAATATTTCGTTCTTTCACTTTTGTAGTTTTAGATGTGTATTTGGGCGTGAATACCCCTAATACTTTGTTTTAATATATCTTTGCGTATTAAAAAAAAACTTATATTCTTTATCTTTGAAGTTTCGCAAAAATTTGTATATAACTATTTGTCACGTATCATAAATCATATCTCATTTAAATATAAAAATGTCCTTAAGTGCAAATATGAAAGGAGGTTGTTAGAATTGTTTAAATTTATGTAAAATTAATTTTATAAATCAGCTAAAATAGATGGAAACGTGTATTTAAGTTTTTTCTTAAATTTGTAATTATTTCTAAATATATATAATACTATTTAGCTGAATGGTGGCATTTCAAAATAATATAATTAATTAATATTTATATAATAAATAATGAAGCATTACTTAGAATTAAAGGTATTATATAAATCAACAAATTTATCAACATACATTTTCCCAATGATATATGAATTTTTATATTCGGACAATTATGACATATTAAATACTATTTTTTCCCTCTTAATATCTATGCACTTTTATTTCAAAAAACAAAATATTTAAAAAAGTACATAATATTTTATTCACTTATTTCTTTTCATTTTCACTGTTCACTCTCTTCTCTGATATCTGAGTTTTACCGTTTGAGTTTTAAAAATGGAACCTTTTTCTATTCTTTGGACTTGTCTAAATGTAAAAACTGATTCAATTATTAATATTTTTAAAAATGAAGTGTTTAAATCTCCAAAAACATTTGCTCAGGTGCTCCACGGAGTCTGTAATATTCTGACATCTGAACTTCTGCAGCCTATTCTTAAGGGAGACAAATTATCCATCACTTTTCTTGAAGACGAATATTTGGATGGTGTTGAAGATTGTAAGCATAATCTTCACGGGAGGGTCTTGTGGTTGAAAGGATCAAAGCCGCTCTCTACTCAGGGCATCCGTGTGAAGCTCTCGCCCCTTTGGTCTATTTTGGGCAAATGGGGTATCATTTCACTGGGCAAAAGCTTCTTTGAATTTTCCTTTTCATCACTTGAAGATGTTAGAAGGGTAAGAGCTTCAAGTTCTTGGAACCTCTATCCAGGTTTGTTAAAGTTTTTCCCTTGGACAAAGGATTTTGTTCCTAACATCTGGGAAAATTACTCGGCTCAGGTTTGGGTTTATTTTTACGCCTCACTCAGGAATATTGGCGACCAAAAATTCGATTTGCCATAGCAAGTAGTATTGGCACTCCGATATGCTCGTGTATTGCTTCCATGAAACCCATGATAGACATATCTTTTGGTCATTTTGTTAGGGTTCTAGTGGATATGGATGTGCAAAAGGAGATTAAATACGAGGTTCTGGTTGAAAGGAAAGGATTCTCTTTTTTTTACAGAGTTGGAGTATGAGAATCTTCCAAATTTCTGTAGTTGTTGCAATAAAATAACTCATTTTGTGGAAAGATGCAAATTTGCAAACAAATAGGAAGTTCATAACAAAGAGAAAGTTCATATATTGAAGAAGAGTAAGAAACATGAGAAGAAAGCTTTTATCCCCAAAGACGAACCTTCTGTTTTGGACAAGGAAAAAATTGTTGAGACTGAGTCTCAGCCCTCTCAAGAAGTGGTTTTTCGAAACAGTAAAGATGTGGTTGCTTTAGGAAAGATCCAGGCAGACATTCTTGACTCTAGTGATTTGGGGGAGAACCCTGATATGGCCGGTATTAATCTTGAAATTCCTCATGAGGATTGCACTCCTTTCAAAGAAAGAAATTAGGGGTTTAATAGTGAAAATCCTTTTCGTAACACCCCAACTTTTAAAAGTTGTTTATTTAATGAATTATTAGGAGTATTTACGAATATTTGATGTTTTATATGATTATATGTATGATATGTTGGCATGTGGTTGCTTATGATGTGGGACATATGATGTGAATGACGGGATTAGATGCATTGGAATAATTAGATGATTATTTAGTAATTATTTGGATTATTATTTAGAATAGAATAAAAGGAATAATTATTTAAATAGAATTATTTTAGTTAGAGTGGTATGTTGGTAATTAGTAGGAAGAGCGAGAACGTGATGGTAAATAGAGGTTGACTAAGTAAGGGCAATTGAGTAAGATATTAGGGTTCCTTTGTGATAACAGAGGAAAAGGTAATTGTATTCTCACAATCGATCGTGAAAAGTTGAGAAAGAGAACTGACATTGTGGAGAAAAGTGAAGCTAGGACACAGAGGGTTGGAGAATCATCGTAAGAGGCATGATGAATAGAATCAATCACTCTAAACAATAAGGTAAGGGGTTTTTATCTGATTATTATTTTTGATCTAAGTGGTAGATATGTGTAGGATTCACCCTTAGTATTGACAATGGTGATTTGATGTTGTTGGGTTAAGATTTGATGGAATTGTGATGATGGATGACCCATAATTGTTGTATAATTGAGGTATTTTACCAAGTTGTTGTTAGGTGATGATTCCCTATGATTAGATAGTGTTTTAAGACCTATCACATGATGAAATCACAGGGAAAGTTGGTCTGATGTAGTGCAAAATCGCAAACAGGAAAACCCTGTTCACAGAGGATCGCCGGGCGACGGGTCCTATGTTGCCGGGAGACGGTGTTTCGACATGAGAGTGTGGGGTGAGCCAAGGAAGGAAAATGGGGGTGTTGGTCTCTGTAATGTGTCATCGGGCGATGGATGGGTTTCTCCGGGCGATGGGAGGCAGAGCTGGAATGTTTGGATTGAAATCTTGAAACGAGTATAACTTTAGTTCTAGAGCTCAGAATGAAGTGACGTTCGAAGTTGTGTGTAGATAACGTAGTATACTATAATTAGGTGAAATAAAATGGAGAATTAGGAATATTTTTATAAGACCTAAGTTAGAGTAAGAATAGGTTCCCCGTATTGAATTGCAATGACGATTTGTTTAACTATGATGATATGCTGCTATTATGATTATTTGATGATGTTATGACGATGTTTTGATTACATGAGTATATATGATGACTACATGAGTATACAGGATGATGTTTTATGTATGATGTTGATTAATACATGAATTATGATGCGTATGACTAGTTGTGTTCGTTTATATTTGTTGTTGCGCATCATACATTCATGGGACAACTTTGGTCCATTTTTTATGATTTAGGACGTTGGTCCAGTGATTTGGTTTTAATGATTTAGAACATTGGTCCAATGATTTGGTCTTAATCCCATTGTGTGGATTTGGGATGTCTATGATTTGCTTCGGTTCCAAGTGGGAATGGATCCTATGATTGGGGTCTTTGGAGGATGATGGCCCAGTGTCCATCAAATGAATTGGTACCACATGCATGAGTCTTTGTCCTTGCACTACATCTTATGTGGAATTGCATGGTTCTTGAATTGATGACATTGTGTTGTGTTGTTGAATTTATATGATTTTTGACGTACTTGGAATATAATAATGCTAAGTTTATGTTGCGATACTTCTGGTTTATTCTGCTATGTCTATTACTTATGTATTATATAATGATTATGATAAACTCACCCTTTCTGCTCGAATGTTGCCTCTACGTGGGTAACGTGCAGGTAATTAAGTGTAGTCACTAAAGGCTTGGAAGAATAGCTTTAGAGTGTGATTTATTTCCGTTGAGTCTAGAAGGTCTTGCTCTGATATGTAACACCGGGGACATGAACACTTTGTTTTGAAAACTATTTTGTTCTTGTTTTGTTATGACATTTAAATTGTTTCCATGGAGTTTAAATTATGTTGAATTCTGAACCATGAACCATGGGTGTTGTACCCCAAAATTTGCCCTCCCATTTCCTCAACATTTTCTCATCACAAGACCCTTGAAGATCAAGATCCAGTTAGGGTTTCCTCTGCTCAAGACTTCTCCTTGCACAGTTGACCCAAATTAGGGTTTGTGTTTGCACAAAGATGTTCTGACCTAAAATGCCTAAGATGACTTTCATGCTTCATATTGGACTCCCAATTTTACCCATACCAAGTTTCAAGTCTTGATCCCAAGTTTTGCCCAGTCAATTGGACAGTTGACCTAGAAATCAGCTGTATTGGGAAAAAAGTCAACTGTGGCCAATTGACAGTCAAATCTCATGAAAATTGATCCACATCAACATTATGAACTCACATGGACCATTTGATCAAGTTTGGATCACAATTTCACAAGAAATTTGATCAGATCATCAAAAGGGCAAAATGGTCATTTTTAGGGTTTTGACTGCACAAAGGCAATTTTTGACTGTTTGACCTAGCCAATGGCAAACCAAGCTCACATATAGACTCAAGGACCCCATGTAATTATCTTGACATGCTCAACAAGTTCAAAAGATCCCAAATACACAAGATTGATAGTTGAATTTCCCAGTCAATTGATCAATTTTGACTGTATACTGAAAAGTCAAACTTTGACTTTTTGGTCAAAATCAAGGGTCAAGATTCATTTTTCATCAAAACATGCCAAATAATGAAACTTGTTCACCAAGAAATCAAAAATTGCAAATTAGGGTTTGAAATGAGATTTTTTCATAACTTAGAATTTTTCTAAGTTATGAAAAACCCTAATTTGTTCCCAACTTTGCCCCACTTTCTCACCAAGATGAATTTGGATTCAAGCAAAAGTCAAAACATGAAAGTTGTAGCCTATTGCATAATCTACAACTTTGATTCACAAAGTTTTCCCAAAAGAAGCTTGTATCTCAAGTTACAATTTTTGGAACAAGGGTGCCAAACCATTCTTAACTTAGTGAAAATTTGACCTATTTTGGACAAGTTTTTTACCTAACTTCAAGACCATTTTTCATATAATTCCACTTGGAATTTCAATTTGCATTTCAAAGATGGATTGTAGTACATATTCCAAGCTTTCCAAAATATCCAAGAACTTCTCAAATAACCTCATGGTTAGGGAGAATCGAATTTTGCAAAATGGGAAAAAGTCACTTTTGTTCTTGGCCAAGACATGTTCATACATTGGTGCCATTTTGAATTCAGCATGCTTAAGCTACATTGCAGGCCTCTAATCCCATTTTCACTTAATAATTCAATGCAAAATCATTGTGCCAAGATGTTGTTCTAAGCATTTGGACATTACATGGAGAATTAACCCTTAATTAGAAAAAGTATTATTTCCATTTTGAAAAAGTAGAACTTTATGTCCATTTTGCAAATCCAAGTGGTACAGTCCAAATCTTCTTGGAACAAGTTTATGAGCAAATTGCACTGATCAAGGCTAATGTATGCAGCATAGTGTGAGGGCCTGTACAGGCTAGAAACATCAAGTGACCATTGTTTGCTTAAAGTTCAAGAAACATTGCATATGACATACCAACTTCCATATCAGTCAACCAGGCCTTAGAGAAAGATATCAAACACATTCCAAACATTGATCCTAAGCTGAAGCACGAGCCTTTCACTTCCAATACCTTCACAAACTCAGAATCACTCTCAAACTGCAAAAACAGAGCAACCTCTGCAGATTGAGTTCCAACTCTTAATCCTTTCAAGCATTCTTGCCCAAACCACTTCAAACACCTTCCCTACCATCAATCCAAACTATCCAAAGCATTAGAAGAAACCTGTAACTCCTCTAATCCTTTTGGCCATTTTCACTTTTCTGATTTGCAGGTGAAGTGCTATAGCACGATTCAAAAGGTTTCAAGACAAAGTAAAGCTTGGAATAACATCCCTGGACATCAAGGAAGCTATACCAATCATCACCTTGCACTGGAAGCTTCTCCATTGCCAGATAGAACTTCAACTGAACAGGTAAGTTCATGAACTCGTATCTCTCTTATTAGGCATTGTTAGCTTTAGGTTTGTGAAGAGAATATGTCACATTCATAGCCCTGAACATGCCCATGTAATTAGATTTCATTTATATTATGTGTGCTGCAAGAATTTTGAGTCTGAACATGGCATAAAAACTAGGTCAGAAATTCGGGGAGAAGAAATTCTCCCTCATCTTAGAGAGTTAAGTCAAGTTCTTTACATGGTTGGATTCGTCTTCTCATGCTCTACATTTTTCATGTTATGAGTTTTGCTTGAAAGTCCAGGAATCAAGAGATGGAAAACGCGTGTTCTGGTTGTTCATACAGGTCTGAGGTTGAAGACAAAGTCTTCTTGGGCTGGGCCTGAGTTGACTTTTCTATTTGCACCATACATTTGCTTCTGAACCCCCTGAGCCCATTTTGTTTATTTTTAATGTTTTTTGACTTTTCTTTTTTTTGGTTTGACTTATTTATTTTTCCTCATAATATAAAAAATATAAAAATAATTTTTTACACCATTTTTGAATTTATTAGGCATTTATTTGTTTCCTTTTAGTTTGTACATAAATAAATAAATACATATATTTTTACTTAAAATACTAAAATAGTACAAATACACTTTCATTTTCATTTTTATTTTGTTTTACCTTCTGAAAATATTTTATATAAAAAATACTTTTTTATTTATTTAATATTAAATATTATTAATTTATATATATAATACATATTTAGTAAATAATACATATATATATATATATATATATATATATATATATATATATATATATATATATATATATATATATATATATATATATATATATATATATATATATATATATATATATATATATATATATATATATATATATATATATATATATATATATATATATATATATATATATATATATATATATATATATATATATATATATATATATATATATATATATATATATTTAGGGTTAAAATACAAAAATATACACATTTTTATTTTTATTTAATATTTAATATAAAAATACCTTTTGACAAATATACTTCATTTTATTTTATTTTTGTATACAATAAATAAATACTTGTACATAATAAATAAATAATGCATTTTATTTAATAGAATTAGGGTTTAACCCTAAACATGAAAAACTCCCAAAAAAATAATACTTTTATTTTTGTTTATTTTGACATATAAAAATACTTTTTTCATACATACAAAAAACCATTTTTGCATCTTGCATATTTATTCTTATTTTATTTAAATTGTGCAATTAAATTATCTTGTAAATAATTCAATATTGATGTAATAGTTTAGGTTTAAATTCCTTGTCAAAATCCCCATTTGAACATTTGTACCCCCCTTCCCATATATGGTTTTGTAATAGCTTAGTAAATTTATTTTCGCACTTTATTTCCTTCCAATTATACCATGTTAGAATTAGGGTTTGTATGCGGAAAAAAAACAACGAAAATAGTTTGACCTAATTTCAAGACAAACAAGCATGAAAATGGACACACAAATCACACTTGCACCCCCTAGGGTATTATACTTGTTGCCTTTCAAAATTGGGCCATATTGCATGTTAGGTCTCTTTGGGCAAAACAAACACAAATCAAATGATCATAGTCCCTCGATGACGCTTTCAAAATGTTGCCTAAACAAATGAGCAAGTCCCTTAAGGAAAATGGCCCAAAGATACTTGGCACCATTGCAATTATGGTCTAAAACGATGACCCGCGCCCGTCCCTTTCACATCCTAATATGAGATTATCCACCAAATACAATGGTGGAACAAACTTGTTAAAAGGGTTAAACATAGCAATAAACCTTGAGAAATTTAGGAGTAGATAACCTCTTAGTTACTTGAATCAAACTTGCAAAAATAAAACACTTGCCTATTTTCTAAAACCACATTTCACAACACTTTCTAAAAAAATGAAAACCTTTTCAAAAGACGTACATCTTTGTATACATCCCAACATGGATCATTACAAAGGTTTCCACCACATTGGCCTCTTTTTAAAAACAATTTTCACACACACACACACACAAGCACCATTTCAAAACAATTGAAAACAAAAAGCAAGTGATCTAAGCAAGTAACTAAGAGCCCATGGATAACCATGGATAGAAAGGGTGCTAATACCTTCCCTTTCTATAATCTACTCCCCGAACCCAAGAAAACATCTCAAAAGGTTTTTGCTGTACTTTTTAACCTTTCCTTAGGATAAAATAAAAAGTCGGTGGCGACTCTTGCTCAACCGAAACATTTGCGAAAACAAACGCAAACCTCAAGTCAGTTTTCCCACCGTATCACAGAACTGGCGACTCTGTTGGGGAAAATTTTAAAAGTGGAGTAACCTTAGGGCTTAGATCACCTTTGTTTTCAATTGTTTGCTTTGTTTGCTTTTATATTTGTGGGCTTTGCATCGGAGTTTCATAGATCCTAACCCGGATATGGGGAATACCATTTTTAGGTAGCATAATCTGTGAGGGACCTGTTCGGCGTAGACCGACATGGGTGAAGCAGTGGCTACGTTGGTGTGGCACCTTGGTCTGTACCTATATCCCTTGTGTTGCAATGAGGAGAATATAGGTCTTCTAAGGAGTCATTAAACACCAACCAACCTTAGAACCCTAAATTGACCAAACTTGGCCATTAGGACAGTAGCAGTATGCTACACTCATTGAGGCTAAACTCTCGCGATGGTTCTGGCCGCAAGAAAAGATTGTGATGCTGGAGTTATGACCGATTGAGGGTAGTCAATGATTTGAGATCCTCTATGTGATCGGTGGATCTGGAACTGACTGTTTAACGCTGGTTCACGAAATGTCGCGGAAGCAAGAGTCGCCACCGTCTTTTATTTTCTCCAAATGGAAAGGACAAAAGCACAGAAAAATTCCTTAAAGAGATTGCTCTCGGTTCGGGAGGTAGGTTATAGAAAGGGAAGGTGTTAGCACCCTTTCTATCCATGGTTATCCATGGGCTCTTAGATACTTGCTCATTTGTGTTTTCAAAAAGGGTTTGTTTGCTTTTCAACTGTGGGTTTTAAAAAGTTTCTTTGAAAATTCCAGTTCAACTCTTGTATCGGTCCTCAAGAGTGTTTGAAAAATTGCTTTCGAAAGCTTTTGAAAAGGTGTCGGTGTGAAAAGTATTTTTGAATTTGTTTTGAATTTAGAGCAAGTATCTAGAGTCGTCTACCTACCCTAAGGAATTCGTCTGTGTAGATGTCCTTTAAAGTAATGCCAGCCCACCATTGAGAGGTAGGTAGCATCACCATTGGAGGTGTTCGGGTCAATTCGAGGTTCGGGACATGGTGATCACCAGAGCAATAGGAAGACACCTTAGAAGCTACCCTCATGCCAGGTTCCCGGATCATGAGGACTTACTAAATCATCCTCTACTCGACGATCACCTTTCGAGGCAAGGCAACAGTGAGGCGTACCCTAGGGGTGGTGTGTGATTCGTGTGTCAGATTCATTTATTTTTGTCTTTTGTCAAAGTGATCTATGCGTTTGTTTTTATTTTATCATTCATTCTTGCATGTCATTATTAATAGTTAAAAGTGCGGAAAGATAAAATTCCTAAACTATTACAAAGGCGCGGGTCCACATCGCCAAATTAAAATCCAGGACCCGATTTGACATAAAATAAAGAAATAAAGTAAAGTGCGAAAGATAAATATTTACACGGCTTTGGGAGAATTACATCAATATTTAAAAGAAGGAATAAATAAAATGCGCGAATTGAATTAAAATTGAAAACGAGGGCGTTGGACCTCTTTTGAAGTTAAATTGAAATTAAAAATTAATTAATTATTTATTGAAATAAAAGAAGTGTTTTTTAGGTTTTTTTGTATTTATGAAATAAGAAAATTAAAATTAAAATTAAAAGAAACTCTAATTCTAAGTTATTTTTAATTATTTGAGAAAAATATTAAAGTTTAACTTAATTTACTAAAGAATTTATGTACATGTTTATTTACAAAATAAATTAGTAATTAATAATAATAATAATGATGAGAAAATTATTTATTAAAAAAATGATGAAAAAGTTAAAAAACCTAATTTCTACATATTTAATTTATTAAGAAAAATATTAAAGTTTTGAAACCTAAAATAATCTAATTAATTGTTTAAAGTTTATTTACAAAAATAATAATAGTAAAATTAATATTAATAAAATAAACATTTTTTTGATTTTTCTGTATTTTATATTTATTATGAAAATTATTTTATGGAATTAAAAGAAAACAATTAAAAAACAATTAAAAGAATAAAAAGGAAAAACAAATAAAAATTAAAAATTGAGCAAACCATAGGGGGTGTCTGGCCCAATGGGAGGTTTTTTGAAGTATTGACTCCTGAGTACCGTGGTCTGCATTCTTTGGCCATTGGATTGAGTTTTATGTATAAGTTGTTCTACTTTGGCCATTTGGCTTTTGGCTTTTGGCTTTTGTGTTCTGGCTTCAACGTTCCTTTAATGTCTGGCTTAATGTCTGCCTCGCCATGTATTGGTGTCATGCATAAATTTTTTTAGTCTGGCCATTTGGCTTTTGGCTTTTGGCCATTTGGCTTTTGGCCTCAACGTTCCTTAGTGAACCTGCATGGGATCCTGTCTAAATCTGCAGTGTTGAATCTCACAAACACATCAAATAAAATCATAAAATGCAAATAAAGCCAATATATGAAGAAATTTAATGTTTAGGCACAATATGGCATGTATGAATGATTATACCCTTTTGATCATGGAGATCAAATCAACCTTACCCTTACTGGAAAAGTAGTGACATGAATGCTTTTATGCCCTTTGGATCATGGAGATCAAGCCAGCCTTACCCTTACTGAAGAAGTAATAAGATGTTGGTTTGTAACTGAGATGGCTTTGTTTGTAGTGAGAGAGGGATTTGTAATAAGGATTTCAAGGTTTTAGGGTTCTTGAAAGAGTTTGATATTCCAACAGTGTTGTGGCAAAGTTTTTTCTCTCTTTTTTTCTTCCCTCTTTTTTTCTTTTTTTTCTCCCCCTGGTTTGTGTGAAAAGAAGGTGATTATATAATGGAAATTAGGGTAAAGCAAATGGGCTTTGAATGTGCAATTGGGCCTCCAATATTCACTTGAATTCGTCACTTTCCAGGCTAAATCGCAGGGACTTAAGTGCAATTTTTGAAGTTGAAATGTGAAAACAAAATGTAGCCTACATCGATAACTAACTCCTGTCCGAAAATCGACTCAATCGGATAAACGGTGAATTAGTTATGAATTTTTGAAGTTTCAGCTCAGACAAACTTATTTTGGGCTCCAGTGTCGACTCTGACACGTTCTTCAATAAAAAACTGGTATTGATCGGTGCATAATTTGGTCTCGACTTTTGAAGCAAAGTTGTAGATCTATGAGTCAGGGACCTTGTGTAAAAGTATGAGCCAAATCCGATAAAAATTGACCGAGTTATGAATTTTCGAAGTTTCCGCCCAGATGAAATAACATTCAGCATTCAGGATTTTCAGCGTGTCACGCACTCTGAGCAAAAAACGAAGGCCTTTTGAATACCGTTTGAACTCAATACCTTCTGTGAAAATGTAGTCAACTCAATTTGTGAAATTTTGGCGCCGGAACCAGCTCGATACGATGAAAATCGACCAAGTTATGATTTTTTGAACATGACGCAAATAAACTTCTGTCACAAATTTTCTGCACGAAAATACCTGATAAATCCACATTTTTGAAGACCTTCTGATCGAAATTGGCTTCCAGCCGTGAGAGATGAAAACGTAGATAATGTCAAGACGGAATTTTGGCCACCAGAACGGGTTCAAAACGAGCCACGATCTTCAAGTTATGAATTTTTTAGCGCGTAAAAACTGCACTTTCAGCACACTTTTTCACCATATTTCTTTAAGAAAACTCGCACATTCGGATACCTTCTTTAAAGAATTGACGCTTGAGCCGAACCTGAATTTGAGAATACGTTATCAGAGATATCTTGGCGAAAGAATACCTGAATATGACGCGCCGGGTTGGACTTGTGAATTTTTCTTGAAATATTTTGAGAAATATGGGAGGGCAAATTTTGGGGTACAACAGTTGCCCCTGTTCAATCTTCTTAGACCTGAGGATGCAGATTGGCTGACGTGCCTTTCGTAATCCGAGGGTAGAAGATGATTGAACACTAGAGTGCCCAGAAATTTGCGCTCACATAGTAGCAGTGTGATAGAAATGGGCTTATAGATGCCATTTGGAGATTGATGGGGGATGATGGGCTTATAGATGCCATCTGGACGTTGATCGCATAAGAGATTCCTTAGCGAGAACTTGCGTACCTGCAAAACAGAAAAATGCGTACCTGATACGTTGCAGGAGCCGATTTCAGATGCTTGGTATAGATGTGTCCTGACTGGTTACAGGAGCTGGATCTGGAGCTTCAAACGGCGAAGAATGAACCAGGTATGGTTACTGCTTTAGCATGAATGGTAAGAGAACCTTGGGTGATTTTAACTTCAACAACGCTCGTTGAGAAAAATCTTGGCGGGAATTACCATCTTTGCAATATCAGGAAGAGAACCATAGAAAATTATAATCTGAAAGGGAGTCACCTCACACTCATCGTCGGAGAAGGGAATCATAGGAAAAGGAATTGTCACCTCACACTCATCGTCGGAGAGGGAAACATCTGAAAAAGGGCTTACCACCTCACACACTGTTGGAGAGGGGACCATAGGGGACTATCACCTCACACTCATCGTCGGAGAGGGAAACATCTGAACAGGACTTACCACCTCACACACCGTTGGAGAGGGGACCATAAGAGACTATCACCTCACACTCATCGTCGGAGAGGGAAACATCTGAAAAACTTCTACCGAGTCTTCATCAGAAAAATCTGTTGGGAGTTGATTTAGCTGGACTGGACAAGGTCCTGAAATGTCTTTAACTCAGCAGGACGGTGAAGGAATCGGAGACGATTGCTACTCCAAATATATGATGAAGGAATCTGGGACGATTACTACCTCAGCAGGATGATGAAGGAATCTGGGACGATTGCTACTCCAAATATATGATGAAGGAATCTGGGACGATTACTACCTCAGCAGGATGATGAAGGAATCTGGGACGATTACTACCTCAGCGGGATGATGAAGGAATCTGGGACGATTACTACCTCAACGGGATGATGAAGGAATCTGGGACGATTACTACCTCAGCAGAATGATGAAGGAATCTGGGACGATTGCTACTCCGAATATATGATGAAGGAATCTGGGACGATTGCTACTCCAAATATATGATGAAGGAATCTGGGACGATTACTACCTCAGCGGGATGATGAAGGAATCTGGGACGATTACTACCTCAGCAGGATGATGAAGGAATCTGGGACGATTACTACCTCAACGGGATGATGAAGGAATCTGGGACGATTACTACCTCAGCGGGATGATGAAGGAATCTGGGACGATTACTACCTCAACGGGATGATGAAGGAATCTGGGACGATTACTACCTCAGCGGGATGATGAAGGAATCTGGGACGATTACTACCTCAACG
Source organism: Vicia faba (assembly GCA_948472305.1). Lineage (NCBI taxonomy): Eukaryota > Viridiplantae > Streptophyta > Magnoliopsida > Fabales > Fabaceae > Vicia > Vicia faba. Next base: position 844,910,143 of record OX451737.1, read on the forward strand.
GGATGATGAAGGAATCTGGGACGATTACTACCTCAGCGGGATGATGAAGGAATCTGGGACGATTACTACCTCAACAGGATGATGAAGGAATCTGGGACGATTACTACCTCAGCGGGATGATGAAGGAATCTGGGACGATTACTACCTCAACGGGATGATGAAGGAATCTGGGACGATTACTACCTCAGCGGGATGATGAAGGAATCTGGGACGATTACTACCTCAGCGGGATGATGAAGGAATCTGGGACGATTACTACCTCAACGGGATGATGAAGGAATCTGGGACGATTACTACCTCAGCAGGATGATGAAGGAATCTGGGACGATTACTACCTCAGCAGAATGATGAAGGAATCTGGGACGATTACTACCTCAACGGGTAAAGATGTTTATCTGTTGATCGTTCTTTCCTGAAAAAGTAATGAATTAGTTGCATGCAATGTCATAATGCGTGAATTGCATGATTTTAAGATGTTCTCAAAAATAAATGAGATTGGGGTGATATGATGCGTCTATGCATGCTATAATGATGTATGTGACGTTTTATGAATGTGTTTTTCGTCTGGGAAAGTAGATCCTTGACGGGTGCCGGGAAGTCGTATCCTGGGCTGATGTTGAAGAATGGATTTTGCTTCCGCTGGGGATGATAACTGCAAGAATACCGGTAGGAGAAGAGGACTCCGTTGCGGGATAAACTTGGCAAATGGAAGATTCTGCGGGGGGAAAAGATATTCTAGCGACCATGCTGAGAATCAATACTCTGTGGGAAGAGGGATGCCTTGCTGAATGTTGACAGTAGTTTGCTGAGGATACCCTTGTTGTTGGAAGTGTTGGTAGACTTCGTTGGGGATAGGAAGACTTTGTCGACGACGCTCTTTCCGTGGCTTTTGGCTGAGGATAACCCAGTTATATCCTGTTAAGGAAATAACTCTTTAAATAAAGCCGGGCGACGCGTTCGTGCTCTGCGAGGGGAAGCTTCCAGAATTTACTGGGGATAAGCTTACTGCCTGGGGATATGAATTCCAACTTTCCTGGGGAAACGGGGTTGGACTCTTCTGGGGAAGTATTGAACTGTATTGGTCATGTTCTTCAACGGAACCTACTCTGACGCCTTGGAGGATAGAACAATCAGATTGCTTAGACCACCCCTTATTGCCCCTGTTTCTATGGGGGAGGCATTTTGTGGGGTGCTGATAGTCGTTGATGGACAAACCTTCTTCTGGTAGGCAGATGGTAGGACATAGTCGTACGCTTTAATCCCTAACTTTTGCCTGGACTACCCTTTCGGGTTTTCAGTCCACCGGGATACCCATTTTTGCCCAAGCCGCCTTTTCAGGTTTTCGACTTGCCGGGTGTACAGATTTTTTTCATTTCATCCCTTCATTTTGCCCGAACCCTTTTGGTTCGCCGGGAAGCCCTTATTTTTGCCTAGGTATGTCAACCTAGCGGGTCTTTGATTGTGCGTAGTATTTTTCCGACTATGTCCACGCTTTCGGAATGCAGGGTGTTGCCCCTGTTAGAAGTGTTTTGTCATGCCACCAGAAGATGTTTGGCCAGGCAAGATTCGTTGTTGGAGTGCCCTTAAGTGACTCAGGCGGAGATCGGCCCCAGGCTGATAGGCTTTTTTGAGAGATTCTCCGAATCTTGACTTAACTGCCCCAGATGATGGACAATGGTCACGTCTGCCCCTTGATTGGAGATACTTTTGTTCATTAGACTTTCATTGTGCGAATTTCCCTGCTGTTCAAACAAAAAGTCATATGCAAACAAAGTTATGTTAAAAATGCAAAGCTTATGTCTGTCTTGAAGATTTTGAAAATGCATTCTTTTTCATAAAACAAGTGAATGTTTGTAAAACGTGATATCAACTCCTTATTTACCATAGGCCTTCAGGAGTCAGGACACCTTTCGTAACAGTATGCTTTCGAACCAACCCATGCTTCACCTAGGACTTTTAAGGGTTGTAACGTGGCCTGGTTCACGGTTTAAGAAACAAAGGATAAAGGCTCAAATTATTTGTACCCACCCGCTCTTCGTGATGTTCTCCAAACCTAAACTCAGTTGATCATACGTTAGACCTTGCTCGAGTCTTTGCTTTGATGTTCCAATAATGGTTCAGATGTTGATGATTTCTTTTGAATAGGCAGTCATTTTTTGTTTTGGTTGAGGGTTTGTGAGACCTCTTTCTTGATTTTGTTATCCCTTTCTTTTTTGCCTGAACTGTTTCCTTTTTTGGAGTCACAGTCAGCGGGATGCCCCAGTTTCATAAGTCCCCTTTGTAGGTTTAGACTTTTTGGGCTTTTCATTTATGAATTTTGATGATGACTGCCTGTCCTTTTGATTGTTCTGAACCATTACTGTCTTTGTTCGTTTCGTAAAGATCTCTTCGGTGCCATTCGTCATGCACTTGGATCAACTGAGGGAACTACCCTGCCCCAGGTTATGATTAAGGGTTTCAATTTTTCGAAAATAAAACTCCTACTTCTTTGGCTCAGATGGGTTGACGAGGGATTATCTTCCTTATAACTCCAGTGTTTAGGATTTGAAACAATGCCTGTACCTCATCAGCGGGGTCTGTTCGAAAGCATACTGTAAAAGATAGCGGTATCGTTTTCGTCATCCTCCCTCAAGAGGCTTAGAATTAAAGAGAGTTGACATCAGAAAAAATATGAAAATAATTTGCGTTTAGTGAATACGAATATATTGATTCAAAATAGACATAAGCGATGCATTAATGTGATAACAATGTTTAACATGAATAAATGTTTGATCAATCAAAGAAAAATACAACTTGAACATTTAAATGAACAAAAGACATTCTCGATGATTTGGTGTAGGATCAGTGTTCAAACTCGACCTCCTTGGCGTCAATCAAATCCTGGATCCTGTTCTTCAAGGTCCAACAGTCGTCGGTGTCATGTCCAGGACTGTCAGAATGGTAGGCACATCTCACACCCGGATTGTACTTGGGAGAGGAAGTGTCAGGATTTTGAGGAGGATCCTTTAGTGTGATCATTTTTGCCTTTAGCAATTGCTGTAATGCCTGAGACAAAGACATGTTGATGTCAGTATACTTCCTATCTTGATGCTTTATCCTACGCCTATTGCTCTTTCTTGGTTGAACGGGCGTGGGATCAGGAATCTGGATTGCCCCTACATCATGACGACCCTTTTTACCATGTATAGCATTGGACTCTTTCTTTCCACTGTGGGGCTTTTTCTGAGCATCAGCAGGTGCGGTTTCTTGAATCTTCCCTGACTTGATACCAGCTTCGATTCTCTCCCCAGTCAAAACAAGATCTGTGAACCCAGCAGCAGAATTCCCAATTAGGTGGTTGAAGAATGGACCAGCCAGGGTCCCCAAGAACATGTCGACGAGCTCGCGGTCAGTCAGAGGTGGTTGTACCCTTCCAGCAAGGTCCCTCCATTTTTGAGCATACTCTTTGAAGCCTTCGCCTGTACCCATAGACATCCCCTGAAGCTGAGTACGCGTGGGAGCGAGGTCGGCATTATACTGGCAGTGTTTGTAAAATGCAGTGGCTAAGTCTTCCCAGGTACGGATGTTGGCTCCATTCAGTTGATAGAACCACTCGAGCTGAGTCCCTGAAAGACTCTCTTGGAAGAAATGGATCCATAAGTTTTTGTCAGCTGTATAGGGCTGGATCCTCCTTGTATAAGCCCTGAGGTGCAACTTAGGACAGGATGCCCCGTCGTATTTAGCAAAGGCAGGTACCTTGAATTTGCGCGGGATCACTACCCCAGAAGACAGACCTAGATCCTCGAAGTCCAGGCCAGGCACCTTTTGTATCTCCATAGCACTGAGCCGGTCTTCCAACTGTTTGTACCTGTCCTCAGCCGGAGGGTACTGTTCATCGTTGAAATCTGTCTCGTTGTCGGAGACCACTGGGCTAGGCACCTCTCTCTCATGGTGACTGCTTTCCCTTACAGACGGAGTAGTCCTCTCAGTTTCAATCTGCGGTGCATTCCCAGATCTGTGTCTAGGGCTGAACAAAACAGTCCTCCTCTTCTTCTTTTCTTTCTTCAAGAGCAGCGCCTTCAGATCTTGCTGCCCCTGGGTCAGATTCATGATCAGCCCTTGGAACTGGGCGTTCTGAGCCTGGAGGTCCTTGATGGACTGCTCAGCTGATGATTCAGGGTTCATGACGATCGGCTGAAATAAACAGCGAAGAAGGGTAAGCAACCTGTCCAAGGGGTACCTGCAATGCAATGAGATGTATGACATGCATGTAATGTTTTCAAGGACCTCGCGGGATAAACAGAGAAATTGTTAGAGTTGAGAACCGGTAACTTGATTGAAGGAACTTCATGTTGTTGAGAGTCCTTCTTCAAGGGTCAAAGGCTCACCATATCCAGTGGGTCATAGCCCCTGACAACCTTGGCTAGAGGAAAATAAATCCTCTTTGCCCCTTGCTGGGACAGTTGATTCACCATGACCTGCATCACAAGCCCTTGAGATCCTTGAAATGGGTTAGGATGTATGCAATGGTATGATGTTATGGTATGCATGGGATAATGTGAGTAACCCTGTTAGGAGTCCAAATTAAGGACTGCAAAAACCTGCAAGAAACTTAGGATACCCTGTTATGAGTCCTAATTAAGGACCACAAACACAACCTGCAAGAGACAAATGTCAGGTAATAAGCATGCAAATAGTCAAGTACGAAGGCACACAAGTCACACAAGAGAAGCCCTTAAAGTTTAGGCCAGCATGGGGTCTGGGTAGTACCCTCTTGAAGTTGGTGGGTTCAACCTGTCCTAATCAAAGTAACCGGGTTCTAAGGTTCCCAATATCACGGGATTGCTTTCATTGTTCATCGTTTCGATTTAGCCACTGAACTGGCGACCGAAATATTCCAGGAAAGCAACCCTCAATTGAGTGTAGTATCGAGTATCAACCAACCTCGGACTGCACCAAAGTCAGTTATCTCACTACCCTAAAGAGGCCAAGATAGTTCAATTAAGGTTCCTAAGGTCTGTTGATGCTTCACGACACCACGCGGAGGCCCCGTACTCTCCTTGACTGAACTCAAGGGTTACCGGTACACACCAAAGTGCCACATCAACGTAGCAGACTGTTTCAACCATGTCGGTATACCCCACACAGTTCCCTCACAGCCTTGTTGCTACTTTCTAAGAAGGGTATCCCCCAGATCCGGGTTAGGATCTATAGAACTCCCAAGCAACCCACAATTTAAAGCACACAAGGAAAACAATTGAAAACATAGTTATAAGCTAGCCCTAAGGTACACCTCACTTCAAAAGTGTCCCCAGCAGAGTCGCCAGTTCTGTGATCGGTGGATCTGGAACTGACTGTTTAAAGCTGGTTCACGAAATGTCGCGGAAGCAAGAGTCGCCACCGTCTTTTATTTTCTCCAAATGGAAAGGACAAAAGCACAGAAAAATTCCTTAAAGAGATTGCTCTCGGTTCGGGAGGTAGGTTATAGAAAGGGAAGGTGTTAGCACCCTTTCTATCCATGGTTATCCATGGGCTCTTAGATACTTGCTCATTTGTGTTTTCAAAAAGGGTTTGTTTGCTTTTCAACTGTGGGTTTTAAAAAGTTTCTTTGAAAATTCCAGTTCAACTCTTGTATCGGTCCTCAAGAGTGTTTGAAAAATTGCTTTCGAAAGCTTTTGAAAAGGTGTCGGTGTGAAAAGTATTTTTGAATTTGTTTTGAATTTAGAGCAAGTATCTAGAGTCGTCTACCTACCCTAAGGAATTTGTCTGTGTAGATGTCCTTTAAAGTAATGCCAACCCACCATTGAGAGGTAGGTAGCATCACCGTTGGAGGTGTTCGGGTCAATTCGAGGTTCGGGACATGGTGATCACCAGAGCAATAGGAAGACACCTTAGAAGCTACCCTCATGCCAGGTTCCCGGATCATGAGGACTTACTAAAACATCCTCTACTCGACGATCACCTTTCGAGGCAAGGCAACAGTGAGGCGTACCCTAGGGGTGGTGTGTGATTCGTGTGTCAGATTCATTTATTTTTGTCTTTTGTCAAAGTGATCTATGCGTTTGTTTTTATTTTATCATTCATTCTTGCATGTCATTATTAATAGTTAAAAGTGCGGAAAGATAAAATTCCTAAACTATTACAAAGGCGCGGGTCCACATCGCCAAATTAAAATCCAGGACCCGATTTGACATAAAATAAAGAAATAAAGTAAAGTGCGAAAGATAAATATTTACACGGCTTTGGGAGAATTACATCAATATTTAAAAGAAGGAATAAATAAAATGCGCGAATTGAATTAAAATTGAAAACGAGGGCGTTGGACCTCTTTTGAAGTTAAATTGAAATTAAAAATTAATTAATTATTTATTGAAATAAAAGAAGTGTTTTTTAGGTTTTTTTGTATTTATGAAATAAGAAAATTAAAATTAAAATTAAAAGAAACTCTAATTCTAAGTTATTTTTAATTATTTGAGAAAAATGTTAAAGTTTAACTTAATTTACTAAAGAATTTATGTACATGTTTATTTACAAAATAAATTAGTAATTAATAATAATAATAATGATGAGAAAATTATTTATTAAAAAAATGATGAAAAAGTTAAAAAACCTAATTTCTACATATTTAATTTATTAAGAAAAATATTAAAGTTTTGAAACCTAAATTAATCTAATTAATTGTTTAAAGTTTATTTACAAAAATAATAATAGTAAAATTAATATTAATAAAATAAACATTTTTTTGATTTTTCTGTATTTTATATTTATTATGAAAATTATTTTATGGAATTAAAAGAAAACAATTAAAAAACAATTAAAAGAATAAAAAGGAAAAACAAATAAAAATTAAAAATTGAGCAAACCATAGGGGGTGTCTGGCCCAATAGGAGGTTTTTTGAAGTATTGACTCCTGAGTACCGTGGTCTGCATTCTTTGGCCATTGGATTGAGTTTCATGCATAAGTTGTTCTACTTTAGCCATTTGGCTTTTGGCTTTTGGCTTTTGTGTTCTGGCTTCAACGTTTCTTTAATGTCTGACTTAATGTCTGCCTCGCCATGTATTGGTGTCATGCATAAATTTTTTTAGTCTGACCATTTGGCTTTTGGCTTTTGGCCATTTGGCTTTTGGCCTCAACGTTCCTTAGTGAACCTGCATGGGATCCTGTCTAAATCTGCAGTGTTGAATCTCACAAACACATCAAATAAAATCATAAAATGCAAATAAAGCCAATATATGAAGAAATTTAATGTTTAGGCACAATATGGCATGTATGAATGATTATACCCTTTTGATCATGGAGATCAAATCAACCTTACCCTTACTGGAAAAGTAGTGACATGAATGCTTTTATGCCCTTTGGATCATGGAGATCAAGCCAGCCTTACCCTTACTGAAGAAGTAATAAGATGTTGGTTTGTAACTGAGATGGCTTTGTTTGTAGTGAGAGAGGGATTTGTAATAAGGATTTCAAGGTTTTAGGGTTCTTGAAAGAGTTTGATATTCCAACAGTGTTGTGGCAAGGTTTTTTCTCTCTTTTTTTCTTCCCTCTTTTTTTCTTTTTTTTCTCCCCCTGGTTTGTGTGAAAAGAAGGTGATTATATAATGGAAATTAGGGTAAAGCAAATGGGCTTTGAATGTGCAATTGGGCCTCCAATATTCACTTGAATTCGTCACTTTCCAGGCTAAATCGCAGGGACTTAAGTGCAATTTTTGAAGTTGAAATGTGAAAACAAAATGTAGCCTACATCGATAACTAACTCCTGTCCGAAAATCGACTCAATCGGATAAACGGTGAATTAGTTATGAATTTTTGAAGTTTCAGCTCAGACAAACTTATTTTGGGCTCCAGTGTCGACTCTGACACGTTCTTCAATAAAAAACTGGTATTGATCGGTGCATAATTTGGTCTCGACTTTTGAAGCAAAGTTGTAGATCTATGAGTCAGGGACCTTGTGTAAAAGTATGAGCCAAATCCGATAAAAATTGACCGAGTTATGAATTTTCGAAGTTTCCGCCCAGATGAAATAACATTCAGCATTCAGGATTTTCAGCGTGTCACGCACTCTGAGCAAAAAACGAAGGCCTTTTGAATACCGTTTGAACTTAATACCTTCTGTGAAAATGTAGTCAACTCAATTTGTGAAATTTTGGCGCCGGAACCAGCTCGATACGATGAAAATCGACCAAGTTATGATTTTTTGAACATGACGCAAATAAACTTCTGTCACAAATTTTCTGCACGAAAATACCTGATAAATCCACATTTTTGAAGACCTTCTGATCGAAATTGGCTTCCAGCCGTGAGAGATGAAAACGTAGATAATGTCAAGACGGAATTTTGGCCACCAGAACGGGTTCAAAACGAGCCACGATCTTCAAGTTATGAATTTTTTAGCGCGTAAAAACTGTACTTTCAGCACACTTTTTCACCATATTTCTTTAAGAAAACTCGCACATTCGGATACCTTCTTTAAAGAATTGACGCTTGAGCCGAACCTGAATTTGAGAATACGTTATCAGAGATATCTTGGCGAAAGAATACCTGAATATGACGCGCCGGGTTGGACTTGTGAATTTTTCTTGAAATATTTTGAGAAATATGGGAGGGCAAATTTTGGGGTACAACACTCTAGAACCCGGTTACTTTTGATAGGACAGATTTTAACCAACGAAACCAAAAGAGGGTAATACCTAAACTTCATGCTGGCCTGAAACCTAAGGGTTGTCTTGTGTGACTTGTGTGCCTTATCATGTTTGCCTGTGTGAATACTTGTGGTGTGCTTCATCATAGCATCATGCCATCATACCATTGCATGCATCCTGTATAAAGGACTAACCCATTTCAAAGACAAAAAAGTTTCATCTTTGCTCTGTTTTGTAGGACATCATGATGCCCGTGCGTAGGAATACTATCCGGCTCAACTTTGTTCAACCACCAACTTTTCTCAAGGATTTGGTTGGTAGGATTCCAAACACCTCCTCCTTCATCAACAGGCATGGTTCTCTCCTTGGCTTGATTACTGCAAAATGGGACCAACAACTGATAAGTGTTCTGACCCAGTTTTATGACCCCCTGTATCATTGTTTCACCTTTCAAGACTTCCAACTGGTTCCTACCCTGGAAGAATTCTCTTATTTGCTTGGGATCCCTGTCTTGGAGCAAACTCCATTCACTGGTTTGGAAAAGACTCCTAGGCCTGAAGAGGTTGCTGCAGTTCTCCCCTTGACCAAAGAAGAGGTATTGGCTAACTGGGAAACTAGAAGTGGAGTTAAGGGCTTTTTGGTCAAATTTCTAGTTGGCAAAGCTAATGATTTCTGGAATGACTTGGACTTCAAGGCGTACGAGGATATTCTGGCTCTTTTGATCTATGGTCTGGTACTGTTTCCCAATCCTGACACCTTTATCAGTATCTATGCCATAAGGATCTTCATGTCTCGGAATCCTGTACCCACTCTTTTGGGTGATATCTTGCAACAACTCTATGCTCGTACTGCCCGAAAACGGGGAACTCCGTGGTGTTGTGCTCCTTTGCTAGTGAGGTGGTTTATTTCGCACCTTCCTAAGTTCGTGCTGAAGAATGAAGAAGGAAAGGGTTGGGCTCGGAGGTTAATGTCTCTCACTGATAATGACATCACTTGGACCCTCAGAGGTTTGGATGAGGTAGCTGTCATTGATCTTTGCGGAGAATACCCTAATGTTCCGTTGATTGGTATCCAAGGAGGAATCTCTTATAATCCATGTTTAGCTCTCCGCCAGTTTGGAAGAGCCAGAAGAGTCGGGCCTCATGAAATGTTGGTTCCTCACTTCCATTTTGAGTTTCAGGCAGATAGTGACAAACTACGCCATGGATTCATTAAGGCTTGGGACAGAATTCACAAAGCTGACCCACTTGAGTTGGGACCAAAGACCTCTCTACCAATGGAACCCTATTGCAAATGGGTCCGCATCCGTGCTCAGAAGTTAGGTATGCCATACGAAGCTGTCAGACCTATCATTCTTGAATCTTCTGATGACGATGGAGCTCCTCCAACTATCCTCCCTCCTCAGATACCCACTGATTTTGACACCATGAAGAGATCTTGGGCGCAGCTAAAAGAAGAACGGGATTTCTACCGGGAAAAGTTCAACAAACAGGAACGGAAGATCCAGAGGTTGACCAAGCAATTGGAGGAAGAGCGGGTTCTGAATAACTACATCAACACTGAGAAGAGGAGGCCATGGGAGCACTGATGGGCTTTGGATATTTCCTTTTATAGCTTTTATTTCCTTTCCAGTATTTTTCATTCCTGTAATGCCTAAGGGCAAGTTGTTGAACAATTAAAATTTTAATCTAATGAAGTGTGTTTCCCTTTTGTCTACAAAGTTGAATCTTGTTTGTCTTTGAAAACATAAAACATACGCATCTCATTGCACCATATGCATAGAAGGTACCCTATTTCACAGGTTGCTTAATCTTCTTCGCTGTTTATTTGAACAGTCATCATGAATCCAGACTCATCCAGTGAGCAAGCAATCAAGGCCCTTCAGGCCCAAAGTGCCCAGTTTCAAGAGATGGTCCTGAGCCTGGCCCAAGGTCAGCAAGAGTTGAAGACTCTACTCCTGAAGAAGAAGAAAAAGAGGACTGCGTTATTCAACACCGGACGCAGATTTGGGAACACACTCCATAATGAAGCTGATCCAACTACTTCTTCTGCTGAGAAAGACAGTCCCCAAGGGGGAGGAGCTCCTAGTCCTGCAGTCTCTGACAACGAGACGGACTACAATGACGAACAATACCCACCTGCTGCTGACAGATACAAACAATTAGAGGACCGCTTGAGCGCCATGGAGATTCATAATGTACCGGGGCTGGATTTCGGAGATTTGGGGTTATCTTCTGGGGTAGTAATTCCACACAAGTTTAAGGCGCCTGCTTTTGCCAAATATGACGGGGCTTCCTGTCCAAAGCTGCATCTAAGGTCGTACGTAAGGAAGATCCAACCTTACACGGCGGATAAGAACCTTTGGATTCACTTCTTCCAAGATAGCCTTTCGGGGTCACAGCTTGAATGGTTCTATCAACTTGATGGGACTAGTATCCGACACTGGGAAGATTTGCCAACCACATTCTACAGATAATATCAATACAATTCTGATCTCGCTCCTACGCGTACCCAACTTCAGGGTATGTCTCTAGGAACGGGCGAAAGGTTTAAAGAATATGCACAAAAATGGAGAGATTTGGCTGGCAGGGTGCAGCCTCCATTGACTGATCGTGAGCTGGTTGATATGTTTCTAGGGACTTTGTCTGGTCCATTTTTCAATCATTTGGTTGGTAACTGCTCCGCTAGGTTTACGGATTTGATTCTGACGGGAGAAAGAATTGAAGCTGGCATCAGGTCAGGAAAGATACAAAAGGCTGCCTCCCCAAGTACTGAGAAAAGGCCTTTCAAGAAAGAAGCGAGTGTCGTCTATGGTCCTAGAAGACAAGTCAAGCTAGAAAGTCGCCAAGCCGTCAATGCTTTGGTCATTTCAAAACCTGTTGCTGCTCCTCAGCAGTACAATCAACAAAGAAGTGAAAGGCCCAAGAGGCAGTATACTCGGCTGAGTATGACCTTATCACAAATTTTACCCCAACTGTTATCAACCAACTTGGTGACCATCAAAGAAGCTCCTAAGGTCGTCAATACTGCCTCTCCTAAGTATAACCCAAATTCCCGTTGTGCTTATCATTCCGATAGCCCCGGGCATACTACTGATGATTGCTGGGCCTTGAGAAATAAAGTGTAAGATCTTATCGACGCAAAGGAAATTCAGTTTGAGGCGCCTGAGAGGCCAAATGTTGTAACTGCTCCTATGCCCCAGCATAGAGTAAATGCCATTGAGGAAGATTTGTATGCTGTTTCGGTGAATGATGTTGCTACCCCTCTTTTGGCTGTTAAGAGGAACTTACTACTAGCCGGTTTATTTCCAGGTTGTAGCAAGGGTTGCCTCCTGTGTGCTGTTATCCCTACCGGTTGTCCACTGCTGAAATCAGGCATCCAAAGCCTGATGGATAGCAAAGAAATTCTGTTCAAGAAAACTGTTGTTCCATTTGTTTCCGTTGAAGAAATATCTGTTGTCACAATTTACAATCCTGCCAAAGCTCCCCTGAAGAAACCAGTCCAAATTATGTCTGTTGCACCCATTACTATTACTGTTCCGGGGCCTCTCCCCTATGAGTCTGATAAAACGGTCCCATGGCATTATGGGGCCGACGTGTATGTGCTTGGGGTGAAGCGGGAGTTCAACACCAATACCAGTATCAGTAACATCACTGGTCCCGCCAAGATTACCCGCAGTGGCAGGCTCTTCTCGCCTGACATTGCACCGCCAGTTATCCGAAAACCTCTCACCATCACACCCGCAAGTGTGCATGTTCCAATTCAAGTTCCTGTGTCTACTACTGCCGCCGAGTCCTCTGATACTCGGGGCAAAGAAGTTGCTGCCAATTTTCCTGCCAGGACGGAGGCACCAAAAAAGACTGCTGTGGAAGCCTCCCAACAAGAAATGGAGGAAATTCTTAAAATCATCAAAAAGAGTGACTTCAATGTTGTTGAACAGTTGGGGCATACCCCCTCCAAAATCTCTATGCTATCGTTGCTGCTATGCTCAGAGGCCCATGCAAAAGCCCTGATTTCATTTCTGAAAACGGCCCATGTGCCGCAAGAGACCTCCGCAGATCAATTCACCGACTGTGTGGCTAATTTGACAGCTGACAATGGTTTGGGGTTCTCAGATGCTGATCTTACCGCCAAAGGGAAAAATCACAATGATGCCCTGCATGTTTCCATAGAATGCAGGGGCACTACTCTCGCACACGTGTTAGTGGATACCGGCTCTTCCCTGAATGTTTTGCCCAAGAAGGCATTGGACCGGTTGGATTGTGAGGGTCTGGAGCTGAAACCTAGTAACATCATTGTTAGAGCCTTCGACGGTTCTAAGAGGATGGTGCACGGTGAAGTAGACATCCCTATTCGTGTGGGTTCCCAAGTCTTCGACTCAACGTTCTATGTAATGGATATTCGTCCATCTTACTCCTACTTGTTGGGTCGACCCTGGATTCACAAGGCTGGGGCAGTAACCTCCACTCTACACCAAAAGCTCAAATACCCTGTCAAAGGGAAAATTGTTACTGTGCAGGGTGAGGAGGAATAGATGGTTAGTCACTTGAATTCATTCCGGTATATTGAGATGGACGGGGAGTTCATTGAAACCCCCTTTCAGCATTTTGAGGAGGCTCCTCCAACGTTGGCATCAGCTGAAACAGTGGTTGAAGAAGACTTTCCGTTGAAGATGGCATGCTTGAAGGATGCCCGGGCTGTAATCGAGAAAGGCAATTGTGCAAATTGGGGTCAGCTTCCTGACTTCACTCAAAAGAACGAAAAGTTTGGGCTGGGCTTTACTGCAGAGGCTCAGAGGACTGTGCGCAAAGAAAAGATCAGAAAGGCTCCAGTGTTTATCTCCCACCCAAGGGTGAATGCTATCGAGGAGGACGTAGAGGAAGCAGAGTTTAACACTTGGATCTATCCAACCACCAGCAACGGACCAAGCAACTGGACGGCAAAGGATTTTACACCTATCACATTTGTCACGCAGTAATTAATTCTTTTGATTTTCAATTTGTAACAAACAATATGTTAAAACTTTGTTGGCTCGGTGTCCTACCCGGGGCATTGTAGCTCCATTTGTGAGGGCTTTTTGTATGACATTTCCATATATCATTAATCAAAACATTGGACGTTTGTTGCATTTCAAATCTTGTGCTCTTTTTCTTTCTGTGTTATATATTGCAAAACAACTATATTTACACACACTCACTTATACAGGTTTCAATCCACTCTGGATCTCACTGGTAACAGCTCTGCTACCACCAGTTATGACTTCGAGAATCCGATCAACTTGGCCGAAGACGAAGGTGAAGATGATTGCGAAGTGCCTGGTGAACTCGCAAGACTGCTACTCCAGGAAGAAAGAGCCATTCAACCACATGAAGAGCCGGTGGAAACAGTTAACCTGGGTACTGAGACAGATAGGAAAGAGGTCAAGATTGGGGCTAATCTAGAGCTCAGCGTGAAGCAACGATTGATCCAGATGCTACATGATTACATGGAGATATTTGCTTGGTCCTATGAAGACATGCCTGGTTTGGATGCCGACATTGTAGTTCATCAATTGCCAACCAAAGAAGACTGCCCTCCAGTAAAGCAAAAGGTCCGCCGCATGCGCCCAGAGATGTCCGAAAGGATCAAGGCTGAAGTTATGAAGCAATTCAATGCCGGGTTTCTAGCAGTAACTTCTTACCCTCAGTGGGTTGCCAATGTGGTGCCAGTGCCAAAGAAGGACGGTAAAGTCAGGATGTGTGTCGACTACAGGGATCTAAACAGGGCAAGCCCCAAGGATGAATTCCCCTTACCTCACATCGACGTTCTTGTTGACAATACTACTCAACACAAGGTGTTCTCCTTCATGGATGGTTTTTCAGGGTATAATCAGATCAAGATGGCTCCGGAAGATATGGAGAAGACCACCTTTGTGACTCAATGGGGCACCTTCTGCTACAAGGTCATGCCGTTCGGGTTGAAAAATGCTGGGGCAACCTACCAACGTGCCATGGTTGCTTTATTTCATGATATGATCCATCATGAGATTGAGGTATATGTTGATGACATGATTGCAAGGTCCCAAACTGAGGAGGAGCACCTTGATCATCTGAGGAAGCTGTTTGACCGACTAGAGTTATACAAGCTGAGGTTGAATCCCAACAAATGCACCTTTGGGGTAAGGTCCGGAAAATTGCTAGGTTTCATTGTAAGTGATAAAGGTATCCAGGTGGACCCTGCCAAGGTAAAAGCCATACAAGAGACGCCAACTCCAAAAACAGAGAAAGAAGTTAGAGGCTTCCTGGGACGACTAAATTATATTGCCCGATTCATCTCACATCTGACTGCTACTTGTGAGCCAATCTTCAAATTACTGAAGAAAGATCAAGTAGTACGCTGGAACGATGAATGTCAGGCTGCCTTTGAAAAGATAAAGGAATATCTCCAAGAACCACCCATTCTTATGCCACTAGTGGAAGGAAGACCTCTGATACTATACTTGACAGTACTTGATAACTCAATGGGGTGTGTGCTGGGGCAGCATGACGAGTCTGGCCGAAAAGAGCACGCTATTTATTACCTGAGCAAAAAGTTTACTGACTGTGAGTCTCGTTACTCACTGCTTGAGAAAACTTGCTGCGCTCTGGTATGGGCTGCTCACCGGCTGAGACAGTATATGCTGACTCACACCACGTTATTGATTTCAAAGATGGATCCCATCAAGTACATATTTGAAAAGCCTGCTCTGTCTGGAAGAATAGCAAGATGGCAAATGATCTTAACAGAATATGATATCCAGTATACAACTCAGAAAGCAATTCAAGGAAGTGTATTGGCAGACCATTTGGCACACCAACCTGTGGACGATTACCAATCATTGAACTTTGATTTCCCGGACGAAGACATCATGGTGATAACTGATTGTGAAGTGCCTGGACCGGATGAAGGACATGAGGAAGGATCCCGATGGTCTATGCATTTTGACGGAGCCTCCAATGCTTTGGGTAACAGCGTCGACGCTGTAATCATATCTCCCAAAGGAATTCATACTCCACTCACCGCCCGATTGTGTTTCAACTGCACCAACAACATGGCAGAATATGAGGCATGTATCATGGGTCTGCAAGCTGCAATCGACTTAAGGATCAAATTTCTGAGTGTCTTCGGAGATTCCACTCTCGTGATCAATCAGATCAAAGGCGAGTGGGATACGAAACACCAAAATCTTATTCCTTACAAGGAGTATGTGTTGACTTTGCTTCCCCACTTTGAAGAGATAACTTTTGAACACTTCCCAAGAGAGGAGAATCAGCTAGCGGACGCACTAGCTACGATGTCTTCAATGTTCAAAGTTAAATGGGACAATGAGGCTCCCCGGATCATTATCTGGAAGTTGGACGAACTGGCATACTGCTGCGATCTTGAGGCCAAAGAGGTGACTGAAAAACCCTGGTATCATGAGGTGAAGAGGTACTTGGAAGCTCAGGAATACCCTGAAGGTGCATCTGTCAATGACAAGAAGTTCATGAGGAGGTTTGCGGCAAAATTCTTCCTCAGCAACGGCATTCTCTACAAACGGAATCATGATTTGACTCTACTGCGTTGTGTGGATAAGGCTGAAGCAGAGAAGATCATGATAGAACTGCATGAAGGTACATTCGGAACACATTCCAGTGGACACACCATGGCAAAGAAAATGCTTAGGGCAGGATATTTCTGGTCCACAATGGAAGCCGATTGTTACCAACACTCTCGAACTTGTCACAAATGCCAGATCTATGCTGACAAGGTGCACATCCCTCCGGTTCCTCTAAATGTCTTGACGGCACCTTGGCCTTTTGCAATGTGGGGCATTGATATGATCGGTGAGATCCGACCGACGGCATCCAACGAGAATCGCTTCATCTTAGTGGCAATCGATTACTTCACGAAGTGGGTCGAGGCAGCTTCCTATGCAACGGTAACCAAGAGCGTCGTGGCACGTTTCATCTGGCATAATCTGATCTGTCGGTACGGCGTCCCAGAAAGAATCATTACGGACAATGGTACCAATCTCAATAACAAGATGATCACTGAACTCTGCGAGCAATTCAAAGTACAGCACCATAACTCTTCTCCCTACCGGCCGAAGATGAATGGGGCTGTAGAGGCAGCTAATAAGAATATCAAGAAAATTGTGCAGAAGATGATAGTGACCTATAAAGATTGGCACGAGATGTTACTGTTCGCTCTTCATGGGTACCGTACCTCAGCAAGGACGTCAACCGGGGCAACTCCTTTCTCCTTGGTCTATGGCATGGAGGTAGTCTTGCCAATTGAAGTCCAGATACCCTCTCTCTGAATAATGAAGGATGCAGATCTGAGTGAAGATGAATGGATCCAGACTCGACTTGATCAATTAAACCTGATTGACGAAAAGAGGCTCACCGCTATCTGTCATGGTCAGACGTATCAAAAACGGATGATCAGGGCATTTATCAAGAAAGTTAGACCACAAGAGTATCAAGTTGGGGACCTGGTAATCAAACGCATCATCCTTCCTCAAAATGATCCCCGGGGCAAATGGACCCCTACATACGAAGGGCCATTTGTGGTTAAACATATGTTCTCAGGAGGAGCCTTGATCCTGACCACCATGGATGGTGACGACCTTCCTCACCCCGCCAATGCAGACATAGTGAAAAGATACTACGCATGAATAAAAGACCCGCTAGGTTGACATACCTAGGCAAAAATAAGGGCTTCCCGGCGAACCAAAAGGGTTCGGGCAAAAATAAGGGATGAAATGAAAAATTTTTGTACACCCGGCAAGTCGAAAACCTGAAAAGGCGGCTTGGGCAAAAATGGGTATCCCGGTGGACTGAAAACCCGAAAGAGCGGTCCAGGCAAAAGTTAGGGATAAAGCGTAACACTATGTCTCATTGGATCACTTCGCATCCAGAATTCGACATCAACTATCTGGCTCAGATTTCGGCATCGACCAATCAGCTTCATCTTTAACTAGGCAGCAAAGTGATGAGATGCTTGAAGACATAAAGGCGATAGCAGAGTTGGAACCCAGTGGGATTGTTCACATAGCTGTTTTGTTTCCTTTTCAAAATTGTAAATTCTATGTTATTCGGCGGCATTCTCTTACTAGGATGTCATCCTCTTGTACAAAAACGCCTATTCACAGGCAAAATTCAAATCAATACAAATTCACTTGTCCATACAAATTGCCATTGTTTTTCCTTTTTCTGTTTTGTCTTGCGAAGAACGTCCAATGTTCATTTTTGATATATGCATTTGACATTAAATTGCTGATTCATAAATATTTGCATATGAAACAAAAGATTAATTACAGGTGACATCAGAAGCAGGGGCAATGTGAAGTTGTCTGATGCAGTCTGGTTGCTTTGTCCGCCAAGGTACCAAGGTAGATTCGACTGAAGAATGTGACCAAGTTATCTCAGCTCCCCGCAGAGTAGGACAAGATTCAGCAATACTTTCCCCAAGCAGAGTTGGTTCCCCATCGATCCTGAAAAGGCACAACATTCCCCGGCAGAATATCAGTACCTCAGTGCAATTCCGAAAAGTTTCCCCAGGAAAGCGGAATTCTTATCCCCAACAGGTCTTAAAGCTTATCCCCAGTAGATTCTGGAAGCTTGTTCCCTGCAGAATACAGACGTCTCTCCCGAGCTTTATTCAAAGTTATTCCTCACAAGGGCTTATAACTGGGTTATCCTCAGCTAATTGCCACGGAAGATCGCCCTCAGCAAAGTTCTTTCAATCCCCAGCGGAGTTTATCTTTGGTATCCCCAGCGGAGTTTATCGTCATTATCCCCAGCGGAATCCATCATTGAAGTCCTCAGCAGGCCTCTCATTAAAACTTCAGCAAAGTATCTCTTCCACAGAGCATTTCCCCGGCCGGTCGTCAAGGATTTATTTTCCTAAGACAAAATTACATTCATAAACATTTCACATTTTCATACATCTTGCTTACATACATGATAAAGTGCATACAACACTATCTCATGTTGAACATCATGACGTCATGCATATCATACATCATGACATTGCATACAACTTATGTTTTTGCCTTTTCAGGGAAAAAGACAATTCCAAAGACAACTACCTTCAACTGTCACAATTCCAGATTCGATACCTGTATCTAGCCAGGGCACATCTGAGAGTGATCAGTTTCCAGACTCGATTCCTGTATCTAGCCAGGGCACGTCTAAAAAGTTCCAGATTCGACTCCTGTATCCAGCCAGGGCATATCTGTTGACGACTATTTCCAGATTCGACTCCTGTATCCAGCCAGGGCATATCTGTTGACGACTATTTCCAGACTCGATTCCTGTATCTAGCCAGGGCACGTCTGAAGAGTTCAAAGATTCGATTCCTGTATCCATCCAGGGCACATCTGTGAGAAACCAACTGTGGATTCGACACCTGTATCTAGTCAGGGCATATCTGCATAAGGAGATTGAAGATCAAACACCTGTAACAAGCCAGGAAAACATCTGTCTTTCTCAAAATACACAAGTTCTCGCTAAGGAATCTCTTATGCGATCAACACTTCCAAATGGCATCTATAAGCCCATTCCCGACAAGGGTCTGTCACATCTCCAGATGGCATCTATAAGCCCATCTCCCTATCCACCATCTCTTCAAATGGCATCTATAAGCCCATTCCCGACATCACATTGCTGATACTCCAACATGCGAGTGCAAATTTCCGGGCACTCTAGTGTCCAATCTCCTTTTACCCTCGAGTCACGAAAGGCAAACTTGCCAATCTAACTCTCCAGGTTCAAGAATATTGAACAGGGGAAACTGTTGTACCCCAAAATTTGCCCTCCCATTTCCTCAACATTTTCTCATCACAAGACCCTTGAAGATCAAGATCCAGTTAGGGTTTCCTCTGCTCAAGACTTCTCCTTGCACAGTTGACCCAAATTAGGGTTTGTGTTTGCACAAAGATGTTCTGACCTAAAATGCCTAAGATGACTTTCATGCTTCATATTGGACTCCCAAGTTTACCCATACCAAGTTTCAAGTCTTGATCCCAAGTTTTGCCCAGTCAATTGGACAGTTGACCTAGAAATCAGCTGTATTGGGAAAAAAGTCAACTGTGGCCAATTGACAGTCAAATCTCATGAAAATTGACCCACATCAACATTATGAACTCACATGGACCATTTGATCAAGTTTGGATCACAATTCCACAAGAAATTTGATCAGATCATCAAAAGGGCAAAATGGTCATTTTTAGGGTTTTGACTGCACAAAGGCAATTTTTGACTGTTTGACCTAGCCAATGGCAAACCAAGCTCACATATGGACTCAAGGACCCCATGGAATTATCTTGACATGCTCAACAAGTTCAAAAGATCCCAAATACACAAGATTGATAGTTGAATTTCCCAATCAATTGATCAATTTTGACTGTATACTGAAAAGTCAAACTTTGACTTTTTGGTCAAAATCAAGGGTCAAGATTCATTTTTCATCAAAACATGCCAAATCATGAAACTTGTTCACCAAGAAATCAAAAATTGCAAATTAGGGTTTGAAATGAGATTTTTTCATAACTAAGAATTTTTCTAAGTTATGAAAAACCCTAATTTTTTCCCAACTTTGCCCCACTTTCTCACCAAGATGCATTTGGATTCAAGCAAAAGTCAAAACATGAAAGTTGTAGCCTATTGCATAATCTACAACTCTGATTCACAAAGTTTTCCCAAAAGAAGCTTGTATCTCAAGTTACAATTTTTGGAACAAGGGTGCCAAACCATTCTTAACTTAGTGAAAATTTGACCTATTTTGGACAAGTTTTTTACCTAACTTCAAGACCATTTTTCATACACTTCCACTTGGAATTTCAATTTGCATTTCAAAGATGGATTGTAGTACACATTCCAAGCTTTCCAAAATGTCCAAGAACTTCTCAAACAACCTCATGGTTAGGGAGAATCGAATTTTGCAAAATGGGAAAAAGTCACCTTTGTTCTTGGCCAAGACATGTTCATACATTGGTGCCATTTTGAATTCAGCATGCTTAAGCTACATTGCAGGCCTCTAATCCCATTTTCACTCAATAATTCAATGCAAAACCATTGTTCCAAGATGTTGTTCTAAGCATTTGGACATTACATGGAGAATTAACCCTTAATTAGAAAAAGCATTATTTCCATTTTGAAAAAGTAGAACTTTATGTCCATTTTGCAAATCCAAGTGGTACAGTCCAAATCTTCTTGGCACAAGTTTATGAGCAAATTGCACTGATCAAGACCAATGTATGCAACATATTGTGAGGGCCTGTACAGGCTAGAAACATCAAGTGACCATTGTTTGCTTAAAGTTCAAGAAACATTGCATATGACATACCAACTTCCATATCAGTCAACCAGGCCTTAGAGAAAGATATCAAACATATTCCAAACATTGATCCTAAGCTGAAGCACGAGCCTTTCACTTCCAATACCTTCACAAACTCAGAATCACTCTCAAACTGCAAAAACAGAACAACCTCTGCAGATTGAGTTCCAACTCTTAATCCTTTCAAGCATTCTTGCCCAAACCACTTCAAACACCTTCCCTACCATCAATCCAAACTATCCAAAGCATTAGAAGAAACCTGTAACTCCTCTAATCCTTTTGGCCATTTTCACTTTTCTGATTTGTAGGTGAAGTGCTATAGCACGATTCAAAAGGTTTCAAGACAAAGTAAAGCTTGGAATAGCATCCATGGACATCAAGGAAGCTATACCAATCATCACCTTGCACTGAAAGCTTCTCCATTGCCAGATAGAACTTCAACTGAACAGGTAAGTTCATGAACTCGTATCTCTCTTATTAGGCATTGTTAGCTTTAGGTTTGTGAAGAGAATATGTCACATTCATAGCCCTGAACATGCCCATGTAATTAGATTTCATTTATATTATGTGTGCTGCAAGAATTTTGAGTCTGAACATGGCATAAAAACTAGGTCAGAAATTGGGGGAGAAGAAATTCTCCCTCATCTTAGAGAGTTAAGTCAAGTTCTTTACATGGTTGGATTCGTCTTCTCATGCTCTACATTTTTCATGTTATGAGTTTTGCTTGAAAGTCCAGGAATCAAGAGATGGAAAACGCGTGTTCTGGTTGTTCATACAGGTCTGAGGTTGAAGACAAAGTCTTCTTGGGCTGGGCCTGAGTTGACTTTTCTATTTGCACCATACATTTGCTTCTGAACCCCCTGAGCCCATTTTGTTTATTTTTAATGTTTTTTGACTTTTCTTTTTTTTGGTTTGACTTATTTATTTTTCCTCATAATATAAAAAATATAAAAATAATTTTTTACACCATTTTTGAATTTATTAGGCATTTATTTGTTTCCTTTTAGTTTGTACGTAAATAAATAAATACATATATTTTTACTTAAAATACTAAAATAGTACAAATACACTTTTATTTTCATTTTTATTTTGTTTTACCTTCTGAAAATATTTTATATAAAAAATACTTTTTTATTTATTTAATATTAAATATTATTAATTTATATATATAATACATATTTAGTAAATAATACATATATATATATATATATATATATATATATATATATATATATATATATATATATATATATATATATATATATATATATATATATATATATATATATATATATATATATATATATATATATATATATATATATATATATATATATATATATATATATATATATATATATATATATATATATATATATATATATATATATATATATATATATATATATATATATATATATATTTATTTATTTAGGGTTAAAATACAAAAATATACACATTTTTATTTTTATTTAATATTTAATATAAAAATACCTTTTGACAAATATACTTCATTTTATTTTATTTTTTGTATACAATAAATAAATACTTGTACATAATAAATAAATAATGCATTTTATTTAATAGAATTAGGGTTTAACCCTAAACATGAAAAACTCCCAAAAAAATAATACTTTTATTTTTGTTTATTTTGACATATAAAAATACTTTTTTCATACATACAAAAAACCATTTTTGCATCTTGCATATTTATTCTTATTTTATTTAAATTGTGCAATTAAATTATCTTGTAAATAATTCAATATTGATGTAATAGTTTAGGTTTAAATTCCTTGTCAAAATCCCCATTTGAACATTTGTACCCCCCTTCCCATATATGGTTTTGTAATAGCTTAGTAAATTTATTTTCGCACTTTATTGCCTTCCAATTATACCATGTTAGAATTAGGGTTTGTATGCGGAAAAAAAACAACGAAAATAGTTTGACCTAATTTCAAGACAAACAAGCATGAAAATGGACACACAAATCACACTTGCACCCCCTAGGGTATTCCACTTGTTGCCTTTCAAAATTGGGCCATATTGCATGTTAGGTCTCTTTGGGCAAAACAAACACAAATCAAATGATCATAGTCCCTCGATGACGCTTTCAAAATGTTGCCTAAACAAATGATCAAGTCCCTTAAGGAAAATGGCCCAAAGATACTTGGCACCATTGCAATTATGGTCTAAAACGATGACCCGCGCCCGTCCCTTTCACATCCTAATATGATATTGTCCACCAAATATAATGGTGGAACAAACTTGTTAAAAGGGTTAAACATAGCAATAAACCTTGAGAAATTTAGGAGTAGATAACCTCTTAGTTACTTGAATCAAACTTGCAAAAATAAAACACTTGCCTATTTTCTAAAACTACATTTCACAACACTTTCTAAAAAAATGAAAACCTTTTCAAAAGACGTACATCTTTGTATACATCCCAACATGGATCATTACAAAGGTTGCCACCACATTGGCCTCTTTTTAAAAACAATTTTCACACACACACACACACAAGCACCATTTCAAAACAATTGAAAACAAAAGGCAAGTGATCTAAGCAAGTAACTAAGAGCCCATGGATAACCATGGATAGAAAGGGTGCTAATACCTTCCCTTTCTATAATCTACTCCCCGAACCCAAGAAAACATCTCAAAAGGTTTTTGCTGTGCTTTTTAACCTTTCCTTAGGATAAAATAAAAAGTCGGTGGCGACTCTTGCTCAACCGAAACATTTGCGAAAACAAACGCAAACCTCAAGTCAGTTCTCCCACCGTATCACAATGGGGAACTATGAAGTGTTTTTAATGAAACTTATTTGAACTATGATTCCGTTGCAAGTATGTGAAACATTGATAATGCATATGTGATGAATAATTTTGAAAACTCGTGTTACAGAGTAAGACTAGCACATATGATTATTTCACGAATAAAATGTGATACCCTTTTGTTGTATTAATATGATATTATTTTAAATAATTATGAATATTCCGTTGGGTTTAGAAGGGTGTTACATTAGTGGTATCAGAGCAGGTCGATTCATCCAGCCAGGATTTATATGATGTCTACTCCTTATTAGTTGATTAGTATCTGAATACTGTCGATGTGTTGATGGTTCCAATATTGGTTGTCTATGCACAGAGTTATGGCTGGGGAAGAAATGATATCGCGATTGCTAATGCTTTGGAAGCTATATCTTAGGAAATGCAGAACCAGCATGGACAACAGAACCAGAATGGATGAAATGATGACGAGGCTCCTGCTTGGGGAAGATTCCAGAAGAACAATCTGCCTATCTATAAGGGCAGGCACGACGCTGATGGTGCACATGCATGGCTGAAGGGTATTAAAAATATTTTCCGAGTGGTTATTTGTATGTAAGATCGGAAGGTGCAGTTCAGTACTCACATGCTGGAGGGAGAAGCTGAAGACTGGTGGAACAATGTGCGTCAGAGGATGGAGATTCTGGGCACAGAGATTACTTGGTTGTGTTCAGAGCTGCTCTTCTATATAAGTACTTTTTGGAAGATGTGTATGGTAAGAAGGAAATTGAATTCCTTGAGCAGAGGCAAGGAAACTCGACAGTTGCTGAGTATGCGGCCAGGTTTGAGGAGCTAGTGAAATTTTGTCCGCACTATAACCTTCCAATAGTTGAGGTGTCGAAGTGCATTAAGTTTGAGAATGGAATGCGTCCATAGATCAAGCAGGGTATTGGGTATCTGTAGATTCATCAGTTTCCTGAGCTGGTGAATAAGTGTAGGATATTTGATCAAGATAGTAGGGACAAACCTTCTTGTTATAAGAATTATAATGAGAAGAAATGGAAGAATCAATATCGTGGTAAGCCGTATGCTGCTCCAGCTGATAAAGGGGAGCATAAAGCTTATGGTGAGAAGAAGCCAAGTGGGGGAGGAGCTCCCATTTCTATTAAGTGCTATCGGTGTGGCGAAACAGGCCACCATGCTAATACTTTTATCAATAAAGTGCTAAGATGTTACAAGTGTGGCAAGGTTGGTCATCGCAATACTGAGTACAAGAATGAAGGTCCAACTTGTTTCAATTGTGGTGAGTAGGGTCACATTAGTACCCAGTGTCAGAAACCCAAGAAAGATGTAGCTGCTCCGACTAGTGGCAAAGTGTTTTCTTTGAATGGTGTTGAGGTTGACAAGAAAGACAATCTAATCAGAGGTACTTTTTTTATTAACAATACTGAGTTAATTGCTATTATAGATACTAGTACTAATCATTAGTTTATTTCGCTTAACTGTGCTAATATGTTTGGATTAAAATTTTCTGATATGAATGGGGGGAATGGTAGTGGAGCTTTCAGTTAAATGTTTTGTTACTACTACTCTAGTTTGTTTGAAGTGTCCTTTATCTATCTATGGCAAGAATTTTGTGATGGATTTGATGTGTCTACCCTTACACCAAATTGATGTTATTCTTGGAATGAACTGGTTGGAATTCAATTATGTTTATATCAACTATCATAATAAAATGGTAAGATTCCCCAAGTTTGGGGATAGTGGAGAGCTGGTGTTTTTGTCTTCTAAGCAAGTAGATGAGCTTTTGGCAGATTAAGCTTTGATGTTTGCGATGTTCGCGTTATTACAAGTTGATCGTGAAACTTCAAGTGTGTAGTTACCTGTTGTTTGTGAATTTCCAGAAGTATTTCCGAACGACATTGGTGAATTGTTTCCAGAGCGAGAAGTTGAATTTGCTATGGACTTAATACTAGGTACAAGTCCAGTGTCGATGGGTCCTTATAGGATATCAGCTTAAAAGTTGAATGAATTGAAGAAATAATTAGAAGAATTATTAGAGAAGAAGTTTGTTCGTCCGATCGTCTCTCCGTGGGGTGCTATGGTGTTGTTGGTTAAAAAGAAAGACGGTAGTATGAGGTTATGCATGGACTACAGACAGTTGAATAAAGTAACTATAATAAGTATCCGCTTCGAGGATTGATGATTTGATGGATCAGTTGGTGGGCACAAGTGTCTTTAGCAATATCGATTTGAGGTCGGGTTATCATCAGATTCGATTTAAGCCAGATGATATTCTAAAGACAGCTTTCAGAACAAGGTATGGTCACTATGAATATATTGTGATGTCGTTTGGTGTGTCAAATGCGCTAGGTGTTTTTATGGAATACATGAACCGTATCTTTCAGAAGTACTTGGACAAATTTGTGGTGTTCTTCATCGATGATATTTTGATTTATTCAAAGTCAGAAGAAGAACATGTTGAGCATTTGCAAACTGTGTTGCAAATACTGAAAGAGAAGGCATTATATGTGAAACTTTCAAAGTGTAAATTTTGGTTGAAAGAAGTGAGTTTCCTTGGCCATGTGATTTCTAGTGGTGGAATTGCGACAGATCCTTTTACAATTGATGTAGTGTTATAGTGGGAGACTCCGAAGTCTGCAATTGAGATTAGAAGTTTTGTTGGTTTAGTAGGTTACTATCGAAGATTCATTGAGGGATTTTCTAAGTTGGTATCACTATTAACTTAGTTGACTCGAAAGGGTCAAGCTTATGTGTGGGATGTTGCATGTGAAGAAAGTTTTGTAGAGCTGAAAAAGAGATTGACGACTGTTCCGGTGTTGATTTTTCCAAATCTGAATGAATCCTTTGTAGTTTATTGTGATGCTAATAAGATGGGTCTTGTTGGTGTTCTAATGCAAAACAGACAATTTGTTTCTTATGCTTCTAGGCAATTAAAAGTTCATGAGAGGAATTATCCTACGCACGACTTAGAATTGGCGGTTGTGGTGTTTGTGTTAAAAATTTGGAGACATTATCTTTTTGGCTCTAAATTTAAAGTGTTAAGTGATCATAAGAGTTTAAAATACTTGTTTGATTAGAAGGAGTTAAACATGAGGCAGAGAAGATGGCTCGAGTTTCTAAAGGATTATGATTTTGATTTAAGTTACCATCCTAGTAAAGAAAATGTAGTAGCCGGTGCTTTGAGTATAAAATCTTTGCATAAGTCAATGCTTATGATTTGGGAGTTAGAAATAATCGAATAGTTTAGAGATATGAGCTTGGTATTCGAAGATACATCCAATAATGTGAAGATGGAAATGTTGAGACTGACTAGTGGGATTCTTGAAGAGATCCGAGAAGGTCAGAAGTCTGATTTGAGTTTGGTGGATCGACTAAAGTTGATTAACCAAGGCAACAAAGGTGAATTCTGAGTGGAATTGTGATTGGTGGAAATAGAACTGACTGTTTTTAGCTGGATCGCGTATGTCGCGGTAAGCAAGAGTCGCCACTGTCTTTTATGTTCTCCAACATGGAAAGGACAAAAGCACAGCAAAATTCCTTATTGAGAATGTCTCTCGGTTCGGGAGGTAGATTTATAGAAAGGGAAGATGTTAGCACCCTTTCTATCCGTGGTTATCCATGGGCTCTTAGGTACTTGCTCTTATGTTTTCAAAAGATGTTTGCTTTTCAAATGTGAGTGGGTTTGAAAAAGTTTCATTGAAAGATTTCTGAGTGACTCTTGTATCTGTCCTCAAGAGTGTTTGAAAAATTTGTTTTGAAAGCTTTTGAAAGTGTCAGTGTGAAAAGATGTTTGGTTTGTTTTTGAATAGAGCAAGTACCCATGAGTCATCTACCTACCCTAAGGAATTAGGCTGTGTAAGAGTCCTTAAGATAGTGCCATCCCACCATTGAGAGGTAGGTAGCACCACCGTTGGAGGTGTTCGGGTCAATTCGATTGTAGGGACAGTGTGGTCACCGAAGCAATAGTAGGACACCTTAGAAGTAACCCTAATGTCCTAGATCCTTTTTAATCCGAGGCAACCGTTTCGAGGCAACTGGATCTTAGACATAAGGGCGACCGCTAAAACACCCTATACTTGACGACCACGTTCGAGGAAACGAGTGAGGCGTACCCTAGAAGTGGCATGTGCATTGTGTGTTGTTTTCATGTTAACATTTATCTTTGATCATGCAATTGTGAGCTACGAGTTGTTTTTAATTATCATACAATCTTTCATCCAAAATAGCAGTTAGGAGTGCGGAAAATAAAATACGGAAAGGTAAAAGCTACGCTATTACAAGGCGCGGGTCTATACATCACCAAAAAACAAAGACCCGTTTTTGATAAAGTGCGGAAAGTAAAGAAAGCAATAAACCTAATTACTATTACATCCTTGGAAGAAGTTACATAATAATCCAATAAGAAAATAATGCGCGAAAAGAATTTAAATTGGACGTCCTAGGGTTTTTGACCCTTTTGAGAAATTAAGAGTTTTTGTCCTTTGCGTGAAATTAAATTAAAATTAAACCTAATACTAATTTAATTAATTATTTACAAGAAAGATGTTTTTTATGTTTTTGTATTTAATGAAAATAAAGAAATTAAAATCAAAAGAAAACCCTAGTTCTAAGTTTATTTTAATTATTAAGAAAAACGTTAAAGTTAACCTAATTTAGGCTAATTAATTTATTTACATGTTATTTACAAAAATAATAATAATTAATGATGATAATAAGAAAATAATAAAAAAAGGTCAAAACCTAATTCTATGCAATTTTATTTATTTAAGAAAAATGATTAAAATTTAAACCTAAATTAAACTAAGTTAATTGTTAGCATTTATTTACAAAAATAGGTTAATGGTGAAATTAATAAATAATTAAAATATATTCACAATTTTGATTTTCTGATTTTTTGTTATGAAAAATTAATTTGTGGTGAATTAATGATAATAATTAAAACAATTAAAAGAATTGAAAGAAAAGAAAATAAAAATACAAATGCAAACCAAGGGGGTGTGATGGCCCAAAGTGGAGGTAAAATTGAAGCAATTCTGGCCCAAGAAGACCAAGCCTTGTTGAATTTTCCTGATCATATGCGTGCTATTTGACTGGGGAGTACCATGCTCCATATCTCCTGGCCACTGGATTGGGCATCTTGGGCACTTGGCAAGCTTAGGCGTGAGGCTTATGGTGGACCATTGAATCATACGCTGCACTGGAATTGGTTAAGAAAAATATGAAGAATTATATGGGGCACCTGGGAATCGAACCCAGGTCCCAGCGCTTGCAAGACACGTCCACAACCACTCAGCCATCTGCGTTTGTTTGTAACAATAATGGATAGTGAAAATAATATGCCAAAACAACAATTATGCTGGGAATTTAAAAAAGGCGCACGTCATATTTGAATACACCAATCATGTCCATCCATGCATCATCTTCTTCATCTAGCCTGAAACAAAAAGCAATCAAATAGCGGGGGTTTTAAACCCCCACAAAACAAAAGTGCCAAGAATAACGATTAGGCACACAAGCAATATAAAAAGGGCGCGATAGTGTCAATGGTTTCGTCTTGTCCTGACGAATTTATCCATATAGGTCTTGAGGTCTAATTGTTCTGGGTTTAGAAAGCCCCAAATTTGAAACTGAAGAACCCTAGAACTTGTTCATGGTGATTTTGGATTCAGTGCGTGTTAGTTCAATTAAACTGTTTCATTAGCTTCAGAAGGTTCCTAACAACACAAACCAATCAAAAAAATGGATTAAAAGCGCATGAAATATGATATGCAGATTTGGAAATATATGCAAACCGAGTGACTTGTTGGCTTTGATTCTTTGCGTATTTGGACTTGTTCTTGATGGCAATGGCTTCCTGGAGACTCAGGCAATATGTTTGAATCAAAAAGAAGCTTTGAATTGCGCTGCAAATAAGAAATCAGTTTCACACTTTTCTTCAATTTTTTGCAATTTGGTTATGGAGTTCTATGGCAGCTTTTTCGTGTCCAGGGATAGGGTTGGCTTCAGCATATGTATTGGAAGAGAATTAGGTTAAAACCTTGGCCCAAAAGTCCATGAAATTATGTTTTCAATATTTGATTTTTATCAAATCTTTTCCAACTTTTTTGATTGCCAAAACTTGCCAAACATGGATGATTTTGCCTTTTTGATTGAGAAACGAGTTTTCCAGCTTGCCCTGATCTGATTTGCTTCACAAAAGATCCAAAAACCATATCTTTTTAATTTTCCTATAATTAAAACCAATTAAATGAATTAATATTAATATAAATTCAATTAATTAATTAAAAATAAGAAAATAAATCATTTTAAGTTCAATGGGTCGTGCATAGGCTTTGGGTAAAGTTTCAAGAAGGAATTTGAGGCCCATTAGCAAAAATGAAGTGTTTTAGGCAAAGTTGACTTTTGAAAGTTCCCAAAAATTTCCCAACTTCTCCAATGCATATCTTGCTCAATTTTGAAGCTATGAACATGTTCTTGGACATTTTGGAAAGGTATTGAAGTCCTCTAACCAATGCCTTTGGTCCCATGTCATTTTGATTTACCAATCTCAAGTTATGGTCTTTGACTTAAAGTTTCTTTTTGTTGACTTTTGAAAATGACCTATAATGTTGAAATTGATAACTTTTTGTGAGAGCATTTATTGGACTTGGAATGTGAAGATGAGTTGTGGGAAATGTCATCCCCTTAAAAATGAGCTTTGGATGGGATTTTTCTGATGAACCATGAAAAAGTTATGCCTTGGTCAATTTGCAGTTGACTTTTCAACTGTCCAAAAATAGAAACTTTTGACACCTTGATGATTTTTGAGCCATTCTTGTGAAATCATGATCAAGACTTGATAAAATGATGATTGTGGCTTCAAAATGAGATGTTGACCAAATTTTTTGACTTTTGACTGTCAAATGACCATTTTACCCCTGTAGTTGACTGTGAAGCAATTAGGGCTTTTGACTGTACAACTTGATGCTGTGAGTCTTGAAACTTGACATATGGGTATTTGACAATGTATATAGGCATATGGGACTTGATTGGACCCTTGGAAACCTTAACTTCCTTATAAGAACCAAAACCCTAATTTTGATTGTGTTAGGAGGCAATTGGACTGTGCAATCCTTAATCCATTTGAAGCTTGATCTTGCCAAATCTTGAAGAATATGGGAGGGCAAATTTTGGGGTACAATAGTTGCCCCTGTTCAATCTTCTTAGACCTGAGGATGTAGATTGGCTTGCGTGCCTTTCGTGATCCGAAGGTGGAAGATGATTGAACACTAGAGTGCCCAGAAATTTGCACTCACATAGTAGAGTATTAGCACCGTGATGACGGGAATGGGCTTACAGAAGCCATTTGGAGAGATGATGGATAAGAGGAGGGGCTTATAGATGCCATCTGGAGACTGTTGGTAGGTGGATGGGCTTATAGATGCCATCTGGATGTGACAGACCCTTGTCGGGAATGAGCTTATAGATGCCATTTGGAAATGCAAGGGATGGTTGAATCTGAGTAAGAAATAGAATAGCTTCCGTGTCTGGAGCATATCTAGTATGTGTCTAATTGCTGACGTCTGAACGAGTAGTAGAATGACCACCGTGTCTGGGGTATATCCATACTGCATCTGAATGAGTGACAGAATATTATCCGAATCTGGATCGTATTTGGAATGTCTTTTGAATGAATCTGGACTAAACAATAGAATAGCCTCCGGGTCTGGAGCATTTCTAAGTTGTGTTTAGAAGTTTGAATCTGAATGAGAAATAGAATAGCGTCCGGGTCAGGAGCATCTCTAGGCCATCACTGGGGAGGAATCTGAATAGGCAAAAGAATAACATCCGGATATGGAGTATCTCTAAGTCATCTCTGAAAGGAAACTTTGAATAAGCTAAAGAATAGCATCCATGTCTGGAGCATTTCCAAGCTATCTCTGAAAATAAACTTTTGAATAAGCGAAAGAATAGCATCCATGTCTGGAGCATTTCCAAGCCATTTCTGGGAAGAAACTCTGAATAAGCAATAGAATAGCATCCGGGTCCGGAGCATCTCTAAGCTATCTGAGAGGGGATCTGAATAAGCAATAGAATATCATCCGCATCAGGAGCATCTCTAAGCTATCTCTGAAAGAGAATCTAGAATAAGTATCAGAAAGTAGCCATGTCTGGATCGCATCTGAACTATATCTAGAAGGAATCTCTGAATAAACAATAGAATAACATCCGTGGTTGGAGCATCTCTAAGTTATCTCTGAAAAGCAACTCTGAATAAGCAACAGAATAACATCTGGTTTGGAGCATATCTGGACTATCTCTGAGAAGAAACTTTGAATAGGCAAAATAATAGCATCCATATCAGGAGCATTTCCAAGCTATCTCTGAAAAGAAACTCTGAATAAGCGATAGAATAACATCCATATCTGGAGCATCTCTAAGCTATCTCTGAAGAGACAATCTGAATAAGCAAAAGAACAGCATCCATATCTGGAGCATTTCCCAGCTATATCTGAAAGGAAATCTGAATAAGCAATAGAATAACATCCGTGTTCGGAGCATCTCTAAGTTATCTCTGAAAGGAACTCTGAATAAGAAATAGAATATCATCCGCGTCGGGGGCATCTCTAATCTATCTCTGAAATCTCTTTAATGTAGATATGCCCTGGCTAGATATAGGTATCGAATCTACAATCAATCGCTCATAGATATGCCCTGGCTAGATACAGGAATCGAATCTGGAATTGCGATAGTTGATAGTAACCATCTTTGGATTGACCTTTTCCTGAAAAGGCAAAACATTAGTTGTATGCAATGTCATGATGTATGAAATGCATGATGTCATGATGTTCTCAAAAATAGATGAGATAGTGTCGTATGCACTTTATCATGTATGTATGCAGGATGTATAAAATGTGAAATGTTTATGAATGTATTCTCGTCTAGGAAAATAAATCCTTGACGAATGCCGGGAGCTTGTTAAATCCTGGGCTGATGTTTGAAGAGTATAGTTCTTCGCTTCCGCTGGGGATGATGATTGCAAGAATAAACCGGTAGGAGAAGATGACTCCGTTGGGAAATAAACTTGGTGAAGAGATTACTCTGCGGGGAATTACTCTGTGGGAAGAGATACTTCGCTGAGATTTGATGATAACTCCGCTGGGGATTCCGTTGATAAGTTATGTTGGAAGATTTGATGAACTCCGCTGGAGGATAGGAAGAACTTCGCCGAGGACGATCTTTCCGTGGTAATTAGCTGAGGATAACCCAGTTAGAAGCTCTGGTGGGGAATAACTTCTGAACATGGCCGGGGAGAGATACGTTGGTACTCTGCAGGGGACAAACTTCCAGAATCTACTAGGGACAAGCTTCCAGAATCTACTGGGGATAAGCTTCCAGAATCTACTGGGGAGATTGATTCAACTCTCCTGGGGAAACTTTTGGACTGTACTGGGGAAGTGGCTCCACCGGGGTGTCTAGTATTCCGCCGGGGAACAATCTTATGCTAAGACTGCCAGGGATGCTTTCTTAGGAATATCTGTATACTCCGCTGGGGAATATTGAGATCTTCTGGGGATACCCAACTTCCTTAAGGCTGACAGTAGACTAACTCTGCTCGGGGGAGAGTATTGCTGACTTGCTGGAGAATACTGTGCCTTTTGGGGCTGATTGGAGACCAACTCTGCTTAGGGAGAGTATGGCTGAATCTTGTCTTACTCTGCAGGGAGCAGAGGTATCTTGGTCATGTTCTTATGGTGAACTTACCTCGGTACCTGGTGAACAGAGCAGCTTGTACAGTTTGGGCAACTCTTATTGCCCCAGCTTTTATGGGAGAAGGTACCTGTGGAGGTGCTTGATAACTGCCAATGGACAAATCTTTTTCTGGTAGGCAAATGACGAGATGACGGGACATAGTCGTACGCTTTGACCCCTAATTTTTCCTGGACGGCCCTTTCGAGTTTTCAGTCCATCGGGATACCTTTTTTGCCCAAGCCGCCTTTTCAGGTTTTCGACTTGCCGGGTGTACATATTTTTTCATTTTCATCCCTCATTTTGCCCGAACCCTTTTGGTTCGCCGGGAAGCCCTTATTTTTGCCTAGGTGTGTCAACCTAGCGGGTCTTTGATTATGCGTAGTTTTTTTTTCCCGACTATGTCCCTGCTCTCAGAGATATAGGGAATTGTCACTGTCAGTAGTGTTGCCATGGTACCAGAAGATCCTCGTTTGATCATCCAATGCCCCAAGTGATCCAGATGGAGGTTTGCCCCAAGCTGGTTGGCCTTTTGAGAGATTCTCCGAATCTTGACTTAACTGCCCCAGATGATGGACAATGATCATGCCATGCCCCTTGATTGGAAGTGCTTTTGTTCATTAGACATTCGTCGCACGAACTTCTATGTTGTTCAAACAAATAGTCATATGCAAGCAATATTATATTAAAAATGCAAAGCTTATGTCTGTCTTAAAGTTTTGAAAAATGAAGTTTTTAATAGAAACAAGTGAATTTCTTTGTAAACTGTGATGTCAACTCGTTATTTTACCGTAAGCCTTAAGGAGTCAGGATACCTTTCGTAACAGTATGCTTTCGAACTAACCCATGCTTCAGCTAGGACTTTTAAGGGTTATAACGTGGCCTGGTTCACGGTTTAAGAAACAAAGGATAAAGGCTCAAATTTTATTTGTACCCACCCGCTCTTTGTGATGTTCTTCAAACCTAAACTCAGCTAATCGTGCGTTAGACCTTGTTTGAGTCTTTTCTTTGATACTCCGGTGATGGTTCGGATTTTGACAATTTATTTTGAATAGGCAGTCATTTATTTTTGTTAAGGGTTTGTAGAACCTCTTTCTTTTTTGATTTTGTTATCCCTGTCTTTTGCCTGAACTGTTTCTTTTGTGATTACAGTCAGCGGGATGCCCCAGTTTTGTAAGTCTCCTTCATAGGTTTTGACTGATTGGGCTTTTATTTTCTGCGAAATGATGACTTCCTGTCTTTATGATCATTCGGAACCATCACTGTCTTTTGTTTCAAAAGGACTTCTTTTGATGTCATTCGTTATGCACTTGGATCAGCTGAGAGAACTACCCTGCCCCAGGTTATGATTAAGGGTTTTAATTTTCGAAAAGAAAAACTCCAACTTCTTTGGCTCAAAGGGGTTGACGAGGGATTATCTTCCTTATAACTCCAGTGTTTAGGATTTGAAACAATGCCTGTACCTCATCAGCGGGGTCGGTTCAAAAGCATACTGTAAGGGTCGTGGTATCATTTTCGTCATCCTCCTTCAAGAGGCTTAGAATTATTAATCGAGAGTTGATCATCACAGAAAATATGAAAGCAATTTGAATATAGTGAAAACAATTGTATTAATTCAAAACAGACATATGCGATGCATTAACGGAATAAAAGAGTTTGCTATGACATTAATTGTTTGTATAAGCAAAGAAAAGTACAACTCGGAAATTCAAATAAACAAAAGCCTTCAATGATTGGGCAAAGGAGCAGTGATTATGTTTGGAGTCTCTGGTGATTCAAACTGAATCTCTTTGGCATCAATCATGTCTTGAATCTTGTTCTTCAGAGGCCAGCAGTTGTCCGTAGTATGCCCCGGGCTATCAGAGTGGTATGCACACCTTTCATTAGGATGGTAGTTAGGGGCGGAAGTGTTTGGATTCCGAAGAGGAGCCCTTAAGGTGATCATCCCTGCCTTCAACATTTGCTGTAGTGCTTGATCCAGTGACATGTTGATCTTGGTGAACTGCCGTTTGGGTGTGACCTCCTTACGTTTCTGCCCCTGTCTTTGTTGAGCAGACATAGGATTAGAGATTTGGGTTGCCCCCACATGTTGATCATGACGGCCTTTTTTACCATGCAATGCATTGGACTCTTTTCTTCCATGGTATGGCTTTTTATGAGCATCAGAAGGTGTGGCTTCCCGAATCTTCCCACTCTTGATGCCAGCTTCAATTCTTTCCCCAGTCAAGATCAGATCTTTAAACCCAGCAGAAGAATTCCCGATCAAATGGTTGAAAAACGGACCAGACAGGGTCCCCAGGAACATGTCAGCAAGCTCACGGTTAGTCAAAGGTGGCTGCACCCTTCCAGCAAGGTCTCTCCATTTTTGAGCATATTCCTTAAAACCTTCACCCGTCCCCAGTGACATACCCTGGAGTTGGGTACGCGTAGGAGCGAGGTCGGCATTATATTGATACTGCTTATAAAATGCAGTAGCCAAGTCTTCCCAGGTACGGATACTGGCTCCATCCAGCTGATAGAACCACTCGAGTTGAGTCCCTGCCAGACTATCCTGAAAGAAGTGAATCCACAATTTCTTGTCGGCCGTGTAGGGCTGGATCTTCCTTATGTATGAACGGAGGTGCAACTTAGGACAGGAGGCTCCATCGTACTTTGCAAAGGCAGGCGCCTTGAACTTGTGTGGGATCACCACCCCGGAGGATAGACCTAGATCTTCGAAGTCTAGGCCGGGAACTTTCTTAATCTCCACAGCACTTA
This sequence comes from Vicia faba, assembly GCA_948472305.1. Taxonomy (NCBI): domain Eukaryota; kingdom Viridiplantae; phylum Streptophyta; class Magnoliopsida; order Fabales; family Fabaceae; genus Vicia; species Vicia faba. The sequence continues at coordinate 844,946,381 of OX451737.1, forward strand.
GCCGGTCTTCGAGCTGTTTATACCTATCCTCAGCTGGAGGGTACTGTTCATCATTGCAATCAGTCTCGTTGTCGGAGACCACTGGACTAGGAACCTCTCTTTCTTGGGGACTGTCTTTCCCAACAAATGGGGTAGTCAGCTCAGCTTCATTTTGTGATCCATTCCCAGATTTGCGTCTAGGATTGAACAACACAGTCCTCTTCTTCTTCTTCTTCTTAAGCAGGGTCTTCAATTCCTGTTGACCTTGGGCTAAGCTCATAACTATCTCTTGGAACTGGGCATTCTGGGCCTGGAGGGCCTTGATAGCTTGTTCATTGGATGATTCAGGATTCATGATGATTGTTGAAATAAACAGCGAAGAAGATAAGTGACCTGTCAAAAAAGAGTACATGTAATGCAATGATATGTATGATATGCATGCAATGTTTTCAAGGATCTCGCAGGGTAGACAAGAAAAAATTGTCAGAATTTGAATCCGGTAGCTTGATTGAAGGAACTTCCTGTTGTTGAGAGTCCTTCTTCAAGAGTCAAGGCTCACCATATCGAGTGGGTCATAGCCCCTGACAACCTTGGCTAGAGGAAAATAAATCCCCTTTGCCCCTTGCTAGACATTTTGATTCATCATGACCTGCATCACAGACCCTTGAGATCCTTGAAATGGGATAGTCCTTATGCAGGATATGTGCAATGGTATGATGGTATGATGTTATGCTATGCATGGAGTGATGTAAGTAACCCTGTTATAAGTCCAGATTAAGGACTGTAAACAAAACCTGCAAGGAAACTCATGTGTCAGATAACAAGCATGCAAGTAGTCAAGTTTGAAGGCACACAAGTCACACAAGACAACCCTTAGAGTTTAGGCCAACATGAAGTTTAGGTACTACCCTCTTTCAGTTTCGTTGGTTAAGACCTGTCCTATCAAAAGTAACCGGGTTCTAGAGGATCCCAATATCACTGACTACCCTCAATCGGTCATAACTCTAGCGTCGCAATCTTTTCTTGCGGCCAGAACCATCACGAGAGTTTAGCCTCAATGGGTGTAGCATACTGCTACTGTTCTATGGCCAAGTTGGGTCAAATTAGGGTTCTAAGGTCGGTTGGTGCTTAATGACTCCTCAGAAGACCCATATTCTCCTCGTTGCAACACGAGGGATATCGGTACAGACCAAGGTGCCACACCAACGTAGCCACTGCTTCACCCGTGTCGGTCTACGCCGGACAGGTCCCTCACAACTTATGCTACCTAAAAGGGTATCCCCAGATCCTGGTTAGGATCTATGAAACTCCAAGACAATGCCCACAATAATAAAGCAAACAAAACAAAGCAATTGAAAACACAAGTATGATCTATCCTAAGGTACACCTCACTTTAAGTATCCCCAGCAGAGTCGCCAGTTCTGTGATCGGTGGAAATAGAACTGACTGTTTTTAGCTGGATCGCGTATGTCGCGGTAAGCAAGAGTCGCCACCGTCTTTTATGTTCTCCAACATGGAAAGGACAAAAGCACAACAAAATTTCTTATTGAGAATGTCTCTCGGTTCGGGAGGTAGATTTATAGAAAGGGAAGGTGTTAGCACCCTTTCTATCCGTGGTTATCCACGGGCTCTTAGGTACTTGCTCTTATGTTTTCAAAAGATGTTTACTTTTCAAATGTGAGTGGGTTTGAAAAAGTTTCATTGAAAGATTTCTGAGTGACTCTTGTATCTGTCCTCAAGAGTGTTTGAAAAATTTGTTTTGAAAGCTTTTGAAAGTGTCAGTGTGAAAAGATGTTTGGTTTGTTTTTGAATAGAGCAAGTACCCATGAGTCATCTACCTACCCTAAGGAATTAGGCTGTGTAAGAGTCCTTAAGATAGTGCCATCCCACCATTGAGAGGTAGGTAGCACCACCGTTGGAGGTGTTCGGGTCAATTCGATTGTAGGGACAGTGTGGTCACCGAAGCAATAGTAGGACACCTTAGAAGTAACCCTAATGTCCTAGATCCTTTTTAATCCGAGGCAACCGTTTCGAGGCAACTGGATCTTAGACATAAGGGCGACCGCTAAAACACCCTATACTTGACGACCACGTTCGAGGCAACGAGTGAGGCGTACCCTAGAAGTGGCATGTGCATTGTGTGTTGTTTTCATGTTAACATTTATCTTTGATCATGCAATTTTGAGCTACGAGTTGTTTTTAATTATCATACATTCTTTCATGCAATTTAGCAGTTAGGAGTGCGGAAAATAAAATACGGAAAGGTAAAAGCTACGCTATTACAAGGCGCGGGTCTATACATCGCCAAAAAACAAAGACCCGTTTTTGATAAAGTGCGGAAAGTAAAGAAAGCAATAAACCTAATTACTATTACATCCTTGGAAGCAGTTACATAATAATCCAATAAGAAAATAATGCGCGAAAAGAATTTAAATTGGATGTCCTAGGGGTTTTGACCCTTTTGAGAAATTAAGAGTTTTTGTCCTTTGCGTGAAATTAAATTAAAATTAAACCTAATACTAATTTAATTAATTATTTACAAGAAAGATGTTTTTTATGTTTTTGTATTTAATGAAAATAAAGAAATTAAAATCAAAAGAAAACCCTAGTTCTAAGTTTATTTTAATTATTAAGAAAAACGTTAAAGTTAACCTAATTTAGGCTAATTAATTTATTTACATGTTATTTACAAAAATAATAATAATTAATGATGATAATAAGAAAATAATAAAAAAAGGTCAAAACCTAATTCTATGCAATTTTATTTATTTAAGAAAAATGATTAAAATTTAAACCTAAATTAAACTAAGTTAATTATTAGCATTTATTTACAAAAATAGGTTAATGGTGAAATTAATAAATAATTAAAATATATTCACAATTTTGATTTTCTGATTTTTTGTTATGAAAAATTAATTTGTGGTGAATTAATGATAATAATTAAAACAATTAAAAGAATTGAAAGAAAAGAAAATAAAAATACAAATGCAAACCAAGGGGGTGTGATGGCCCAAAGTGGAGGTAAAATTGAAGCAATTCTGGCCCAAGAAGACCAAGCCTTGTTGACTTTTCCTGATCATATGCGTGCTATTTGACTGGGGAGTACCATGCTCCATATCTCCTGGCCACTGGATTGGGCATCCTGGGCACTTGGCAAGCTTAGGCGTGAGGCTTATGGTGGACCATTGAATCATACGCTGCACTGGAATTGGTTAAGAAAAATATGAAGAATTATATGGGGGACCTGGGAATCGAACCCAGGTCCCAGCGCTTGCAAGACACGTCCACAACCACTCAGCCATCTGCGTTTATTTGTAACAATAATGGATAGTGAAAATAATATGCCAAAACAACAATTATGCTGGGAATTTAAAAAAGGCGCGCGTCATATTTGAATACACCAATCATGTCCATCCACGCATCATCTTCTTCATCTGGCCTGAAACAAAAAGCAATCAAATAGCGGGGGTTTTAAACCCCCACAAAACAAAAGTGCCAAGAATAACGATTAAGCACACAAGCAATATAAAAAGGGCGCGATAGTGTCAATGGTTTCGTCTTGTCCTGACGAATTTATCCATATATATCTTGAGGTCTAATTGTTTTGGGTTTAGAAAGCCCCAAATTTGAAACTGAAGAACCCTAGAACTTGTTCATGGTGATTTTGGATTCAATGCGCGTTAGTTCAATTAAACTGTTTCATTAGCTTCAGAAGGTTCCTAACAACACAAACCAATCAAAAAAATGGATTAAAAGCGCATGAAATATGATATGCAGATTTGGAAATATATGCAAACCGAGTGACTTGTTGGCTTTGATTCTTTGCGTATTTGGACTTGTTCTTGATGGAAATGGCTTCCTGGAGACTCAGGCAATATGTTTGAATCAAAAAGAAGCTTTGAATTACGCTGCAAATAAGAAATCAGTTTCACACTTTTCTTCAATTTTTTGCAATTTGGTTATGGAGTTCTATAGCAGCTTTTTCGTGTCCAGGGATAGGGTTTGCTTCAGCATATGTATTGGAAGAGAATTAGGTTAAAACCTTGGCCCAAAAGTCCATGAAATTATGTTTTCAATATTTGATTTTTATCAAATCTTTTCCAACTTTTTTGATTGCCAAAACTTGCCAAACATGGATGATTTTGCCTTTTTGATTGAGAAACGAGTTTGCCAGCTTGCCCTGATCTGATTTGCTTCACAAAAGATCCAAAAACCATATCTTTTTAATTTTCCTATAATTAAAACCAATTAAATGAATTAATATTAATATAAATTCAATTAATTAATAAAAAATAAGAAAATAAATCATTTTAAGTTCAATGGGTCGTGCATAGGCTTTGGGTAAAGTTTCAAGAAGGAATTTGAGGCCCATTAGCAAAAATGAAGTGTTTTAGGCAAAGTTGACTTTTGAAAGTTCCCAAAAATTTCCCAACTTCTCCAATGCATATCTTGCTCAATTTTGAAGCTATGAACATGTTCTTGGACATTTTGGAAAGGTCTTGAAGTCCTCTAACCAATGCCTTTGGTAACATGTCATTTTGATTTACCAATCTCAAGTTATGGTCTTTGACTTAAAGTGCCTTTTTGTTGACTTTTGAAAATGACCTATAATGGTTAAATTGATAACTTTTTGTGAGAGCATTTCTTGGACTTGGAATGTGAAGATAAGTTGTGGGAAATGTCATCTCCTTCAAAATGAGCTTTGGATGGGATTTTTCTGATGAACCATGAAAAAGTTATGCCTTGGTCAATTTGCAGTTGACTTTTCAACTGTCCAAAAATAGAAACTTTTGACACCTTGATGATTTTTGAGCCATTCTTGTGAAATCATGATCAAGACTTGATCAAATGATGATTGTGGATTCAAAATGAGATGTTGACCAAAATTTTTGACTTTTGACTGTCAAATGACCATTTTACCCCTGTAGTTGACTGTGAAGCAATTAGGGCTTTTGACTGTGCAACTTGATGCTGTGAGTCTTGAAACTTGACATATGGGTATTTGACAATTTATATAGGCATATGGGACTTGATTGGACCCTTGGAAACCTTAACTTCCTTATAAGAACCAAAACCCTAATTTTGACTGTGTTAGGAGGCAATTGGACTGTGCAATCCTTAATCCATTTGAAGCTTGATCTTGCCAAATCTTGAAGAATATGGGAGGGCAAATTTTGGGGTACAACAGGAATAAAGTGGTGTGATGAGACTTGGTAATAGGGTATGTGTTCCTGATATTCTAGAACTTAAGAAGATCATTCTTGAGGAAGGGCATCAGAGGGATTTGAGTATTCATCTAGGTGCCACGAAAATGTATCAGGATTTGAAGAAAATGTTTTGGTGGCCAGGTATGAAGAAGGAAATTGCTAAGTTTGTGTATGCTGGCTTAACTTGTCAGAAGGCGAAGATTGAACATCAGAAGCCTACATGTCTTATGCAACCTTTGAGTATTCCAGAGTGGAAATGGGACAGTGTTTCTATGGATTTCGTGTCGGGGTTATAAGACTGATAAAGGTGATGATTCAATTTGGGTAATAGTCGATAGGTTGACTAAGTTGGCTCATTTCTTGCTGATGAAGATCAATCATCCTATAAAAAAGCTGGATAACATGTATGTTAAAAAGATTCTAAAGTTGCATGGGATACCTTCGAGTATCATGTCGGATAGAGACCCGAGGTTTACATCAAAATTCAGGACAGATTTGCAGAATGCGTTTGATACCAAGTTGAAGTTGAATTTCGCATATCATCCGTAGACGAACGGTCAAACAGAGAGGACTATCTAGTCTTTGGAGGATTTTCTGAGGGCGTGTATTCTAGAACAAGGAGGATCTTGAGATAGTCATTTTCCATTGATTGAATTTACATACAATAGTAGTTTCCATTCAAGTATTGGAATGGTATCGTATGAAGAATTGTATGGTAGGAGGTGTAGAACTCCATTATGTTGGTGTGATACGGTGGCAGAACCGACGATTAATACTGGTTTGCATTTTGTGTTTTTTGTTCGCAAAATGTCGCGGTAAGCAAGAGTCGCCACCGACTTTTATTTCATCCAATCTTGGAAAGGAAAAAAGTACAGAAAAAATCCTTTTTCGAGATGTTTCTGAGTATAGAAAGGGAAGGTGTTAGCACCCTTTCTATCCATGGTTTTCCATGGGCTCTTAGGTACTTGCTCATCTTTTTTAAAATTGCTTGTGTATGTGCTTTGCTTTTGAAAAAGTTTGACTTCTTGATAACCCTTGTATCAGTCCTCAAAGGTGTGACGAAGTTGTTTTGAAAATTTGTTTGAAAAGTGTAAGTGTGAAAAGTTTGACTTGAGCAAGTACCTACTAGAATCTACCTACTCGAAAAAAGATCGTTTCTATTCTCGTTTCCTTTAGACAGCGTTATCCTACTATTGAGAAATAGGTAGCACCGTCTTTGGAGTTGTAAGAGTCAATTCGAAAGGGACGTACGACCACTAAAGCAATGTTAGGACGTCTTAGTAATAACCCTATAGTCTTAAGATCATATTTGAGGCAACATTTCCGAGGCAACATTTCCGAGGTAACATTTCCGAGGCAACATTCGAGCGGGACATTTGATCTTTTTAGACAGGAGGGAAACCACTAAGACACCCTATACTTAATGATCATTTACCGAAGGCAACCGAAGTGAGGGCATACCCTAAGAGTGGTATGTTCAAGTGATTTGTTTCAGTTATTTATCTTTGCACATTAAGGTTTTCTAACTGTATTAAATTTGTCATGCATTCTTGTTTCAGTTATTTATCTTTGCACATTAGGGTTTTCTAACTGTATTAAATTTGTCATGCATTCTTGTCATACAATCCCATTAGCATACATCTAAACAGTCAAATATTTGTGGGAATTAAAATGCGAGAAAGTAAATCTATGCTATTACAAGGATTCGGGAAGGGGGATTAATTACATAGCCAAAAACTCGGGAAAAAACGATAAGTAAAAAAACCTAGATTAAACTATTACAAACCATGAACAGTTACAAAAATATTGGCAAAAACAAATAACGCGCGCGCGATGTATTGAATATGAAACAACTAGGGTTTTGACCCTCGCTTAAACCTAATTGCGATTGATTAAAAAAATGTTTTGTTTTGTTTTATTTTAAGAAAATAAAGAAACAATTAAACTAAAGAGAAAATCCTAATTCTAATTAATTTTAAATTAAGAAAAATAAACTAATTTATTCTAAAACCTATTTTTTGTATTTTTATTTATTTGAGAAAAAGAGAAAAATTAAATTAAATTAAAAGTTTTAACCTATAAGTACGAAGTGCGCCTAAGAGGGGGGTGAATTAGGTACTTTTAAAAATTCTGGTTTTTAGTGATGACGGTTCTTATTTTTCTGGTTATAAGTGAGTTTAGGAAAGCTTAAAAAATGCAGAAAAATAAAGAGACACGGGCGATATATCCTGGTTCCCCTCACAGTCCGAGAGTACTCCAGTCCCCTTTCAACATGAAAGAGATTTCCTTATTGTGGCAAACTTACACAAGAACTACCAACCAAACCAAAAACAATCCTCTTGGACCAAGAACAATCCTCTTGGATTTTTGTTAAGTTACCTATGAGAACAATCCTCTCAATGTAACTACACATGTATCCAGCAACTTGGAAAGACAAGATTTCAACAAAAACACTTAAACTTAATTCCAACAATCCTGGAAAATAAATAAGTAAATATCAATTTGTGAGTTTGAGTGAGTAGAGTAATATTGATCACTAAGAGTGATTTGACAATGTATAATCTTCTTCTTTCAATAATAATATTGTACAAAGACTCAAGATATATTTGCTCAAAGTTTTCTGTTTAAAGTATGAAAATGTGCAGAAAACTTATGCATGAAAATGAAGAATGCTTGAGTTTGTATTTTGAAAGTCAGAAAAATATTTATGAAAGAAGGTGTTAGATCTGGATTTGAAATTGAATATTTATATGTTCATAACACCCTTTTGAAACATCATGAAGATCTGGAAATGTATCATGAACAAATGCCAAGTTTGAGTGAAAAGATGTAATGAAAAGGCATGATCAAAAGGCATGAACAAAGCTGTTATTTTTCAAATTCGTGCAGTGTGTAATTGATTGCACCTTTAGTGTAATCAATTGCACAAGGTTTTCAACATATATTTTTTCAAAATCTTTAAGAGTGCAATCGATTGCATTAACAATGTAATCGATTGCATGCAAAGTCAGTAGCAAAAATTAACTGAGTGCAATCGATTGCACTAACTATGTAATCGATTGCATGGAAAGTTAGAACCAAACGTTTTGAAAAATTTAAGTATGCAATCGATTGCACTAACAATGTAATCGATTGCACAAAGAAACAGAAGCAAAAGATTTGGAATTTTTGAAGAGTGCAATCGATTGCACTAAGATGTAAATCGATTGCATGCATAAGAAAAATGAAATTTTATCTTTGAAAAGCTTGAGTAATGATTCTTAAACATTTTTTTTTTCATTTTTGAGCATCTATATCTTAATATCAAAGTAGATAATATTATTATACCTTTAAAGTTGTTGAGAGCTTTGAGTGAAGATATTATCTTTAGATGCTTAGATGCTTGATCAAAATCTTTGCCTTTTTTGTTAGCCATGGTTTGTCTTCATCAAAACAAAAGCTTATTTGAGAAGCTTGATTTCACATAACCTAATTTCTATTTTGATTTTATTTATGAAAACAAATTACAATTTCCTAAGTTAAACTAAATTAAATTAATTTTGATAATAAAAAACTAATCCTAATTTTGTGAATTATTGATTTTATGACTTTTATGAAAAATAATTAATTTGTGAAATAAAATAAATAAAGAAAATTAAAAGAATAAAAAATGAAATAAAGAAAAGAAATAAAAAAAAAAGTAAATGGGCCTGGTGATATTGCTGAAAGGGGGGTTGGAATATGAATTTTCTGGGCCCAAGGTTGATAGCCCGTTTTGACTTGGCCTGATTCAATGCACGCGTTGACCTAGGGCGCATGGTGGAACTTCAAGGGGGAAGCCTTGGATCTGGGCTAGAGACATGATTGATGGTTGGATTTTGATGGAACATGGTGGACTTCTTGATGTGCAGCGTGCTGGATTACCTATTGAAAAAAATTAGGAACAAAGGTTAGGACCTGGGGATCGAACCTAGGTCCTTATGCATATTGCCAATATACGCTTGCCAACTGAGCTATCTGACTTATTTGTATATATAATAAAAAAAAATGATATAAGAAAAATAATGGCTATTGAAAAAACCCCCGCTAAAGTTCAAATTGCCCAACCAGGGAGTGCCACGCATCCATCTTCTTCCTCCCAATCGTCGTTTTAGCCCAAGATGTTTTTACCTACGGACATTGCCTTGTATCTACAAACTTGTGTATTTCAAAAATGGTCCACAAGCAAGATAAATAACTATGGCTGGTACCAATCAACTCGCCTCATCCCCACGAGTATCATGGTACCAGAATCAACATCCAATTTAACCTGTATTACAAAGCCCTAAAACTAAACAAGAAACCCTAGCTATGGCAGTTTCTCATACAGTAAGCAAAAACGCAATTGAATATAATGATTAGCTTGTAAACTCAATAAGGAACAAGAATATGTGATCAACACGTGCAAATGATGTATAAATAAATGAAAACGAAAACAAATTTTTTTGGCAAACCGTGACTTCTGTACCTTTGATTCCAGGCGTGAGAAAGCTTGCAATTGGTTGAAATCCCTTCTGGAGATGTCCAGGAATCTGTTGGTATTGTGAGAATGGCTCGAATTGGCCTCTAGGATCAAAATTGGATCACCACTTTTTCTTGAAAATTTTTGGTTTTGCTCTTGCTCTGCACGATTGTTCCAACCACTCTCTTGCGTTGGATTTCTTCTGTATATGTAATGCAACATATTAGGTTAACAAAAACGAATTCAATATTGCCCATTATGAAGATTTTATTTGGTCTTTCATGGTGTTGTACCCCAAAATTTGCCCTCCCATAATCTTCAAAGTTTTGACAAGAATCATCCACAATTGGTTCAAGTTTACTCAAGGGCCACACAGTCAAACCATCCTCCTAAGACAATCAAACTAGGGTTTTGGTTCTTGCAAGGAAGTTGAAGTTTTCAAGATCTCAATCAAGTCTCCTATGCCTATACACATTGTCAAGCACCTCCATGTCAAGTTTCATGGCTCACAAGGTCAAGCTGCACAGTCAAAAACCCTAATTGCTCAACAGTCAACTGTAGGGGCAAAATGGTCATTTGGCAGTCAAAAGTAAAAATTTTTGGTCAACATCTTATTTTGAAGCCACAAACATCATTTGATCAATGCTTGATCATGATTCTCAAAAGCATGGCTCAAAAAGTCTCAAGATGCAAAAGTTTCTATTTTTGGACAGCTGAAAAGTCAACTGTAACTTGACCAAGGCATAACTTTTTCATGGTTCATCATAAAAATTCCATCCAATGCTAATCTTGAAGGGGAAGACATTTCCTACAACTCATCTTCACACTCCAAGTCCAAGAAATGCTCTCACAAAAAATTATCAATTTCAACATTATAGGTCATTTTCAAAAGTCAACAAAAAGGGACTTTAAGTCAAAGACCATAACTTGAGATTGGTAAATCAAAATGACATGGGACCAAGGACATTCGTTAGAGGACTTCAAGACCTTTCCAAAATGTCTAAGAACATGATCAAAGCTTAAAAATTGAACAAGATATGCATTGGAGAAGTTGGGAAACTTTTGTGAAATGGCCAAAGTCAACTATCCTTGAAACTTCATTTTTGACAAAAGGGGCCCACTTTTTCCACTTGTTTCAGCTTGGCCATGCTTCCCACGTGTCCCATCTTTTATTTCAACTTTTTAAATTAATGTTTTCATTTTTTATTGATTTTATTGGATTTAATTAGTTTTAAATCTTTTAAAATCAAAGGAAAACCAAAAAGTTTAATTAAGGAGGATATTTGACTTTGATGAACCTTGAATCACCATTATGCATGTTCCAAATTCGTGCTAGAAGCCAAATGGAGCAAGAATTCAAAAAATGGTTCAAAAATGGAAGGTTGTTAATGGAGGTTTATGGAGAATCTTGAACATGAAGGCAAGGCTTTATGAGGCTATAACTTTGATAAAAACATGTTACATAATACCTATGCAAGGGATCAGAAGCATAGACACGACCAGAACTGCACAGAAAACTCAGAGCAACTTTACATTTTCACATAAGAATTTGCAAAACTGAAAACTGCCTGAGAGCATTTGTTGAGTCCCCATTCTGATCCAAACACCTTCCCGAGGTCCCAAGGAAACTCTAGCAATCAAAACCACTCTCAAATGCGCAAGGAACCAGTCCCACAAAGCTACACGGTTTGTATTTTTTTCCAGAAATGCATAACACAATTCATCCATTTTCATTGATTTTTCTTGCCTGATTTATACTAATGAGGTTTCTCTGAAGCTTTTGATGCCATCCAATTGAGTTATAGGCATCTGAATCCGAATCTACCATGAACAAAAACTAGGGTTCATGAAATTCCAAATTGGGGCTTTAGGTATACGTTAAAATTGGATTCTAAAACCAGTAGGAACATGATCGTGGCAACATGAGGATTCCAAATCAATGGTCGCGCCCAATTTATGATTGAGCACGGCCTATTCGCTATTTTTAAAAGCTTGTGTTTTGGGGGGGTTTAAAACCCCCTCTATTTCATTTTCATTACAGGTACATTGGGGACGAAGGCTAGCGTGGCACGGCGTGAGTGGCTGGTTCGAATCCAGCGCCTTTTTTTTTTATTTCATAACACTTATTCTTGTTTTACATTATAATGTTTATTTTCTATTTCATGAACAAAGCGCGCAATTGGCTCACTTGGCAAAGCACTTCATTGGTAAATACTGGGGCCTGGGTTCGAATCCCAGGTCCCCTCACATTACTTATATTATTTTGCTTAATTCGTTCCCATGCAGTACACCACCCAGGGAGCCATCATACACCCCAGCGTGGGCGCTTGCCATGTGTCTCAAATGGTCTATCCAGTGGCTACTACCTGCCATCCACCATAGGCGTCAGTCAAAGGTTCCCCACATGATCCAAAAAGTCAGCAAGAGGCCTCCTCCTGTTGGGCCAGAGTTCATCAATCCACCTCCTCATTTGGGGTCAACACCCCCCACAGTTTGCATTTTTATTTTATTTCTTTTCATAATTTTTTTATTTTGTTTTTATTATTTCTAATTAATTCATCAAAACATTTTTTTTTTCATAAAACAAAAAAATCAGAAAATCATAAAAAATAAAATATGTTTTATTTTAATTTAATTCATCAATTCTTTTTTTTTTTGTAAATAAATTCAATAATTAATTTAGTTTTAATTTTAAGTTGTTAACTTTAAATGTTTTTTTCTCAATAACTAAAAAATATAAAAAAAAATAGGTCTTTAGCACATTTTTATCTTTTTTTAATTAAATGTTTATATTTTCTTATTATAATTATTATTAACCATTAATTAATTTTGTAAATACTTGTAATTAATCAATTAGGTTTAAATTAGGTTTAACTTAAACAATTTTTCTTTAATTCCATAAATCCAAAAACATGAAAAATAAGCCCTTTCCTTTATTTAATTTAATTAATTTAATAATTTCAATTTAATTCCTTTAAAGGGTCCAACGCCCTCGCATTCGATTATATTTTCTTTTCGCGCATTCATTTTATTTCTTTTTTATGAATGTAATGTATTTGCCCCAAAGCCCTGTAATAGTTAATTAGGCATTTACTTTCTGCACTTTATTTTAAATCGGGTCTTGGTTTAATTTGGCGATGTAGACCCGCGCCTTTGTAATAGCGTAGGACCTTTATCTTTTCCGCACTTTAAATTCCTGCACCTTTAAACTGTTAACAATCACATGAAAGAATGAATGCCCAAAAACAAAATCAAAACGTAGATCACCAATGCATGACAAGACAAATAATAAACTGAAAATGACACACAATTCACACACCACTCCTAGGGTACGCCTCCCTGTTGCCTTGCCCCTCGAAAAGTGGTCATCGAGTATAGGATGTCTTAGTAAGTCCTTATGTCCATGAACATGGCATAAGGGTAGATTCTAAGGTATCTTATTGTTGCTCTGGTGATCACACTGTTGCCTTGCCCCTCGAAACGTGGTCGTCGAGTACATGACGTCTTAGTGAGTCCTTATGTTCCATTGATCTAGTTGCCTCGAATAAGTTGCCTCGGAACGGTTGCCTCGGAATAAAAAGATCAATGGCATAAGGGTAGCTTCTAAGGTATCTTACTATTGCCCGGTGACCACACTGTCACTAACCCTCGAATTGACCCAAACACCTCCAACAGTGGTGCTACCTACCTCTCAATGGTGGGATGGCACTACCTTAAGGACATTTACACAGCCTAATTCCTTAGGGTAGGTAGATGACTCGTAGATACTTGCTCTAATTCAAAACAAATCAAAAATACTTTTCACACCTTACACTTTTCAAAAAGCTTTCAAAACAACTTTTCAAACACTCTTGAGGACTGATACAAGAGTCGATCTGAAACTTTCAAAGAAACTTTTTTTTCAAACCCACTCATAATTGAAAAGCAAACCTTTTGAAAACACAATGAGCAAGTATCTAAGAGCCCATGGATAACCATGGATAGAAAGGGTGCTAACACCTTCCCCTTCTATAAATCTACCTTCCGAACCGAGAACTAATCTCAATAAGGAATTTTTCTGTGCTTTTGTCCTTTCCATATTGGAGAAAATAAAAGACGGTGGCGACTCTTGCTTCCGCGACATTTCGCGAACCAGCTTTAAAACAGTCAGTTCCAGATCCACCGATCACAGAACTGGCGACTCTGCTGGGGATACCGTAAGTGAGGTGTACCTTAGGATATCTCATACTTGTGTTTTCAATTGTCTGAATTGTTTATTTTAAATTGTGAGACTGTCTTGGGAGTTCTATAGATCCTAACCCGGATCTGGGGATACCTTCTTAGAAAGTAGCAACAAGGCTGTGAGGGAACTGTGCGGGGTATACCGACATGGTTGAAGCAGTCTGCTACGTTGATGTGGCACTTTGGTGTGTACCGGTAACCCTTGAGTCAATCAAGGAGAGTACGGGGCCTCCACGTGGTGTCGTGAAGCATCAACAGACCTTAGGAACCTTAATTGAACCATCTTGGCCTCTTTAGGGTAGTGAGATAACTACTTTGGTGTACTCCGAAGTCGGTTGATACTCGATACTACACTCAATTGAGGGTTGTTTTCTTGGGATATTTTGATCGCCAGTCAGTGGCTAAATCGAAACGATGAACAATGAAAGCAATCCAATGATATTGAGATCCTTAGAACCCGGTTACTTTGATAGGACAGGTTTGAGCCCACCAACTTCAAGAGGGTAGTACCCCTAACCTCATGCTGGCCTAAACTCTAAGGGCTTGTCTTGTGTGACTTGTGTGCCTTACATGTTTGCCTTTGTAAATATTTGTGGTGCGTTTAATCATAGCATCATAACATCATACAGCATCATATGCATCCACTAACCATTTCAGGGGTTCGAATCTTCATCTTTGTTCTTGTTTTGTAGGACATGGAAACTATCCGCAGAAAGACAATTCAGATCAACCTTGTAAGGGTCCCTCCTCATCTTAAGGAGCTTACCTCAAGGATTCCCGAGAACTCTTCATTCAGTGAAAGGCATGGTAGACTCATCAGCCTGGTCGATACCAATATTGAGGAAGAGATGGTAAAGGTCCTCTTCCAGTTCTTTGACCCTCTGCATCATTGTTTTACTTTCCCGGATTATCAGCTGGTGCCTACTTTAGAAGAGTTTTCCCAGCTTCTGAAGATTCCCATTCTCAATCAACTACCCTACAACGGTACGGAAAGGGAACCAAAACTTGAAGAAGTAGCTAAAGCATTATGCCTACAACCATCTGACATCAAGGGGCATTGGGAAGCCAGAAATGGTATCAAAGGGTTCTTGGCAAAGTTTCTGTTTGAGAAGGCCCAAGAGTGTTGGAATTCCCTTGACCTACAAGCCTTTGAAGAAGTTGTAGCCCTCCTTGTCTATGGGTTGGTGCTGTTCCCTAAGCCAAATCAGCTTATAGATATCAGTGCTGTCAAGGTCTTCATGTCCAGGAATCCTATACCTACGTTGCTGGGGGACATCCTTCACTCATGTTACACTCGAACCATGAGAAAAAGGGGTGTTCTTATGTGCTGCACTCCCCTCCTGGGAAGGTGGTTTATTTCGCACCTTCCACAATCAGTTTTGAAGAACGAGCGGGGTTTGAGGTGGTCACAACGATTGATGACTCTTACACATGCAGATATACATTGGTGCCCTCGGTCCAGAGAGGACGTCACTATCATTGATCGTTGCGGGGAGTACCCTAATGTTCCTTTACTTGGAATCAGAGGAGGTATTACTTACAACCCATGCCTGGCTGGAGACAGTTTGGTTATGCTCGGAGGGATGGCCCTCATGACATGTTAATTCCTGACATAGTTTTTGACTTCGACAACGATGCACAAGGACTTCGCCAGAGATTTATCAGAGCTTGGAGGATGCCCAGTAAGATAGACAGTAAGACCATGGGGCACAGGAACTCCATCCCATTGGAGCCTTATCTCAAGTGGGTACGAGCCCGCTCCCAGAAGCTGGTGATGCCATATCCTCATGTTCTCCCCGTGATCAAAGAGCCAGACTTGGAAGGAGAGGTGTCCTACACCATTCAACATCCTGACATGCCCACGTCCTGGGAAGAGATGCAAAAGAGCTGGATCCAGCTTAAGGAAGAACGGAGTTCTCTGGAGACCAGTCTACATGCTAGTGAAAAGAGGGTCCTGGAGCTCACCCGCCTACTGCACGAGGAAAGGAATCTCAATACCTATATTGCTCCGAAGAGGATGCGTAGTGTCTTTTTGGATTGATCTGCTTTGTAATGTTTGCCCATGAGGCTTTGATGTATCAAACAATTATTTCCTTAATGATAACGTGTGTTCCCTTTTGTCTACAACAAATTTGAATTTTCGAACCCTTGAATGCATTGCATAAACATATATCATTCATCATGTGCATCACAGGTACTCTTCTTTTCAGGCTGCTTACTGTTCTTCGCTGTTTATTTCAGCATCATGAACCCTGAATCATCTACCGAGCTGACTATCAAGGCCCTTCAGGCGCAGAACGCCCAATTTCAGGAGCTGATCATGGGTTTGGCTCAAGGTCAAAAAGAGCTGAAGGTTATGCTCCTGAAGAAGAGTAAGAAGAAGAAGAGGACTATGCTATTCAACATTGGGCGCAGGCTCGGGAATACTTTGCAAAATGAAGCTGAGAGGACTACTCCATCTGTGGGGGAAGGTAGTCACCAAGAAAGGGAGGTCCCTACTCCTGTGGTCTCTGATACGGAGACAGACTTCAACGACGAACAGTACCCTCCTGCTGAAGACCGGTACAAGCAACTGGAGGACAAATTAAATGCTATGGAAATTCAGCGTGTGCCTGGATTGGATTTTAGAGACTTGGGGTTATCTACTGGGGTGGTGATCCCACACAAGTTCAAGGCGCCTGCCTTTGTGAAGTATGACGGGGCTTCCTGTCCCAAGATGCACCTCCGTTCTTATGTAAGGAAGATCCAGCCTTACACAGCAGACATGAACTTATGGATCCACTTCTTCCAGGAGAGTCTTTCAGGGACTCACCTCGAATGGTTCTATCAGCTGGATGGAACCAACATTCGTAACTGGGAGGATCTGGCCACTGCTTTTTACAAGCAGTATCAATATAATTCCGACCTCGCCCCTACGCGTACCCAACTCCAGGGTATGTCACTAGGGTCGGGTGAAGGTTTTAAGGAGTACGCACAGAAATGGAGAGACCTGGCTGGCAGGGTGCAGCCGCCATTGACAGACCGAGAGCTGGTGGATATGTTTTTGGGGACCCTATCTGGGCCATTTTTCAATCATCTCATTGGTAATTCCTCTGCTGGGTTTACTGATCTGATCCTGACTGGTGAGAGGATCGAGGCTGGTATAAAATCGGGGAAGATACAGAAGGTTGCCTCCTCAAATGCTGAAAAGAAGCCCTTCAAGAAAGAGGCTAGTGTTGTGTATGGCCCAAGAAGGAAAAACAAACCTGAACACCGCCAAGCTGTCAACGCGGTAGTTATTTCTAAGCCTGCGGCTGCTCCACAACAGTATAACCAACCCAGAGCTGAGAGGCCCAAACGGCAGTATACTCGACTCAGCATAACTCTCTCTCAGATCCTGCCGCAACTGTTATCAGCCAGCTTGGTGACTGTTAGAGAGGCCCCGAAGGTTGTGAATACTACATCCCCCAGGTTCAACCCCAACGCCCGTTGCGCTTATCACTCTGATAGCCCGGGGCATAACACAGATGACTGTTGGGCCCTAAAGAATAAGGTTCAGGACCTTATTGATGCAAAGGAGGTACAGTTTGAGGCACCTGAAAAGCCCAATGTGGTGACTGCTCCCATGCCTAACCATGGAGTGAATGCTATCAGGGAGGATGATGAAGTAGATGAAGCTGAGTTTGACAGCTGGATTTACCCGGCAACCAACGGTGGACCTAGCAATTGGACTACCAAAGACTACATGCCTGTTACTCTTGTCACGAAGTAATGAACTTCTTTGTTTTGGATTTGTAATAAACAATAATTTGAAACTGTATGGCCCGGTGTCTTACCCGGGGCACCGTGGTCTTATTTATGAGGGCTTTTGTTTGTCACTGTCATATATCATAAATAAAAGCATTGGACGTTTTTCACATTTCAAATCTTGCGCTCCTTTTCTTTCCTTTCTTTATATATTGCAAAGCAGCTGTATTTACACACACTCACTCATACAGGTTTCAATCCACTTTGGATCTCACTGGTAACGACTCTGCTACTGCCAGTTATGACTTCGAAAATCCGATCAACTTAGCCGAAGTCGAAGGTGAAGATGATTGCGAAGTGCCTGGCGAGCTTGCAAGACTGTTACTCCAGGAAGAGAGGGAAATTCAACCACACGAAGAGCCGGTGGAAACAATAAATCTGGGTACTGAGGCGGACAGAAAGGAAGTTAAGATTGGTGCCGACCTAGAGCTCAGCGTGAAGCAACGGTTGACTCAGATGTTACAGGATTATGTGGAGATCTTTGCCTGGTCCTACGAAGACATGCCCGGGTTAGATACTGATATCGTGGTCCATCATCTGCCTACCAAGGAAGACTGTCCTCCGGTTAAGCAAAAGGCCCGCCGTATGCGTCCGGAGATGTCTGAAAAGATCAAAGCCGAGGTTATGAAGCAGTTTGATGCCGGTTTTCTTGCAGTGACTTCTTACCCTCAGTGGGTTGCTAATGTGGTGCCGGTACCAAAGAAAGACGGTAAGGTCAGAATGTGTGTCGATTACAGGGATCTGAACAGGGCTAGCCCCAAGGATGACTTCCCTCTACCTCACATTGATGTCCTTGTTGACAATACAGCTCAGCATAAGGTGTTCTCCTTCATGGATGGCTTCTCAGGTTACAATCAGATCAAGATGGCTCCTGAAGACATGGAAAAAACTACCTTTGTTACTCAGTGGGGCACCTTCTGCTACAAGGTCATGCCTTTCGGGTTGAAAATGCTGGGGCAACCTACCAATGCGCCATGGTTGCTTTATTTCATGACATGATCCATCATGAGATAGAAGTATACGTTGACGACATGATTGCAAGGTCCCAAACTGAGGAGGAACACCTTGATCATCTGCAGAAACTGTTTGACTGTCTAAAGTTGTACAAGCTGAGGTTGAACCCGAACAAGTGCACTTTCGGGGTTAGATCTGGAAAGCTGCTAGGCTTCGTTGTAAGTGATAAGGGTATTCAAGTGGACCCTGCCAAGGTTAAAGCTATTCAAGAGATGCCAGCTCCTAAGACAGAGAAAGAGGTCAGAGGCTTTCTAGGACGCCTGAATTACATTGCTCGATTCATCTCGCACCTAACTGCTACCTGTGAGCCAATCTTCAAGCTGCTGAAGAAAGATCAGGTAGTACGTTGGAATGATGAATGTCAGGCTGCTTTTGACAGAATCAAAGAATATCTCCAAGAACCACCCATCCTTATGCCGCCGGTTGAAGGGAAACCTCTGATACTATACCTGACAGTACTTGACAACTCAATGGGGTGTGTGCTGGGGCAGCATGACGAGTCTGGCCGAAAAGAGCACGCCATTTATTACCTTAACAAAACGTTTACCGACTGTGAGACCCGATACTCACTGCTCGAGAAAACTTGGTGCGCTTTGGTATGGGCTGCTCGCCGGCTGAGACAGTATATGCTGACTCACACTACCTTATTGATCTCAAAGATGGATCCGATAAAGTACATATTTGAAAAGCCTGCTCTGTCTGGGAGAATAGCCAGATGGAAAATGATCTTGACCGAATACGACATCCAGTATACGACTCAGAAAGCTATCAAGGGAAGTGTATTGGCAGACCACCTGGCACACCAGGCAGTAGACGACTATCAGTCAATGAACTTTGAATTTCCTGACGAGAGTATCATGATAGTGACTGATTGTGAAGTACCTGGACCGGATGAAGGACCTGAGGAAGGATCCTGATGGTCTATGCACTTTTACGGAGCCTCCAATGCTTTGGGTAACGGTATCGGCGCTGTGATCATATCCCCTCAAGGCACTCATACTCCACTTACTGCCCGGGTATGTTTCAACTGCACCAACAACATGGCGGAGTATGAGGCGTGCATCATGGGACTCAAAGCTGCAATTGACTTAAGGATCAAGTTTCTGAGTGTCTTCGGAGATTCCGCTCTCGTGATCAATCAGATCAAAGGGGAGTGGGATACGAAACATCCGAATCTTATTCCTTACAGAGAATGTGTGTTGACAATGATCTCCCACTTCATAGAGGTAACCTTTGAACATTTCCCGAGAGAGGAGAATCAGCTGGCGGACGCGTTAGCTACGATGTCTTCTATGTTCAAGGTCAAATGGGACAATGAGGCTCCCCGGATCATCATCTGGAAACTGGATGAACCGGCATACTGTTGTGATCTTGAGACTGAATTAGTGACTGAGAAGACTTGGTACCATGAGGTGAAGAGATACTTGGAAGCTTAGGAATACCCTGAAGGTGCATCTGTCAACGATAAGAAGTTTCTGAGAAGGTTCGCAGCGAAGTTCTTCCTTAGCAACGACATCCTGTATAAGCGAAACCATGATTCGACCTTACTGCGTTGTGTGGACAAGACTGAAGCAGAAAGGATTATGGCGGAGCTACATGAAGGTACCTTCGGAACACATTCCAGTGGACACACTATGGCAAAGAAGATCCTCCGGGCAGGGTATTTCTGGTTCACAATGGAAGCCGACTGTTACCAACATTCTCGGACGTGTCATAAATGCCAGATATATGCATACAAGGTGCATGTTCCTCCAGTTCCTCTGAATGTCCTGACTGCACCTTGGCCTTTTGCAATGTGGGGCATTGACATGATCGGTGAGATCAGACCTACGGCATCCAATGGGCATCGCTTCATCCTTGTAGCGATTGATTACTTTACGAAGTGGGTTGAAGCAGCTTCTTACGCCACTGTAACCAAGACTGTTGTGGCACGGTTCATTCGGCATAATTTGATCTGTCGATACGGCGTCCCAGAAAGGATCATTACGGAAAATGGTACCAATCTCAATAACAAGATGATCACTGAGCTCTGCGAGCAGTTTAAGATACAGCACCACAACTCTTCTCCTTACAGACCGAAGATGAATGGGGTTGTAGAAGCAGCAAATAAGAACATTAAGAAAATCGTGCAGAAGATGACAGTGACTTATAAATATTGGCACGAGATGTTACTGTTCGCTCTTCATGGGTACCGTACCTCAGCAAGGACGTCAACCGGGGCAACTCCTTTCTCCTTGGTCTATGATATGGAGGCAGTCTTACCGATCGAAGTGCAGATACCCTCTCTCCGGATAATGAAGGATGCAGACCTGAGTGAAGATGATTGGATCCAGACACGACTTGATCAGCTAAACCTAATTGACAAAAAGAGACTTGCTGCTATTTGTCATGGTCAGACGTATCAAAAACGGATGATCAGGACATTTAACAAAAAGGTCAGACCACAAGAGTATCAAGTTGGGGATCTGGTAATCAAACGTATCATCCTTCCTCAGAGTGATCCAAGGGGCAAATGGACCCCTACGTACGAAGGGCCATTTGTGGTTAAACATGTGTTCTCAGGAGGAGCCATGATTCTAACCACCATGGATGGTGACGACCTTCCTCACCCCGCCAATGCAGACATAGTAAAAAGATACTACGCATGAAAAAAGACCCGCTAGGTTGACATGCCTAGGCAAAAATTAGGGCTTCCCGGCGAACCAAAAGGGTTCGGGCAAAATGAAGGGATGAAATGAAAAAAATCTGTACACCCGGCAAGTCGAAAACCTGAAAAGGCGGCTTGGGCAAAAATGGGTATCCCGGTGGACTGAAAACCCGAAAGGGCAGTCCAGGCAAAAGTTAGGGATAAAGCGTAATACTATGTCTCAATGGATCACTTTGTATCCGGAATCCGGTATCAACATCAAGTTCAGACGACATCGATCAGTCAGCTTCATCTTCAACTAAGGTCATCAAGTGATGAGACGCTCGGAGATATAAAGGCAATAGCAAAGTTGAAACCCAGTGCGATCATTCATTTCACACAGCTGTTTTAATTTTCTTTTGTACAAACTTGTATAAATTCTTTTGTTCGGCGGCGTTCTCTTACTAGGACGTCAGCCTCTTGTATATAAACGCCTATTTACAGGCAAATTCAAAATCAATACAAAAAAATCACTTTTCAGTTAAAATTGCCAATTATTTTCCTTTTCTGTTTTGTTTTGTGAAGGACGTCCAAGGTTCAATTTGTGATATATGCATTTGACAATAACTGCTAACTCATAAATATTTGCATACGAGACAAAGGATTAATTACAGGTAACATTAGAAACAGGGGCAATGATGAGTGGTCTAAGCGATCTATTTGTTCTGTCCACCAAGGTATCAAGGTAGGTTCAGCCAAAGAACATAACCAATATACCTTACTTCCCCAGAGAGTAAACCACAAGTTAATGCACTCTCCCCAAGCTATACCATCAGCCTTAAGGAAGTTGGATTATCCCCAGCAGATCTCAACATTCCTCAGCGCGATGTACGAACATTCCTAACAAGCATCCCCGACAGTCTTGATCTAAGATTGTTCCCCGGTGGTATACAGATATTCAGTGGAGCCACTTCCCCAGTATATCTCAAAATTTCCCCAGGAGAGTCTAGTTTGAAGATTTTCCCAGGAAAGTTTGAATCATCTCCCCAAGCACGAAGCTTATCCCCAGTAGATTCTGGAAGCTTATCCCTCGCAGAGCACGAACGCGTCCCCCGGCTTTATTCAAAGGTTATTTCCCTACCAGGATATAACTGGGTTATCCTCAGCCAAAAGCCACGGAAAGATTGTCCTCGGTGAAGTCTTCTTATCCCCAGCGAAGTTACTACCAACATCTCAACAAGAATAATTTTCTCCCCGCAGAGTAATATCTCCAACAAGTTTATTCCCCCAACGAAGTCATCTTCTCCTACCGGTTTATTCTTGCAACCATCACTCCCCAGCGAAAACAAAGCTCTATTCCTCAATATTAGCCCAGGATTTAACTTCCCGGCACCCGTCAAGGATTTATTTTCCTAGACGAAAACATACATTCATAAACAACACATCTTCATACATTATAGCATGCATACACGCATCATGAACATACAATCTCATTCATTCTGAGAGCATCTCGCATGTCATACATCATGACATCACATACAACTAACATTTTGTCTTTTCAGGACAAAAGTTAATGCAAAGATAATTGCTATCAACTGTCGTGATTCCAGATCTGATTCCTGTATCTTGCCAGGGAGTATCTGTTGACGACTACAGTACCAGACTCGATTCCTGTATCTTGACAGGGCACGTCTGAAGAGTTCAAAGATTCGATTCCTGTATCTTGCCAGGGAGTATCTGTTGACGACTATAGTACCAGACTCGATTCCTGTATCTTGACAGGGCACGTATGAAGAGTTCGAAGATCCGATTCCTGTATCTTTCCAGGGAGTATCTGTTGACGACTACAGTACCAGACTCGATTCCTGTATCTTGACAGGGCACGTCTGAAGAGTTCGAAGATCCGATTCCTGTATCTTGCCAGGGTGTATCTGTTGACGACTACAATACCAGACTCGATTCCTGTATCTTGACAGGGCACGTCTGAAGAGTTCGAAGATCTGATTCATGTATCTTGCCAGGGAGTATCTGTTGACGACTACAGTACCAGACTCGATTCCTGTATCTTGACAGGGCACGTCTGAAGAGTTCGAAGATCCGATTCCTATATCTTTCCAGGGAGTATCTGTTGACGACTACAGTACCAGACTCGATTCCTGTATCTTGACAGGGCACGTCTGAAGAGTTCGAAGATCCGATTCCTGTATCTTGCCAGGGAGTATCTGTTGACGACTACAGTACCAGACTCGATTCCTGTATCTTGACAGGGCACGTCTGAAGAGTTCGAAGATCCGATTCCTGTATCTTGCCAGGGAGTATCTGTTGACGACTACAGTACCAGACTCGATTCCTGTATCTTGACAGGGCACGTCTGAAGAGTTCGAAGATCCGATTCCTGTATCTTGCCAGGGAGTATCTGTTGACGACTACAGTACCAGACTCGATTCCTGTATCTTGACAGGGCACGTCTGAAGAGTTCGAAGATCCGATTCCTGTATCTTGCCAGGGAGTATCTGTTGACGACTACAGTACCAAACTCGATTCCTGTATCTTGACAGGGCACGTCTGAAGAGTTCGAAGATCCGATTCCTGCATCCTGCCAGGGCGTATTTGTTGACGACTGCATTTCCAGACTCGATTCCTGTATCCTGCCAGGGCACGTCTGAAGAGTTTAAATATTCGATACCTGTATCCAGCCAGGGCGCATCTACATAAAGAGTTTGAAGATCAACACCTATAACGGGCCAGGTAATTATCTTTCTTTCTCAGGTACGCAAGTTCTCGCTAAGGAATCTCTTACGCGATCGACACCTAGATGGTATCTATAAGCCCATCCTCCTATCCACTACCTCTCCGAATGGAATCTGTAATCCCATTCCCGCTATCACACTGCTGATACTCTACTATGTGAGTGCAAATTTCTGGGCACTCTAGTGTTCAATCATCTTTCACCTTCGGATTATGAAAGGCACGTCACGCCGATCTACATCCTCAGGTCTAAGAAGATTGAACAGGGGCAACTGTTTTACCCCAAAATTTGCCCTCCCATAATCTTCAAAGTTTTGACAAGAATCATCCACAATTGGTTCAAGTTTACTCAAGGGCCACACAGTCAAACCATCCTCCTAAGACAGTCAAACTAGGGTTTTGGTTCTTGCAAGGAAGTTGAAGTTTTCAAGAGCTCAATCAAGTATCCTATGCCTATACACATTGTCAAGCACCTCCATGTCAAGTTTCAAGGCTCACAAGGTCAAGCTGCACAGTCAAAAACCCTAATTTCTCAACAGTCAACTGTAGGGGCAAAATGGTCATTTGGCAGTCAAAAGTCAAAATTTTTGGTCAACATCTTATTTTGAAGCCACAAACATCATTTGATCAATGCTTGATCATGATTCTCAAAAGCATGGCTCAAAAAGTCTCAAGATGCAAAAGTTTCTATTTTTGGACAGCTGAAAAGTCAACTGTAACTTGACCAAGGCATAACTTTTTCATGGTTCATCAGAAAAATTCCATCCAATGCTCATCTTGAAGGGGAAGACATTTCCTACAACTCATCTTCACACTCCAAGTCCAAGAAATGCTCTCACAAAAAATTATCAATTTCAACATTATAGGTCATTTTCAAAAGTCAACAAAAAGGGACTTTAAGTCAAAGACCATAACTTGAGATTGGTAAATAAAAATGACATGGGACCAAAGACATTGGTTAGAGGACTTCAAGACCTTTCCAAAATGTCCAAGAACATGATCAAAGCTTAAAAATTGAGCAAGATATGCATTGGAGAAGTTGGGAAATTTTTGTGAAATGGCCAAAGTCAACTATCCTTGAAACTTCATTTTTGACAAAAGGGGCCCACTTTTTCCATTTGTTTCAGCTTGGCCATGCTTCCCACGTGTCCCATCTTTTATTTCAACTTTTTAAATTAATTTTTTCATTTTTTATTGATTTTATTGGATTTAATTAGTTTTAAATCTTTTAAAATCAAAGGAAAATAAAAAAGTTTAATTAAGGAGGATATTTGACTTTGATGAACCTTGAATCACCATTATGCATGTTCCAAAGTCGTGCTAGAAGCCAAATGGAGCAAGAATTCAAAAAATGGTTCAAAAATGGAAGGTTGTTAATGGAGGTTTATGGAGAATCTTGAACATGAAGGCAAGGCTTTATGAGGCTATAACTTTGATTAAAACATGTTACATAATACCTATGCAAGGGATCAGAAGCATAGACACGACCAGAACTGCACAGAAAACTCAGAGCAACTTTACATTTTCACATAAGAATTTGCAAAACTGAAAACTGCCTGAGAGCATTTGTTGAGTCCCCATTCTGATCCAAACACCTTCCCGAGGTCCCAAGGAAACTCTAGCAATCAAAACCACTCTCAAACGCGCAAGGAACCAGTCCCACAAAGCTACACGGTTTGTATTTTTTTCCAGAAATGCATAACACAATTCATCCATTTTCATTGATTTTTCTTGCCTGATTTATACTAATGAGGTTTCTCTGAAGCTTTTGATGCCATCCAATTGAGTTATAGGCATCTGAATCCGAATCTACCATGAACAAAAACTAGGGTTCATGAAATTCCAAATTGGGGCTTTAGGTATACGTTAAAATTGGACTCTAAAACCAGTAGGAACAGGATCGTGGCAACATGAGGATTCCAAATCAATGGTCGTTCCCAATTTATGATTGAGCACGACTATTCGCTATTTTTAAAAAGCTTGTGTTTTGGGGGGGTTTAAAACCCCCGCTATTTCATTTTCATTACAGGTACATTGGGGACGAAGGCTAGTGTGGCACGGCGTGAGTGGCTGGTTTGAATCCAGCGCCTTTTTTTTTATTTCATAACACTTATTCTTGTTTTACATTATAATGTTTATTTTCTATTTCATGAACAAAACGCGCAATTGGCTCACTTGGCAAAGCACTTCATTGGTAAATACTGGGGCCTGGGTTCGAATCCCAGGTCCCCTCACATTACTTCTATTATTTTGCTTAATTCGTTCCCATGCAGTACACCACCCAGGGAGCCATCATACACCCCAGCGTGGGCGCCTGCCATGTGTCTCAAATGGTCTATCCAGTGGCTACTACCTGCCATCCACCATAGGCGTCAGTCAAAGGTTCCCCACATGATCCAAAAAGTCAGCAAGAGGCCTCCTCCTGTTGGGCCAGAGTTCATCAATCCACCTCCTCATTTGGGGTCCACACCCCCCACAGTTTGCATTTTTATTTTATTTCTTTTCATTCTTTTTTTATTTTGTTTTTATTATTTCTAATTAATTCATCAAAACATTTTTTTTTCATAAAACAAAAAAATCAGAAAATCATAAAAAAATAAAATATGTTTTATTTTAATTTAATTCATCAATTCTTTTTTTTTTGTAAATAAATTCAATAATTAATTTAGTTTTAATTTTAAGTTGTTAACTTTAAATGTTTTTTTCTCAATAACTAAAAAATATAAAAAAAAAGGTCTTTAGCACATTTTTATCTTTTTTTAATTAAATGTTTATATTTTCTTATTATAATTATTATTAACCATTAATTAATTTTGTAAATACTTGTAATTAATCAATTAGGTTTAAATTAGGTTTAACTTAAACAATTTTTCTTTAATTCCATAAATCCAAAAACATGAAAAATAAGCCCTTTCCTTTATTTAATTTAATTAATTTAATAATTTCAATTTAATTCCTTTAAAGGGTCCAACGCCCTCACATTCGATTATATTTTCTTTTCGCGCGTTCATTTTATTTCTTTTTTATGAATGTAATGTATTTGCCCCAAAGCCCTGTAATAGTTAATTAGGCATTTACTTTCTGCACTTTATTTTAAATCGGGTCTTGGTTTAATTTGGCGATGTAGACCCGCACCTTTGTAATAGCGTAGGACCTTTATCTTTTCCGCACTTTAAATTCCTGCACCTTTAAACTGTTAACAATCACATGAAAGAATGAATGCCCAAAAATAAAATCAAAACGTAGATCACCAATGCATGACAAGACAAATAATAATCTGAAAATGACACACAATTCACACACCACTCCTAGGGTACGCCTCACTATTGCCTTGCCCCTTGAAAAGTGGTCATCGAGTATAGGACGTCTTAGTAAGTCCTTATGTCCATGAACATGGCATAAGGGTAGCTTCTAAGGTATCTTATTGTTGCTCTGGTGATCACACTGTTGCCTTGGCCCTCGAAACGTGGTCGTCGAGTACAGGGCGTCTTAGTGAGTCCTTATGTTCCATTGATCTAGTTGCCTCGAATAAGTTGCCTCGGAACGGTTGCCTCGGAATAAAAAGATCAATGGCATAAGGGTAGCTTCTAAGGTATCTTACTATTGCCCGGTGACCACACTGTCCCTAACCCTCGAATTGACCCAAACACCTCCAACGGTGGTGCTACCTACCTCTCAATGGTGGGATGGCACTACCTTAAGGACATTTACACAGCCTAATTCCTTAGGGTAGGTAGATGACTCGTAGATACTTGCTCTAATTCAAAACAAATCAAAAATACTTTTCACACCTTACACTTTTCAAAAAGCTTTCAAAACAACTTTTCAAACACTCTTGAGGACTGATACAAGAGTCGATCTGAAACTTTCAAAGAAACTTTTTTTTCAAACCCACTCACAATTGAAAAGGAAACCTTTTGAAAACACAATGAGCAAGTATCTAAGAGCCCATGGATAACCATGGATAAAAAGGGTGCTAACACCTTCCCCTTCTATAAATCTACCTCCCGAACCGAGAACTAATCTCAATAAGGAATTTTTCTGTGCTTTTGTCCTTTCCATATTGGAGAAAATAAAAGACGGTGGTAACTCTTGCTTCCGCGACATTTCGCGAACTAGCTTTAAAACAGTCAGTTTCAGATCCACCGATCACACATGGCATATGATATCTTTCCAAACTTGCTTCAATTTAATGTTTTTCCACCCAAATTATCCTTGCACGAATTGATTCTCAATTGACAGCACATAAGATCTTCCTTCAATGCAAAAATCATCTCTAAAACACATTATATGATTTATTTAGATTTATTTGATTTTATTTGGATTTTAAGTGAATAAAAATCAAAATAAATTAAATAAATAAATAAATAATGGAGGGTCTCATAGGTCGTGGACTATGCTAGGAATGAGATGCAATCTTAAAAATATGGGCCCATGTGGAAAAAATGCAATTTTGATCAATGTTGACTTTTGACAATTTCCCAAAAAATTTCAACTTTGGCAATGCATATCTCTCTCAATTTTCACCCTAGGAGGGTGTTATTGGACTTTTAGAAAGCTTAGGATATCCTCTAAGCAACAATTTTTTTATCATATCAATTGAGTCTTCCATGTTCATGTATGAAGCTTTGACCCAAAAGGTGTTTTTGTTAACTTTCCAAAATGACCTATAATGTCAAAATCCATATCTTTTTGTGAGTGCATATTTTGAACTTGGGATATGAAGATGAATTGTATGGAATTTCATCCTCTTCAAAATGAGCTTTGGATGTTTCATTTATAATAAAGTATGAGAAAGTTATGCTTGGTCAAACTTGAGTTGACTTTTCCTACAAAACCCTATTTTAGCAACTTTTGGGTTTTAATGAATTGTGAGCAATCCTTGATGAATCATGATCAACCCTTGATCAAATGATGAGTGATACTTCAAAATGAGGATATTGACCAAAAATCCTGAGGTTTGACTGTATGTGGGCCACAGTTGACTTTTGACCTAATACAGTTGATTTTCAGGCCTTTGAGTAATTGACTAAGCAAACTTCTTCTGCAAGGCTTGAAACTTGACATGGATGATCTTGAGAACATATTAGAACAATGGTGAGCATTTGGGATCCTTTGGACTCAAGCATCTTGATGAAAAATGAAACCCTAATGTGAAGTAGACTGCCTTATGAGAGAGTTTGTCTGGTTAACTTTTAAACTTCCTTGAGCAATTTGAGGACCTCACTTGACATGTATTGAGAAATATGGGAGGGAAAATTTTAGGGTACAACAGCTGGTATGATTCAGGCGAGAGTGTTGTGCTCAGGCTTGGGTTTGTGCGATAGATAACTAAGAAGATTAAGATGATCCAAGAGAGGATGAAGGCTTCTCAGAGTCGTCAGAAAATCTATTATGATAAGAAGAGGAAGGCCTTGGAGTTTAAGAAATATGATCATGTGTTTTTGAGAGTTACTCCGGTAACTGGTGTTGGTAGAGCCCTGAAATCGAGGAAGCTTACGCCATGTTTTATTGGGCCATATCAGATATCTGAGAAGATAGGTGAGGTAGCATATCGGATTACTTAACCGCCGTCACTTGTGAATCTTCATGATGTGTTTCATGCATCCTAATTGAGGAGGTACATTCCGGATCCTTCACATGTAATTCAGATGGATGAGGTACATGTGAGAGATAACCTTATTGTTGAAGCATTACCATTAAGAATAGAAGGTCGTAAAGTGAAGCAATTGCAAGGTAAGGATATTGCCTTAGTGAAGGTGTTATGGGATGTGTTGTACCCCAAAATTTTCCCTCTCATTTTATCAACATTTCTCATCACAAGACTCTTGGAACTCAAGATCAAGCTAAGGTTTGCTCTGCTCAAGACATCTCCTTGCATTGTTGACCTAAAATTAGGGTTTGAGTTTGCACAAGGATTTTTGGACCTTCAATGCCCAAATTGACTTTCATACTTCATGTTGGACTCATAAGTTTGCCCATACCAAGTTTCAAGCCTTGAATCAAATTTTTGCCCAGTCAATTGGACATTTGACCTAGAAATCAGTTGTATTGGGGAAAAAGTCAACTGTGGCCAATTTATAGTCAAACCTCATGAATTTTGACCCACATCAACATTATGAACTAATATGAACCATTTTATCAAGTTTGGACCATAATTTCATAAGAAATTTGATCAGATCACCAAAAGGGCAAAATGGTCATTTATAGGGTTTTGACTGTACAAAGGCAATTTTTGACTATTTGACCTAGCCAATGGCAAATTAAGCTCAACCATGGACTCAAGGAATCAATGGCATCATCTTGACCTATTCAACAAGTTCAAAAGATCTAAAATGCATAGGATTGACAGATGAATTTTTCAGTCAACTAATCAAAATTTGACTGTACACTAAAAAGTCAAGCTTTGACTTTTTGGTCAAAATCAAGTGCCAAGGGTCATTTTTCATCAAGATGTGTCAAATTATGAAACTTGTTCATCAAGAAACCCAAAATTACAAATTAGGGTTTGAAATTGAAAAAATTTCATAACTTAGAAATTTTCTAAGTTATGAAATTTTCTTAATTTTTCCTAACTTTGCCCCACATTTTCACCATGATGCAAATGGATTCAAACAAAACTTACAACATGAAAGTTGTAGTCCTCCACAAAGTCTACAACTTTTATTCACAAAGTTTTCTCAAAAGAAGCTTGTATCTTAAGTTATGATTTTTGGAACAAGGGTCCCTAAAACTTTTAACTTAGAGAAATTTTGCCCTAGTTTAGGCAGGATTTTGACCCATCTTCTTGGCCATTTTTCACATAGTTCCACTTGGAGTCTCAATTTTCATTTCAAAGATGGATTATAGTACTTGTTGCAAGATTTCCAAATTGTTCAAGAACTCTTCAAACACATTTGTGGTTAGGGAGAATCGAATGCTTGAAGTTGGCAAAAACTCACTTTGTAACCATGGCCAATACATGTTCATACAAGTTGCAAAATCTGAGCAAACTAGCTTTGTACTTGATTACAGGTCTCTAAACCAATTTATACTCAAAAATTGAATGCAAATACATTGAACATTGGTGTTATTCTGATCATTAGAGCTTGGCACAATGAATAATTCCATTTTGGGCATAAAGGTAGCACTTCTATTTACATAAATCATGCTTTATGTCAAGTTTCATTTCTTGAGCCATACACCAAGCCCTTTGCTGCAAACAAGGCTCCCTAATGTCAGGAAAAGTTCAACAACTTTGTGCATCTAGGTTGCAAGCCAGTACAACCATTGCATTGTCAACTCTCATATTTTTGCTTCAAAACTAAGTCATTGTGCCAAAAGTCCATAACTTGAGTATCTGATAGAATCAACTTAAGCTAACATTTCAAACAAGTTTTGCACATCCTTGTGAGCCAGAAACATGAGCCATTCAGCCCTCAAACACCCTTGTACACAAAAATCACATTTTCTTGCAAAACAGGGCATGCCCTGCAGAATCACTTCCATTTCCACATCCACTCGTGTGTTTTGCTTGCAACTTGTTCCAATACCTTCCATTCAACTCACTCAAGCTATCCCAAACCGCCATTGCCAACTGTAACTCCATTTACAGTGTTCACCATTTTTGTTTTGAAGCTTTGCAGGTTGAGTTCTGTAGAGAGATTCAGGCCATTTCAAAACAAACTAAGCATTGGGAAAAGTCCAGAGAACATCAAGCAAGCTCAAAAGAACCTCAGGCCTCACTGAAAGTTGCTGCATTGTCCAACTCGAATCCAACTGAAACAGGTTTTTCATCAACTTCTATCTCTCTATTTAGGAACATTTAGCCTTAGGTTTGTGAATGAAAGATGTAGTACTCATTGCCCTGAAACCATACATATGCTCAGTTTCCATTTATATTAAACGTGCTAAGAGAATTTCATCCATGAACATGCTGAAAAAGTTAGGTCAGATTTTAGGGCCAGAGAAATTCTCTCTGGTCTTTGAGAGTTAGGATTAATGCTTTATATGGTTAGATTCGTATTTAAATTCTCTACAAGTTTGATGTTGTGAGTTTTGGCAAAAGATCACGTTTCCAGGAGTTAGCAGTTTGTACAGGGCAAGTGCGCATTTGTCACAAGGAAGAAGATGAAGTGGAAATGGGCTGGACCTGTTTTGTTCTTCTTTTTGAACCCCTATGCTTACTTTTCACACCCCCTGGCCCAATTTCTTGTATTTTTATTATTTTTGCATTTTAATTTCATTTCTCACTTTATTATTTTATTTCCAAACATAAAAAATGTTTAAAAAATATTTTTACAATTTTTTACATTTATTTGGAATTTTATTTCATTTTTTTCTAATATAGAAAACATATTAAATACTTTATATTATTTGTTTAAATTAAAAAATAATGTAAATAATACTTTTATTTTCATTTCTTACTTTTATTCACATTGAAAATATTTTCTTGAATATATTTTATTTTTGTAAGTATTTTATTTTATTTTAGACATCCTTAATATATTTAATATATATATATATATACATATATACTTTATTTTATTAAAAAAAAACATAGAATAAAAATACAAAAATAGTACATTTTTATTTTTATTGTTATTTTATACTAAAAAACACCTTTTTTCAATATATTTTTATTTTGTACATATTAATATATTTTTGTATATAAATAATATAATATATTATTTTCTTAAAAGAATTAGGGTTTACTCCTTAATTAAATAAAATCAACCTTTTATTTTATTTCTTTACATCTTTTTCACATTAAAAATACTTTACATACATAAACAAATAAAAATTTCTTTTTACATAATACATTTTATTTAACATTTATTTATTTTGTTTATTTAAATAATTGTACATTTAAATATTATGCATTGTAAATTCAATTTGGTTGTAATAACTTAGGATTTAAATTTCTTGCAAAATAATCCCCTATTCAAAATTGTACCCCCCTCCCTATATCAAAGTTGTAATAGTTTAGATTTATTTTTACGCACTTAAATGCTTTCAATTATGCCATGATTAGAGAATTAGGGTTTGTATGCCAAAATCAAAACCAACAAATAGTTTGACCTAATCAAAGACAAAAATGCATGAAAAAAAACAAACACAACACACACTTGCACCCTTAGGGTTACAATCCATTTGTTGCCTTCACAAATGGGCCATGGTATGCATGTTAAGTACTTTGGCAAAACAAAAACAGAACAAAGATCATAGTCCCTCGATGACGCTATCTGAGTTTCCTAAACAAAAATGACCAAGTCCCTTAAGAAAATTGCCAAAAATACTTGACACAATTGCTATCATGGTCTATACGATGACCCGCGCCTGTCCCGTTTAACATCCTAACACAAGGTTGTTCACCAAATGCAATGGTAAAACAACACTGTTAAAATGGTTAAAAACATAAGAAAGATCTTTGATTAAAATAGGGTAGATAGCTCTTAGTTACTTGATCAAAATCTTGCAAAACATCCTTGCTATCTTCAAACACACTTCACAACACAATTTCAAAACCATACTTTCAAACATTGAAAAACTTTTCAAAAAGATAAAAACACCTTTGTATACATTCAAACAAGAATCATTACAAAGGTTGCCACAACGATGGTCTCTTTTCAAAACATCTTTCAAAACCACACACAAAGCACCATTTCAAACAATTGAAGAGCACCATTTCAAACAATTGACAAGCAAAGCAAGTGATCTAAACAAGTAACTAAGAGCCCATGGAAAACCATGGATGAAAAGGGTGCTTGCACCTTCCCTTTTCATAATCTACTCCCCAAACCCAAGAAAACATCTCAAAGGTCTTTCCTGTGCTTTTTGACCTTTCCTTAGGATAAAATAAAAATTCGGTGGCGACTCTTGCTAAACCGAAACATTTGTGAACACAAACGCAAAACCTCAAGTCAGTTCTCCCACCGTATCACAGAACTGGCGACTCTACTGGGGAAAACTTTAAAAGTGGAGTAACCTTAGGGCTTAGATCACCTTTTTGCATGCTTATCTTGTTTGCCTTGATTGCTTTACATTTGGTTCTCTTGTTTGGGTTTGAATCTTCCACCCAGATTTTGGGGAAACATTCATAGGTAAATAGCAATACGTTGTGGAAACTGTGCGGGGTATACCGACATGGTTGAAGCAATAGCTATATTAGTGCAACATATTTGTGAGTACCGGTAGCCTTTGAGTCAATCAAAGAGAATACGGGGCCGCTGAGTGGTGTCATGAAGCACTAATGAACTTTTAGAACCTTACTTGACCATCTTGGCCTTTTTTAGGGGTAGTGAGATGACCGGCTTTGGTGCAGTCTGAAGTTGGTAGATACTCGATACTACACTCATTGAGGGTTATTTTCTTGGAATATTTTGGTCACCAGTTAAGTGGCTAAACCAAAACAATGAACATAGAAAATAATTCAGTGATATTGAGCTCCTTAGAACCCGGTTACTATTTATAGGACAGGTTTGAGCCAACTAAACTCAAGAAGGTACTTACCTATGAAACCACATGCAAGCCTGAAACTAGGATCTTGTGTGACTTGTTTGTACAAGTGCTTGTGCATACATCATGAACATCATAAAACATCATATGCATCCACTAACCATTTCAAGGGTTCAGATCTTCATCTTTGTTCTTGTTTTGTAGGTCATGGAATCTCTTCGCAGGAAAACATTTCAAGTCAACCTTGTGAGAATCCCTCCTCAACTCAAGGAGCTTACTTCCAAGATTCTAGAGAATTCTCTCTTCAGTGAAAGACATGGTAGACTTCTCAACTTGGTCAACTCCAACATTGAAGAAGACATGGTGAAAGTTCTCTTCCAGTTCTTTGACCCCCTACACCATTGTTTCACATTCCCTGATTACCAACTAGTACCTACTTTGGAGGAATTTTCTCAACTTCTGAGGATTCCTATTCTTCATCAACTACCCTACAATGGTACGGAAAAATAACCAAAGCCTGAAGATGTTGCTCAAGCATTACACTTGCAACCATCTGATATCAAGGGTCATTGGGAAACCAGGAGTGGTGTCAAGGGTTTCTTGGCAAAGTTTCTGTTTGAGAAGGCACAAGACTGCTGGAACTCTCTAGATCTACAAGATTTTGAAGAGATTGTGGCACTCCTCATCTATGGGTTGGTCTTGTTCCCAAACCCTGATCAACTTATAGATGTGAATGCTGTCAAGATTTTCATATCTGGGAATCCTGTGCCTACATTGCTTGGGGATATCCTACACTCATTTTACACACGAACAATGAGGAAAAGAGGTGTTCTCATGTGTTGTACTCCTCTCATAGAAAGGTGGTTTATTTCTCACCTTCCACAATCAGTTTTGAAGAATGAGCAGGGTCTAAGGTGGTCACAACGGTTGATGACCCTCACACATTCTGATGTTCATTGGTGTTCTCGGTCCCGAGAAAATGTCATCATCATTGATCGTTGTGGAGAATTCCCTAATGTCCCACTACTTGGCATTAGGGGAGTCATTACCTACAACCCCTGTTTAGCTCTAAGACAGTTTGGATATGCTCGGAGGGATGGCCCTCATGACATGCTGATTCCTGACTTGGTTTTTGACTTCGACAACGATGCGTAAGGACTTCGACAAAGGTTCATCAGAGCTTGGAGGATGCCCAACAAAGTGGATAGTAAGAATCTGGGGAACAAGAATTCCATCCCCCTTGAGCCTTATCTCAAGTGGGTACGAACCCGCGCCCAGAATCTTATGATGCCATACCCTCACATTC
The DNA here is from genome assembly GCA_948472305.1 of Vicia faba. NCBI lineage: Eukaryota > Viridiplantae > Streptophyta > Magnoliopsida > Fabales > Fabaceae > Vicia > Vicia faba. The sequence goes on from OX451737.1 coordinate 844,982,185, forward strand.
TCCTCGTGATCAAAGAGCCTGTTATGGAAGGAGAGGTTCCATACACCCTCCTACATCCAGACATGCCAACATCATTAGAAGAATTACAAAAGAGTTGGATCCAACTAAAGAAGAACGAAATACTTTTGAAGCCAGCTTCTATGCCAGTGAGAAGAAGGTTTTGGAACTTACCCGCTGACTTCATGAGGAGGAAACTCTCAACACTTACATCGCACCAAAGAGGATGCGCAATGTCTTTTTACATTAAGAATTTTGTAATATTTTTCCCATGGGGCACTTATGTACTAACAAATTTCTTCTTAATATGATGTGTATTCTTTTTGTTTGCAACAAATTTGGATTTCTGAATCCTTGAATGCATTACATGAATAACATATCATTCATCATATGCATAAACAGGTCTTCACACCAGGTTTCCTTATCTTTCTGCTGTTTATTTCAGCAAGATGGATTTGGAGCAGACGGTTAAGGATCTGCAAGCACAAAATTCTCAATTCCAGCAACTCCTCATGACCTTAACAAAGGGTCAAGAGGACCTTAAAGCACTGTTGGAGAAAGATGAAGAGAAAAAGAAGAAAATACCTTGTGTAGTCATCATGGGAAGAAGGTTTGAAAGCAATGCTAGAAAAGTTCTCGAATTCCCCTCGACGTCTGATGAAGGGGCTGGTAAAGGAAAAGGAACTGCATTGCCTTCTGAATCTGAAGTTGAAGGAGAAGAAGAGGAAGAGGAAGAAGACGAAGATTACTCCGAACAACAATATCCCCCGGCGGATGTTAAATTTAAAAATCTTGAGGATCGGTTGGCAGCCATGGAGTTGCAAAGGGCACCTGGTTTAGATTTCGAGGAACTAGGGTTGGTCGCTGGGATCGTCATTCCCCCCAAGTTAAAAGTACCTACATTTGCTAAGTATGACGATTTGTCGTGTCCAAAGATGCATCTAAGATCCTACGTCCGAAAAATCCAACCCCACTCATCTGATAAAGATCTTTGGGTCCATTTTTTCCAAGATAGTTTATCGGGCACACAATTGGACTAGTTCTATCAACTCGAAAGATCGGAGGTTCGTAACTGGGAAGACTTAGCTGCTGCTTTCTATCGACAATGCCAATACAATGCTGATTTAGCGCCCACTCGTACTCAACTACAGAGTATGGGTATGGCTTCTAATGAAGGATTTAAGGAGTATGCCCAGAAGTGGCGTGATCTGGCTGGAAGGGTGCAGCCACCATTGTCGGATAGAGAGCTGGTGGACATGTTTTTAGGGACCCTATCTGGCCCTTTCTTCAATCATCTAATTGGAAGTTCCTCCGCGGGATTCACCGAATTAATTCTGACCGGTGAAAGGGTCGAGGCTGGTATTAAAAGTGGTAAGATTCAGAAAGATGCCTCTGCGTCCACTGCTATTAAGAAGACCTTCCCATCTAAAAAGGAAGCTTCTGTTGTTTATTCTCAGAAGAGTCAAGGAAGAACCGAGCGCCGGCCAACTGTGGGGGCTGTGATGATCCAAAACTCTTCAAATGATCAACCTTGCAGCAATCAGCCAAGATCTAACCAGCAAAGGGTAGAAAGGCCACAACGGCAGTTCACCCGAATCAACATGACACCAGCTTAAGTACTCCCTCATTTGCTAAAGCTGAATCTTACCAATTTGAAGGAAGCGCCAAAGAACCATAATACCTCTTCTCCATATTACCACTCCAATGCAAAATGTCCTTACCACTCTGACAGTATAGGGCATGATACCAACAAATGTTGGGCTCTTAAGAATAAAATCCAAGACCTGATCGATGCCAAGGAGGTAGAATTCGATGCGCCCGAAAAGCCGAATGTGATTTCTGCCCCAATGCCCAAACACGGTCATAATGTTAATGTCGTTATGAAAGACCTTCATGTTATCAATGTTGCTGACCTTTTGACTCTGTTACCAGTGATTAAAGTGAATTTTATGAGAGCCGGGATATTCCCAGGCTGTGGAAAGGACTGTTAATTTTGTTTAAACATACGAGCTGACTGTCCATTGTTGAAATCAGGCATCCAACGCCTGATGGATACCTAAGAGATACTCTTTCAAAAGACTCTTGCTGATACCTTCACTCCTGTAACTCCTGCTACCTTTGTTACTTCAACCAATGACATTGAAATAATAACCATCTCCGAAAATCTTCCCAAGGCTTGCAAAAGGACTGTCAAGATTACGCATGATCCTAAGTTTATGCCGTTAAAAATCACCATGCCGAGGCCTTTCCCGTATAAATCTAACAAGACGATACCATGGAACTACGGAGGATAAATCTTCTATCATGGTATCAAACAGATTGAATCAGTCCAAGAGAATTCTGATGATGAAACCCCTGATATAGGGAACATTGCGGGAACAAGCAAGATAACTCACAGCGGACGGATTTTCTCTCCGGAGATTGCTCCCCCCTGAGCTGTCTTCGGACCCTCAAAAGCTTCTGTGCCTGTTAAGCCATCTGTGCAAGGCCCGATAATTGAAGAATTGGATACTCCTGAAGTTAGACCCTCCGTTGATACTATCGATAAGGGTAAGGGGATACTAGAAGCGCCTGTCAGGACGAAGGCTCATACTGTGGTTATCCCCGAAACCACCCAGAAAGAAATGGAAGAAATCTTGAAGATAATCAAAAAGAGCAACTACGACGTCGTGGAACAACTAGGGTAGACCCCTTCCAAAATATCCATGTTGGCTCTCCTACTCTACTCTGAGGCTCGTGCTAAGGCCTTAATCAAATTTTTAAAGACGGCACACGTGCCTCAAGAAACTTCGGCTGACCAGTTTCAAGAGTGCGTGACCGGCCTTACTGCTGATAATGGTCTTGGTTTTTCCGATGCTGATTTGACCCTTAAGGGAAGGAAGCACAACGACGCGCTGCATGTCTCAGTAGAATTCATGGGAACCACACTTGCCCATGTTCTGGTGGATACCGGTTCTTCTCTGAATGTACTATCGAAAAAGGCGTTGGATAGACTGGACTACGAAGGTTTGACTCTGAAGCCTAGTAACATCGTTGTTAGAGCCTTCAACGGTTCTAAGAGGATGGTTCATGGTGAAGTGGACATTCCTATCAAAGTGGGAACATAAATTTTCAACTCCACCTTTTATGTGATGGACATCCGTCCTTCATATTCTTGCTTCTTGGGAAGGCCGTGGATCCACTATGCTAGGGCAGTTACCTCCTCTTTACACCAAATGCTAAAGTATCCTGTTCAGGGTAAGATTATAACGGTGCACGGTAAGGAAGAGTACATGATAAGTCACCTCAACTCCTTCCGCTATGTGGAGTTGGATGGAGAATTCATAGAAACGCCTTTCCAACATTTTGAGGAAGTTTCTCTTGAAGTCGCAGTTGCGAAGACAATGACTGATATGCCTATTATTTCCAAGCCTGTGTCTAGGATGGCATCTCTCAAGGATGCAGAGGCTGTAATCAAAGAAGGAAGGAGTACAGTGTGGGGGAAACTGCCTGATTTTCCTCACAAGACGGACAAGTTCGGACTAGGTTTTACTGCTGCAGGCCAGAAAACTGTGCGTCGCTCCAGGGCTGGAGGACCACCCGTAAAAATCACTCACCATGGAATTAATGCCTTAGAAGATGATGATGAAGAAGACAACTTTTAAGATTGGATCTTTCCAACCGGCGAAGGAGGATTAAGAAACTAGGAAGCAAAGGACTTTATTCCCATCACTTTCATCAACCAGTAATTTATCTTTGAACAATTTCCTATTTTGGTCTGTAATAACTAAACAATTCGTACACTATTTTCACCTTATGCCTTGCCCGGGGCATGTAGGTCCATTTGTAAGGGCTTGATTTTCTTCATTATCATATGCCATGTTTTAATGAATCATTGGACATTTTCATCTATAAATTGTTGTGTTCATTTTCTTTCCTTTTGCATTTTGTTTCGTTTAAGGATGACTATCCCTTACACACACCCATCCACTCCGGATTCCATGGGTGACTATTCTGCTTTAGCCTTCGGTAACTCTGAAGACTTGGTCAATCATGCTGAGTACGAAGTTGACGAAGACTGTGAAGTGCCGAGAGAGTTAGCCAGACTTTTGCAACAAGAAGAAAGGGTTATCCTGCCCCATGAAGAGTTGCTAGAAACCATCAACTTGGGAACAGAGGAAGACAAGAAAGAGGTTAAGGTGGGTGCCAACCTGGAACCAGGTGTCAAAGAGCGCTTAGTGCAGTTGTTGAACGAATATGTTGAGATCTTTTCCTGGTCCTATGAAGACATGCCGGGATTAGACACAGATATTGTGGTTCACCGTCTCCCTACAAGAGAAGATTGTCCACTGATCAAGCAAAAGGTCCGTCGAATGAGGCCCGACATGTCTGAGAAGATCAAAGCTGAGGTAATGAAGCAATTCAACAGTGGATTTCTGGCTGTTACTTCCTATCCATAATGGGTTGCTAACATTGTGCCCGTACCTAAGAAGGACGACAAAGTCAGAATGTGTGTGGACTATCGGGACTTAAACAGGGCTAGCCCTAAAGACGATTTTCCACTACCACACATTGACATCTTGGTTGACAACATAACTCAACACAAGGTATTTTCCTTCATGGATGGATTCTCGGGATACAACCAGATCAAAATGGCCCCCGAAGACATGGAGAAAACTACTTTTGTCACGCAATGGGGTACCTTCTGCTACAAAGTGATGCCATTCAGACTGAAGAATGTCGGGGAAACCTATCAGCACGCCATGGTAGCTTTGTTTCATGATATGATACATCATGAGATTGAAGTCTACATAGACGACATGATAGTCCAATCACAGACAGAAGAAGAACACCTTGATCATCTGCAAAAGCTGTTTATCAAGTTGAAGGAGTATAAGCTCAGACTGAACCCAAGCAAGTGCACTTTTGGAGTCAGGTCTGGTAAACTTTTGGGATTTATCGTCAACAACAAAGGCATAGAGGTTGATCCTGCTAAAGTCAAAGCTATACAAGAAATTCCTGCCCCCCGCACTGAAAAGGAGGTTAGAGGGTTCTTGGGACGTTTAAACTACATTGCAAGGTTCATTTCTCACCTAACATCTACCTGTGAGCCAATCTTCAAGCTGTTGAAGAAAGATCAGGTGGTTGAATGGAATGATGACTGTCAAGCTGCTTTTGATAAAATCAAGGAGTATTTTCTAGAACCTCCTATCTTGATGCCACCCGTCGAAGGAAGGCCGTTAATCATGTATCTGACTGTTTTGGATAACTCAATGGGGTGCGTACTGGGCCAACATGACGAGTCTGGTCGAAAAGAGCATGCCATTTATTACCTTAGCAAAAAGTTTACCGACTGTGAGACTCGCTACTCACTGCTCGAGAAAACTTACTGCGCTTTGGTATAGACTGCTCGCCGGCTAAGGCAGTATATGTTGACTCATACCACTTTACTGATTTCTAAAATGGATCCGATTAAATACATCTTCGAGAAGCCTGCTTTATCTGGAAGAATCGCTAGATGGAAAATGATCCTGACTGAGTATGATATCTAGTATACTACCCAAAAAGCTATAAAAGGGAGTGTACTAGCTGACCATATAGCTCATCAAGCCGTCGATGATTACCAATCTATGAGATTCGACTTCCCTGACGAAGATATCATGACATTGGACAACATTAAAGGTAACAGATCGTATGACGGACCTGAACAAGGATCCTGATGGACCCTGTACTTTGATGGTGCTTCAAATTCACTTGGCAACGGTAACGGTGCGGTACTCATTTCTCCAGAAGGTTGCCATACACCCTTCACTGCCCGACTTTGCTTCAGCTGTACCAACAACATGGCTGAATATGAAGCTTGCATCTTTGGTCTCAAGGCTGCTATAGACTTGGGAATCAAATCTTTGGTCGTATTTGGGGACTCGGCTTTGGTTATCAGTCAAATCAAAGGAGAGTGGGACACTAGACATCCTAATCTTATCCCATACAAAGAACATGTCTTGACATTGTTGCCTCATTTTGAGCATATTACTTTCGAGCACTTCCCGTGAGAAGAAAATCAGCTAGTAGATGCTCTGGCTACAATGTCTTCCTGTTTAAACTCAACTGGGATAACGAGGCTCCCCAAATCACCATCGAGCGAATGGAAGAACCTGCGCACTGCCATGAGATTAATACCGAAGAAGTAGTGGAACAACCCTGGTTTCATGAAATCAAAAGGTATCTCCAGACTCGAGAATACCCTGAAGGAGCTTCCGTCAATGACAAAAAGTTCTTAAGGAGATTTGCTGCCAAGTTCTTCCTAAGCAATGGCATCCTTTATAAGCGCAGCCATGATTGTGTTCTACTTTGTTGTGTGGACAAGGTTGAAGCTGAGTTGATCATGACCGAGATACATAGTGGCACATTTGGCACCCACTTAAGCGGACATACGATGGCTAAGAAGATTCTAAGGGCAGGCTACTACTGGTCTACCATGGAAGCTGATTGTCATCAACATTCCCGTACTTGCCCTAAATGCCAAGTCTATGTTGACAAGGTACATATTCCTCCTGTTCCTCTCAACGTTCTAACAGCTCCTTGGCTATTCGCATTGTGGGGCATCAACATGATTGGAGAGATCAAGCCTACATCATCCAATGGACATCGCTTCATCTTGGTCGCAATTGATTATTTTACCAAGTGGGTCGTAGCAGCTTCCTACGCCTCTATTATAAAGAATATGGTTTCCCGCTTCATCAAACAGGACCTCATATGCCGGTATGGTATCCCCGACAGGATTATCACAGACAAAGGTACAAATTTGAATAACACTATGATCACCGCTCTGTGCGAGCAGTTCAAGATTTATCATCAAAATTCATCTCCCTATCGACCAAAGATGAACGGTGTTGTTGAAGCCGCGAACAAAATATCAAGAAGATCATTCAAAAGATGACAATCACCTACAAGAACTGGCATGGGATGTTACCGTTTGCTCTGCACGGATATCGTACCAAGGCGCGTACTTCAACAGGGGCAACCCCCTTTTCTTTGGTATATGGCATGGAAGCTGTTTTACCTATGGAAGTTCAGATTCCTTCCTTGAGGATTATGAAGGATGCTGGTTTGAGTGAAGACGATTGGATTCAGACCCGGCTTGATAAACTTAATTTGATCGACGAGAAACGACTTACTGATGTTTTTCATGGTCAGACATATCAAAAACGGATGATCAAGGCCTTCAACAAGAAAGTCAGGCGTCAAGTATATCAAGTCGGAGATCTTGTAATCAAGCAGATCATCTTGCCGCAAAGTGATCCCAGGGGCAAGTGGACTCGTACTTACGAAGGACCATTTGTGATCAAGAGTATCTTTTCTGGTGGGGCAATGATTCTGACCACCATAGACGGCGACGACTTGCCACACCCTGCGAATGCAGACATAATCAAAAGATACTACACATAAAACAACCCGACAAGTTGAAAACCCTAATGGGCGACTTCGGCAAAAATGGGCATCCCGGTGAATCAAAACCCGAAAGGGCGGCTCAGGCAAAAATTAGGGATAAACAAAAAATCTGTACACCCGACAAGTTGAAAACCCAAAAGGGCGACTTGGTCAAAAAAGGGTTTCCCGATGGATCGAAAACCCGAAAGGGCGGTCCAGGAAAAAGTTAGGGAATTAAAGCGTATGACTATGTCTCGTCGGATCACTTTAAAAACAATCTCTTCACCAACAAGCTCCAAGCTTCTGATCAATCCAATCATCAGCGGGCGAAGCAGCGAATGGACAAGATACTTAGAGTTGTGAAGGCTATAGCAGAATGGGAACCCCATGGAATTGTTACACATAGCCATCTTTCTTTTGTATAAATTTTTTCTCAATTCTTACGACAACATTCTCTTACTAGGATGTATGTCTCCTTTGTACAAAGATACTTACAAAAGTTAATACAAAGATACTTCAAAGTGTAGAAATTTGCTTGCCTTTCCTTTCTTTTTACACTTGTGTTTTATTTGAAAGCGCCCAAAGTTTTTTTAAATAGGCATATGTGTAGTTGTTTAGGTATTGGCTTGCATTTTTGGTAAAACCCAAGTGTATGTGTGAATGTCATGACTGATGTCATAACATTCTAGTTTTAGTTTGTACTGATTCATTAGGTACCTTTGCAGAAAAATATTGTCATTCAGGTACTGATGTTTATAAGTGTGTATCTGAGCATTTTGCAAAATGATCACATTTTCCTAAATCAGTAGACAGGTTCCTCAGATGTCATAACAGATGTTAAGACATCCTGTTCTGAACTAACAGGTTTGCAGGTTGGTTAATTCTGAGTTTTTTCAGGAAAATAACTCAGTCTTTCCAGAATAGAATCCTGCGTTTTCTGAGGGTTAACCTACCTCAACCCTAACCTGGTTAATAAAGTCCTGTGACCTAGTCTTAAGGTCAAACGGAATTAACCCTAGGTTTTTGTGGAAACCCTAACTGAAGTTGCAGCTGCTATATATTCAACAGAGCTGCTGTTTTGCAAGTAATCCCTTCTTGGTCAGAAGATCATTTGTAAACCGTATAGGTTTAATTATTGTACTCCAAGTAATTATCATTGTGATAAGTGACTTGGAATAGGTTTTTAATTGTAAGGGTTATGTAGCACTCAAAGCTTTTAAGCAAGAGTGTTTGAATGTTTCTTGACTAAAGCTGTGAAGCAGAGTCAAGTTAAGTTGTGTATCACTCAAAGCTGTGAAGCAAGAGTGGTTGTGTTGCTTGATTAAAAAGCTGTGAAGCTTAATCAAGTGTATGTTTTTGAAGAGTGTCTTCATCAATTCATTAGTCAAATTGTTTTATGTATCACTGCTGTGATTGAGGGGGAGTGAGTAGGAACTCAGGTTTAAGTTGTACTTAGATTGAAATTGCATTGGGTAGGTCTTAAGTGAAGGAGATAAACTGGTTGGTTTATTCCTGAATTAACATCTCTTATAGTGGATTTCCTCCCTGGCTTGGTAGCCCCCAGAGTAGGTGTTGTTGCACACTGAACTGGGTAAACAATTGACTGTGTTCTTTATTGTTTTTGTATTTACTGTCATATAGTAAGTCAGATACGGTGTCATAACATTGAACGTGACATTGAGTATCTGCAGCCAGAATTTCAATTGGCATCAGAGAAGGCACCCTGCCTGTATTACTGGCTGAGATCTAGGGATATCACTTTCTGGCACTATGGACAAAGAAGGAGTTTTTGGAAATAGACCACCCATTCTGGATGGAACTAATTATGACTACTGGAAACCTCGTATGATTGCCTTCCTAAAATCTCTGGACAAAAAGGCTTGGAGAGCTGCTGACAAAGGATGGATCCATCCCACCATAACTGAGAAAGATGGGACAATCAGTCTGAAGCCTGAGGAAGATTGGAGTAAAGAAGAAGATGAGTTAGCCCTGGGAAATTCCAAAGCTTTAAACGCCTTGTTCAATGGAATTGATAGAAACATTTTCAGACTAGTGCATCAATATGAACTGGCCAAGGAAGTTTGGGACACTCTCAAAACTACTCATGAGGGCACTTCCAAAGTAAAAATGTCAAGGCTTCAGATGTTGACTACCAAGTTTGAGAATCTAAAAATGATGGAAGATGAAACCATTCATGAGTTTCACATGAACATCTTGGAGATTGCCAACACCTCAGGAGCACTGGGAGAAAAGATGTCAGAAGAAAAACTGGTGAGGAAGATTCTCAAATCCTTGCCTAAAAGATTTGCAATGAAGGTAACTGCCATAGAGGAAGCCCAGGACATCAGCAAGTTGAAAGTGGATGAACTTATTGGGTCTCTTCAGACTTTTGAGATGGGGATCACTGATAATGGTGACAAGAAGAACAAGAGCATAACACTTGTGTCCAACACTGATGTTGAAGAAAATATTTCAGAAGCTATAGCCATGCTTGGAAGACAGTTCAACAAACTCATCAAAAGAATAGATCCAAAGTCAAGGTCTAATGTTCATAACATTTCCTCTGACATTGACAGTTCCAGCAGAAGACCAAGGTCAGAAGAGAAGGGAAATCAAGGCAGAGGAATTCAATGCCATGGTTGTGAAGGATATGGGCATATTCGAGCTGAATGTCCTACCTTTCTTAAGAAACAAAAGAAAGGAATGACCGTTACTTCGTCTGACTGTGATTTAGAAAGTAACTCTGAAGAAGAATCTGCCAAACTAGTTACTGCTTTAACTGGCATTTGTACCTCTGAAAGTGACATCAGTGATGAAGAGGTAACTTTTGAAGAACTGGCTGATACTTACAAGAAATTGTGTATCAGAAGTACTGAAGTCTGTGTGCAGAATGAGAAACAATCAAAACTCATCATAAAGCTGGAGGCTGAAAAAAGGGCAAACCTTGAAACTATAAGTCATCTAGAAGGAGAAGTTCAATTGCTGAACTCACAACTGAATCAAATGACTAAATCTGTCAAGATGCTGACAAATGGAACAGACAAATTGGAAGAGATCCTCCAAGTTGGACAAAATGTGGGAAATAAATCTGGACTAGGATTTATGGAAGCAAAGAAATCTGGTACTGATAAGCAAATGTCAAAACAGATGTCTCAACACAACTCTCATCATCAGGAACAGAGACATATGAAGAAAAGGTACCAAAGATGGAGATGTCATCATTGTGGGAGATATGGCCACATAAAGCCCTTCTGCTTCAGATTGTATGAATACCCTAATCAGAACTCAGGTGTCAAACCTAAGTCTAAAAAGGTACCACATGCTCCTAAATGGAAGAAAAAGGCTACTTCCCTGATAGCCCACACTTCCCTGAGGGTCTCTGCAAAGGAAGACTGGTACTTTGACAGTGGATGTTCCAGACACATGACTGGAATCAAGAACCTCCTCAATAATGTTAAGCCTCACACCACCAGCTTTGTGACCTTTGGAGATGGTGCTAAAGGTGAAATCAAAGGAGTTGGTGATTTGGACTGCCCTGGAGTTCCAAGTCTGAATGAAGTACTGCTGGTAAAAGGGCTGACTGCTAATCTCATTAGTATCAGTCAATTGTGTGATCTAGGATTCAAGGTCAATTTCTCAAAATCTGAATGTCTTGTAATCAATGACAAACAAGAGATAGTAATGAAAGGAGTCAGATCCAAAGACAACTGTTACTTGTGGGAGCCTGAGAACACTAATTTCTCATCTGTGTGTTCCATTGCAAAAGAAGAAAAAGAGGTGAAACTGTGGCACCAAAAACTTGGCCATCTTCATCTCAGAGGTATGAAGAGGATTATCTCCTTGGAGGCAGTCAGAGGGATTCCAAGACTGCAAATTGATGAAGAAAGAGTTTGCGGTGAATGTCAGGTTGGTAAGCAGACTAGGATGTCACATCCAAAGTCAAGACATCTGACCACCTCTAAGGTTCTAGAACTTCTTCATATGGATCTGATGGGACCAATGCAAGTAGAGAGTCTTGGTGGAAAAAGATATGCCTATGTGGTTGTGGATGATTTTTCCAGATTCACCTGGATTAATTTCATTAGGGAAAAATCTGATGTATTTGAAGTGTTTAAAGAATTGTGCAAAAGAATTCAAAGAGAAAAGGAAGGGTGTATTGTCAGAATCAGAAGTGATCATGGCAAGGAATTTGAAAACAGCAAGTTTGATGATTTCTGTTCTTTAGAGGGAATTAGTCATGAGTTTTCTTCTCCTATAACACCTCAGCAAAATGGAGTTGTGGAAAGAAAAAACAGGACCATACAGGAATCTGCCAGAGCAACGTTACATGCCAAAAGACTTCCTATGTATTTTTGGGCTGAAGCTATGAATACAGCCTGCTATGTTCATAACAGGGTCACCTTGAGGAAGGGAACCTCATCCACCATATATGAACTCTGGAAAGGAAGAAAACCAACTGTGAAGTACTTCCATGTGTTTGGCAGCAAATGCTATATTCTGGCTGATCGTGAACAAAGAAGAAAACTGGACCCTAGAAGTGATGAAGGCATATTTCTAGGATACTCCTCAAACAACAGAGCTTATAGAGTATTCAACTCCAGAACCAAAACCATGATGGAATCAATAAATGTTATAATTGATGATTATCATGAAGAAATAGATGTTCCTTGTACTGTTGAGACATTCTTTGAGACTTCAACCCAACAGAATGACCTACCCAACTCCACCACAACAGAATCTGAATCAAAGGAAGCTAGCAAGATCCCTTCCATCAGAATTCAGAAGGATCATCCAAAAGAGCTCATCATAGGAGATCCCAACAGTAGAGTCATCACAAGATCTATAGAAATCATCTCAAACTCTTGTTTTGTGTCCAAAATGGAACTAAGAAATGTCAAGGAAGCTTTAACTGGTGAATACTGGATTGGTGCAATGCAAGATGAACTGAACCAATTCAAGCAACATGAAGTTTGGGAACTGGTTCTTAGACCTGAAGGAACTAACATCATTGGGACAAAATGGATATTCAAGAACAAGTCAGATGTTGAAGGAGTTGTCACCAGAAATAAGGCAAGACTTGTTGCTCAAGGATACACCCAGGTTGAAGGGGTTGACTTTGATGAAACCTTTGCACCTGTAGCCAGGCTAGAATCAATCAGACTCCTATTGTCAATTGCTTGTCTTCTGAAGTTCAAATTATTTCAGATGGATGTGAAAAGTGCCTTTCTCAATGGGTACCTAAATGAGGAAGCTTATGTGGAACAACCTAAAGGCTTTGTGGATCCAACCCACCCTGATCATGTCTACAAATTGAGAAAAGCTCTATATGGCCTGAAACAAGCTCATAGAGCATGGTATGACAGGTTAACAAAGTTTCTCTCAGACAAAGGCTACAGAAAAGGAGGCTTGGACAAAACTCTCTTTGTCAAAACTGAAGGAGGGAAGTTGATGGTTGCCCAAATATATGTTGATGACATAGTGTTTGGAGGAATGTCAGAACATATGGTTAAACACTTTGCTGACCAGATGCAGGCTGAATTCGAAATGAGTCTCATGGGAGAACTAACTTATTTTCTTGGACTGCAAGTCTCACAGATGGAGGACTCAATCTTCTTATCTCAAAGCAAGTATGCTAAGAACATTGTAAAGAAGTTTGGTATGGAGAATGCAAGTCACAAAAGGACTCCTGCTCCTACTCATCTAAAGCTTTCCAAAGATTCAAGTGGGGTTAAGATGGATCAAAGTCTGTACAGAAGCATGATAGGAAGCTTGTTGTACTTAACTGCCAGCAGACCTGATATTGCCTTTGCAGTTGGAGTTTGTGCAAGATACCAAGCTGATCCCAAAGTCAGTCATATCAACCAAGTGAAGAGAATTTTGAAGTATGTGAGTGGAACTTACAACTATGGGTTGATGTATTCTCATGGATGTGAACCAGCTCTGACTGGCTACTGTGATGCTGATTGGGCTGGTAGTGCTGATGATAGAAAAAGCACCTCTGGAGGATGTTTCTTCTTGGGAAATAATCTGGTTTCCTGGTTCAGCAAGAAACAGAACTGTGTGTCTCTTTCTACTGCTGAAGCTGAATACATTGCAGCTGGTAGTAGCTGCTCTCAAATGATCTGGATGAAACAGATGCTCACTGAGTATAATGTCACACAAGATGTTATGACATTGTACTGTGACAATCTGAGTACAATCAACATTTCCAAGAATCCCATTCAGCATAGTAGGACCAAACATATTGACATACGACATCACTTTATCAGAGACCTTGTAGAAGAGAAGACAATCAAATTGGAACATGTTGCCACTGAGATACAGCTGGCTGACATTTTTACCAAGGCACTGGATGCAAATCAATTTGAAAACTTGAGGGGTAAGTTGGGTATTTGCCAACATGAGGAATTGTAGCAATTAATTTTGCTTAAAACAAGGATTAAAGGAGTTATGCTTGTTCTGATTGGGTTAAAATTATATTTTTCCCATTTCCTTCAATTCTTTTAAGAAGTTGAATAGACACTCCTTTTCTTCCTTCCCCTCTCGTCTCCTCATCAAAACCCAGTCTCTCAATCAGAATTTTCTCTTCAGTTGTTGTTGGTCCTCTAAAACTGTCAAAATGTCTCAAACACCATCATCATCCAATACGACTATTTCAACCTCTTCCTCTGATCAAGATTCTAGGACAATCTCTTCCTGTCTAGACTCTGAAGTCCTGGAGGTCTCTTCTCGTAGAAAAGTGGGAACTAACCCCACCAAAGTCAAAGAGTTGAGAACAAGACATGCAGGAAAGTCCCAAGCTTCTGCCTCTGGTAATCCATCTCCTCCTTCTTCTTCAGTTCCCCCTGAAATTGCAAATAGGGAAGGGTCAGCCTATGTTAATCAAGCAATATCAAAAATTGTTTCAAGAATTCTGAACGAGAACCACTCAGTTCCTGGCATTTCTGTTCCTCTGAACCAAGAAAGTTCAAATGCTGAAACAAATCCAGATGTCTCTAAGGATGTTGAGACATCAAACAAAGAGAAGAATGCTGACATTGCTCACAAGAAAAGGAAGAAGCCCGAATCCTCTGAGTCTGATGACAGTGCTTAAAGGTTGGTTGCTGTTTGGTGGTGTTGCTGGTTGGTGCTGATATCTGGTGGAGTTTGGAAGTGTGTTCAGTTTTTTTTCTGCTGCTGCTCTTATTATTTGTTTTGGATAACTGTATAATCTTTATGAACATGTATCTTTGGCCCATTTGTGGCTAAAGAGGGGGAGAATATTTTGGTACTTACTTAATTAGTACTTGCTCAATTAGACATTCTATTTTTCTGCAGTCATTTCTTTCTGCTGCTATCTATCTCTGATTGCTTAGGGTCTTTAGCCAAAAATCTGCCAAAGGGGGAGTTTGTAGTTGTTTAGGTATTGGCTTGCATTTTTGGTAAAACCCAAGTGTATGTGTGAATGTCATGACTGATGTCATAACATTCTAGTTTTAGTTTGTACTGATTCATTAGGTACCTTTGCAGAAAAATATTGTCATTCAGGTACTGATGTTTATAAGTGTGTATCTGAGCATTTTGCAAAATGATCACATTTTCCTAAATCAGTAGACAGGTTCCTCAGATGTCATAACAGATGTTAAGACATCCTGTTCTGAACTAACAGGTTTGCAGGTTGGTTAATTCTGAGTTTTTTCAGGAAAATAACTCAGTCTTTCCAGAACAGAATCCTGCGTTTTCTGAGGGTTAACCTAGCTCAACCCTAACCTGGTTAATAAAGTCCTGTGACCTAGTCTTAAGGTCAAACGGAATTAACCCTAGGTTTTTGTGGAAACCCTAACTGAAGTTGCAGCTGCTATATATTCAACAGAGCTGCTGTTTTGCAAGTAATCCCTTCTTGGTCAGAAGATCATTTGTAAACTGTATAGGTTTAATTATTATACTCCAAGAAATTATCATTGTGATAAGTGACTTGGAATAGGTTTTTAATTGTAAGGGTTGTGTAGCACTCAAAGCTTTGAAGCAAGAGTGTTTGAATGTTTCTTGACTAAAGCTGTGAAGCAGAGTCAAGTTAAGTTGTGTATCACTCAAAGCTGTGAAGCAAGAGTGGTTATGTTGCTTGATTAAAAAGCTGTGAAGCTTAATCAAGTGTATGTTTTTGAAGAGTGTCTTCATCAATTCATTAGTCAAATTGTTTTATGTATCACTGCTGTGATTGAGGGGGAGTGAGTAGGAACTCAGGTTTAAGTTGTACTTAGATTGAAATTGCATTGGGTAGGTCTTAAGTGAAGGAGATAAACTGGTTGGTTTATTCCTGAATTAACATCTCTTATAGTGGATTTCCTCCCTGGCTTGGTAGCCCCCAGAGTAGGCGTTGTTGCACACTGAACTGGGTAAACAATTGACTGTGTTCTTTATTGTTTTTGTATTTAATGTCATATAGTAAGTCAGATACGGTGTCATAACATTGAACGTGACATTGAGTATCTGCAGCCAGAATTTCAATATGCATTTGAATATAATCACTGCTTACAAATAAAACGAAATTGATAAAGGATAATTACTGATAGGTTGAAGGTGTAGGAAGATATCCTTGTGCTATTCCAGAAGAAATCCCCTACAGTACATCATTCAGATCCTTAACAAAGCTAAAACCTTGAAGTATACATCCCTAACGGAGTTAAATTTCAAGATCCCCACCAGAGCCAGTGTGTTCTAAACTTTATCCCCCAGCAGAGTTAAGTTTCAGAATTCCCATCAGAGATAAGTCTCCGAAGTCTCAATCCCCAGTGGAGCCCGAAAACCCTGAAATACATCCTCCCCACAGAGTTATTTCCCGGTAGATCGAAGATTCTCGGTCTCATTTCTCCAACAGAAGCCTCCCAGGTTTTAACTCCCCAGTAGAGATTTTCAGAGTTTTCCTTATTTCCAAGGAAAGTCATGAAGAATTCTCATTCCCCACAGAAGTTGTCAAAGCTCTTGTAAATCCCCACCAGTCACCAAGGATTTTCAATTCCCAAGAAGTCAGCAGGGATTTCTCGTCTTCAACAATCAAAGGTTTTTAAATCCTCAGCATTGGTCAGGAATTTACTTCCTCTGGCAACAGTCAGAGATTTCATTATCTCCAGTTATCAAGGATTTATTTTCCTCAGCAAGACAGCTACTCAGCTTACATGCACATCCATTACATTCATATATCATAAACATTGATGAAACACAGTTCATTGCATCATACATATCATGCAACATAACTTTGTGTTTTAGCTAACATTTTACCCTTTTTCAGGATAAGATTAAAAAGCTATCATTAACAACTATTCAGAGATTTCAGATATAGTATGGATACACCCCAGACACGGTGGTCATTCTATTACTCATTCGGAATTTCAAGTCAAAATACAGTATGGATACACCCCAGACACGGCGGTCATTCTACTACTCATTCAGACTTCAGCAATCAGATACAGAATAGATACGCTCCATACACGGCGGCCATTCTATCCCTCATTCAGATTCAACTAACAACTTCAAGTTCAGATACGCTCCGAACACGGATGCCATTCTGGCCCTTATACCAGAAGTTTGATTCCCCCCAGTGCAGTTGCCACAGAAGTCATTATGTCACTTATTCAGATCCCCGTTACAGTCTCATATACACTCCAGACACGGAAGTCATTCTGCTACTCATACATATCTCAACTTCAGATATAATCCAGATACGCTCCAGACACGGTTTCCATTCTGTCACTCATTCAGAACTTATCCCCAGCACACAGTTGCTCCATACCCAGATGTTTCTCTGTTACCCATTCACAATACAGATACACTCCAGACACGGAAGTCATTCTGATATTCATTCAAAGTTCAAATACAGTTACATCTCAGATACGCTCCAGACACGGACGCCATTCCTTTGCTCATATAGACTCAGTCTCCAGATACAATTCAAATGCATTCCAGACACGGATACCATCTTGATGCACATTCTTCTGACCTACAACACTGCAGTTCAACAAACATCTTGGATGGAATATTTAAGCCCATCTCCAGCAAGATTCTACCATCTCCAAATGGCATCTTTAATCCCATTCCCTCAACAATATTTTGAGGAGTGCAAATTTACGGGCACTCTAGTGTCCAATCCTCTTTTACCTTCGAGTCACGAAAGGCAAACTCGCCAATCTAACTCTTCAGGTTCAAGAAGATTGAACAGGGGAAACTGTTGTACCCCAAAATTTTCCCTCTCATTTTATCAACATTTCTCATCACAAGACTCTTGGAACTCAAGATCAAGCTAGAGTTTGCTCTCCTAAAGACATCTCCTTGCACTATTGACCTGAAATTAGGGTTTGAGTTTTGCACAAGGATTTTTGGACCTTCAATGCCCAAATTGACTTTCATACTTCATGTTGGACTCATAAGTTTGCCCATACCAAGTTTCAAGCCTTGAATCAAATTTTTGCCCAGTCAATTGGACAGTTGACCTAGAAATCAGCTGTATTGGGGAAAAAGTCAACTGTGGCAAATTTACAGTCAAACCTCATGAATTTTGACCCACATAAACATTATGAACTCATATGAACCATTTGATCAAGTTTGGACCATAATTCCATAAGAAATTTGATCAGATCACCAAAAGGGCAAAATGGTCATTTTTAGGGTTTTGACTGTACAAAGGCAATTTTTGACTATTTGACCTAGCCAATGGCAAATTAAGCTCAACCATGGAATAAAGGACTCAATGGCATCATCTTGACCTATTGAACAAGTTCAAAAGATCTCAAATGCATAGGATTGACAGATGAATTTTTCAGTCAACTGATCAAAATTTGATTATACACTTAAAAGTCAAGCTTTGACTTTTTGGTCAAAATCAAGTGCCAAGGGTCATTTTTCATCAAGATGTGTCAAATTATGAAACTTGTTCATCAAGAAACCCAAAATTACAAATTAGGGTTTGAAATTGAAAAAATTTCATAACTTAGAAATTTTCTAAGTTATGAAATTTTCTTAATTTTTCCTAACTTTGCCCCACATTTTCACCATGATGCAAATGGATTCAAACAAAACTTACAACATGAAAGTTGTAGTACTCCATAAAGTCTACAACTTTTATTAACAAAGTTTTCTCAAAAGAAGCTTGGATCTCAAGTTATGATTTTTGGAACAAGGGTCCCTAAAACTTTTAACTTAGAGATATTTTGCCCTAGTTTAGGCAGGATTTCGACCCATCTTCTTGGCCATTTTTCACATAGTTCCAATTGGAGTATCAAGTTTCATTTCAAAGATGGATTATAGTACTTGTTGCAAGCTTTCCAAATTGTCCAAAAACTCCTCAAACACATTTGTGGTTAGGGAGAATCGAATGCTTCAAGTTGGCAAAAACTCACTTTGTAACCATGGCCAATACACGTTCATACAAGTTGCAAAATCTAACCAAACTAGCTTTGTACTTGATTACAGGTTTCTAAAAAATTTACACTCAAAAATTGAATGCAAATACATTGGACATTGGTGTTATTCTGATCATTAGAGCTTGGCACAATGAATAATTCCATTTTGGGCATAAAGGTAGCACTTCCATTTACATAAAGCATGCTTTATGTCAAGTTTCATTTCTTGAGCCATACACCAAGCCCTTTGCTGCAAACAAGGCTCCCTAATGTCAGTCAAAGTTCAACAACTTTGTGCAGCTAGGTTGCAATCCAGTACAACCATTGCATTGTCAACTCTCGCTTTTTGCTTCAAAACCAAGTCATTGTGCTAAAAGTCCATAAATTGAGTATCTGATAGAATCAACTTAAGCTAACATTTCAAACAAGTTTTGCACATCCTTGTGAGCCAGAAACACGAGCCATTCAGCCCTCAAACACCCTTGTACACAAAAATCACATTTTCTTGCAAAACAGGGCAGGCCCTGCAGAATCACTTCCATTTTCACATCCACTCGTGTGTTTTGTTTGCAACTTGTTCCAATACCTTCCATTCAACTCACTCAAGCTATCCCAAACCTCCATTGCCAACTGTAACTCCATTTACAGTGTTCACCATTTTTGTTTTGAAGCTTTGCAGGTTGAGTTCTGTAGAGAGATTCAGGCCATTTCAAAACAAACTAAGCATTGGGAAAGGTCCAGGGAACATCAAGCAAGCTCAAAAGAACCTCAGGCCTCACTGAAAGTTACTGCATTGTCCAACTCGAATCCAACTGAAACAGGTTTTTCATCAACTTCTATCTCTCTATTTAGGAACATTTAGCCTTAGGTTTGTGAATGAAAGATGTAGTACTCATTGCCCTGAAACCATACATATGCTCAGTTTCCATTTATATTAGACGTGCTAAGAGAATTTCATCCATGAACATGCTGAAAAAGTTAGGTCAGATTTTAGGGCCAGAGAAATTCTCTCTGGTCTTTGAGAGTTAGGATTAATGCTTTATTTGGTTAGATTCGTATTTAAATTCTCTACAAGTTTGATGTTGTGTGTTTTGGAAAAAGATCACGTTTCCAAGAGTTAGCAGTTTGTACAGGACAAGCGCGCGTTTGTCACAAGGAAGAAGATGAAGTGGAAATGGGTTGGGCCTGTTTTGTTCTTCTTTTTGCACCCCTATGCTTACTTTTCACACCCCCTGGCCCAATTTCTTGTATTTTTATTATTTTTGCATTTTAATTTCATTTCTGACTTTATCATTTTATTTCCAAACATAAAAAATGTTTAAAAAATATTTTTATAATTTTTTACATTTATTTGGCATTTTATTTCATTTTTTTCTAATATAGAAAACATATTAAATACTTTATATTATTTGTTTAAATTAAAAAATAATGTAAATAATACTTTTATTTTCATTTCTTACTTTTATTCACATTGAAAATGTTTTCTTGAATATATTTTATTTTTGTAAATATTTTATTTTATTTTATACATCCTTAATATATATATATACTTTATTTTATTTAAAAAAAACATAGAATAAAAATACAAAAATAGTACATTTTTATTTTTATTGTTATTTTATACTAAAAAACACCTTTTTTCAATATATTTTTATTTTGTACATATTAATATATTTTTGTATATAAATAATATAATATATTACTTTCTTAAAAGAATTAGGGTTTACCCCTTAAGTAAATAAAATCAACTTTTATTTTATTTCTTTACATCTTTTTCACATTAAAAATACTTTACATACATAAACAAATAAAAATTTCTTTTTACATAATACATTTTATTTAACATTTATTTATTTTGTTTATTTAAATAATTGTACATTTAAATATTATGCATTGTAAATTCAATTTGGTTGTAATAACTTAGGATTTAAATTTCTTGCAAAATAATCCCCTATTCAAAATTGTACCCCCCTCCCTATATCAAAGTTGTAATAGTTTAGATTTATTTTTACGCACTTAAATGCTTTCAATTATGCCATGATTAGAGAATTAGGGTTTGTATGCCAAAATCAAAACCAACAAATAATTTGACCTAATCAAAGACAAAAATGCATGAAAAAAAACAAACACAACACACACTTGCACCCTTAGGGTTACAATCCATTTGTTGCCTTCGAAAATGGGCCATGGTATGCATGTTAAGTACTTTGGCAAAACAAAAACAGAACGAAGATCATAGTCCCTCGATGACGCTATCTGAGTTGCCTAAACAAAAATGATCAAGTCCTTTAAGAAAATTTCCAAAAATACTTGACACAATTTCTATCATGGTCTATACAATGACCCGCGCCTGTCCCGTTTAACATCCTAACACAAGGTTGTTCACCAAATGCAATGGTGAAACAACACTGTTAAAAAGGTTAAAAACATAAGAAAGATCTTTGAGTAAAATAGGGTAGATGGCTTTTAGTTACTTGATCAAAAGCTTGCAAAACATCCTTTCTATCTTCAAACACACTTCACAACACAATTTCAAAACCCTACTTTCAAACATTGAAAAACTTTTCAAAAAGATAAAAATACCTTTGTATACATTCAAACAAGAATCATTACAAAGGTTGCCACAACGATGGTCTCTTTTCAAAACATATTTCAAAACCATACACAAAGCACCATTTCAAACAATTGAAGAGCACCATTTCAAACAATTGACAAGAAAAGCAAGTGATCTAAATAAGTAACTAAGAGCCCATGGAAAACCATGGATGAAAAGGGCGCTTGCACCTTCCCTTTTCATAATCTACTCCCCGAACCCAAGAAAACATCTCAAAGGTCTTTCCTGTGCTTTTTGACCTTTCCTTAGGATAAAATAAAAAGTTGGTGGAGACTCTTATTAAACTGAAACATTTGCGAACACAAACGCAAAACCTCAAGTCAGTTCTCCCACTGTATCACAGGATGGACCAACCGGTGAAAGTTTGACTTAGGAGCATGAGGATCAAATGAGAGAGTCGTATCCGACTCTGTTTTCCTCAGGTAATTTTTGAGGGCGAAATTTTTGTAATTAGGGGAGAGTTGTAACACCCCAACTTTTAGAAGTTATTTATTTAATGAATTATTAGGAGTATTTATGAATAATTGATGTTTTATATGATTATATGTGTGATGTGTTGGCATGTGGTTGCTTATGATGTGGGACATGTGATGTAAATGAATGGATTAGATCCATTGCAATAATTAGATGATTATTTAGTAATTATTTGGATTATTATTTAGAATAGAATAATAGGAATAATTATTTAAATAGAATTATTTTAGTTAGAGTGGTATGTTGGTAATTATAGGAAGAGTGAGGACGTGATGGTAAATAGAGGTTGACTTAGTGAGAGCAATGGGGTAAGATATTAGGGGTCCTTTATGATAACAGAGGAAAAGGTAATTGTATTCTCACAATCGATCGTGAAAAGTTGAGAAAGAGAACTGATGATGTGGAGAAAAGTGAAGCTAGGGAATAGAGGGTTGGAGAATTAGCGTAAGAGGCACGAAGAACATAATCAATCACTCGAAACAATAAGGTAAGTGGTTTTTATATGATTATTATGTTTGATCTAAGTGGTAGATAGATGTAGGATTCACCGTTAGTATTGACAATGGTGATTTGATGTTGTTGGGTTAATATTTGATGGAATTGTGATGATGGATGACCCATAATTGTTGTATAACTGAGGTATTTTACCAAGTTGTTGTTAGGTGATGATTCCCTATGAATAGATAGTGTTTTAGGACCTGTGACATGATGAAATTGCAGGGAAAGTTGGTCTGATGCAGTGCAAAATCGCAAACAGGAAATCATGTTCACAGAGGATCGTCAGGCGATGGGTCCTGTGTCACCAGGCGACGGTGTTTCGCCAGGCGAAGGTGGGGCGAACCAAGGAAGGAAAATGAGGTGTTGGTTTCTGTAATGTGTCGTCGGGCGATGGATGGTTTAATACGGTGTGAGAACTGACTTGGGTGTTTTGCGTTTGATTGCAAATGTTGCGGATAGTAAGAGTCATCTCCGACTTTTCTTTTATCCAATAAAGGAAAGGGTGAAAAGAACAGGAAAGACCTTTTGAGAATTTTCTTAAGTTCGGGGGGTAGGTTATGAAAAGGGAATGTGTTATCACCCTTTTCATCTGTAGTTATCTATGAGCTCTTAATTGCTAGCTCACTTTGAAATGCTTTGTGTTTGTGTAAGTTTGAAAATATTTTGAAAACGCCTTTGTACGGCAAACTTTGTAATGATTCCCGTATCATTGAGAATGTATACAAAATGTTTTTTTTGAAAATATTTGTTGAAAGGAGAGTGTTTGGATATTTTGAAAATGCCAATGTAAGGCAATTTTGTAATGATTCTCGTATCATTGAGAATGTATACAAAATGTTTGTTTTGAAAAGAGTTTTGAAAGTGTGAAGTATGGAAATGATTTTGTTTGTGAGCAAGCAATTACGAACAATCTACCTACTCAAAAAGTCTTTATTCTTTTCCTCCTTCTTTAGATAGTGCTACTTCACCATTGGTTGGTAGAGAGCCTTATCATTAGATGTAGGGACAGGCATGGGTTATCGTACAGTCATAGAAGGCAACTTGTAAGATGTTTTATCAATTTTCGTAAGGGACTAAGATCGTTTACCGAAGGCAACATTTGAAGGGTCATCGAGGGACTACGATCTTTTAATTGCGGGTCTTTGCTAAAACATCCCACATTCGAGGGGCATGACTGTTTATATCTGAGGAAACAAGTGTGGGTTACCCTAGAGGTTCATGTGTGCAAAGTGTTTGATTTCAAGTATTTTATCTTGAATTAGGGTTGTCTAATGTTTGATTTTAAGTCTTGTCATTCAAACCCTAATTACTAACAAATAAGGAAAGCGGTAAATTGTGGAATTTAAATGTCCTACGCTATTACAACGCTTTGGGAATGAGGGGTACAAGTTTGTGAATAGGGGAGGAAAGAAATAAAGCCCTAATTATCTATTACAAACCATATACGTGAATAATGATTGAATGTACGAAATGTAAATATAAAGAAGAAATTGTTTTTAGGGTTTTTGATTGAAAAGGTTTTAGAGATTTAACCTAATTAAACTAATTAATTTTAATTACAAGAAAAGTTAATTAATTTAATCAATTTAAAAGGAAAATTAAATGACAAAACCTAAATCTAATTTAATTGAGGAGAAAATGAAATCTAAATCTAATAATTTGCTTGTAAAATAATTTGAATATTAATGACAAAAAGTATTTTATAGTGTAGAACAATAATAAAATTTAGTTCTCAATCTTAACAAAAATAAAATAATATTTTTAACTAAATTAATTAAGAAAATATGTTTTTGTATTTTAGTTTTAAATAAAAATAAATAAATAAATAAAGTTTAGAAAATATAAAGGATATGAGAAAATATTGGGTTTCGGGGTTTAAAAAGAAAGGTGGGAGTTAAAAGTAGAAAAAGGTTGGGTCCTAGATGCATTTTGTTTAAATCAGAAAATAAAAAAAAAAGTGTATATGGGCCTGCATTATTTTTAGTAAAAGATGGGGTATATGGAAGAAACTCAGTCAATGGCCCAGAAGAAAAAGTCAAATGCTTGCTGATCCAGTGTGATTAATTTCCGGGGGTGCACCATGGGTTCTCCATTATGAGTGTTGGATGAAGATGAATGATGATCTGATTGTGTAGATGAGGGGTGCAGCGTGTGCGCATATGGCTTGTATGTATAGAACCTGAAATAAGAAAATGTGAAACAAATAAAAGGGTACCACTGAGGCTCAAACCCAGGTCCCTATAAGGTAATGCCTTACGCGCGCTTCCTCTACCATTGGGGTGGCTGTTTCATCCGTGTATAACTTGCGCTAAATTTAAAATAAACTCAGTCTTAATTACAACTTCATCTTCTTCCTCGCACCATCCTCCATTGTTGTATTTTTGAATTTCAGAACTTGCTCATTTCTCAACCATTTTTCAAAAGTGTAAACATGAAGCTTGTTCCATTTTCACCATGAATTCAACCATATAAATAACTACAGATATAAATCAAAGATGAACATGAATTTTGTTTGGTACCAAATAAAACCTAATTTTTTCAGAAAGTTCAACTTCAAAATTCATATCTGTAATACGGTGGGAGAACTGACTTGGGTGTTTTGCATTTGGTCGCAATTGTTGCGGATAGAAAGAGTCGCCACCGACTTTTCTTTTATCCAATAAGGAAAGGTTGAAAAGAACAAGAAAGACCTTTCGAGATTATTTCTTGAGTTCGGGGGGTAGGTTATGAAAAGGGAAGGTATTAGCACCCTTTTCATCCATGGTTTTCCATGGGCTCTTAGTTACTTGCTATATCACTTGCTTTTATTTGAAATTGTGCTTGGTGTGGTTTTTGAAAGTATTTTGAAAAGGCGCCATCGTTTAGGCAAAATTTGTAATGATTCTCGTTCGTAAGAATGTATACAAAGATGTTGATCTTTTGAAAATGTTTACAAGTTTGTAAGATGTTTTGAAAATGTAGGTGTTTGTTTTGAAAATAGCAAGGATGTTTGTTTTAAAATGGAGCGAGTAACTAAGAGCAATCTACTTTCTCAAAAAGTCTTTATTGTTCATTTTATTTTCCTTTGACATTGTTATCTTACCATTGATTTGGTAAGTAACCTTATCTTTGGATGTAAACGGGGCGGACGTGGGTCATCGTATAACCATGATTAGCAATGTTGCAAGATATCTTAGCATTTTTCTTTAGGGACTAAGATCATTTTGAAAGGCAACATAGATAGCGTCATCGAGGGACTATGATCTTGTATTTCGTTTGTTTTTGCTAAGATACCTCACATGCATAATATGGTCATTTTTGTAAGGCAACCAAGTGGATTTACCCTAGGGGTGTTTGTGTGCAAGTGGATTAATTTTCATGCTTGATTTGTCTTGATTAGGGTTTACTACTTGTTGGTTTTAGTCTTTCCATACAAAACCCTAATTACTAGCATTTGTGTTTGAAAGCGATAAATTGCGAAAATGTAAAGTCCTATGCTATTATATCATTTAGGGATGGGGGTACAAATTTACAAATGGGGATTGCAAGAAATTAAAGTCTTAATTATCTATTACAACCATATTGAAATAATGTACAAGAATTGAAATGGACTTGTTTTGTTTTTGTTAAGAAATGATTTTACTTAAGAAAATATTTTGATCTTTTGTTCTCAAAAAAGATAAAATAAAACATGTGAATATGAAATATTTTTGGTATTTTTGGTTATTTAAAAGCTAAAATAAAATAAATGAGGGAAAAGGGATTCAGAATTAGCATGTTGCTGAAACGAGAAGGAGCAGAAGTTCTGACTCTGATGCACTGCAAAAGAGAAAAATGTTAGTAGGAAAATAGAAGGTCAAAAGTTCTGGGTCTGGGTACACCAAGTTCTGAGGTTGTTGGGAATAAAGTAAGATCTAGAAGTTCTTATTATTGAAGGGGTTTAGAAGTTATAGTGTAACTGGGCACCTAGAAGCTCATGCATTTCTGGCAAGTCAGAGGTTCTAATTGTTTGAGAGAGTGAGGTGATAATGCTGCTGGGTAAGGTTGTCTAGAAGTTCTAATTTAGGAGTATCGTCTGACAGATAAATGGGTGAAAATGCCAATAAATAAACCTAAAAAAGGATGCTTCTGGGGTAAGAACATAGGACCTTTAACACTTATGTCTTATGCGCACACACTGTCTGCCGCTGGGGTGGCTATACATCCAATATTAGAAGCAAAAGCATAAGCATGTATCACAAGGTAAACATTGATGATGAACTCCAATTCTTTCTTCATGCTAATCAAACCATCTGCAACTTAGTTAAATCTCAACAAAACAGAAAACACAGACGTAGCAATTATGGCAGTTTTTCCATCATGATTTTAGAAGCATAAAAATGACAAGACTATAAATCAGAAACAAATATGTATTTGCTAGTCCTAGTTTCCTTAAGAAGTTCTGAACTGATGTTCTTCCTATTTAGGTAGGAAAATACATGAAACCTCATAATATGTACATCATCAGAATCAGGATGTCCACATTGTATTTTGACTATGCAAGTCTAACAATGCTTAAGTGGTATGATGAGGGTTAGCAGAAGCTTACCTTGTAGCTGAAAAATGTTCTATGAGCTGGAGTCTGGTTATGACTGCTTGTAATGTTCTGATCAACTTCCTCACGTATTCAGCAGGCTGGAACAACCTTTAACTTGGGTTATGAATGGTGAATGGAAGATTCAGAAGCTGTATGAATGATTTGGTCGAGAAACACTTGAGGGAAGTTGGAGTTTGAATGCAAGAATAAAAAACTAGCAGGTTTTGTATTTGTGTTTATAGTTTTGGATTTCTGGAATTTTTAGCAAGGTTTCAAAGCTTTTCCTTTCAATTTTTCTGACCCCCTTTACAGTTACCAATGAAGTTCAATTTATAGGCAAGGATTTTGTAGCTTGGAGAGATCAAGGGTACAGTCATCACATGCTAGGGTGCTGCCTTGTTCTTGAAGTAAGTTAAAAAAGTATGGTGGTTAGCAGCTTTTAGCCGTGCCTAAGCTGGATTTGTATGCCTGAATTAAGGAAAAGTACCCTCAGAGGCAAAAGTAAAGCATGGGCCTAGCATAAACTTGTACAAAAGTTTTCCTTTTCAAGGACAACAATGGTACTTCTATCTCACACGTGGGGAAATCCTTTGGATAAAAACTCAAAAGTGGTTGTGAGCATTAAATGATGATGAGATTTATCAAACCAGAAATCTTGCGCTATGAGATTATGCATCATAGCCTAAGTCTGGGTCAGAAGTTCAGCATCAGTGTAACTTAGAGTAAACATCCAACTTCTGATCTTGGAATCTCTCTGCTCTAGTATGTTCTGAAGGAGTTCTCAGACTTTTCTGAAAGCTTGTAACACGCTTTGTAGACTTTCTTTGAATTACTTTTTCAAACTCTGGCTGAACCTTCGTAAAAACTGGCCCATAAGTTCTAACCAAACTCTGTCTTGAAAACGTCCAGAATATGTTGGGTGCTTCAGTTTCATGGACGTGTCTTTGAACATTTAAAACTTGAAATTTCAGCATTTCCAGGAGAAGTTCTGTTCTGCAATATTTTAGGTCTTATTGAGATCTAAAAATCTTGTGTTAGAAGTTCTTCTAGAATTAGCTTGCATCATGGTGAAAATCTGGCCAGAAGTTCTGAGTTTGTCATATTTCTTAAACACTTAGAAAAATTCTAAGTATTTAAAATTTTGACTTTTTCAGTATGAATCTTGACTTATGATTTTCCTGATGAAACAAACTTCATTCCTTGATGAAATATGGTTCTTGAAATTTGATTTTAATCTAAAAGTCAAAGTTTGAATTTTTAGTATGCAAATGACCATTTTGCCCTTGTGAATGACTTTCTTGAAAAATTTGTAATTCAAGGCTTGGAATTGGATGGAAGTAAACTTGAGGGTCCAGGGTGATCCTTTGAGAAATGAGAGGAAAATTTTTGGGGTACAACAGCTGCCCCTGTTCAATCTTCTTAAATCTGACGAGTTAAATTGGCGAGTTTTGCCATTCGTGACTCGAAGGTGGAAGATGATTGGACATTAGAGTGCCCAGAAATTTGCACTCGGCGATGTGATGGTTG
Organism: Vicia faba; assembly: GCA_948472305.1. NCBI lineage: Eukaryota > Viridiplantae > Streptophyta > Magnoliopsida > Fabales > Fabaceae > Vicia > Vicia faba. Next base: position 845,010,635 of record OX451737.1, read on the forward strand.
ATGGTATAGGGAACGGGCTTAAATATTCCATTTGGAAATGATTGTTGAACCGTATCTGTAAGCTGAAATTGAATAAGTATCAGAATGGTGTCCGTGTCTGGAGCGTATCTGAACTGTATCAGATAGTTGTATCTGAATGAGTATCAGAATGGTATCTGTGTCTGGAGCGTTTATGAACTGTATCTGAAAGTTGAATCTGAATGAGTATCAGGATGGCGTCCGGGTCTGGAGCGTATCTGAAGATTGAATCTGAATGAGTATCAGAATGGCATCCGTGTCTGGAGCGTATTTGTACTGTATCTGAGAGCTGAATCTGAATGAGTATCAGAATGGCATCCGTGTCTGGAGCATATCTGAAATGTATCTGAAAGTTGAATCTGAATGAGTATCAGAATGGCATCCATGTATGGAGCGTATCTGAACTGTATCTGAAGATTGAATCTGAATGAGTATCAGAATGGCATCCGTGTCTGGAGCGTATCTGAACTGTATCTGAAGATTGAATCTGAATGAGTATCATAATGGCATCCGTGTCTGGAGCGTATCTGAACTATATCTGAAGATTGAATCTGAATGAGTATCAGAATGGAATCCGTGTCTGGAGAGTATCTGAACTATATCTGAAAAGCCTTTGAACATTGTTAATGATATCTATTGATTAATCTTATCTTGAAAAGGGTAAAAATGTTAGTTAATATGCAAAGTCATATTGTATGAAATGCATGGTATAATGAAATTATGATACATGCATTCATGTTATCGATGTTTATGATATATGAATGTGATGTATGCGTATGTGAGCTAATCTGTTGCACTATTGTTGGATTTGGGAAAATAAATCCCTGACTGCTGCTGAAGATATGTAAGTCTTCATGTTGTGAAGTTGAAGTGTTGATGAACTTCTGTTTAGAGAAATAAACTCTGTTGTAAGGGAAACGCCGTGTACTGCTTATAAAATCCTGTTGGGGAATCCTGAACAAATAGGTGACTTCTATCAGGAAGTGATAGCTAGAAGCTTGTTCCGCTGGGGATTAAACTGCATACTGCGGGGAATTTTATGGGAATAGCTTAGAGAGGTTTCCCTATTTCTTAAAGCCATTAGTGATTGTCTTTCTATTTTTTTATTTTTTAATGGTAGTTATGTCAAATTCATATCTTCAAAAATAAATCATTGGACGTTTTTGTAAACAAAACATAAGAGTAAGGAAAAACAGATAGTTTTTGCACTTTCAAAGGGATATCTTTGTATTGACTTTGAGTAAGTATTTTTGTACAATGAGACAAACATTTTAGTAAGAGAATATCATCGTAAAAAATGAAAATTTTATACAAAGAAAAGATAGCTATGTGAAGTAATCCCATGGGGTTCCCATTTTGTTATAGCCTTCGTGTCTCCGAGCATCTTATCCATTTGTTGCCTTGTCTGAAGTTGATTAAATTGATCAGAACCGTCGAGTTTGCTAGTTGAAGCCAAAGGTTTTCCGTAAGGTGATCCAACAGGACATAGTCATACACTTTAATTCCCTAACTTTTGCCTGGACCTCCCTTTCGGGTTTTCAGTCCACCGGGATACCCTTTTTTTTCCCAAGCCGCCCTTTCGGGTTTTCAGCTTGCCGGTGTACAGATTTTTTTTTATCCCTAATTTTTACCCGAACCTTTTGGTTCGCCGGGATGCCCTTGTTTTTCCTAGGTGTGTCAACCTAGCGGGTCTCTTATGCATAGTATCTTTTGACTATGTCTGCATTCACAGGGTGCGGCAGGTCGTCGCCATCTATGGTAGTCAGAATCATTGCTCCACCATAGAATATGCTTTTGATCACAAATGATCCTTCGTAGGTAGGAGTCCATTTGCCCCTAGGATCACCTTGCGGCATTATGATGCGCTTGATCACCAAATCCCCGACTTGATATACTTGGCGTCTGACCTTTTTGTTGAAAGCCTTGATCATTCGTTTTTGATACATTTGACCATAACAGACAGTAGTAAACCTTTTCTCATCAATCAAGTCTAGTTGATCAAGCCAAGTCTGGATCCAATCGTCTTCATTCAACCCTGCATCCTTCATAATTCTCAGAGAGGGGATCTGGACTTCAATAGGAAAGACAGCCTCCACGTCGTATACCAGAGAGTAGGGTGTTTCCCCGGTTGATGTGCACGCTGTGGTACGATACCCGTGGAGGGCGAACGGTAGCATCTCATGCCAGTCTTTGTACGTGACTGTCATTTTCTGTATGATCTTTTTGATGTTATTATTTATGGCTTCGACAACACCATTCATCTTTGGCCGATAAGGGGAAGAATTGTGATGCTGGATCTTGAATTGTTCGCACATGGCAGTGATCATAGTATTGTTTAGATTCGTACCATTGTTTGTGATGATCCTCTCCAGGATACCGTACCGATAGATGATATTATGTTTAATGAACCGGGATACATCATTCTTGGTAACGGAAGTGAAAGAGGCTGCCTCAACTCACTTCGTGAAATAGTCAATGGCCACCAAGATGAAGCGGTGTCCATTAGAGGTTGTTGGCTTGATTTCCCCAGTCATATCGATGCCTCACATCGCAAAGGGCCAAGGAGCCGTCAAGACATTAAGAGGAACTAGAGGTACTTGCACTTTGTCAGCATAGATCTGACACTTGTGGCAGGTTCGAGAGTGTTGATAGAAATCTGCTTCCATGGTAGACCAGTAATAGCCTGCCTGTAGGATCTTCTTTGCCATCGTATGCCCATTGGAATGGGTGCCAAAAGTGCCCTCATGTAACTCAGCCATGATCTTTTCTGCTTCAACCTTGTCTATGCACCAAAGTAACACAGATTCATGGTTGTGTTTGTAGAGAATGCCATTACTAAGGAAGAATTTAGTAGAGAATCTCCTTAAGAACTTCTTATCATTGACTGAGGCTCCTTCCAGATATTCTTGAGCCTTGAGATAACTCTAACTTCGTGAAACCAAGGCCGGTCAACTACTTCTTCAGTATTAATCTCGTGACAGTGAGCTGGTTCGTCCATTCGTTTAATGGTGATCTAGGGAGCCTCGTTATCCCATTTAAGTTTAAACATGGATGACATTGTGGCTAGTGCATCTGCTAGCTGATTTTCTTCTCGCGGGAAATGCTCGAAGGTAATCTTCTCAAAATATGGGAGCAATGTCAACACATGCTCGTTGTAGGGGATAAGGTTAGGGTGTTTGGTGTCCCATTCTCCTTTGATCTGGCTGATGACCAAAACTGAATCTCCGAATACATTTAAGGATTTGATCCCCAAATCTATGGCAACTTTGAGACCAAAGATGCACGCTTCGTATTCTGCCATGTTGTTTGTAAAATTGAAGTAGAGTCTTGCAGTAAAAGGAGTATGACATCCTTTAGGAGATATGAGTACAACACCAATACCATTTCCGAGTGCGTTGGATGCCCCATCAAAAACCAGGGTCCATCAGGATCCTTGTTCAGGTCCATCATATGGTCTGAATTCTTCACAGCTGTTTACCATCATGATGTCTTCATCTGGGAATTCGAACTTCATGGACTGGTAGTCATCCACAACTTGATGAGCAAGGTGATCAGCTAGTACACTGCCCTTTATTTCTTTCTGGATAGTATACTGTATGTCATTTTCTATCAGGATCATCTGCCATCTCGCTATTCTCCCAGAGAGGGCAGGTTTCTCGAAGATGTATTTTATTGGATCCATTTTAGATATCAATAAGGTAGTATGGGTCAGCATATACTCTCTTAGCCGACGAGCAGCCCATGCCAAAGCGCAGCAAGTTTTCTCGAGCAGTGAACATCTTGTTTCACAGTCGGTAAACTTTTTACTCAGGTGATAAATAGTGTGCTCTTTTCGGCTAGACTCGTCATGCTGCCCCAGCACACACCCCATTGAATTCTCCAAAATAGTTAGATATATGATTAACGGTCTTCCCTCGACTGGTGGCATCAAAATAGGAGGCTCTTGTAAGTACTCTTTGATCTTGTCGAAAGCAGTTTGGGACTCATCGTTCCATTTGACTACTTGATCTTTCTTCAGTAATTTGAAGATTGGTTCATAAGTAGCTGTCAGGTGAGAAATGAATCTGGCAATGTAGTTTAAATGTCCCAAGAATCCTCTGACTTCCTTCTCAGTACGAGGAGCATGCATCTCTTGTATCGCTTTTACCTTGGTGGGATCTACTCCAATACCTTTATTGTTGACAACAAAGCCTAGGAGCTTACCAGACCTCACCCCAAACGTGCATTTATTTGGGTTAAACCTCAACTTGTATTTCTTTAGTCTCTCAAACAGTTTCTATAAATGATCAAGATGCTCTTCTTCTGTTTGAGATCTAGCTATCATGTCGTCCATATAGACCTATATTTCGTGATGTATCATGTCGTGAAATATAGCTACCATGGCACGCTGATAGGTTTCCCCAGAGTTCTTCAATCCGAATGGCATAACCTTGTAGCATAATGTGCCCCATTGTGTGACAAATGTTGTTTTCTCCATGTCCCCAGGCGCCATTTTGATTTGGTTGTAGCCTGAGAAATCGTCCATGAAGGAAAACACTTTGTGATATGCTGTATTGTCAACTAGAATATCAATGTGGGGAAGTGGGAAATCATCCTTAGGGCTTTCCCTATTCAAATCTCTGTAGTCCATGCACATTCGTACCTTGCCGTCCTTTTTGGGCACGGGAACAACATTGGCAACCCATTGTAGATAGGAGGTGACGGCCAAGAATCCGGTGTTGAATTGTTTCATGACTTCTACTTTAATCTTATCTGACATGTATGGTCGCATTCGACGGACCTTTTGTTTTACTGGAGGACAGTCCTCTTTTGCAGGTAGACGATGTACTACGATATCTGCATCAAGTCCTGGCATGTCTTCATACAACCAGACCAAGACCTCAACATAATCGTGCAGCAACTGAATCAAACGCTCTTTGACACTGGGTTCCAGATTGGCACCCACCTTGACCTCTCTTTTGTCTTCTTTGGTACCTAGGTTAATCGTGTCCACTAGTTCTTCGTGGGGCTGAATGGTCTTTTATTCTTGCTGTAGTAACCCGGCGAGTTCCCATGGTACTTCACAGCCTTCCTCACCTTTGTCTTCGACTTGGTAGATTATATTTTCAGAGTCACAAAAGGTCATAGCAGAACCGTTACCCATGGGATCCCGAATGGATGTAGACTTGCATTGTGAGTGTGAGTGTATGTAAGAGTATAACTATCTTTGAAAGAAATTAAAATGTAAAAAAAAAACAATGAGCACAAAGTTTGTATGCAAAAACGTCCATGATTCATTGATGTCATATGGAAATGAGATAATAACCCTTACAAATGGACCATTGTGCCTCGGGTAAGACACAAGGTTTTAAGAGTCTGAATTGTTTTAATATTACAAATCCGACAAAATGTAAAGACAAATTACTGTGGGATAAAAGTGATTGGTATGAAATCTATAGCTTCCCAGTTGCTGAGCCCTCCACTGATAGTTGGGAAAATCCAATCCTCCAGGTCATGGCTGTCTTCATCATCCTCTACGGTGTTGATTTGGTGGTTGCTGATCTTCAAGGGTGGTCCTCCTGCACGAGCACGACGTACAGCTTTCTGGGCTCCTAAAGTGAAACCCAAACCAAATTTGTCAGACTTGTATGGGATATATGGGAGTTGGCCTCAAATAGTGCACCCACCTTCTTCCATAACTGCCTTGGCATCTTTCAAAGACGACATCTTGAGCGGAGGCCTTGTAATCTTGGGGACTTGAGACACGACCTTGGTTACCTCTATAGTTTGTGAGACTTCTTCAAAGTGATGGAATGGAGTTTCAATAAATTCACCATCTAATTCCACATATCTGAAGGAATTTAGATGGCTGACCATATACTCTTCTTCTCCATGAACGATGATGATTTTCCCTTAAATTGGATATTTCAGCATTTGATGCAACGTAGAAGTAACGACACCAGCATTGTGAATCCACGGTCGGCCTAATAAGCAGGAATATGAAGGGCGAATATCTATTACATAAAAATTTGAATCAAAATTTTGGGTTCCAACTTTTATGGGGATGTCCACTTCCCCATGCACCATCCTTTTCGAGCTGTCGAAGGCTCTCACTACTATGTTGCTTGGTTTCAATGTCAATCCCTCATAGTCAATCCTATCAAGAGCCTTTTTAGACAACACATTCAGAGACGAACTGGTGTCAACCAAGACATGAGCCAAAGTCGTGCCCCTACATTCGACTGAGACATGTAATGCCTCATTATGCTTCCTCCCTCTTGGCGTTAAATCAACATCCGAAAAACCTAAACCATTATCTGCAGTCAAGCTGGCTACACAGCCTTGGAACTGATCGACAGATGTTTCTTGGGGTACATGGGCAGTTTTAAGGAACTTTACCAAGGCCTTTGCATGAGCCTCGGAACATAGTAATAAAGCCAACATCGAAATTTTTGATGGAGTTTGCCCTAGTTGCTCGACTATGTTGCAATTGCTTCTATTTATGATCTTTAGAATTTCATCCATCTCTTTTCGGGAGGTCTCAGGGATAGCTACTGATTGTGCCTTCTTCCGGACAGGCTCAACCAGAATACCTTTACCTCGAGTCTTGGTTGACTCAGCAGCAGGAATGTCAGTAGGGGTGGTAATAGGAATTGTAACAGTTTTGTCAACAGGAGTATTAGCAGAGATAATTGCAGGACTGGGAATAGCCTTTGGAGGAGCAACAACAACAGGAATGATTACGGTTCCAGAAATAGCTTTTGGAGGAGCGATTTCTGGAGAGAAAACCCTTCCACTTCGGGTTATCTTACTAGTCCCTGCGATATTACTGATATCAGAGTCAACTTTCTCAGAACTTAAATTTTCAGCAGCTGGCCAATCTTGCTTGATACTGTGGTAGTAGACATCCCCTCCATAATTCCATGGGACGGTTTTGTCTGACGAATACGGGATTGGTCCAGGCATTGTAATTATCAACGAAGCTACTTTAGGAACTGATGTAATTCTAACGGGTCTTTTGGTGGAGACCCTGGAAGAATTGGCGGAAATGGTCACGATGGAAACATCATTATAAGAAATAGTTGGAATAGAAGTCTTCTCGAACAAAATCTCCTTGTTATCTATTAGGCATTGAACGCCTGCTTTTAACAAAGGACAACTGGTTGGTGAGGATAAACAGAAATGACAGCTTTCATCACAGCCTGGGAATACACCGACTTTTAACAAGTTCTTTTTGATAGTCAGGAGTGAGGTCACAAGTTCATCAACTAAAGTAACAAACATATCTTCCTCAATGGCGTTGGCATTATGGCCGTGTTTGGGCATAGGGACAGTGATGACATTGGGAATTTTTGGCGCATCAAATTCAATCTCTTTGGCTTCAAGAAGGTCTTGTACCTTGTTCTTCAGAGCCCAATAGTTGTTAGTGTCATGGCCCGGACTCTCAGAATGGTATGCACAACGGGCATTAGGATGATAATGAGGAGAGGTTGTGTTAGGGTCATGTTAATTCTGGTGAACTGTCTGACTGGTCTTTCCATTCTTGGCTGGTTGCTTCTTTGTTGAGCAGGCGCTGGTTTAGGAATCATGACAGCCCCCACCATTGGACGGTGTTCAGCCCTATCTTGATTTCTCTGAGGATATACAGCAACAACTTCTTTCTTTCCAATGAATGGTTTCCTTACCACAATAGAGGATGCATCTTTTTGAATCTTCCCATTCTTTATCCCGACTTCTACCCTTTCTCCGGTCAATATCAACTCAGTAAAGCCTTCTGATGAACTCCCAATTAAGTGATTGAAGAAAGGACCGGACAAGGTGCCCAAAAACATATCTACCAACTCTCTTTCAGATAGGGGAGGTTGTACTCTTCCTGCTAAGTCCCTCCATTTTTGCGCATAGTCTTTAAAGCCTTCACTTGAAACCATGGCCATACTCTGGAGTTGAGTACGGGTGTGTTGTACCCCAAAATTCACCCTCTCATTTTATTGAGATTTCCCCTCACAAGACTCTTTGAATTCAAGACCAAGCTAGGGTTTGCTCTGCTCAAGACATCTCCTTGCACTGTTGACCTAAAATTAGGGTTGGAGATTGTTCTAGGATTTTTGGACTTCCAATGCTCAATGTGACTTTCATACTTCATGTTGGACTTATAAGATTGCTCATATCAAGTTTCAAGCCTTGAATCAAATTTTTGCCCAGTCAATTGGACAGTTGACTTAGAAATCAACTGTATTGGGGAAAAAGTCAATTGTGGCCAATTTACAGTCAAACCTCATAATTTTTTATCCACATCAACATTATGGGCTCATGTTAACCATTTGATCAAGTTTGGATCACAACTTCTCAAGAAATTTGACCAGATCACCAAAAGGGCAAAATGGTCATTTTTAGGGTTTTGACTGCACAAGGGCAGTTTCTGATTTTTTACCTAGTCAATGGAAAATTGGGTTCAATCATGAATTCAAGGACTCAATGGCATCATCTTGACCTAATCACAAGGTTCAAAAGATCTCAATTGCATTGGATTGACAGATGAATTTTCCAGTCAACTGATCAAAAATCAATTGTACACTGAAAAGTCAAACTTTGACTTTTTGGTCAAAATCAAGTGCCAAGGGTCATTTTTCATCAAGATGTGCCAAAACATGAAACTTTTTCATCAAGAAACCTAATTTTCGAAATTAGGGTTTAAGATTGAAAAATTTCATAACTTAGAAATTTTCTAAGTTATGAAATTTTCTCACTTTTTCCTAAATTTGCCCAACATTTTCACCATGATGAAATTGGATTAAAACAAAACTTCCAAAATGAAAGTTGTAGTCCTCCACAAAATCTGCAACTTTGATTCACAAAGTTTTCCCAAAAGATGCTTGGATCTCAAGTTATGATTTTTGGAATAAGGGTCCAAGAAACTTTTAACTTAGTGAAATTTTGCCCTAGTTTAGGCAGGATTTTGACCTATCTTCATGGCAATTTTTCACCTAGTTCTAATTGGAATCTCAAAATGCATTTAAAATATGGATTGTAGATCATGTTGCAAGCTTTCAAAAATGTCCTAGAACTCTCCAAAATCATTTGTGGTTAGGGAGAATCCAAGGTGTGAATTTGGCAAAAAGTCACTTTGATCCATGGCATTTTTCATATTGCTACAAGTTGCAATTTTTGTCAAACTTTGTTTGTACTTGATTACAGGTATCTAAACCCTTCCACACTCAAAAATTGAATGCAAACTCAATGGATTAAGTCATTGTTCTGATCTTTAAAAGTTTACACATTGAATTAATCTAAAAATGGCAAAAAGGTAGCTTTGCCATTTTGGTAAAGTTGGCTTTATGTCAATTTGTTTCTCTTGAGCATTGCACCATTTCTTTGAAAGAAAACAAAGTCTATAAACTAAGGCAAAGGTACAACAACTTTGTGCATGCTTGAAGCTAGCCTGTACAGGCCTGTCCTTGGTCACTTCACACTTTTCTTAAAAAACAAGTCAACTTGCCAAAATCACATAACTCTTGTATCTGTTATAACCAAGCTTGGTAACCATTCCAAACAAGTTTTGCACATCACGTTGAGCCAGAAACACGAGCTATCCAATCCTCAGACACCATTGAACATCAAAACACCAAAAACTTGCAAAACAGGGCAGTCTCTGCAGTTTCACCTCCATCTTACAAACCACTCGTGCGTTTTGCCCCAAACCTCTTCCAACACACTCCATACAACCCACCTAAGCTCTCCCAACCATTGTCCAGTGACTGTAACTCCATTTACACACTTCACCATTTCTGAATTCTGTTTGTGCAGGTTGACTTATACAAGTTTATTCAAGCAAGTTCAAAGCCAACTAAGCATTGGGGAAGGTCAGAGAAAGTTCAGGCAAGCTCACAAGCATCTCAGGCCTCACTGAAAATATCTACATTGCCATACTCGTGTTCAACTGATGCAGGTATTTTCCAACTTTCTATCTCTCTATTTAGGAATCATTAAGCTTAGGTTTGTGAATAAAAAATATAGTACTCATGCCCTTAAGCTGTACATATGCGTAGATTTCATTTAAGTTAACTGTGTTGGAAGAATTTGAATGATGAACTTTCTGAAAAAGTTAGGTTAGAAATTAGGGCCAGAGAAATTCTCTCTGGTCTTTGAGAGTTAGATTAAGTTCTTTACATGGTTGGAATCGTGTTGGAAAATGCTATAACTTTTGTGTTGTGAGTTTTTGCTTTAGAGCACGTATGCAGGATTTCCAGATTTGAACAAGGAACGCGCGTTTTTTTGTTTGATCAGAGGTTGAAGATGAAGCAAGTGGGCTGGGCCTGTGTTGTTCCATGCTTTTGACACCCCCTGATTACACCCCCTTTTTGCATATTTTTCTATTTCTTTTTCATTTCTGACTTTATTTTTTTTTTCCTAAACACTAAAAAATACCAAAAATATTTTCATGAATTTTCATATTTTATTTTATTATTTTTATTATTTTTTATAACATATAAATAATTACTTTTATAATATACTTTTATTTTCTTAATAAAAAAACTTGCAAGTACTACAAAAAAATATTATATTTTTATTTTTATTATTAATATACTTAAATAATATTTTTTCTAATATATTTTTATTTTTTGACATTTGTATATATTTTTATTGTACATAAATAAATAATTATTGATATATATATATATTCTTAAAACAAATTAGGGTTTACCCCTTTAATAAAAATAATCTGTTATTTTCTCATTTTTAATACATTAAATAACTTATTTTTACATATATAAAAAATAAATACAAAAAAACATTCTTGCATATTTATATTTAATTGTTTATTTAAATATTGCCTATTTATTTATTTATGCAAAGATTTCAATATGGTTGTAATAATCTTAGGATTTTAATTTCTTGTAAATAATCCCCTATTCAAATTTGTATCCCCCTCCCCATAATCATGTTGTAATAGTATTAGATTTATTTTTACGCTTTTATTGCTTTCAAATATGCATGATAGAGATTAGGGTTTGTATGCAAATATTCAAAATCAAACAAATAGCTTGACTAAAACAAGACAAAAATGCATGAAAATGACAACACAATGCACACAAGCACCCCTAGGGTTTCATCCACTTGTTGCCTTTAAAATGGCCAAGGTATGCATGTTAAGTATCTTGGCAAAACAAAAAAAAAAACAAAAAGATCATAGTCCCTCGATGACGCTATCTTGGTTGCCTATATAAAAAATGATCTAGTCCCTCAAAAAATTGCTAAAGATGCTTAACACCATTGTTATCATGGTCATACGATGACCCGCGCCTGTCCCGTTTAACATCCAAACACAAGGTTGTTTACCAAATACAATGGTAAAACAACAATGTGAAAGGGTTAAAAATATGTAGGAAAGATCTTTGAGTAGATAGGGTAGATGCTCCTAGTTACTTGATCAAAACTTGCAAACATCCTTGCTATTTTCAAAAACACATCACAACACAATTTCAAAACATTTCCCAAAACAAACTTTCAAACATTGAAACATCTTTTCAAAAGACAAACACCTTTGTAAAACATTCAAACAAGAATTATTACAAAGGTTGCCACAACAAAGGCCTCTTTTCAAAACATTTTTCAAAACCACACACACAAAGCACCATTTCAAACAATTGAAAAGCAAAAGCAAGTGATCTAAACAAGTAACTAAGAGCCCATGGATAACCATGGATGAAAAGGGTGCTTTCACCTTCGCTTTTCATAATCTACCCCTCGAACCCAAGAAAACATCTCAAAGGTCTTTCCTGTGCTTTTTGACCTTTCCTTTGGATAAAATAAAAAGTCGGTGGCGACTCTTACTAAACCGAAACATTTGCAAACACAAACGCAAAACCTCAAGTTAGTTCTCTCACCGTATCATAGAACTGGCGACTCTGCTAGGGACTATCTAAAAGTGGGGTTACCTTAGGGTTTAGATCACCTTTACATACTTACTTTGTTTGCTTTGATTGCTTTACATTTGGTTCTATTGTTTGGGTTTGAAATCCTCTACCCGGATTTGGGAAACATTCATAGGTAAATAGCGATACGTTATGGAAACTGTGTGGGGTATACCGACATGGTTGAAGCAATAGCTATATTTGTGCGACATATTTGTGGGTACCGGTAGCCTTTGAGTCAATCAAAGAGAATACGGGGCCGCTGAGTGATGTCATGAAGCACTAATGGACTTTTAGAACCTTTACTTGACCATCTTGGCCTTTTTAGGGGTAGTGAGATGACCGGCTTTGGTGCAGTCCAAAGTTGGTAGATACTCGATACTACACTCATTGAGGGTTGTTTTCTTGGAATATTTCGGTTGCCAGTAAAGTGGCTAAACTGAAACAATGAACACAAAAAATAATCCAGTGATATTGAGCTCCTTAGAACCTGGTTACTATTTATAGGACAGTTTGAGCCAACTAACTTCAAGAGGGTACTTACCTATGAAACCCCATGCAAGCCTGAAACTAGGATCTTGTATGATTTATTTGTACATATACTTGTGCATACATCATGAACATCATGAAGCATCATTTTCATCCACTAACCATTTCAAGGATTTGGATCTTCATCTTTGTTCTTGTTTTGTAGGTTATGGAATCACTTCGCAGAAAAATAATCCAAGTCAACCTTGTGAGAATCCCTCCTCAACTCAAGGAGCTTACTTCCAAGATTCCAGAGAGTTCTCCCTTCACTGAAATACATGGTAGACTTCTCAACTTGGTCAACTCCAACATAGAGGAAGACATGGTGAAAGTTCTCTTCCAGTTCTTTGACCCCCTACACCACTGCTTCACATTTCCTGATTACCAACTAGTGCCTACTTTGGAGGAATTTTCTCAACTCCCGAGGATTCCTATTCTCCATCAACTACCCTATAACGGTATGGAAAGAGAGTCAAAGCCTGAAGATGTTGCTCAAGCCTTACACTTGCAACCATCTGATATCAAAGGTCATTGGGAAACCAGAAGTGGTGTCAAGGGTTTCTTGGAAAAGTTTCTGTTTGAGAAGGCACAAGACTGCTGGAATTCTCTAGATCTGCAAGCTTTTGAGAAGGTTGTAGCACTTCTCATCTATGGGTTGGTCTTGTTCCCAAACCGTGATCAGCTTATAGATGTGAATGCTATCAATATTTTCATATCTCGAAATCCTGTGCCTACATTACTTGGGGACATCCTACACTCATTTCACACACGAACAATGAGGAAAAGAGGTGTTCTCATGTGTTGTACTCCTCTTTTAGCAAGGTGATTTATTTCTCACCTTCCCCAGTCAGTCTTGAAGAATGAGCAAGGCTTGAGATGGTCACAACGGTTGATGACTCTTACACATTCTGATGTTCATTGGTGTTCTCGGTCCAGAGAAAATGTCATCATCATTGATTGTTGTGGGGAATTCCCTAATGTCCCATTACTTGGAATTAAGGGAGGCATTACCTACAACCCCTGCTTGGCTCTGAGACAGTTTGGGTATGCCCGAAGGGATGGCCCTCATGACATGCTGATTCCAGACTTGGTTTTTCACTTCGATAATGACGCTCAAGGACTTCGACAAAGGTTTATCCGAGCTTAGAGGATGCCCAACAAGGTAGACAGTAAGACACTGGGACACAAGAATTCCATCCCCCTTGAGCCTTACCTCAAGTGGGTACGAACCCGCGCCCAGAGTCTTATGATGCCTTACCCCCACATTCTACCTATGATCCAAGAGCCGGTTATGGAAGGAGAGGTTCCATACACCCTCCTACATCTTGACATGCCGACATCATTGAAAGATCTACAAAGGAGTTGGATACAGCTCAAAGGAGAACGAAATACTTTTGAAGCCCAATTCTACGCCAGTGAGAAGAAGGTTTTAGAACTTACTCGTCGACTCCACGAAGAGCAGACTCTCAACACCTACATCGCACCAAAAAGGATGCGCAACGTCTTTTTACCTTAGAATTTTGTATTATTTTGCCCATGGGGCCTTTATGTACTAACAGTTCTATCTTATTAATATGACGTGTGTTCTTTTTGTTTACAACAAATTTGAATTTCTGAATCCTTGAAAGCATTACATGAATACATATCATTCATCATATGCATAAACAGGTCTTCACACCAGGTTTCCTTATCTCTCTGCGGTTTATTTCAGCAAGATGGATATAGAGCAGACGATCAAAGACTTATAAGCGCAGAATTCACAGTTCCAACAACTCCTCATGACCTTGGCAAAGGGTCAGGAGGATCTTAAAGAACTATTAGAGAAAGAAAAGGAAAAAGAGAAAAAGAAAAAGAAAAGAGTTGGTGTGGCTACTCTAGGTAGAATATTTGAAGGTCAAACTAGAAGGGTCCTGGACTTCCCCTCAACATCTGATGAAGGGGTAGGTAAAGGAAAGGGAGCTGCAGTACCATCTGAGTCTGAGGTTGAAGAAGAAGAAGAGGAGGATGAAGACTATTCAAAACAGTAGTACCCTCCTGCAGATGACAAGTACAAGAATCTGGAAGAACGTCTGGCAGCCATGGAGGTACAGAGGGTGCCTGGGTTTGATTTCGAAGAGTTAGGGTTGGTTTCTGGGATTGTCATTCCCCCCAAGTTTAAAGTTCCACTGTTTGCTAAGTACGACGAGTTGTCTTGCCCAAAGATGCACCTACGGTCTTACGTCAGAAAAATTCAACCACATTCTTCTGACAAGGATCTGTGGGTCCACTTTTTTCAGGATAGTTTATCGGGTACGCAATTGGATTGGTTCTACCAGCTTGAGAGGTCTGATGTGCACAATTGGGAGGATCTGGCTGCTGCCTTCTACAAACAATATCAATATAATGCGGACTTAGCACCTACTCGTACTCAATTACAAAGTATGGGTATGGTCTCTAATGAAGGCTTTAAGGAGTATGCCCAGAAATGGAGGGACTTGGTTGGAAGGGTGCAACCACCATTTTCTGAAAGAGAGCTTGTTGATATGTTTTTGGGGACTCCGTCAGGTCCATTCTTTAATCACCTGATAGGAAGTTCGTCTGCGGGGTTCACCGAGTTAATACTGACTGGTGAAAGAGTTGAAGCTGGCATCAAGAGCGGTAAAATTCAGAAAGATACATCTGCTTCCGCTGCCGTCAAGAAAACTTTTTCAGCTAAGAAGGAAGTCTCAATTGTCTACTCTCAAAGAGGACAAGGAAGAGTTGAGCGCCGGCCAGCAGTGGGGGCCGTAATGATTCAGAAGTCTGCGGCGGATCAGCCTCGAAATAGTCAACCTAGAACCAACCACTAAAGGGTGGAAAGGCCACAACAGCAATATACCCGGATAAACATGACACCTGCTCAGGTTCTCCCCCATCTCCTGAAGTTAAACCTTACAACCTTGAGAGAGGCACCGAAGAATACAAATACCACTTCTCCACATTACCATCCCAACGCCAAGTGTGCTTATCATTCAGATAGCGTGGGGCACGACACCAACAATTATTGGGCCCTCAAGAATAAGATCCAGGATTTAATAGACGCTAAGGAAGTGGAATTCGACACGCCCGAAAAGCCGAATGTGATTTCTGCCCCAATGCCAAAACATGGTCACAATGCCCATGCTATTGAAGAGGATCTGTATGTTGCTGCTATTGATAATTTGATGACTCTGTTGCCAATAATCAAGATGAATCTGTTGAAAGCCGGGATTTTCCCAGGCTGTGGAAAAGATTGTTACCTTTGTTCGTCCTTACAATCCGACTGTCCGTTGTTGAAGTTAGGCATCCAACGCCTAATGGATAATCAAGAAATCCTCTTTGAGAAAACTCTTGTTACTCCAACTCCTGTCAAAGATGTTGCTATAATTACCATTTCTACCAATCTTTCCAAGGTCTCCAAAGGACCTGTTAAGATTACATCCGATCCAAAGATTGTACCTCTGAAGATAACTATGTCGGGGCCTATCCCATACAAGTCCAACAAATCAATATCGTGGAATTATGGAGGAGAGATCTTCTACCACGGTGTTAAGCAGATTGAATCAGTTGAAGAAAGTTCCGATGAAGAGACTTCTGACATAGGAAATATTGCTGGGACGAGTAAGATCACCCGCAGTGGAAGAATTTTCTCTCCGGAGATTGCTCCTCCAAGGGAAATCTTCGGACCCTCAAATTCTCCTAAGGTTACTCCTGTGCCGATCAACATATCTGTGCGAACTCCAGTTATTGAAGAAATTGTTACTCATGTGGTTGTACCCTCTGCTGTTGCTGCTGATAAAGGTAAGGGGATCCAAGAAGCGCCCGTCAGGACGAGGGCTCAACTTTGGTCATCCCCGAGACCACTCAAAAGGAAATGGAGGAGATTTGAAAAATAATTAAGAAAAGCGACTATGATGTCGTAGAACAATTGGGGCAAACCCCTTCAAAAATCTCTATGCTGGCCCTTTTGCTCTGTTTCGAAGCTCATGCCAAAGCTTTGATTAAATTCCTGAAGACGGCCCACGTGCCTCAAGAAACCTCCGCGGACCAGTTCCAGGAGTGTGTAGCAAGCCTAACAGCCTACAATGGTCTTGGCTTCTCCGATGCTGATTTAACATCTAAGGGGAGAAAGCATAATGACGCGCTGCATGTCTCGGTGGAATGCAGAGGGACTACTTTAGCTCACGTTCTGGTTGATACCGGGTTGTCTTTAAATGTATTGTCGAAGAAAGCATTGGACATATTGGACTGTGAAGGTTTGACCCTGAAGCCTAGCAATATCATTGTCAGAGCCTTTGACGGTTCTAAAAGGATGGTCCACGGGGAGGTGGACATCCCGATTATGGTGGGAACGGAAACTTTCAACTCTACATTTTATGTGATGGACATCCGTCCTTCATATTCTTGCTTGTTGGGAAGACTCTGGATCCACAATGTTGGGGTCGTCACTTCTTCTCTACACCAAATGCTCAAATACCCAGTCCAGGGGAAAATTATAACCGTTCATGGCAAGGAGGAGTATATGATAAGCCATCTTAATTCTTTCCGCTATGTGGAGTTAGATGGCGAATTCATAGAAACCCCTTTCCAACACTTTGAAGAGGTTTCTCCTGAAGTTGCGGCAGCCAAGACAGTGACTTCTGTACCCATCATTATCAAACCTGTATCCCGGATGTCATCCCTTAAAGATGCGAGGGCTGTGATTGAGGAAGGAGGAAGCACATTATGGGGTCAGCTGCCAGATTTTCCTTACAAGACAGATAAATTCGGCTTGGGTTTCACTGCTTCTGCTCAAAAGGATGTGCGCCGCTCCTAGGATGGAGGGCCACCATTGAAGATCACCCATCATGGAGTGCATGCTTTGGAGGATGGTGAAGATGAGAGCAACTTTGAAGATTAGATTTTCCCGACTATTGACAGAGGGCTGAACAACTGGGAGGCAAAGGACTTTATTCCCATTACTTTCATAAATCAGTAATTTATCTTTCGAACATTTCTGTTGGTCTGTAATAATTCTTAAACAATTCGTACTCTTTTTCCCTTATGCCTTACCCGAGGCATGTAGGTCCATTTGTAAGGGCTTGATTTTTCATCTTCATATGCCATTTTTAATGAATCATGGGCGTTTTCATATATAAACTTTTGTGTTCATTTTATTTATTTTTACATTTTATTTGTTTAAAGGTGGTTATCCCTTACACACACCCACACTCACAAAATGTAGGTACCCCTCCATTCCGGATTCCATGGGTAACAATTCTGCTATGGCCTTCAGTGACTCTGAAGATCTGGTCAGTCATGCCGAATACGAAGGTGATGAAGACTGTGAAGTGCCGGGAGAATTGGCTAGACTTCTACAACAGGAAGAAAGGGCTATTCTGCCTCATGAAGAGCTATTAGAGACTATCAACTTGGGTACTGCCGAAGATAGAAAAGAGGTTAAAGTGGGTGCCAACCTAAAGCCAAATGTCAAAGAGCGTTTAGTTCAGCTGTTGAATGAATATGTTGAGATCTCCGCCTGGTCTTATGAAGACATGTCGGGACTTGATACAGATATTGTGGTTCACCGTCTCCCTACAAGAGAATACTGTCCACCAATTAAACATAAAGTCCGCCGAATGAGGCCCGATATGTCTGAAAAGATCAAAGCCGAAGTAATGAAGCAGTTCAATGTTGGGTTTCTTGTTGTTACTTCCTATCCACAATGGGTTGCTAACATTGTGCCCGTGCCTAAGAAGGACGGCAAAGTGAGAATGTGCGTGGATTACAAAGACTTAAACAAGGCTAGCCCTAAAGATGACTTTCCACTACCTCACATTGACATCTTGGTTGACAACACAGCTCAGCACAAGGTATTTTCTTTCATGGATGGATTTTCAGGGTACAACCAGATCAAAATGGCCCCTGAAGACATGGAAAAAACTACTTTTATTACACAGTGGGGTACCTTCTGCTATAAAGTGATGCCATTCGGGCTGAAGAATGCCGGAGAAACCTATCAGCGAGCCATGGTAGCTTTGTTTCATGACATGATACATCATGAGATTGAAGTCTATGTAGACGACATGATAGCCCGATCACAAACGGAAGAAGAACACCTCGACCATTTGCAAAAGCTGTTTGTCAAGTTGAAGGAGTACAAGCTCAGACTGAACCCTAACAAGTGCACTTTCGGAGTCAGGTCCAGTAAACTCTTGGGATTCATCGTCAGCAACAAAGGCATCGAGGTTGATCCTGCCAAAGTCAAAGCTATACGAGAAATGCCCACCCCTCACACTAAGAAGGAGGTCAGAGGTTTCTTGGGACGCTGAAACTACATTGCAAGGTTCATTTCTCACCTTACATCTACATGTGAGCCAATCTTCAAGTTGTTGAAGAAAAATCAGGTGGTTCAATGGAATGATGACTGTCAAGTTGCTTTCGATAAAATCAAGGAGTATTTGCTAGAACCTCCTATCTTGACGCCTCCCGTCGAAGGAAGACCGCTAATCATGTACCTGACTGTTTTGGATAATTCAATGGGGTGCGTATTGGGCCAACATGACGAGTCTGGCCGAAAAGAGCATGTCATTTATTACCTTAGCAAAAAGTTTACCGACTGTGAGACCCAGTACTCACTGCTCGAGAAAACTTGTTGCGCTTTGGTATGGGTTGCTCGCCGGCTAAGGCTGTATATGTTGACTCATACCACTCTATTGATTTCTAAAATGGATCCGATCAAGTATATCTTCGAAAAGCCTGCTTTATCTGGTAGAATCGCTAGATGGCAGATGATCCTGAACGAATATGACATACAGTACACGACCCAAAAAGCTATAAAGGGGAGTGTGCTAGCTGACCATCTAGCTCATCAAGCTGTCGAAGATTACCAATCCATGAAGTTTGACTTCCCCGACGAGGACATTATGACATTGGACAACATTCAAGATAACGGTCCGTATGACGGACCTGAACAAGGATCCCGATGGACTCTGTACTTTGATGGGGACTCCAACGCACTTGGGAACGGTATCGATGCTGTGCTCATTTCTCCACAAGGTTGCCATACACCTTTCACCGCCAGACCGTGCTTCAACTGCACCAATAACATGGACGAGTATGAAGCTTGTATCTTTGGTCTCAAGGCTGCAATTGACTTGGGAATCAAATCTTTGGTTGTGTTTGGGGACTCAGCTTTGGTTATCAGTCAAATCAAAGGAGAGTGGGATACTAAACATCCTAACCTCATCCCATACAAAGAAAATGTCTTGACATTGTTACCTCATTTTGAGCAGATTACCTTCGAGCACTTCCCGCGAGAAGAGAACCAGCTAGAAGATGCTCTAGCTACAATGTCTTCCATGTTTAAACTTAACTGGGATAAGGAGGCTCTCCAAATCACCATTGAGCGAATGGATGAACCTGCACATTGCCACAAGATTAATACCAAAGAAGTAGTGGACCGACCTTGGTTTCACGAAGTCAAAAGGTATCTCGAGACGCGAGAATACCCTGAAGGAGCTTCAGTCAATGACAAAAAGTTCTTAAGGAGATTTTCAGCTAAGTTCTACCTGAGCAATGGTATCCTATACAAGCGCAATCATGATTGCATTCTGCTCTGATGTGTAGACAAGGTTGAAGCTGAGCAGATTATGGCTGAACTGCATAATGGTACCTTTGGCACTCACTCGAGCGGTCATACGATGGCTAAGAAGATTATACGGGCAGGCTACTACTGGTCTACCATGGAAGCTGACTGTCATCAACATTCCCGTACTTGTCACAAATGCCAAATCTATGCTGACAAGGTACATATTCCTCCAGTTCCTATCAATGTCCTAACAGCTCCTTGGCCATTCGCAATGTGGGGAATCGACATGATTGGAGAGATCAAGCCTATAACATCCAATGGACACCGCTTCATTCTAGTGGCCATTGATTACTTTACCAAATGGGTCGAAGCAACTTCTTTCGCCTCCATTACAAAGAATGTGGTTGCCTGCTTCATCAAGAAGAACCTCATTTGCCGGTATGGTATCCCCGACAGGATCATCACAGACAACGGTACAAATCTGAATAATACTATGATCACCGCTTTGTGCGAGCAGTTCCAGATTCAACATCACAATTCATCTCCCTATCGACCAAAGATGAACAGTGATGTCGAAGCTGCGAACAAAAATATCAAGAAGATCATTCAAAAGATGACAGTCACCTACAAGGACTGGCATGAGATGTTACCATTGGCTCTACACGGATACCGTACCACGGCGTGTACATCAACCGGGGCAACGCCATTTTCTTTGGTATACGGCATGGAAGCTGTTTTACCTATCGAGGTTCAGATTCCCTCCTTGAGAATCATGAAAGATGCTGGTTTGAGTGAAGACGATTGGATTCAGACCCGACTTGATCAACTTAACTTGATTGACGAGAAGCGACTTACTGCTGTTTGTCATGGTCAGACGTATCAAAAATGGATGATCAAGGCTTTCAACAAGAAAGTCAGGCGCCAGGTATATCAAGTCGGATATCTTGTAATCAAGCGGATCATCTTGCTGCAAAGTGATCCCAGGGGAAAATGGACTCCTACCTACGAAGGACCATTTGTGATCAAAAATATCTTTTCTGGTGGGGCAATGATCCTGACCACCATGGACGGCAATGATCTGCCGCACCCTGCGAACGCAGACATAATCAAAAGATACTACGCATAAACGACCCGACAAGTTGAAAACCCGAAAGGGCGACTTGGGAAAAAAAAGGGCATCCTGGTGAATTGAAAACCCGAAAGGGCGGTTCAGGAAAAAATTAGGGATAAAACAAAAAAATATGTACACCCGGCAAGTTGAAAACCCGAAAGGGCGACTTGGGCAAAAAAGGGTTTCCCGGTGGATCAAAAACCTGAAAGGGCGGTCCAGGCAAACGTTAGGGAATTAAAGCGTATGATTATGTCTCGTCGAATCACTTTAAGAACAATATCTTCACAGACAAGCTCCTGACTTCTGATCAACTCAATCATCTTCGAGCGAAGCAACAAATGAACAAGATACCCAGAGTTAAGAAGACTATAGCAGAATGGGAACCCCATGGAATTGTTACACATAGCCATCTTTCTTTGTATAAATTTTTCTCATCTTTGTGACAACATTCTCTTACTAGGATGTCTGTCTCCTTTGTACAAAATACTTACACAAAGTTAATACAAAGATACTTCAAAGTGCAGAAAACTATTTGCCTTCTTGATTACACTTGTGTTTTATTTGAAAACGTCCAATGATTTATTAAAATGAGCATATGCATTTGAATATAATCACATGTTTACAAATGAACGAAATACGAAAGAATAATTACTTATAGTTTGGAAGTATAGGAAAATGTCTTTGGGCTATTCCAAGAGAAATCCCCTGCAGTACATCATCTAGATCCCCAGCGGAGCTAAAACCTTGAAATACATATCCCCAGTGGAGTTAAGTTACAAAATCCCCATCAGAGTTAAGTTTTCCAACTCCCAATCCCCAACGGTGCAAAACTTTGAACTACAGATCCTCAGTGAAGATGAAACTTTCTTCCCCAACGGAGTCAAATCTTTAACCTTTAAACCCCAGTGGAAACCATCTAGTTTATTCCAATTTCCCCGAAGAGTTATCTTAAAACCCTCTTCCCCAGCGGAGTCAAACTATCAATCCACAACGGAAACCATTCAGCGTCTCCGAATTCTCCAGCAAGTTATCTTAAAGTCTAAGAATCAACCAGATAACAGTTAACTTTTGTCTTATCCCCAACCTAGGATAATTCCCCAGTAGATTGGCACACAACCCAAGCTCCTGTCATCCCAGCAGTAAGCTTCTCCCCCCAGGATCTAGAACTTACTCTCCAACAGGATAGCTTACTCTCCAGCAGCATAGCTACTCCCCATAGAGCTTTTATTCCCCAACAGAATGAATATGCTCATTCTTAATTCCCCAGTGAAGTTTCCAGAGCCTTCTTTACTCTCAACATGAATTCATCAGAATTTTTAATTCCCCTAGCAGATTGAAGATTCTCATTTCTCTGCATAAGCCATCAGAGTCTTCCTTATTCTCCGGCAGATCAAGGTTTTCCTTTGTGTGATTCCCGGTAGAGATCTCTAGAGTTTCCCTTATTCCCCAACCGAGTAAGGATTCTCATCATGTAATCCCCACGAGTTGCCAAGGATTATCTATCCCCAAGCAGTCAGCAAGGATTTCTCATCTTCAGCAGTCAAAGATTTTGAATCTCCAACAGTGGTCAAGAATTTATTTTCCCCGACAGCAGTCAAATATTTTATTATCTCCAGCTATCAAGGATTTATTTTCCTCAGCAAGACAGCTAATTAGCTTACATGCGCATACATTACAATCATATATCATAAACATTGATAAAACACATATATTGCATCATACATTTCATGCAACATAACTTTGTGTTTCAGCTAATATTTTACTCTTTTCAGGATAAGATTAACAAGCTACCAGTATAGGATCATGAAAACAGTTTACGGATGCTCCAGACATGAATGCTAATCTATCGCTTGTTCAGATTCAGCTCAGAAAAGAGCCTAGGGATGCTTCAGACACGGATGCTAATCTATTGCTTATTCAAATTCAAGGATCATGAAAACAGTTTACGGATGCTCCAGACATGGATGCTAATCTATCGCTTGTTCAGATTCAGCTCAGAAAATAGCCTAGGGATGCTCCAGACACGGATGCTAATCTATTGCTTATTCAAATTCAAGGATCATGAAAACAGTTTACGGATGCTCCAGACATGGATGCTAATCTATCGCTTGTTCAGATTCAGCTCAGAAAACAGCCTAGGGATGCTCCAGACACGGATGCTAATCTATTGCTTATTCAAATTCAAGGATCATGAAAACAGTTTACGGATGCTCCAGACATGGATGCTAATCTATCGCTTGTTCAGATTCAGCTCAGAAAATAGCCTAGGGATGCTCCAGACACGGATGCTAATCTATTGCTTATTCAAATTCAAGGATCATGAAAACAGTTTACAGATACTCCAGACATGGATGCTAATCTATCGCTTGTTTAGATTCAGCCTCAGAAAACAACCTAGAGATGCTCCAGACACGGATGCTAATCTATTGCTTATTCAAATTCAAGGATCGTGAAAACAGTTTACGGATGCTCCAGACATGGATGTTAATTTATCGCTTGTTCAGATTCAGCCTCAGAAAACAGCCTAGAGATGCTCCAGACACGGATGATAATCTATTGCTTATTCAAATTCAAGGATCATGAAAACAGTTTACGGATGCTCCAGCCATGGATGCTAATCTATCGCTTGTTCAGATTCAGCTTCAGAAAACAGCCTAGAGATGCTCCAGACACGGATGCTATTCTATTGCTTATTCAGATCCCCAACTCAGAAATGATCCAGACACGGATACCATTCCGACGCTCACCTATAACTTACAATTCAACAAAAATTCTTGGATGGCATATTTAAGCCCATCTCCGACAAGATTCTATCACATCTCCAAATGGCATCTTTAAGCCCATTCCCTCAACTATGCTTTGTA
Organism: Vicia faba; assembly: GCA_948472305.1. NCBI lineage: Eukaryota > Viridiplantae > Streptophyta > Magnoliopsida > Fabales > Fabaceae > Vicia > Vicia faba. The sequence goes on from OX451737.1 coordinate 845,034,614, forward strand.
GGGTGCAAATTTATGGGCACTCTAGTGTCCAATCTTCTTTTACCTAGCCAATGGCAAATTGGGTTCAAGCATGGATTCAAGGACTCAATGGCATCATCTTGACCTAATCACAAGGTTCAAAAGATCTCAATTGCATTGGATTCATAGATGAATTTTCCAGTCAACTGATCAAAAATCAACTATACACTAAAAAGTCAAACTTTGACTTTTTGGTCAAAATCAAGTGCCAAGGGTCATTTTTCATCAATATGTGCCAAAACATGAAACTTGTTCATCAAGAAACCTAATTTTGGAAATTAGGGTTTAAGATTGAAAAATTTCATAACTTAGAAATTTTCTAAGTTATGAAATTTTCTCACTTTTTCCTAACTTTGCCCAACATTTTCACCATGATGCAATTGGATTCAAACAAAACTTCCAACATGAAAGTTGTATTCCTCCATAAAATCTACAAATTTGATTCAAAAAGTTTTCACAAAAGATGCTTGGATCTCAAGTTATGATTTTTGGAATAAGGGTCCATGAAACATTTAACTTAGTGAAATTTTGCCCTAGTTTAGGCAGGATTTTGACCTATCTTCATGGCAATTTTTCACCTAGTTCCAATTCGAATCTCAAAATGCATTTCAAAGATGGATTGTAGAGCATGTTGCAAGATTTCTAAAATGTCCAAGAACTCTCCAAAATCATTTGTGGTTAGGGAGAATCGAAGGTTTGAATTCGGTAAAAAGTCACTTTTATCCATGGCATTTTTCATATTGCTACAAGTTGCAATTTCTGTCCAGCTTTGTTTGTACTTGATTACAGGTATCTAAACCTTTCCACACTCAAAAATTGAATGCAAACTCAATGGATTAAGGCATTATTCTGATCTTTAGAAGTTTACACATTGAATTAATCTAAAAATGGCAAAAAGGTAGCATTGCCATTTTGGTAAAGTTTGTTTTATGTCAATTTGTTTCTCTTGAGCATTGCACCCTTTCTTTGGAAGCAAACAAAGTCCATAAACTAAGGCAAAGGTACAAAAACTTCGTGCATGCTTGAAGCTAACCTGTACAGGCCTGTCCTTGGTCACTTCAAACTTTTCTTAAAAAATAAGTCAACTTGCCAAAATCACATAACTCTTGTATCTGTTATAACCAAGCTTGATAACCATTCCAAACAAGTTTTGCACATCATATTGAGCCAGAAATACGAGCTATCCAGTCCTAAAACACCCTTGAACATCAAAACACCAAGAACTTGCAAAATAGGGAAGTCTCTGCAGTTTCACCTCCATCTCACAAATCACTCGTGCGTTTTGCCCCAAACCTCTTCCAACACACTCCATACAACCCACCTAAGCTCTCCGAACCATTGGCCAATGACTGTAACTCCATTTACACACTTTACTATTTCTGAATTCTGTTTGTGCAGGTTGACTTCTACAAGCTTATTCAAGCAAGTTCAAAGCCAAATAAGCATTAGGGAAGGTCAGAGGAAGTTCAGGCAAGCTCACAAGCATCTCAGGCCTCACTAAAAATCTCTACATTACCATACTCGTGTTCAACTGAAGCAGGTATTTTCCAACTTTCTATCTCTCTATTTAGGAATCATTAAGCTTAGGTTTGAGAATAAAAAAATGTAGTACTCATTGCCCTTAAGCTGTACATATGCGTAGATTTCATTTAAGTTAATTGTGTTGGGAGAATTTGAATGCTGAACTTTCTGAAAAATTTAGGTTAGAAATTAGGTCCAGAGAAATTCTCTCTGTTCTTTGAGAGTTAGATTGAGTTCTTTACATGGTTGGAATCGTGTTGGAAAATGCTATAACTTTTGTGTTGTGAGTTTTTGCTTTAGAGCACGTATGCAGGATTTCCAAATTTGAACAAGGAACGCGCATTTTTTTTATCAGAGGTTGAAGATGAAGCAAGTGGGCTGGGCCTGTGTTGTTCCATGCTTTTGACACCCCCTGACTTGCTGATTACACCCCTCAGCCCATTTGTTTATTTTTTGCATATTTTTCTATTTCTTTTTCATTTCTGATTTTATTTTATTTTTCCTAAACACTAAAAAATACCACAAATATTTTCATGAATTTTCATATTTTATTTTATTATTTTTATTATTTTTTCTAACATACAAATAATTACTTTTATAATATACTTTTATTTTCTTAATAAAAAAAACTTTCAAGTACTACAAAAAAATATTATATTTTTATTTTTATTACTTATATACTTAAATAATATTTTTTCTAATATATTTTTATTTTTTGACATTTGTATATATTTTTATTGTACATAAATAAATAATTATTGATATATATATTTTCTTAAAACAAATTAGGGTTTACCCGTTTAATAAAAATAATCTTTTATTTTCTCATTTTTAATACATTAAATAAATTATTTTTACATATATAAAAAATAAATACAAAAAAACATTCTTGCATATTTATATTTAATTGTTTATTTAAATATTGCCTATTTGTGATACGGTGGGAGAACTGACTTGAGGTTTTGCGTTTATGTTTGCAAATGTTTTGGTTTAGCAAGAGTCGCCACCGACTTTTTATTTTATCCTAACGAAAGGTCAAAAAGCACAGAAAAGACCTTTGAGATGTTTTCTTAGGTTCGGGGAGTAGATTATGAAAAGGGAAGGTGCAAGCACCCTTTTCATCCATGGTTATCCATGGGCTCTTAGTTACTTGTTTTAGATCACTTACTTCGCTTTTCCAATTGTTCGAAATGGTGCTTTGTGTGTGGTTTTGAAAGATGTTTTGAAAAGAGGCCATCGTTGTAGCAACCTTTGTAATGATTCTTGTTTGAATGTATACAAAGGGTTTTTTGTCTTTTGAAAAGATTTCAATGTTTTGAAAGTTTGTTTTGGAAAATGTTTTGAAATTGTATTGTGAAGTGTGTTTGAAAATAGCAAGGATCTTTTTGCAAGCTTTTTTGATCAAGTAACTAAGAGTTATCTACCCTATTTTACTCAAAGATCTTTCTTATGTTTTTAACCCTTTTGACAGTGTTGTTTCACCATTGCATTTGGTGAACAACCTTGTGTTAGGATGTTAAACGGGACAGGCGCGGGTCATCGTATAGACCATGATAGCAATTGTGTTAAGTATCTTTGGCAATTTTCTTGAGGGACTTGATCATTTTTGTTTAGGAAACCAAGATAGCATCGTCGAGGGACTATGATCTTTTGTTTTGTTTTTGTTTTGCCAAAGTACCCAACATGCATAACATGGCCCATTTTTGAAGGCAACAAGTGGATTGTAACCCTAGGGGTGCAAGTGTGCATTGTGTTTGATTTTCATGCATTTTTGTCTTTGATTAGGTCAAGCTACTTGTTGATTTGGATTTTTGCATACAAACCATAATTCTCTAATCATGGCATAATTGAAAGCGTAAAGTGCGAGAATTTAAAATTCTAAGCTATTACAACATGATTATGGGGATGGGGGTACAATTTTGAATGGGGGATATTTGACAAGAAATATAAACCCTAATTTACTATTACATCCAAATTGAATCACAATGTATAAATATTTAAATGTATAATATTTAAATAAACAAAATAAATAAATATTAAATAATATGTATTATGCAAAAAAAGGTTTTCGTTTACCTATGTATGTAAAAGTATTTTTAATGTAAAAAGTATAAAGAAATAAATAAAAGATTTATTTAATTGTTTATGGGATGAAACCCTAATTCCTTTAAGAAACTAAATATAATATATTATTTATATACAATAAAATATATTAATATGTAAAAATAAAATATACTTAGAAAAAAGTATTTTTTAATATGAATAATAATTAAATAAAAATGTAATATTTTTATATTTTTATTCTAAGGTATTTAATAAAATAAAAAGTATATATGTATATATATGTATATTAAATAATAAATATGTATAATATAAAATAAAATATGTACAAAAATAAATTATATTTATAATAATATTTTTAGTGTGAATAAAAATAAGAAATAAAAATAAAAGTATGATTTACATATTATTTTCAAATTTAAATGAATAAGATCAAAGTATTTAAAATGTTTTTTATATTAGAAAAAACTAAAATAAAATGACAAATAAATGTGAAAAAATTATAAAAATATTTTTGAGCATTTTTTATATTTGGAAATAAATAAACAAAATAAAAAATGAAAACAAAAATGCAAAAATATAACTATTCAAGAAATTGGGCCAGGGGGTGCAAAGATGAAAATGGGAGGTGTCAAAAGCAAGTCAGGCCAGGCCCAGCCCAAGCCAGCTTCATCTTCAACCTTCAGACTTTGTAAACACGCGCGCCTGGTTCAAATGCTAGATCATGTATACGTGATCCTTTGCAAAAACTCACAACATCAAACTTGTAGAGAATTTCAAGACGATTCCAACCATATAAACAACTAATCCTAACTCTCAAAGACCAGAGAGAATTTATCTGGCCCTAAAATCTGACCTAGTTTTTTCAGCATGTTCATGGATGAAATTCTCCTAGCACACTTAATATAAATGAAAGCTGAGCATATGTATGGCTTCCTAGCAATGAACACTACATTTTTTATTCACAAACCTAAGGCTAAATGTTCCTAAATAGAGAGATAGAAAGTGAAGAAAAACCTGTTTCAGTTGGATTCGTGTAGGGCAATGTAGTGTCTTTCAGCAAGGTTTGAGATGTCTGGTAGCTTGCCTGAACTTCACTTGTCCTTCTCCAATAGCTAGCTTGCCTTGAATGTCCTTGAATCAGTCTACAGAACTCAACCTGCACAAGCTTGAAATGAAAATGGTGAGCACTGTAAATGGAGTTATGGTTGGTAATGGAGGTTTGGGATAGCTTGAGTGAGTTGAATGGAATGTGTTTGAAGCAAAATGGGGCAAAATGCACGAGCCAAATGAGCTGGAGAACTCAAGTTGCAGCACCTGCCCTGTTTTGCCAAAGAAGTGTGATTTCTAGCTATGGGGTGTTTTGAGGCTCAAGCACTCGTGTTTCTGGCTCAAAGGGTTGTGTGAAAGATGTTTGAAATGTTTGTGTAAGTTGATCTTGGCTGGTTTTCAAGTTGTGAAGATTTTGACAAGTTTCTTCTTCTTGAAGCAAGAAAGTGGAAGTTGTGATTACAGGCTTGTACAAGCTATCAAATATGCTGCATACAATCCTCTTGGTCCCTGCAATTTGTGGATTTGATTTGGCTTCTTAGATCTTGGCTCTATGCTCAAAGATCATGGTTTGACATAAAGCACACTTTTGCAAAAATGGGAATTTGCCTTTTTCTACTTAAGGCCTAATCTTATGTACAATATCCAAATGGCCAAAACAAAAGCTTAGACTGAGGGATTTGCATTTAATTAAGGAGTGTGAAGTGGTTTAGAGGCCTTCAAACTAGTACAAGGCATGCTGGTTTGAAAATGCCTCTTGAGTGAACATGAATTTGCCATGGATATAAAGTGAGTTTTTGCCAACTTCAAGCATTCGATTCTCCCTAACCACAAATGTTTTTGAGGAGTTCTTTGATAATTTGGAAAGCTTGAAACATTCTCTATAATCCATATTTGAAATGCAACTTTAGACTACAAGTGGAACTATATGAAAAATGGCCAAGAAGATAGGTCAAAATCCTGCCTAAACTAGGGCAAAATTTCACTAAGTTAAAAGTTTAAGGGACCCTTGTTCCATAAATCATGACTTGAGATCCAAGCTTCTTTTGAGAAAACTTTGTGATTAAAAGTTGTCGAATTTGTGGAGGACTACAACTTTCATGTTGTAAGTTTTGTTTGAATCCATTTTCATCATGATGAAAATGTGGGACAAAGTTAGGAAAAATTAAGAAAATTTCATAACTTAGAAAAATTCTAAGTTATGAAAATTTTCAATTTCAAACCCTAATTTGTAATTTTAGGTTTCTTGATGAACAAGTTTCATAATTTGACACATCTTGATGAAAGCTGACCCTTGGCACTTGATTTTGACCAAAAAGTCAAAGTTTGACTTTTCAGTGTACAGTCAAATTTTGATCAGTTGACTGAAAAATTCATCTGTCAATCCCATGCATTTGAGATCTTTTGAACTTGTTGAATAGGTCAAGATGATTCCATTGAGTCCTTGAGTCCTTGGTTGAGCTTGGATTGCCCTTGGCTAGGTCAAAAAGTCAGAAATTGCCTTTGTGCAGTCAAAACCTTAAAAATGACCATTTTTCCCTTTTGGTGATCTGATCAAATTTCTTGTGAAATTATGGTCCAAACTTGATCCAATGATTAATATGAGTTCATAATGTTGATGTGGGTCAAAATTCATGAGGTTTTATTGCAAATTGGCCACAATTGACTTTTTCCCCAATATAATTGATTTTTAGGTCAACTGTCTAATTGACTGGGCAAAAATTTGATTCAAGGCTTGAAACTTGGTATGGACAAACTTATGAGTCCAAAAAGAAGTATGAAAGTAAATTTGAGCATTGAAGGTCCAAATATCCCTGTGCAAACTCAAACCCTAGTTTAGGTCATCAGTGCAAGGAGATGTCTTGAGCAGAGCAAACCCTAGCTTGATCTTGAGTTCCAAGAGCCTTATGATGAGAAATGTTGATAAAATGAGAGGGAAAATTTTGGGGTACAACAGTTTCCCCTGTTCAATATTCTTGAACCTGAAGAGTTAGATTGGCAAGTTTGCCTGTCGTGACTCGAAGGTAAAAGAGGATTAGACACTAGAGTGCCCGTAAATTTGCACTCGTCAAAAATGTATCTGAGGGAATGGGCTTAAAGATGCCATTTGGAGATGGTAGAATCTTGCTGGATATGGGCTTAGAGATGCCATCCAAAATTTTTTTTTTGAAAAATAGTAGAATGAACATCAGAATGGTATCCGTATTTGGAACGTATCTGAGTTTTATCTGGAGACTGGGTTTGTATGAGCAAAGGAATGGCGTCTGTGTCTAGAGCATATCCGAGCTATAACTGTATTTGATTCTTGAATGAATATCAGAATGACTGTCGTGTCTGGAGTGTATTTGTATTCTGAATGGGTGACAAAGAAACATCTGTGTATGGAGCATCTATATGCTGGGGATAAATTCCGAATGAGTGACAGAATGACAACCGTGTCTGGAGCGTATTTGGACTGTATATGAAGTTGAGATCTGTATGAATAGCAGAATGACTTCCATGTTTGGAGTGTATCCGTACTGTAACTGGGATCCGGACAAGTGATAGAATAACTTCCGTGTCTGGAGTGTATTTGAACTTGAAGTTGATAGTTGAATCTGAATGAGAAATAGAATGGCTTCCGTGTCTGGAGCGTATCTAGTCTGTATCTGACTGCTGGAGTCTAAATGAGTAGTAGAATGACCGCCGTGTCTGGGGTTTATCCATATTGTATCTTGAATTGAAATTCTGAATGAGTAATAGAATGACCGATGTGTCTGGGGTGTATCCATACTGTATCTGAAATCTCTAATTAGTTGTTAACGATAACTTTTTAATCTTATCCTGAAAAGGGTAGAATGTTAGCTAAAGCACAAAGTTATGTTGCATGATATGTATGATGCAATAAAATATGTTCTATTAATGAATGTAATGGATGTGCATGTAAGCTGATTAGTTGTCTTGCTGAGGAAAATAAATCCTTGATAACTGGAGATAATGAAATCTTTGACTGCTGCCGAGGAAAGTAAATCCTTGACCGATGCTGGGGATTCCAAAAATCTTTGATTTGTTGAGAATGAGAAATCCTGGGACCATTGTTGGGGATTGAAAATCCTTGGTATCTTGTGGGGATTAACAAAAGTTTTGACAACTTCTGTGGGGAATGAGAATCCTTCATGACTTTCCTGAGGAAGTAAGGAGAAATCTGACGACCTCTACTGGGGAATTAAAACCTGGGAGGCTTCAAATGGAAAAATAGGAATTAGAATCTTCATTATGTTGGGAAATAACTCTGTGGGGAGAGTGTTTATTCTGCCGGGTAAATCAGGAGCTTGGGTTGTATGCCAATCTACTGGGGAATTATCCTAGTTAGGGATAAAACAAAAAAAAGTTAACTGTTATCTGATTGATTCTCAGACTTTTAAGATAACCTGCTGGGGAAGTTGGGGAAACTGAATGGTTCCCGCTGAGGATTGGTAGTTGGAAATTTGACTTCGCTGGGGAAGAAGGTTTCATCTTTGCTGAGGGTCTGTAGTTCAAAGTTTTCGGGCTCCACTGGGGATCGGGAGTTTAGAGCCTTAACTCTGATGGGAATTTTGAAACTTAACTCCACTGGGGATATATACTTCAAGGTTTTAGCTTTGTTGAGGATCTGAATGACATATTGTAGGGGATTTCTTCTGGAATAGCCTAAAGACGTTTTCCTATACTTTCGACCTATCAGTAATTATTCTTTCTTATTTTGTTTTATTTGTAAGCAAATATTATATTCAAATGCATATGCCTATTTAACAAACCATTGGACGTTTTCAAATAAAACATAAGTGTAAAAAGAAAGGAAAGGAAAGCAAATTTCTGCACTTTGAAGTATTTTTGTATTAACTTTTGTAAGTATCTTTGTACAAAGGAGACATGCATCCTAGTAAGAGAATGTTGTCGTAAAAATTGAAAAATTTTATACAAAAAGAAAGATGGCTATGTGTAACAATTCCATGGGGTTCCCATTCTGCTATAGCCTTCACAACTCTGAGTATCTTGTCCATTCGTTGCTTCGTCCGTGGATGATTGGATTGATCGGAAGCTTGGAGTTTGGTCGTGAAGAGATTGTCCTTAAAGTGATCCAACGAGACATAGTCATACGCTTTAATTCCCTAACTTTTGCCTGAATCGCCCTTTCGGGTTTTCGATCCACCAGGAAACCCTTTTTTTCCCAAGTCGCCCTTTCGGGTTTTCAACTTGCCGGGTGTACAGATTTTTTCATTTATCCCTAATTTTTGCCTGAACCTCCCTTTCGGGTTTTCGATTCACCGGGATGCCCATTTTTGCCCAATTCGCCCTTTCGGGTTTTCAACTTGTCGGGTCATTTTATGCGTAGTATCTTTTGACTATGTCTGCGTTCGCAGGGTGCGGCAGGTCGTCACCGTCCATGGTGGTCAGAATCATTGCCTTACCATAAAAGATGTTCTTGATCACAAATGGTCCTTCGTAAGTAGAAGTCCACTTGCCCTTGGGATCACTTTGCGGCAAGATGATCCGCTTGATTACAAGATCTTCGACTTGATATACCTGACGTCTGACTTTCTTGTTTAAAGCCTTGATCATCCGTTTTTGATACGTCTGACCATGACAAACAGCAGTAAGTCGCTTCTCGTCGATCAAATTAAGTTGGTCAATCTGGGTTAGAATCCAATCGTCTTCACTCAAACTAGTATCCTTCATGATCCTCAAGGAAGGAATCTGAACTTCCATAGGTAAAACAGCCTCCATGCCATATACCAAAGAAAAGGGGGTTGCCCCTGTTGAAGTACGCGCCGTGGTACGATATCCATGCAGGGAAAACGGTAACATCTCATGCCAGTCCTTGTAGGTGACCGTCATCTTTTAAATGATCTTCTTGATATTTTTGTTCGCAGCTTCAACAACACCGTTCATCTTTGGCCAATAGGGAGATGAATTGTGATGTTGAATCTTGAACTGCTCGCACAGAGCGGTGATCACATTGTTATTCAGATTTGTACCGTTGTCTGTGATGATCCTGTCGGGGATACCATACCGGCATATGAGGTTCTGCTTGATGAAGCGGGAAACCATATTCTTTGTAACGAAGGAGAAGGAAGCTACTTCGACCCACTTGGTAAAGTAATCAATAGCCACCAAGATGAAGTGATGTCCATTGGATGTCGTAGGCTTGATCTCTCCAATCATGTCGATTCCCCACATTGTGAATGGCCAAGGAGCTGTTAGAACGTTGAGAGGAACATGAGGAATATGTACCTTGTCAGCATAAATTTGACATTTGTGACAAGTACGAGCGTATTGATGACAGTCAGCTTCCATGGTACACCAGTAGTAGCCTTCCCTTAGAATCTTCTTAGCCATCGTATGTCCCCTCAAGTGGGTGCAAAAGGTGCCATTATGTATTTCAGTCATGATCAACTCGGCTTCAACTTTGTCCATATAACGAAGTAGAACAAAATCATGGTTGCGCTTATATAGGATACCATTGCTCAGGAAGAACTTGGCAGCAAATCTCCTTAAGAAATTTTTGTCATTGACTGAAGCTCCTTCAGGGTATTCTCGAGTCTGGAGATACCTTTTGATTTCATGAAACCAGGTTTGTTCCACTACTTCTTTGGTATTAATCTCATGACAGTGCGCAGGTTGGTCCATTCGCTCAATTGTGATTTGGGGAGCCTCATTATCCCAATTGAGTTTAAACATGGAAGATATTGTAGCCAGAGCATCTGCTAGCTGATTTTCTTCTCGCGGGAAGTGCTCAAAGGTAATCTGCTCGAAATAAGGCAACAATGTCAGGACATGTTCTTTGTATGGGATAAGATTAGGATGTTTAATATCCCACTCTCCTTTGATTTGACTGATAACCAAAGCAGAGTCCCTAAATACGACCAAAGATTTGATTCCCAAGTCAATAGCAGCCTTGAGACCAAAGATACAAGCTTCATATTCAGCCATGTTGTTGGTACAGCTGAAGCAAAGTCGGGCAGTGAAGGGTGTATGGCAATCTTCCGGAGAAATAAGTACCACATCGATACCATTGCCAAGTGCATTTGAAGCACCATCAAAGTACAGGGTCCATCGGGATCCTTGTTCAGGTTCGTCATACGGTCCGTTACCTTCAATGTTGTCCAATGTCATGATGTCCTCGTCAGGGAAGTCGAATCTCATAGATTGGTAATATTTGACGTCTTGATGAGCTAGATGGTCAGCTAGTACACTCCCCTTTATAGCTTTTTGGGTTGTGTACTGGATATCATACTCAGTCAGGATCATTTTCCATCTAGCGATTCTTCCAGATAAAGCAGGCTTCTCGAAGATATACTTAATCGGATCCATTTTAGAAATCAGCAAAGTGGTATGTGTCAACATATACTGCCTTAGCCAGCGAGCAGCCCATACCAAAGTGCAACAAGTTTTCTCGAGCAGTGAGTAGCGAGTCTCACAGTCGGTAAACTTTTTGCTAAGGTAATAAATGGCATACTCTTTTCGGCCAGACTCGTCATGTTGGCCCAGTACGCACCCCATTGAATTATCCAAAACAGTCAGATACATAATCAAAGGTCTTCCTTCGACGGGTGGCATCACGATAGGAGGTTCCAACAAATACTCCTTGATTTTATCAAAAGCAACTTGACAATCATTGTTCCATTCAACCACCTGATCTTTCTTCAACAGCTTGAAGATTGGCTCACAGGTAGATGTTAGGTGAGAGATGAATCTTACAATATAGTTTAAGCGTCCCAAGAAACCTCTAACCTCCTTTTCAGTGCGGGGGCAGGCATCTCTTGTATAGCTTTGACTTTAGCAGGATCAACCTCGATGCCTTTGTTACTGACGATAAATCCAAAAAGTTTACCATACCTGACTCCAAAAGTGCACTTGCTAGGGTTCAGTCTGAGCTTATATTCCTTCAATCTGACAAAAAGCTTTTGCAGATGGTCGAGGTGTTCTTCTTCTGTCTGTGAACGGGCTATCATGTCGTCTATGTAGACTTCGATCTCATGATGTATCATATCATGAAACAAAGCTACCATGGCGCGTTGATAGGTTTCCCCGGCATTCTTCAGTCCGAATGGCATCACTTTATAGCAGAAGGTACCCCACTGCGTGACAAAAGTAGTCTTCTCCATGTCTTCGGGGGCCATTTTGATCTGGTTGTATCCCGAGAATCCATCCATGAAAGAAAATACCTTATGTTGAGTTGTGTTGTCAACCAAGATGTCAATGTGTGGTAGTGGAAAATCATATTTAGGGCTAGCCCTGTTTAAGTCCTGATAGTCCACACACATTATGACTTTGCCATCCTTTTTAGGCACGGGAACGATGTTAGCAACCCATTGTGGATAGGAAGTAACAGCCAGAAAACCAGCATTGAATTGCTTCGTCACCTCGGCTTTGATCTTTTCAGACATGTCGGGCCTCATTCGGCGGACCTTTTGTTTGATTGGTGGACAGTCTTCTCTTGTAGGGAGACGGTGAACCACAATATCTGTGTCGAGTCCCGGCATGTCTTCGTAGGACCAGGCGAAGATTTCAACATATTCATTCAGCAGCTGAACTAGACGCTCTTTGATACTTAGCTCCAGGTTGGCACCCACCTTAACGTCTTTCTTGTCTTCCTCTGTTCCCAGATTGATGGTTTCTAGCAACTCTTCATGGGGCAGAATAGCCCTCTCTTCTTGTTGCAAAAGTCTGGCTAACTCTCCAGGCACTTCACAGTCTTCATCACCTTCGTACTCGGCATGATTGACCAAATCTTCAGAGTCACCGAAGGCTAAAGCAGAATAGTCACCCATGGAATCCGGAGTGGATGGGTACCTGCATTTTGTGAGTGTGGGTGTGTGTAAGGGATAGCCATCCTTAAACAAAACAAAATGTAAAAGGAAAGAAAATGAACACAACAGTTTATAGATGAAAACGTCCAATGATTCACTTAAAAATGGCATATGATAATGAAGAAATCAAGCCCTTACAAATGGACCTATATGCCCCGGGTAAGGCATAAGGTGAAAATAGTGTACGAATTATTTAATTATTACATACCAAAATAGGAAATTGTTCAAAGATAAATTACTGGTTGATGAAAGTGATGGGAACAAAGTCTTTCGCTTCCCAGTTGCTTAATCCTCCTTTGACGGTTGGAAAGATCCAATCTTCAAAGTTGTCTTCTTCATCATCATCTTCTAAGGCATTAATTCCATGGTGAGTGATTTTTATGGGTGGTCCTCCAGCCCGGGAGCGACGCACAGCTTTCTGGCCAGCAGCAGTAAAACCTAGTCCGAACTTGTCCGTCTTGTGAGGAAAATCAGGCAGTTGCCCCCACACTGTACTCCCTCCTTCTTTGATTACAGCCTCCGCATCTTTGAGGGATGCCATCCTAGATACGGGCTTGGGAACGATAGGCACATCAGTCATTGTCTTTGCAACTGCGACTTCTGGAGAAACTTCTTCAAAATGTTGGAAAGGCGTTTCTATGAATTTGCCATCTAACTCCACATAGAGGAAGGAGTTGAGGTGACTTATCATGTACTCTTCCTCACCGTGCACATTTATAATCTTACCTTGTACTGGGTACTTTAGCATTTGGTGTAAAGAGGAAGTGACTGCCCCAGCATTGTGGATCCATGGCCTTCCCAACAAGCATGAATATGAAGGACGAATGTCCATCACATAGAAAGTAGAGTTGAAAATTTCTGTGCCCACTTTGATTGGGATGTCCACTTCTCCGTGAACCATCCTTTTAGAACCGTCGAAGGCTCTAACGATGATGTTACTGGGCTTTAGGGTCAGACCTTCACAGTCCAATCTGTCCAATGCCTTTTTCGGTAGAACATTTAAAGATGAACCGGTGTCAACCAGAACATGGGCAAGTGTGGTCCCTCTGCATTCCACCGAGACATGCAGCGCGTCATTGTGCTTCCTTCTTTTAGGAGTCAAATCAGCGTCAGAAAAGCCAAGGCCATTATCGGCAGTGAGGCTAGCCACGCACTCTTGAAACTGGTCAGCAGAAGTATCTTGAGGCACGTGTACCATCTTTAGATTTTTGATTAAGGCCTTAGCATGAGTCTCAGAGCCGAGTAGGAGAGCCAGCATGGAGATTTTGGAAGGGGTCTGCCCTAGCTGCTCCACGACATCGTAGTCGCTCTTATTGATTATCTTTAAGATTTCTTCCATCTCTTTCTGGGTGGTCTCGGGGATTACCACAGTCTAAGCCTTTGTCTTGACAGGCGCTTCTAGTATCCCCTTACCTTTGGTAGCAACATCAGAGGGTCTAACTTCAGGAGCATCAAGTTCTTCAATTACCGGGCTTTGCACAGATGGCTTGACAGGTACAGAAACTCTCGAGGGTCTGAAGACTGCCCATAGAGGAGCAATCTCTGGAGAGAAGATCCTTCCGCTGCGAGTTATCTTACTCGTTCCCGCAATATTCCCTATATCAGGGGTTTCATCATCGGAATTCTCTTGGACTGATTCAATCTGCTTGATACCATGATAGAATATTTCTCCTCCGTAGTTCCATTGTATCGTCTTGTTAGATTTATACGGGATAGGCCCCGGCACGGTGATTTTCAACGGCACAAACTTAGGATCAAGCGTAATCTTAACAGGCCTTTTGCAGGTCTTGGAAAGATCGTCGAAGATGGTTATTATAGCAATGTCATTGGTTGGAGTATCAAAAGTAATAAGAGTAACATGAGTGATAGTATCAATAGGAGTCTTTTGAAAGAGGATCTCTTGGGTATCCATCAGGCATTGGATGCCTGATTTCAACAGTGGGCAGTCAGCTTGCAAGTTTGAACAGAAGTAACAGTCTTTTCCACAACCTGGGAATATCCCGGCTTTCATCAAATTCACTTTAATCACTGGTAACAGAGTCATTAATTCATTAACGGTGGTGACATGAAGATCTTCCATAACGACATGGAAATTATGACTGTGCTTCGGCATTGGGGCAGAAATCACATTTGGCTTTTCGGGCGCATCAAATTCTACCTCCTTGGCGTCTATTAAGTCTTGGATCTTGTTTTTAAGAGCCCAACAGTTGTTGGTATCATGCCCTACACTGTCAGAATGGTATGCACATTTTGCATTAGAGTGATAATAAGGAGAAGAGGTATTGGGGTTTTTCGGCGCTTCTTTCAAGTTGGTGAGGTTCAGCTTTAACAGATGAGGGAGGACTTGAGCCGGTGTCATATTGATTCGGGTGAATTATCGTTGTGGCCTTTCTACCCTTTGCTGATTAGCTCTTGGTTGATTGCTTCGAGGCTGATCGGTTGAAGAGTTTTGGATCATCACAACCCCCACCGTTAGTCGGCGCTCCGTTCTTCCTTGATTTTTCTGGGAATAAACAGCAGAAGCTTCTTTCTTGGCTGGGAAGGTCTTTTTAACAGCAGTGGAAGCGGAGGCATCCCTCTGAATTTTTCCACTCTTAATGCCAGCCTCGACCCTTTCACCGGTCAGAATTAATTCGGTGAATCCTGCAGATGAACTCCCGATTAAATGATTGAAGAATGAACCAGACAAAGTCCCTAAAAACATGTCAACCAACTATCTATCCGACAATGGTGGCTGCACCCTTCCAGCCAGATCTCGCCACTTCTGGGCATATTCCTTAAATCCCTCATTAGAGGCCATACCCATACTCTGTAGTTGAGTACGAGTAGGCGCTAAATCTGCATTGTATTGGTATTGTCGGTAGAAAGCAGCAGCTAAATCTTCCCAGTTGTGAACATCAGATCTCTCAAGTTGATAGAACCAGTCCAATTGTGTGCCTGACAAACTGTCTTGAAAAAAGTGGACCCAGAGGTCTTTATCAGAAGAGTGAGGTTGGATCTTTCTGACGTAGGACCTCAAATACATCTTTGGACAGGACAAACCTTCATACTTAGCAAATGTAGGTACTTTGAACTTGGGAGGAATGACGATCCCAGCAACCAACCCTAGTTCTTCGAAATCTAAACTAGGTACCCTTTGCAACTCCATGGCTGCCAACTGATCCTCAAGATTTTTATACTTATCATCCGCCAGGGGATATTGCTGTTCGGATTAATCTTCATCCTCTTCCTCTTCCTCTTCTTCAACTTCAGATTCAGAAGGCATCGCAGCTCCTTTTCCTTTACCAATCCCTTCATCAGACATCGAGGGGAACTCGAGAACTTTTCTAGCCTGGTTTTCAAACCTTCTTCCCATAGTGGCCATACCGGTCCTTTTCTTCTTTTTCTCTTTATCTTTCTCTTTCTCCAACAGTGCTTTAAGGTCCTCTTGACCCTTTGCTAAGGTCATAAAGAGTTGTTGGAATTGCGAATTCTGTGCTTGCAGATCCTTAACCGTCTGCTCCAAATCCATCTTGCTGAAATAAACAGCAGAAAGATAAGGAAACCTGGTGTGAAGACCTGTTTATACATATGATGAATGATATGTTATTCATGTAATGCATTCAAGGATTCAGAAATTCAAATTTGTTGCAAACAAAAAGAACACACGTCATATTAAGAAGAAATTTGTTAGTACATAAATGCCCCATGGGCAAAATATTACAAAATTCTTAATGTAAAAAGACATTGTGCATCCTCTTTGGCGCGATGTAAGTGTTGAGAGTCTCCTCTTCATGAAGTCGGCGGGTAAGTTCCAAAACCTTCTTCTCACTGGCATAGAAGCTGGCTTCAAAAGTATTTCGTTCTTCCTTGAGTTGGATCCAACTCTTTTGTAATTCTTCAAATGATGTTGGCATGTATGGATGTAGGAGGGTGTATGGAACCTCTCCTTCCATAACAGGCTCTTTGATCACGGGGAGAATGTGGGGGTATGGCATCATAAGACTCTGGGCGCGGGTTTGTACCCACTTGAGATAAGGCTCAAGGGGGATGGGATTCTTATGCCCCAGTGTCTTACTATCCACCTTGTTGGGCATCCTCCAAGCTCGGATAAACCTTTGTCGAAGTCCTTGCGCATCATTGTCGAAGTTAAAAACCAAGTCAGGAATCAGCATATCATGAGGGCCATCCCTCCGAGCATATCCAAACTGTCTTAGAGCTAAACAGGGGTTGTAGGTAATGCCTCCCCTAATTCCAAGTAAAGGAACATTAGGGAATTCTCCACAACGGTCAATGATGATGACATTTTATCTGGACCGAGAACACTAATGAACATCAGAATGTGTGAGGGTCATCAACCATTGTGACCACCTTAAACCCTGCTCATTCCTCAAAACTGTTTGGGGAAGGTGATAAATAAACCACCTTGCTAGAAGAGGAGTACAACACATGAGAACACCTCTTTTCCTCATTGTTCGTGTGTGAAATGAGTGTAGGATGTCCCCAAGCAATGTAGGTACAGGATTTCGAGATATGAAAATCTTGACAGTGTTCACATCTATAAGCTGATCAGGGTTTGGGAACAAGACCAACCCATAGATGAGGAGTGCCACAATCTCTTCAAAAGCTTGCAGATCTAGAGAATTCCAGCAGTCTTGTGCCTTCTCAAACAGAAACTTTGCCAAGAAACCCTTGACACCACTTCTGGTTTCCCAATGACCTTTGATATCAGATGGTTGCATGTGTAAGGCTTGAGCAACATCTTCAGGCTTTGGTTATCTTTCCGTACCATTGTAGGGTAGTTGATGGAGAATAGGAATCCTCAGGAGTTGAGAAAATTCCTCCAAAGTAGGTACTAGTTGGTTATCAGGGAATGTGAAATAGTGGTGTAGGGGGTCAAAGAACTGTAAGAGAACTTTCACCATCTCTTATTCAATGTTGGAGTTGACCAAGTTGAGAAGTCTACCATGTCTTTCACTGAAGAGAGAATTCTCTGGAATCTTGGAAGTAAGCTCCTTGAGTTGAGGAGGGATTCTCACAAGGTTGACTTGAATTGTTTTCCTGCGAAGAGATTCCATGACCTACAAAACAAGAACAAAGATGAAGATCCAAACCCTTGAAATGGTTAGTGGATGCATATGATGCTTTATGATGTTCATGATGTATGCACAAGCATATGTACAAACAAGTCACACAAGATCCTAGTTTCAGGCTTGCATGAGGTTTCATAGGTAAGTACCCTCTTGA
Organism: Vicia faba; assembly: GCA_948472305.1. Taxonomy (NCBI): domain Eukaryota; kingdom Viridiplantae; phylum Streptophyta; class Magnoliopsida; order Fabales; family Fabaceae; genus Vicia; species Vicia faba. Next base: position 845,052,322 of record OX451737.1, read on the forward strand.
AGTTAGTTGGCTCAACTTGTCCTGTAAATAGTAACTGGGTTCTAAGGAGCTCAATATCACTGGATTATTTTATGTGTTCATTGTTTTGGTTTAGCCACTTAACTGGCGACCAAAATATTCCAAGAAAACAACCCTCAATGAGTGTAGTATCGAGTATCTACCAACTTTGGATTGCACCAAAGCCCGTCATCTCACTACCCCTAAAAAGGCCAAGATGGTCAAGTAAGGTTCTAAGAGTTCATTAGTGCTTCATGACATCACTCAGCGGCCCCGTATTCTCTTTGATTGACTCAAAGGCTACCGGTACTCACAAATATGTCGCACTAATATAGCTATTGTTTCAACCATGTCGGTATACCCCGCACAGTTTCCACAATGTATTGCTATTTACCTATGAATGTTTCCCAAATCCGGGTAGAGGATTTCAAGCCCAAACAAGAGAACCAAATGTAAAGCAATCAAAGCAAAAAAGATAAGCATGCAAAGGTGATCTAAACCCTAAGGTTACTCCACTTTTAGAATTCAATTCCCCAGCAGAGTCGCCAGTTCTATGATACGGTGGGAGAACTGACTTGAGGTTTTGCGTTTGTGTTCACAAATGTTTCGATTTAGCAAGAGTTGCCACCGACTTTTTATTTTATCCTAAGGAAAGGTCAAAAAGCACAGAAAAGACCTTTGAGATGTTTTCTTGGGTTCGGGGAGTAGATTATGAAAAGGGAAGGTGCAAGCACCCTTTTCATCCATGGTTATCCATGGGCTCTTAGTTACTTGTTTTAGATCACTTGCTTTGCTTTTCCAATTGTTTGAAATGGTGCTTTGTGTGTGGTTTTGAAAGATGTTTTGAAAAGAGGCCATCATTGTAGAAACCTTTGTAATGATTCTTGTTTGAATGTATACAAAGGGGTTTTTGTCTTTTGAAAAGATTTCAATGTTTTGAAAGTTTGTTTTGGAAAATGTTTTGAAATTGTGTTGTGAAGTGTGTTTGAAAATAGCAAGGATGTTTTTGCAAGCTTTTTTGATCAAATAACTAAGAGCTATCTACCCTATTTTACTCAAAGATTTTTCTTATGTTTTTAACCCTTTTGACAGTGTTGTTTCACCATTGCATTCGGTGAACAACCTTGTGTTAGGATGTTAAATGGGACAGGCGGGGGTCATCGTATAGACCATGATAGCAATTGTGTTAAGTATCTTTGGCAATTTTCTTGAGGGACTTGATCATTTTTGTTTAGGCAACCAAGATAGCGTCGTCGAGGGACTATGATCTTTTGTTTTATTTTTGTTTTAGGCAACCAAGAAAGTGTGCATTGTGTTTGATTTTCATGCATTTTTGTCTTTGATGAGGTCAAGCTACTTGTTGATTTGGATTTTTGCATACAAACCCTAATTCTCTAATCATGGCATAATTGAAAGCGTAAAGTGCGAGAATTTAAAATTCTAAGCTATTACAACATGATTATGGGGATGGGGGTACAATTTTGAATGGGGGATATTTGACAAGAAATATAAACCCTAATTTACTATTATATCCAAATTGAATCACAATGCATAAATATTTAAATGTACAATATTTAAATAAACAAAATAAATAAATATTAAATAATATGTATTATGCAAAAAAATGTTTTTGTTTACCTATGTATGTAAAAAGTATAAAGAAATAAATAAAAGATTTATTTAATTGTTTAAGGGATGAAACCCTAATTCCTTTAAGAAACTAAATATAATAAATTATTTATATACAATAAAATATATTAATATGTAAAAATAAAATATACTTAGAAAAAAGTATTTTTTAATATGAATAATAATAAAAGTAAAAATGTAATATTTTTATATTTTTATTCTAAGGTATTTAATAAAATAAAAAGTATATATGTATATATATGTATATTAAATAATAAATATGTATAATATAAAATAAAATATGTACAAAAATAAATTATATTTATAATAATGTTTTTAGTGTGAATAAAAATAAGAAATAAAAATAAAATTATGATTTACATATTATTTTCAAATTTAAATAAATAAGATCAAAGTATTTAAAATGTTTTTTATATTAGAAAAAACTAAAATAAAATGACAAATAAATGTGAAAAAATTATAAAAATATTTTTGAGCATTTTTTATATTTGGAAATAAATAAACAAAATCAAAAATGAAAACAAAAATGCAAAAATATAATTATTCAAGAAATTGGGCCAGGGGGTGCAAAAATGAAAATGGGAGGTGTCAAAAGCAAGCCAGGCCAGGCCCAGCCCAAGCCAGCTTCATCTTCAACCTTCAGACTTTGTAAACGCGCGTGCCTGGTTCAAATGCTAGATCTTGTATACGTGATCCTTTGCAAAAACTCACAACATCAAACTTGTAGAGAATTTCAAGACGATTCCAACCATATAAACAACTAATCCTAACTCTCAAAGACCAGAGAGAATTTCACTGGCCCTAAAATATGACCTAGTTTTTTCAGCATGTTCATGGATGAAATTCTCCTAGCACACTTAATATAAATGAAAGTTGAGCATATGTATGGCTTCCTAGCAATGAACACTACATTTTTTATTTACAAACCTAAGGCTAAATGTTCCTAAATAGAGAGATAGAAAGTGAAGAAAAACCTGTTTCGGTTGGATTCGTGTAGGGCAATGTAGTGTCTTTCATCAAGGTTTGAGATGTCTGGTAGCTTGCCTGAACTTCACTTGTCCTTCTCCAATAGCTAGCTTGCCTTGAATGTCCTTGAATCAGTCTACAGAACTCAACCTGCACAAGCTTGAAATGAAAATGGTGAGCACTGTAAATGGAGTTACAGTTGGTAATGGAGGTTTGGGATAGCTTGAGTGAGTTGAATGGAATGTGTTTGAAGCAAAATGGGGCAAAACGCACGAGCCAAATGAGCTGGAGAACTCAAGTTGCAGCACCTGCCCTATTTTGCCAAAGAAGTGTGATTTCTGGCTATGGGGTGTTTTGAGGCTCAAGCACTCGTGTTTTTGGCTCAAATGGTTGTGTGAAAGATGTTTGAAATGTTTGTGTAAGTTGATCTTGGCTGGTTTTCAAGTTGTGAGGATTTTGACAAGTTTCTTATTCTTGAAGCAAGAAAGTGGAAGTTGTGATTACAGGCCTGTACAAGCTATCAAATATGCTGCATACAATCCTCTTGGTCCCTGCAATTAGTGGATTTGGTTTGGCTTCTTAGATCTTAGCTCTATGCTCAAAGATCATGGTTTGACATAAAGCACACTTTTGCAAAAATGGGAATTTGCCTTTTTCTACTTAAGGCCTAATCTTGTGTACAATATCCAAATGGCCAAAACAAAAGCTTAGACTGATGGGTTTGCATTTAATTAAGGAGTGTGAAGTGGTTTAGAGGCCTGCAAACTAGTACAAGGAATGCTGGTTTGAAAATGCCACTTGAGTGAACATGAATTTGCCATGGATATAAAGTGAGTTTTTGCCAACTTCAAGCATTCGATTCTCCCTAACCACAAATGTGTTTGAGGAGTTCTTGGACAATTTGGAAAGCTTGCAACATGCTCTATAATACATCTTTGAAATGCAACTTGATACTCCAAGTGGAACTATGTGAAAAATTCCCAAGAAGATAGGTCAAAATCCTGCCTAAACTAGGGAAAAATTTCACTAAGTTAAAAGTTTTAGGGACCCTTATTCCAAATATCATAACTTGAGATCCAAGCTTCTTTTGAGAAAACTTTGTGAATAAAAGTTGTAGACTTTGTGTAGGAATACAACTTTCATGTTGTAAGTTTTGTTTGAATCCATTTTGCATCATGATGAAAATGTGGGACAAAGTTAGGAAAAATTAAGAAAATTTCATAACTTAGAAAAATTCTAAGTTATGAAAATTTTCAATTTCAAACCCTAATTTGCAATTTTGGGTTTCTTGATGAACAAGTTTCATAATTTTACACATCTTGATGAAATATGACCCTTGGCACTTAATTTTGACCAAAAAGTCAAAGTTTGACTTTTGAGTGTACAGTCAAATTTTGATCAGTTGACTGAAAAATTCATCCGTCAGTCCCATGCATTTTTGATCTTTTGAACTTGTTGAATAGGTCAAGATGATGCCATTGAGTCCTTGAGTCCTTGTTTGAGCTTTAATTGCCCTTGGCTAGGTCAAAAAGTCAGAAATTGCTTTTGTACAGTCAAAACCCTAAAAATGACCATTTTGCCCTTTTGGTGATCTGATCAAATTTCTTGTGGAATTGTGGTCCAAACTTGATCCAATGATTCATATGAGTTCATAATGTTTATGTGGGTCAAAATTCATGAGGTTTGACTGCAAATTGGCCACAGTTGACTTTTTCCCCAATACAACTGATTTCTAGGTCAATTGTCCAAATGACTGGGCAAAAATTTGATTCAAGGTTTGAAACTTGGTATGGACAAACTTATGAGTCCAAAAAGAAGTATGAAAGTCAATTTGAGCATTGAAGGTCCAAAAATCCCTGTGCAAACTCAAACCCTAGTTTAGGTCATCAGTGCAAGGTGATGTCTTGAGCAGAGCAAACCCTAGCTTGATCTTGAGTTCCAAGAGCCTTGTGATGAGAAATGTTGATAAAATAAGAGGGCAAATTTTGGGGTACAACACTATTTATTTATTTATGCAAATATTTCAATATGGTTGTAATAATCTTAGGGTTTTAATTTCTTGTAAATAATCCCATATTCAAACTTGTATCCCCCTCCCCATAATCATGTTGTAATAGTATTAGATTTAGTTTTACTCTTTTATTGCTTTCAAATATGCATGATAGAGATTAGGGTTTGTATGCAAATATCCAAAATCAAACAAATAGCTTGACTAAAACAAGACAAAAATGCATGAAAATGACAACACAATGCACACAAGCACCCCGAGGGTTTCATCCACTTGTTGCCTTTAAAATGGCCATGGTATGCATGTTAAGTATCTTGGCAAAACAAAAACAAAAGAAAAAGATCATAGTCCCTCAATGACGCTATCTTGGTTGCCTATACAAAAAATGATCTAGTCCCTCAAAAAATTGCTAAAGATGCTTAGCACCATTGCTATCATGGTCATACGATGACCCGCGCCTGTCCCATTTAACATCCAAACACAAGTTTGTTTACCAAATACAATGGTAAAACAACAATGTGAAAGGGTTAAAAATGTGTAGGAAAGATCTTTGAGTAGATAGGGTAGATGCTCCTAGTTACTTGATCAAAACTTGCAAACATCTTTGTTATTTTCAAAAACACATCACAACACAATTTCAAAACATTTCCCAAGACAAACTTTCAAACATTGAAACATCTTTTCAAAAGACAAACACCTTTGTAAAACATTCAAACAAGAATTGTTACAAAGGTTGCCACAAAAAAGGTCTCTTTTCAAAACATTTTTCAAAACCACACACACAAAGCACCATTTCAAACAATTGAAAAGCAAAAGCAAGTGATCTAAACAAGTAACTAAGAGCCCATGGATAACCATGGATGAAAAGGGTGCTTGCACCTTCCCTTTTCATAATCTACCCCCCGAACCCAAGAAAACATCTCAAAGGTCTTTCTTATGCTTTTTGACCTTTCCTTTGGATAAAATAAAAAGTCGGTGGCGACTCTTGCTAAACCGAAACATTTACGAACACAAACACAAAACCTCAAGTCAGTTCTCCCACCGTATCACAGGGTGGGTGCAAGATCAACGTTGTATTGGTATTGTTTGTAAAAGGTGGCGGCCAGATCTTCCTAGTTATGAACATTGGCTCTTTCTAACTGATAAAACCAATCAAGTTGGACAAAGTGTACCCATAAATCCTTGTCAGTGGTGTGAGGCTGTATTTTTCTCACATAGGACCGGAGATGCATTTTGGGGCATGAAACTCCATCATATTTGGTGAACATCGGTGCTTTTAATTTTGGAGGAATGACAATCCCAGCTACTAGTCCCAACTCCTCAAAGTCCAGTCCAGGCACTTTTTGGATTTCCATTGCACTTAACCGCTCTTCTAGATGCTTATACTTGTCATTGGCTGAAGGATATTGTTCTTAAGAATAATCTTCTTCTTCCTCTTCCTCTTCTAACTCTGGCTGCACAACTGCTTCCTTTCCCATCTTGATTGTCTTTCTCACCAGACGACGTTGCAAAGTCTAGGGTCCTTCTTGCTTGTCCTTGGAATCTTCTTCTCATGTATAGAACTCCGGTTATTTTCTTTGCTTTCTTTTTCTTCTCTTCAACCAGCAAGGTCTTCAATTCTTCTTGTACTTTGGCTAGAGTTAAGAACATCTGTTGAAATTGAGCATTTTAAGTTTGGAGGTCCTTCACCGTTTGCTCGAGATCCATATTACTAAAATAAACTGTAGAAAGCTGAGGAGACTTGTTGCTAGAAACATGCTTATGTTATGATGAATGGTAAATGCGTATGCAACGATTTCAAAGATTTTGAAGATTCAAACTTGTTTTAGACAAAAAGGAAACACACGTTATATTAATAAATTAAAGCTTGAGTACATCAATGCCTCTTTAGGAAAAATAATACAAAAACTCAAAGATAAAAAGGTTGTACGCATCCTCCTTGGTGCGATGTAGGCATTCAAGTTCCTCTTCTCATGAAGTTGCTTAAGGAGTTCCAAAACCTTCTTCTTGCTAGCGTAGAATTGGACTTCGAAAGTATCTCGCTCCCCCTTGAGTTGTATCCAATCTCTTTGTAAGTCTTCAAGAGAGGTGGGCATGTTAGGATTCAGGATAGTGTATGGAACATATCCTTCCTTAACAGGCTCAATGATTACCGGGAGAATATAGGGATAAGGCATCATAAGACTTTGAGCGTGAGTTCGTACCCATTTGAGGTAAGGATCAAGAGGGATGGAATTCTTATGCCCCAATGTCTTGCGATCTGCCTTGTTCAACATCCTCCAAGCTCGGATAAACCTCTGGCGGTGACCTTTATCGTCGTTCTCGTAGTCAAATACCAAACCTTTGATGAGCATCTCATGAGGGTCATCCCTTTGGGCGTAACTAAAATGTCTTAAGGCTAAGCAGGGGTTGTAAGTGATACCTCCCCTAATGCCAAGTAAAGGGACATTAGGGAATTCTCCACAACGGTCGACAATAGTAACATTCTCTATAGATCGGGAACACCAATGAATGTTTGAATGTTTGAGCCTCATCAACCTTTGTGACCACCTTGAACCTTGCTCGTTCTTCAATACAGATTGGGGAAGATGCGAAATAAACCATCTTGCCAAGAGAGGATGGAAACACATAAGGACACCTCTTTTCCTCATAGTACGAGTGTGAAAAGAATGTAGAATGTCCCCTAGCAAAGTAGGCACCGGGTTGCGGGATATGGAGATTTTGACGGTGTTCACATCTATGAGTTGGTCAGGATTTGGAAACAAAACCATCCCATAGATGAGGAGAGCCATAATTTCCTCAAAGGCTTGCAAATCCAAGGAGTTCCAACAATTTTGGGCTTTCTCAAACAATAACTTTGCTAGGAAACATTTGACACCACTCCTTGTTTCCCAATTAGTTGTGATATCAGATGATTGCAAGTGTAGAGTTTGAGAAATCTCTTATGGTTTTTGGTCTCTTTCTGTACCGTTGAAAGATAGTTGCTTGAGAATGGGAATCCTCAAGAGTAGGGAGAATTCTTCCAAATTTGGCACAAGTTGATAATCGGGATATGTGAAGCAATGGTGTAAAGGATCAAAGAACTGAAAGAGCACCTTTATCATGTCCTCATCAGTGTTGGAGGTGACCAAGTTTATTAGGTGACCATGTCTCTCGTTGAATGGAGAGTTTTCTGGAATCCTTGAAGCTATCTCTTTAAGTTGTGGAGGGATTATTACAAGATTAACTTGAATGGTTTTCCTGCGAAGAGAATCCATATCCTACAAAACAGAACAAAGATAAATCCCAAGATCCTTGAAATGGTTAGTGAATGAGTATGATGTTATGATGTTCATGATGTTATGTACAAGTATGTATATACAAACAACGAAAACAAGTCCTTAGGTTTAGGCTTGCATGGAGTCTCATATGTAAGTACCCTCTTGAAGTTTAGTTGGCTCAAACCTGTCCTAGTAATAGTAACCAAGTTCTAAGGAGCTCAATATCACTGGTTTGTTTCATTGGTCATTGTTTCAGCACAAGCCTCTTTAATGGCGACCGAAATATCCCAAAAAACCAAACCTCAATGAGTGTAGTATCGAGTATCTACCAACTTCGGACTGAACCAAAGTCGGTCATCTCACTACGTCCTAAAGGTCAAGTTGGTCAAGTAAAGGTTCTAAAAGTTCATTAGTGCTTTATGACATCACTCAGCGGCCCGGTATTCTCCTTGATTAACTCAAGGGATACCAGTACCCACAAATATGTCGCACTAACATAGCTATTTCTTAGACCATGTCGGTATACCCCACACAGTTTCCACAATGTATTACTACTTACCTATAATGTATCCCAAATTCGGGTAGAGGATTCAAACCCAAACAAAGAACCATAATGTAAAGCATACAAGTCAAACAAAGAAAGCAATTAAATGTGATCTAACCCTAAGGTAACCCCACTTTTAGAATTTGTCCCCAGCAGAGTCGCCAGTTCTGTAATACGGTGGGAGAACTGACTTGGGTGTTTTGCGTTTGATTGCAATTGTTGCGGATAGCAAGAGTCGCCATCGACTTTTCTTTTATCCAATAAGGAAAGGCTAAAAAGAACATGAAATACCTTTCAAGATTATTTCTTGAGTTCGGGGGGTAGGTTATGAAAAGGGAAGGTATTAGCACCCTTTTCATCCATGTTTTTCTATGGGCTCTTAGTTACTTGCTAGATCACTTGCTTTTGTTTGAAATTGTGCTTGGTGTGGTTTTTGAAAATATTTTGAAAAGGCGCCATCGTTTAGGCAAACATTGTAATGATTCTCGTTCGTAAGAATGTATACAAAGATGTTGATCTTTTGAAAATGTTTACAAGTTTGTAAGATGTTTTGAAAGTGTAGGTGTTTGTTTTGAAAATAGCAAGGATGTTTGTTTGAAATGGAGCGAGTAACTAGGAACAATCTACTTTCTCAAAAAGTCTTTCTTGTAAATTTTCTTTTCCTTTGACATTGTTATCTTACCATTGATTTGGTAAGTAACCCTATCTTTGGATGTAAATGGGACGGGCGTGGGTCATCGTATAACCATGATTAGCAATGTTGCAAGATATCTTAGCATTTTTCTTTATGGACTAAGATCATTTTGAAAGGCAACATAGATAGCGTCACCGAGGGACTATGATCTTGTATTTCGTTTGTTTTTGCTAAGATACCTCACATGAATAATATGGCCATTTTTGTAAGGCAACCAAGTGGATTTACCATAGGGGTGTTTGTGTGCAAGTGGATTGATTTTCATGCTTGATTTGTCTTTGATTAGGGTTTTCTACTTTTCGGTTTTAGTCTTTCCATACAAAACCCTAATTACTAGCATTTGTGTTTGAAAGCGATAAATTGCGGAAATGTAAAGTCCTATGCTATTACATCATTTAGGGATGGGGGTAAAAATTTACAAATGGGGATTGCAAGAAATTAAAGTCTTAATTATCTATTACAACCATATTGAAATAATGTACAAGAATTAAAATGGACTTGTTTTGTTTTTGTTAAGAAATGATTTTACTTAAGAAAATATTTTGATCTTTTGTTCTCAAAGAAGATAAAATAAAACATGTGAATATGAAATGTTTTTGGTGTTTTTGGTTATTTAAAAGCTAAAATAAAATAAATGAGGGAAAAGGGAGTCAGAATCAGCACGTTGCTGAAACGAGAAGGAGCAAAAGTTCTGACTCTGATGCACTGCAAAAGAGAAAAATGTTAGTAGGAAAACCGAAGGTCATAACTTCTTGGCCTGGGTACACCAAGTTCCGAGGTTGTTGGGAATAAAGGAATATCTAGAAGTTCTGATTATTGAAGGGATTCAGAAGATATAGTGTAACTGGGCGCCTAGAAGCTCATGTATTTCTGGCAAGTCATAGGTTCTAATTGTTTGTGAGAGTGAGGTGATAATGCTGATGGATAAGGTTGTCTAGAAGTTATGATATAGGAGTATCGTCTGACAGATAAATTGGTGAAAATGCCAATAAATAAACCTAAAAAAGGATGCTTCTGAGGTTAGAACCCAGGACCTTTAGCACTAATGTCTTATGCGCATACACTGTCTGCCACTGAGGTGGCTATACATCCGATATTAGAAGCAAAAGCATAAGCATGTATCACAAGGTAAACTCTGATGATGAACTCCAATTCTTTCTTCATTCTAATCAAACCATCTGCAACTTAGTTAAATCTCAACAGAACAAAAAACACAGATATAGCAATTATGGCAGTTTTTCCATCATGATTTCATAAGCATAAAAATGACAAGACTATAAATCAGAAACAAACATGTATTTGCTAGTCCTAGTTTCCTTAAGAAGTTCTGAACTGATGTTCTTCCTATTTAGGTAGGAAAATACATGAAACCTCATAATATGTACAACATCAGAATCAGGATATCTACATTGTATTTTGACTATGCAAGTCTAACAATGCTTAAGTGATATGATGAGGGTTAGCAGAAGCTTACCTTGTAGCTGAAAAATGTTCTATGAGCTGGAGTATGGTTCTGACTGCTTGTAATGTTCTGATCAGCTTCCTCATATATTCAGCAGGCTGGAACAACCTTTAACTTGGGTTATGAATGGTGAATGCAAGATTCAGAAGCTGTATGAATGATTTGGTCGAGAAACACTTGAGGGAAGTTAGAGTTTGAATGTAAGAATAAAAAACTATCAGGTTTTGTATTTGTGTTTACAGTTTTGGATTTATGGAATTTTTAGCAAGGTTTCAAAGCTTTTCCTTTCAATTTTTCTGACCCCCTTTATAGTTTCCAATGAAGTTCAATTTATAGGAAAGGATTTTGTAGCTTGGAGATATCAAGGGTACAATCATCACATGCTAGGGTGTTTCCTTGTTCTTGAAGTAAGTTAAACAAGTATGGTGGTTAGAAGCTTTTAGTCGTGCCTAAGCTGGATTTGTAAGCCTGAATTAAGGAAAAGTACCCTCACAGGAAAAAGTAAAGCATGGGCCCAGCCTAAACTTGTACAAAAGTTTGCCTTTTCAAGGACAACAATGGTACTTCTATCTCACACGTGGGGAAATCCTTTGGATAAAAACTCAAAAGTGGTTGTGAGCATTAAATGATGATGAGATTTATCAAACTAGAAATATTGTGCTATGAGATTGTGCATCATAGCCTAAGTTTGGGTCATAAGTTCAACATCAGTGTAACTTAGAATAAACATCCAACTTCTGATCTTGGAATCTCTCTGCTCCAGTATGTTCTGAAGGAGTTCTCAGACTTTTCTAAAAGCTTGTAACACGCTTTGTAGACTTTATTTGAATTACTTTTTCAAATTATGGTTGAACCTTCGTGAAAAATGGCCCAGAAGTTCTAACCAAACTCTGTCTTGAAAACGTCCAGAATTTGCTGAGTGCTCCAGTTTCATGGACGTGTATTCGAACATTTAAAACTTGAAATTTCAGCATTTCCAGGAGAAGTTATGTTCTGCAATATTTTAGGTCTTATTGAGATCTAAAACTCTTGTGTTAGAAGTTCTTCCAGGACCAGCTTGCATCATGGTGAAAATCTGGCCAGAAGTTCTGAGTTTGTCATATTTCTTAAACACTTAGAAAAATTCTAAGTATTTAAAATTTTGACTTTTTCAGCATGAATCTTGACTTATGATTTTTCTGATGAAACAAACTTCATTCCTTGATGAAATATGGTTCTTGAAATTTGATTTTAATCTAAAAGTCAAAGTTTGACTTTTTAGTGTGCAAATGACCATTTTGCCCTTGTGAATGACTTTCTTGAAAAATTTGTATTTCAAGGCTTGGAATTGGATGGAAGCAAATATGAGGGTCCAGGGTGATCCTTTGATAAATGAGAGGGCAAATTTTGGGGTACAATAATAGCACTCAGGCAACATAAATGAAAACTAAAGGCACAACTAGTTTCAGGGCAATGATGTCTACATTTTTTATTCACAAAGTAACCATTACAGATGCTTATAGAGAGAGTTCATAGTTGAGAAAACTTACCTCAAAACTGGAAATTATGTATGGAGTTTGAGCACCCCTGGAAGTGTTGTGATGATCTGGATAGCTTCACTGAACTCCTAGGAAGCTAATGCAACTCTTACTTTGTGCAGAAAATGCTTGAATCGTGCTGGAGAACTCATGTTGTAGAGGTGCAAAGTGAGGTTTAGAAAATGATGGAAATGGAGTTACAGTTATGAAACAGGGATGGGGATGAATTTTAAATGAGGTATGGAAGCTTTGTGGTTGATTTAGAGAGGAAACACACGAGTGGATTGTTAGTTTAAAGTTTTTGGCCAGAAGTTGCAACAATGGAGGTTTGTGTTCAAGTTATGAGTTTTAGGGAGTTTGAGAGGGTTAGAGGACTTGTAAACTCGTGTGTTAGGTTGCAAATGACTTGTCTATTTATAGAGAAAATGTTTGAGGGAAAGAGAACATCAGATTTAAGAGATCACATGTTATGGTTTTGAAACTTGTTTTTTAAGCAAACTTGAAATGCATAGTTTCAATGTGAAGTACAAGGGCTTGTAGGGTGGTTAACAGGTTGTAGATATGTTGCTTCTTGCTTTGAAATGTTTTGGAGTCAGAAGAAACAATGTATGGTCTCAAGGAGTTGACATTGTGATTAAAGTTGGTTTTTCTAAAATGGAAGTGATGACTTTGTGCCAAAAATGGAAAATCAACTTGGACAAAGCTTCAAACACTTGGACAATGGCTCAAACAGCTGCGTAAACATTTTATTGAGTGATTTTCAAGTTTGAAGGCCCACAAAGCAAGATTATGCGGCATGGCTTGATATATGTTCAAGTGTTCTTTATGAAAATGCCCTATAATTCGAGAATAGATGTCCAACCTCAAGCATGATCTCTTCAAGTTCTTTGACATTTTGGAAAGCTTGAAAAATCGTCTACAACCTTCATGTTGACCACTTTGGCTAAATAAACTTGGAACTTGGTGAAAAATTGCCAATAAGTTGGGACGAAAAATATGCCTAACTTGATGAAAATTTCACTAAGTGTTTATACAAAAATGTCATGACTTCAAGAGCCTATATCTTCAAATCTAAGCATTTTTTGGACATCAACCCTAAGAGACAAAGTTGTAGAATTCGTCAAGATATACAGCTTTCATGTTGAAAGTTTTCCTTGAATCATCTTGCATCTTGGTGAAATATTGTCATGAAGTAGTGACATTATCAAGGTTAAAAAACACTTAGAATTTTTCTAAGTATTGAAAACTTTGACTTTTTGTTGACTTTCTTGACTTTCTTGATTCTTGATGATCAAGTTTGATATTTTTTAATGTATTGATGAATCTTGATCTTTGAAATATAATGTTGACCAAAAAGTCAAAGTTTGACTTTTTGTGTATTAGTTGACTTTTCATTAATTGATAAAATTTCAATTATCAATCCATTGATCTTGAGAAATGATTTGAGCCATGAAATTAGGTCAATATGTTGTGTTTGAGTTCTTGAGGTCATGCTCCAAGTCATTAGGTCATGTACTAGGTCAAAATTCAATGATCAATCATTCTCAGTCAAAACCCTAATTTTGACAATTTTGCCCCTTTGATGATTTAAGTGCTTTTCTTGAGGAATTGTGATCAACCCTTGATCAATTTACAAACATGACTTCAAAATGTTGATGTTGGCAAAAAATCATGAAGTTTGACTGTATATTGACCATAGTTGACATTCTATCCAATACATCTAATTTTCAGTCATCTGAGTAATTGACTGAGCAAATTTGTGATGCAAGACTTGAAACTTGGTATGAGTTATCTTGGAGACCCACAATGAACCATGAAAGTCATTTGAAACATCAAAAGTCCAATTTTCCTTAAGAAAACCAAAACCCTAATTTGTGAACCCAGTGCTTAAGAGGTGAACTTGTCTGATCAACTTTTGAAAACCCTTGAGCATTTGAGATCTTTGGTGAGAAATGTCTTGATAAAAGAGAGGGAAAACTTTGGGGTACAACAGATGGGTTTCACCGGGCGATGGGAGGTAGAGATGGATTGTTTGTATTGAAATCTTGAAACGAGTATACCTTTAGTTCTAGAGCTCAAAATGAAGTGTTGTTCGAAGTTGTGCATAGCTAACATAGTATACTATAATTAGGTGAAATAAAAAGGAGAATTAGTAATATTTTTATAAGACCTAAGTTAGAGTAAGAATTGGTTCCCCGCATTGAATTGTAATGATGATTTGTTTAACTATGATGATATGTTGCTATTATGATTATGTGATGACGTTATAATGATGTTTTGATTACATGAGTATATATGATGATTACATGAGTATACATGATGATGTTTTGTGTATGATGTTGATTAATACATGAATGATGATGCGTATGACTAGTTGTGGTCGTTTATATTTGTTGTTACGCATCATGCATTCATGGGACAACTTTGGTCCATTTTTGATAATTTAGGACGTTGGTCCAGTGATTAGGTTTTGATGATTTAGAAAGTTGGTCCAGTGATTTGGTCTCAATCCCATTGTATGGATTTGGGATGTCTATTATTTGCTCCGATTTCAAGTTGGAATCGATCCCATGATTGGGGTCTTTGGAGGGTGATGGCCCAGTGTCCATCAAATGAATTGGTACCACATGCATGAGTCTTTGTCCTTGCACTACATCTTATGTGGCACTGTATGGTTCTTTAATTGATGATGTTGTGTTGTGTTGTTGAATTTGTATGATTGTTGACGTACTTGGAATATAATAATGTTGAGTTTATATGGTGATACATTTGGTTTATTCTACTATGTCTATTACTTATGTCTTATATAATGATTGTGATAAACTCACCCTTTCTGCTTGAATGTTGCCTCTACGTGGGTACGTGCAAGTAATCAAGAGTAGTCCCTAAAGGCTTTGAAGAATAGATTTGGAGTGTGATTTATTTCCGTTGAGTCTAGAAGGTCTTGCTCTGATATGTAACATCAGGGACGGGAACACTTTGTTTTGAAAACTATTTTGTTCTTGTTTTGTTATGACATTTAAATTGTTTCCATGGAGTTTAAATTATGTTGAATTATGAACCATGAATCATGGGGCACTATGGAGTTTTTTTAATGAAACTTTTTGAACTATGATTCCGCTGCAAGTATGTGAAACATTAATAATGCATATGTCGTGAATAATTTTGAAAACCCGTGTAATGGAGTAAGACTAGCACGTATGATTATTTTACGAATAAAACATGACACCCTTTTGTAGTATTACTCTGGCATTATTTTAAATAATTATGAATATTCCATTGGGTTTAGAAGGGTGTTACACTTTTAAATTCTCCAGCTCATCAAGTTTTGATGGCTCCTTTGTGGACGCGACAATTGAGGTTTTAGAACCTATTGTTGATGATGTGAATTTAAACAATGATTTATTAGATAAATCTTGGGTAAATCTTAAAGGGCAGCAACCTTATATCGATGGTGAAAAGGAAACAAATTTCTAGCTTGTTCTCTCTAAATCACAAAAGAGGAAAATTAAGCAGAAAAGAAAAATCACTTATTCAACCTGTTGTACCCCAAAATTTTACCTCCCATATTTCTTAATACATTTCAAGTGAGGTCCTTAAATTGCTCAAGGAAGTCCAAGGGTTGACCAGACAAACTCTCTCCTAAGGCAGTCTACCTCAAATTAGGGTTTCAGTTTGCACCAAGATGTTTGAGTCCAAAGGATCCCAAATTCTCACCATTGTCCTAATATGTTTTCAAGATCATCCATGTCAAGTTTAAAGCCTTGCAGAGGAAGTTTGCTCAGTCAATTGCTCAAAGACCTGGAAATCGACTATGCTAGGGCAAAAGTCAACTGTGTCCCACATAGAGTCAAACTTCAATATTTTTGGTCAACATTCTCATTATGAAGTAGTATTCATCATTTTATCAATGGTTGATCATGATTCCCCAAGGATTTCTCACAATTCATTAAAACCCAAAAGTTGCTAAATTAGGGTTTTGTAGGAAAAGTCAACTCAACTTTGACCAAGCATAACTTTCTCATACTTTATCAAAAATGACCCATCCAAATCTCAATTTGAATAGGATGCAATTCCCTACAATTCATCTTCATCTCCCAAGTTCAAAATAAGCACTCACAAGAAGATATGAATTTGGACATTATAGGTCATTTTGGAAAGTCAACAAAAACACCTTTTTTGTCAAAGCTTCATACATGAACATGGAAGACTCAATTGATATGAGACCAAAAGGGTTTCTTAGAGGACATCTTAAGCTTTCTAAAAAGTCCAAAAACACATCTCTAGGATCAAAATTGAGAGAGTTATACATTGGCAAAGTTGACCTTTTTTTGCAAAATTGCTAAAAGTCAAATGTGGCCAAAATTGCATTTTTTTTGTCAAATGGGACCAACGTTTTATGCTTGCATTAAGTTTGTAACATTACCCACTACCCATGATATTTCCCATTTGTAATTCTTTTATTTTTGTCATTTATTTTGATTTTATTTCAATTAAATCAAATAAAATCAAAATAAAATCATGATAATATCAAAAACTAATCAAAGCTTGAGATTTTATGCATGTTTTGGTCTATTATACAGCTGGAGATGGAATCAAATCGTTAAAGCTTCAAATGGACACAAAAAGATTGGATTTTCTCAATTTGGAAAGATTTGCACAAAGGATCAAATCTTGAATCAATGATCATAATTGGAGAAGATTTGAAACCAAATTGCAACCCTAATTCATTCTTGGGTACATAAGGAACGTGTTCAGACCATAAATAAAGAGATTGGAGGCGTGCAAAGGTGAAATCAACTTTCAAAAAAATCAAGAAAAGTTGCAAACATATTTCCCAGTTCCAGGCTTCCTCAAGCCATTCCAGTCACACAAATCGTTTGCTGGACATTCAAGGATCAAGATTCAACCACTAGCAAGCTTTCTAACACCTAGAAATGCACTGTAAGAGTCCCACTATATCCATGTTTTTTGAATTCGTATATCATTATTCTGGCATTGTTAGTATGTTTTATGGACATATCCTTAATCCATGAGTTATTTGCAAGCTAATGGTGATACTTAATTGCATTTTCGTTAACTGAACAGCAAGATGCTATTGTTGTACCCCAAAATTTTCCCTCCCATATTTCTCAATACATTTCAAATGAGGTCCTCAAATTGCTCAAGGAAGTCCAAGGGTTGACCAGACAAACTCTCTCCTAAGGCAGTCTACCTCAAATTAGGGTTTCAGTTTGCATCAAGATGTTTGAGCCCAAAGGATCTCAAATTCTCACCATTGTCCTAATATGTTCTCAAGATCATCCATGTCAAGTTTCAAGCCTTACAGAGGAAGTTTGCTCAGTCAATTGCTCAAAGGCCAGAAAATCGACTATGCTAGAGCAAAAGTCAACTGTGGCTCACATACAGTCAAACTTCAAGATTTTTGGTCAAAATTCTCATTTTGAAGCATTATTAATCATTTTATCAAGGGTTTATCATTATTCCTCAAGGATTGCTCACAATTCACAAAACCCAAAAGTTGCTAAATTAGGGTTTTGCAGGAAAACTCAACTCAACTTTGACCAAGCATAACTTTCTCATACTTTATCAAAAATGACCCATCCAAAGCTAATTTTGAAGAGGATGGAATTCCCTACTGTTGTACCCCAAAATTTTCCCTCTCATATTTCCAAAGACATTGCAAGAATAATCTCCAAATGGCTCAAGAGTGCTCAAGAGTTGGACAGTCAAATCATCTCCTAAGGCAGTCAACCTCAAATTAGGGTTTTGTGTTGCATCAAGGTCCTTGCATCCAAATGGACTCAAGTGCTCCCCAATGTCCTAATATTCTCTCAAGATCATCCATGTAAAATTTCAAGCCTTGCAGAGGAAGTTTGCTCAGTCAATTGATCAAAAGGTCCAAAAATCGACTATGCTAGGGCAAAAGTCAACTGTGACCTAAATACAGTCAAACTTCAAGATTTTTTGTCAACATTATCATTTTGAAGGATATTTCATCATTTGATCAAGGTTTGATCATGATTCATCGAGGGTTGCTCAAAATTCATCAAGATTCAAAAGTTGCTAAATTAGGGTTTTGCAGGAAAAGTCAACTCAACTTTGACCAAGCATGACTTTCTCATACTTTATGAGAAATGACCCATCCAAATCTCATTTTTAAGAGGATGAAATTTCCTACAATCCATCTTCACACCCCAAGATCAGAAAATGCACTCACAAGAAGTTGCAAATTTGGACATTATAGGTCATTTTTGAAAGTCAACAAAAACACCTTTTTTTCCAAAGCTTATAACTTGAGCATGGAATATAAAAATGAGATGAGACCAAAAGTGTTGGTTAGAGGACATCTCAAGCTTTCCAAAAAGTCCCAGAACACTTCCAAAAGTTCAAAATTGAAGAAGTTATGCATTGTTGAAGTTGGGCTTTTTTGCAAAATTGCCAAAAGTCAACTATCCCCAAAACTTCAAATTTTGTCAAATGGGCCCATTCTTTTCCACTTTATTTGATCTTGTCACACTACACACGTGTCCTAGCTTCAGCCTCATGACCATTTATCAATTTTATTATTTAATTTGATTTTTTAATGAATTATTGCGTTTTAAATCAATTTAAATCATATAAAATCCAAACATTGATTATTGGATCTCCTTTTGGCTATTTCAGGACCTAATCATCATCATAAAGTTGATCAAATCCGTATCAAGCTTTTCATGTACAAAAATATTGGATTTTGGACAAAATTGGTAGCTTTTTAATGGAGGATCAAATCAAATCTCCAAGCCATAATGCACAAAGATTCAGTCCACAAAACTTGACCTAATGCATTGCTTTATACATACACAAGTGAGAGGCACGAGTTTTAAAGGTTGGAAGCTGCAAAATCACAAGAACCAAACTTGAAAAAATTGCAAAAAAGTGTGGAATTGAAATCGTTCTTAGAGGCACTTTCAGGACCTAACAAGGATCTCAATCTCTTCCTGGCACTTCTCAGAAGCAGAACCAACCAAGATCACGCACTCTCCAGCCTCCAAAAGCACTGTAAGCGTCCCTCGGATCCGCCATGTTCATGGATTCCCAAATCCCTATTCTTGCATCCATTCTCAAAAACGATTGCATATTCTGATTCCTCATATCATTTATGAACTTTCTGCAATAACCAATTTCATTATTATGTTGTGTATTGTAAAACACCATTGTAGGTTTTTCTAGGGTTTTTTCAGGGGTTTTTATTACAGGAAAAATTGGCCAATAAAAAGACCATGATTGAAACCGGGATGAAGAGGCGAGTAAGACTATGCCTTTAGATTGCATTTTTGTGGCTCATAGTAGATTTTGGAGATGGCATAGCCTATAGCAACGGACCCTTGTCCGTTGGTATAGATGTTTTAGTTTTAGCCACGGTCCCAACGACAGGGACGATGGTGTGGCATGTTTTGATTCGTTTGTTTGAATATAGCGCGCTTTTTGTTTTATTATTATTAGTTTCTAATATTATAACGAATGAAGCATGGTGGTGCAGTGGCAAGGGCGTTAGTGCAAGATCCAATAGGACCTGGGTTCGAATCCCAGGTCCCCCACATATTTGTTATTATTTTCTTTCAGGTTATCCAATGCCTTTCCAAGCGCGCAGTGCATGGTACTCCCTCATCCAATCACCTGCCAGATGGCCCCAGGCCATATCTGATGGTCAAGAATGAAAGTCCACCATATGCTCTAGTCAACGTGCTCACGTGGAATCAGAAAAAGTCATGCAGGCCTGCTTGTATTGGGCCACCAAACTTGCCATCAAGACCCCCTAATCAGGCCCATAACCTCCTAACATTCTCTATTTTCATTTTATTTCTTTTATTTATTTATTTATTAATATTATTTTTAATTAACCAATTAAACTTTTTCCTCATGAAATCAAAAACCAAAAAACATATTTTATTTATTAAAATTAAATTTAGCACTTTATTTTTGTAAATAAATACTAATTTAATTAATTTAGTTTAATTAGGAAATAACTTTAATATTTTTGCAATAATTAAAATTAATTTAGACAATTAGGTTTTTATTAACTTTGATCAAATTTAATTTTATTGCTTTAAATATCAAAAATCCAAAAAATATTTTAATTAATTAATTAGTTTATTAATTTAATAATTAACTTAATTTAATTTCTTTTAATCCAAAAATAACCAAAAAAATCACTTTCTTTCAAAAAAGGGTCAAACCCTAAAAATTCGCCCGATTTAATTTCTCGCACGCGGTCCATTTTTATTCAATATTGTATCTGCTTCCCGGAATGTAATAGTTTAATTAGGACTTTAAATATTTTATCGCTTTATTTATTTTTCGCATTTTAATTTCAAGGGTTGTTTTTGGCGATGTAAATACCCGACGCCTTGTAATAGTTAGCTTTAATTTCCGCAATTTAAAATTCCGCAACTTATAAACTGTTAGATGTTTGGTAATAGGGAATGCATGACAAGATCAAATGTTTAAACCTAAAATCAACATAGATAACCATTGACATGTACAAAGATAAAATTAACCGAAATAACACACTCGCACATGCGCACTCCTAGGATACACCCCACTTGGTTGCCTTCGAACGCGGTCATTGAGTATAGGAAGTTTTAGAGGTCGCCCTCTTGTCCAAAGATCATAGTTGCCTCAAAACGGTTGCCACGAAAAAATGATCTAAGACATTAGGGTTACCGCTAAGGCATCCTAACATTGCTTTAGTGACCGCACGTCCCTTAATCGAATTGACCCTTAAAACTCCAACGACGATGCTACCTACTCATTAATAGTGGGATAGCATTGTCTAAAGGATATTAGTACAGATTGATTCCTTTTTTCGAGTAGGTAGATGGTTCTTAAGTACTTGCTCCTTCAAAACAAAAACTTTTCGCACTTACACCCTTTCAAACAAAAAACTTCTTTCAAACCCACAAACACAAAGAAAAGTAATTTTTGAAAACACTTTGAGCAAGTACCTAAGAGCCCGTGGATAACCACGGATAAAAAGGGTGCTAAAACCTTCCCTTTCTATAATCTACCCTCCGGACCCGAGAAACATCTCGAAAAAGGAATTTTTCTGTGCTTGTTTTCTTTCCTTGTTGGATAAAATAAAAGACGGTGGCGACTCTTGCTTACCGCGACATTTTGCAAACACAAATGCAAAACGCAAACCAGCATTCCAAAGAACAGTCAGTTCTTTCCCACCGTATCACAAAACTGGCGACTCTACTGGGGAAATTTTAATAAGTGGGGTGTACCTTAGGATTAGATCATTGTGTTTTCAATTGTTTGCTCTGTATGATTTATATTTGTGGGCTTGTATCGGAGTTACTATAGATCCTAACCCGGATCTGGGGATACCCTTTAGGTAAGTAGCAATAAACTGTGAGGGAACTGTACGGCGTAGACCGATACGGTTGAAGCAGTAGCTACGTTGGTGTGGCACTTTAGATTGTACCGATATCCCTTGTGTTGGAACGAGGAGAATATGGGTCATCTAAGGGGTCATTAAGCACCATCTGACCTTAGAACCTTTAAATTGACCAACTTGGCCATAGAACAGTAGCAGTATGCTACACTCATTGAGACTAAACTCTCGAGATGATTCCGGCCGCAAGAAAAGGTTGCTAAACTGGAATTATGACCGATTGAGGGTAGTCAGTGATATTGAGATCCTCTAGAACCCGGTTACTATTTTTAGGACACGTTTAAACCAACTGAACTGAAAGAGGGTAGTACCTAAGCTCCTTGTCAGCCTGAAATCTAAGGGCTCTCTGTGTGACTTGTGTGCCTTTACCATGTTTTCTATTTGTGGATACTTGTGGTGTGCTTTCTATTATGACATCATGACATCATAACATTGCTTACATCTTGCATTGGACTAACCTATTTCAAAGACAGGAGGGATTCATCTTTGTTCTGTTTTGTAGGTCATCGTGATGCCCATGCGTAGGAATACCATCCGGATCAACTTTGTTCAGGTTCCCACTGTGCTTAAATAATTGATCGCAAAGATGCCTGATACCACCTCCTTCATCAGAAGACATGGGTATCTTCTCATTTTGGTCACCTCCAAATTGGACGAGCAGATGATGAGTGTTTTGGTCCAATTCTATGATCCGCTGTAAAATTGCTTTACTTTCTAGGACTACCAGCTGGTTCCCACTTTAGAAGAGTTTTCTGATCTGCTCGATATCCCTATTTTGGAGTAGACCCCATTTACTGGTTGGGAGAAGATTCTTAGGCCGGAAGAGATTGCTTCAGCCCTTCATTTGACAAAGGATGAGGTAATGGCTAATTAGGAGACTAGAAGTGGAGCAAAGGGCTTTCTAACTAAGTTCTTGGTTGGTAAGGCTAATTATTTCTAGGATAGTCTAGACTTCAAGGCATTCGAGGATATTCTGGCTCTTCTGATATATGGCTTGGTTTTGTTTCCGAACTCTGACTCCTTTGTTGATGTGAATGCGGTGAAAATCTTCATCTCTCGTAATCCTGTACCCACTCTCTTGGGTGACATTCTTCATCAGCTTTATGCTCGTACTGCCCGAAAGCGGGGAACCTTGATGTGCTGTGCTCCGTTATTGGCGAGGTGGTTTATTTTGCACCTCCCCAAATCAGTGCTGAAGAACAAAAAAGGCATGGGCTGGGCCTATAGGGTTATGTCTCTCTCTCTCATAATGATATCATTTGGACTCTCAATGGTATGGATGAGGTGGCTGTTATTGATCGTTGTGGGGAGTACCCCAATGTTCCACTGATAGGAACCCATGGAGGAATTTCTTATAATCCGTGCTTGGCCTTACGTCAGTTTGGGAGAGCCAGAAGAGAAGGACCTCATGAGCTGCTAATGCCTAGTATCATCTTTGATTTTCAAGGGGATAGCGACGAGCAACGCCGCAGATTCATAAGGGCTTGGGATAGAGTTCACAGATCTGATCCACACGAGTTGGGTCCAAAGACTTCACTTCTGATGGAGCCATATCTCAGATGGGTCCGTATCCGTGCCCAAAAGATGGGTATTCCATATGAAGCCGTCCGGCCTATCATTGTTGAAGTTGCTAATGAAGAGGGGGTTCTTCCTACCATCCTCCATCCTTACATGCCCACTGACATTGGGGCATTGAAAAGGTCTTGGATGCAGCTGAGAGAGGAACGGGATGCTTACCGAGAAAAGTTTAATGATAAAGAGCAGAAGATCTAGAGGTTGACTAGGCAGCTGGAGAATAAGCGAATTCTCAATGGCTATGTACGCACCGACAAGAAGATACCATGGGAGCACTGATTGTCCTTTGATTATTTCCTTTCCAGTTCTATTTACTTTTCAGTATTTCCTTCCTTATAACGCCTTAAGGGCAATTTGTTGAACAATTTGAGTTTCAAAGTTTATCTAATAAAGTGTGTTTCATTTCTTGTTTACGAATTTGAACCTCCCGATTGTCTTTGAAATCATATCATACGCATTTCATCCCATGCACTCCATAACAGGTACCCATTGCAGGTCTCTTATCTTCTTCGCTGTTTATTTCAGCACTCATCATGTCTGCTAAACCATCAACTGAGAAAGCAATCAAGGCCCTACAGGCCCAGAATGCCCAATTCCAAGAGCTGTTCATGAATCTAGCTAAGGGTCAGCAAGATCTGAAGACCCTGATTCTGAAAGAGAAGAAGAAAAAGAAGAAGAAGAGGACAGTCCTGTTTAACACAGGGCACAGGTTTGGAAATAGGCTACGGGAGGAAGTTGATTTGACCACCTCATCTGGAGGGAAAGATAGTCAAGAGGAAAGGAGGGCTCCTAGCCTTGTGGTCTCCGACAACGAGACGGACTTCGATGAAGACCATTATCCTCCGGCTGAGGATAGATACAAACAACTGGAAGATCGGTTGAGTGCGATGGAAGTTCAGAAAGTGTCGGGTCTGGACTTTGATGATCTAGGTCTATCATCTGGGGTGGTGATTCCCCACAAGTTCAAGGCACCATCCTTTTCTAAGTATGACGAAGTTTCTTGTCCGAAGCTGCACCTCCGGTCATATGTAAGGAAGATTCAGCCGTACACCGCTGATAAGAACCTATGGATCCACTTCTTTCAAGACAGTCTCTCAGGGACTCAGCTTGAATGGTTCTACCAGTTGGACGGAGCCAGTATGCACAGTTGGGAAGATTTGGCTACTACTTTCTATAGGAAGTACCAGTACAATTCTGACCTCGCTCCTACGCATACCCAACTCCAGGGTATGTCAATGGGAACGGGCGAAGGATTCAAAGATTATGCTCAGAAGTGGAGGGACCTCGTCGGAAGGGTGCAACCACCCTTGGCTGATCAGGAGCTTGTGGATATGTTTCTAGGGACCTTGTCCGGTCCATTTTTCAACCATCTGATTGGAAGCTCTTCGTCTGGGTTTACAGATCTAATTATGACCGGTGAAAGGATTGAGGCTGCTATTAAGGCTGGAAAGATACAAAAGGGTGCTTCATCAAGCACCGAGAAAAAGCCTTTTAAGAAAGAGTCTAGTGCTGTCTACGGTTCGAAAAGCCAGAATAGACCTAAACACCGCCAAGCTGTTAATGCGGTTGTTATTTCAAGACCTGCTGGTGCTCCTCAGCACAATAATCAGTCAAAGGACGAGAGACCTCGAAGGCAATTCACCCGTCTCAGCATGACTTTGTCTCAGATTCTGCCACAGTTACTGAAAACTAACCTAGGATTCCGAGGGAAGCCCCGAAGAATCCAAATACAACATCACCGAAGTATAACCGTAATGCCCGCTGTGCTTATCACTCTGATAGCCCGGGGAATAATACAGATGATTGTTGGACTTTGAAGAATAAGATACAGGACTTAATTGATGCTAAGGAGATTGAGTTTGAGGTGCCCGAAAGACATAATGTTGTGACTGCTCCTATGCCCAAGCATGGAGTGAATGCTATAGATGAAGACTCATTTGTGGTTTCTGTGAACGACATTGTTACCCCTTTGATGACTGTGAAGAAGAACCTTTTGCTAGTCGGTTTATTTCCGGGCTGTGACGAAGATTGTCGTATGTGTTCTGTTCTACCTACCAGTTGCCATCTTTTGAAATCAAGCGTCCAACGCCTGATGGATAGTAAAGAAATTCTGTTTGAGAAGACTGTTGTTCCTCTAGTTCATACTGAAGAAGTTGCCATTATCACCATTTTCGACAATTCTTCCAAGGCTCCCTCGAGGAAGCCTGTTAGAATTACATCTATTCCAAGAATCGCACCTGTGATCATCACTGTTCCTGGGCCTATCCCCTACACCTCTGATAAAGTTGTCCCTTGGAATTACGAGGCTGATGTTTATTTTCATGGAGTTAAGCAAGAGTTGGATGCTGATACTAACATCAGCAATATTGTTGGACCTGCTAAAGTCACCCGCAGCGGAAGACTTTTCTCACCTAATATCTCTCCACCAACTGTCCAAAAACCCATTATTATTACACCTGCCAGTGTACCTGCTACCATTCCTATTCAAGTTCCTAATCATACCCCTGTCGCCGAGTCATCTGACACTCGGGGCAAAGGGATCACCACTGATGTGCCTGCCCAGACGGAGGCACCGAAGACGATTACTGTTGAAGCTTTTAAACAAGAGATGGAAGAGATTCTGAAGATCATCAAAAAGAGTGACTACAATGTAGTTGAACAGCTGGGGAAAACCCCATCCAAGATTTCTATGTTGTCACTGTTGCTATGCTCAGAGGCCCATGCCAAGGCTCTGATCACATTTCTGAAGACCGCACACGTACCACGAGAGACATCAGCTGATCAGTTCAAAGATTGCGTGGCCAATCTGACTGCTGATAATGGTTTGGGTTTCTCTGACACCGACTTGACTGCTAAAGGGAAGAATCACAATGATGCCCTGCATGTCTCCATTAAATGCAGGGGCACTACTCTTGCTCATGTATTAGTGGATACTGGTTCCTCATTGAACGTCTTGCCTAAGAAAGCTCTAGACTAGTTGGACTGTGAAGGGTTGGAGCTGAAACCAAGTAACATTGTTGTTAGGGCCTTTGATGGGTCTAAGAGGATGGTGCATGGAGAAGTAGATATTCCAATCAAGGTTGGTTCTCAGGTTTTCAACTCTACATTCTATGTGATGGACATTCGGCCATCTTATTCTTGTTTGTTGGGTCGTCCATGGATCCACAAAGCTGGGGTCGTAACCTCAACGCTCCACCAGAAGCTGAAGTACCCGGTCAAAGGGAAGATTGTGACAGTACAAGGAGAGGAAGAGTACATGGTTATCCACCTAAACTCTTTCCGATACGTAGAGATGGATGGGGAGTTCATTGAGACCCCATTTCAGCATTTTGAAGAGGTTCCCCAGACACTGGCGCCAGCTGAGACTATTGTTGAAGATTCTCCTATGAAGATGGCTTCCTTTAAGGATGCCCGGGCTGTTGTCAAGAAAGGTGGGTGTGCGAATTAGGGCCGACTCCCTGATTTTACACAGAAGACTAACAAGTTTGGTTTGGGTTTCACTGCAGAGGCTCAAAAGGCTGTTCGGAATGCACGGATCGGAAGACCTCCCGTATTCATTAGCAACTCGGGAGTGAATGCCATTGAATACGATATGGAAGAGTCTGAATTCGACAGCTGGATCTATCCTACGACCGACGGTGGACCAAGCAACTAGACAGCAAAGGACTTCATCCCAATTTCTTTTGTTACCCAGTAATGAAACTTTTGTTTTGAATATGTAACAGACAATGTTTTAAACTTTACGGCCCGGTGTCTTACCCATGGCACCGTGGTTTCATTTGTGAAGGCTTTATGTGTGTCATTTTCATATATCATTAATAAAAGCATTGGACGTTTCTTGCATTTCAAATCTTGCGCTCCTTGTTTTTCTTTATTATATATTGCAAAACAGCTATTTTACACACACTCACATATACAAGTCCACATCCACTCTGGATCTCACTGGTAACGACTCTGCTACTGCCAGTTATGACTTCGAAAATCCGATCAACTTAGCTGAAGACGAAGGTGAAGATGATTGCGAAGTTCCTGGTGAACTTGCAAGACTGCTACTCCAAGAAGAGAGGGCTATTCAGCCACATGAAGACCTGGTGGAACCAGTGAATCTGGGTACAGATATAGACAAGAAAGAGGTCAAGATCGGTTCAAACCTAGAGCTTAGTGTGAAGCAACGGTTGATTCAGATGCTGCGTGACTACGTTAAGATTTTCGCCTGGTCTTACGAAGACATGCCTGGGTTGGATACTAATATTGTGGTTCATCGCCTGCCTACCAAGGAAGACTGTCCTCCAGTAAAGTAGAAGGTTCGCCGAATGCGCCCAGAGATGTCTGAGAAAATCAAGGCCGAAGTTATGAAACAGTTTGACGCCAGTTTTCTAGCAGTTACTTCTTACCCTCAGTGGGTTGCCAATGTGGTTCCTGTACCGAAGAAGGATGGTAAGGTTCAAATGTGTGTTGACTATAGGGATCTGAACAGGGCAAGCCCCAAGGATGATTTCCCTCTACCTCATATCAACGTTCTGGTTGACAACACCGCTCAGCATAAAGTCTTCTCCTTTATGGATGGTTTCTCCAGTTATAATCAGATTAAAATGGCTCCTGAAGACATGGAGAAGACAACCTTTGTTACTCAGTGGGGGACCTTTTGCTACAAGGTCATGCCTTTTGGACTAAAGAATGCTGGGGCAACGTATCAGCGTGCCATGGTTGCTTTGTTTCATGACATGATCCATCATAAGATTGAAGTATACGTCGACGATATGATTGCAAGGTCCCAAACAGAGGAGGAACACCTTGACCATCTGCAGAAGTTGTTTGACAGGTTGAAGTTGTACAAGCTGAGATTAAACCCGAACAAGTGCACCTTCGGGGTGAGATCTGGTAAGCTACTGGGTTTCGTCGTAAGCGATAAAGGTATTCAAGTGGATCCTGCAAAAGTGAAGGCTATACAGGAGATGCCAGCTCCCAAAATAGAGAAAGAAGTCAGAGGCTTTCTGGGATGTCTGAACTACATTGTCTGATTCATCTCGCACCTAACTACTACTTGTGAGCCAATCTTCAAGCTGCTGAAGAAAGATCAAGTGGTACGATGGAACGATGAATGCCAGGCCGCTTTTGAAAGGATCAAAGAGTATCTCCAAGAGCCACCTATTCTGATGCCTCCAGTTAAAGGGAGACCTTTGATCTTATACTTGACAGTACTCGACAACTCAATGAGGTGTGTGCTGGGTCAGCATGACGAGTCTGGACGAAAAGAGCATGCAATTTACTACCTTAGGAAAAAGTTTACCGACTGTGAGACCCGATACTCACTGCTCGAGAAAACTTGATGTGCTTTGGCATGGGCTGCTCGTCGGCTAAGACAGTATATGCTGACTCACACTACTCTGTTGATTTCAAAAATGGATCTAATCAAGTATATATTCGAGAAGCCTGCCTTGTCCAGAAGAATAGCAAGATGGCAGATGATCTTGACTGAGTATGACATCCAGTATACGACCCAAAAGGCAATCAAGGGAAGTGTGTTGGCAGATCATTTGGCACATCAGGCAGTGATTGATTACCAGTCTATGAACTTTGAATTCCCGGACGAGAATATCATGATAGTGACTGATTGTGAGACACCTGGACCGGATGAAGGACCTGAGGAGGGATCCCGATGGTCTATGTACTTTTATGGAGCTTCGAACACTTTGGGTAATGGCATTGGCGCCGTGATCATATCTCCCTAAAGGCTCTCATACTCGTTCATCGCCTAACTATGTTTCAACTGTACCAACAATATGGCGGAGTATGAAGCGTGCATCATGGGTCTCCGAGCAGCAATTGACCTAAGGATTAAGTTTCTGAGTGTATTCAGAGATTCCGCTCTCGTGATCAGTCAGATCAAAGGCGAGTGGGATACGAAACACCCAAATCTTGTTCCTTACAAAGAGTATGTATTGACATTGCTTCCCCATTTCGAGGAGATAACCTTTGAACACTTCCCAAGAGAGGAGAATAAGTTGGCGGACGCGTTGGCTACGATGTCTTCTATGTTCAAAGTCAATTGGGACAACGAAGCTCCCTGGATTATCATTGAAAGACTGGACGAACCTGCACATTGTTGTGACGTTGAGACTGAAGAGGTAGCAGATAAACCCTGGTTTTATGAGGTGAAGAGGTATCTTGAGGCTCAGGAATACCCCGAGGGTGCATCTGTTAATGATAGGAAGTTTCTGAGAAGGTTCGCGGTGAAGTTCTTCATCAGCAATGGTACTCTCTACAAGCGCAACCATGATTCAACCTTACTGCGATGTGTGGATAAGAATGAAGCAGAAAAGATCATGACAGAGTTACATGAAGGTACTTTCGAAACTCATTCCAGTGGACACACCATGGAAAAGAAACTCCTTCGGGCAGGATATTACTGGTCCACAATGGAAGCTGACTGTTATCAGCATTCTCGGACATGTCACAAGTGTCAAGTCTATGCTGATAAGGTGCACATACCTCCAGTTCCTCTGAATGTCTTGACGGCACCTTGGCCTTTTGCAATGTGGGGGATTGATATGATCGGCGAGATCAGACCTACGGCATCCAACGGGCACCATTTCATCCTGGTAGCAATCGATTACTTTACGAAGTGGGTTGAAGCAACTTCCTTTGCTACTGTAACCAAGAACGTTGTGGCACGGTTCATTCGGCACAATCTGATCTATCGATATGGTGTAACAGAGAGGATCATTACGGACAATGGTACTAATCTCAACAACAAGATGATTACCGAGCTCTGCGAGCAATTCCAGATACAGCATCACAACTCTTCTCCTTACCGATCGAAGATGAATGGGGCTGTAGAAGCAACTAATAAGAATATTAAGAAGATTGTGTAGAAGATGACTGTGACATACAAAGATTGGCACGAGATGTTACCATTTTCTCTTCATGGGTACCGTACCTCAGAGCGGACGTCAACAGGGGCAACACCCTACTCCTTGGTTTACGGCATGGAGGCAGTCTTGCCCATTGAAGTTCAGATACCCTCTCTTCGGATCATGAAGGATGCAGGTTTGAGTGAAGACGACTAGATTCAGACCCGGCTTGATCAGCTGAACTTAATCGATGAAAAGAGACTTACTGCTATTTGTCATGGTCAGACGTACCAAAAACGGATGATCAAGGCATTTAACAAGAAAGTCAGACGACAGGAGTATCATGTTGGGGATCTGGTAATCAAGCGCATTATCCTACCTCAAGGTGATCCCAGGGGGAAATGGACCCCTACTTACGAAGGGCCATTTGTGGTTAAGAACATTTTCTCAGGAGGAGCTATGATTCTAACCACCATGGATGGTGACGACCTTCCTCACCCCGTCATTGCAGACATAGTGAAAAGATACTACGCATAAACAAAGACCCGCTAGGTTGACTAACCTAGGCAAAAATAAGGGCTTCCCGGCGAACCAAAAGGGTTCGGGCAAAAATAAGGGATGAAAATGAAAAAATTTGTACACCCGGCAAGTCGAAAACCTGAAAAGGCGGCTTGGGCAAAAAAGGGTATCCCGGTGGACTGAAAACCCGAAAGGGTGGTCCAGGCAAAAATTAGGGATCAAAGCGTAACACTATGTCTCATTGGATCACCTTGCATCCGGACTTCGGTATCGACTATCAAGCTCGGACAACATTAATCAATCTGATCTACCTTCAACCAACAGCAAAGTGATGAGATGCTCGAAGACATAAAGGCAATAGCAGAGTTGGAACCCAGTGGGATTATTCACATAGCTTTTTTGTTTAGTTTTTTACAAATTGTGTAAATTCTATTATTCGGCGGCGTTCTCTTACTAGGACGTCAACCTCTTGTACAAAAAACGCCTATTTACAGGCCAAACTTCCAAATCAATACAATTCATTTTCAAAGAAGTTTCAAACTGTTTTTCCTTTATCTATTTTGTTTTGCAAAAAACGTCCAATGTTCATTTTTGATATATGCATTTGACATTAATTGCTGCTCATAAATATTTACATGCGAAACAAAAGACGATTACGGGTAATATCAGAAACAGGGGCAATAAGAATTGTCCGAACTGTATAGTTGCTTTGTCCACCAGGTACAAAGTAAATACATCTTAAGAATATGACCAAGGTATTTTCACTCCCCGCAGAGTAAGGCAGTAATA
Organism: Vicia faba; assembly: GCA_948472305.1. Lineage (NCBI taxonomy): Eukaryota > Viridiplantae > Streptophyta > Magnoliopsida > Fabales > Fabaceae > Vicia > Vicia faba. The sequence continues at coordinate 845,083,596 of OX451737.1, forward strand.
ATAAATCTCCCCAGTTGAGACTAGCAACTACGAGTAAATCAGCAATGCTCTCCCTAAGCAGGGTTTATCTACCATCAGCACTAAAAAGGCTTGATATCCCCAACAGTCTTAATATTCCCTAACGGAGTATAAGAATGTTCCCCGGCAGAATACAAGATCCCCCAGTGGAGTCAATATTTCCCAGCACGGTCTGAAAAAGCTTCCCCAACAGAGTTGAATCATCATCCCCAGTAGACTCTGAAAGTTTATCCCCAGCGGAGTACAAAATAAATTTCCCCCAGTCAAGTTCAAAGGATCATTCCCAACAAAATTCTGAGGATTGTCCCTACAAAAGTCTAACAGGGTTATCCCCAGCAAGTTGCAACTGAAAGATCATCCCCAGCGAAGTTATTTCCTTTCACAAACAGGAATTCAATCCTCAACAGATTCAATATCGCCAGCAATGATAATCCATCCCCAGTAGAGTTTATCAGTGGAAGCCTCCACAGAGCATCTCTTCCCCACAGAGTAATCTCCTCATCAGTTTATTCCCCAACGGAGTTAACTTCTCCTGCAGGTTTATTCTCGCAATAACCTTCGTTCATCATCCCCAGCAGAAACGAAGAACTCAACTCTACTATCCAGCAGCTATCCGAGATTTATTTTCCCCAGCTAAAGCATTACATTTCCATACATCATGATACATGCATAAACGCATCATACCATACAATCTCATTTATGTTGAGAACATCATTGCTTGATCCATATCATGCATTGCATATGACTGACCTTTACCTTTCAGGAAAGATGCAGTTAAATTCTCAACTATATCAAAAGACCTTCTCTGGTTCAGTCAGATTGCCGATAAGATCTCTCTGATTCGTATTCCAGTTAAAGTTATTTCAAGACCTTGTCTGGTCCAGTTAAATCGATTCCTAAAGATTTTTCTGATGCCGATCCATTCAAAGTTAATCCAAGACCTCCTCTGGTCCAGTTAAGTCGATTCCTAAATATTTTTCTTATGTTGATCCAGTTGAAGTTATTCCAACACCTTGTCTGGTCCAGTTAAATCGATTCCTAAAGATTTTTCTGATGTCGATCCAGTCAAAGTTAATCCAAGACCTCCTTTGGTCCAGTTAAGTCGATTCCTAAAGATTTTTCTGATGCCGATCCAGTTGAAGTTATTCTAAGACCTTGTCTGGTCCAGTTAAATCGATTCCTAAAGATTTTTCTAATGTTGATTCAGTCAGAGTAATTCCAAGACCTTGTCAGATCCAGTTAAATTGATTCCTAAAGATTTTTCTGATGCAGATCCAGTCAAAGTTAATCCAAGACCTTCCCTGGTTCAGCCAGATCGCCGATAAGATCTCCCGGATTCCTATTCCAGCCGAAGTTCAGACCACCTATCAGCAGTCTCCAAATGGCACCTGTAAGCCCATTCCCGACATCACAATGCTGATACCACTTCATGCGAGTGCAAATTTCTGGGCACTCTAGTGTTCAATCATCTTCCACCTTCGGATCACGAAAGGCCCGAAAGCCAATCTATATCCTCAGGTTTAAGAAAATTGAATAGGGGCAGCTGTTGTACCCTAAAATTTTCCCTCTCATATTTCCAAAGACATTGCAAGAAAAATCTCCAAATGGCTCAAGAGTGCTCAAGAGTTGGACAGTCAAATCATCTCCTAAGGCAGTCAACCTCAAATTAGGGTTTTGTGTTGCATCAAGGTCCTTGCATCCAAATGACCTCAAGTGCTCCCCAATGTCCTAATATGCTCTCAAGATTATCCATGTCAAATTTCAAGCCTTGCAGAGGAAGTTTGCTCAGTCAATTGCTCAAAAGGTCCAAAAATCGACTGTGCTAGGGCAAAAGTCAACTGTGACCTAAATACAGTCAAACTTCAAGATTTTTTGTCAACATTATCATTTTGAAGGATATTTCATCATTTGATAAATTTTTGATCATGATTCATCAAGGGTTGCTCAAAATTCATCAAGATTCAAAAGTTGCTAAATTAGGGTTTTGCATGAAAAGTCAACTCAACTTTGACCAAGCATAACTTTCTCATACTTTATGAGAAATGACCCATCCAAAGCTCATTTTGAATAGGATGCAATTTCCTACAATCCATATTCACACCCAAAGATCATAAAATACACTCACAAGAAGTTGCGAATTTGGACATTATATGTCATTTTTGAAAGTCAACAAAAACACCTTTTTTCCAAAGCTTAAAACTTGAGTATGGAATATCAAAATGATATGATACCAAACGGTTTGGTTATAGGACATCCCAAGCTTTCCAAAAAGTCCAAGAACACTTCCAAAAGTTCAAAATTGAAGAAATTATGCATTGTTGAAGTTGGGAATTTTTGTAAAATTGCCAAAAGTCAACTATCCCCAAAACTTCAAATTTTGTCAAATGGGCCCATTCTTTTCCACTTGATTTGATCTTGTCACACTACACACGTGTCCTAGCTTCAGCCTCATGACCATTTATCAATTTTATTATTTAATTTGATTTTTTAATGAATTATTGCATTTTAAATCAATTTAAATCATATAAAATCCAAACATTGATTATTGGATCTCCTTTTGGCTATTTCAGGACCTAATCATCATCATAAAGTTGATCAAATCCGTATCAAGCTTTTCATGTACAAAAATATTGGATTTTGGACAAAATTGGAAGCTTTTTAATGGAGGATCAAATCAAATCTCCAAGCCATAATGCACAAAGATTCAGTCCACAAAACTTGACCTAATGCATTGCTTTATACATATACAAGTGAGAGGCACGAGTTTTAAAGGTTGGAAGCTGCAAAATCACAAGAACCAAACTTGAAAAAATTGCAAAAAAGTGTGGAATCGAAATCGTTCTTAGAGGCACTTTCAGGACCTAACAAGGATCTCAATCGCTTCCTGGCACTTCTCAGAAGCAGAACCAACCAAGATCACGCACTCTCCAGCCTCCAAAAGCACTGTAAGCGTCTCTCGGATCCTCCATGTTCATGGATTCCCAAATCCCTATTCTTGCATCCATTCACAAAAACGATTGCATATTCTGATTCCTCATATCATTTATGAACTTTCTGAAATAACCAATTTCATTATTATGCTGTGTATTGTAAAACACCATTGTAGGTTTTTCTAGGGTTTTTTCAGGGGTTTTTATTACAGGAAAAATTGGCCAATAAAAAGACCATGATTGAAACCGGGATTAAGAGGCGAGTAAGACTATGCCTTTAGATTGCATTTTTGTGGCTCATAGTAGATTTTGGAGATGGCATGGCCTATAGCAACAGACCCTTGTCCGTCGGTATAGATGTTTTAGTTATAGCCACGATCCCAACGACAGGGATGATGGCGTGGAATGTTCTGATTCGTTTGTTTGAATATAGTACGCTTTTTGTTTTTTTCTGGACCATTAATTCGCTTTTGTTTTATTATTATTAGTTTCTAATATTATAACGAACGAAGCATGGTGGTGCAGCGACAAGGGCGTTAGTGCAAGATCCAATAGGACCTGGGTTCGAATCCCAGGTCCCCCACATATTTGTTATTATTTTCTTTCAGGTTATCCAATGCCTTTCCAAGCGCGCAGTGCATGGTACTCCCTCATCCAATCACCTGCCAGATGGCCCCAAGCCAAATCTGATGGTCAAGAATGAAAGTCCACCATATGCTCTAGTCAACGTGCTCACGTGGAATCAAAAAAAGTCATGCAGGCCTGCTCGTATTGGGCCACCAAACTTGCCATCAAGACCCCCTAATCAGGCCCATAACCTCCTAACCTTCTCTATTTTCATTTTATTTCATTTATTTATTTATTTATTGTTATTATTTTTAATTAACCAATTAAACTTTTTCCTCATGAAATCAAAAACCAAAAAACATATTTTATTTATTAAAATTAAATTCAGCACTTTATTTTTGTAAATAAATACTAATTTAATTAATTTAGTTTAATTAGGAAATAACTTTAATATTTTTGCAATAATTAAAATTAATTTAGACAATTAGGTTTTTATTAACTTTGATCAAATTTATTTTTATTGCTTTAAATATCAAAAATCCAAAAAATATTTTAATTAATTAATTAGTTTATTAATTTAATAATTAACTTAATTTTATTTCTTTTAATCCAAAAATAACCAAAAAAATCACTTTCTTTCAAAAAAGGGTCAAAACCCTAAAAATTCGCCCGATTTAATTTCTCGCACGCGATCCATTTTTATTCAATATTGTATCTGCTTACCAGAATGTAATAGTTTAATTAGGACTTTAAATATTTTATCGCTTTATTTATTTTCCGCATTTTAATTTCAAGGGTTGTTTTTGGCGATGTAAATACCCGACGCCTTGTAATAGTTAGCTTTAATTTCTGCAATTTAAAATTCCGCAACTTATAAACTGTTAGATGTTTGGTAATAGGGAATGCATGACAAGATCAAATGTTTAAACCTAAAATCAACATAGATAACCATTGACATGTACAAAGATAAAATTAACCGAAATAACACACTCACACATGCGCACTCCTAGGATACACCCCACTTGGTTGCCTTCGAACGTGGTCATTGAGTATAGGAAGTTTTAGAGGTCGCCCTCTTGTCCAAAGATCAAAGTTGCCTCGAAACGGTTGCCTCGAAAAAATGATCTAAGACATTAGGGTTACCGCTAAGGCATCCTAACATTGCTTTAGTGACCGCACGTCCCTTAATCGAATTGGCCCTTAAAACTCCAACGACGATGCTACCTACTCATTAATAGTGGGATAGCATTGTCTAAAGGATATTAGTACAGATTGATTCCTATTTCGAGTAGGTAGATGGTTCTTAAGTACTTGCTCCTTCAAAACAAAAACTTTTCACACTTACACCCTTTCAAACAAAAAACTTCTTTCAAACCCACAAACACAAAGAAAAGTAATTTTTGAAAACACTTTGAGCAAGTACCTAAGAGCCCGTGGATAACCACGGATAGAAAGGGTGTTAACACCTTCCCTTTCTATAATCTACCCCCCGGACCCGAAAAACATCTCGAAAAAGGAATTTTTCTGTGCTTTTTTCCTTTCCTTGTTGGATAAAATAAAAGACGGTGGCGACTCTTGCTTACCGCGACATTTTGCAAACACAAACGCAAAACGCGAACCAGTAGTCCAAAAAACAGTCAGTTCTTTCCCACCGTATCCCACCTACAATTCATCTTCAGCTCCCAAGTTCAAAATATGCACTCACAAGAAGATATAAATTTGGACATTATAGGTCATTTTGAAAAGTCAACAAAAACACCTTTTTTATCAAAGCTTCATACATGAACATGGAAGACTCAATTGATATGATACCAAAAGGGTTGCTTAGAGGACATATTAAGCTTTCTATAAAGTCCAAGAACACATCTCTAGGGTTAAAATTGAGGGAGTTATGCATTAGCAAAGTTGACCCTTTTTGCAAAATTTCCAAAAGTCAAATGTGGCCAAAATTGTAATTTTTGTCAAATGGGCCCAATTTTTTATGCTTGCATTGAGTTTGTAACATGACCCACGACCCATGATTCTTTCCATTTGTCATTCTTTTATTTTTATCATTTATTTTTATTTTATTTCAATTAAATCAAATAAAACAAAATAAAATCATGAAAATATCAAAAACTAATCAAAGCTTGAGATTTTCTGCATGTTTAGGTCTATTATACAGCTGGAGATGGAATCAAATCGTGCAAGCTTCAAATGGATACAAAAAGATTGGATTTTCTCAATTTGGAAAGATTTGCACAAAGGATCAAATCTTGAATCAATGATCATAATTGGAGAAGATTTGAAACCAAATTGCAACCCTAATTCATTCTAGGGTACATAAGGAACATATTCAGATCAAAAGCAATAAGATTGGAGGCGTGCAGAGGTGAAAGCAACTTTTAAAAAAATCAAGAAAAGTTGCAAACTGATTTCCCAGTTCTAGGCTTCCTCAAGCCATTCCAGTCACACAAATCGTTTGCTGGACATTCAAGGATCAAGATTCAACCACTAGCAAACTTTCAAACACTCAAAAACGCACTGTAAGAGTCCCACGATATCCATGTTTTTTTGAAATCGTATATCATAATTCTGGTATTGTTAGCATGTTTTATTGACATATTCTTAATCCTTATGGTGTTTGCAAGCTAATGGTAATATCCAATTGCATTTTTATTGGCTATACGGCAAGTTTCCATGGCTAGGGTTTTAGTTTCGTTTTTAGGGATTTTGTGTACAGGTACAATTGGCCATGGATAAGGGTACCATGATGCTCGTGAGGTTGCCACGAGTTGATTGGTACCATTGTTGTGCATTTATCTTGCTTGCATAAGATTTTGGAGAAACACAGGCTTATACCTACACCCAGGTGACCGTAGGTAAAAGTCCCAGAACTTTTAGCAACGGTGGGAGGAAGAAGAAGGGTAATGTGGCGCCCCATGAATGGCCCATTCAAATCTGCGTGCGTTTTGATAATTTTATTTTGTTTTTCCATATATTTTTTGTTTGTTGTTCCATGTACAACTAATCAAGCCAGCCCAGTTGGTAAGCGCGCAATGCGACTATGCCAAAGGACCTGGGTTCGATCCCCAGGTCCCCAACTTTGCTTTCTATATTTTTTCTATGCATAATTAGGTACACAAGTATACAACAAGTCCACCATGCGTCCTCAATGTCCAACCAATTAGGCCATCCACATGCTAGATCCAAGGATTCCCAATGAAGGTCTACCATGGACATCAGTCAAGCGTGTACACAGGATCTGGAAAGTTAAAGTAGGCCAAGTGTTGTTGGGCTTGATATTTACAATCAGCACCCCCTTCTTGCTAGCAACATCTAGGCCCATCCAATTTCTTTTCTATTTTTCTTTTTTATTTAATTTCTTTTATTCATTTATTTTCTAACACAAAATTAATTTCTTTTTTTTACAAAGAATCATAAAATTAATTTCACCAACTTAGAATTTAGGTTTTATTTTATTTTATCAAATTTAATTTTATATTAGATTTAATTTAGGATTAATTCTAACCTTTTTATAATAATTAAAATCAATTAGAAAATTAGGGTTTGTTCTTGATTTAATTTTTATTTCTTTTCAATAAAACAAAAATACAAAAATAGGTTGACTTAATTATTTTTCTTAAACAAAATTAATTAGTCATTAGGTTTTGTATTTATTCAATAAAAATCTTACTTTCTCAAAACAATAAAAAATAATCAAAAACAAAAAAAATGATTTTTCTTTCAATTAGGTTTAGACGGGGTCAAAACCCTAATTCTCTCGTTTTCGTTTCATCACGCGCGCTTATTATTTTTGCAAATATTAATGTAACTGCTCATGGTATGTAATAGTTTAATTAGGATTTTCTTTATTTATCATTTTTACGAGTTTTTGGCTATGTAATTAATCCCCTACCACGAAGCCTTGTAATAGTGTAGTTTTTATTTCTCGCATTTTAATTCTCGCAAAATATTAATTGTTAGATGTATGATAATAGGATTATATGACAAGATTGTATGATAATTTAAAATGGCTAGAAAACCCTAATGTGCAAAGATAATAACTGAAATCAAATCACTCGCACATGCGCACTCCTAGGGTATACTCTCACTTTGGTTGCCTTCGGTAAACGGTCATTAAGTATAGGGTGTTTTAGTGGTCGCCCTTCTGTCTAAACAAAGATCAAACGTCCTGTTCAGAAATGTTGCCTCGGAAATGTCGCCTTGAATATGATCTTAAGACATTAGGGTTATTACTAAGACGTCCTAACATTGCTTTAGTGATCGTACGTCCCTTACAAATTGACTCTTACAATTCCAACGACGGTGCTTCCTATTTCTCAATAGTAGGATAGCATTGTCTAAAGGAAATGAGAATAGAAACAATCTTTTTTCGAGTAGGTAAATGCTAGTAGGTACTTGCTCAAATCAAATCTTTTACACAAACACTTTCAAAACAATTTTTTTCAAAAACAACTTCATAACACTCTTGAGGACAAAAACAAGGGTTAAAAAGAAGTAAAACAAAACTTTCTCAAAAACAAAGCACATACACAAGCAATTTTAAAAAGATGAGCAAGTACCTAAGAGCCAGTGGAAAACCACGGATAGAAAGGGTGCTAATATCTTCCCTTTCTATAATCTACCCCCCGTACTCAAAATCTCGAAAAAGGAATTTTTTTGTGCTTTTGTCCTTTCTAGTTGGATAAAATAAAAGTCGATGGTGACTCTTGCTTACCGCGACATTTTGCAAACACAAACGCAAAACGCAAACCAGCATTTTCAAAACAGTCGGTTCTGCCACCATATCACAGAACTGGCAACTCTGCTGGGGACTTAATAAGTGGGGTATACCTTAGGATTAAGTTTATCATAAATTGCTTCGCTTGTTTGTTTTGGTTGCTTTACTTTTAAGAGTTTTGTATTAGGAGTTACTATAGATCCTAACCCAGATCTGGGGGACACCTTTTAGGTAAGTAGAAATAAACTGTGAGGGAACTGTACGGTGTAGACCGATACGGTTGAAGCAGTAGCTATGTTGATGTGGCACATTGGTTGGTACCATTATCCCTTGTGGAGAAAAGAGGAGAATACGGGGCTGCTATGTGTGTCGTTAAGCATCAACTGACCTTAGAACCCTTAATTGACCAACTTGGCCATTAGGAAGTAGTGAGATAGTCGGCCTCGGTGTAAAGCTGGGAACTGGTTGATACTCGATACTACACTTATTGAGACCATACTCTCGAGATAGTTCCGGCCGCAAGAAAAGATTGTGTGAGCTGAAACCATGACCGATGGAGGATGGTCAGTGACATTGAGAACCTCTAGAACCCGGTTACTATTATTAGGACAGGTTGAAACCAACTGAACTTCAAGAGGGTAATACCTTTGACCCCATGCAAGCCTTAAACTTAAGGGCTTTTGTGTGACTTGTTTTCCATTGCCATGCCTGTTGTCTATTATACATGTTGTTTGTTTTACCATGACATCATGCATCATAACATAGCATGCATACTTCATTATACTAACCATTTCAAAGACCAAGGGGATTTATCTTTGTTCTGTTTTGCAGATTATGGCTTCCATGTGCAGAAACACCATCCGAGTTAACTTTATGCAAATACCTGCTCAACTCAAAGAGTTAGCCTCAAGAGTTTCTGATACTTCTTCCTTCATTAAGAGACATGGTCAGCTTCTTAGCTTGGTTACCTCAAAGTTTGATGAGCAGATGATGAATGTGCTTTTCCAGTTCTTCGATCTTGTGCATCATTGCTTCACTTTCCCAGATTATCAGCTAGTTCCCACTTTGGAAGAGTTTTCTCACTTATTGGGCATATCCATCCTTGAGCAGATACCCTTCACAGGTATGGAAGAGACTCCTAGACCAGAAGACATTGCTTCAGCTCTGCATCTAAAAAGGAATGAGGTAGTATCCAACTGGGAAACACGAAGCGGGGTCGAAGGTTTCTTATCCAAGTTTCTGATAGATCAAGCTCAACTATTCTGGGATAATTTGGACTTCCAGGCTTTTGAAGATATCTTGGCTCTCCTTATCTATGGGTTGGTCCTCTTCCCGAATCCAGATTCCTTTATAGATGTGAATGCGGTTAAGATCTTCCTTTCTTGCAATCTAGTGCCTACTCTACTGGGTGATATTTTGCATGCCCTCTACACTCGTAATGTGTGAAGAAGAGGGACTCTCATGTGTTGCATGTCGCTGCTGGCGAGGTGGTTTATTTCGCACCTCCCCAAATCTGTGTTAAAGAACGAAGAAGGTTTAGGATGGTCTTACAGGATAATGTCCCTTGCCCATACAGACATTCTTTGGAGTTCCAAGGCTATGGAAAGCACTGCTGTCATTGATCGATGTGGGGGATACCCTAATGTCCCGTTGCTTGGAATCAGAGGGGGTATAACCTATAGTCCTTGTTTAGATTTGCGACAGTTTGGTCATGCTCGGAGAGATGGTCCTCATGAGCTACTTCTTACAGATATTTCCTTTGACTACAAGGAAGACGTTGACGAGCACCGCCGAAGGTTTATATGAGCTTGGGGCATGGTGAATAGATCTGACCCTAAAGAGCTAGGACCAAGGACTTCTCTCCCTATGCAGCCTTATCTCTAGTGGGTCAGAGCTCGAGCCCAGAAGCTTGGGATGCCTTATGAAGTTGTGTTGTTGGTGATTGTGGAGCCTACAAATGAAGAGGGCATTCCTTATACAATCCTTTATCCCTACATGCCCACTGATCTTGGGGCATTGAAGAGATCCTGGATTCAGCTGAAAGAAGAAAGGGATGCCTACCGGGAAAAGTACCATGAGAAAGAAAGGAAGATATTAAAGCTCACTAGGCAACTCAAGAATGAAAGAACGATCAATGATTATGTCAGCACGAAGGGGAAGCGTCCATGGGATTTCTGGTTTTTCTTTTTCTAGTTTAGATTTGTTTTTCATTTATTTCTTTGTAAACGCCTTGAAGGCATTGTTGAACCCTTTTTACAAGTTTAATCTAATAAAGTTGGTTTATTTTTTGGTTTGCAAATTTAAATCTCTCAAAGTCTTCGAAATCATTACATATGCATCCCATTATCATGCACACCATTACAGGCACCGTTACAGGTTTCTCATCTTCTTCGTTGTTTATTTCAGCAGAAATGTCTTCCAATCAAGCTATCAAAGATCTTCAGGCACAAAATGCCCAATTCCAAGAGATGTTCTTGAGCTTGGCTAAAGGGCAAGAGGATTTGAAAGCTCTCATTCTGAAAGAGAAAGAGAAGAAGAAGAAGAAGAAGAAGAAGAAGAATAAGGTCGTTCTTCTGAGTATGGGAAAAAGGTTTGGGGATAGGCTAAAATAGCAGGCTGATCTATCCTTTTTATCCAAGGAAGGGGAGAACCAAGAAGAAGAAAAGGGCCCTAGTCCTGCAGTTTCTGATAATGATACTGATTTTGATGATGAATAATATCCTCCTGCCGAGGATAGGTATAAGAAATTAGAAGACCGTCTGAGTGCTATGGAGATTCAGAAGATCCTTGCTTTGGATTTTGGATAACTAGGATTGGTATCGGGAGTGGTGATCCCTCATAAGTTCAAAGCTCCTGTTTTTGCCAAGTATGATGGAGCATCCTGTCCAAAACTCCATATCTGCTCGTACGTCCAGAAAATTCAACCCCACACTGCTGATAGAAATTTGTGGGTGCATTTATTTCAAGATAGTCTGTCAGGGACTCAGTTTGAATGGTTTTATCAATTGGAAGGAGCCAACGTCCGAAACTGGGAGGACCTTGTTGCTGCTTTCTATAGGCAGTATCAGTATAACGCCGACCTTGCTCCCACTCATACTCAGCTTCAGGGTATGTCAATGGGTGCAAGTGAAGGTTTTAAGGACTATGCTCAAAAGTGGAGAGACTTGGCTGGAAGGGTCCAACCCCCTTTGTCCGATAGGTAGTTGGTTGACATGTTTCTAGGGACGCTATCTGGTCCATTCTTCAATCATCTGATCGGCAGTTCGTCATCTGGGTTTACTGAGTTAATTTTGACTGGAGAGAGAGTAGAAGTTGGTATCCGAAGTGGTAAGATACAAAAAGATACTTCATCAAGTGCAGTGAAGATGCCTTTCGCCGGTAAGAAAGAAGCTAATGCAATCTATGGCTCGAGGGGCCAAAGCAGACCTGAACACTGTCAAGCAGTAAATGCGGTAGTGATATCAAGACCCATTGTTCCTCCACAACGCAACAAACAACAAAGGATGGAAAGACCACAAAGGAAGATCACTCGGCTCAATATGACCTTGTCTCAAATTCTACCACAATTATTGAAGACCAATCTGGTAACTCTGAGGGAGGCCCCGAAGAACCCCAACACCACATCTCCCCACTATAACCTGAATTCCCGTTGTGCCTATCACTCTGAAAGTCCAGGTCATGATACAAACAACTGTTGGGCCTTGAAAAATGAAGTGCAAGACTTGATCGAAGCCAAAGAGATTGAGTTTGACGCTCTGGAGAAGCCCAACGTCATAACTGCACCCATGCCTAAGCATGGCTCAGGAATCAATGTTATTGAGGTTGTCTCCGCCACAGAAGATACTGATGATGAGAACCCGGATGTTGACAGCTGGATCTACCCTACAACCAATGGCAGACTAAGCAACTGGACAGCGAAGGACTTCGTACCTGTTTCTTTTATTCCACAGTAATTGACTTTTGTTTTAAGAGTTGTAATAGACAGTTTAAAACTTTACAGCCTGGTGCCTTGCCCGAGGCACCTTGGCTTTGCTTATGAGGGCTTACTATTTGTCATTTCATATATCATTAATAAAACATTGGACGTTTCTTGCATTACAAATTTTGCGCTCCTTGTTTTTCTTTTCTGTCTCTCACTTTATAAAAATAGCTATTCTCTTACACACACTCACATATCATAATGCAGATCCATATCCACTCTGGATCCTATTGATAACAACTCTACTACTGCCAGTTATGACTTCAAAAATCCGATCAACCAAGCCGAGGAAGAAGGTGAGTGTGATCGGTGGGAATGAGAACTGACTGTTTTGGAATGCTGGTTCGCGTTTGCGTTTGTTTTTGCAAAATGTCGCGGTAAGCAAGAGTCGCCACCGTCTTTTATTTTATCCAACAAGGAAAGGACAAAAGCACAGAAAAATTCTTTTTTGAGATATTTCTCGGGTTCGGGAGGTAGATTATAGAAAGGGAAGGTGTTAGCACCCTTTCTATCTGTGGTTATCCACGGGCTCTTAGGTACTTGCTCATTGTGTTTTCAAAAGTTTGCTTTTCTTTGTGATTGTGGGTTTGAAAAGAGTTTTTTGTTTGAAAGGAGTGTAAGTGTGAAAAGTTTTGTTTTGTTTTAAAAGGAGCAAGTACTTAAGAACCATCTACCTACTCGAAAAAGGAATTAAACTGTGTTAATGTCCTTTAGACAGTGCTATCCCACTATTAAGGAGTATGTAGCACCGTCGTTGGAGTTTTCGGGTCAATTCGATTAAGGGACGTGTGGTCACTAAAGCAATGTTAGGACGCCTTAGCGGTAACCCTAATGTCTTAGATCATTTTTCCGAGGCAACCGTTTCGAGGCAACTATGATCTTTGGACAAGAGGGCAACTTCTAAAACTTCCTATACTCAATGACCACGTTCGAGGCAACCAAGTGAGGTGTACCCTAAGAGTGACATGTGCGAGTGTGTCAATTCGGTTAATTTTATTTGTACATGTCATGGGTGAGCTATATTGATTTTAGGTTAAAGATTGATCTTGTCATGCATTGCCTAGTTATCAAACATCTAACAGTTAATATTGTGCGAAAATTAAATTGCGTGAAATTAAATCTAAGCTATTACAAGGCGTCGGGTATTTACATCGCCAAAGACAAACCCTTTAATTTAAATTGCGGAAAAATAAAAGAAAGCGATAAATAAATAAAGTCCTAATTTAAAAACTATTACATTCCCGAAGCAATTACATTATTGGATAAAAATAATACGCGTGCGAGAAAATTAAATCGGAGCATTTTTAGGGTTTTGACCCTTTTTTAAGAAAGAAAGAGAGTTTTTGTTATTTTTGAATTAAATGGAAACTAAATTAAGTTAATAATTAAATTAATTAATTAAATGAAAATATTTTTGGGTTTTTTTATATTCAAGGAAATAAAATAAGAATGATTAAAATTATTAAAAAGCCTAATTCTACATTAATTTTGATTTATTGTAAAAATATTAATATTAAATCTATTTAAACTAAATAAATTAATTAATGTTTATTTACAAAAATAAATAATGAAATTAATGATGAAAATAATATTTTTATGTTTTCTGGTTTTTTTATTAAGAAAAAAAAATATAATTTGTTAGTGAAATAAATAATAATTAACAAAATAATTAAATAAAAGAAATATAAAGAGAAAAAGAAATAAACCAAAATGGGGGGTTTGGGCCTGAAGCTGGGTGTATGTTTGGCAATTCTGAGGCCCAAAAACGTCCCAGTCTGTTTGACTTTTCCATCCAATGCGTGCTTGTTGACCAGGGTTCATGGTGAACCTTCAATCTTAGCCACCAGATTTGGCCTGAAGGTCATCTGGAACGTTGATCTTTGAGGCATATGGTGGACCAACGCCTTGGAGAGTACATGCAATGACCTGAAGAAAAAATCAAATAAGTGTTTTGGAGGGCCTGGGATTCGAACCCAGGTCCCAATGGACTTTGACACGCCTTCCTTGTCAACTCAACCACGCTACATATTTGTTAATGTAATTCAAAACAAATAAAATATTGTAAACAATTAATTATGCCTGGGAATTAAAAAACGTGCTAAACAATATTTGAACTGGCCAATGAAGCCCAGCCACATTATCATCTTCTCCAAATATCCCTGGTTATTTACCTGCGTATTTTTATCCGCGGGAAGATCCGTGGGATCGTTCTAAAATTCACCCTAGGCCATAGAAATGCAATCCAAGAACACCAACGTGTTCGTCTCTCCTCCCTGAGCATCCCTGTACCATTTATCTGCTTTGATTTTGCCTGTATCCAAAATTCCTAAAAAAAAAGAACAAGAACCCTAGATTCGAGCGCTATGTTACAGGCCATGAAAACGAAATTAAATAATACAGAATCATTGGAAATTGAATGGCAAGTATGAATGTACAAGAAAATTGGCAAAAAGATGCAAGAGAATGGATTTATGATGCCATGTTCAGAGCCATGTTCGTGATGACTTACAGGGCGATTCAGAAGGTGACAAGGCTTGGTTCTGATTGCTTTCGCTTCAGGGGATTGCCAGCAAGGGAGCTATGTGAAGATTTTGCCTTGAAAACGCCTCCAAACAAGAATTCGATCTCTCACTTTTTCACACTTTTTTTCAATTCTGAGTTGGCCGTTTCTGCAGTCCTTAGGGCGTGTTCTTGATCTCTATGGCTTGTGTGTACATAAGGGAATGAATTAGGTTAATCACTTGGGCCTTAATCCATGAGTATTGAAGAATCAAGATTTGATTTGATCACCATTAACAAGTTTCCATATTTGCATCAAATCTGAGATTTTGTGCATGTTTTGACTTGGCACGAGTTTGGTTGAGTGTCTCATGATATTTGCAAGCTGTAATGATCACAAGAATCTCATTCCATTAATTTCTGGATTTTATTTGAATTAATATTGATTTAAAATGAATTAAATCAATAAAAATAAAATAAAATAGAAAAATGAATGTTTGGTCATGAAATTAAAGATGGGACACGTGTGTGGTGTGATAAGACCAAATCAAGTGGAAAAAAGTGGGCCCTCTTGTCAAAAATTGGAGTTTGGAGGATAGTTGACTTTTGGCAATTTTGGAAAAATGCCCAACTTCACCAATGCATAACTTCTTCAATTTTGAACTTTTGGAAGTGTTCTTGGCCTTTTAGAAACCTTGAGATGTCCTCTAATCAACCCTTTTGGTCTTATCTCATTTTGGTATTCCATGATTAAGTTATAAGCTTCGTAAAAAAAGGTGTTTTTGTTGACTTTCAAAAATGACCTATAATGTCCAAATTTGTAACTTCTTGTGAGAGCATTTCTTGATCTTGGGGTGTGAAGATGGATTGTTGCATCCTCTTCAAAATGAGCTATGGATGGGTCATTTCTCATAAAGTATGAGAAAGTTACGCTTTGTCAAAGTTGAGTTGACTTTTCCTACAAAACCCTAATTTAGCAACTTTTGAATCTTGATGAATCTTGAGTGATCCTTGATGAATCATGATCAACCCTTGATCAAATGATGAATTATCCTTCAACATGAGAATGTTGACAAAAAATCTTGAGGTTTGACTATTTGTAGGCCACAACTGACTTTTGCCCTAGCACAGTCGATTTTTGGACTTCTTGAGCAATTGACTGACCAAACTTTCTCTGCAAGGCTTGAAATTTGACATGGATGAACTTAAGAACATATTAAGACATTGGGGAGCACTTGGGGTCATTTGGATGTGAGGACCTTGATTCAACACAAAACCCTAATTTTGAATTGACTGCCTTAGGAGGTGATTTGACTGCCCAACTCTTGAGCTATCTTGAACAACTTGGAGATGATTCTTGACATGTCTTGAGAAATATGGGAGGGAAAAATTTAGGGTACAATAGTTTCCCCTGTTCAATCTTCTTAAACCTGAGGATATAGATTGGCGTTCGGGCCTTTCGTGATCCGAAGGTGGAAGATGATTGAACACTAGAGTGTCCAGAAATTTGCACTCGCATGAAGTAGTATTTGTCTTGTGATGTCGGGAATGGGATTACAGATGCCATTTGGAGATTGATGATGGGAGATGGGCTTAAAGATGCCATCCGAAGGAGTGTCGATCGCGTAAGATATTCCTTAGCGAGAGCTTGTATACCTGTTGTTGAGGGAGATTCCACTAGGGAATGTTGTTCTCTGTCTTAGGAGAAATAGAACTTTAGGAGCTTCGGTCGTCCGTTATTCTACTGGGGGATCATCTTTGTTGAAGAGGTGAGAGTGAACTACTATCTGGTCGCAACCCAGGCTTCATAGTGATAATACTGACTGCTATCTGGTCGTAATCCAGGCTTTACAGTGACTTACTAGGGAGGTAAGATTATACTTGCTATTCGGTCGTAATCCGGGCTTTGCAATTTCTCACTTCTTATCTGGTCGAAATCCAGGCTTCAGAACAAATCAAGTGGTTATTCGGTCACATTCGGGCTTCAACTTGAATTTAGGGCACACTAATATCCGGCCGACTTCGGGCTTCTTAGTAACTGTCCATGTAAACTGCTATTTGGTCGGAATCCAAGCTTCATAGTGCCTTGTACCGCTATCTGGTCGTAATCCAGGATTCACGATGTGCTATACCATTATCTGGTCGAATCCAGGCTCTATGGTGTCATGTACTACTATCTGGTTGAATCCAATCTTCACAATACCTCACTTCTTATCTGGTCGAAATCCAGGATTCAGAACAAATTAAGTGGTTATCCGGTCGTATCCGGGTTTCCCTTTGACGGTTGGGTTTACTAGTATCCGGTCAACTTCGGGCTTCATGGTAACTGGCTGGGTAAACTGTTATTTGGTCGTAATCCAAGCTTCACAGTGTCCCTTAACGCTATCTGGTCGTAATCCAGGCTTCACGATGTATCATACCACTATCTGGGCGAAATCCAGGCTTCGTAGTACTCTTGGTTGCTATCTAGTCGTAATCCAATCTTCACAACATCTTCTACCATTATCTGGTCGTAATCCAGGCTTCATGGTTTTGTATTGCTTTCTGGTCGTAATCCAGGCTTCACAATAACTTGCTGAGCTGTTATCCGGTCGTCATCCGGGCTTCACGGCTTGTGTTTATGATATACCACTATCTGGTCGAATCCAGGCTTCATGATGCTTACTGAGCTGCTATCCGGTCGCAATCCGGGCTTCATGGCTCACTGGGGAATAAACTATTATCCGGTTGTTCTCCGGGCTTCATGGCTTACTTTTGAGAGATATCACTATCTGGTCGTAATCCAGGCTTCGCGGTAGTCTGATATTGTTGTCCGGTCGTAATCCGGGCTTCACAATATGCTGTAGAAATCAAGATACTATCTGGTCGTACCCGGGCTTCATAACTTGAATTTTGATTGTATCTTTCCTGAAAGGTAAAGGTTAGATGTATGTAATGCATGATATGTATTAGGCAATGATGTTCTCAAAATAAATGAGATTGTATGGTATGATGCGTATATGCATGTAGCATGATGTATGGACATGTAATGTTTTAGCTGGGGAAAATGAATCTCGGAGCTGCTGGAGAATAAAGTCGAATGCTTCGCTTCCGCCCGGGATGGTGAACGAAGATGATTGTGAGGATAAACCCGCAGGAGAAAAGAACTTCGTTGGGGAATGAACTGATGAAGAGATTACTCTGAGGGAAATTACTCTGTGGGGAAGAGATGTTCTGCTGAAGAATTTAACGATAAACTCCGCTGGCGGTTCCGCTGATAAACTATGTTGGGGATTTTAATGATGAACTCCGCTGGGGATGGATTATCGTTGCTGGTGATACATAATCGATTGAGGATTGAACTCCTGTTTAGGGAAAGAAAGAGTTTTGCTGGGGGTGATCTTTCAGTTGCAACTTGCTGAGGATAACCCAGTTAGACTCTTGTGTGGATAACCCTCTGAATTTGGCTGGGGAGATTTATTTGCGCTCTGCAGGGGATAAGCTTCCAAAGTCTACTAGGGATGATGATTCAACTCCGTTGGGAAAACTTTTTTAGACTGCGCTGGGGAAATGGCTCCACTGGGGGTATCTTGTACTCCGCCGGGGAACATTCTTATACTTCGTTGAGGAATATTAAGACTGCCAGGGGCATTCTTATACTTGCTGGGGAATGTCTTTATACTCCGTTGAAGAATATTAAGATCTTCTAGGGATACCAAACCTTTTTAGGGCTGATGGTAGACTAACTCTACTTGGGGAGAGTATTGTTGATTCGTTCACAGTTGCAAGTCTCAGTTGAGAGCTACTATTACTGTCTTACTCTGAGGGGAGTGAAGGTATCTTGGTCATATTCTTCAGATGAATCTACCTTGGTACCTGGTGGACAAAGCAACTGCACAGCTCGGACATTTCTTATTTGCCCCTGTTTCTATTATTACCAGTAATTCATCTTTCGTTTCGCATATAAGTATTTATGATCAGCAATTAATGTCAAATGCATATATCAAAAATGAACATTGGACGTTCTTTGCAAAACAAAACTGATAAAGGAAAAACAGCTTGAAATTTCTGAAAATGAATTTGTATTGATTTTGGAGTTTGGCCTGAAAATAGGCATTTTTGTACAAGAGGCTGACGTCCTAGTAAGAGAACACCGCCAAACAAATAGAATTTATACAATTTATGAAAAGGAAACAAAACAGATATGTGAATAATCCCACTGGGTTTCAACTCGGCTATTGCCTTTATATCTTCAAGCATCTCATCACTTTGCTGCTTAGTTGAAGATGAATCTGATTGATTAGTGTCGTCCGAGCTTGATAGTTGATACCGAAGTCTGGATGCGAGGTGATCCAATGAGACATAGTGTTACGCTTTAATCCCTAACTTTTTCCTGGACCGCCCTTTCGGGTTTTCAGTCCACCGGGATACCCATTTTTGCCCAAGCCGCCTTTTCAGGTTTTCGACTTGCCGGGTGTACATATTTTTTCATTTTCATCCCTTATTTTTGCCCGAACCCTTTTGGTTCGCCGGGAAGCCCTTATTTTTGCCTAGGCCAGTCAACCTAGCGGGTCTTTGATTATGCGTAGTATATTTTTACTATGTTTGCATTGACGGGGTGAGGAAGGTTTTCACCATCCATGGTGGTTAGAATCATAGCTCCTCCTGAGAAAATGTTCTTAACCATAAATGGCCCTTCGTAAGTAGGGGTCCATTTGCCCCTGGGATCACCTTGAAGTAAGATAATGCGCTTGATTACCAGGTCCCCAACTTGATACTCTTGTCGTCTGACTTTCTTGTTAAATGCCTTGATCATCCGTTTTTGGTACGTCTGACCATGACAAATAGCAGTAAGTCTCTTTTCGTCGATTAGGTTCAGTTGATCAAGCCGGGTCTGAATCCAGTCATCTTCACTCAAACCTGCATCCTTCATGATCCTAAGAGAGGGTATCTGAACTTCAATGGGCAAGACTGCCTCCATGCCATATACCAAGGAATAGGGTGTTGCCCCTGTTGACGTCTGTGCTGAGGTACGGTAACCATGAAGAGCAAATGGTAGCATCTCATGCCAAACTTTGTATGTCACTGTCATCTTCTGCACAATCTTCTTAATGTTCTTATTTGCTGCTTCGACAACCCCATTCATCTTCGGCCGGTAGGGAGATGAGTTATGATGTTGTATCTTGAATTGCTCGCAGAGATCGGTGATCATCTTGTTGTTAAGATTGGTACCGTTGTCCGTAATAATCCTCTCTGGTACGCCGTATCGACATATCAGATTATGCCGAATGAACCGGGCCACGACGTTCTTGGTTACGGTAGCAAAGGAAGCTGCTTCAACCCACTTCGTAAAGTAATCAATTGCTACCAGGATAAAACGATGCTCGTTGGATGCTGTAGGTCTGATCTCGTCGATCATATCAATGCCCCAGATTGCAAAAGGCCAAGGAGTTGTCAAGACATTCAGAGGAACAGGAGGTATGTGCACCTTATCAGCATAGACCTGGCACTTGTGACATGTCCGAGAATGCTGATAACAGTCGGCTTCCATTATGGACCAATAATATCCTGCCCGGAGGATTTTCTTTGCCATGGTATGTCCACTGGAATGAGTTCCGAAAGTACCTTCATGCAGCTCTGCCATGATCCTTTCTGCTTCAATCTTATCCACACAACACAGTAAGGTCGAATCATGGTTACGCTTGTAAAGAATGCCATTACTGATGAAGAACTTCGCTGCGAACCTCCTCAGAAACTTCTTATCATTAACAGATGCACCCTCGGGGTACTCCTGAGCTTCAAGATACCTCTTTACTTCGTGAAACCAGGGCTTTTTTGTTACCTCTTCAGTCTCAAGATCACAACAATGTGCAGGTTCATCCAATCTTTCAATAATGATCCGGGGAGCCTCATTGTCCCAATTGACTTTGAACATAGAAGACATCGTAGCCAGCGCATCCGCCAACTAATTCTCCTCTCTTGGGAAGTGTTCGAAGGTTATCTCCTCAAAATGGGGAAGCAATGTCAACACATACTCCTTGTAAGGAATAAGATTTGGGTGTTTCGTATCCCACTCGCCTTTGATTTGACTGATCACGAGAGCGGAATCTCCAAAGACACTCAAGAACTTAATCCTTAGGTCAATTGCTGCTCGAAGACCCATGATGCACGCTTCATACTCCGCCATGTTGTTGGTGCAGTTGAAACATAGTCGGGCGGTAAACGGAGTATGAGAGCCTTTAGGAGATATGATCACAGCACCAATGCCATTACCCAAAGCGTTCGAAGCTCCATCAAAGTACATAGACCATTGGGATCCTTCCTCAGGTCCTTCATCC
Organism: Vicia faba; assembly: GCA_948472305.1. Taxonomy (NCBI): domain Eukaryota; kingdom Viridiplantae; phylum Streptophyta; class Magnoliopsida; order Fabales; family Fabaceae; genus Vicia; species Vicia faba. The sequence continues at coordinate 845,104,629 of OX451737.1, forward strand.
GGTCCAGGTGTCTCACAATCAGTTACCAACATGATATTCTCGTCCGGGAATTCAAAGTTCATAGACTGGTAATCATCCACTGCCTGATGTGCCAAATGGTCTGCCAATACACTTCCCTTAATTGCCTTCTGGGTCGTGTACTGGATGTCATACTCAGTCAAGATCATCTGCCATCTTGCTATTCTTCCGGACAAGGCAGGCTTTTCGAAGATATACTTGATTGGATCCATCTTTGAAATCAACAGAGTAGTGTGAGTCAACATATACTATCTCATCTGGTGAGCAGCCCATGCCAAAGCGCAGCAAGCTTTCTCGAGCAGTGAGTATCGGGTCTCACAGTCGGTAAACTTTTTGCTAAGGTAATAAATAGCATGCTCTTTTCGGCCAGACTCGTCATGCTGCCCCAGCACACACCCCATTGAGTTGTCAAGTACTGTCAAGTATAAGATCAGAGGTTTCCCTTCAATTGGTGGCATTAGGATGGGTGGCTCTTGGAGATACTATTTGATCCTTTCGAAAGTGGCCTGGCATTCATCGTTCCAACGTACTACTTGATATTTCTTCAGTAGCTTGAAGATTGGCTCACAAGTAGAAGTCAGGTGTGAGATGAATCGGGCAATATAATTCAATCGTCCCAGAAAGCCTCTGACTTCTTTCTCTGTTCTGGGAGCTGGCATCTCTTGTATGGCTTTCACTTTGGCAGAGTCCACTTGAATACCTTTGTCGCTCACAACGAAACCCAGTAGCTTACCAGATCTCACCCCGAAGGTGCACTTGTTCGGGTTCAACCTTAACTTGTACAACTTCAACCTGTCAAACAGCTTCTGGAGATGGTCAAGGTGTTCTTCCTCGGTCTGGGACCTTACAATCATATCGTCGACGTATACTTCAATCTCATGATGGATCATGTCATGAAACAAAGCAACCATGGCACGTTGATACGTTGCCCCAGCGTTTTTCAACCCAAAATGCATGACCTTGTAGCAAAAGGTACCCCACTGAGTAACAAAGGTGGTCTTCTCCATGTCTTCGGGAGCCAACTTTATCTGATTATAACCGGAGAAGCCATCCATGAAGGAGAATACCTTGTGCTGAGCGGTGTTATCAACCAGAACGTCAATGTGAGGTAGATGGAAATCATCCTTAGGGCTCGCCCTGTTCAAATCCCTGTAGTCAACACACATTCGGACCTTACCATCCTTCTTCGGTACCGGAACCACGTTGGCGACCCACTGAGGGTAAGAAGTCACTGCTAGAAAACCAGCGTCAAATTGTTTCATAACTTCAGCCTTGATTTTCTCAGACATCTCTGGGCGCATACGGCGAACCTTCTGTTTCACTGGAGGACAGTCTTCCTTGGTAGGCAGGCGATGAACCACAATGTCAGTATCCAACCCAGGCATATCTTCGTAAGACCAAGCAAAGATTTCAACGTAGTCATGCAGCATCTGAATCAACCGTTGTTTCACACTAATCTCTAGATTTGCACTGATCTTAACTTCCTTCTTGTCTGTCTCAGTACCCATATTCACTGATTCCACTGGCTCTTCATGTGGATGAATAACCCTTTCTTCCTGGAGTAGTAGTCTTGCAAGTTCACCAGGCACTTCGCAATCATCTTCACCTTCGTCTTCGGCTAAGTTGATCGGATTTTCGAAGTCATAACTGGCAGTAGCAGAGTCGTTACCAGTTAGATCCAGAGTGGATGTGGACCTGTATATGTGAGTGTGTGTAAAATAGCTGTTTTGCAATATATAATAAAGAAAGACAAGGAGCGCAAGATTTGAAATGCAAGAACGTCCAATGCTTTTATTAATGATATATGAAAATGACACACAAAAGCCCTCACAAATGAAGCCACGGTGCCCCGGGTAAGACACCGGGCCATAAAGTTTCAAAACATTGTCTATTACAAATTCAAAACAAAAAGTTTCATTACTGGGTAACAAAAGTAATAGGGATGAAGTCCTTTGCTGTCCAGTTGATTGGTCCACCGTTGGTCGTAGGATAGATCCAGCTGTTGAATTCAGACTCCTCCACATCATCTTCAATGGCATTTACTCCCGAGTTGCTGATGAACACGGGAGGTCTTCCAATCCTTGTACTTCGAACAGCCCTTTGAGCTTCTGCAGTGAAACCCAAACCAAACTTGTTAGTCTTCTATGTAAAATCAGGGAGTCAGCCCCAATTTGCACACTCACCCTTCTCAATAACAGCCCGGGCATCTTTTAAGGAAGCCATTTTCATAGGAGAATCTTCAACCACGGTCTCAGCTGATGCCAGTGTCTGAGGAACCTCTTCAAAGTGCTGAAATGGGGTCTCAATGAACTCCCCATCCATCTCTACGTATCTGAACGAGTTGAGGTGGCTGACCATGTACTCTTCCTCCCCTTGTACTGTCACAATCTTCCCTTTGACCGGGTACTTCAGCTTTTGGTGGAGCGTTGAGGTTACGGCCCCAGCTTTATAGATCCATGGACGACCCAGCAAACAAGAGTAGGATGGCCGAATGTCCATTACATAGAACGTAGAATTGAAGACCTGAGAACCAACTTTAATTGGGATATCAACTTCACTGTGCACCATCCTTTTAGACCCATCAAAGGCCCTGACGATGATGTTACTTGGTTTTAGCTCTAACCCTTCGCAATCCAACCGGTCTAGAGCTTTTTTGGGCAAGACGTTCAATGAGGAACCAGTATCAACCAATACATGTGCAAGAGTAGTGCCCCTGCATTCAATAGAGACATTCAGGGCATCGTTATGATTTTTCCCCTTGGCGGTCAAATCGGCGTCGGAGAAACCCAAACCATTATCAGCAGTTAAATTGGCCACACAATCGGTAAACTGATCAGCTGATGTCTCTTGTGGCACGTGGGCAGTCTTCAGGAAGGTAATCAGAGCCTTGGCATGGGCCTCTGAGCACAACAATAGCGACAACATAGAAATCTTGGATGGGGTTTGCCCCAGTTGCTCAACTACGTTGTAATCACTCTTCTTAATAATCTTCAGAATCTCTTCCATCTCCTGTTTGGAAGCTTCAACAGTAATTGTCTTCGGTGCCTCCGTCTGGGCATGCACATCAGTGGTGATCCCTTTGCCCTGAGCGTCAGATGACTCATCGACAGGGGTAGGATTAGGAACTTGATCAGGAATGGCAGTAGGTACACTTGCAGGTGTAATGACAAAAGGTCTTCGGGCTGCTGGTGGAGCAATATCAGGTGAGAAAAGTCTACCGCTGCGGGTGACTTTAGCAGGTCCAGTAATGTTGCTGACGCCGGTATCAGCATCCAACTCTTGCTTAACTCCATGAAAATAAACATCAGACCCATTGTGCTAGGGGACAGCTTTGTCAGAGGTGTAGGGGATGGGCCCCAGAACAGTGATAATTACAGGTGCGATTTTCGGAACAGATGTAATTCTAACAGGCTTCCTCGAGGGAGCCTTGGAAGAATTGTCGAAAATGGTAATGATGGTGACTTCTTCAGTAGGAATGGAAGGAACAGCAGTCTTCTCAAACAGAATCTCCTTACTATCCATCAGGTTTTGGATACCTGACTTCAGGAATGGGCAACCGGTAGGTAAAACAGAACACATATGGCAACCTTCTTCACAGCCCGGAAATAAATCGGCTAGCAACAGGTTCTTCTTGACAGTCATCAGAGGGGTAACAATGTCATCTACAGAAACTACAAACAAGTCTTCCTCTACAGCATTTACTCCATGTTTGGGCATGGGAGAAGTCACAACATTAGGCCTCTCGTGCGCCTCGAACTCAATCTCCTTTGCATCAATTAAGTCTTGTATCTTGTTCTTCAAAGCCCAACAATCATCTGTATTATGCCCTGGGCTATCGGAGTGATAAGCGCAGCGGGCATTAGGGTTATACCTCGGTGACATTGTATTTGAATTCTTTAGGGGTTCCCTTTGAGTCACCAGGTTACTCTTCAGCAACTGTGGCAGAATCTGAGATAAAGTCATGCTGAGACGAGTGAATTGCCTCTTAGGTCTCTCATCCTTTTGTTGATTGTTGTACTGAGGAGCACCAGCAGGTTTTGAAATAACAACTGCATTGACAGCTTGGCGGTGTTCAGGTCTACTCTTTCTTCTTGCACTGTAGACAACACTGGACTCTTTCTTAAATGGATTCTTCTCGATGCTCGATGAGGCACCCTTTTGTATCTTCCCAACCTTAATACCAGCCTCAATCCTCTCACCATTCAAAATAAGATCTGTAAACCCAGCAGAAGAGCTTCCAATTAAGTGGTTGAAAAATGGACCAGACAGGGTCCCCAGAAACATATCAACAAGTTCCCGATCAGCTAAGGGTGGTTGTACCCTTCCGGCGAGGTCTCTCCACTTTTGAGCATAATCTTTAAATCCTTCACCCGTTCCTATTGACATAACCTGGAGTTGGGTACGCGTAGGAGCGAGGTCGGAGTTGTACTGATATTGCCTATAGAATGCAGTAGCCAAATCTTCCCAGCTGCGGATACTGGCTCCATCCAACTGATAGAACCACTCAAGCTGAGTCCCTGAGAGATTGTCTTAAAAGAAATGGATCCATAAGTTTTTATCAGCAGTGTAAGGCTGGATCTTCCTCACATATGACATGAGGTGCAGCTTCGGACAGGAAACTCCGTCATACTTGGCGAAGGCTGGTGCCTTGAACTTATGGGGAATCACCACCCCAGATGATAGGCCTAGATCTCCGAAGTCCAGACCGGGCACCTTCTGAATTTCCATAGCGCTCAAACGGTCTTCCAGCTGTTTGTACTTATCCTCAGCAGGAGGATACTATTCTTCATCGTAGTCCGTCTTGTTGTCGGAGACCACAGAGCTAGGAGCCCTCCTTTCTTGTGGACTATCTTTCCCTCCAGATGGGGTGGTCAGATCAACTTCATCCCATAACCTGTTTCCAAACCTAGGACCAGTGTTGAACAAGACTGTCCTCTTCTTCTTCTTTTTCTCCTTCAGAATCAAGGTCTTCAGGTCCTGCTGACCCTTAGCTAGGCTCATGAACAGCTCTTGAAATTGGGCATTCTGGGCCTGGAGGGCCTTGATAGCTTGCTCAGTTGAAGGTTCAGTAGACATGATGATTGCTGAAATAAACAGCGAAGAAGATATGAGACTTGTAAAGGGGTACCTATTTATGAAGTGCATGGGATGAAATGCGTATGATTTATGATTTCAAAGACAATCGGGATTCAAATTTGTAAACAAGAAAGGAAACACACTTTATTAGATTTAAACTTTGAAATTTAAATTGTTCAACAAATTTCCCTTAAGGCATTACAAGAATGGAAATACTAAAAAGTAAACAAAAAACTGGAAAGGAAATCATCAAAGGTCCATCAATGCTCCCATGGTCTCTTCTTATCAGTGCGGACATAATCGTTGAGAATCCCCTCATTCTCTAACTGCCTGGTCAACCTCTGGATCTTTTGCTCTTGCTCGTTGAACTTCTCCCGATAAGAATCCAGTTCTTCCCGCAGTTGCATCCAAGATCTCTTCAGTGCCCCAATGTCAGTGGGCATACAAGGATGGAGAATGGTTGGAAGAACCCCTTCTTCATTAGCAACTTCAAGAGTGACAAGCCGGACAGCTTCATATGGCATACCTAGCTTCTGGGCACAGATGCGGACCCATCTGAGATATGGCTCCATTGGCAGAGAAGTCCTTGGACCCAACTCATGTGGATCAGATTGGTGAACTCTGTCCCAAGCCCTTATGAATCTACGATGTAGCTCGTCGCTATCCCCTTGAAAGTCAAAGATGATATGAGGCATTAGCATCTCGTGAGGTCCTTCTCTTCTGGCTCTTCCAAACTGACGGAGAGCTAAGCATGGGTTGTAAGAAATTCCTCCATGGGTCCCTATCAATGGGACATTAGGATACTCTCCACAGCGATCAATGACAGTCACCTCATCCATTCCTTTGAGAGTCCAGATAATGTCATTGTGAGAAAGAGACATCACCCTATAAGCCCAGCCCATTCCTTCTTTGTTCTTCAGCACTGACTTAGGGAGGTGCGAAATAAACCACCTCAACAATAAAGGAGCGCAGCACATCAAAGTTCCCCGCTTTCGGGCAGTACGAGCATAGAGCTGATGAAGAATGTCACCCAAGAGAGTGGGTACAGGGTTCTGAGAGATGAAGATCTTTATAGCATTCACATCAACAAAAGTGTCAGGATTTGGAAACAATACCAGGCCATAAATCAGAAGAGCCAGAATATCCTCAAACGCCTTAAAGTCTAAGTTGTCCCAGAAGTAGTTAGCCTTGCCAACCAAGAACTTAGTCAGAAAACCCTTAGCTCCACTTCTAGTCTCCCAGTTAGCCATTACCCCCTCTTTGGTCAAGTGAAGGGCTGCAGCAATCTCTTCAGGCCTAAGAGTCTTTTCCCAACCAGTAAACAGGGTCTGCTCTAGAACAGAGATACCGAGCAGCTCAAAGAACTCTTCTAGGGTAGGAACCAGGTGATAGTCTTGAAAAGTGAAGCAATGGTACATCGGATCATAAAAATAGACTAGGACACTCATCATTTGTTCGTCCAATTTGGAAGTGACCAAACTGAGAAGAGAACCATGCCTCCTGATGAAGGAAGTAGTGTCTGGCATCCTAACAACCAACTCTTTAAGCAAGGTAGGGACTTGGACAAAGTTGATCCGGATAGTATTCTTACGCATGGGCATCATGATGACCTACAAAACAGAGCAAAGATGAAACCCTCTTGTCTTTGAAATAGGTTAGTCCTTATGCAAGATGCATGCAATGTTATGATGTCATGATGTCATGATAAAGGCACACCACAAATATCCACAAAAAGCAAACATGGTAAAGGCACACAAGTCACACTGAGAGCCCTTAGATTTCAGGCTGACATGGAGCTTAGGCACTACCCTCTTTCAGTTGAGTTGGTTTAAACCTGTCCTAAGAATAGTAACCGGGTTCTAGAGGATCTCAATATCACTGACTACCCTCAATCGGTCATAATTCCAGTTTAGCAACCTTTTCTTGCGGCCGGAATCATCGCAAGAGTTTAGTCTCAATGAGTGTAGCATACTGCTACTGTTCTATGGCCAAGTTGGTCAATTTAAGGTTCTAAGGTCAGTTGGTGCTTAATGACCCTTTAGAAGACCCATATTCTCCTCGTTCCAACACAAGGGATATCGGTACAGACTAAAGTGTCACACCAACGTAGCTACTGCTTCATCCGTATCGGTCTACACCGTACAGATCCCTCGCAGTTTATTGCTACTTACCTAAAAGGTATCCCCAGATCCGCGTTAGGATCTATAGAACTCCGATACAAGCCCACAAATGTAAATCATACAAAGCATACAATTGAAAAAACAATGATCTAATCATAAGGTACACCTCACTTAAAATCATCCCCAGCAGAGTCGCAGGTTCTGTGATCGGTGGGAATGAGAACTGGCTGTTTTGGAATGTTGGTTCACGTTTGCGTTTGTTTTTGCAAAATGTCACGGTAAGCAAGATTCGCCACCTTCTTTTATTTTATCCAACAAGGAAAGGACAAAAGCAAAGAAAAATTCCTTTTTGAGATATTTCTCGGGTTCGGGAGGTAGATTATAGAAAGGAAAGGTGTTAGCACCCTTTCTATCTGTGGTTATCCACGGGCTCTTAGGTACTTGCTCATTGTGTTTTCAAAAGTTTTCTTTTCTTTGTGATTGTGGGTTTGAAAAGAGTTTTTTGTTTGAAAGGAGTGTAAGTGCGAAAAATTTTGTTTTGTTTTAAAAGGAGCAAGTACTTAAGAACTATCTACCTACTCGAAAAAGGAATTAAACTGTGCTAATGTCCTTTAGACAGTGCTATCCCACTATTGAGGAGTAGGTAGCACCGTCATCGGAGTTTTCGGGTCAATTCGATTAAGGGACGTGTGCTCACTAAAGCAATGTTAGGACGCCTTAGCGGTAACCCTAATGTCTTAGATCATTTTTCCGAGGCAACCGTTTCGAGGCAACTATGATCTTTGGACAAGAGGGCGACTTCTAAAACTTCCTATACTCAATGACCACGTTCGAGGCAACCAAGTGAGGTGTACCCTAAGAGTGACATGTGCGAGTGTGTCAATTCGGTTAATTTTATTTGTACATGTCATGGGTGAGCTATATTGATTTTAGGTTAAAGATTGATCTTGTCATGCATTGCCTAGTTATCAAACATCTAACAGTTAATATTGTGCGAAAATTAAATTGCGTGAAATTAAATCTAAGCTATTACAAGGCGTCGGGTATTTACATCGCCAAAGACAAACCCTTTAATTTAAATTGCGGAAAAATAAAAGAAAGCGATAAATAAATAAAGTCCTAATTTAAAAACTATTACATTCCCGAAGCAATTACATTATTGGATAAAAATAATACGCGTGCGAGAAAATTAAATCGGAGCATTTTTAGGGTTTTGACCCTTTTTTAAGAAAGAAAGAGAGTTTTTGTTATTTTTGAATTAAATGGAAACTAAATTAAGTTAATAATTAAATTAATTAATTAAATTAAAATATTTTTGGGTTTTTTTATATTCAAGGAAATAAAATAAGAATGATTAAAATTATTAAAAAGCCTAATTCTACATTAATTTTGATTTATTGTAAAAATATTAATATTAAATCTATTTAAACTAAATAAATTAATTAATGTTTATTTACAAAAATAAATAATGAAATTAATGATGAAAATAATATTTTTATGTTTTCTGGTTTTTTTATTAAGAAAAAAATATAATTTGTTAGTGAAATAAATAATAATTAACAAAATAATTAAATAAAAGAAATATAAAGAGAAAAAGAAATAAACCAAAATGGGGGGTTTGGGCCTGAAGCTGGGTGTATGTTTGGCAATTCTGAGGCCAAAAAACATCCCAACCTGTTTGACTTTTCCATCCAATGCGTGCTTGTTGACCAGGGTTCATGGTGAACCTTCAATCTTAGCCACCAGATTTGGCCTGAAGGCCATCTGGCACGTTGATCTTTGAGGCATATGGTGGACCAACGCCTTGGAGAGTACATGCAATCACCTGAAGAAAAAATCAAATAAGTGTTTTGGGGGACTTGGGATTCGAACCCAGGTCCCAATGGACTTTAACACGCCTTCCTTGCCAACTCAACCACGCTGCATATTTGTTAATGTAATGCAAAACAAATAAAATATTGTAAACAATTAATTATGCCTGGGAATTAAAAAGCGTGCTAAACAATATTTGAACTGGCCAATGAAGCCCAGCCACATTATCATCTTCTCCAAATATCCCTGGTTATTTACCTGCGGATTTTTATCCGCGGGAAGATCCGTGGGATTGTTCTAAAATTCACCCTAGGCCATAGAAATGCAATCCAAGAACACCAACGTGTTCATCTCTCCTCCCTGAGCATCCCTGTACCATTTATCTGCTTTGATTTTGCCTGTATCCAAAATTCCTAAAAAACAAGAACAAGAACCCTAGATTAGAGCGCTATGTTACATGCCATGAAAATGAAATTAAATAATACAGAATCATTGGAAATTGAATGACAAGTATGAATGTACAAGAAAATTGGCAAAAAGATGCAAGAGAATGGATTTACGATGCCATGTTCAGAGCCATGTTCGTGATGACTTACAAGGCGATTCAGGAGGTGAGAAGGCTTGGTTCTGATTGCTTTCGCTTCAGGGGATTGCCAGCAAGGGAGCTATGTGAAGATTTTGCCTTGAAAACGCCTCCAAACAAGAATTCGATCTCTCACTTTTTCACACTTTTTTTCAATTCTGAGTTGGCCGTTTCTGCAGTCCTTAGGGCGTGTTCTTGATCTCTATGGCTTGTGTGTACATAAGGGAATGAATTAGGTTAATCACTTGGGCCTTAATCCATGAGTATTGAAGAATCAAGATTTGATTTGATCACCATTAACAAGTTTCCATATTTGCATCAAATCTGAGATTTTGTGCATGTTTTGACTTGGCACGAGTTTGGTTGAGTGCCTCATGATATTTGCAAGCTGTAATGATCACAAGAATCTCATTCCATTAATTTTTGGATTTTATTTGAATTAATATTGATTTAAAATGAATTAAATCAATAAAAATTAAATAAAATAGAAAAATGAATGTTTGGTCATGAAATTAAAGATGGGACACGTGTGTGGTGTGATAAGACCAAATCAAGTGGAAAAAAGTGGGCCCTCTTGTCAAAAATTGGAGTTTGGATGATAGTTGACTTTTGGCAATTTTGGAAAAATGCCCAACTTCACCAATGCATAACTTCTTCAATTTTGAACTTTTGGAAGTGTTATTGGACTTGTTAGAAACCTTGATATGTCCTCTAATCAACCCTTTTGTTCTTATCTCATTTTGGTATTCCATGCTTAAGTTATAAGCTTTGGAAAAAAAGGGGTTTTTGTTGACTTTCAAAAATGACCTATAATGTCCAAATTTGTAACTTCTTGTGAGAGCATTTATTGATCTTGGGGTGATAATATGGATTGTAGTAAATTGCATCCGCTTCAAAATGAGCTTTGGATGGGTCATTTCTCATAAAGTATGAGAAAGTTATGCTTGGTCAAAGTTGAGTTGACTTTTCCTGCATAACCCTAATTTAGCAACTTTTGAATCTTGATGAATCTTGAGCAATCCTTGATGAATCATGATCAACCCTTGATAAAATGATGAACTATCCTTCAAAATGATAATGTTTGCAAAAAATCTTGAGGTTTGACTATTTGTAGGCCACAGCTGACTTTTGCCCTAGCACAGTCGATTTTTGGACTTCTTGAGCAATTGACTGATTAAACTTTCTCTGCAAGGCTTGAAATTTGACATGGATGAACTTAAGAACATATTAAGACATTGGGGAGCACTTGGGGTCATTTGGATGTGAGGACCTTGATTCAACACAAAACCCTAATTTTGAATTGACTGCCTTAGGAGGTGATTTGACTGTCCAACTCTTGAGCTATCTTGAACAACTTGGAGATGATTCTTGACATGTCTTGAGAAATATGGGAGGGAAAATTTTTGGGTACAACAGTGAGGATGATTGTGAGGTGCCTGGAGAACTTGCTAGACTATTACTACAGGAAGAAAGGGCCATACAGCCTCATGAAGAGCCAGTTGAATTAGTAAATTTGGGTACAGAGGAAGACAGGAAAGAAGTTAAGATAGGTGCGAATCTGGAGCCTAGTGTCCAACAATGGTTGATACAGATGCTACGCGACTATGTTGAAATCTTCGCCTGGTCCTATGAAGACATGCCTGGTTTGGACACTGATATTGTGGTACACCGCCTGCCGACTAAAGAAGACTGTCCTCCGGTAAAGTAGAAGGTTCACCGTATGCGCCCTGAGATGTTTGAGAAAATCAAAGTTGAGGTCATGAAACAGTTCGACACGGGATTTTTAGCTGTTACTTCTTATCCACAGTGGGTTATCAATGTTGTTCCGGTGCCTAAGAAATATGGTAAGGTACGGATGTGTGTAGACTATAGAGATCTGAATAGGGCAAGCCCCAAGGATGATTTCCCACTTCCTCGCATCGATGTTCTGGTCGACAACACCGTGTAACATAAGATATTCTCCTTCATGGATGGTTTTTCTGGTTACAATCAGATCAAGATGGCTCCCGAGGACATGGAGAAGACAACCTTAGTTACACAGTGAGGAACCTTCTGTTACAAGGTAATTCCTTTCGGGTTGACGAATGTTGGGGCAACTTATCAACGCACCATGGTCGCTTTATTCCTTGACATGATTCACCATGAGATCGAGGTTTATGTTGATGACATAATCGCAAGGTCCTAGACTGAGGAAGAACACCTTGACCATCTCCAAAAATTGTTTGACAGGTTGAAGGCGTACAAGCTAAGGTTGAACTCGAACAAGTGCACCTTTGGGGTAAGGTCAAGTAAGCTGCTGGGTTTCGTCGTCAGTGATAAGGGTATTCAGGTGGACCCTGCCAAGGTAAAGGCCATACAGGAGATGCCGGCTCCCCACATAGAAAAGGAAGTTAGAGGATTTTTGGGACGTCTGAACTACATCGCCCGATTCATTTCACATCTGACTGCTACTTGTGAGCCAATCTTCAAGCTGCTGAAGAAAGATCAAGTGGTAAAATGGAATGATGAATGTCAGACCGCTTTCAAAAGGATCAAGGAATACCTCCAAGAGCCACCTATTTTGATGCCTCCAGTTGAAGGAAGACCTTTGATTTTATACTTGACAGTACTGGATAATTCAATGGGGTGCGTGCTGGGGAAGCATGACGAGTCTGGCCGAAAAGAGCATGCTATTTACTACCTTAGCAAAAAGTTTACCGACTGTGAGACCCGATACTCACTGCTCGAGAAAACTTGTTACGCTTTGGCAAGGGCTGATCGCCGACTCAGATAGTATATGCTGACTCACACTACACTATTGATATCAAAGATGGATCCAATCAAGTATATCTTCGAAAAGCCTGCCTTGTCCGGAAGAATAGCAAGATGGCATATGATCTTAACTGAGTATGACATCCAATACACAACCTAAAAAGCAATCAAGGGGAGTGTATTAGCGGATCATTTGGCGCATCAGGCCGTGGATGACTATCAGTCCATGAATTTTGAGTTCCCGGATGAGAACATCCTGTTGGTGACTAGATGTAAAGAACCTGGACCGGATGAAGGACCTGAGGAAGGATCCCGATGGTCTATGTATTTTGATGGAGCCTCAAACACGTTGGGTAATGGCATTGGCGCTGTGATTATATCTCCTGAGGGCTGTCATACTCCGTTCACTGCCCGATTATGTTTTAACTGTACCAACAATATGGCAGAGTATGAAGCCTGCATCATGGGTCTTCGAGCTTCTATTGACCTGAGGATTAAGTTCTTGAGTGTATTCGGAGATTCTTCTCTGGTGATCAGTCAGATCAAAGGCGAGTGGGATACGAAGCACCCAAATCTTATTCCTTACAAGGAGTATGTACTGACATTGCTCCCGCACTTTGAGGAGATAACCTTTGAACACTTACCAAGAGAGGAGAATCAGTTAGCGGACGTGCTAGCTACCATGTCTTCTATGTTCAAAGTCAGGTGGGACAATGAAGCTCCCCAGATTACCATTGAGAGATTGGACGAACCCGCACATTGGTGTGATATTGAGACTGAAGAGGTAGCAGATAAACCCTGGTTTCACGAGGTAAAGAGGTATCTTGAGGCTCAAGAGTACCCCGAGGGTGCATCTGTTAATGATAAGAAGTTCTTGAGAAGGTTCGTTGCAAAGTTCTTCAACAGTAATGGGATCCTCTATAAGCGTAACCAAGATTCAACCTTGCTGCGATGTGTGGACAAAAGCGAGGCAGAAAGGATCATGGAAGAGTTACATGAAGGCACCTTCGGAACTCATTCCATTGGACATACCATGGCAAAGAAAATCCTACGGGCAGGATATTATTGGTCCACTATGGAAGCTGGTTATTATCAGCACTCTCGAACCTGTCATAAGTGCCAAATCTATACTGATAAGGTGCATGTACCTTCGGTTCCCCTGAATGTTTTGATAGCTCCTTGGCCTTTCGCAATGTGGGGTATCGACATGATAGGTGAGATCAGACCTACTGCGTCCAACGGGCATCGTTTTATTCTGGTAGCTATTGATTATTTTACAAAGTGGGTTGAGGAAGCTTCCTTTGCTACAGTGACCAAGAACGTCGTGGCGCGGTTTATCCGACACAATTTGATCTGTCGATACAGTGTACCAGAGAGAATCATTACAGACAATGGTACAAATCTCAACAATATGATGATCATCGAGCTCTGAAAACAGTTCAAGATACAACATCACAACTCTTCTCCCTACCGACCGAAGATGAATGGGGTTATTGAAGCGGCTAACAAGAACATCAAGAAGATTGTGCAGAAGATGACGGTGACATAAAAAGACTGGCATGAGATGTTACCATTTTCTCTTCATGGGTACCGTACCTCAGCAAGGACATCGACAGGGGAAACACCCTGCTCTCTGGTGTATGACATGGAGGCAGTCCTACCCATTGAAGTCCAGATACCCTCTCTCAGGATTATGAAGGATGCAGGTTTGAGCGAAGACGACTGGATCCAGACCCGACTTGACCAGCTAAACCTAATCGATGAAAAGAGACTTACTGCTATTTGTCATGGTCAGGCGTATCAAAAGAGAATGATCAAGGCTTTTAACAAGAAAGTCAGACGTCAAGAATATCAAGTCGGGGATCTAGTGATCAAACGCATCATACTGCCGCAAGGTGATCCTAGGGGCAAATGAACCCCCATATACGAAGGGCCATTTGTGGTTAAGAACATTTTCTCGGGAGGAGCTATGATTCTAACCACCATGGATGGTGATGACCTTCCTCACCCCGTCAATGCAGACATAGTGAAAAAATTCTATGCCTAATCAAAGACTCGCTAGGTCGACTGGCCTAGACAAAAGTAAGGTCTTCCCGGCGAACCAAAAGGGTTCGGGCATAAGTAAGGGATGAAAATGAAAAAATTTGTACACTCGGCAAGTCAAAAACCTGAAAAGGCGGCTTGGGCAAAAAAGGGTATCCCGGTGGACTAAAAACCCGAAAGGACGGTTCAGGCAAAAATTAGGGATCAAAGCGTAACACTATGTCTCATTGGATCATCTTGCAACCAGACTTCGGTATCGACTATCAAGCTCGGACAGCGCCAATCAATCTGATCTACCTTCGACCAAGTAGCAAAGTGATGAGACGCTCGAAGATATAAAAGCAATAGCAGAGTTGGAACCCAGTGGGATTGTTTCATATAGCTGTTTTTCTTTATTTTTCACAAATTGTATAATTTCTATCCTTTTGAAGCATTCTCCTACTAGGACGTCAGCCTCTTTGTACAAAAATGCCTATTATAGGTCAACTACAAAATCAATACAATTCATTTTCACAAATATCAACTTATTTTTCTTTTTCTGTTTTATTTTGCAAGAACATCCAGTGATTCATTTTTTATATATGCATTTGAAAATAATTGCTGCTCATAAATATTTACATACGAAACAAAAGACAACTACTCGTAATTCCAAGAACAGGGGCAAACAAGAAGTCTCCAAACCTTACAGTTGCTCTACCCACCAGGTACAGGGATAGAACCAGCTTGAGAATATAACTAAAGATACATACACTTCTAACAGAGTAGGAAGTGTCCAAAGACAGTGATGTTAGCTCTACCCAGCCAAGGTTTATAATTGCGAATGAGTCAGCAAAATTCTCCCCAAGCAAAGTTTATCTATCACCAGCACTAGAAGTTCACCACTAGCGGAGTTTATTTCTCCAAATTAGCATATCGTCCAACAAAGTATCTCTCTTCCCCGCAGAGTCATTCTACTATAGGGTTATTCTCAAACATAGTCTCTCCCGGCGGATTGTTCTCGAGAAGAACGGATGCAAGTCTCCAGCTAATCATCTTCGGTCATTATCCCCAGCGAGAACGAGGAACTCAACTCCTTATACTCTACAACAGTAATCCAGGAGTTATTCTCCCCAGCCAGAGAATATCACAAGAACATTGCATATCCATACATCATGGCATACGCATATGCATTATACAACACAATCTCATTTATTTTGAGAATATCATTACTTGATACATGTCATATATCATGACACTACATACGACTAACTCTTTACCTTTCAGGGAAAGATACAATCAAATTCTCACAAGTTTTCTCTGGTTCAGTCAAATCGATGCTAAGATTTTTGTTCCAGTTCAAGTTATGAAGCCCGGATTTGACCGGATAATATCTTGATTTCTCCAAAATACTACGAAGCCTGGAATCGACCAGATAGTGGTATATCCCAAATTCAAAGCTATGAAGCCCAGAAATCAACCGGAAAATAGGTTAATCCCCAGCAAGTTATTGTGAAGCCTGGAAATCGACCAGATAACAATATAAGATACCATGAAGCCTGGACTCCACCAGATAATGGTATAAAACACCGTGAAGCCTGGATTACGACCAGATAGCGGTAAAAGACACTGAAGCCTGGGACTACGACCAGATAACAGTATAAGACACTACGAAGCTTGGATTTCGACCAAATAGCAGTTTACCTGGCCAATTACTAAGAAGTCCGGAATCGATCGGATATTAGTATGCCTTAAAATTCAAGTTGAAGCCCGGATGCGATCAGATAACAACCTAATTCCTTCTGAAGCCTGGAGCACGACCATGTAAGAAGTGAGAAATTGTGAAGCCTGGATAACGACCAGATAGCAAGTTTAATCTCATCCCCCCAGTAAGTCATTGTGAAGCCTGGAGCACGACCAGATAGCAGTCGGTCTTATTTTTCTCAGCAAATCACTGTGAAGCCTGGAGCACGACCAGATAGCAGTTCATTTTCACCTCTTCGACCAAGAGATGATTCCCCAGTAGAATAACGGACGACTGAAGCTCCTAAAATTCTACTTTTACCAAGACAGAGATTAGCACTCCCCAGCGTAGTCCTCCTCGACAACAGGTATACGGGCTCTCATAAAGGAATCTCTTATGCGATCGACACTTCTTCTGATGGAATCTTTAAGCCCATCTAACGACATCAACCTCCAAGTGGCATATATAAGCCCATTCCCGATATCACAAGACAAGTACCACTTCATGCAAGTGGAAATTTCTGGGCACTCTAGTGTTCAATCATCTTCCACCTTCGGATCACGAAAGGTAGACAAGCCAATCTACATCCTCAAGTGTAAGAAGATTGAACAGGGCTAGTTGTTGTACCCCAAAATTTGCCCTCCCATATTTCTTAATACATTTTAAATGAGGTCCTTAAATTGCTCAAGGAAGTACAAGGGTTGACCAGACAAACTCTCTCCTAAGGCAGTATACCTCAAATTAGGGTTTCAGTTTGCATCAAGATGTTTGAGCCCAAAGGATCCCAAATACTCACCATTGTCCTCATATGTTCTCAAGATCATCCATGTCAAGTTTTAAGCCTTGCAGAGGAAGTTTGCTCAGTCAATTGCTCAAATGCCTAAAAATCGACTATGCTAGAGCAAAAGTCAACTGTGGCTCACATACAGTCAAACTTCAAGATTTTTGGTCAACATTCTCATTTTGAAGAATTATTCATCATTTGATCAAGGGTTGATCATGATTCCTCAAGGATTGCACACAATTCATCAAAACCCAAAAGTTGCTAAATTAGGGTTTTGTAGGAAAAGTCAACTCAACTTTGACCAAGCATAACCTTCTCATACTTTATCAAAAATGACCCATCCAAAGCTCATTTTGAATAGGATGGAATTCCCTACATTTCATCTTCAGCTCCCAAGTTCAAAATATTCACTCACAAGAAGATATAAATTTGGACATTATAGGTCATTTTGAAAAGTCAACAAAAACACCTTTTTTGTCAAAGCTTCATACATGAATATGGAAGACTCAATTGAGATGAGACCAAAAGGGTTGCTTATATGACATCTTAAGATTTCTAAAAAGTCCAAGAAAACATCTCTAGGGTTAAAATTGAGGGAGTTATGCATTGGCAAAGTTGACCCTTTTTGCAAAATTGCCAAAAGTCAAATGTGGCCAAAATTGTAATTTTTGTCAAATTGGCCCAATTTTTATGCTTTCACTGAGTTTGTAACATGACCCACGACCCATGATTCTTTCCATTTGTCATTATTTTATTTTTATCATTTATTTTGATTTTATTTCAATTAAATCAAATAAAATCAAAATAAAATCATGAAAATATCAAAAACTAATCAAAGCTTGAGATTTTGTGTATGTTTAGGTCTATTATACAGCTGAAGATGGAATCAAATCGTGCAAGCTTCAAATGGACACAAAAAGATTGCATTTTCTCAATTTGGAAAGATTTGCACAAAGGATCAAATCTTGAATCAATGATCATAATTGGAGAAGATTTGAAACCAAATTGCAACCCTAATTCATTCTAGGGTACATAAGGAACATATTCAGATCAAAAGTAAGAAGATTGGAGGCGTGCAGAGGTGAAAGCAACTTTCAAAAAAATCAAGAAAAGTTGCAAACTGATTTCCCAGTTCCAGGCTTCCTCAAGCCATTCCAGTCACACAAATTATTTGCTGGACATTCAAGGATCAATATTCAACCACTAGCAAGCTTTCAAACACCCAGAAACGCGTTGTAAGAGTCCCACGATATCCATGTTTTTTTGAAATCGTATATCATAATTTTGGCATTGTTAGCATGTTTTAATGACATATTCTTAATCCTTATGGTGTTTGCAAGATAATGGTAATATCCAATTGCATTTTTATTGGCTATACAGCAAGTTGCCATGGCTAGGGTTTTAGTTTCGTTTTTAGGGATTTTGTGTACAGGTACAATTGGCCATGGATAAGGGTACCATGATGCTCGTGAGGTTGCCACGAGTTGATTGGTACCATTGTTGTGCATTTATCTTGCTTGCATAAGATTTTGGAGAAACACAGGCTTATACCTACACCCAGGTGACCGTAGGTAAAAGTCCCAGAACTTTTAGCAGTGGTGGGAGGAAGAAGAAGGGTAACATGGCGCCCCATGAATGGACCATTCAAATCTGCGCGCATTTTGATAATTGTTATTTTGTATTTTCCATTTATTGTTTGTTTGTTGTTCCATGTACAACTAATCAAGTCAGCCCAGCTGGTAAGCGCGCAGTGTGACTATGCCAAAGGACCTGGGTTCGATCCCCAGGTCCCCAACTTTGCTTTCTATATTTTTTCTATGCATAATTAGGTACACAGTTATACAACAAGTCCACCATGCGTCCTCAATGTCCAACCAATCAGGTCATCCACATGCTAGATCCAAGGATTCCCAATGAAGGTCTACCATGGACATCAGTCAAGCGTGTACACAAGATCTGGAAAGTCAAAGCAGGCCAAGTGTTGTTGGGATTGATATTTGCAATCAGCACCCACTTCTTGCTAGCAACATCCAGGCTCATCCTATTTCTTTTCTATTTTTCTTTTTTATTTAATTTCTTTTATTTATTTATTTTCTAAGACAAAATTAATTTCTTTTTTTTACAAAGAATCATAAAATTAATTTCACCAATTTAGAATTTAGGTTTTATTTTATTTTATCAAATTTAATTCTATATTAGATTTAATTTAGGATTAATTCTAACCTTTTTATAATAATTAAAATCAATTAGAAAATTAGGGTTTGTTCTTGATTTAATTTTTATTTCTTTTCAATAAAACAAAAATACAAAAATAGGTTGACTTAATTATTTTTCTTAAATAAAATTAATTAGTCATTAGGTTTTGTATTTATTCAATAAAAATCTTTCTTTCTCAAAAAAATCAAAAACAACAAAAAATGATTTTTCTTTCAATTAGGTTTAGACGGGGTCAAAACCCTAATTCTCTCGTTTTCGTTTCATCGCGCGCTTATTATTTTTGCAAATATTAATGTAACTGCTCATGGTATGTAATAGTTTAATTAGGATTTTCTTTATTTATCATTTTTACGGGTTTTTGGCTATGTAATTAATCCCATATCCCGAAGCCTTGTAATAGCGTAGTTTTTATTTCTCGCATTTTAATTCTCGCAAAATATTACTTGTTAGATGTATGATAATAGGATTGTATGACAAGATTATATGATCATTTAAAATGGCTAGAAAACCCTAATGTGCAAAGATAACTGAAATCAAATCACTCGCACATGCGCACTCCTAGGGTATACTCTCACTTCGGTTGCCTTCGGTAAACGGTCATTAAGTATATGGTGTTTTAGTGGTCGCCCTTCTGTCTAAACAAAGATCAAACGTCCCGTTCGGAAATGTTACCTCGGAAAGGTTGCCTCGGAAATGTCGCCTCGAATATGATCTTAAGACATTAGGGTTATTACTAAGACGTCCTAACATTGCTTTAGTGATCGTACGTCCCTTACGAATTGACTCTTACAATTCCAACGATGGTGCTTCCTATCTCTCAATAGTAGGATAGCATTGTCTAAAGGAAATGAGAACAGAAACAATCTTTTTTCGAGTAGGTAGATGCTAGTAGGTACTTTCTCAAATCAAATCTTTTACACAAACACTTTCAAAACAAAGTTTTTCAAAAACAACTTCGTAACACTCTTGAGGACAGAAACAAGGGTTAAAACGAAGTAAAACAAAACTTTTTCAAAAACAAAGCACATACA
Organism: Vicia faba; assembly: GCA_948472305.1. Lineage (NCBI taxonomy): Eukaryota > Viridiplantae > Streptophyta > Magnoliopsida > Fabales > Fabaceae > Vicia > Vicia faba. The sequence goes on from OX451737.1 coordinate 845,124,784, forward strand.
CAAGAAATTTTAAAAATATGAGCAAGTACCTAAAAGCCCATGGAAAACCACGGATAGAAAGGGTGCTAATACCTTCCCTTTCTATAATCTACACCCTCGTACTCAAAATCTCGAAAAAGGAATTTTTTTGTGCTTTTGTCCTTTCCAGTTGGATAAAATAAAAGTCGGTGGTGACTCTTGCTTACCTCGACATTTTGCAAACACGAATGCAAAACGCAAACCAGCATTTTCAAAACAGTCGGTTCTGCCACCGTATCATAGCCATAGTTAGGGTTCTTGCTTAGTTTTTGGGGTTTTTGTGTACAGGTACAATTGGCCATAGATAAGGGTACCATGATGCTCGTGAGGTTGCCACAAGTTGATTGGTACCACTGGTATTGATTTATGATGCTTACATAAGATTTTGGAGAAACACAGGCTTATACCTACACCCAGGTGACCGTAGGTAAAAGTCACAGAACTTTTAGCAACGATGGGAGGAAGGAGATGATAGCGTGGCATCCTGTGAATGGCCAGTTTTGAATTTTGCGCATTTTATAAATATCACTTTGTTTTTTCCATATAATATTTGTTTATTGTTCTTTGTACAATTAAAAAAGCCAGCTCAGCTGGCAAGCGCGCATGAGTGGAATGTCTAAGGGCCTGGGTTCGATCCCCAGGTCCCCAACTTTGCTTTCCATTATTTTTCCTTGTGCAATCAGGTGCCCAGGCGTCCTATATGACCACCATGCGCCATCAGCCTTCAACCACCAGATCTCCAGCATGCCAAATCCAAGGCCTCTCACATGGAAGTCCATAATGCACCCTAGTCAAGCAAGCGCATGAGATCAGAAAAGTCAAACAGGCCAGGCGCTATTGGGCTCAGATTTGCCATCAACACCCTCCTTTTTGCTATGATACCACCAGGCCCAATCTTCTTCTTTTTTTATTTTCTTTTGTTTAATTTAATTTGCTTAAATATTTTCTAACACAAAATTAATTCTTTTTTCCCAAAAAAATCATAAAATCAATTTCACAAATTTAGAATTAGGTTTTTTTATCAAAGTTAATTTAATATTAGTTAAATTTAATTTTAGGGTAATTCTAACTTTTTGTAAATAATTTAAAATCAATTAGAAAATCAGGGTTTGTTCTTGATTTAATTTTTATTTCTCTTCTCAATAAAACAAAATCCAAAAAATAGGTTAACTTAATGATTTTTTTCTTAATTTAAAATTAATTAGCAATTAGGTTTTTATTGATTCAATTAAACTCTATTTTTCTCAAAATAACACAAAAACAACAAAAAATGATTTTTCTATTTAAATTTCAATTAGGTTTAGATGGGGTCAAAACCCTAATTCCTTTTCATTTAATTCGTCGCGCGTGCTTATTATTTTATTATTTTTTTGCGATATTAATGTAACTGCTCACAGTATGTAATAGTTTAATTAGGATTTTCTTTATTTATCATTTTACGGGTTTTTTGGATATGTAATTAATCCCCCTCCCCGAAGCCTTGTAATAGCGTAGTTTTTATTTTCCGCACTTTATTTCTCGCAAATATTAACTGTTAGATGTATGCTAATAGGATTGTATGACAAGACTGCATGACAATTTAAAATGGCTAGCAAACCCTAAATGTGCAAAGATAATAACTTGAAATCAAATCACTCGCACATGCGCACTCCTAGGGTATACTCTCACTTCGGTTGCCTTCGGTAAACGGTCATTAAGTATAGGATGTTTTAGTGGTCGTCCTCCTGTCTAAACAAAGATCAAAAGTCCCGTTCGGAACTGTTGCCTCGGAAAGGTTTCCTCGAAAATGTTGCCTCGAATATGGTCTTAAGACATTATGGTTATTACTAAGACGTCCTAACATTGCTTTAGTGATCGTACGTCCCTTTCGAATTGACCCTTACAACTCCAACGACGGTGCTTCCTATTTCTCAATAGTAGGATAGCATTGTCTAAAGGAAACAAGAACATAAATAATCTTTTTTTTGAGTAGGTAGATGCTAGTAGGTACTTGCTCAAAACAACAAACTTTTTCACACTTACACTTTTTTAAACAAAGTTTTCAAAGACAACTTCGTAACACTCTTGAGGACTGATACAAGGGTTAAAACGAAGTAAAACAAAAAAATTTCAAAACACACAAACACAGAAGCAGTTTTTTAAAATGATGAGCAAGTACCTAAGAGCCCGTAGAAAACTACGGATAGAAAGGGTGCTAATACCTTCCCTTTCTATAATCTACCCCCCCCCCCCCCCCCCCCCCGTACTCAGAAACATCTCGAAAAAGGAATTTTTCTGTGCTTTTTCCTTTCCAGTTGGATAAAATAAAAGTTGGTGGCGACTCTTGCTTACCGCGACATTTTGCGAATACAAAACGCAAAATGTAAACCAGCATTTTCCTAAACAGTCGGTTCTGCCACCGTATCACACTACCAGATCAAAGGCTGGTGCTTCAGTGCCTTGCCTATGAAGATAATTTTTTGGAATGCTAGAGGTTTGGCCAACACCTCCACTAGGCTGGTTCTGAAATCTTTCCTTAAAAATCACAATCCAGATTTTTGTTTTCTGTCTGAGCCTTGGATGTGTTTTACTAACTTCCCTCAGAGATTTTTTGACAGATTAGGCTTTAAGTTGTTTGCTCTCAATTTCAGACACAACTTAGATCCCAATCTTTGGTGTCTCTATAAACATCATATTAATCCCGACATTCTCAAAATTACGGATCAAATGGTATCTTTCAAATGTGATTTGGGTTCAAAAAGCTTTGGTACAACGGTTGTTTATGCTTCCACTAGTAATGGAACTATAAAATCGCATTGGAAGGATCTTTCTGATTTGCTCCACGATTTTATTTTCCCTTGGAACATGATTGAATACTTTAACGTTATTCTCGATTATCATGAACATAGAGGGAGATCCTCTCCTTATCAAGGGTCCATGTTTGATTTTAAGGCTTGGTTTGAGGCCAATTTGCTGGTGGATTTGGACACTAATGGTGCATTTGTTTTCTTTGGACCAATCATAGACAGAAAACGACTTTGGTAGAGAGAAGATTACATAGAATCATCTGCAATCAAACTTGGGCGGTTGAGTGTGCTAGCTGGTCCATGTCCTCTCTCCCGAGGCTAAAATAAGATCACCATCCCATCCTTTTTAATTTTGATTTCAGTACGGTCAAAACGATTTCTTAGTTCAGGTTTCATAAAATGTGGGCGTTCAACGACTCTTGTTTTGGCATGATTAATGACTGCTTGGAAATGCCTTTTGTAGGATTTCTTATATACATTCTCAATAATAAGTTGCAGCTTTTGAAAAAAAATCTTAGACCGTGGAACAAGGACTCTTTTGGAGATGTGCACAAAAGAGTTATCACTGCCTCTGATATTTTGCATCAAATTCAGGATAAATTTCAAAAGCAAGGTGCTAAGGATGAGTTTCTTTCTCAGGAAAAAACCACCCAACTAGAAATGGAAAAGCTTTAGATGTTGATGAGATTTTTTGGAAGGAGAAATCGAGAGTCAAATGGCGCACAGAAGGAGATAGGAATACATTCTATTTTCACTGTATGGAAAAGATCAAAAGCTCTAGGAATGTCATTTCACACCTGATGGATGGTGACACTCTTATCCAAGATCCTAATGGTATAACCAATCATGTCACAAACTACTTCTCTACCATGTTCTGTTCTGAGACTGTTGAACAAATTTTTAAAGATATGGAGGCCCTTATTCTTATAATTATAAATGATCAGATGAACTCAATGATCATCGCTTTCCCTTCTTTGGAGGAGATTAAAGTTGCCGTGTTCAACTTAATCCCTGACATCTCCCCGGGGCCAGACGGATTTGGTGGCTTCTTTTATCAAAATTATTGGGAAATTGTGAAGGATAATGTGTCCAAGGCATTCCTCTAATTCTTTAATAAGGGGGGTATGATCGGTGGATCTGGAACTGACTGTTTAACGCTGGTTCACGAAATGTCGCGGAAGCAAGAGTCGCCACCGTCTTTTATTTTCTCCAAATGGAAAGGACAAAAGCACAGAAAAATTCCTTATAGAGATTGCTCTCGGTTCGGGAGGTAGGTTATAGAAAGGGAAGGTGTTAGCACCCTTTCTATCCATGGTTATCCATGGGCTCTTAGATACTTGCTCACTTGTGTTTTCAAAAATGGTTTGTTTGCTTTTCAACTGCGAGTTTTAAAAAGTTTCTTTGAAAATTCCAGTTCGACTCTTGTATCGGTCCTCAAGAGTGTTTGAAAAATTGCTTTCGAAAGCTTTTTGAAAATGTGTTGGTGTGAAAAGTATTTTTTTTGATTTGTTTTGAAATTAGAGCAAGTATCTAGAGTCGTCTATCTACCCTAAGGAATTCGTCTGTGTAGATGTCATTTAAAGTAGTGCCATCCCACCATTGAGAGGTAGGTAGCACCACCGTTGGAGGTGTTTGGGTCAATTCGAGATTCGGGACATGGTGATCACCAGAGCAATAGGAAGACACCTTAGAAGCTACCCTCATGCCAGGTTCCCGGATCATGAGAACTTCCTAAGACATCCTCTACTCGACGATCACCTTTCGAAGCAAGGCAACAGTGAGGCGTACCCTAGGGGTGGTGTGTGCGATTTGTGTGTCGTTTTCATTTATTTTTGTCTTTTGTCATGTCATGGGTGATCTAGCGTTTGTTTTTATTTTTGTCCATACATTCTTTCATGCCTTGATTAACAGTTAAAAATACGAGAAGTAAAAATTCTAAGCTATTACAAAAGGCGCGGGTCCACATCGCCAAAATTTCCAGGACCCGATTTGACAGAAAATAAAGAAGGTAAAAGCAAATAAAAGTGCGACAAATAATTTACAAGGCTTCGGGAGAGATACATTAATATTATACGAAAGAAGAAATAAATGTGCGAATTGAAATTTAAATCGAAACGAGGGCGTTGGACCCTTTTAACTAAATTAAATTAAATGATGCAATTAATTAATTAAAAAGAAAAGAATTTGTTTTTGTATTTTTTGGTATTTTAGGATTTAAGTGAAAAAAGAATTAATTGAAATTAAATGCTAACCCTAATTCTATTTGTTTTTTAATTTATTAAGAAAAGAAGATTAAAACCTAATATTAACCCTAATTAATTTACATGCAAATTTAATTATAAAAATATATCTAATATTTAATTATTATGGGAGAAAAAATAAAAAAAGATAAAAATTAATTAAACCCTAGTTCTATGTTTTTTTTAGATTTTTATTAAAAGAATTAAAAATTGAAAACCTAATTTAAAACTAATCAATTTATGAATTAATATAATTTATTTAGGAAAACAATAAAAAATAAAAATAGTTATTATTTTTCTCTTTTCTGATTTTTTGATGTTTTTTTATATTTTGTGAAAATAATAAATTAATTAAACACAATAATTAAAATAAAAAAATAGAAATAATGCAAAAGAAAATATTTAAAATGGCAAACCTAGGGGGGTATCAGTCCCCAATATGGAGGTATAGCCCAGGAATTTGAGCCCAAACAAGCCTGGCCTTGTTGACTTTGGCACTAGCGTGTATACGCGTTGACTAGGATTTATCATGTTCCTCAATTCTTGGCCTTTGATTGAATTCCATTGGACGCGTGGACGCTTGATTAGGAAGGTGTATGGTGCGCTTCAAGGCTTGAACTGCATATGAATGTTAATTGAAAAATAACATTGAAAGAATGAAGACCCGGGGCTCGAACCCAGGTCATGTACGTTATCAACACTATTGCTTACCACTGGACCAATTCACGCGTTTTGATTATTAAACAACTAACAAATATTATAAAAGAAAACAAAAGCGTTAGCGGGTCTGAGCGCGAAAATTTGAACCAGCCAACCATCTAATGCCACGATATCATCTTCTTCGTTGGATTTTATTTTCCTGAAACATAAACATCATAAGCAATGGTTTTCAAATGTTCTTTTAGGCATGTTTTGGGAAAATAGCGAATAGCCCTGTGATGCTCATAAATTGAGCGCGAGCATGGCCTTATGATCGTCTAGACGCACTGATTTGAATGGTGGTGGTTTCACACTCCAATTTTTCCTCATTCAAAAAACCCCAATTCGGAGCTTCCTGAACCCTAATGAACAACAATGGCATAATCGCGTATAATGCATAAAAATACAATTAAATCATTGGGTTAGCATCAGAATCAAATGACAAACATGAATCAAGCTTTAAAATTCACAAAGAACGCATGGGTTGAGATGCACGACTATGAAATTTTTTGTGCACAGGTCCGGTTCGTTGTACCAATTCTTGATGTTTTGATGAATGATTTTGATTGGAAATCGTTCTGTGATCCTCCAGGAAGATGTTTGAACAACTATTATGCCTTGAATCACCCTGCAAATGTGTTTTCAGTTATGGAGTTTTCTTGAAAAAAAATGCAAGTTTGTTTAGGGTTTTCTGCGCAGCTCAGTGGTTAATGGCATTAGGGTTGTGTTCCTTGTATATGTAGTAATGATTTAGGTCAAAAATTTGATCAAAAGAATCCAAGATTTGATTGTTCAATATTTGATTTTCCAAGCATTATTTTTTCAATCTTTTCCATGCAATTTGATACCAAATCATGCCAAAACTTTCCAAAATGATCATGCACGAATCTTGAATGTCCAATGAGAGTATTTTCTGCACACAGAGATTTGATTTCATTAGTTTTGTATTTTTCATGTATTTTTATTTAATTAAATGATTTATTAATAATAAAAAATCCAAATAAATAAATAAAAATGGATAAAAACTTCCCTTTGGGCCTAATGGTCGTGCACATGCTTGGGATAATGAATTATGGAATAAAAATAGGCCCATTAGCAATTTTAGGTCATTTGAATCAATGTTGACTTTTCAAAATATCCAAAAATTTCCCAACTTCCACAAGGCATAACTTGCTCAATTTTTAAGCTTTGCTCATGTTCTTGGACATTTTGGAAAGGTATTTGAGTCCTCTAACCAATGCCTTTGGTCCCATGTCATTTTGATTTACCAATCTCAAGTTATGGCCTTTGACTTAAAGTCCTTTTTTGTTGACTTTTAAAAATGACCTATAATGTTGAAATTGATAACTTTTTATGAGAGCATTTCTTGGACTTGAAGTATGAAGATGAGTTGTAGGAAATGTCTTTCTCTTCAAAATGAGCTTTGGATGGAATTTTTCTGATAATCCATGTGAAAGTTATGCCCTGGTCAATTTACAGTTGACTTTTTCAACTGTCCAAATAAGGAAACTTTTACATCTTGATGATTTTTGAGCCAAGCTTTGAGAATCATGATCAAGCATTGATCAAATGATGTTTGTGGCTTCAAAATGAGATGTTGATCAAAAATTTGAACTTTTGACTGTCAAATGACCATTTTGCCCCTACAGTTGATTGTAGTGCAATTAGGGTTTTTGACTGTGCAATTTTGTGCTGAAAGTCTTGAAACTTGATATGAGGATGCTTGACCATATTTGTAGGCATGTGGGACTTGATTGGACCTTTGGAAACTTCATTTTCTTGATCAGAACACAAACCCTCTTGACTGTTCAGGAGGCCCTTACACTGTGCAACCCTTGGGGAATTTTGAAGCTTGACTTGGCAATTTCTTGGAGAATATGGGAGGGCAAATTTTGGGGTACAACAGTTGCCCCTGTTCAATCTTCTTAGACCTGAGGATGCAGATTGGCTGACGTGCCTTTCGTAATCCGAGGGTAGAAGATGATTGAACACTAGAGTGCCCAGAAATTTGCGCTCACATAGTAGTAGTGTGATGATGGGAATGGGCTTATAGATGCCATTTAGAGATAGGATGATGGGCTTATAGATGCCATCTGGATGTTAATCGCATAAGAGATTCCTTAGCGAGAACCTGCATACCTGCAAAAGAAAAATGAGTACCTGACATGTTGCAGGAGCTGGTTTTCAGATGCTTGGTATAGATGTGTCCTGACTGGTTACAGGAGTTGAGTCTGGAGCTTCAAACGGTGATGAATGAACCAGTGGGGTTACTACCTCAGCATGAACAGTGAGAGAACCTTGGGTGACTTTAACTTCAACAACGCTCGTTGAGAAAATCTTGGTGGGAATTACCATCTTCGCAGTATCGGGAAGAGAACCATAGGCAATTATAATCTCAAAAGCGGACGTCTGAGAAAAACCTGGGATGGATTTATCACCTCACGCACCATCGGGGAGAGGACCATAGGAAATTATAATCTCAAAAGCGGACGTTTGAGAAAAACCTGGGCTGGAATTATCACCTCACGCACCGTCGGGGAGGGAACCAATAGGAAATTATAATCTCAAAAGCGGACGTCTGAGAAAAACCTGGGCTGGAATTATCACCTCACGCACCGTCGGGGAGGGAACCAATAGGAAATTATAATCTCAAAAGCGGACGTCTGAGAAAAACCTGGAATGGAATTATCATCTCACGCACCGTCAGGGAGAGAACCAATAGGAAATTATAATCTCAAAAGAGGGCGTCTGAGAAAAACCTGGAATGGAATTATCATCTCACGCACCATCGGGGAGAGAACCATAGGAAATTATAATCTCAAAAGCGGACGTCTGAGAAAAACCTGGGCTGGAATTATCACCTCACGCACCGTCGGGGAGGGAACCAATAGGAAATTATAATCTCAAAAGCGGATGTCTGAGAAAAACCTGGAATGGAATTATCATCTCACGCACCGTCGGGGAGAGAACCAATAGGAAATTATAATCTCAAAAGCGGGCGTCTGAGAAAAACCTGGAATGGAATTATCATCTCACGCACCGTCGGGGAGAGAACCATAGGAAATTATAATCTCAAAAGCGGACGTTTGAGAAAAACCTGGAATGGAATTATCATCTCACGCACCGTCAGGGAGAGAACCATAGGAAATTATAATCTCAAAAGCGGACGTTTGAGAAAAACCTGGGCTGGAATTATCATCTCATGCACCGTCGGGGAGAGAACCATAGGAAATTATAATCTCAAAAGCGGACATCTGAGAAAAACCTGGAATAACTTCTACTGAGTCTTCATCAGAAAAATCTATTGGGAGTCGATTTAGCTGGACTAGAGAAGGCCTTGGACTGGATAAGAAATCTTTGGAGTCGATTAACTGATCCGGTCTAGGTCTTGAAATATGATTGAGAATTTAACTGCATCTTTCCTGAAAGGTAGAGGTCAGTCATATGCCATGCATGATATGGACCAAGCAATGATGTTCTCAACATAAATGAGATTTGTATGATATGATGCGTACATGCATGCTATAATGATGTATGTGATGTTTATGTATGCTTTCGTCTAGGAATGTAAATCCTTGACGGGTGCCGGGAATTCATATCCTGGGCTGATGTTGGAGAATAGATTTTGCTTCCGCTGGGATGATAGTTGCAAGAATACCGGTAGGAGAAGATAACTCCGTTGGGGAATAAACTTGGCGAATGATTACTCTGCAGGGGGAAAAGTACTCTGATGATCTTGCTGGGGAGCAATACTCTGTGGGGAGAGAGATACTTTGTTGAATTGTTGATAATAATTTGCTGGGGATATCTTTGTTGTATTGGAAGTGTTGATAGACTTCACTGGGGGTAAGAGAACTTCTCCGAGGACGCTCTTTCCATGGCTTTTGGCTGAGGATAACCCAGTTATATCCTGTTAAGGAAATAGCTCTTTGAATAAAGCCGGGCGACGCGTTCGTGCTCTTGCGAGGATAAGCTTCCAGAATCTACTGGGGATAAGCTTACTGCTTGGGGAGATAAATTCCAACTGGATTGGACTCTCTTGGGGAAATTTTGTTATGCGGGGGAAGTGATTCCTTTGAGTGTTGATAGGCCGCCGGGGAACAATCTTTAGACCAAGACTGCCGGGGATGCTTGTTATGAATATGTATATATGCTGCTGGGGAGATGTTGAGATCTACTGGAGGATACCCAACTTCCTTGAGATTTGATAACTCTGCTTGGAGAAGAATGCACTGACTGCTGACTTACTCTATGGGGAATTAGGATATCTGGTTATGTTCTTTAGCTGAACCTACCTTGGTACCTTGGAGGACAGAACAATTAGATTGCTTAGACAACTCTTTATTGCCCCTGTTTCTAGTGTCACCTGTAATTAATCCTTTGTTTCGTATGCAAATATTCATGAGTTAGCAAATTATTATCAATGCATATATCACAAATTGAACCTTGGACGTTCTTTACAAAACAAAACAGAAAAAGAAAAACAATTGGCACTTTTAACTGAAAAGTATATTTGTATTGATTTTTTGAATGGCCCGAAAATAGGCGTTTTGTGTACAAGAGGCTGACGTCCTAGTAAGAGAACGCCGCCGAACAACAGAGTTTATACAGATTTTGTACAAAAGAAAATAAAACAGCTGTGTGATATGAATGATCCACTGGGTTTCAACTCTGCTATTGCCTTTATAACTCTGAGCGTCTCATCACTTGATGACCTTGGTTGAAGGTGAAGCTGACTGATCGATGCCGTCTGAACTTGATGTAGATACCGGATTCTGGATGCAAAGTGATCCAATGAGACATAGTATTACGCTTTTATCCCTAACTTTTGCCTGGACCGCCCTTTCGGGTTTTCAGTCCACCGGGATACCCATTTTTTCCCAAGCCTCCTTTTCAGGTTTTCGACTTGCCGGGTGTACAGATTTTTTTCATTTCATCCCTTCATTTTGCCCGAACCCTTTTGGTTCGCCGGGAAGCCCTAATTTTTGCCTAGGCATGTCAGCCTAGCGGGTCTTTTTTCATGCGTAGTATTTTTTTACTATGTCTGCATTGGCGGGGTGAGGAAGGTCGTCACCATCCATATTGGTTAGAATCATGGCCCCTCCTGAGAACACATGCTTAACCACAAATGGACTTTCGTATGTAGGGGTCCATTTGCCCCTTGGATCACTCTGAGGAAGGATGATTCGCTTGATTACCAGATCCCCAACTTGATATTCCTGTGGTCTGACCTTTTTGTTAAATGCTCTGATCATCCGTTTCTGATACATCTGACCATGGCAGATAGCAGCAAGTCTCTTTTCATCAATGAGGTTTAATTGATCAAGTCGCGTCTGGATCCAGTCATCCTCGTTCAGATTTGCATCCTTCATTATCCGGAGAGAGGGTATTTGCACTTCGATCGGTAAGACTGCCTCCATGCCATAAACCAGAGAGAAAGGAGTTGCCCCGGTTGACGTCCTGGCTGAGGTACGGTACCCATGTAGAGCGAACGGTAACATCTCGTGCCAATCCTTATAAGTCACTGTCATCTTCTGCACGATTTTCTTGATGTTCTTATTTGCTGCTTCTACAGCCCCATTCATCTTCGGTCTGTAAGGAGAAGAATTGTGGTGCTGTATTTTGAACTGCTCGCAGAGCTCAGCGATCATCTTGTTATTCAGATTGGTACCGTTGTCTGTAATAATTCTCTCTGGGACGCCGTACCGGCAGATCAGGTTATGCCGAATGAACCGTGCCACAACAGTCTTGGTTACAGTAGCGTAGGATGCTGCCTCGACCCACTTTGTAAAATAATCAATCGCCACCAGGATGAAGCGATGCCCATTAGATGCCGTAGGTTTAATCTCGCCGATCATGTCTATGCCCCACATTGCAAACGGCCAAGGCGCAGTCAGAACATTCAGGGGAACCGGAGGAACATGAACCTTGTCTGCATAAATCTGGCACTTATGGCATGTCCTAGAATGTTGGTAGCAGTCAGCTTCCATTGTGGACCAGTAATACCCTGCCCGAAGGATCTTCTTCGCCATTGTATGCCCACTGGAATGTGTACCAAAGGTCCCTTCATGTAGCTCTTCCATAATCCTTTTTGCTTCAGTCTTATCCATACAACGCAGTAGGGTTGAATCATGATTTCGCTTGTACAAGATGCCGTTGCTAAGGAAGAACTTTGCCGCAAACCTTCTCAGGAACTTCTTATCATTGATAGAGGCGCCTTCAGGGTATTCCTGAGTTTCCAAATATCTCTTTACCTCATGGTACCAAGGCTTCTCAGTCACCAATTCAGTCTCGAGATCACAACAGTATGTCGGTTCGTCCAGTTTCCAGATGATGATCTGGGGAGCCTCATTATCCCATTTGACCTTGAACATAGAAGACATTGTAGCTAACGCGTCCGCCAACTGATTCTCTTCTCTCGGGAAGTGTTCAAAGGTTATCTCTGTAAAGTGGGGGATCAGGGTCAACACACATTCTCTGTAAGGAATCAGGTTTGGATGTTTCGTATCCCACTCTCCTTTGATCTGATTGATCACGAGAGCGGAATCTCCGAAGACACTCAGAAACTTGATCCTTAAGTCGATCGCAGCTTGAAGACCCATGATGCACGCCTCATACTCCGCCATGTTGTTGGTACAGTTGAAACACAGCCGGGCAGTGAGCGGAGTATGAGTACCTTGAGGTGATATGATTATGGCGCCGATACCGTTTCCCAAAGCGTTGGAGGCTCCGTCAAAGTGCATAGACCATCGGGATCCTGGTTCAGGTCCTTCATCCGGTCCAGGTACTTCACAATCTGTTACTATCATGATGCTTTCATCCGGGAATTCGAAGTTCATTGACTGATAATCATCTACGGCCTGATGTCCCAAGTGGTCTGCCAATACACTTCCCTTGATGGCTTTCTGGGTTGTATATTGAATGTCGTATTCCGTCAAGATCATTTGCCATCTTGCAATTCTCCCAGACAGAGCAGGCTTTTCGAATATGTACTTTATAGGATCCATCTTTGAGATCAACAAGGTAGTGTGAGTCAGCATATACTGTCTCAGCCGGCGAGCAGCCCATACCAAAGCGCAGCAAGTTTTCTCAAGCAGTGAGTATCGGGTCTCACAGTCGGTAAACTTTTTGCTAAGGTAATAAATGGCATGCTCTTTTCGGCCAGACTCGTCATGCTGCCCCAGCACACACCCCATTGAGTTGTCAAGCACTGTCAGGTATAGTATCAGAGGTCTCCCTTCCACCGGTGGCATAAGGATAGGTGGTTCTTGGAGATACTCTTTGATTCTGTCGAAAGCAGCCTGACATTCATCGTTCCAAAGTACTACCTGATCTTTCTTCAGCAGCTTGAAGATTGGTTCACAGGTAGCAGTCAGATGTGAGATGAATCGAGCAATGTAATTCAGGCGTCCTAAAAAGCCTCTGACTTCTTTCTCTGTCTTGGGAACCGGCATCTCTTGAATAGCTTTGACCTTGGCATGGTCCACTTGAATGCCCTTGTCACTTACCACGAAGCCTAGCAACTTTCCAGATCTTACCCCGAAGGTGCACTTGTTCGGGTTCAACCTTAGCTTATATAGTTTCAACCGGTCAAACAACTTTTGCAGATGATCTAGGTGCTCTTCCTCAGTCTGGGACCTTGCGATCATGTCGTCAACATACACTTCTATCTCATGATGGATCATGTCATGAAATAAAGCAACCATGGCACGTTGGTAGGTTGCCCCAACGTTCTTCAACCCGAATGGCATGACCTTGTAACAGAAGGTGCCCCACTGAGTAACAAAGGTAGTCTTTTCCATGTCTTCAGGTGCCATCTTGATCTGATTGTAACCTGAGAAGCCGTCCATGAAGGAGAACACCTTATGCTGAGTTGTATTATCAACAAGGACATCAATGTGAGGTAAAGGGAAGCCATCCTTGGGACTGGCCCTGTTTAGATCCCTGTAGTCGACACACATTCTGACCTTACCGTCCTTCTTAGGTACTGGCACCACATTAGCAACCCACTGAGGGTAAGAAGTCACTGCAAGGAACCCAACATCAAACTGTTTCATAACCTCGGCTTTAATCTTCTCAGACATCTCCGGACGAATCCGACGGACCTTTTGCTTAACCGGAGGGCAGTCTTCCTTAGTTGGCAAGTGATGGACCACAATATCGGTATCCAACCCGGGCATGTCTTCGTAGGACCAAGCAAAGATCTCCATGTAATCATGTAACATCTTAGTCAATCGTTGCTTCACGCTGAGCTCTAGGTTGGCACCAATCTTTACCTCTTTCCTATCTTCCTCAGTACCCAAGTTTATTGTTTCCACTGGCTCTTCATGGGGTTGAATTGCCCTCTCTTCCTGAAGCAACAGTCTTGCGAGCTCGCCAGGCACTTCGCAATCATCTTCACCTTCGTCTTCGGCTAAGTTGATCGGATTTTCGAAGTCATAACTGGCAGTAGCAGAGTCGTTACCAGTGAGATCCAGAGTGGATTGAAACCTGTATGAGTGAGTGTGTGTGTAAATACAGCTGTTTTGAAAAATATGTAAAGGAAAGAAAGACAGAAAAGGAGCATAAGATTTGCAATGCGAGAAAACGTCCAAGATTTTCATTCATGATATATGAAATGACAATTTATATGCCCTCACAAATTAAAACCACGGTGCCTCGGGTAAGACACCGGGCCACAGAGTTTATTTATTGTTTATTACAGATACCAAAAACATAGGAATTCATTACTTAGTAATAAGAGAAACAGATAGATTGTCCTTTGCACTCCAATTGTTAAGTCCACTGTCGGTTGTCGGGTAGATCCAGCTATCAAACTCAGCTTCATCCACTTCGTCTTCGTCCCCAATAGCATTTACTCCATGAGCAGGCAGGGGAGCTGTCACTACATTGGGCTTCTCAGATGCCTCAAACTGTACCTCCTTGGCGTCAATAAGATCCTGCAGCTTGCTCCTTAATGCCCAACAGTCGTCAGTGGAGTGCCCCGGGCTATCTGAATGGTAAGCACAACGAGCATTTGGGTTGTACTTAGGAGATGCAGTATTGGGGAACTTCGGAGCCTCTCGGACAGTCACTAAGTTGGTTGAGAGCAACTGTGGCAAGATCTGCGACAAGGTCATACTCAAGCGGGTGAACTCTCTCCGGGGTCTTTCAGCCCTTTGAGGATTGTTTGGCCGAGGAGCGGCAGCAGGCTTAGCAATCATTACCGTACTGACAGATTGGCGGCGCTTAGGTCTCTCTGACCTCTTGGAACCATACAGGGCACTAGCCTCCTTCTTGAAGGGTTTCTTCTCAGAACTAGACGATGCACCCTTCGGAATCTTTCCAGACTTCAGCCCAGCCTCAATTCTCTCTCCAGTCAGAATCAGATCAGTGAACCCTGCAGACGAATTCCCGATGAGATGGTTGAAAAATGGCCTAGATAGGGTCCCCAAGAACATGTCTACCAACTCCCGATCGGTCAATGGAGGCTGCACCCTGCCAGCCAGGTCTCTCCACTTCTGAGCGTACTCCTTAAAACCTTCACTTGAACCTAACGACATACCCTGGAGTTGGGTACGTGTAGGGGCAAGGTCGGCATTATATTGATACTGCTTATAGAAAGCAGTAGCCAACTCCTCCCAGTTACGAACCTTGGTCCCATCCAGCTGATAGAACCATTCGAGATGAGTCCCTGAAAGACTCTCCTGGAAGAAGTGGATCCACAAATTCTTATCCGCTGAGTACGGTTGGATTTTCCGAACATAGGACCTGAGATGTAGCTTGGGATAAGACGCCCCGTCATATTTGGTAAAAGATGGTGCTTTGAACTTCCGAGGAATGATCACACCAGTAGACAAACCCAAATCTCCAAAATCCAGCCCAGGTACCTGTTGTACCTCCATAACATTCAGCCTATCCTCCAGCTGCTTGTAACGGTCTTCTGCAGGAGGATACTGCTCTTCATCAAAATCAGTCTCGTTGTCGGAGACTACCGGACTAGGAACCCTTGCCTCTTGAGGAGTACCCTTGCCAACAGAAGAACCAACCTCTTCATGCTGCAGAGTATTGCCGAACCTTCGGCCCGAGTTGAACAGAACAGTTCTTCTCTTCTTCTTCTTCTCCTTCTTCAGGAGCATAGCCTTCAGCTCTTCTTGGCCTTGAGCCAAACCCTTGATTAATTCCTGAAACTGCGCATTCTGCGCCTGAAGAGCCTTGATGGATGTCTCAGTTGATGACGAGTCGGGATTCATGATGCTGAAATAAACAGCGAAGAACTGTAAGCAACCTAAAAAGAGGAAAAACCTGCTATGCACATGATGAATGATATGTGTTTATGCAATGCATTCAAGGGTTCGAAAGTTCAAATTTGTTGTAGACAAAAGGAACACACGTTATCATTAAGGAAACAACTGTTTAGTACATCAAAGCCTCATGGGCAAAACAATACAAAAGTAAATCAATCCCAAAATACACTGCGCATCCTCTTCGGAGCTACGTAGGTGTTAAGATTCCTCTCCTCATGTAACAGGCGGGTGAGCTCCAAGACCTTCTTTTCACTAGCATGTAGACTGATCTCAAGAGAATTCCTTTCTTCCTTAAGCTGGATCCAGCTCTTCTGCATCTCTTCCCAGGATGTGGGCATATCAGGGTGCTGAATAGTGTAGGACACTTCTCCCTCCAAGACTGGTTCTTTGATTACTGGGAGCATATGAGGATAAGGCATTACCAACTTCTGGGAGCGGGCTCGTACCCACTTGAGATAAGGTTCCAATGGTATGGAGTTCCTGTGCCCCAGTGTCTTGTTGTCTATCCTACTGGGCATCCTCCAGGCTCTGATAAATCTCTGGCGAAGTCCTTGAGTATCGTTGTCGAAGTCAAAAACTATGTCTGGAATTAACATGTCATGAGGACCATCCCTCCGAGCATAACCAAACTGTCTCCAAGCCAGGCATGGACTGTAAGTAATACCTCCTCTGATTCCAAGTAAAGGAACATTGGGGTACTCCCCGCAATGATCAATGATAGTGACATCTTCTCTAGACCTAGGGCACCAATGTATATCTGCATGTGTGAGAGTCATCAACCGTTGTGACCATCTCAAACCCCGCTCATTCTTCAAAACTGATTGTGGAAGGTGCGAAATAAACCACCTTCCCATGAGAGGAGTGCAACACATAAAGACACCTCTTTTTCTCATGGTTCGAGTGTAACATGAGTGAAGGATGTCCCCCAGCAACGTAGGTATAGGATTCTTGGACATAAAGATCTGGACAGCACTGATATCTATAAGCTGATCTGGGTTAGGGAACAACACCAAACCATAGACAAGGAGGGCCACAACCTCTTCAAAAGCTTGCAAGTCAAGGGAGTTCCAACATTCATGGGCCTTTTCAAACAGAAACCTGGCTAAGAACCCTTTGATACCACTTCTAACTTCCCAATGTCCCTTAAGGTCAGATGACTGTAGGTGCAAGGCTTTAGCAATCTCTTCAAGCTTAGGTTCCTTTTCCGTACCGTTGAAGGGTAGCTGATCAAGGATAGGGATCTTCAGGAGTCGGGAGAACTCCTCCAATGTAGGTACCAACTGATAGTCTAAGAAGGTGAAACAGTGATGCAGAGGGTCAAAGAACTGGAACAGGACTTTTATCATATCTTCCTCAATGTTGGTGTTGACCAAGCTGATGAGGCTTCCATGTCTTTCACTGAATGAAGAATTCTCGGGAATCCTGGATATAAGTTCCTTAAGCTGAGGAGGGATCCTTACAAGACTGACTTGAATTGTCTTTCTACGAACAGTTTCCATGTCCTACAAAACAAAGAACAAAGATGAAGATTCGAACCCCTGAAATGGTTAGTCAATGCATATGATGCTGGATGATGTCATGATGCTATGATTAAACACACCACAGATATTTACAAAGACAAACATGTAAGGCACACAAGGCACACAAAACAAGCCCTTAGGGTTTAAGGCCATCATGGGTCTGGGTAGTACCCTCTTGAAGTTGGTGGGTTCAACCTGTCCTATCAAAGTAACCGGGTTCTAAGGGTCCCAATATCATGGGATTGCTTTCATTGTTCATCGTTTCGATTTAGCCACTGAACTGGCGACCGAAATATTCCAGGAAAGCAACCCTCAATTGGGTGTAGTATCGAGTATCAACCAACCTCGGACTGCACCAAAGTCAGTTATCTCACTACCCTAAAGAGGCCAAGATGGTTCAATTAAGGTTCCTAAGGTCTGTTGATGCTTCACGACACCATGCGGAGGCCCCGTACTCTCCTTGACTGAACTCAAGGGTTACCGGTACACACCAAAGTGCCACATCAACGTAGCAGACTGTTTCAACCATGTCGGTATACCCCGCACAGTTCCCTCACAGCCTTGTTGCTACTTTCTAAGAAGGTATCCCCCAGATCCGGGTTAGGATCTATAGAACTCCCAAGCAACCCACAATTTAAAGCACACAAGGAAAGCAATTGAAAACACAGTTATAAACTAGCCCTAAGGTACACCTCACTTTAAGTTTAGAGTCCCCAGCAGAGTCGCCAGTTCTGTGATCGGTGGATCTGGAACTGACTGTTTAACGCTGGTTCGCGAAATGTCGCGGAAGCAAGAGTCGCCACCGTCTTTTATTTTCTCCAAATGGAAAGGACAAAAGCACAGAAAAATTCCTTATAGAGATTGCTCTCGGTTCGGGAGGTAGGTTATAGAAAGGGAAGGTGTTAGCACCCTTTCTATCCATGGTTATCCATGGGCTCTTAGATACTTGCTCACTTGTGTTTTCAAAAATGGTTTGTTTGCTTTTCAACTGCGGGTTTTAAAAAGTTTCTTTGAAAATTCCAGTTCGACTCTTGTATCGGTCCTCAAGAGTGTTTGAAAAATTGCTTTCGAAAGCTTTTTGAAAATGTGTTGGTGTGAAAAGTATTTTTTTTGATTTGTTTTGAAATTAGAGCAAGTATCTAGAGTCGTCTATCTACCCTAAGGAATTCGTCTGTGTAGATGTCCTTTAAAGTAGTGACATCCCACCATTGAGAGGTAGGTAGCACCACCGTTGGAGGTGTTTGGGTCAATTCGAGGTTCGGGACATGGTGATCATCAGAGCAATAGGAAGACACCTTAGAAGCTACCCTCATGCCAGGTTCCTGGATCATGAGAACTTACTAAGACATCCTCTACTCGACGATCACCTTTCGAAGCAAGGCAACAGTGAGGCGTACCCTAGGGGTGGTGTGTGCGATTTGTGTGTCGTTTTCATTTATTTTTGTCTTTTGTCATGTCATGGGTGATCTAGCGTTTGTTTTTATTTTTGTCCATACATTCTTTCATGCCTTGATTAACAGTTAAAAATACGAGAAGTAAAAATTCTAAGCTATTACAAAAGGCGCGGGTCCACATCGCCAAAATTTCCAGGACCCGATTTGACAGAAAATAAAGAAGGTAAAAGCAAATAAAAGTGCGACAAATAATTTACAAGGCTTCGGGAGAGATACGTTAATATTATACGAAAGAAGAAATAAATGTGCGAATTGAAATTTAAATCGAAACGAGGGCGTTGGACCCTTTTTAACTAAATTAAATTAAATGATGCAATTAATTAATTAAAAAGAAAAGAAGTTGTTTTTGTATTTTTTGGTATTTTAGGATTTAAATGAAAAAATAATTAATTGAAATTAAATGCTAACCCTAATTCTATTTGTTTTTTAATTTATTAAGAAAAGAAGATTAAAACCTAATATTAACCCTAATTAATTTACATGCAAATTTAATTATAAAAATATATCTAATATTTAATTATTATGGGAGAAAAAATAAAAAAAGATAAAAATTAATTAAACCCTAGTTCTATGTTTTTTTAGATTTTTATTAAAAGAATTAAAAATTGAAAACCTAATTTAAAACTAATCAATTTATGAATTAATATAATTTATTTAGGAAAACAATAAAAAATAAAAATAGTTATTATTTTTCTCTTTTCTGATTTTTTGAAGTTTTTTTATATTTTGTGAAAATAATAAATTAATTAAACACAATAATTAAAATAAAAAAATAGAAATAATGCAAAAGAAAATATTTAAAATGGCAAACCTAGGGGGGTATCAGTCCCCAATATGGAGGTATAGCCCAGGAATTTGAGCCCAAACAAGCCTGGCCTTGTTGACTTTGGCACTAGCGTGTATACGCGTTGACTAGGATTTATCATGTTCCTCAATTCTTGGCCTTTGATTGAATTCCATTGGACGTGTGGACGCTTGATTAGGAAGGTGTATGGTGCGCTTCAAGGCTTGAACTGCATATGAATGTTAATTGAGAAATAACATTGAAAGAATGAAGACCTGGGGCTCGAACCCAGGTCATGTACGTTATCAACACTATCGCTTACCACTGGACCAATTCACGCGTTTTGATTATTAAACAACTAACAAATATTATAAAAGAAAACAAAAGCGTTAGCGGGTCTGAGCGCGAAAATTTGAACCAGCCAACCATCTAATGCCACGATATCATCTTCTTCGTTGGATTTTATTTTCCTGAAACATAAACATCATAAGCAACGGTTTTCAAATGTTCTTTTAGGCATGTTTTGGGAAAATAGCGAATAGCCCTGTGATGCTCATAAATTGAGCGCGAGCATGGCCTTATGATCGTCTAGACGCACTGATTTGAATGGTGGTGGTTTCACACTCCAATTTTTCCTCATTCAAAAAACCCCAATTCGGAGCTTCCTGAACCCTAATGAACAACAATGGCATAATCGCGTATAATGCATAAAAATACAATTAAATCATTGGGTTAGCATCAGAATCAAATGACAAACATGAATCAAGCTTTAAAATTCACAAAGAACGCATGGATTGAGATGCACGACTATGAAATTTTTTGTGCACAGGTCCGGTTCGTTGTACCAATTCTTGATGTTTTGATGAATGATTTTGATTGGAAATCGTTCTGTGATCCTCCAGGAAGATGTTTGAACAACTATTATGCCTTGAATCACCCTGCAAATGTGTTTTCAGTTATGGAGTTTTCTTGAAAAAAAATGCAAGTTTGTTTAGGGTTTTCTGCGCAGCTCAGTGGTTAATGGCATTAGGGTTGTGTTCCTTGTATATGTAGTAATGATTTAGGTCAAAAATTTGATCAAAAGAATCCAAGATTTGATTGTTCAATATTTGATTTTCCAAGCATTATTTTTTCAATCTTTTCCATGCAATTTGATACCAAATCATGCCAAAACTTTCCAAAATGATCATGCACGAATCTTGAATGTCCAATGAGAGTATTTTCTGCACAAAGAGATTTGATTTCATTAGTTTTGTATTTTTCATGTATTTTTATTTAATTAAATGATTTATTAATAATAAAAAATCCAAATAAATAAATAAAAATGGAGAAAAACTTCCCTTTGGGCCTAATGGTCGTTCACATGCTTGGGATAATGAATTATGGAAGAAAAATAGGCCCATTAGCAATTTTAGGTCATTTGAATCAATGTTGACTTTTCAAAATATCCAAAAATTTCCCAACTTCCACAAGGCATAACTTGCTCAATTTTTAAGCTTTGCTCATGTTCTTGGACATTTTGGAAAGTTCTTTGAGTCCTCTAACCAATGCCTTTGGTCCCATGTCATTTTGATTTACCAATCTCAAGTTATGGCCTTTGACTTAAAGTCCTTTTTTGTTGACTTTTGAAAATGACCTATAATGTTGAAATTGATAACTTTTTATGAGAGAATTTCTTGGACTTGAAGTATGAAGATGAGTTGTAGGAAATGTCTTTCTCTTCAAAATGAGCTTTGGATGGAATTTTTCTGATAATCCATGTGAAAGTTATGCCCTGGTCAATTTACAGTTGACTTTTTCAACTGTCCAAATAAGAAATTTTTTACATCTTGATGATTTTTGAGACAAGCTTTGAGAATCATGATCAAGCATTGATCAAATGATGTTTGTGGCTTCAAAATGAGATGTTGATCAAAAATTTGAACTTTTGACTGTCAAATGACCATTTTGCCCCTACAGTTGATTGTAGTGCAATTAGGGTTTTTGACTGTGCAATTTTGTGCTGAAAGTCTTGAAACTTGATATGAGGATGCTTGACCATATTTGTAGGCATGTGGGACTTTATTGGACCTTTGGAAACTTCATTTTCTTGATCAGAACACAAACCCTAATCTTGACTGTTCAGGAGGCCCTTACACTGTGCAACCCTTGGGGAATTTTGAAGCTTGACTTGGCAATTTCTTGGAGAATATGGGAGGGCAAATTTTGGGGTACAACAGGGGGGATAATGCAAAACTTTAATGTAAGTGCTTTAGTTCATATCTCGAAAATCAATGGTGCCAAATCTTTGGATAAGTTTAGACCTATTGCTCCGGCGAACTTTAAGTTTAAAATCATCTCGAAAATTATGGCGAATCAATTGGATTCTCTTATGCCTTTTCTCATATCCAAGGAGCAAAAAGGCTTCATTCGAGGAAGAAATATTTATGACTGCATATATTTAGCTTCTGAGGCCTTTAATATGATGGATAAGAAATGTTTCGGCGATAATATTGCGATAAAAGTTGATGTCATAAAAGCTTTTGATACTCTAAATTGGAAGTTTCTCCTCAAGGTTTTGGATAGTTTTAGTTTCTCTTCCAAGTATTTGGGTTGGATTTCAGAAATTCTAGATTTAACTCATCTTACTGTTATTATTAATGGTGCTTCTAATAGATACTTCGAATGTGTTAGGGGTGTCCATCAATGCGATACACTGTCTCCATTACTCTTTTTCTTAGCCGAAGAAGTTCTTGGCATAAGCATATCTAGATTGGTTTCTATTGGTGTTGTTAAGGCGATGCTCGGTCCTAAAAACTCACCATTTCCATACCACACGCTTTATGCGGATGACATTCTCATTTTTTTTTGTAAAAGCACTAAAGCTAATTTATAAGCCCTGATCTCTTTCTTTTCCTCTTATGCTGCGCTGCCCCGGGTCAAGTTTTTAGCCCCTCAAAATCTTCTCTTTTTGCAGGTTAGATGTCGGTAAATAGATTCAAGAATCTGTTAGACTTATCTGGTTTTAGCAAATGGTTCTTTCCTTTTTATTATCTTGGCTCTCCCATTCTTAAAGGAAGGCCCAAGTCCTAGTTTTTTCAGTCTATTGCGGATAGAATTCTGACGAAGTTTTTAGCTTGGAGAGGTTCTCTTCTTTCTATTACTGGTCGGATGGTAATGGTGCAACCTGTTATCCATTCTATGGTAACTCATAAAATGGCTATTTATTCTTGGCCGAATTCAATTCTTAAAGCTATTAAGGGCCTTTCTAAGAACTTCATTTGGAGCAGTAAAATTGCGTAGAGGAAAATGATTACTGTCTCTTGGAAGAAAATCTGTCAGCCTAAGAAGTGTGGAGGCATGGGCATCCGTTCTTTAATTAGTCTCAATAAAGCTTTCAAGCTTAAGCTTGTTGGAATTTCCTCAACTCCTCGATTTGTTGGGCTTATATTCTCAGACTGAGAGTTCTTAGAAATTTTGGTAAGATCAACCATCACATTAATTCTTCCATTTGGCTTGGGATTAAAGATCATTATAATTCAGTGTTAGATGATTCTTATTGGTCCTTGGGAAACGGAAACAGAATCCACTTTTGGAAAGATGCTTGGTCAGGTTCTTCCTTCCTTAATGAGATTGGTAATGTCTCCCTTTTTGATGTTAATATCAACTTTGATTCCTTTATTTTTTATTACTCAAGCAATTTGGATTGGAATATTTATGTCTCTTGGTTTGATTTGTTCCCATTTCTTGAAGAGAGATTGATGGGATTTATTGTTCAGGAATGTAATAGGGAGGATCTCCTGTGTTGGAAAAGCTCCTCTAATGGCCTTCTTTATTTAAAGGATTCTTATGCTTTCTTTCATTGAAATTCGACACACGCTCTTTGGGCTAAGAATCTGTGGAATTATAACATACCTCTCTCTCGTTCGCTTTTGGTTTGGAGGCTGCATCACAATAAAATTACAACCGATGACCAGTTAAATCTGCGGGGATTTTTGATTGTGTCCAAATGTTCTCTTTGCAATTGGCATGTTGAGAATTCTGATCATCTTTTTTCTCTTGTTCGTTTGCTGCTGATTTCTGGAAATGGTTGGGGTTTATTCTGCACGTTCAGATTACGCGTGACAACTTTTGGAACTTGTCTTTGAAACCAGCTTCGTCCCAGGGCTCTTTGGCTATTCAAGCTGCTAGCATTTTTGTCATTAATGCTATTTGGAATGCTAGGAATGTGGTTCGTTATTTCAACACGACTCCAAACATCTCTTCCATTCGCGCTAACATTTTGGTCCAGTTTAATTAAACAATTCTTCTGCAAATTTTCCGTATAAACACAACATGTATGACTTCACTGTGTTGAAAGCTTTTCTTTTAAAAATTAACCCTCCTAAGGCGCCTAGTATCAGGGAGATTATTTGGACTCCACCTCCTTTAGGGTGGATGAAATGTAATGTGGATGACTCCTTCACGGATTCTCCGAGATCCTCGAGTTGTGGTGGGATTTTTCATTCCAACTCAGGGGAGTTTTCCCTTGCTTTTGCGAAACCTCTAACTTATAGTAACTCTTTGTTAGCTTAATTTTGCGGGGTTTTACGTGGAATTGAGTTGGCTAAGGACAAGACGGAAATAATCTTTGGATGGAGACATATTCTTCTACGATTGTCAATACTTTTGCTAAAGATAAATTGGATTTAGTTCCTTAGAAATTAAGGAATCGTTGGCTTAATTGCATCAATTTTATTTTGGAGATGAATTTTTTGATTACTCACATATGCAAGGAAGATAATAGTTGTTCGAATTTTTTCGCTAAAATGGGCTGTACTGCAATTTCTTTTTCTTTTTTTTTTATTCTTTGCTTTTAGAGATCAAAAGTGATTATTAAAAAAAAGACTATGATTATTTTTTTTTAGATTTAGCTACTTTTAAGTGGATTTCGACTCTAATTCTATATTTTTTTTATATCAATCATCTTTTAATACTTATTAAATTTATCTAAAATAAAAAACTTTTTCTGACCAATCAAAGTATAAATCTTTAATTGAATCTTCATCTTTATTATTAATAATTTAGAACTTGTTGATTTATAAATATAAAAAGTTTATTTATATTAAAACTTAAATTAAATATTATCTATTAATTAATACATATCTGTTGAACTATCTCATTTTTTTAATCAATATTTTTGTTATTTAAACTAAGAAATTTTTTATAATGTTTAAAAAGAAATAATTCACTCGAATTATTTAAAAATGTTATTTTTTTTAAATAATTATTTATTTATCTGTGTTTCTACAGATTAATTATTGTAAGTTTTTTTTTTTACAACAATTTGTGTAACTGTTATTATCAATAATAGTTTTTTTAATAAATAGTAATAATAATAAAATAAATAAACACTAATTGTTTAATATTTCAGCAAATAAGCTATACTCTCTTTTTTAGTCAAATACGTTGCACTCATTTTATTACCATTAAAATAATTTGTTCGATGATGACAAAATAATAAATAAAAAATAAAAGTAAAAGAGAAAATATAAACTCTGGTTTGCGGCAACGGAAGGAAAAAAAACAAGACGGCACGAGTATGTATGCTTTGTTCTTAACTGTCCTCCTTAATTTTTACAAACTAAAAAAAGCATGTTTTTTTTTACACCTCAATTATGAGTTGTCATATTAAAGGTATTTTTATGCTCCTATTTTTAAAAGAAAATAATAATATATCATACTTTGAAAAAGATTCCTTGGTTATTGATATATTTTAATTATCATTAATGAAAGATGAAAAATATTAAAAATATTAATTAAAGATAGATAAAATAAAATAAAATACCTTGAAAACTAAAAGGGACAAGCATACATTATTATATAGGGCTTGGCTGTGTCACCGGAATTCTCCATTAAAGGAGTTGAATCAACAGTGAAAGTTACAGAGTCATAAGTTACTAGTAATCTATAATTATATTCTATTCTATTACACAAAAAGACCAAAGTATTAAGGAATTAAAACAGACCAAAAAGGACAGAAAATGCAAGAACAATAAGCCACACAATATGTAGAAGAAGAAGTGCCTGAGCAGAGACAGGAACCGAACCGCCATTTCCAACTTCACAAAAACCCATTTTCCGAACCATCACACCGGCGCATGCAGCTTCAGCACAACCACACCAGTACGTCACGCCGTCGACACCACAAACCGGGTTCGTCCGAAAACACTTTACTGGACACCATGACGACGACGGCGCCACCGTCCCCGCGCAAACGTTCTTCCCTTCAATGCTAACTTCTGACGGTAACCGTATTACCGGTAAGGTGATATCTTTGGCCACCAGCAACATCGACGGTAAAACGCAAATGACGATTATTACGGCTGACATTCCCGCCATGTTTTTTGATCGGAGAGATTCGACGTAAATCTAGCTGGTTGTATATTGAAAGAACTCTATGGGCTATATTTTCGGTATTGAAAAGAGAAAAGACAATTATTTGTGAGATGGATTGGAAATTTGAAAAACTTCTGTTTGCTACTAACTTAACTTCATGTTTCTCGAAACAATATTTGCAGTTTTTAGGACAATACTCTCTGAGAAGAACAATTCTTTCTTAATAACTAAGATTACTATATATATAATAATTCATATGAAACATATAAATTAAAATTTATTTGCAATTTTGTCCTTCTTATCATAATTATTGTAATAATAATTCTAACACGCCATCACGAAAAAAAACAATTTTGACAGATACCAATATTGTTATAGTTTATTTTTATATAAAGAATAAATTATGATTAATTTATTACAATTGTAATTAATATTGTGATATTCATACCAATCAAAATCACGAAAATCACATGCAAGTGTGATATAATCACGACCGTTTTTTAAAATCTGATTTCAACTCCTACATTTTATTCAAAACTTTGTGATTTTTTGACACAATTGTATAGGGATAGAATAAATTTGTTGTTTTGTAAATACATCTAATTTTGATTTTTTTTTATCTTATTAAATTTTCGATTCAATTGCATAAGGATAAAATAAATCTATTGTTTGATAAATACTTCAAATTTTGTATTTTTATATTTCTAAAATATTTTTAAATGTTTTTCGACGACAAATTAAAAAAATCTTATAAAAGTCGGTGACACGATAAAGAATGACTAAAAATAAAAGATAATATATTTTTATAATTAAATAATTTATGTTAATAGAAATTAAAATTAAAAATTAAATTATATAATTAAAACAAAAGTCACTACTTTTAAAGTTTTGATTCAGAACTTTTGAACGATAAATATTGCATGAAATCAATATTGTTATAAGTGTAATAAAAAAAGAATAAAAATCAATTGATTTTGAAATAGAAAAACTATTTTTTTATAAATGTAATAAAATAAGGAGACAAAATTATAATTGATTTGAATAGTCAGTATCAATGTACCACTAATCTGTCAAACACTTTCCATCAGACAATCATCAATAGCAGAAGTTCATCATCAGAATCTCCTCTGACTATATTTTCTTCTTCTGATTTCCTTCCTTTGTTTGACCATCAATCTTTAGTAAAATTGTCAAACTGCTTACGCTCCTTGTCAAACTTCTCCTTGTCAAACTTCTCCTTTTCCTTCTGATGTTTCTTGTCATCAGAAACAGAGGATTCTGACTTCTAGAATCTATCACCACGTATTCTTGGTTTCTACCAAGAATGCTTATGGTCCTTCTTGACAAAAGAAGCCTTCATAGCCTGCTCAACTTCCCTCTCAGAAGTTCTTTCAGTCAGACGTAACTCTTGCGCCTATAAACTGCTTTGCAACTCTTATATTCTCATGGTTTCCAGATCTTTAGAATATTCAATTGCTACAATAATGTAATCAAATTGAGGAATAAGTGACTTCAATATCTTCTCAATGATTACTTGTTCAGAGCGGGTTTCTCCACAAGCTTTCATCTCATTAGTGATCAGAATCACTCTAGAGATGTACTCATAAATCTTTTCGTTGTCCTTCATGTTGAGATTCTCATACTGCTTTCTAAGAGACAGAAGCTTCACCTTTTTCACTGATGTGTCACCACCGTAACACCTACTTAGTGTGTCCCACGCAACCTTCGCTGTCGTCGAATCAAGAATTTTCTTAAACACGTTCTCATCCACACACTGATGAATGAAGAACAACGTCTACTGATCTTTCTTCCTTGTATCTCTGCATATTTCTCTGCTCCTCCGTCGCATCTGCTGCAACTAGAACATAACCATTTATAACAAGATCAAGAACATCTTGGGCGCCAAACAACACACGCATCTGAATCATCCAACGATTTCAGTTTTTGCCATTGAATACTGAAAGCTTGGTGCTTAGACTACAATTTTCGGTCATCTTCAACCTTGTACAGAACCCTTAGATCTCACAGACACAGTATTTCTCAATCTCACAGAATAAAAAAATGTGATTTTATTCAAGATTCAACACAAATTCAAGAACCAAAATCAATCACACAACGCCTCACGCCTCACCGTTTCACTCGTGTTTCCCGTGAATCCAACCGGAGCTCTAGATACCAATTTGTTGGTGCACAAAAATAAAAAACAAAGAGAATGACGATTGTAAGAACTACAAAATGAATAAATATTATTGTTGTATTTATGACATTTACAACTAGCCTATTTATACACAAAAAATGCCACATAGACTCTAATAAAATAAATTTAATAATTAAATTATCTAAAACAATTAGAAATACTAAAATATCTTTTAATAAAAAATTATATATAAACATATCAATTTTTATTAATTGAATATGTGATTTGTTAATGGAACTTTTTTTTAATTACGGATTATTAAATCTAAAATCTTGAATTTAGTATTATTTAAAGTAGGGAAATGCTAAACCATAAAACATTTAGCAGAATATTTTAAGTAACAAAAGATATGGCTACATAAAATATGAAATAAAAGAAAAACTCTTTAATGCCTAACCATTTAATATTTGAAAACTAAAGTTTTTTAAATAAAAAACATTTGATGTTTTATTCAGCAAGTATTGATTCACTTTTACAAAAAATATAAAATATTAATTGAGTGAGTTATGTACGCTGTGTAAGTTGAATTTAACGCGTTGGCTCGATGTTTAATTCCTATTTGTAGTATATAAATAAAGTATTCTTTATTGAAAGTATAAATAAAGTATTATGGATTATAAAAGTATATAAAAAAAAACTCCTTTTATAAAAAAAAGTCTCCTTATATTAAAAAAAATGTAATTCCTTAATAATTTAAAATTTAAATATATTTTTAGTTCTTAGTAAAATATATATTTTGGTTTAAATTATTATATAATACTATTGGTTTTCAATTTATTAATAATCAAGAATTTAAATATATGTTTAGTTTTTGAAAAATATAATTTCTTTATTCTTTTTTAAAATTATGGTTTATTAACATAAATAATTTATTTAAATTAATACATATGTATAAATAAATTTATAGCAAGAGATTGAATCCTAAACCATGAGTTTATACTCCTTTAACATGTCAATTGAGATATTACAATAACTTTTTTTAATTTTTATAAAATTTGTATTAGTTTTCAATTTCTTAATAATCAGGAGTTTAAATATGTTTTAGTTTTGTAATATTTATTTATAAATTATAAATCTTTTTAATATTTGTTTGTCTTTTTGAAGAATTAAAATTAAATACTATACATTATATAAATTAATTTAATATGAATAAGTTTGGTAAGAACTAAAATAAAAAGGTTCCAAAGTAAAAGGTGGTATAACTTCAAATTAAAGATTACAGATTTATTTTTTAAAAGTGAACAATAATATATTTACAAAGTCAAAGGCATATTTAAAAAAATATCTCCCAACTTTCCTCTTTATGATTTTTTATAAGCGTCTCTTTAAATTAAATATGTATAAAAATTATAAAATAACATAGTATATATTGGTATAACATATAATATCTTGTAATCTCTGGAACACCAATTTGCACGTATCCTTTGCTTCGAAACCAATGTTTAATAAAACATTTGGTCAGTTTCTTAGGAGAAATACTTATATAAACACAAACCCAAATAAAATTTATTCAGACACACACTCATAAAGATACATGTTATTTAAATATTTCAAAAATATATAATGTTTAATTATTTTTTTCTTTTTCTTTCCTATATTTTTTCATGTTTGTGTGTGTGCCTAAGTGAGATTTATTTATGTTTGTGACCAACCAAGTGTTCCTCGTTTGTTAGAGTTCTGATAGCCATAGATTTGGCATAATAAGGCATACGGTTTTGGTAGAAAGGCTAGTCTAAGATGATTGGTCATCATATCTCTCATTGCAATAAGAATAATGGGCAATAGGAACCTAATAACAAGGAGTGATTGAGAAATTCAAAACACAAACCAGTTGAACAAAAACAATATGTGCAAGTTAAGGATATCATGTTTGAGAAAGCTAAAGCTCCTCTCGTTGTGGAAGACATTGTAAGGTACCTCTAACAAGGCACATGCAGCCCTGATGGACAATATAAATAATATATTTTTTTTAAGTAAGGATTCATTGATAAGAATATTAGGGATACTCAACCCGTTTATAAATATCGAGAGCAAACTTGGATTTGATAAAAATTGCAAATGATTTGAAACTTAATTCAAATAATATAATGGATCTTTGCAAAACTCGTAGAAGTTATACTCGGAATAAGAAATTTCTCTAATGAAGGACCACTTCCCCGCCTTCATCTCTATGTCCCAAATGAGATTAGAAACAATACACTTATCATTATTGAAAATGATATCATTCCTACACCTCTATATGCCCTAAATCGACGCCAACCAAATTAAACGTCTCTTATTGTCTTTCACATTCTTCTCCCCACTACCTCTATACCATTCAAAAAAGCTTCTCACAACACTTCACACGGTTCCGGCCCCAAACCTGACCAACACACCATTTCTTTCCACACTAGCTTATCAATCTTACAAGTGAACATTATATGTTCCAAAGATTCCTCCTCTACCAAGCAAAAGCACAAATAATGATAAGACAAATAACCCAACCTTGATAGCTCATGATCAGAAAAAAATTATTGATACTCATAAAGATTCAAGAAATTGGTGACTCTATTTGAATTTGATTCCATCTTAGTAGTTGATAGAGGGGATGACCATGTTCAGTCAGAGGACAATGAGGATTCTAGCAGTGATGATTCTGAATTTGTGGATGCTACCTAAGATGGGGATGGATTCATACAGGTTATAAACAAAGAAGACAACAACATCCAACATAACACAGAGTTTTTGAAATATTCCTTGGCAAACATGGATGAAGAGGAGGACATGAAAAATGATCTTCATGAAACACCAGGGATGAAGGCTCTCTAATTGGTTTCAAATTGGAGACTTTTAGAGCAAGCAAGAAATCCCTAAGCATTAGAGAAAGATATGGTACTAGATCAAAAGCTAGACCTTAAATACCTTCAAGATAAAGTGTCTTTTCTGAAACATAAGGGGCTTGCCCAACTCCCCTTTAAGACTGGCCCTGAAGAGATTTATCATCTCTAACAAATCCTACGTCATCCTAATTTTAGAACCTTGGATGAACTTAAATTCCCTCCCTTTTAGATGGCTACAAAGGCTTGGATTAAAATTATTGGCTCTAAATGAGAGAGGTAATTTTCTTCCAAACTTTTGGTGTATATGCAAAACAAACCTCAATCATTTGGTAGTTCGAGTAGATGATCAGTTTGTTGCTTTTGTAATAGATGAGGCATCCTTGTCTTTTGGTATGGAAGATATATATATATATATATATATATATATATATATATATATATATATATATATATATATATATATATATATATATATATATATATATATATATATATATATATATATATATATATATATATATATATATATATATATATATATATATGTGTGTGTGTGTGTGTTGTACCCCAAAATTTGCCCTCTCATTCCTCAAGTATTTCTCACAATATTTCCCATGACTCAAGTTTGCAGCATTGATACATCAATTTAGGTTTGAATGGGCACAAAGGCAAAATGGTCAAAATGCATACTGAAAAGTCAAACTTTGACTTTGGGATCAAAACCAAGTTTCAAGAATCATATTTCATCAAGACATATTAGAATATGAAGTTTTTTTCATTAATAAGATCAAAAGTCAAATTTGCTTTGGAAAAGTCAAAATTTTAAGTACTTAAAATTTTTTCTAAGTGTTAAGAAAGATGATAAGTTCAGAACTTCTGGCCAGATTTTCATCATAATAAAAGATGATTCATGAAGACCTTCAGACATAAGAATTGTAGATCTCAATGAGATCTAAAACATTGCAGAACAAAACTTCCCCTGGAAATGCTGGGATTTCAAGTTTTAAATCCTTGAAGACACGTCCATGAAACTGAAGCACTCAGTAAATTCTGGGCATTTCCAAGACAGAATTTGGTTAGAACTTCTGGGCAAGTTTTCACGTAGGTTCAATCAGAGTTTGGAAGAGTAATTCAAAGAGGGTCTGTAAAGCATGTTACAAGCTTTCTGAAAAGTCTGAGAACTCCTTTAGAACATGCTAGAGCAGGGAGATTCAAAGATCAGAAGTTGGATATTTGTTCAAAGTTACATTGATGCTGAACTTATGATCCAGATTTAAGTTATGATGCATAATTCATATTGCAGGTTTTCTGTTTTGTTAAATATCATCATCATTTAATGCTCACACCCACTTTTGAGTCTTTATCCAAAGGATTTCCCCACGTGTGGCATAGAAGTACCATTGTTGTCCTTGAAAAGTAAACTTTTGTACAAAGTTTATGCTGAGCCCATGCTTTACTTTTGCTTCTGAGGATACTTTTCCATAAATCATGCTTACAAACTCAGATTAGGCACGGCTAAAAGCTGCCAACCACTCTATTTTGCCTTGAACCATACTTGTCCAAACTTGCTTCAAGAACAAGTCAGCGCCATAACACATGATGACTGTACTCTTGGCTTCTCCAAGATCCTAAATCCTTTGCCTATAAATTGAACTTCATTTGAAACTGTTAAAGGGGTCGAAGATTTGAGAAAAAAAAGCCTTGAAACCTTGCTGAAATTTCCCAAGAATTTGAAACTGTAAACATAAATACAAAACCTGATAGTTTTCTGATTTCTGCATTCAAACTCTAATTTTTCTTGTGTGTTTCTGAACCAAATCATCCATACGATTTCCAGAATACCCATAGAAGCTTTCCCAACTTTTGTTTTCAAACTATAAAACAGTTTTCACCACTCCCTGTTTCAAAAACCAGAATTTTACACCCTGACTGCACCAGAATTTTCCAACCATTCATAGCTCAAGCTAAGAGTTGCTTCAGCTTTCTGGGAACTTGAGGAAGCTGATCAGAACATCATAGTAACCTGAACCAGGCTCTAATTCACAAAATAATTTCCAGCTGCAAGATAAGTTTTTTCTGATTTTTATCTCCTTGTTTAGGCACGATTAGGCTTGTATTTCCAAGGATACAATGTAGACATCATGATTCTGATTTTGTACATATTTATAGATTTCATGTATTTTTGCCTAAGTAGAGAGAATTTTAGATCATAACTTCTTGAGGAAATTAGGCTTCAGAATTAGAATTAACCAAATTCATGCTTGCTATTTTTACAGTTCTGATGCTTTATATTTCTGAAACCATAATGAAATCTGCCATAACTGTTATGTTTGCATTCTTCATTTTTGTTGAGAAATAACTAAGTTGCAGATGCTCTGGCTGGCGTGGAGAAGGAAATGAAGTTCATCATCATAGATTAATTTGTAATATATGTTTATATTTTTGCTTCTAATACCTGATGTATAGTCACCTCAGTGGTAGAGAGCGCACACATATGATATTTGTGTTAAGGGTCCTGAGTTCTAGCCCAGAAACACCCCTTTTTATGTTTATTTCCTGACATTTTTACTCCATTATTTGTCAAATAATAACCCTGGACCAGAACTTCTAGATAAAACCCCTTCATTATTTGTCAAATAATACTCCTAGATCAGAACTTATAAATTTTCCCATCCAACAACATTGACACCTCATGTACCTATTATCAGAACTTCTAGCTTGCCAGTAACAATAAAACTTCTAGGTTCCCAACTGCATCAGAACTTCCAGACTCTCTCAACGACCATAACTTCTGACTTTCCAGTAACATTAGAATTTCTAGGTTCCCAGTTGCATCAGAACTTCTAGGATTTCCTTTTCTCCCATCAACCCCAGAACTTTAGTGCACCCGGATCCAGAACTTCGGGCCTTCCCCATTTCCGCTAACATTTTCTTTCTGATTTGCAGTGCATCAGAGTCAGAACTTCTGACCCTTACTTCTGTCCTTTCAGCAATACGCTGATTCTTATTCTTTTTTCCCCTTATTTTTTTTAACATCACATTTATTTTCATTAATCAAAAACAAAAAAAATACTTTATATTCACATGCTTTATTTTATTTCTTTTAAGACAAAAAGACTAAAAATATTTTCTTAAGCAACTTTATTTCTTCTCTTAACAAAATAAAACAAAGTCTATTTTACATTTCTTGTATATTATTTCAATATGGTTTTAATAGATAATTAGGACTTTAATTTCTTGCAATCCCTATTTGTAAATTTGTAAACCCCATCCCCCTAATGATTGCAATAGCGTAGGATATTTACTTTCCGTAATTTATCGCTTTCATATAAATGCTAGTAAAGTAGGATTTGTATGGGAAGATAAAATTAATCTTAGCAAACACTAAATAAAATACAAAAATGCATGCAATCAAACACACCTTGCACACATGCACCCCTAGGGATAATTCCACTTGTTGCCTTATGAAAAGGGTCATGTTATACATGTGAGACGTCTTAGCAAAACAATCAAAAAATACAAGATCATAGTCCCTCGATGACGCTTCAAATGTTGCCTTTCAAATGATCTTAGTCCCTCAAGAGAAATGCTAAGATATCTCACAACATTGTTATCATGACTATATACGATGACCCACACCCGTCCCTTTACATCCAAAGATAAAGCTTATTACCAATCAATGGTAAGATAGCAACATCTAAAGGAAGAGGAAAAGAACAAATACTTTTTTGAGTAGGTAGAAACGTTCTTAGTTGCTTGTTCATTTTCAAAACAAACATCTTTTCAAATGCACCAACACTTTCCATGAAATATTTTCAAAAGTCCAACACTTTGTATACATTCTCATAGAAACGAGAATCATTACAAAGTTCGCCTAAACGAATGCGTTTTTCAAAAATACTTTCAAAAAACAACCACAAAGCAAACTTTCAAACAAAAGCAACGATCTAGCAAGAAACTAAGAGCCCATAGATAACTATGAATGAAAAGGGTGCTAACACCTCCCCTTTTAATAATCTACCCCCTTAACTCAAGAAAATAATTTCAAAGATATTTCCTGTTCTTTTCACCCTTTCCTTCATTGGATAAAAGAAAAGTCAGTGGCGACTCTTGCTATCCGCAACAATTATGATCAAACGCAAAACATCCCAAGTCAGTTCTCCCACCGTGTTACAGAACTGGAGACTCTGTTGGGGACATGATTAAAAGTGGGGTTACCTTAGGACTAGATCACCTTTACTTGCTTTCCTTTGCTTGATTTGTTTGCTTTACATTTTGGTTCTTTGTTTGGGTTTGTTTTGATCCTCTACCAGGGTCTAGGACACCTTATAGGTAAGTAGCAATAAGTTATGGAAACTATGCAGGGTATACCAACATGGTCTAAGCAATAGCTACGTTAGTGTGACACATTTGTTGGTACCAGTAGCCCTTGAGTAGTAAAGGAGAATATGGGGCCATTGTGTGATGTCATGAAGCACTAACTGACTTTAGAACCTTTATTTGACCAATTTGGCCATTAGGAAGTAATGAGGTAGCCGGCTTTGGTGCAGTCTAAAGTTGGTTGATACTCGATACTATGCTCATTGAGATTGGACTTTCGGTATATTTCGATCGCCATTAAAGAGGCTTGCGTTGAAACAATGCCCGATGAAGAAAGATCAGTGATATTGAGATCCCCTAGAACCCAGTTACTATTACTAG
Organism: Vicia faba; assembly: GCA_948472305.1. Taxonomy (NCBI): domain Eukaryota; kingdom Viridiplantae; phylum Streptophyta; class Magnoliopsida; order Fabales; family Fabaceae; genus Vicia; species Vicia faba. Next base: position 845,160,645 of record OX451737.1, read on the forward strand.
GATAGGTTGAGCCAACTAAACTTCAAGAGGGTACTTACCTATAAACTCCATGCAAACCTAAACCTAAGGATTTGTTTTGCTTTGCGTGTATATGCTTACTTGTACATAACATCATAACATCATAACATCATACCATTGCATTTTTGCACTAACCATTTCAAGGATTGTTGGGATTTATCTTTGTTCTATTTTGTAGGACATGGCTTCCACCCGCAGGAATACTATCCAAGTCAATATCGTAAGAATTCCTTCTCAACTCAAAGATTTAGCATCAAGGGTTCCTGAGAGTTCCTCATTCACCGAAAGACATGGTCGACTCCTAAACTTGGCTACCTCGAGTATTAATGAAGACATGATGAAGGTGATTTTCCAGTTCTTCGACCCTTTGCACCATTGCTTCACCTTTCCCGATTACCAGCTTGTACCTACTATGGAAGAATTCTCTCAACTCTTGAGGATTCCTATTATCAATCAACTACCTTTCAACAGTACAGAAAGAGAACCAAGCCTTGAAAAGATTGCACGAGTGCTACACTTGCAGTAATCCGACGTCACGACTAATTGGGAAATAAGAAATGGTGTCAAAGCGTTCCTAGCCAAGTTCCTGTTGGAGAAAGCTCAAGATTGTTGGAACACTCTGGATTTACAAGACTTTGAAGAAATCTTGGCACTTCTCATCTATGGGATGGTACTATTTCCAAATCCTGACCAACTTATAGATGTAAATGCTGTCAAAATCTTCATGTCTCGCAATCTGGTGCCTACTTTGTTGGGAGATATCTTGCATTCTCTCCACTCTCGTACCATGAGGAAAAGAGGGATCCTCATGTGTTGCACTCCTCTATTCTCTAGGTGGTTTGTCTCGCATCTCCCCCGATCCATATTAAAGAACGAGCAAGGTTTGAGGTGGTCCAATAGGTTGATGTCACTCAGACATTCAGATATTCACTGGGTTCTCGATCCTTAGAGAACATTACTATCATCGATCGTTGTGGGGAATTCCCTAATGTCCCCTTACTTGGAATTAAGGGAGGTATCACTTACAACCCTTTCTTAGCTTTGCGACAGTTTGGGTATGCCCGAAGAGATGGTCCGCATGATATGCTCATCCAAGGAGTGGTGTTCGACTACGATAACGACGATCAAGGCTATCGTCAAAGGTTTGTACGAGCTTGAAGGATGGTAAACAAAGTGGATAGTAAGACGCTGGGACGCAAGAATTCTATTCCCCTTAAACCTTACCTTAGGTGGGTATGAACTCGTGCTCAGAAGCTCGTAATGCCTTACTCCTCCATTCTACCTGTTATCATGGAGCCTGTGGCTGAAGAAGATGTTCCATATAATGTCCTCTATCTCAACATGCCTACTTCTCTTGAAGACATACAAAAGGGTTGGATTTAGCTAAAAGAAGAACGAGACACCTTCGAAGCTCGGTTCTACGCGAGTGAGAAAAGGGTTTTGGAGCTTACAAAGAAACTCCATTAAAAACAAAGCTTGAACACCTACCTTGCACCGAAGAGGATGTGTTCGACCTTTTGTCTTAGGAATTTATCTTGTAAGCCCAAGAGGCACGTTATAACCATTTTGAACTAATTAATGCAATTTGACGTTTGTTCATTCTTTGTCTAGACAAATTTAAATTTCATAAATCCATGAAATCATTTACATGCACATTTTTCATGCACCATAACATAACAGGTTTTCCACGACAGGTTTCCTTATCTTTCTGCTATTTATTTCAGCAAGATGGATATCGATAAAATAGTGAAAGATCTGCAAGCACAAAACTCCAAGTTTTAGGAGACTTTGCTGACCTTGGTCAAGGGGCAACAAGAGTTGATGACGTTGCTGGCATCCGAAAAGAAACCAAAGAGGAAAACCCTAGTCAACATGGGTAAAATATTCAGAGAGTTGATCTACTAGATACCAGTAGTTGAGGATTCGTCTGAGGAAGATGAAAATCAAATTGGAGAAGCAAGGAGTACCCAGGCTGGGTGAATCAATGATCAAGTGTTCGATGATGAAGACTATATTGACGAGTAGTATCCTCCTGTCAATGTTAAGTACAAGCAGCTAGAGGATATATTGAAGGCCGTTGAGATTCAAGCCATCCATGGTTTGGATTTTGATGATTTGGGTTTAATATCTGAGGTTGTCATTCCCCACAAATTCAAGATACCAGTCTTTGTTAAATATGATGGGGTTTCCTGCCCAAAGCTTCACCTAAAGTCTTATGTGGGCAAGTTACAGCCGCACACCACCGACAAGAAACTCTGGATTCACTTCTTTCAAGAAAGCTTAACTGGGACTCAGCTAGAGTGGTTTTACCAATTGGAGGGTTCCCGTATCCATACGTTGAAAGACTTGGCCACTGCTTTCTATCACCAATACCAATACAATGCTGACCTGGCGCCGACTAGAGTTCAACTACAAGACATGATGATGGGTAAAAATGAAGGGTTCAAAGAGTACACCCAAAAGTGGAGGGATCTTTCCAGTAGGGTCCAACCACCATTAACTAATAGGGAACATATTGATATGTTTATGGGTACGCTATCTGGTCCATTTTTCAACTTATTGGTTGGTTGTTATTGTACCCCAAAATTTGCCCTCCCATAATCTTCAAAGTTTTGACAAGCATCACCTCAAATAGTTCAAAGTCTACTCAAGGGCTACACAGTCAACCATCCTCCTAAGCCAGTCCAATTAGGGTTTTGGTTATTGCAAGGAAGTTGAGGTTTTAAAGGGCTCAATCAAGTCCCATATGCTCATACACATTGCCAAGTATCTACATGCCAAGTTTCAAGGCTCACAAGGTCAAGTTGCATAGTCAAAAGTCCCATTTGCTCAACAGTCAACTGTAGGGGCAAAATGGTCATTTGGCAGTCAAAAGTCAAAATTTTTGGTCAACATCTTATTTTGAAGCCACAATCATCATTTGGTCAAGTCTTGACCATGATTTCACAAGAATGGCTCAAAAATCATCAAGATGCAAAAGTTTCTATTTTTGGATAGCTGAAAAGTCAATTGTAACTTGACCAAGGCATAACTTTTTCATGGTTCATCAGAAAAATCCCATCCAATGCTCATCTTGAAGGGGAGGACATTTCCTACAATTCATCTTCACATTCCAAGTCCAAGAAATGCTCTCACAAAAAATTATCAATTTCAACATTATAGGTCATTTTCAAAAGTCAACAAAAAGGCACTTTAAGTCAAAGACCATAACTTGATATTGGTAAATCAAAATGACATGGGACCAATGGCATTGGTTAGAGGACTTCAAGACCTTTCCAAAATGTCCAAGAACATGTTCATAGCTTCAAAATTGAGCAAGATATGCATTGGAGAAGTTGGGAAATGTTTGTGAAATGGCCAAAGTCAATTATCCTTGAAACTTCATTTTTGACAAAAAGGGCCCACTTTTTCCACTTGGTTCAGCTTGGCCATGCTTCCCACGTGTCCCACAATTTATTTCAAGATTAAAAATTAATTTTTCCATTTTTGTTTAATTTTATTTGATTTAAATCATTTTAAATCTTTAAAATTCAAATAAAAATCAAGAAAATTAACGGAGGGATATCTTTGAGTTTGAATAGCTTTGATACACCATCATTCACCTTCCAAATTCGTGCAAGACCTATTCCAAGCATGAAATTCAAAATTGAAGCAAAAATGGCAAGTTGTTTAAATGGTGTTCATGGCAAAATCAAAACATAATTGCAAGGCTTAAAGGTCCTTTATTTTGATTGATACTCATTCATATACAGATATGCAAGCCTTGGCAATATCATACACGACCTAGAGCATTCCAAAACAGCATAAGCAATTTCAAATTTTCAAGAGAAAAGTGACATACTGAAAACCTATTTGCAGCATCATTCAATCCTGCCTTTTGATCCAAACACGTTCCTTACATCCCCAGGAACAATTTGCAATCATTAACAAGTCAAAAACCTCAAGGAATCACTCATCACGCCCCCACGGTTTGTTCAAAATTTTGAGAAACTGAATTCCATTTTTATGCCTCCTTAATTCATTTTGAACATTGCTATGCATTGCTGACACCATTACGAAACTTTCTGTATGTTTTAATTTGATTATAAGGCTATAAAACGCAAAGTGCCATGGTTGTTTTCTAGGTTTTTCAGAGCTTGAAATTTGGGGTTTCTCACATAGTGCAAAATTAATCCTCCAAACACATACAGTCAAACTCAGAAGCTCAAGACGGATTGAATGGACATATCGCGCCCAATTTATGTTTCATGAGCGTCTAATCGCTATTTTCATAATGTTTGCATTTTGTGGGGGTTTAAAACCCCCGCTATATGTTTTATGTTTACAGGAAAAGCTTGAAGACGAAGGGCGTGGCAAGCAGGGAATGGTCAATTCAAATTGACGCGCGCGTTTCAGCATATAACGCGTTTGTATTATATAATTTTCTTTGTCCATTATACTAACAAACTGACGCGTTTGGTTCAGTGGTTGGCTGTGTACTTTGCAATCTTTGGGGCCTGGGTTCGATCCCAGGTCCCCACCAAAATTCATATTATTTTTCTCTCTATGCTTGTGTGCAGCATCTCATCCAGCTTCCATCATAAGCCTCACATCCCAGCGCTCCAAGTGTCCTTAGATGCAGATCCAAAGGCCCAGAAAGCAAGAACACCATGTGCCTGGTCAACAACATTCTACCCAATCTCCAAAGTCAAGCGAGTTGGCTTCTTAATGGGCCAGAATTCAGCATACACCTCCTATTTGGCCCAAACACCCCCTTGGGTTTACTCCTCTTTCTTTTTATTTTTTTCATTTTTATTTTTATTAGTTGCCTTATTTTATTTTAACTATTAATTTAATTAACATATTTTCATAAAAAAAATCAAAAAAAAGAACTAACATCATTATTATTATTGTTTTATTTTGTAAATGTATATTAAATAAATTAGTTTTAATTAGGTCATTTTAACTCTTTTTTAAAACAATTAAAATAATCTAGAATTAGGTTAACTTAGAATGTTAATTCTTTTATTTTATTTCATAAAAACATAAAAAACACAAAAAATTATATTTTCTTTTAATTAAATTAATTAATTAGTCATTAGTTAGTTTTAATTTCATTTTAATTACAAAAAGACAAAATTCAATTTCTTTTCTTAAAAGGGTCAACACCCTTAGAACATTCCCGATTCTTTCTTTCGCGCGCATTTCAGTTTTAATTCCTTATTTCTGATTATTATGTAACTGCCCCCGGATGTAATAGTAATTAGGATTTTACTGTTTTTATTTACTTTCCGTACTTATTTACCAAAAACGGGTCTTTGTATTTTTGGCGATGTATAGACCCGCGCCTTGTAATAGCGTAGGATTTATGTTTCCGCAATTTACTTTCCGCACCCCCTAACTGTTAAATGCATGAAAGAATGTATGGTAAATAAAAACAACTCGTAGCTCACTAATTACAAAGACAAACATAACATGAAAACAACACACAATACACACACCACTCCTAGGGTACGCTTCACTCGTTGCCTTCGAAATGTGGTCATCAAGTATAAGACGTCTTAGAGGTCACCCCTAGTCCAAGATCCAGTTGCCTCGAAACAGTTGCCTCGAAACGGTTGCCTCGGATTAAAAAGGATCTAGGACATTAGGGTTACTTCTAAGGTGTCCTAACTGTTGCTTCGGTGACCACACCGTCCCTAAAATCGAATTGACCCGAACACCTCCAACGGTGGTTCTACCTACCTCTCAATGGTGGGATGGCACTACCTAAATGACACTTACACAGCTTAATTCCTTAGGGTAGGTAGATGACTCATGGGTACTTGCTCTTTTCAAAAACAAACAAAATACGTTTCACACCTTACACTTTCAAAAGCTTTCAAAACAAATTTTTCAAACACTCTTGAGGACAAATACAAGAGTTATTCAGAAATCTTTCAAAGAAACTTTTTCAAGCCCACTCACATTTTGAAAAGCAAACATTTTGAAAACATAAGAGCAAGTACCTAAGAGCCCGTGGATAACCACGGATAGAAAGGGTGCTAACACCTTCCCTTTCTATAAATCTACCTCCCGAACCGAGAAACATTCTCATAAGGAATTTTGCTGTGCTTTTGTCCTTTCCATGTTGGAGAAAATAAAAGACGGTGGCGACTCTTGCTTCCGCGACATTTCACGAAACCAGCTAAAAACAGTCAGTTCTATATCCACCGATCACAGTTGTTCTTCATCGGTTTTCACCGAGTTGATCCTGACCGCTGAAAGGGTCGAAAGCGGTATCAAGAGCGGGAAAATCCCCATAGCATCTGCTTCCACCTCCAACTCCATAAAGAAACCCTTCACCGGGAAGAAAGAAACTAATGTTGTGTATGGGGCAAGGGCTCGTACCAAGAAGGATGATCGTCCGTCCATTAATGTTGTTCGGATTTCCAACCCAACTCTTGTTCAAAGACAATCTTCCAATCAACAACGATTTGAGGATCCACGAAGACAATACACAAGGATATGCATGGTGCTATCCCAAGCCTTACAACACCTGTTAAAGGCTAATTTGGTGACACTGCATGACCCTCCATCCAATCGAGATACCTCCTCACCTAAATACAATTTGAATACCAAGTGTGCATATCACTTGAATAGTCCCAGGCATGAGACCGATCAATGCTGGGCACTAAAGAATAAAGTCCAAGACCTAATAGACAACAAGATGATCGAATTTGATCCGCCTCCAATTCCCAATGTGATAACGGCACCAATGCCAAACCATGGCAAAGGTGTCAATGCAATTGAAGACACCATTTTTGTTTCCTCCGTCGAAGACTTGACCACTCTGTTAACCATTGTCAAAAAAGAATCTGCTGAAAGTCGGGGTTTTCCCTGGCTGTTTGAAGGACTGTGATTGTTGCGCCAAAAAAACTAATGGATGCAAATGTCTGAAGGAAGGAATTCAACGCCTGATAAATAGTCATGAGATCCTATTTGAGAAAACTCCGTCTGTCAAAAGTTCGACCAATAAGATTGAAGACCTCACTATCATAACGATTTCAAACAAACCTCTTAGGATCTCCTCAAAGGGTCCTATAAGGATTTCGAATGAACCAACTGTTTCTCCTCTAATAATCACCACCCCTGGGCCAATTTCGTACTTTTCCAACAAAGTTGTACCGTGGAACTACGGTACCGAAGTGTTTTACCATGGAATAAAGCAAGATGCTTGGATTAAAGAAAGCAAGGATGATGACATTGGTAATATTACTGGCTCTAGTAAAGTGACCAGAACTAGGAGAATCTTTTCACCCGACATCTCACCACCAATCGTTGCAAAGGAACCTGTCTGCATCACCACTGCTAAGCCTAGTGCTAACACGAGGGGAAAGGAGAAAGTAGTTGAAGCTGCTGAGACAGAGACGCCTGCAAAAGACATTACTGCTGACGAACCTTTTGCTCAAGAAATGGATAAGATCTTGAAAATTATAAAGAGAAGTGATTTTAAGATAGTGGAGCAGCTGGGGAAAACCCCTTCTAAGATCTCCATGTTATCTTTGCTACTTTGTTCTGATGCTCATGCCCAGGCATTGATCAAATTCTTAAAGAAGGCTCATGTCCCTCATGAGACCACAACTGACCAGTTTGAAAATTGTGTGGCAAGCTTGACGGCCGATAATGGGTTGGGGTTCTCGGATGCTGATCTAACACCCCTTGGAAGGAACCATAACAAAGCTCTGTATGTTTTTGTTGAATGTAAGGGGACTACCCTAGAACATGTTCTGGTTGACACCAGCTCTTCTTTAAACGTGCTACCCAAGGGTGCTTTAGACCGGTTAGACTGTGAAGGACTAGTTTTGAAGCCAAGTGACATTATTGTAAGGGCTTTCGATGGATCCAAAAGGACGATTCATGGAGAGGTGGATCTTCCGATCAAAGTGGGCTCACAAATTTTCAACTCTACTTTCTATATCATGGAAATACGTCCTACCTATTCCTGTTTGCTGGGTCGGCCTTGGATTCATGGAGTAGGGGCAGTAACATCTACGCTTCACCAAAAGCTAAAATACCTAGTCAAGGGGAGGATCGTCACTGTTTGTGGTGAGGAGGAATTCATGGTGAGCCATCTCAATTCTTTCAAATACGTGGAGATGGATGGAGAATTTATAGAAACCCCGTGCCTAGCTTTTGAAGTTGTTCCGCCTATGGTTGCTACTGCCAAAGTTTCCTCCAAGATGCCCAAAGTTGTTAAGGTTGTGCCAATGATGGTTTCATTCAAGGACGCTCGTGCCACAATTAAAGAAGGAAGTTGTGATACCTGGAGGAAACTCCCCGAGATCCCGTTCAAAGAGACAAATGTGGTTTGGCTTTTACTATCAAGGCTCAGAAAGAAGTAAGGAACGCTCGTGCAGGAAATCCCCCTCTCCGTATTGGAAATCATGAACTAAACAATGTGGAAGATTCTGATGATGAATGTGCATTTGAAGAATGGGTATACCCTACTACAACAGAGCTCAGCAATTGGCACACAAAGGACTTCATTCCCATCTCTTTCGTTGAGGAGTAATTACTTGTTTATTTCTTTCTATCAATTCAAGAGCCTTTTGTCTGTAATATTAAACAATGACTTTAAGCCATATTCCTTGCCCGGGGCAGTTTGGTCCATTTGTTAAGGGTTTTATTTATGTTCATTTTATCATATGATCATTCAATACAAACCATTGGACTTTTTGCATTCGAACTTTTGTGCTCATTGTCTTTCTTTTTCTTCAATGCATTTTTCAAAATAGCCATGTATCTTACATGCACACACACACACACACACACACACACACACACACACACACACACACACACACACACACACACACACACACACACACACACACACACACACACACACACACACACACACACACACTCTTGCAGGTCCTCGTCCACTCCGGATCTCATTGACAATGACTCTACTATTGCCACCTATGATTTCTAACATCCAATTAACCAAGCCGAAGACGAAGGCGAGGAAGATTGTCAAATACCGGGAGAAGAGTCAGTTGAGGTCATCAACCTAGGTATTGAAACAGACAAAAAAGAGGTCAAGATCAGCGCCAACCTAGGAAACAATGTCAAAAGCAGATTGATTGAAATGTTACATGATTACGTGGAAGTGTTTGCTTGGTCGTATGAAGATATGCCAGGGTTGGATACTGACATTGTAGTTCATCGTCTGCCAACAAAAGAAGATTATCCTCCTGTCAAGCAAAAAGTTCGTCGCATGAGGCCCGACATGTCTAAAAAGATAAAAGCTGAAGTGATGAAACAATTCGATGCAGGATTCCTAGCTGTGACATCTTATCCCCAATGGGTTGCGAATGTGGTGCCAGTACCGAAGAAAGACGGAAAAGTTCGTATGTTCATAGATTATAGGGACTTGAATAGGGCAAGTCCCAATGATGACTTCCCTCTACCTCATATTGACGTTTTGGTCGACAACATCGCTTAACATAAAGTCTTCTCTTTCTTGGATGGCTTCTCCGGCTATAATCAAATTAAGATGGCTCCCGAAGACATGGACAAGACCACCTTTGTTACACAATGGGGCACCTTTTGTTACAAGGTCATGCCATTCAGATTAAAGAATGCAGGGGCAACATATCAAAGGGATATGGTAGCTTTGTTTCATGATATGATCCATCATGAAATAGAGGTATATGTGGATGATATGATTGCAAGGTCACAAACTGAAGAGGAGCATCCCAATCACCTATACAAACTATTCGAGAGGCTGAAAAAGTACAAGTTGAGGTTGAACCCTAATAAGTGTACATTCGGAGTACGATCTGGAAAACTCCTAGGTTTTGTTGTTAGTGATAAAGGCATCGAAGTTGACCCTGCAAAGGTAAAAGCCATCCAAGAAATGCCAGTCCCCCATTTTGAAAAGGAGGTTAGAGGATTCTTGGGTCGTCTTAACTACGTCACCCGCTTCATATCTCACTTAACTGCTACTTGTGAGCCAATATTCAAACTCTTAAAGAAAGATCAAGTAGTCAATTGGAATGATGAATGCCAAGCTGCCTTCGACAAAATCAAAGAATATATGTAAGAACCTCCCATCCTCATGCCTCAAGTCGAAGGAAGACCCTTGATTATGTACTTAACTGTGCTATAGAATTCTATGGGGTGCGTGTTGGGCCAACATGACGAGTATGGCCGAAAAGAGCATGCCATTTACTACTTGAGCAAAAAGTTTACCGATTGTGAAACCAGATATTCACTGCTCGAGAAAACTTACCGCGCTCTGGCATGGGCTGCTCTCCATCTAAGATAATATATATTGACTCATACCACTCTGTTTATTTCTAAGATGGACCCCATTAAGTACATCTTCGAGAAACCCGCTCTCTCGGGACGGATAACTAGATGGCAGATGATTTTGACTGAATATGACATTCAATACATAACCCAAAAGGCCATCAAAGGAAGCATATTGGAAGATCATTTGGCCCATCAAGCTGTTGATGATTATCAGTCTATGAACTTTGACTTCCCGAATGAGAATATCATGCTAGTGACCGATTGTGCGAAACCTAGACCATATGACGGACCTGAACAAGGATCCCGATGGACTATGGTGTTCGTTGGGGCTTCTAACGCTTTAGGTAACTAAAATTGGTGCTGTGATAATCTCCCCTGAAGGTTTCCACACCCCTTTCACTGCCAGGCTATGCTTCGATTGTACTAACAACATGGCCGAATACGAAGCATGCATTTTGGGTCTAAAGGATGCCATTGATTTGAGGATCAAGCATTTGAATGTGTTTGGAGACTCCGCTCATTCCTTACAATGAGCTTGTGCTATCTATGATTCCTTACTTCAAAGAAATCACCTTTGAACACTCCCCTAGAGAAGAAAATCAGTTAGTCGATGCTTTAGCCACAATGTCTTCCATGTTCAAGGTCAAATGGGACAACGAAGCTCCTATGATTACAATTGAGAGATTTGACAAACATGTGCACTGATACGAGCTTGCCACTGATGCTGAGAAGCCATGGTACCATGAGGTGAAGAGATACCTTGAAGCACAAGAATATCCCGAAGGAGCTTCCGTCAATGACAAAAAGTTCTTACGAAGATTCTCAGCCAAATTCTTCCTAAGCAATGGAATCCTATACAAACGCAACTATGATTCTACTCTACTCCGATGTATGGACAAGAAGGAGGCAGAGGAAATCATGGAATACATGCATGATGGTCTCTTTGGAACTCACTCTAGCGGACATACTATGGCCAAGAAAATCCTGAGAGCTGGTTACTATTGGTCAACAATAGAACTGATTGCCATCACCATTCAAGGACTTTCCACAAGTGCCGAATCTATGTTGACAAGGTCGATGTGCCTCCTATTCCTCTAAATGTCATGAACTCTCCGTAGCCGTTTGCAATGTGGGACATTGACATGATTGGAGAGATTAAACGTACCGCTTCCAATGGACATTGCTTCATTCTGGTCTCTATCGACTATTTCACCAAATGGGTCGAAGGTGCCTCATTTGCCTCAGTCACAAAGAGCGTGGTAGCCATATTCATTAAACATAACCTCATCTGCCACTATGGTATCCCCAAAAGGATCATCACTGACAATGGGACCGATATCAACAATGCTATGATTACAGAACTTTGCACTCAGTTCAAAATCAAGCATCATAATTCTTCCCTTTATAAACCTAAAATGAATGGTGCAGTGGAAGCAGCCAATAAAAACATTAAGAAGATTATGCAAAAGATGGTAGTAACATACAAAGACTGACATGAGATGTTACCGTTTGCTCTTCATGGCTACCGAACTTCGGTTCGGACATCAACTGGGGAAACTCCCTTTTCTTTGGTCTATGGCATGGAAGTTGTCCTGCCAGTGAAAGTTCAGATTCCCTCTCTAAGGATTATGAACGAAGCAGGCTTAGGCGAAGACGAAAGGATTCAGACAAGATTGGATCAGTTGAACTTGATCGATGAAAAGCGACTGAATGATGTTTGTCATGGTTAGATGTACCAAAAACGTATGATCAAGGCTTTCAACAAAAAGATAAGGCCTCGAGTATATCAAGTTGGTGAATTGGTAATAAAGCACATCATTCTTCCACAAGGCGGCCCCCGGGGAAAATGGACTCCCACTTACGAAGGGCCATTCATTTTCAAGAAAGTCTTCTCTGGTGGTGCCATGATACTGACCACTATGGACGGTGAAGATTTCCCACATCCCGTGAACGCGGACATAGTAAAAATACTACGCATAAGAGATCCGCTAGGTTGACACACCTAGGCAAGATAAGGGCATCCCGGCAAACCAAAAGGTTTGGGAAAAAAATTAGGGATATATGCAAAAGATTGTACACCCGACAAGTCGAAAACCCGAAAGGGTGACTTGGGAAAAAATGGGTATCCTGGTGGGCTGAAGACCCAAAAGGGAGGTCCAGGAAAAATTAAGGATTAAAAGCGTATGACTATGTCGCGTAGAATCACCACAATTGAATTTATTACCAAGGTCCGAGTTCAAATGGTCCAAGATCAATCCAATCAACTTTTGTCAACGACAAGGAACGTTCAAAGACATTGGGGCAATAGTAGAGTTGGAACATAATGAGATCATTTCCACATGGCTATCATCTTTGTTTTCAATTTTGTTTTCCTTCCGACGATTTCCTCTTATTAGGATCTCCGTCTCTTTGTACAAAAACGCTTATTCATGGGAAAAACATCAATACAAATATACTTTGAAGTGCAAACTTTCTGTTTTGTTTTGAATGCAAAGATGTCTAAATGACTAAAATTGAACGAACATATGCATATGAACATAATCAAACTATTTAGCACATGTGTCCTGCCAAGCAGTAGCAAGCATTTCTTTAAGGCATTTGGGATATCCCCAGGGTTATTTCATTAACATTATCCCCATAAAGTCCCTTTCATATGGTGGTCCCCAGCCAGAGTCTCAATCTCTTGACAGCCCTCTCCCCAACTGAGTTGGTCTTAAAAGAAGAAGCCTTGTGGATTTCTTCCTAAAAAATTTACTTTATGAGCAGTTCGTCAAATATCCTCTTCAACAGGGTTTATTTCCCCAACGAACTACAGATTCCCCGGCTTGAGTATACCTCTCAAACTATTACAAGTCATAGGAATGCAACTCCTAATCCCCAATAAAGTCGCCAACAAAGTCATTGCTATCTCCGAAAGTTGCTGTAAAGCCTAGAATCCGACCAGATAACAGTCAAATTCATTCTCTCAAACAAGTCACTATGAAGCTTGGACCCGACCAGATAATAGTGTAACTTCTCAAGATACTATTAAGCCTGGACCCGACCAGATAATAGTACAACTTTCAGTCACTATGAAGCCTGGACCCGACCAGATAATAATACAGCTTCCAGTCACTATGAAGCCTAGACCCGACCAGATAATAGTACAACTTTTAGTCACTATAAAGCCTGGACTCGACCAGATAATAGTATAACTTTCAGTCACTATGAAGCATGGACCCGACCAGATAATAGTGTAACTTCTCAAGATACTATGAAGCCTGGACCCGACCAGATGATAATACAACTTTCAGTCACTATGAAGCCTGAACCCGACCAGATGATAGTACAACTTTCAGTCACTATAAAGCATGGAATCGGCCAGATAATATTGTAACTTCTCAAGATACTATGGAGCCTGGACCCGACCAGATAATAGTTTAACTTTTAGTTACTATGAAGCCTGGATCCGACCAGATAATAGTTTGACTCCGCAAAACACTATGAAGCATGGACCCGACCAGATAATAGTTTAACTCCTCGAGATATGAAAAAACCTGGACTCAACCAAACAAGGGTTTAATTTCTTTTCCCCAGTAGAGTTTGCCTCTACCCCTAGCAAGTTACTGCGAAGCCTGGAAACCGACCAGATAGTAGTTAACTTTAGTAAGTTGTGAAGCCTAGAAATCGACCAGATAACAATTAACTCCATTCTCTCAGAAATTTGTTGTGAAGCCTAGAATCCGACCAGATAACGATCAAATTCAGTAAGTTACTGTGGAGCCTGGACTCGACCAGATAACAGTTCAACTTCTTCCTTTCCAGCAAGTTACTATAAAGCCTGGACCCGACCAGATATCAGTTTCAATTTCATCCTTTCAAGAAAGTCACTGTGAAGCCTAGACCCGACCAGATATCAGTTTAACTTCATCTTTTCAAGTAAAGTATTGCGAAGCCTAGAATCCGACCAGATAGCAATGAACTTCATCCACCTCAGAAATCTGCGAAACCTGGAATCTGACCAGATAGCAGTTTAATGTTAGTAAGTTGCTGTGAAGCCTGGACCTGACCAAATAACAGTTTAACTTTATCCTCCCAAGAAATTTTCTGCGAAGCCTAGAATTCGACCAGGTAACAGTTAATTTAATCTTCCCCAATAAGTCACTGTGAAGCCTGGAACCCGACCAGATAACAGTTTAACCTCAAGCAATTTCCTGTGAAGCCTGGAATCCGACAAGACTCCAATTAATTCACATCTTCCCCTACAAGTCACTGTGAAGCCTAGAATACGACCAGATAGCAGTCAAATTCATTATCCCCAACAAATTTATGCCAAGCCTGGATTTCAACCAGATAACAACCAACTTTCGATGCTCTCCAATCAATAATAATTCCCCAGGTAGAGCAATGGACAACCAAAGTTCCTAAACTTTATTCCTCTAAGCAGAGATCAACACTCCCCACAAGAGTGTCTCTATGTAAAGAGCCAAAATCAATATTCCCTAGCGGAGTTTCTCCTTAAAAAATAGAACAGGAATTCCCAGAGGAAATAGTCTAAACAAAGTTGAAGATACGCCTACTCTCCAACAACAGTTCAAGTTTCAGCCTCCCAAGGCTCCCCAGCATATTATCAAGGATTTATTTTCCTAGACAAAGACACACTGCAATAAACACATCACATTCATAAACCATAATGCATACATGACAAATGCATACAACATAATCTCACTTATTTTGAGAACATCATTACGCCATACATACATTTGCATACAACTAATCCTTTTTCTTGCAGGAAAAATCAACAGGCAAATGACATCTACCGTTTCAGGATCAGTATAAATCAACCAAAAGATTTATCCTGATACCTTCCCCAGTCACTCTGAATGGCATCTCTAAGCCCATTCCTTACACAGTCAACTAACACATCATCGAGTGCAAATTTTTGGGCACTCTAGTGTTCAATAATCTTCCACCTTCAAGTCACGAATGACGGACTCGCCAATCTAACTCTGCACGTTTAAGAAGATTGAACAGGGGCAGCTGTTGTACCCCAAAATTTTCCCTCTCATTCCTCACGTATTTCCCACAAGATTTCCCATGACTCAAGTTTGCAGCATTGATACATCAATTTAGGTTTGAATGGGCACAAGGGCAAAATGGTCAAAATGCACACTGAAAAGTCAAACTTTGACTTTGGGATCAAAACCAAGTTTCAAGAATCATATTTCATCAAGACATGTTAGAATATGAAGTTTGTTTCATTAAGAAGATCAAAAGTCAAATTTGCTTTGGAAAAGTCAAAATTCTAAGTACTTAGAAATTTTTCTAAGTGTTAAGAAAGATGATAAGTTCATAACTTCTGGCCAGATTTTCATCATGATACAAGATGATTCATGAAGAACTTTTGACATAAGAATTGTAGATCTCAATGAGATCTAAAACATTGCAGAATAGAATTTCCCATAGAAATGTTGGGATTTCAAGTTATAAATCCTTGAAGACACGTCAATGAAACTTCAGCACTCAGTAAATTCTGGGCATTTCCAAAACAGAATTTGGTTAGAACTTTTGGGCCAGTTTTCACGTAGGTTCAATAAGAGTTTGCAAGAGTAATTCAAAAAGGGTCTACAAAGCATGTTACAAGCTTTCTGAAAAGTCTGAGAACTCCTCCAGAACATGCTGGAGCAGGGAGATTCAAAGATCAGAAGTTGGATATTTGTTCTAAGTTATGTTGATGCTGAACTTATGATCCAAATTTAAGCTTTGATGCATAATCTCATATTGCAGGTTTTCTGTTTTGTTAAATATTATCATCATTTAATGCTCACACCCACTTTTGTCTTTATCCAAAGGATTTCCCCACGTGTGGCATAGAAGTACCATTGTTGTCCTTGAAAAGCAAAATTTTATACAAAGTTTATGTTGGGCCCATGCATTACTTTTGCTTCTAAGGGTACTTTTCCATAAATCATGCTTACAAAATCAGATCAGGAATGGCTAAAAGCTGCTAACCACTCTATTTTGCCTTGAACCATACTTGTCCAAACTTGCTTCAAGAACAAGTCAGTGCCACAACACATGATGAATGTACTATTGGCTTCTCCAAGCTCCTAAATCCTTTTCCTATAAATTGAACTTCATTTGCAATTAATAAAGGGGTCGAAGATTTGAGAAAAAAAGCCTTGAATCCTTGCTAAAATTTCCCAAGAATTTGAAACTGCAAACATAAACACAAAACCTGATAGTTTTCTGATTTCTGCATTCAAACTCTAATTTTTCTTGTGTGTTTCTAAACCAAATCATACATACAATTTCCAGAATTCCCATAGAAGCTTTCCTAACTTCTGTTTTCAAACTATAAAATAGTTTTCACCACTCCCTATTTCAAAAACTAGAATTTTGCACGCTGATTGCACAAGAAATTTCCAACCATTCATAGCTCAAGCTAAGAGTTTCTTCAACTTTCTGGGAACTTGAGGAAGTTGATCAGAATATCACAGTAACCTGAACCAGGCTCTAATTCGCAGAACAATTTCCAGCTGCAAGGTAAGTTTTTTCTGATTTTTATCTCCTTGTTTAGGCACTGTTAGACTTGCATTTCCAAGGATGCAATGTAGACATCATGATTCTGATTTTGTAGATATTCATAGATTTCCTGTATTTTTGCCTAAATAGAGAGAATTTCAGATCAGAACTTCTTGAGGAAATTAGGCTTCAGAATTAGAATTAACCAAATTCATGGTTGTTATATTTATAATTCTGATGCTTTATATTTCTGAAACCATAATGAAATCTTCCATAACTTCTATGTTTGCATTCTTCATTTTTGTTCAGAAATAACTAAGTTGTAGATGCTCTGGCTGGCATGGAGAAGGAAATGAAGTTCATCATCAGAGCTTACTTTGTAATATATGTTTATGTTTTTGCTTCTAATACCGTATGTATAGCTACCCCAGTGGTAGAGAGTGCACACATAAGACATTTGTGTTAAGGGTCCTGAGTTCTAGCCCCATACACACCCATTTTTATGTTTATTTCCTGACATTTTTACTCCATTATTTGTCAAATAATAACCCTGGACCAGAACCTCTAGATAAACCCCCTTCATTATTTATCAAACAATACTCCTGGATCAGAACTTCTAAATTTTCCCATCCAACAACATTGACACCTCATGTACCCATTATCAGAACTTCTAGCTTGCCAGTAACAATAGAACTTCTAGGTTCCCAGTTGCATCAGAACTTCCAGACTCTCTCAACGACCATAACTTATGACCTTCCAGTAACATTAGAATTTCTAGGTTCCCAGTTGCATCTGAAATTCTAGGATTTCCTTTGCTCCCAGCAACCCCAAAACTTTAGTGCACTCGAATCCAGAACTTCTGGCCTTCCCCATTTTTGCTAACATTTTCTTTCTGATTTGTAGTGCATCAGAGTCAACTTATGCCCCTTACTTCTGTCCTTTCAACAATACGCTGATTCTGATTCTTTTTTCCCCTTATTTTTTTTAACATCACTTTTATTTTCATTAATCAAAAACACCAAAAATACTTTATATTCACATGCTTTATTTTATTTCTTTTAAGACAAAAAGAATAAAAATATTTTCTTAAGTAACTTTATTTCTTCTCTTAACAAAACAAAGTCTATTTTACATTTCTTGTATATTATTTCAATATGGTTGTAATAGATAATTAGGACTTTAATTTCTTGCAATCCCCATTTCTAAATTTGTAAACCCCATCCCCCTAATGATTGTAACAGCGTAGGATATTTACTTTCCGTAATTTATCGCTTTCATATAAATGCTAGTAAAGTAGGATTTGTATGGGAAGATAAAATTAATCTTAGCAAACACTAAATCAAAGACAAAAATGCATGCAATCAAACACACCTTGCACACATGCACCCCTAGGGATAATTCCACTTGTTGCCTTATGAAAATGGTCATGTTATGCATGTGAGACGTCTTAGCAAAACAATAAAAAAATATAAGATCATAGTCCCTCGACGACGCTTCAAATGTTGCCTTTCAAATGATCTTAGTCCCTCAAGAGAAATGCTAAGATATCTCACAATATTGCTATCATGACTATATACGATGACCCACTCCCGTCCTTTTACATCCAAAGATAAAGCTTCTTACCAATCAATGGTAAGATAGCAACCTCTAAAGGAAGAGGAAAAGAACAAAGACTTTTTTGAGTAGGTAGAAACGTTCTTAGTTGCTTGCTCATTTTCAAAACAAACATCTTTTCAAATGCACCAACACTTTCCATGAAATATTTTCAAAAATCTAACACTTTGTATACATTCTCATAGAAACGAGAATCATTACAAAGTTTGCCTAAACGAAGGCGCTTTTTAAGACTAATTTCAAAAAACCACCACAAAAGCAATGATCTAGCAAGCAACTAAAAGCCCATAGATAACTATGGATGAAAAGGGTGCTAACACCTTCCCTTTTCATAATCTACCCTCCGAACTCAGGAAAATAATTTTAAAGGTCTTTCCTGTTCTTTTCACCCTTTCCTTCATTAGATAAAAGAAAAGTCGGTGGCGACTCTTGCTATCCGCAACAATTGCAATCAAACGTAAAACATCCCAAGTCATTTCTCCCACCATGTTACAATATGCATTAACTTCTTATATCAAGAGAAGATCTTAGCGGTCTAATCCCAAAGCTCTTTGTACTAGTTCTGACTTACCTTGGTGTTTCATGGGTGACTTTAATGTCATCTCAGGAGCCAATAAGCATAGTGGTAACCTATCCCCTACGACCTTACCCATGTCAGACTTTCAAGAATGGATAAATTCCTTTGAGCTTCATCACCTACCCACCAGAGATGTATGGCTCACATGGACTAATAGAAGACGAGGTAGGGATTTGACTGAGAAGAGATTAAACATATTAATATGCAACCAAAACTGGCTTATCTTGTGCAATGATATTTCTTGTTCTACCCTAATCAGAAGTAACTCTGATTACCATCCTATTTTGGTCTATTTTAACTTTGGCTCCAATTCTATTATCTCTCAGTCCAAATTCCTCAAAATATGGCCCCCCAATCCATCTTGAAGAGATATATTCTCAACAACATGGATAAATAGTTTCCATGGATGTCCAATGTTTGTTTTATCTAACAAACTGAAGCTGCTAAAAAGTAACCTCAAGGACTAGAACATAAACAATTTTAGAAATGTTCACTCTTAAGTGGAAGAAGCAGAGGAATACTTATTAGATATCAAAGTAAAATCTATAGTAATGGATCCTCTAATAAAGGAAGAAAATAAAACACAAGACATTCTCAATGGAGCCCTGAAGACAAGAATGACTCTGATATGAGAAGACTAAGGTGGATTGGAACCTTGAGGGAGATATAAATACTGCCTATTTTTTTAGAATGGAAAAAATATCATAAACTCTACTAAATCTATGTCCTCAATTAGAGTAGGGGACTTCATTCTTACTGATCCTCAACAAATTTCTGATCAAGTGGTTCATTACTTCAAAAGTATTTTCTGTTTTAACAACAATGTGATCGAGGATAAAGTGCTTGTGGAAGAATTTATCCCTAATCTTTTTTATGAACAGATCCATATGATGACTCATTCTGCAGATGAAATAAAAAATACAGTCTTTGACCATAACTCTGATGATGCTCATGGCCCCAATGGATTTGGAGCTTTCTTTTTCCAAAAACATTGGTACATTGTTCATAATGATGTTATTAGTGTTGTTATTGAATTATACACAAAGGATTAGTTACTTCCAAATTTCAATACAAACACTCTTATTATATTCCAAAGCACCTTAGGGCAGATACTATTGATTAATACAAACAAATAGAAATGAAAAACTTTAAGTTTAAAGGCATATCCAAAGCTCTAGCTGATAGATTGGCCCATATTATGCCCACCATCAATTCTCCTTAGCGGAAAGGCTTTATTCAAGGCATGAAAAATCAGGATTGCATCTGCCTTGCATAAGAGGCAACCAATCTTATTTATTCAAAAGCCTTTGATGGAAATCTAGATTTGAAGATTGATGTGGCAAAGGACTTTGACACTCTGGATTTATCTTTTTTGAACAAGGTGTTGAGGGCTTTTGGTTTTAATGACAAATTTTTTCACTGGGTGGACACTATCCTCAGTTCTTCTAGAATATCTATTTTTATCAATGGTAAACATCATGGATACTTTCCGTGTAGAAGAGGAGTGATACAAGGTGACCCCTCCCACCTCTACATTTTCCTGGATGAAGAGGTGCTTAATAGGAATATCTCCAAGTTTGTGGATTGTGAAAACCTTAAGATAATTAAAGCCTCTAAATATGTATTTATCCCTTCCCATTGCCTCTATGCAGACGACATCATAATAAGCTGCAATGGAAGAATGGACAATTTGGTATTTTTGAAAATTCTTTCTTGAGAAGATAAGTTTAAAAAGATATTTTAATGTGTGTTATTAGCAATATAATTTACGAGAAAATCCTAATGCTTTTACAATATATATTCACCGAGACACATTTGGGCAAACTTTTAAAGGTAGAGAAAAACACAAGAAGGGGAGGGGGGAGTTGAATTGGGTTTTCAAAACTCTTCCCTTTAAAAAAACTATTTTGATAAAACTATGAAAGAATATTGAATGCTAAAAATATAAAGAGACACATTCAGTTTATCCAAGTTCACCATTGACTAGGATACATCTTACCCACTCTTCTCAGGTGATTTTTCCTTAACCAAGGACTTAATCCACTATAACCAAATCTGATTAGAAATCACAATAATAAGTCCAATCAACCTTACTGACAACCCCAATAAGTTCAGCTAATCCTTATTGCCAATTCTACATGAACCGAAGCCAATGCCTTCTTGATAATCTTGACTCAACCGAGTCTCTTAAGGAACAATACAATGATAAGTTCAGTGATCTACACGAGATATAACGGTCATTGACCCCTTAAGAAATCTGACCAACTTGGTCTTTCTTAACAAAATTTCATCCAGGATGACCGCAATCAAAGCCTTCCCAAGTATCACATCTTCACTAGATCACTTGGAGCAACACCAATTCTGAACATAATTGTTTTTCTGGAGATTACATGAGTGCTTCTTAACAAGCAAATTACTCCTAGTTTAAGTACATATTATTTCACAATTTTGAGCAACAACTCTTGTGTTTAAACAATTTATATGAAGAATTAAAAACTATAACACAATATGAGCAACAACTCTAGTGTATTTTACAATGATCTACAAAGATGTATTTGAATTGAAGTTGAGTAGCATCTTAGAGTGTTCTTCTTCTTCATCTTCTTCGTTGAGCAAGTTATGAGCAACAACTCTTTACTACTTCATACACTACAAAAAAATGGGTAAATTGTGGCTGTTTTATTAGGCCGGTTACCAAAACCGCTACAATTTACCGTTAATTATATTGGTTTTTTAAGATGACGTAATACTATTCATTTTAAACGCCACTATTTAATGTAACCCAATCTAACTCAGTAGCGCTCACTGTAACACGCTCTAACCCCACATAGACATAAATAGCATAATCAAACTAAATTCGCATACACCTCAAAGAGGGCATCACAATTGACTTCATAAAACGATAAATAAAATTCAAACATGCATACTAGTCATGATCATAACACGTATTCAAATTCACGTTTTGTACACCAACACAAAATATGTATCTCGCAACGGAATAATCATCTCAACATAAAGATATAAATGATTGAAATCCCATACTGAAAATCATATCATAAGTACTAGGCACTAAGGCCAAACATCACATAATATCATACGTATCCAAATAAAAGAGAGTAATAACAAATATCTCTCAAAATAAATCAAACACGAGTTCAAATTTCCCCCGTGTTACATAGACCAGAGCAATGACTCACTACCTAGGAATAAGCAAATAAATAAGGATCTAACTCCTCCTATAATCCTGGAAAGAAGCACCGCTATCTCCGGTTCCTGAGCAATGTCGTATAAAACATTATTTCAACAGAAGGGTGATAATTCATGTCATTATAAAAATATATAATCATAAGCAATGTAAAATATACATACATCAATATGAATCCATCACTCTTCATAAAACCACGTATTAGACATAACATAATCCAATATACCAATCCACATATACAACATAGCTCATCAATTTATATTCCAAATGAAATTCAATTCCAATTACTACAATTGTACAGTTAAATCAATTATCACATGTTGCACATCAAAACACCACATTTACACTAATATTACATAATAAGTGATACTGCAACAATTCACATCGATCCATGTGACTTCAATGCAACTCAAATGCATTATGCATGTGGTACCAATGTTATCCTTATCAGTTCTGCCAGGTCCATATCTCCAAGACAGATAACCACCAATAAAAGCCCGATTCAACCTTAAGCTTTCAAACCCCATTCAACATTAGGTTTGAGACAAGTCAATAGTTCCCACAGAATGGCCAAATCTTACCTCTTGACACAAATGATACATGCACATGTACAATCTCAACAACTCATCACAACAACTCATCATATAATTCAACACATTTTGAATTATCTTCATAACATTGCATAACATATATATTTCATGCCAATCAATCACATATACACAATATCATAGTATAAATCATCTCAACACATCATTATAACATGTGGCAATTAGATACAAATCATGCTATACTTAAACATCATCAAATTCCAACACTTACATAATTCAAGTGTTAAGTTTCTCATCAAAATGCTTCCAAAACCAATCCGAATCAAGTCAAATAAATTATTAAAATACATTTAAACCCATGATAAATCATAACATACAAGATCCTAATCTCATTCATATATAAAATGATTTTTCTGTGTCCAGCCACCCGCGCTAAGCGCCCTCTGCGAAAATCAGAAAAAATTTCTACGAACAACATTCTGTCCATACATGAAAACCCATATTAAGATATGTTCTAGTGTCTATTTTTTATCAAATAAACATATTCTAATATGTATACATCATAGGGAACCTATTTATATCATAAAAGTTAGATTTCAAAAACCTAACCTCCAAATACCTAAATCAATTCGGGTGATTCAAAATCTAGAAATTCACATACCCAATCCTATTATATGTTACTATCCATCATATACTCCCATAATAACAAAGATTCTCACATTTACCTTGATTGTAGAGTCTTTAGAATTTCCTCTTCACTTTTCCTCTTTTCTCCTCTTTCTCCTATTTTGTTCCCTTCTCTTCTTTGTCTTTGTTTTATGACAACACTAATTCTAATCCCTCTTCTTACTACTCTATTTCATTAATGAGCCTAATTCCATTTACCCATTCTATTATGACATAAAACTCAATTCTAATAATTTACTATTCTTACTTATAACTCCAATTACTCAAATAACACATATATTCAAATAATTCAAATATTCACCTAATCATACAATTAAATCAATTACTATATAATATAATAATTAATAAAATAATTAAATAATAGAAATTAAAAACTGGGATATTACACTCGCTCTTCTTTTCTCTTAATTTTTAACTATTTTTAAATTTATTTTAGACATTTTTTAACCCTATATATTATCTTCTTTTTAAGAGATTAAACTATATTACTTTTTAAAAAAACTCTCTTTTTTTAAAAACCATATTTTAGAAAAACTCTTGACACATATGTAAAAGAAATATTTTTTTTGGGATTAAAAGAAATATTTATTCACAATAATTTATATATATTTTTAATTAACATTAATATATAAATATTTTTTATTAAAATAGAAGAGAGAGTCTCTCTCTCTCTCTCTCTCTCTCTCTCTCTCTCTCTCTCTCTCTCTCTCTCTCTCTCTCTCTGTTTCTCTGAAAACCATTTCTTCGTTAAAGAAATTGAAACGAATCGCCACTAATTCTGGGATTTCCTAAACCACCATAGCCTTCAAATTTCATCTATTTCATTTGTGCATTTCACCGTCTCAAGTTTTATCCCTATACTTTTGATCCTCTCATTCTGTTTTTTGTTAGATGATGAGACAGATCTAGAAGGGGGGTTAAATAAATTCTTTATGTTAAAATTGTGATTTTAAATTTGTTTTGAAATGATGCTAAAGCTTTCTGAATCAAAATCGTTTAAACGATCCGTTATTGAAAAGATCGGATATACGAAACCGAATGAAATTCTTATGATGAGAAATTAATCAATATGGTTACTTATTAATCAACCATTTAAATAATATCAACGAGTACTTACTACTTCCAATTAACTGTTTAAGATAAAACTTGACAAAATCACAAATTTGTGTGTTAGTCAATTTATCAAACACTTGGTGTGCAAAAACATAGCAAGTTCAATTTTACTTAATTGTAGTGATGAATTTTCCTTGATAACAATCAAAGTGATTGCTATGATTATTGTAAACTAATTTTGAATCACTACAATTACGGTAAAATGAATTGAACAATCAATATCACACAAATTATGACAAATGAAAATAAAAGGATAGGGAAAGAGAAACAACACACGATTTGTTAAGGCACTTCCCCTTGTCGTTCTCGCGTAGGATAAGTTTGCCCGTAATTCTAAAATCTAGAATTGAGATATATGATATTAAGTTGCAAAGTGTTACAAGAGAAGCAATAGTGTTCACTACATACAAACCAATTGTTGATGATGGAACTATTCCCTTTTCTCCCCTTGGTTCAAGCCAAACCAAGTATGCCAATCTCTTCGAACAAACCTCTGGTTACCGCTCCTTGATTGCATGAACTCTTCATTCTATAAATATTTTACACGGATGATTTTGATCGCAAGAAATTTGATCCCAAATCTTTCTTCATAATCCTCCGGTTACCACTACTTGATTGAACAAACCCACAGTTTCTCAACCCTTTCACTCGGCTGAATTCAATGAAGCAAATACTTGTGCAAAACCCCCGGCACCAAATGGAATCTTGGAGGAAAAAAACCTAAAGCTTTTATTCAAGAAAAGACCCACTCAATTCTCAACCCAAATCTGAAATCAATCTTCAATTTAAATGTTATCACCATAACTCTGCACTTTAATTAACAAAAATTATTATGTGTAATTATTGATGAATGCAAGGAGAGGATGAAGATGATGAGAAGTTATGTGTATATTTTTCACTTTTTGTTTTTAACCCACAATGATGAATTCCAATTGATATTTATATGTTACCAGATAGTCAAGACCAAAAACATAGCAGAAAATAGAGTGAAAGAAGCGAGTGGTCAACTCATGAAGAAGACCTACTCGACACGAGCACACCCGAGCATTGTAGGAAGACCTTTGAGGAAGCAATGCATCAACCACAACAGGACATGAGTTGACGCAAACATAAATATTTTTTATCCCAGTGTGAGTCAACCTGAAGGGTTGACACAAGCAGACCCGAGCATGGTGGATTGATCTTCTTCAATTCATGAGTCGACCTAACTTTAGCTTGAGTCGACGTAAACAGTGGAAAATCTTCTTCCCAGTGCGAGTCAACCAGAAGGGTCGACACAAGCAGACCCGAGCTTGATCTGATGACCTTCTTCAATCTATGAGTTGACATAATTTTTGTATGAGTCGACACAAACAGTAAAAACACCCAAAAAAGCTTGTTCTCAAGGATTTTCATGCCAACCATTCTACTAGCAAGTTTGTCCATAGAGCCAACCCAGATCAAGAGCATGTTCTTGTTTTGACATCATTAAAACAAGGATGGAGGAACCTTGTCCCCACATACTCCCCTTTTTGATGATGGAAAAACCTAAGCAAATTTTCTGCTCAATTCATCGAGTACCTTAATCGAATATCCTCCCCCTGAATTTGTGCATTCCGTAGGACACAAATATGAAACCTCTTGCTCACTATATTCCTTCTATTCTCTTCTCCCCCCTTGACAACATCAAAAAGAGAAAAGCACGAGGTCAAGAGTAACAAAAACATATTAAATTGCATAATCATCATCTACTTTGCAACCTAAAACACCAACAACCATCCACATAAAATGAAGCGAGTGCAAAACATATAATAGTGAAATAATTAAACAAACACAGTAAGTCCATTACACACCAAATGAGTTCAACCATAAAACAATGAACACATAGTAAGTTTTTAGGAAAATAAAATAACTTATAACATAAGCAATCCATGATAACAAAAGCCACAAAATGCACTACAAAGCATAAAAAATAAATCAATCTTCAATGTTCTCATCCCCTTGGTTTTGAGGTTCCTCTTGTGGGTGGTTGATGGGAAAATGTTACATGTAGGTAGAGGTGAAGGAAGAAAAGTTGTCAGCTTGTGTTTGCAACATGCCATGTAGCGTGTTGTACCTTTGGGCTTGAGTGGTGGTGTAGGCATCAAAGGTTTCACCTTGAAACCGGACAATATTGTAGAGGTTGGTGAGTATTTCATTTTGAATTGATGCATTTTCTTGTTGTTGAATTTTCAACCTTTCCAATAGAGCCAACACACCAACATTGTTGCCTTGAGGCACTTGGGTTTCCCCCTCCATGGCTTCCACGTCTTCTTCTTCTTGTGCCTCATCTTCTTCTTCATCTTCTTCCTCATCACTATCCTGAAGTTTTACTGATGTACACCTTACAATATACATATACTTTATTGTTTTAGGATCCCACTGATGGCCCATCAAATTGAGAGTCTTCTTAGTGGATTCTTGATCAGTAGAAATACCAACGTACGAAATTTCAGGAACACCAATATTCTCCTGATTTAGAACACTTTGAATAAATGAGGGATAGAATAAAGTAGTATCTCTATCTAATTTCTGAAGATCAAAAATCCTGCTTGCAAAATAGTAAGGCTAATGAACCTTAATCTTGTTCTTGAGAACATACACTAGATGAACTTCATGTCTATCCACACGAGAATGCCCTCCCTTCTTGGGATGAATAATGTGACATACGATCCAAAAGAGAATCTTGTCTAGTGGATTTAGAGCTCCAATGGTAACAGACTTAGGAAACAGATTGCTAGCAACTACCCTGTTACTAAATGGGTTTTTGAGCATGGAATTTAGAGAATTTTTAAAGTCGTAACTAGGAGCAGGCTCACTATCAGAAATCTTAATAGCATCACTCTCTTGAGGCCACATACCAAATAAATCTTTCCATACATGAGAATCAACCTTAAACAACTTGTTATTAATCTTATACCTAAAGCCAAAGTTCTCAAACTTCCCTTGAACACCTGCATAGAATAACCTAACCAACTCTTCATTATAATGAGTATCACATTCAAGAAACATATTAAATTTCTTAAACCTAAGTAGTTCAATAATTTCTGGAAGATGCATGTGACCCACATATTTCATATAAAGCACAAATTGTTTGATAATTTCCCTCTTACCAAACTTTTCTTCATAAGTTTCAACAAGCTCAAATAAACCACAACCGTGAATTAAATCACTTTGCAAGTACTGCTTACCATTCCCGGATAGCAACTCCGTTACAACATAAACCACATGAAAATTCGATCCGAAATAGACACAACTCAATGTACATGTCCAAAAAATACCAAGGCAAGTGTAATAATGCATAAACTAACGATTAAAAACGCATTTGAAGCTCAAATTATAAAACCGGGAAGCACTATGTACATTTCATGAAACTATCGGAAAACACACCGAAATCGTGCAAACTCAACAACAATCATTAACAAATGCACAATTAAACATAAACATGCATTAAATGAATATTAAAACACAGTGTACATGTTAAAATGTAATCCAGACATCATTGTTTCTATTTACAACGTGCATGAAAAGTTGTCTCAAAGTTCAACCGAAACAATATCAATGTTTCTCAATCAACCAATTAAAGCCATACACACATTAAGCGCGAATTAAATATCAAACCAAGTGCATTTTCAAAATCCAGATAGCACTACACCGTATCACAACATTGCACGAAAAATCACACCGGAAATAATTAAATTAAACTATAATAGTCCAAAAACGCGCAAGCAAGCACGAATAAACATCAAACCATTTTTGGAAAGCATTTTGCAACATATTTACACTTTCTGGGAAGCAATACGTACTTGAATCAAATTTGATCGAAACCAATTTCAACAATTGCAAATGAATGCAAAAACACGCTTATCGGTTCATGTACCATCACTAAGAAATTGTAAACAAGTTACAAATGATTAATATACATAAAAACACAAGTTTCTGATCACAAATAACATAATTCATGAGTTGACAAAATTAATTGAATCAAACATGTTAATGTCGGAAAAATATGAATCACCGTTTAATTCAACTCCAAACTATACTAACTCCTGAATTTGACATTATTTCTCAACAAAACTCAATCAGAAACGAAATCAACGCACAAATTCACATAAACATCATCAACACAAACTATTGGACGCGCAAGAATTATCAGATCCACATAATTATCATCAATTCAACAAAGATTCATCCAACTCCACATCTCAACATTATCACAAATTCAAGAATTAAAGTATAATCTCAAATGAAATTCAAGAATTCAAGTTCAATCCATAATTCAAAGGTTCAAATTAATTCATGTTTATCAATTCAATTCAAATCAACAACTCACAAAATCATTTATGTCACGAGCAATTAAATCAAATGATAGATTCAAGAATGACTGAAATCGAAGTTTGAATCGGAGAAGGTGATGTGGATGCTGGCCAAAGAATAATGCGACAGAGGAGATGACTTCGCCAGAGAAAATGCGAGCAAACAAAGGGCGTATGGCGCAACGGCGTGTCATACCCTAAATTTGCCCGCCTCGGTGCTACAATCAAAATTATTTTCAAAATTAGGTTTTAAAATTCTTTTGCTTCGTTTACACTAACATTCTTTGGTTTTTATAAATATTCATTTTTAAATTATTTTGCTTATTTAAAAATATAGATAATAATTTATTTTTATTTTTTAAAATAACAAATACTTGCTTGTTTTCATATACTTTCAATTGGGTTTTTATTTCATATAAGCAACATAACATAATTGGTAAGGAATAAATCTTGCAAACATAATGTCTTGGGTTTGAATCTCACTTGGTGTACTTTGAATATTTTTTTGTCTATATGTTACTAATTTTATTTCCATTTATATTTAAAAAATCACAAAAAGCTATTTTATTATTATTTATATATTATTTTCGTACTTTTAATTAATGCTTTTTTTAAAAATTATTTATTTGATTTTATACACTTTTTACCAAAATTAAGTGCAAAAATTATAATAAATATAAAAAATATTTCCTTTTATGTTTAATTGTTTTTTACTGGTCAGTAAATGTTAATTTGTGGCATACTCATCTTATGATTGGTTAGATTGGTGACCAGGGAAAATTTGATTTGTCAATTAACTTTATTTCCTAATTTGTTGACCTAATTATCTATATAAATAGGTCACTCTTTCACACTATTATATCATTAACAACTCACTAGAGTTCTCCTAAAAGTTGTTGCTCTTCACATCGAAGAACAACAACAAAGAAATCCTGAAGTCTCCATCAACAATTATTTGGAGATCAACAATCTTATCAACAATTATTTTAGGGTTCTAAACAGTACACCTAAAATATTTCTCACAGTTGGAGGGCGAGTTTTCTAACACTATCACACACAACCTCTACACACATATTTCCATCGCCGCTGCCGCACCTTCAGGTAAGTCTTTCTACTTATACTTATTTTTATTTATTTTATCATATATGTTTACCATGTGTATTTGAATCCTATGAACCATGAGTATTGACATCAAGTGGTGTAGAAAAATGAAGGTAGTAGACACTAGTCACGATTATAGTTTTTTTTTGTTTTTTTATTATTTTATTCTCTATAATTTTCAATATTAAGAATAATGCAACAAGGGTGAATTCTATATAATTTATTATCAAATAAGTTGTAGGCTAAGTTTTATATACTGTTGAAACTAATTTCGTTCATAGATTTAGTTTCTATGTAGGTTATTTTCTAATATTAAATAATTTATTTTTAATTTTATTTTTCTTTTTATCTTTTAGAATGCAAATAATTTTTCTTTATCCTATTAATAAGGTGAAAATTTAATTAGTTTTTATTATTATTATTACATAAAAATATTCATCATTTGTAAACAAAAATACAAACAACTTTTTCTCAATTAATTAATTTAATATTTTATAAAGATATTACTAAACTCCGCTGCTTAATTAGGCCAAGTTCAATTTATCAACTTGGGCCTTTACAACTTACACCCCTGTGTTTTACTAATAAACTAGGTTTACACGCTCACCTATATTTTGGGCCCAGTTCAATATCTGAACTTGGGCCCTCACTTGTCAGACCCTCATATTTGACTACTCTGTTGCAAAACGCATCCCTCAACCAATTTGGGCTCAAAATATCTTTGAGTCCAGATTTTCTTCTAATACACCACATAGTCTTAACTTTACATCCCTGTGTGTAAATGGGTCAAGTTTAATTTCTTACCTTGGGCCCTTAATATCCTCACCCCGCTTTGTGTCCTACCATACTCTTTATCAATGAAACACTTAAAATAGCTAATCAACGATCAAACCATTTTTCTACTAATACAATAAAACCCACGACATTTTCGAAAAAAAAGATTAAATATAATTACTTAAAATATTAACTGCGAACTACGTCTACAATCACTCAACTTACAACCCAGACAAGGTTCAAGGATAATTCGAAATCAATTCTATGCAATCCTATAAAAAGCACCAACAAAACACTACGGACTACGAATTGGGACTCTGATTTCTCATAAAAGGATACATATGCATACGACTTAAAAACCGTGGAGAGTTCCCCTAATTAAAAAATTAAAACCCTATCCTACCCTTTTAACCTAAACCCTAGGACATCCTTGAGAACATGGTAGATGAAGGGTGCCTAACACCTTCACTTTGTCTAAAGTGAATCAAGAATTTAGAATCTCTGTATTAATTTAGGGTTATTTCATTATTCACCCGTCGTTAGGATAAAAAGTAGTGGTGACGACTCATTATTTTTTGCCAGTTACGATAACTGACGACTCTACTGGAGACTCAATCCTAGGATTTATAAGCTTCTCTCTTTTTAGTTTAGGATTTTGCTAGGATTTTTGGTGTTTTCCTATTTTTTGTTTTATTTCTATTTATTTATTCTATTTATTTATTTATGGTTATATTATCTTTATTATTTATCATTAATTATTTGTTGGTGGGATTTTTAAATTCGAAAAATTCAAAACCTTAGAAAGAAGGATCGTCTATTGGCCGAGGGGATACATCATCCCTATGAGTTTTTATGACGAAATCACCTAGAGTCGGTGGAATTCCGAAAAAGGAATATGTCTCAGGAGCTAGCCTTTTGGGGGATAGGACTTTGGAATGAAACCTATGACTCTTTGTATAACCCTAAAACAAAATCTCATGGTAAGACCTTGTACGACCTAAGAGACAAAAGTTTCGGTCTATAAAGAGGCTTCGCTTAAGGGAGACCCTTGTGCCTTTCCATCTAGCGTTATCCATGATACCCTTAAGGAAGCCACCTTATGGGGAGGATAGAATATCCGTAGGACGAAACTAGGAACCTACCTACTAAGGGTATCTTCTCACCATCCCTAAACCCACAAGGGTCACCTTTTATCTGTTACATGTAGGGTTTTTCTTTTGTGTATCATAATCTCTAGCCAGTAGGGTGTCTCTATGTAAGTCATAATCCCTAGCCTGTAGGGGTTTTATTTTAACTTTCACCAGAAGGGCTTCCGTTTGTGTCATAGTCCATAACTTGTAGGGATTTTCTATCCCTAAACTCGTATAGGGTGTGCTTAGGTATATCCTTATCATACATCTGTATGTCATTGCGTCTCCATGAAATATTTAGCATATATTTGCATTTCATGCATTTCCACCTTCGCCATCGATCGCCTAAATCTAGCTAGCAAGATCGCCTGATACTCAAAGAACAAATTCCAAGCATGCTTCAAGAAAGTTATGATGGAACTCAAGAAATTTTTAATTTATCGAAGGAGAAAGTCAACCAGTGAGCTTGATCCTACAAGTCTTGTTAAGGATAGAAGGCAACCCTTCGTCATACAAGTCAAAGGCCTACGTAACGCCTCAAAGGCAATTATCATTGGTGATTCAGAAACAACAGTATCAACAATTTCCCTCTCAATAAAATTGGTATTCCCAACAAAAGAAAAGATAAGGGTCACCCCCTATTCTGGCAAGTCCAAGATCATCAAGGAGATATCCTATAGTAAAGTGGATCGACAAAGAAGCTCTTACATAGGATCATTAGATTTTATCAATTTCAAATTGTAGTTTCCAAGTTGCTAAGTTGCATTTGGTGTAAATTTGTATCTTTTGACTAGTGATTCAAATAAAATGAGCATGCATGTTTTTGAAATCAATTCATTCGTTTTACTCTTTCATCATTTTCCATATATAATCAACGACTTTTTCATTTCATCTTTCACCTTTAACAAACTTTGAGGGAGAATGATAAAAACTAAATAACTGAATTTTGCTAAACTATGCTTTCAATGGTAAGACCGAGCTGACGATGTAAGGCATTTTTTTCAATTCCTAAATAATGGAGAAATAAGGAGTTAATATGTAGTTAACCCGATCAAGCCAGGAGTTAGAGTTTTTTCAATTTTTCTAAAACCCCTTAATTTTAACCAGGGGAAGGGTAGTCTTTCAATTAATTCAATGATGCATTCAAAATCTCAAGAGAATCAAGTCAATCTAAGCAAATGTTCAAGCACATCCTTTTCCTTGCATTCATCATCCATGATCAATGAATCAATGAAGATAAAGTCCACGATGAATTCCTCCTTAGTACATTATTCAAGATCGAGGAAACGATGAATATGAAGCATACAGTAATCAGCATGACAGTCACAAGTGTTCAAAATCGAAAAGTAAGAGAAAAATTCAACAAAAAACGCCCGCTAAGTCAAAGAAGAGAAATCCAAAAAAAATTGACTTAGGCAAAAGTTAGGATATCCCGATGGACCAAAATTCAAAAGAATTTGTCCATGCAAAAATAAGGAATTCAAAGCAAAGAAATTGGGGAATAAGCTTGTGAATGCCACATGAAGGATTATCAGTGCTTCTCATTAGTGCCTGAACTTTATCTATGCTTCTCATCATCTAAACGACTACGGAATTTCTCTTAGAGATTGAACGCATTTGTTGCATTAATTGAACTTAGGATCAGATAAAATCAAGGAGAATGGGGTGGGCTAAATAAATTTTGAGCCTTATATTCTTTGTTTCTTAAACCACGAACAATGAAAGCATACTCGGAAAAATTTATGTTATACTGACTCCTATGTTTGTTAAAATTATTTCTAACCACTTCG
The DNA here is from genome assembly GCA_948472305.1 of Vicia faba. NCBI lineage: Eukaryota > Viridiplantae > Streptophyta > Magnoliopsida > Fabales > Fabaceae > Vicia > Vicia faba. Next base: position 845,194,321 of record OX451737.1, read on the forward strand.
CTTCTTCGAATCTCTATCTCTAATCATCCATTTCTATTCCATAACAAACTTCGATTTCAAAACTTGCATGTGCATCAAACATAATTATTTTTTAAAATTTACAATTTTTTCTACGAATAGATACTTAGCATCATGGAGGTCCCAAAATTGGTTTAATCAAAATCGATCCATTCCCGGAAGCTCCTAGCTAGGGGCAAACCATCTAAAGAAGAACCCTATGATTAGAAACAAGACTAGTGATCATAGGGGCATCCTATTAACAAGGGGTGATGATTCTGAGATTCAATCAACTGGGGTTACATCTCAAAGCACCATTCAATCAGGGGCATACCATTCGAAGGGGCGTTACTTAATCAAGTCATATCACAACATGGTAGGACTCGGTTTCCTCTTTCGACAACTTCTCAAAGCCCTAATAATCAAGGGTAACCTTCGAGATTCAAATATTGGGCCAATGCATATCAAGTTCATCCTACTACATGTAGGGTCCAAGTTCCCCTTCAAGCAACTTCAAGTATAAATTATTCAAAATTTGGATACTTGGGGCAATCTATATCAAGTTCATGGCGAGGTGCAATTTATTTATGAGGGTACCTCCTCCAAATCCTAGAGATTGGGGGCATATCTTTCAAAATTCAAATATTGGGGAAGACCACTGCGAGGCTTGATCAATAGGAGATTGATCCAAAAAACAGTTCAACAAAGGCATAAATTTTCAAAGTCCAAGATAGTAGGGTCATTCATACTATGGTCAAACTAATATCTGAAATCATATCAAGAAGAATCTCTCCAAGATCCTACCAACAAATTGGGGCAAGACAATCCACAAAAGACAAGCTCTCTGCGTACTTTCACTATCCCCAGTGAAACTCTCCTTATACATCATTAATCTTCGAGTTTGAAATGAGTGTCAGGAAATCATGTTAGCATAACATCAACCTATCATGGGACAAGCATCCTTGTTACATAGGAAACCTCTCTACGTCTTAACCATCTGTGATCCCTATCAAGGACACCTGTCAAAAGCATTCGAGACGGTATAAATCATTCATTAGGGCTCTTCGATCCAGAATCAAGCTATACTTATCATCTCATCCATCAGAAGAATTCCGACAACATGGATCAAGCATATCTTAAAAAGCCCAATTACTAATTGGAATTTCAAAATCCAACATCCATTGATACATATCCAAGTCACTCATTACATGCATCAATCAATCATTACATTTCACACATCAATCAAAATGTACACGTATAGCATAAAACCATGTTTCATGTGAAGACAATCATCATTGCCAATCAAGTTATCTATTCTACATAAAATCTCGACAATAGATTCTCCTGGTTAAAACTCGCCAGATGATTTTTTGGAAGACCTCGACAGAAGGTAACTCTTAACAGAATCTCGATAGTAGATTCTCCTTGTCGATGTTGGGAGATGATTTTCCAGAATACCCTGGTAAAAGGTAGTTTCTTAACAGAATCTCGACAGTAGATTCTCCTGGTTAATCTTGAAAAATGATTTTTTAGAAGACCTCGGTAGAAGGTAGTTCCTTATTTTGAATCTCGGCAGTAGATTCCTCTGGTTGATCTCGGCAGTTAATTATTCAGAAGACCTCGCCAGAAGGTAGCTCTCAACAGAATCTTGGCAATAGATTCTCCTAGTTAATCTCGGCAGTAGATTTCCCGTTAAGAGCCCCACATCAAGTATGACTTATACATAACCATATCAAAGTATCAAAGTCATACATAACATTTGGTGCATATAATATACAGAAACATCAAAGAGCATCTGATAAAACATCAAAGTTTATTTTGGTTAGAAAAACGTCGAAAGAGGTCCATGACTACGCCTACACCTTAGATGCAAATTATTAGCAACACGTTGACACTGTTCATCATGATATATTAAAATTCAATCACCTCGGAGATACCAATATAAACAACAGACAATATTGGGGAGTAAGTGACTAAGAAAAAACAACGGTTTAAAAGGAGAGAAATGTCAAGAAAGTTACAAAAAAAACATTCGGTGCATGAACATACGAAACATTTGGTGCATATACAAAACATTTAGTGCATATACATTTGGGTTCCATATCAACTTAGGGCATTATGCATCGTGCATGGCATTTCTAAATCTACTTTGGTTAAACTACAAACTTTCTTGGGGCCTATTGTTGAACTAGCTTATCTGTGAAACAAACAAACACCTTGGTTGAGAACATACACAACCGATAAACTTTGATCTTATCTTTGGTTTAGTTATCAAAGATTCGATTATTAAAACACTTTTCAAATATCTATCTCTAGGTTATGGTAGGTATGTGAAAATCTATAGTTCATTGTGTCTGTCTCTAAGTGATAATGAATTATCAGGTTTATGTTATTTATTCTCTAGGCCGTGATGAATACACAAGCCTATCCTCGTATTATATATCCTCTAGGTTGTAGTAGGTATGCGAAAATCTATAGTTCATTGTGTTAGTTTCTAAGCAATAATGAATTATCAGGTTTGTGTTATTTATCCTATAGATCATAATAAATACACAAGCCTATCCTCGTATTACATATCCTCTAAGTTTTGGTAGGTATGCGAAAACCTATAGTTCATTGTGCTAGTCTCTAAACGATAATGAATTATCAGGTTTGTGTTATTTATCCTCTAGGTCGTGATAAACACACAAGCATATCCTCGTATTATCTATCCTCTTGGTTATGGTAGGTATGTAAAAATATATAGTTTATTCTGTCAGTCTCTAAGCGGTAATGAATTATCAGGTTTGTGTTATTTATCCTCTAGGTCGTGATAAATACACAAGCCTATCCTCGTATTATCTATCCTCTAGGTTGTGGTAGGTATGCAAAAATCTATAACTCATTGTGTTAGTCTTTAAGAGCTAGTAAGATATTACCAATCCGTATTATTTACTCCCTAGGTTGTAGTAGATATATGTAATCTGCGATATAGTTCATTGTGTTAGTCTCGAAGCATCATTGAATTATCCAAATTGTGTTATTTACCCCCTAGGTTGTAGTGAATATGCAATAATTGCAATTTAATCCATTGTGTTAGTCTCGAAGCGTCAACATGTTATCAAACTTTGTGGTATTTATCCTCTAGGTCATGATAAGTACACTAACAATGCCTTACTATGTTAGTCTCTATGCGTTAGTAAGATATTTTCAACCTGTATAATTTACTCCCTAGGTTGTAGTAGGTACACGAAATCTGCGATATAACTTATTTCTTAGTCTCGAAGCAACAATATGTTATTTGTCTCTCTGCGATATAATTCATTGTGTTAGTCTCCATGCAGAAATGGATTATCAAACTCTGTGTTATTCATCCCCTAGGCTGCGATGAATATACAAAATCTGCATTAAGCTTACTATGTTAGTCTCGAAGCGTTAGTAAGTCGATTTTCAAACTTGTGTTATTTACCTCCTATGTTACGGTAAATATCCAAAGTCTACGATCTTTTTTCTAGGTATTGATGAGTTATTCTCGTCATCATATCTAGGTCAATCTTACTCTTCAATCATACTCTCTATTCAAACTTTGGTAGGATGATATATTATCATCTTTGCCTATTTTTCCGTACTCTTGGGAACAATGTATAGTGTATCCTTATAATCTTTGGTCCAAATTTTGGGGTATTCCATTATTTAATAACCCTCCGATCCGAATGTGCGAAACTTCGCATACTCGTATGCTTCAACCGAAGAGTAGTTAAATAGGGGCAACTGTCATACCCTAAATTTGCCCGCCTCGGTGATACCGTCAAAATTATTTTCAAAATTAGATTTTAAAACTCTTTTGGTTCATTTACACTAACATTATTTGGTTTTTATAAATATTCATTTTTAAATTATTTTTCTTATTTAAAAATATATATAATAATTTATTTATATTTTTTAAAATAACAAATACTTGTTCGTCTTCATATACTATCAATTGAATTTTTATTTCAAATAAGCAATATAGTACAATTGATAAGGAATAAAGCTTGTAAACATAAGGTCATGGATTTGAATCTCACTTGATGCACTTTAAATATTTTTTTGTCTATATGTTACTAATTTTATTTCCATTTATTTTAAAAAAAAATCACAGAAAGCCATTTTTTAAATTATTTAAATATTATTTTCGTACTTTTAATTAATACATTTTTTTTAAAAAAATATTTATTTAATTTTATGCATTTTTTATCGAAATTGAGTACAAAAATTATAATAAATATAAAAAATAATTGCTTTTTATATTTAATTGTTTTTTATTGGTCAATCAGTGCCAATTTGTGTCATACTCATCTTATGATTGGTTGACTTAGTGACCAAGAAAATTTTGATTTGTTAATTAACTTTATTTTCTAATTTATTGACCTAATTATCACTATAAATAGGTCACTCTTTACAGTATTATATCATCAATAATTTACTTGAGTTCTCCTAAAAATTGTTACTCTTCACATCGAAGAACAACAACCAAGAAACCCTGAAGTCTCCATCAACAATCATTTGGAGATCAACAATCTTACAATAATTATTTTAGGGTTCTGAGCATAACACCTAAATTTTTTCTCATAATTGGAGGGTGAGTTTTCTAACACTATCACACAAAACCTCTGCACAAAGATTTCCATCGCCTTTGTTGTCACCTTCAGGTAAGTCTTTCTACTTATGCTTATGTTTTATTTATTTTATCATATATGTTTACCACGTGCTATATATATTTGACTCCTATGAACCATGAGTATTAACAGTAAGTGGTGTAGAAAAATCGGAGGTAGTAGGCACTAGTCACGATTATATATTTTTTATTTTTTTGTTTTGTTCTCTATAATTTTCAATATTAAAGATAATGTAACAAGGGTGAATTGTATAGAATTTATAATCAAATAAGTTGTAGGCTAAGTTTTATATACCGTTGAAACTAATTTCGTTCATAGTATTTAGTTTTTATGTAGGTTATTTTATAATATTAAATCATTTGTTTTTAATTTGATTTTCCTTTTTATCTTTTAGGATGCAAATAATTTTTCTTTATCATATTAATAAGGTTAAAATTTAATTAATTTTTTTTATTATTATTAAATCATAATATTCATTTCTAAACAAAAATAGAAACAACTTTTTCTCAATTAATTAATTTAATATTTTACAAAGATATTACTAAACCCCACTGCTTAATTGGGCCAAGTTCAATTTCTGAACTTGACCCCTTACTACTTACACACCCCTGTATTTTACTACTAAACTAAGTTTACACTCCCACCTGTATTTTAGGCCCATTTCAATATTTGAACTTGGCCCTCATATTTGACTACCCTGTTGCAAAATGCATCCCTCAGCCAATTTGGGCTCAAAATATATTTGGGTCCAGATTTTCTTCTAATACACCACCTAGTCTTAACTTTACACTCCTGTGCATAAATGGTAAGTTCAATTTTTGAACTTGGACCCTTAATATCCTCACCCCGCTCTGTGTCCTACCATACTCTTTATCAATGAAACACTTAAAAAAGCTAACCAAAGATCAAACCATTTTTCTACCAACATAATAAAACCCAAGACATTTTCGAAAAAAGGATTAAATATCATTACTTTAAAAATTAACTGCAAATTGCGTCTACGATCACTCAATTTACAACCCATACAAGTTTCAAGGATAATTCAAAATCAATTCTATGCAATCCTATAAAAAACAACAACCAAACACTACGAACTACGAATTGGGACTTAGATTACTCATAAGAGGATACATAGGCATACAACTTAAAAATCGTGGCGAGTTCCATTAATTAAAAAATTAAAACTCTATCCTAGCCTTTTAACCTAAACCCTAGGACTTCCTTGAGAACAATGTAGATAAAGGGTGCCTAAGACATTCCCTTAGTCTAAAGTGAATAAAGAACTTAAAATCTTTGTATCAATTTAGAGTTATTCCATTATTCATCCGTCGTTAGGATAAAAAGTAGTGGTGGTGACTTGTTATTTTTTGCCGGTTACCACATGGCATACACGACGAAAGGGGAAGAAAGGCCACAAAACCGTGGCTAAGTTCGCAGAGAGGAAGCATCCGAAGGTTCGTCAGATTCGGGAGGCGCGGAGGAGACAAGAAGCTTGCGGAAATTCTTGATGAAGAAGAAGATTCAAGGTTTTTACTGTTGATTTTGGATGAGTGTTCTTGAAGAAGATGAGAGAAAAGTGAGAGAGAATTGAGAGAAAACCTCTTATGATTTTGGGGAATGGAAAAAGTGAGTGTAAATTTTTTTTTGAAAATTGAAATTAGAGTATATATATTTTTGGCTCTAAACTGAAATTTTGAACAAATATCATGCGCAGTCAAAACAGAACCTCTGAGCAAATGATAATCAGTGCGAAATCTCTATGCATGACTTGAAACAAAGCTCTTGATGACGAAATTTGTGATACAATGCCGAAAGAATCATTTTGTTACGATAAAAATTAAGCAAGTTATGTCACTCTGAACGACGAGAAACATAGTGTAAAGATTCACAATGCATAATTTTGCAACTTTTTCAGTGTACAACGTGCGAATAAACCACAAGCTCATGTTGTTCGGTGCAAAATCTCGACGCTAACTGTAAGTGTTTATTGGCAGTAATTTTGGTAAAACACTGCTTTGGTGATGTTTTGCTTAATGTCCTAACATTTGAAGCGCGCCTTATTCAGGTTTTATGGTTTATAACTTGCGAAAAATATGGAGGAATATTTTCCGTTCTGTCTTATCTTTATGGATTATATCTTGGCCTACTTTTATGGATATATTCAAGGGATTCAATATTGTAATATTTGTTTTCCAGCCCAAGCCCATAAAGAAGCTGATGCGCCTTTATAAGGACTTGGATCCTTATTCGTACAACTAAAACATTTGAAGAAAAATATACTTTGTGTGTTTTAGAAGTCTAAGTCTTTTAATTGTAATACACTCTAGTATTGTTTCAATACTTGAGTTGTAATTTGAGTTATGAATTATGGGTCATTCATAAGCTTTTAAGTATTGAATGATTGAGGTTTTTCAAACTTAATAATTCTGTTGTTTTTCACTGTTAGTGATTGAAGGGATTTGAGGAGGGCCTCATACCTAGGTGTGTCTTAGGTAGAAGTATAGTACGGGTAGTGATTAAGTGATTAGATCATAAACTGGTTGTTTACTAAGGGTCTATGAATTAATACTATTTAGTGGACTTGTCCCTAGCTTGGTATCCACCAGAGTAAGTGTTGTTGTACACCGAACTAAGTTAACAATCCTTTTTGTTTTTACTATTTTTAATATTGTTGCCTTTTATATTGTCCTCATATATTTGTGTCGTGACATCTCCTTCGACATCACATATCTGATACCAGAATTTCAATTGGTATCAGAGCAGGCATCCTGCTCCATATCTGGGTGAGATCTAGGGAAGATACTTTCTGGCACTATGGACAAGGAATGGGGGTTTATGAACATCCACCCATTCTGGATGGAAGCAATTATGACTATTGTAAACCACGTATGGCGACCTTTTTAAAATCTCTGGATAGCAGGGCTTGGAAAGCTGTCTTAAAAGGATAGAAACACCCTATAAAATTGGGAGAAGATGGAGAACCTACTTCTGTGTTAAAGCCGGAAGAAGATTGGTCTAAAGAAGAGGATAAAATTGCACTTGGAAATTCTAAAGCCTTGAATTCTATATTCAATGGAATTGAAAAGAACATTTTCAAATTAGTAAACACATGTGAATTTGCTAAGGATGCCTGAGGGATAATTCAATCTACCCATGAAGGCACATCCAAAGTTAAGATGTCAAGACTTCAGTTGCTCACCACCAGATTTGAAAATCTGATAATGAAGGATGATGAAAGTATTAATGACTTCCATATGAACATTCTTGAGATTGCTAATGCATCCAGTGCTTTAGGAGAAAAAATACATGAAGACAAATTGGTGAGAAAGATGCTTAGGTCTCTCCCCAATAGATTTGATATGAAAGTGACTGCCATAGAAGAAGCACAAGACATTGACAAGATGAGAGTGGATGAACTTGTTGGATCCCTTCAGACATTTGAATTAAGCATCAATGAAAGATCTGAAAAGAAAAACGAAGGCATAACTTTTGTAACCAATACTGAAGATGAAGAGGAGGAATGTGATATAGATACAAATGAAGGAATATCTAATGCCTTAGTTCTGCTTGGAAGACAGTTCAGCAAAGTGATAAAAAAGATGGATAGGAACCCAAGATTAAATATCAAGAACATCTCATCTGACATCCATATATCAAATGAGTTTGGAAGAAAAAGGGCTAAAGAAAAATTCACTCAAGGGAAGGGAAGACATTGTCATGGATGTGAAGGTTTTGGTCACATTAGAGCTGAATGTCCTATATCTCTTAAGAAACGAAAGAAGAATCTATTTGTTACTTGGTCTGAAGAGGAATCTGAGAGTGATCTTGAAGAGGAATCTTCCAAGTATGTTAAAGCATTGACATGCAAATATGTTTCTGATGAAGAATCAAGTGATGGTGAACTAACCTTTGATGAGTTAGCTGCCTCGTATAGAGAACTGTGTCTCAGGAGTGTAGAAGTCCGCCAAGAAGGGGAGAAACAGAAAGCTCTCATAACATAGCTGAAGGCAGAAAGGAAAGAGCATCTGAAAACTATCTCTAGTCTGGAAAGTGAAGTGACTTCCCTGAATTCTAATCTTGACAGAATGGTTAAACCACTCAAGATGCTGAATAATGGGTCTGACACATTAGATGAAATTCTTCAAGTTGGAAGAGTGATAGGAGACAAGAGTGGCCAAGGGTTTAATGAGAAAAAGGAACCTTATTCTGAAGAACCTTCATGAAATTTTACTCATACCAAGTCTAAAACAAAGATGTCGAGTCAAATGTCTCAACATCATGGAAAGAAAAGACATCAAGGCAAACATCATGGAAAGAAAAAATTTAATCACACCAGAGAGAAATTCCAGCCCTGGAGGTGTCACCACTGTGGAAGGTTTGGTCATATAAGACCTTTCTGTTTCAAGTTATATGCGTACCCCAAAACTGCTCCTTTTCCCAAGATGAATCAGATCTCTCAAAATTGAAAAAAGAAGAAACAATGGGTTCCCAAAACTACTATTTCTAGTCTCATAGCTCATACCTCTCTCAGAGTCTCAACCAAAGATGACTGGTACTTTGACAGTGGTTGTTCTAGACACAAGACATGTGTTAAGAATTTGTTGGTAGATATCAAATCTCACTCCACCAGTTATGTGACTTTTGGTGATGGAGACAAAGGTGAAATCAAAGGAGTTGGATAGCTGGAATGTTCAGGAGTCCCAAAACTTGATAATGTGTTACTTGTTAAAGGGTTAACAACTAACCTAATATTATAAGTCAACTGTGTGATCAAGGGTTCAAAGTAAACTTCACCAAGACAAAATGTCTCATTTGCAATGAGAAGAATGAAGTTATTATGAAAGGAATCAGATCTAAATACAACTGTTATTTATGGGTTCCCCAAGAGTTGAACTTCTCCTCAACATGTGCTTTAGCCAAAGAAAATGAAGTTAAACCGTGGCATAAAAAACTGGGATACTTGCATCTTAAAGGAATGAAGAGAATCATATCTATAGAAGCCGTGAGAGGGATTCCTAAGCTCAAGATAGAAGAAGGGAGAGTATATGGTGAACTCCAGATTGGAAAACAAACTAAGATGTCACATCAGAAGATCCAACATCTCACCACATCAAAAGTTTTGGAACTTCTTCACATGGACTTGATGGGACCTATGTAGGTTGAAAGTCTTGGTGGAAAGAAGTATGCCTATATTGTTGTAGATGACTTCTCTAGGGACACATGGATAAGTTTTATCAGAGAAAAATCAGAAACTTTTGAAGTCTTTAAAGATCTCTGTCAAAAACTTTAAAGAGAAAAGGATAGTCATGTCATCAGAATCAGAAGTAATCATGGAAAGGAATTTGAGAATAATAAATTTGCTGATTTTTGTTCTTCTGAAGGAATCAGCCATGAATTCTCCTCTCCCATTACTCCCCAGCAAAATGGAATTGTGGAATGCAAAAACAGAACTCTTCAGGAATCTTCCAGAGCTATAATTCATGGTAAGAAGTTAACCTACCACTTTTGGGATGAAGCTATGAATACTGCGTGCTATATCCATAACAAATTCACTCTAAGAAAAAGGCACCTCAACCACCTTGTATGAAATATGGAAGGGAAGAAAACCTACTGTCAAATACTTTCATGTCTTTGGAAGTAAATGTTACATCTTAGCTGACCATGAACAGAGAAGGAAGATGGATCCCAAGAGTGATGATGGAATATTCCTCGGTTACTCTACAAATATCAGAGATTACATAGTATTTAACTCCAGAACTAAGGTTATGATGGAAGCCATAAATGTTATTATTGATGATAGAGGATGGAATGGTTAAGAAGATGTCTTAGAAGATGTTGGAACATCATTGTCAGACATTCCAATAGAATCTAATGACAGAAGTACTGATCCTGATCCAACTTAAGAAGATCCTGAGCCCAATCAACTCAATAAAGGGCCTTTAATCAGAACTCAGAGAGATCATCCTAAGGATCTTATTATAGGAGATCTAAATAAAGTATTTACTACTAGATCAAGAGAAGGAATGTAAAACTCTTGCTTTGTTTCAAAAATTTAGCCTAAGAATGTCAAAGAAGCCTTAACTGATGAGTTTTGGATTAATGCTATGCAAGAAGAGCAAGAACAATTTAGAAGAAATGAAGTTTGGCATCTGGTTCCAAGACCTGAAGGGACAAATATGATTGACACTAAATGGGTGTACAAGGATAAATTCGATGAAAAAGGGGTGGTTACTAGAAATAAGGCAAGATTAGTTGCATAAGGATACACTCAAATTGAAGGAGTGGGTTTTGATGAAACCTTTGCCCCTGTGGCCAGACTTAAATCAATCAGACTACTCTTAGAAGTTGCTTGCATTCTAAGATTTAAGTTGTTTCAAATGGATGTAAAAAGTGCCTTCTTAAATGGATATCTGAATGAGGAAGTTTATATGGAACAACCTAAGGGATTTGTTGATCCAACATTTCCTAACCATGTGTACAAACTAAAGAAAGCTCAGTATGGATTAAAGCAGGCTCCAAGAGCTTGGTATGAGAGATTGACAGAATTTCTTGGTGAGAATGGATATAAGAAAGGTGGCATATACAAAACTCTTTTTGTCAAGGAAGAAGAAGGGGAGATCATGATTGCAAAAATTTATGGTGATGATATTATGTTTAGTGGGATGTCAAATGAGATGGTTTAACATTTTGTCAAGCAAATGCAGACATAATTTGAGATGAGCCTTGTTGGTGAGTTAACCTACTTTCTTGGTCTGCAAGTTAAGCAAATGGAAGATTTCATATTCTTATCTTAGAGAAAATATGCAAAGAATATAGTAAAGAAATTTGGGACGGAAAATGCCAATCACAAAAGAACACCTGCTCCCACACATCTAAAGTTGTCTAAAGATAAAAAAGGAGTAAGTGTGGATTGAAGTCTTTACAAAAGTATGATAGGCAGTCTTCTATACCTCACAACTAGCAGACTTGACATTACCTTTGTTGTAGGGGTGTATGCTAGATATCAAGCTAATATTAAAGTTAGCCATGCCAACCATGTGAAGAGAATTCTTAAATATGTGAATGGGACAAGTGACTATAGTATGCTATATTCTCATGGATCTAGCTCTGCTTTAATTGGTTATTGTGATGCTGACTGGGAAGGAAGTGCTGATGATAGAAAAAGTACATCAGGAGGATGTTTCTTTCTGGGAAATAATCTCATATCCTGGTTCAATAAGAAGAAAATTTGTGTGTCTCTGTCCATTGTTGAGGCTGAGTATATTGCCGTAGGAAGCAAATGTTCTCAGTTGGTTTGGATGAAACAAATGTTGACAGAATATAATGTCAAACAGGATGTTATGACATTATTCTGTAACAACCTAAGTGCCATAAATATTTCAAAAAATCCTATTCAACACAGCAGGACCAAACACATTGATATTCGTCATCACTTCATAAGAGAGCTTGTTGAGGAAAAGATTGTTTCCTTAGAACATGTAGCTACTTGTGAAATTATGGCAGAACCGATTGTTAATACTGGTTTGCGTTTTGTGTTTTTTGTTCGCAAAATATCGCGGTAAGCAAGAGTCGCCACCGACTTTTATTTTATCCAATCAGGAAAAGGAGAAAGAACAGAAAAAACCTTTTTTCGAGATGTTTGAGTACGGGGGGTAGATTATAGAAAGGGAAGGTGTTAGAACCCTTTCTATCCATGGTTTCCATGGGCTCTTAGGTACTTTCTCATTTTGAAATTGCTTGTGTGTGCTTGTTTTGAAAAGTTTTGTTTTACTTTGTGTTAACCCTTGTTTCTGTCCTCAAGAGTGTTACAAAGTTGTTTTTGAAAACTTTGTTTGAAAAGTGTTTGTGTGAACAAATTTGTTTGTTTGAGCAAGTACCTAGGAACTAATCTACCTACTCGAAAAAAAGTTTGTTCGTTTTCCTTTAGACAACGCTATCCTATTATTAAGGAATAGGTAGCATCGTTGTTGGATTTTTAAAGGGACGTTCGAAGGGACGAAATGGTCTCTGAAGGCAACAAGTAAGGATACCTTAGCATTTCGAAGGGACTATCATTATAATATCGATTCGTAGGCAACTCGAGGGACAAGTAGGGACTATGATCTTTATGACGACTTTGAATCGCGAGTCATTGCTAAGGTATCCCTACGTTCGAGGGACACGACCATTATTTTCGAGGCAACCAAGTGAGGCAAACCCTAGGAGTGAGCATGTGCATGTGTTTGATTTCAGTTATTTAATCTTTGCACAATTAAGGTGATCTACTGTTTTAATTTTATTTGTCTTTTGCATGCAAGACTATTATCCATACATCTAGACAGTTCATAGTTGCGGAAATTAAAAGCAAAAAAGTAAATCTACGCTATTACAAGGCTTCGGGGAGGGGGTTACATGACCAAAAAACGGGGATTAAACAGTAAATAATATGCGGTAAACTCTAATTAAAGACTATTATAAACCCGAAGCAAATAAAATAATTGGAAAATAAAATATTGCGTGCGAGAATTAAGTACGGGAATCAAAGTTTAAATTCTAAAATCTAATCAATTAAAGAGAAAATATTTTTTTGTATTTTATTGTTGAGAAAAATATTTGAAATCTTAACCTAAATATAATTAATTAAAGAAAAATATTTTTTGGTATTTTATTGAGAAAATTAAATATTTGTGAATTAAACCTAATTTGTCTAATTAATTTTAATTATGAAAACAATCAAGTCAATATCATTAAATTAATTATTTTCCAAAAAAAACTAATTTTAATAAAAAAAACCTAATTCTACATTTTTGTGGTTTTCTTGATTTTATTGATTAAATAAAAAAATGATTTTTTTTTGTTGTTTTGTAAAAAAAGAAATTAATCAAATAAAACAAAAGAAAATAAAGAAAGAAAGTAATTGGGCCTGCGATGAAAGTAGATTGGGGGTGTGAAGCTGAATTTCATTGAGCCCAAGTCCTTTGGCCCAATCAGGCGTTTGGATCCAGTGCTGGCCACATTTGAGGGTTCACCATGGTCTGCATGTGTTGAGTGTTAAATTTGGATATGATGAGATCTTGTGGTATGGTGATGGAAGTGCATGAGGAGCGCGCAGGGACCTGGAGCATTAGATCTGAAGACACAAATTAGTGAAAATTAACCTTGTAAAAGGGCTGGATCGAACCCACCCCCTTTTGGACTAAAGCCTTATCATGCCCTGCCTTGCCAACTGAACCAAGCGTGTTAATTCTTAACAAAATAATACAAAATAAATATAAGGCAAATAAAGATCTATGGCCATATGTCAAAAACACACGCGTTGTGGGTCCCCAATGGTTTGAATGTACGAATCAGTGAGCACCACGCCATCACCTTCTTCAGGGATCCGTCGTTTTAGATGGGGAACTTTTACCTACAACAGTTTTTCGTCACTATAGGTTATAGTGACAGATTTTGTTCGTAACTAAAAACCTGCAAAATTCAAAAACGCAACACAAGCAGAATAAATTCAAACCAAAGGAATGGATCAATTGCAAATCATCTCCTGAGTATGATAGTACCCCTAATTTTGTCCAATTTTGGGGACCTCAAAACCCTAACAATGGCGTCGTGCCATTCCTGCACTTAAACTTCAATCAAACCAATCAAAAACATTACAATATGATAGCAAGCATGGATATATGATCAAAACATGTTTATGATGGATAAATCATTGAAAATGAATCTTGAAAAAAGATGCAAACCGTGGCACTGTGAGGCGTGATTTCTGAAGGTTTTAAGGCTGGAGGACGATTGGAATAGCTTCAAGAAATGTCCAGGAACAAATTGCTGGCCTTGGAACTACTGGAAACGGCCAATGGAATCAAAACTGACCTGCACTTTTTTGACAAAAAATTGAGTTTTGTTCTCTTGTTTTCACGACCAAAACCTCTTTCTTATGCTTTGTAAATGTTGTGTATATATCATAGAATGATTTAGGTCAACAAAAACTGATCATATCTTTGCAAATTATGGAGATTTGATTTCATTATTTGTCTTGTATGATTTGTTTCCAAAGTCGACCAAATTAAGATATTTTCCAATCAATTGGGTCTTGCACGAATTTTTTGATTTTCTAGCTGTTCATAGACTCATAATATGCTCATAAAATCAAATCTTTGATTTTATTTGATTATTCTACTATTTAAATTGATTTATATTTATTTAAATGGATAAAAAATCAAAATAAATAATAAGAATAATAAAATAATAGGTGGATAAGATCAGGGGTCGTTGGCCATCTTAGGAACAAGTTTCAAATAAGAAAACATGGGCCCATTTGAAAAAAAAGTCATTTTGATCAATGTTGACTTCATGCATATTTCCAAAAATTGGTCAACTTTGACAATACACATCTCTCTCATTTTTAATCATAAGAAGGTGTTCTTGAACTTTTTAGAAAGCTTAGGATGTCCCCTAAACAACCCTATTGGTTTCATCTCAATTGGGTCTTCCATGTTCATGCAAGAAGCTTTGACCCAAAAGGTGTTTTTGTTGACTTTTCAAAAGGACCTATAATGTAAAAATTTATATATTTTTATGAGTGCATATTTTGAACTTATGGGATAAAGATGAACTTTAGGGAATTGTATCCTCTTCAAAATGAGCCTTGGATGGAAAATTTCTGATAAAGTATGAACAAGTTATGCTTGGTCAAAGTTTGGTTGACTTTTCTTGTGAAACCCTAATTTAGCAACTTCTGGGTTTTGATGAGTTTGGGGCATTCCTTGAGGAATCATGATCAACCCTTTATAAAATTATGGATATCACTTAAAAATGTCGATGTTGACCAAAAACCTTAAAGTTTGACTGTATGTGGGCCACAGTTGACTTTTGACCTAATAAAGTTAATTTTCAAGCATCTGGGCAATTAATTGAGCAAACTTCTTGTGCAAGGCATGAAAATTGACATGGATGATCTTGAGAACATATTGGGACCATGGAAGGCATTTGGGACCTTTGGAGTTCAACCATCTTGATGAGGAGTGAAACCCTAGTTTGAAGCTTGTTGCCTTAGGAGGAGGATTTGTCTGGTCAATCCTTAGGCATCCTTGAGCAAGTTGAGGACCTCAAGGGGCATGTGTTGAGTAAAATGAGAGGGGAAATTTTGAGGTACAACACTACTGAATTACAACTGGCTGACATTTTCACAAAGGCTTTGGATGAAAACCAGTTTGAGAACTTAAGAGGAAAACTAGGGATCTGCATATATGAGGGTTTGTAGCAATTAAGGGCGTGTGGGAATATCATTAAAGTGATATTATATTATTTATGTTTCCAACAAATCAAATATCTTAAGAAATCATTTCAAGACTATCTCAAATACTCTCCCACACGCTACGAAATTACCTCATTCTATTTTCATAACCTCTTCGTTCTCCTTTATAGAAAAAGAACCATTGCTATTTTCCATCTCACTGTTCAAAACTTTTCAAAGATGTTACAACGTCATGCTTCGTCTCCCTCAAAGTGATCTTCCGATGAAGCCAAGGCTTCTAGGTCAAAGACTGTCAACCATCCTGAGGACCTCTCCCTTGATAAAGTCCTGGTCGTCGCTCCTCTCACAACTATTCCACCTCTTGAGAAGAAGATCAAGAAACCCAGATCGTACCATGTAAAGAAATCCAAAGACGAGTTTGACACTTCTAAAGGTAATGCTCCTAATACTACTGATGATAGGTCAAAAGAAGACATTGTTAATGTTGATAGGAGTATTAGAAGGCTGGTAGATAGGGTGTTAAATGAAGGTTTTGTTGTGCCTGGGATTTCTACTCCTCTTGCATGGATGCCTGCTCAGGATAACAAAGGTACTGATCCTCAAAATGCTATTGAATCGTCTACCATAAAGAAAGATGTTGTTGAAAGTGAACTTGGCAAGTTTTCTACATCCATTCTAGAAGAAGTGAAAAATGGTGGTTAACAAGATGTTGAGACATCATCTGCTGAGAAGGACTCTTCTGCTAAGGAAGATGGTGCTGGCTCCAAAACTGGAAAGAATCCAAATGCTGAGAATATGGTGAATGTTGATGAGCTGTCTGACAATGACCTTATTACCAATATGGTGCCTGGAATTGCTAAAAGGATCAAATCTAGAAAAGTGAAGGTTGTGGATGCCATACCCCCTGCCAAGAGTATCAAGAAGAAGACTATGTATGGTCCCCCAAAGCCCTGAAGTAAAGTGGTTCCTCCCTCCAACAAAAGAAAGTTAGACATGATAGCTCCTCAAATGATGATGAGGATGATGTCCAGGACATCTCTCCTATGAAGAAGTCTACAAGCAAGAAGCTATCTGTCAGGGTTCTTGATGCTCCTCTTGACAACATCTCCTTCCATTTTGTTGGCAATGTTGAAAAATGGAAATATGTCTTCCAAAGAAGGATTGCTCTTGAAAGAGAGTTGCGAGCAGATGCACTGGAATACAAAGAGACTATGGAGCTGATTTCTTTTGCTGGCTTGATGAAGAATGTCACCAGGTTTACAAAATGTTATGATACTCTTGTTAAGGAATTTATTGTTAATATTCCTATAGATTGTGCTGATCATAGAAGTAAGGAGTATAGGAAGGAGTTTGTTAGAGGTAGATGTGTTAAATTTCCCCCGCTGTCATCAATATATATCTGGACAATTATGAAGATGATCACTCTAAATTGGAAGTGTCTGATAATCAAGTGTGCAAAGCCATCACTGCAAACCAAGTAAGTGATTGGCCCTTGAAGAAATAAGCTCTCTGTTAGTAAATTAAGTGTGAAATATGCTATCCTGCACCGAATTGGAGCTGCTAACTGGGTCCCTACCAATCATGCCTCAACCATTACAATTGGTTTAGGAAAATTTATCTATGTTGTTGGAAATAAGAAATTGTTTGATTATGGTGCTCACATTTTTGACCAGACTGTAAAGCATGCAAGAACCTATGCTATCAAGATGCTTATTGCCTTTATTTATATTATTTGTGGAATTATTATAAATCAACATCCTAGAATTCTATGTGGCACTGATGTAGTTTGCAAAGGGGAGTCTGCCATGTCCCTTCACTTTAAGCTGTTTTCAAGTAAACATGTCCCAAACAGTGTTTTGACATCTACATCCTCTGAAAAAAGTCCTTAAGCAAGGATGATATGATTATTGAGTTAATGGAAGCCTGCAAAGAAATTGATGAGGTAATCAGAGTTAGCTCATTAAGAAAGCTAAAATTTGAAAAGCTGATCAAGGAGCTGCAGAAGGATAACAACCTTCATGAGAGTGTCGGTACTGAAGAAGGAGATTCTCATAGTGAAGGAAACTCTGAAGCTTCCAAGTCTACTGTGTTGGTGCCTTCTTTTTGTGGTTTTTCTTTTGAGTTTTGATCCCTATGTTCTTTTTGGAACTTGTATGTGCTTGACACTTGAATATTCTGGTCTATACTTCTTTTACTACTACCTCTTGAATGCATGTTTATTTGGCATATTATGTCTAAAAAGGGGGAAAGAAACTGACTGCTGACTGACTAACTGCTAAGTTTGAGGGGGAGCTTCATTGTTTGAGGGGGAGCCTCAGGTCTCAGAAGATGTCCTGACATCTTCCACTGCTAACTGCTAACTAGTTTTTTGCTGCTGCTCTGATAATGTGCTCAAATAATGTTTTTGCCAAAATTTGCCAAAGGGGGAGTTTGTAAGTGTTTGTTGGCAGCAATTTTACTAAAACACTGCTTTGGTAATGTTTTGCTTAATTTCCTGACATTTGAAGTAAAACATCTCAACTGTTTTTGAATGATGTCAAAGCAGATGTCTTAACATCTTCCTGCTGATCTTAGCGTGTTTTTAGTTTTTCTGTTTCTTGTTTTTAAGCGTGCCTTTTTCAGGTTTTGTGGTTTATAACTTGCGAAAAATATGGAGGAATATTTTCCGTTTTGTCTTATCTTTATTGGATTATATCTTGGCCTAAGTTTATGGAGATATTCAAGGGATTCAATATTGCAATATTTGTTTTTCAGCCCAAGCCCATAAGAAGCTGCTGCGCCTTTATAAGAACTTGCATCCGTATTCGTACAATTGAAACATTTGAAGAAAAATATACTTTTTGTGTTTTAGAAGTCTAAGTTTTTTAATTGTAATACACTCTAGCATTGTTTCAATACTTGAGTTGTAATTTGAGTTGTGAATTATGGATCATTCATAAGCTTTTAAGTATTAAATGATAGAGGTTTTTCAAACTTAATAATTCTGTTGTTTTTCACTATTAGTGATTGAAGGAATTTGAGGAGGGCCTCATACCTAGGTGTGTCTTAGGTAGAAGTATATCACGGGTAATGATTAAGTGATTAGATCGTAAACTGGTTGTTTACTGAGGGTCTATGAATTGATATTATTTAGTGGACTTGTCCCTGGCTTGGTAGCCCTCAGAGTAAGTGTTGTTGTACACCAAACTGGGTTAACAATCTTTTGTGTTTTTACTGTTTTTAATATTATTGCATTTTATATTGTCCTCAGATATTTGTGTTGTGACATCTCCTTCAACATCACATATCTGATACCAAAATTTCACTAACCTTAAAGAAAAAATGTTGGCAACAAAACGTGTGACGTCGTTCTGTAAGAATCACCCTAATATGATAAAAATTTTCGAAGTTTTGATTTTTCAAATGGCGAGAAATAGTGGACTTATTTCTCCGTATTGAACAATTTTAACTTATTTCTGTGTGAACTTTAGAATGTGAGCCATAAACCGAAGCCTTCGGAGCATAATATGAACTCGGGCCCTAAAGCAAAGTTGAAGCTTACAAAATTTGTGATCTCACACTTCAAGAATCGTCGAATTACAATTCTTATAATATCTATAAATGGTTCGCTAGAAAGCCAACTCAGTATGAAATTTTCGCTAGTAATTGGCACTTTTGAAACCTTCTTCAAAGAACTAGCTTCTGACCCGAACATACAAATCGAAGATAAAATCAAGATGAATTTTCCTCCCAAATAACCATCCAAAAACATTGAACCGGGTGAAAGTTATGAATTTTTGAACATCTGAAAAACAACGGTTCAACACACTATTTTCACTGTTTTTGCTTTCTAAGTGAATTCGCTTCCGAGCCGAACACGAAAGTTAAAGGAAATATTAACACAGTTCAAATGCTCTAAGAGGCACTCAAATATGATTTTCCAGTTAGAAGTTACGAATTTTTAAACATCTGAAAACCAGAAAACGGTAAGTCCACAATATAACGCCTTTCAGGTATTTCGCGCTTTAGAAAATCTTCCTCACAAAATTAGCCTTCGACTTGAAAAATGAAATGAAGAAGACCTCAAGATGGTTCTAATGAATGAAGAATAATTCCTAAACCGTTTTCGATCTCAAGTTAAGAATTTCTAAGCTTGAAACGCACCGTATTGAATTTTTGTCTGCATCGTCTCAAATCAACTAAAACGCCCGACTTTCTGCATAATTCAAAGCGTGCTGGAACGCATAAGAGCTTGATATAATGATTACTTTCTTGGTTGTTGATTGTATAGCTTGGAACACGTGTGGAGTGCATTAAAATGCGGAAAACCCTGAGTTCTGTTTCACAATGCTGCTTAACGGAACAATCAACTTTTGCAATTCTTTTCACAGAGAAATACCTCGATTCCATGAGTATAGGCCCAATGACATGTATGTATGAATATGATGATAAATTATAAGCCAATAATGATTAAAATGTATAGGGAGAATTTTAGGGTGCAACACCTCATAACTGCGAGTAGTAAGTATGTTGTTCACTCGGATATGATAACATGTATTTCATTAAGAAACAATCAACAAACCAAATTTTTTGAGAAGAACTACATTGTTTTGATTTCTTCATGGGATACATAGGCAATGAGTTGCAAAATTCAGGCGAACACAATAATAAAAATATTTTTTTTATTTTTCCCTTTAAGTAATTCATTCATGCATTTCCTTAGCCAGTTTAAGCTTTAGATAACACACCCTTTTGATTAGAACAAACATAGTGGATCCCATTGAGTACAATAGATGCTTAAGCTGCTAATACCTTCCTTTTGCATAGCCGACCCCCATACCTTAATCTCTCTTTTATTTTGGGTTTTATTCTCTCCTTTCCCATTCCTTTGGAAACAACAAAGTGCAGTGGTGACTTTCAATTTGTGAGTTAAGTCAACTAATGGCTTAATCTCAACATTTTATCACTATAGAAATTTGGAGACTTTACTGGGGTTTTCATCTCTAAGTGGGTTAATCCAATCTTTGTTTGTTCCTTTTCTTTAGGTGTTTATCTTTATGCTTTAATTGCTTTTTATTTATTGCATGCATTACATTTTATTGCTTTCCACTATTCTGGATATATCTGCTGTAATGGTTGCTGGATTTTCCATTTTTCAGGTTGGATGGTGTAATACGGTGGGAGAACTGACTTGGGTGTTTTGTGTTTTATCGTA
The DNA here is from genome assembly GCA_948472305.1 of Vicia faba. Classification (NCBI taxonomy): domain Eukaryota; kingdom Viridiplantae; phylum Streptophyta; class Magnoliopsida; order Fabales; family Fabaceae; genus Vicia; species Vicia faba. Next base: position 845,215,382 of record OX451737.1, read on the forward strand.
ATTGTTGCGGATAGCAAGAGTCGCCACCAACTTTTCTTTTATCCAATAAAGGAAAGGGTGAAAAGAACATGAAAGACCTTTTGAGATATTTTCTTGAGTTCGAGGGGTAGATTATGAAAAGGAAAGGTGTTAGCACCCTTTTCATCCATAGTTATCTACGGGCTCTTAGTTGCTAGCTCACTTTGAAAATGCTTTATTTGAAATGTGTTTGTGATGGGTTTTGAAAGTATTTTTGAAAAGTGCCATCGTTTAGGCGAACTTTGTAATGATTCTCGTCTCTATAAGAATGTATACAAAGTGTTGACTTTTGAAAATATTTCATTTTGAAAAGTGTTGGTGTGTTTTGGAAGATGTTATTTTGAAGATGGTTGTGAGAAAGCAACTATGAACGTTTTACTTATTCGAAAAGTATTAGTTCTTTTCCTCCTCCTTTAGATATTTCTGTCTTAACATTGATTGATAAGAAGCTCTATCATTGGATGTAAATGGATAGGCGCAGGTCAATCGTACAGTCATAGAAGGCAACTTGTAAAACGCTTTAGAAATTTTCGTAAGGGACTAGATTGTTTATCGGAGGAAACATTGAGGGACATCGAGGGACTGCGATCTATTTATAGAGGATGTTTGAGAGAATGAGAGAGTTTGTTCTATAAATTGTCAAAATTCTGGTTTGGTTGAGATGAAACAACCAAGTTATGTGAAAATTGGTGTTCCAATACATGGTACAAGCATGGCCTAAAGTTTCTAGAGGCTTTTAGGCATGTTGCTTCTTGCTTTGACATTATGTATGTGCAGAGAAAACAATTGAGAGGCTCAAGGAGTTGACAATTGCATAAAGCTTACTTTATGTTAATGGTAATGGTGCCTTTGTGCTATAAATGGAATGATGCAACGGAAAATACCTGAATCACTTGGATAATGGTTCAATCAATTGTTTAAACATCTGATTATGGATAGATTTGCAAGTCACAAGGCCTGCAAAGTAAGATTATGCAACACATCATGCAAATTGGATTATTTGTTCTTCAGGCCCTTGAATCTCCTAGCTCAAGTATGATAAATTCATGCTCTTGGATGTTTTGGAAAGCTTGAAACATCCTATATAATTTTCATGTTGGACATTTTGACAAAATCATCTTGGAACTATGTGAAAAAGTGCCAAGAAGTTGGGATAAAATCCTGACCAAAATCTATTAGAAATTTCTTTAAGTGTTAGATGAAAATGTCATGACTTCATGGGCTTAAATCTTCACATCTAAGCATTTTTTGGACATCAACCCTCTAATACAAAGTTGTAGAATTCATCAAGATCTACAACTTTCATGTTGGAAGTTTCCTTTGAATCATCATGCATCTTGGTGAAAAATTGGCATGAACTAGTGAAATTATCATGTATAAAACATTTAGAAAAATTTCTAAGTCTTGAAAAGTTTGAAATTTCAAATTGACTTTTTACTTTCTTGACTTCTTGATGATCAAGCTTGCTATTCTTGAATGTCTTGATGAATTTTGATATTTGAAATTCAATGTTGACCAAAAAGTCAAACTTTGACTTTTCAGTGTACAATTGACTTTTTCATTAGTTGACCAAATTTCATCTATCAATCCACTGATCTTGAGAAATGACTTTAGATACACAAATAGGTCAAAATGATGCATTTGAATTCTTGAGATCATGTTTCAAACCAATAAGTCATGTATTAGGTCAAAATTCAGTGATCAATCGTTTTCAGACAAAACCCTAATTTGTAGTCTCAATGTTTCGAAGGTGATTTTGTTTGATCAATTTCTTGAGAGGGGATCAAGATACTCGTAGTTCACCTTTAAGAATTTAAAACACATGTGTGTTGTTTAGTTTTAAGAGACAAGACATCATCGTCATTGTCCGAGTGGAAAATATACTTACTACCCACGATTATGAGAAAGGAGAATTTGCATCATCTCAAAGTGGAGGATATGGCTTAGATTTTAAAATAAAAAAAGCCTCACTCAACACCCAAGTGGAAAATATCTCACTTTACTATATATCATAGAATTATAGTAGTTCGCATCACTACAAGGATTGACAAGAGTCTAATATTTTGAGAAAAGGTTTAAAAATAAAAGCCAAAGTGGAAAAATGATTTGAATGAGATTGATTGACTTTTAGTCTTTTCACAAAAATATCAAAGTGTGATTAGATTGATTAAAGTTTGATTAAGAAAATATTTTGAAAATGCATGGACCTAAGTCCAAGTTTATTACGAAATCAATTCAAGTTTAAAACAAGAAGAGTTTTCAAAGGGAGGGAGAATATTTTTGAAATTAAAGAAGATGGGAGGAGAAGAAGGGACTATCCTAAAGTATAAGATAAAATCTAGGTAAAAGAACTGTCTAACCAACAAGAAGCCAACACTTGACACAATAAGTCAATGTAGAATTCCCATCCTTTGGATTGAAACCAAACAAGCAAAGATAATAAACCTCTTAAGAAAACCAAGCTTCAACTGCATTAAGTCTTCATAAAAATTGGGCAGAGTAACAACTGTATACAAATGAATTCCCAATCACAGACAAAGCATATAATCACAATAACCTACACACAAAACAAACAACCCAATGTCTTGAGCTAAACCCTAAGAACTCCAGAAAAAATAATAGTTGAGGTCACAAGGTTCTAAGGGTGGTGAAGGTCTCTACTCCTAAGTTCAAGGAGTCCATAATCTCCAAAATGCCAAGGATAGTAACCAAATAGTCCAAGTGGCATTAAAGTTTTTTATTGCTCAAGTTGGTTATTAGGTATCTTCAAAAAGAAAATGAAAACTCAAATGAGTAAAATAAAGAAAATGACATAAAAATAATTGCTCAAGTGAGCAAAGATGAAATTAGCATGAAATGTAAATGCTAAAGTAAATATGCTTAAAGTAAAAAGCATAAAGTAAAAAGCATAAAGTAAAAGCATAAAATATAGTCAATTGTTAGAAATTAGTGGTTAGTTGAATGACCATCTTAAAACTTGCATTTGAAACTCATTAGAGGATTGATAAAACCAAAGCCTCTCAACAATTAATTTCATTTTCTTTTTGTCAAGTATATCATTCATTTAAAATTCTCAAGACAACAATAAATGATAAACAATGTTTAAGTGATTCACTTTGACCAAAGCTTATGAAGATTTATTAGAGGATTGATAAGACCAAAGCCACCTAACAATAAAATCTCATGGTTATTGGATCAAAGGATTCAAATTAACATACTTGGGCTTGCAAACATAAGTTTGGGCCACGAATGATCATTTCTCGAATCGGGACAAAATTTAGCACAATGTTAAGCAATCGTAACTGGACTTATATAGAAGTCGCACCTATTTTGAGGCCGGTCAATAAAGTCTATGCATTTGTACGATCTTTGAAAGTTAAATTGGATTAAAATTCGAAATCATAATGCAACCAAGAAACAACAACACAATTGTTTGAATTTATTTACATTAATAAAATAGACAAGTGAAAATAAGGAATTGGAATAGTAAAAGGGTGTATTTACAAATTAGGGGGGTATATAGGCCTTGGGGAAAAATATAAAACTAGGCCCAAATAAAAATAAATTCAAATACTAATCTATACAAAAGCTAACAATAAATAATAATAAAAAAGACAAAATAGAAATAATAATAAAAAAGATATAGTACGTTCTTGTTGTTGTACAGAGGGAGTATGTATGCGAGCTTGCAGAAGTGACGATGGAGGGAATCGAATGGAGATCGGAACAGTGGATGAAGATATATGTAATAGAGGTTTGTGGAATGGTGAGTAGAGATGAAGAGGGAGAAAGCTTGTGGCAAGATTTGCAGTGAATTGGAGGGAGGTTGGAATATTGGGAATTACAGAAGTTTGTTCATGAAGATGATCAGAGGATGATGGAGGAAGAGTGAATGATGTTGGTGGTGTTGAGAATAAGAAATTGGAAATTGGATTGTTGAATTTGAAGAAGGCAAATGGGAGAAGAAAATTAAATTTCTGGTCTTCTACATTGTGATTGTGAATTTCGTTTCCTGCCACTCCTCTTTTCAATTAAACTATTCTCTATTTATAACACAAATCAAACTTAGTTTTGTCAAATTATTTCATGACCAAAAAGTCCTTATTGATAAAAAATGACGTCAAAAACTAAAAGTATAAAAATTAATACAATTAAAAATTTTGTTTTTAAATTTTTTTGAATACAAAATAGATACCCAAAATGATTAAAAACGATAAAAAATGGACAAAAATATATTCGAAAAAACGAAATAAATACATTAAAATAAACTACCTATCTCAAAGATTAATGAAAAATTACTAAAATGGTAAAAATTTAAATATAATGAGAATAAAAATATCATGCTGAACAAACATTTACGGTTAAAAACGAGACTTAAAACTGTACCGAATAAATGAAATGAACACAATAAAATAAACTACATGTTACAAAGATTAATAAAAATTTAACCAAATGGTCAAAATCGAAATAAAATGAGAATAAAAATATCAGGCTGAACAAACGTTTACGGTTAAAACGAGACTTTAGACTGTACCGAAAAAATGAAATGTAAACATTAAAATAAACTACATGGCTCAACGATTAATGAAAAAATATTCAAATGATCAAATTCGAAATAAAATGAGAATAAAAATATCAGGTTGGACTAACACTTAGGATTAAAAACGAGACTTCAAACTGTACCAAAAAAATGAATTGAGCATACCGTCATGATCTACGTGAAACACAGATTCATAAAATGATCAGTAAAAGGTGAAAACTTGAAATATTTTTCTCACTAATTTTCCGCATAGTATTGAATCGCTTTTAATGATCTGTCTATAAAATCGAAATATTAATATTATTGAAATATAAACAACTTGGAGCAATGCAAGAAACGAGTAAATAAATAAAAATGCATGAAGTGAAATATCAGGTGTTTTTTAACTAAAAAATGATGCAAATGTTGATTGAAACTGACTTTTGGTCAACCTAAACACGACTAAATAATGAAAATATGATGAATTAAGATATTTACTAATGATTGTGACCAAATGAAAAAGTATGATATAATAATGCGACTAAAAAAATTAGGGGAGAAATTTAGGGTGCAACAGCTGAAGTCATTTTGAGAAACCTTCTGAAGCAAAGTTGTTCCTCACATCACTAGCTCTTGACTTGTAAATAGAAGTTGGAGATAAAGTCAAGGAGATTCATATGCTTGAAGAATCGCTCAAAAATATTGAATAATAAGGACGTTATAATCATTCGAACTCAAACTGGTAAAGATTGACTTTTGGTCCGACAACTTCAAATCAACTTGCGAACTTGATCTTTTTCATAGCCTAAAATACTATTAATCACATATGAACTTGAGATGTCTAAGAAGGCATGGAAATAAACACATGAACCTATCTCGAAGAATCTTGAGAATTAAGCAACCAGACTCGTCTTAACTATGCGGAATGAAACATGAGGATAACGTGACCTAAGATTATAGATCACCGATCTTAAGCCATAGGATTTTGAAAACTATTTTTGGATTGAGAAAACCATAACCCTAACCGGAGAGTCATCACCTGAATTTCTTGGTCACAAACCCTGTCTTTCAAGACACAAAACAAACAAAACATATTTTGGAATTTTGGTTAGAAGTCAGTAAAATATAAAATACATATATACGAGGCACACGATTCAAGGTGCTTTGTGATCTCTCAGGAGCAAAGCTGAAGATAAGGAGAAGAACCAAACCTTAGTGTGATCTTGTTATGATTGAGTTGATATGATATGATAGGGGAATCTTAGGGGAAAAAATTGGGGTACAACAGATGCCCTTATTTAAGTGTCTTCTATTCGGAGACGCGAAGGTTAAAATCTTCGTGTCGATGCGATTGTAGATACTTAAATATAAAACCAGCCCTATTTTTAGCCCTAAGATGCCATGCAATGCTTATGATTATGAATGCAAATGAACAAGACACCACTGGGGATGTAATAAGATAAAAACAAAGATCAAATGGAAAATTCGACATGAAAATAAATCACTGGTGAACAAAAAACTCGACTCTATTGGGGTAAATCCCAAAGAGGACATAAGGCGTCATCAACTCCAAGATTGAGGAAAGAGTAAAGGATGATAACTGACGACAGATAACTGTGAACTACCAACTCAATAGATGAAGATATAAAAAAAATCGAATAGTACCGAGTCGATAAGGGATAGTAAACTACCAACTCAATGGATGAAGCTAGAAAAGTAATAAGATATCGACTCATAGATGACGGTAGACTACCAACTCAATGGTTGAAGGTAGAAAAGTAGGAGATACCGACTCACTGATGATGGTAGACTACCAGCTCAATAGTTGAAGGTAGAAGATCAAAAAGATATCGACTCATAAATGACGGTAAACTACCAATTGAATAGTTGAAGGTAGAAGATAAAAAAGATACCGACTCACAGATGACGGTAAACTACCAACTTAATAGTTAAAGGTAGAAGATCAAAAAGAGACTTCCACTTGTAAAGATTTCACAATGAACTGCCTTTATCATATTGAAAAGATTTGTCATCCATTGGAGTAATTTGACAACGAAATGCAAACTATCCACTCATAGAGAAGATAGCAAAAAGGTAACGTCGAATTTTACTGAATAGGAATGGTAAGATAATACCGATAAATACCAATATTAGGGGTGGTAATAAATGATTGGAACCAGTACTTATCATTGGAAACAAATGAACTTCTCAGAGGTAAGTGAGTCTCAATGAGGAACTATCTCCCACAATGAGGAGACTACCATCCATTGGAAAAAGATCTCAACCACGAACTATCTCCCATAATGACGAGACTACCATTCATTAGAGTACAAACGAATCTTCTCAAGGAAATAACAGACTTACCAGGGAAGTACAGGTTGCTCAAATAAAGAGACCTACTACTTGCTGTTATGAGAAGGAGTTGTAAAAATGACTTCATGGGGAAAGAAATATGGCTTCTTGGGGAGATGCCAATATATTCCTGCTGAGGAGATAGAGTCTTCTCGTGCAAAATAAATGCACATTCTCAAACCAGGGCTCAAAGTCTGCAGAGATCAGAGTAATAATGTTTCCAGGGACCACAGATTCAAATCAGAAATAAACCGGAGTGAAACAGTCAACCAAAATAACACCTCATGAGAAATAAACTCGAGAGGGAGCCACTTTCTATCCAAACAAAGAGTTGTACAGGAAGGCTAAAGCAAAAATCTTCCACGAGGGATAACTTAGTGGGGAAATTGAAAGAATATACACTTTCTACTTAAGGTTTACATTCTATTGGAGAGAAGATAACATAACTATGCAAATAGGGTAATATGCCAACAAAATAATAATGAATGCAAATGAGCAATGAATTTCTAAATTCAACTATGCGTGACGTATGTATGAATGTATGAATGTTATCATGTATACGCTGACAAAACAGACATATAATAGTGGGGATAACCAGACAAAACCAACTTGGGTAAAGTCAAATACTCGGCTAAAACACATTCAGGATGAAAACTTCATAAGAAAGTAAGCACCAACTGAGGAAACTGATTCCTATTTCGCAACTTAACTTCACTGGGAATGAACATAATCCGAAAATGATCAAATCATAACAATAAATCAGTACAGATACAGGGATATAACATCCTCCTCCAGGCTTCACCGAGGAATATCACACAAACTTCAATGGGGAAAACAAGAGTTTCAACGTCTAGACTTCTACTGGGGATTGCAATACTGATTTCAATAGGGTAGACGAAAACCACATTGTCGAGATATAAACTGTGGTCCTCGTGCTAACTTAATTGGGGAGGGCAACACCACATCGTCGAGGGGAAGCCAAAATACATTCTTCAATACTGAGAGTGATAATTGCATCAACTTCTCTAGGGAGAATTTATGAAACCTCATGGGGATAACAATTTTCATAGAGACACGTTTTCTCAGTCTTTCTTGGGGATTTAAGAAGTTAAACATTATAGCAAGAAATCAAACTTATGGGATTTTAAATCAAACCCAACATTTGGCGGGAGAAAACCCAAAAAAGTTGACAAATGTTTCAACATTTCCTAGAAAAGACATTGCCCTTGTCCGGTTTCATGGGAAACAAACAACAACAAAAATTCTAGCACTACAAAGGGCGATGGTTTGCAAATGATTCCATCTCAGCACACAAAGGGGAAAAGCCTTTCGTCATGTGAGTGAAGACCTTACTGGGGAATCTGGGGTAGAGACTTCATACCATGTAGAGCCGAAAAAATGAACCAAGACTTGACTGGGAAAAATGGGATCACAAACCCAACACCACACCATACATTGATTGGTACCAACTCCAATTATCTGAGGAACACAAGAGGATCATGCGCATATCAGCAAGAGTGCCCTAGGAGAAACTTTATGGGGAATAAAGAAGTTAACATTACAACAAGAAATCAAAATTATGGGGATTTTAAATCAGACTCAAAACTCGGTGAGAGAAAACCCAGAAATTTGACAGCTATCTCAACTTTTCTTAGAAAAGATACTTCCCTTGTCTAGCTACTTGGGAAGCGCATAACAATAATAATGTCGTAACTGGAGGGAGCAATTATATACAAGAGATTCTATATCAATTCTAAATACACAAAGGGAGAAAGAACTCCATCAAATGAGCAAAGGCTTCATAGCTCTTTTTAACCTCTGTTTAATCACCACCTGGATGGGGAAAGAATCACACTCAGCTGGAGAAGTCTGCAACAAGACCTGACATGGGAATATGGGATAAATGTATCAAATCATCCAAACAAAATAATCAACCTGGAGAAAAATCTGAACCAAAACATAACTGGAAAAATGGGATTATAAACCCAACACCACACCACAACTTGTAGGAAACCCTTTAATTGATCAACAACTGTTAGAAGAAGCCAGGCACACATCTACAAAGCAGACCACAAGAAACACACCTGCTTGAGGAAGATTATCGGCTTGGGGTAGACATAGCAACTATCTTGACAAAATCTAGAGATGCACTTGAAAACAAATCTAGTGTCCCAAGTTTTACGGTGCTGATCGAGGTAATTCTCACAACTTGCCCTTGGTTGTATGCTTTTAAGATAACCTTCCTGATCAAAAGGCTTCTAGAGATTTATCGAATCTCGGTGTAACTTCCCTAGATTGGTTGAATGTAAGATAATCTTTTTGACCAACGGGCTTCTAGAGATTTGTCGAATCTCGACGTAATTGCCCTAGATTGGCTGAATATTGCATCCTCCTTGCTCAACAACTCTTATCGGCGACATGCCCTTTGCTGATAATCAAATATAAACTTCCATGATATCAAGCATTTGTTTTACAAGCAAAATTTTTTTATTTTAAGAATAATAATTCTAATGCAACAATTATGTAAGTCTTGAAGATTTTAGTTGGAAAGATGTCGTAAAACTTTATGAACGAATCACTAGCCAGGATGTGACATGGATTTTTTTGTACGAAAGATAACAAAAGCATATGATACCAATCAAAAAAATTTAGCAAAACTCATGGGAGTCAGGAAACGCTATATCGTTGAAGTATGCTTTCGAAATAAACTTTGTTTCAATTAGGACTTTTGAGGGTTGTAACATGGCCTAGTTCACAGTTTTTAGAAAAAAAAGATTTAAGGCTCAAAATATTATGCCCACCCCCTTCATGATGTTCTCCAGTCCTAAATTCAGTTAAACCAAAATTAGCATTCATCTCTCAAGAGGAATTTAGATAATGGTTGAGGAACCACTGATATTCTTTGGAAACGACAGTCAATCACTTTTGCTTTTGGTGTCTGATCATGCAACTTCCCTTTTTTGCTGAGAATTTTCATCTTGTAATCCTTTCTCTCATTTTAGGCTTTTCTTTTCTTCTTTGCTTTCCCTAACTTTTTCCTGGAAAAATTCATTTTGAATTTGACTCTGAAGTCTAGCGGGATGCCCTGAATTTTGTCTAAGCGACTTGTTTTTTCAAGTTTCAACTTAGCGGGGCATTTTGTCTCTTTCTTTTTTCATCATTTTTTATTCATTTCATTTTTCTTTCCTTTTGAACATGTTGCGTGACTTCGAGTCGTTTTTGACTTGTTGAAATAATTGTGACTGCCCGAGTCCTTAGTGGATGGGGAATAACCATTGTGGTATCTTCATCTGTTGATCTCCTGATGTGTGAGAGATACCCATTGGGACATTGTCTTCTTTTGATGCACACTCCTTATATGTGGAGGTTAGCTATTGCGGTTTTGACTTTCCTCAACCTTTTGGAGGATAACCAATGTTGTATCTTCGGATGCACACTCTTAATGAGATTTGAATACTCAATCAGATTAACTAAACACTACCCTACCCCGTGTTAAAAAAATGAGGTTTTTTTCCGAACAGAAAAGAAGCTCCTACTTCATGGCTCAAAGGGGTTAACGAAGGTTTCACTCCCTTATATCTCCGGTGTTTAGGAATTTGAAACAATGCATGTACATTGTCTATAGGGTTTTATCCAAAAGCATTCAACCATAAATTTTGCATTTTAAATTCATCCTCCTCCCTCTAATCTCCGCCTAGGGAAGAGAATGGGTAGAAAGTTGGTATCATAATGCAAAAAGAAATTTAAAGTTGAAAACAAATTCAAGTGAAACGAATGAATTTCTTCAAGACAAACATACTCATTGTATTAAGATTAAACATTCAAATTCAAACAAGTTCTTACATGAAAATATTGCAATGATAAACAAGAAAAATTACAAATGAGAAAGCAGTAAAAATGCTAATAAACTGAGAAGGCTAATCATCCTTAAACTCCAGGGTATTCTTCAATCATGCTTATTATTTGGCAAAGATTTAACCTGAACCTCAAGAAAAATATCCTTAAATGACAAAATACCACTTCTGACCAACTTCTGGACTTCAGCTTTTAATGGAAAACAATGTTCGATACTATGCCCAAGGGCTCCCTGATGAAAGGCACAAGCCAAATCAGCTTTGTAGTATCAAGGCATCTTCTCAGGGATCTTCGATGGAGGTTGGGTTTGAACCAAATTCCTATGCATCAGGACAGGAAACAACTCTGTATAGGTCGTTGGAATTGGGTCAAACTGAGTTTTCCTCTGATCATGAACTTGCTGATTCTGTTGACAAACTGTAGCAACAATAGGTAAATTGAAAACATGGATGACAGGAGAAACATGCTGATTCTGACAATGATTATTTCTTCTTCTGGTTCTTTTCTTGGAAAAGCTATTGTCAAACTTCTTCACACCACTAGCTGACCAACCATCTTCAAATAAACATCCCCTTCAGACATACTCTTCTAGAAGCACTCCTATATTCACTTTTTCAGGGAAATCATTGGCCGCATTGACTATCACCTTCTCATGAAAGAATGATTTTAGAGTTTCTGTGAAGACCTTTTCCATCTCTTCTTCCTTCCCAGAAGTATTGACTTGGGCAGTAACCAAAGTTTTAACCAAAGTAGTTAGATACTTCATACCAACCTTCAAAGTAGTTACCTCTTTTCACAGTTCAAAGATCTATTTCTTAATGTTTTCCATGTTCTCTTAGCATGAGTGTTACACTGACGCGATAACTTGACTTATGAAGACAAAGAGCAGAGGATAAGACTCCAGGAAACTCTCGAAATCAAGACATAAGTGAGAATGATGCATGATATGCAATGCATATGATTGTTTAAAAGTTTTAAAACCAAGTTTTCAAAGAACTTTGGAACATTATAAACGAATTGCAAACATCAATTAAAAAACATAATTGGGACAACTAAAAAACTCATTTCATTAATGTTGGAAGGATTACATTGGAAGTACAAAACTTCACTAATCCTATACAGAAGAAAGAGAAAGCTAAATCCTCATGTCCAAATGAACTGCATCCAAATAAAATCCAACACCGTGTTGTAACATCTTCTTGAGCTTGAATTTGGAATGCTAAAGGAAAATAAATCCTCTTGCACTCTTCTCTTCTACTTTGAAGATAATCGGGAAAATAAATCACTGATACAAAGGATTTAGGAACTACATGAAGAGCATGGAGAAATCCATCTTCAAGACAGCTAGGAGAATTTGAAATCCCAAGGACTAGATACCAAGGATTCAGGCTTTCTCAGTTCTTCTGAATCAGGACTCTTGACACTGTACTTCCGAGTACTCATTCCAAAATCCATAATTACAAAACTTGTGAAGTTTGCAAACAGAAGTCTTAAGTTCCTTAAAAATTTGGTTAAAATAGTGCTCATGGGTGAATGAATGCATGATGAAACAATTACACACAAGATCATAAACATATGGTTCATAGGTTCAACGTCACGAGCATGAGGTCGAAGGTAGTATTCATAAGGTATGATATAAAAGTTTATCACATGCTGAACAAGGTTCTAAGAGGTTCCCAGAGTCTACATCCTTCCTTAGGATATTACCAACTTCCTGATTGACTCGATAATTAGCAATATTCTCAAGAAATACTCGTCCGAGCATAGTATCGCGTGACAACCATTTTTGTATTACTCCGTCATAGGTTCCTCACTACACCTAAAATGCCAAGATGGTTTAAAGGTTCTACGATCCTCAGTTTCAGCAGGCTCCAAGTTTAAAAGCAGTACGTCTTCTCGATTACTCGATAAACGACACTACAGTCAAAGGGGCCTCCAATGAGTGGGGGATCTCATGTCTCCTTTTTTGGGATTACTCCCTCAAAGTTAACATGACTATACCGCCCGTTCTATCTTAAGTTTGCCCAAGTCCGGGTAGAGGAATTATGAGAAATCACCAAGCACCCTGAAAACCAGGAAAATCCAGACAAACATATATACAACAATCAAAAGCATATACACAAATAAACAAAGATAGGCTTAACCCGCTTAAGGATGGACCAACAATAGGTCGATCTTTCCCCAGTGAAGTCGCCATTTTTCTATAGTGGTAGAAATATTGAGACTAAGCCATTAGATTGACTTGCCTTGCACATATCAAAATAAAAATCGTCACCGCACTTTATTGTTTCCAAAGGAATGGGAAAATAACAAATAACCCAAAAGAGGGGGAGAGAATCTAAGTTAAGGCATTGGTTATGTAAAGGGAAGGTATTAGCACCCTAAACATCTACGGTACTCCACAGGGACCTCTTTGAATATCTGTGTATTTTTGCTATAAATGTTGTATAAAAATGGATTGTAGAGATGGGAAAAGAAGTATTTTATGATTTTTGCACCCGCCGTGGTTACGAACCTTTAGTGCCTACGTACCACCTTCCGTACAATAGGGGATCATGGTACTCGTACTTCACCTTTAATAATTTAAAACACATGTGTGTTGGTTAGTTTTAAGAGACAAGACATCATCGTCATTGTCCGAGTGGAAAACATACTAACTACCCACGATTATGAGAAAGGAGAATTTACATCATCTCAAAGTGGAGGATATGGATTGGATTTTAAAATCAACAAAGCCTCACTCAACACCCAAGTGGAAAATATCTCACTTCACTATATATAGTAGAAGTATAGTAGTTCACATCACTACAAGGATTTACAAGAGTCTAATATTTTGAGAAAAGGTTTAAAAATAAAAGCCAAAGTGGAAAAATGATTTGAATGAGATTGGTTGACTTTTAGTCTTCTCACAAAAATATCAAAGTGTGATTAGATTGATTAAAGTTTGATTAAGAAAATGTTTTGAAAATGCATGGACCTAAGTCCAAGTTTATTGCGAAAGCCGTTCAAGTTTAAAACAAGAAGAGTTTTCAAAGGGAGGGAGAATATTTCTGAAATTAAAGAAGATGGGAGGGGAAGAAGGGACTATCCTAAAACATAAGGTAAAATCTAGGTAAAATAACCGTCTAACCAACAAGAAGCCAACACTTGACACAATGAGTCAATGTAGAATTCCCATCCTTTAGATTGAAACTGAACAAGCAAAGATAATAAACCTCTTAAGAAAGCCAAGCTTCAACTGCATTAAGTCTTCACAAGAATTAGGCAGAGTAACAGTTGTATACATATGAATTCCCGATAACAGACAAAGCATGTAATCATAATAACCTGCACACAAAACAAACAACCCAATGTCTTGAGGTAAACCCCAAGAACTCCAGACAAAATAACATTTGAGGCATAAGGTTCCAAGGGTGGTCAAGGTCTCTACTCCTAAGCCCAAGGAGTCCATAATCTCCAAAATGCCAAGGATAGTAACCAAATAGTCCAAGTAGCATTAAAGTTTTTTATTGTTCAAGTTGGTTATTAGGTATCTTCAAAAAGTAAATGAAAACTCAAATGAGTAAAATAAAGAAAATGACATAAAAATAAATGCTCAAGTGAGCAAAGATACAAATAGTATGAAATTTATATGCTAAAGTAAATGTTCTTAAAGTAAAAAGTATAAAGTAAAAGCATAAAATAAAGTCAATTGTTAGAAATTAGTGGTTAGTTGAATGACCATCTTGAAACTTGCATTTGAAACTCATTAGAGGATTGATAAAACTAAAGCCTCTCAACAACAAATTTCATTTGCTTTTTGTACAGTATATCATTCATTTAAAATTCTCAAGGCAATAATAAATGACCAACGATGTTTAAGTGATTCACTTTGACCAAAGCTTATGAAGATTTATTAGAGGATTGATAAGACCAAAGCCTCCTAACAATAAATCTCAAGGTTATTGGATAAAGGATTCAAATTAACATACTTGGGCTAACAAACATAAGTTTGGGCCACGAATGATCATTTCTCGAATCGAGACAAAATTTAGCGCTGTGTTAAGCAATCGTAAGTGGACTTATATAGAAGTCGCACCTATTTTGAGGCCGGTAAATAAAGTCTATGCATCCGTACGATCTTCGAAAGTTAAATTGGATTAAAATTCGAAATCATAATGCAACCAAGAAACAACAACACAATTGTTTGAATTTATTTACATTAACAAAATAGACAATTGAAAATAAGGAATTAGAATAGTAAAAGGGTGTATTTACAAATTAGGGGGGATAATAGGCATTGGGGAAAAAAATGAAACTAGGCCAAAATCAAAAATAAATTCAAATACTAATCTATACAAAATCTAATAATAAATAATAATAATAAAGACAAAATAGAAATAATAAAAAAAAGATACAATACGTTCTTGTTGTTGTACAGAGGGAGTATGTGTGCGAGCTTGCGAAAGTGACGGTGGAGGGAATCGAACGAAGACCAGTACAGTGGATGAAGATATATGTAATAGAGGTTTGTGGAATGGTGAGTAGCGATGAAGAGGGAGCAAGCTTGCGGCGAGATTTGCAGTGAATTGGAGTGAGGTTGGAATATTGGGAATTACAGAAGTTTGTTGATGAAGATGAACAAAGGATGATGGAGGAAGATTGAATGGTGTTGGTGGTGTTGAGAAGAAGAAATTGGAAATTGGATTGTTGAATTTTAAGAAGGCAAATGGAAGAAGAAAATTCAATTTATGGTCTTCTACATTATGATTGTGAATTTCGTTTCCTGCCACTCCTCTTTTCAATTAAACTATTCTCTATTTATAACACAAATCAAACTTAGTTTTGTCAAATTATTTCTTGGCCAAAAAGCCACTATTGATAAAAAAAGACGTTGAAAACTAAAAGTATAAAAATTAATACAACTAAATTTTTTTTTTAATTTTTTAGTATAAAAAATAGAGACCTAAAATGACTAAAAACGATAAAAAATGGACATAAATCTATCTGAAAAAATGAAATGAACACATTAAAATAAACTACCCGTCTCAAAGATTAATGAAAAATTACTCAAATGGTCAAAATCGAAATAAAATGAGAATAAAAATATCAGGCTGAACAAACGTTTATGATTAAAAACGAGACTTCAAAGTGTACCGAAAAGATGAAATGAACACATTAAAATAAACTACATGTCACAAAGATTAATAAAAAATTAACCAAATGGTCAAAATCGAAATAAAATGAGAATAAAAATATCAGGCTGAACAAACGTTTACGGTTAAAACGAGACTTCAGACTGTACTGAAAAAATGAAATGTAAACATTAAAATAAGCTTCATGGCGCAAATATTAATGAAAAAGTATTCAAATGATCAAAATCTAAATAAAATGAGAATACAAATATCATGTTGGACAAACACTTACGGTTAAAAACGAGACTTCAAACTGTACCGAAAAAATGAAGCGAGCATACCGTCAAGATCTATGTGAAACGCAGATTCATAAAATGATCAGTAAAAGGTGAAAAGTTGAAATATTTTTCTCACTAATTTTCTGCACGGTATCAAATCAATTTTAATGATCTGTTTGTAAAACCGAAATATTAACATTATTGACATATAAACAACTTGGAGTAATGCAAGGAACGAGTAAAGAGATAAAAATTCATGAAGTGAAATATCAGGTGTTTTTAAACTAAAAAATGATGCAAATGTTGATTTAAACTGACTTTTGGTCAACCTAAACACGATTAAATAATGCAAGTGATGAGTGAAGATATTTATTAATGATTGTCGACCAAATGACAAAGTATGATATAATAATGCGACTAAAAAAATTAGGGGCGAAATTTAGGGTGCAACAACTGAAGTCATTTTGAGAAACCTTCTGAAGCAAAGTTGTTCCTCACATCATTAGCTCTTGACTTGTAAAGAGAAGTTGGAGATGAAGTAAAGGAGATTCATATGCTCGAAGAACAGCTCAAAAATATTGAATAATAAGGACGTTATGATCATTCCAACTCAAACTGGCAAACATTGACTTTTAGTCCGACAACTTCAAATCAACTTGCGAACTTGATCTTTTTCATAGCCAAAAATACTATTAATCACATATGAACTTGAGATGTCGAAGAAGGCATGGAAATAAACACATGAACCTATATTGAAGAATCTTGAGAATTAAGCAACTAGACTCGTCTTAACTATGCAGAATGAAACTTGAGGATAACGTGACCTAAGATTATAGATCATCGCTCTTGAGCCATAGGCTTTTGGGAACTATTTTTGGCTTGAACAAACCATAACCCTAACTGGAGAGTCATCACTGGAATTTCTTGGTCACAAACCATGTCTTTCAAGACACAAAACAAACAAAACATATTTTTGAATTTTGGTTAGAAGTCAGTAAAATATAAAATACATATATACGAGGCACACGATTCAAGGTTCTTGGTGATCCCTCAGGAGCAAAGCTAAAGATAAGGAGAAGAACCAAATCCTAATGTGATCTTGTTATGATTGAGTTGATATGATATGATAGGGGAATATTAGGGGCAAAAACTGGGGTACAACAGCGGGCCTCTGAACAACCTGTCTTAACTTTTCTTACCCATGGGCAAGGTTCTGAATAACCTCTATAAATTGACCCATTTGGGTCCCCATATTTGTTTTCATCTCAACCATTTCTGCTTGTAACCGATCCATGATAATGACAATGTCTGGGAAATTAGGCTTGCCGTATTGAGATTCTGAATAAGAAGCTGGGTTGCAAATTAGTATCCCAATTGAAATGAATGAAATGCATGATAATGTGTGGATGATAAGAGAAATAAATTCTTATGATAATTGGTGCAATGAAACACCTTAGGTTTAAATGTTCAGCATAACAACAGATAACATATGTGCAATCCTCTGAATAATTGTTGTAAAGTCTATGAATAAGCTGAATATAACATGATCCAAGGCCCCGAAACAATATCAGAACATAAAGCAACCAAATATCATGAAGATCAACATTTGTACCTATAAGAATAAATCCCACCTTATCTCACAGGTAAATTCTAATCAGAACAAGGTTTCCAGTGGAAACCAGAGTCAAGAGTCCTCTATTCTAACACCTCGTCTTCGCACAAAGGGTGCAAGACAAAGGCATTGTCAAGAGAATATTGTTTGTGTATGGTTCCTCACTCCGCCTTACACGTGTCAACAAAACACGGGATTCGACATGAGTATCCACTCTAAACCTAGGTGTATACTGGCCTGGGTAGTGGGCCTTTTACTTCAAAGTAACACTCTCCCCCGAAATAAACATTACAATACAACAACAGTATAGGATAATAGAACCAATAATCCAGATGCAGATGAATGCACACATATATACATAAGAATCGACAAAGCAATAAACAAACATACACCCAAGGAAAAGAAAACAAAAAAGAGCTAGGACTGACTCACTTAGGTGTTCCATAATGAAGTCGCCAACTGAAGCGACTTTAGAAAATAAATCTCTAAAAAAACAAAATAATGAGTCACCATCGAATATTTATTTATCCCACATAAGAGATATGAAAACATCAAAGAAAGCCTAAGAAGAGAGAAATCAAGGTCTCACAACCTAGAGATCGAATACGAGAGTCGATTACTTAAGGGGAAGGTATTAGCACCCAGCACGTCCAAGGTACTCGGGATCCACTATTGTTGTCTAATCTAAAGGGCGAGTTTGAATATAAAGCTAGGTTGTAAAGGGGATGCATGGATGCAAAGGATTATATACAAAAAGAAAAGGTTTTATTAGTGTGCCTGCCGCAGTTGCGAGATTTTGTGCCTACGTACCACCTTTCATGCAATAAGGGATCAGGGCACTCGTAGTTCACTATAAAAATGTTGGTTTGTTGTGTTATTTTTTAGGCAGATACTGTTACATTTACATTCTAGCAATAGACATGGGGTTTCCCGACCTTTGGGGATTTTATGTGTCTTATGTGCAGAGAGGAAATAACACATCCTTATTATGTAAAGGTTTTAAAATAAAAAGTCCGGAGACAAAATTAGTTTGCATTTGTTTGTGTTTTATACCTTGAAAAAGGATTTGTGATTTGAACCACACAAAAGTCAATGAATAGAATGAAGAACAAACTTCGAGAATGGACCCACTCATTCTCCACCATTTCTTAAGTCTCATGAAAGTATGATTCTCATCTTTATTTATCAAGTGTTTTGACATTTTCTAAGAAAAGAAGTTTTAGTTTAGAGTATGCAAAAGAAAAAGACTAACAAAAGGGGAATCTCGATCCTGCTTGTTGTCGTGCTTGTGGACCTAAGGTTGGGATCAAGGGAATTCTATCTAATGCATGAATATCAATCCTAAGGTTTACTTAGTTCAATCTTGACCAAGAATGAACTAAAGATCATATGGGGAACATGTCAATGCTCACAAAGAAAATAAAGAAAGAGAATAATGTAAGCAATCAAGAACTTAACCAAGATATGAAAGCAAGCACACAACACAAGAAAAGTAACCACTTACTCATAAAATATGCACTTAAATAAGATGCCTAAAGCATACTAACTTAACCAAGCAAGTAACAAAGTAACAAACACCAATGTTATTAGGTAACCACCTAAGAACCAAGCGTGAGCTAACAAAACAAGAATCCAAGGCAGATTTCAGCGTGTAGTCAAAAGACTCTTCTTCCACTAGAATAACTCAAACACAAATCAAGCAAAGACTCGAAGCATCGACGCTTAAGAACGTGAGCTAAGTATCATCGAAACAAAGACAAAATGTGGGGACCAATTGTGAGCCATCTTTCCACTTTATTGACTCGACAACTAGAGAAGCGCGATTCAAAGCATCAATGTGAAATGCGACCTAAGAATGACCAAGGTACTTGAAGTGTGGGGGTCGATTGCAAGCCCTCCTTCCACTTTTATTGACTTGATTGCAAGTATAAAGTAAAAGAGCACACAAGTTAGCAAGCACATAAATATTGCCTATAAATTAGGACTTCCAGATCAAACATTGCCTACAACAGTAGGGCTTGAGTTCCACATATGTATCTCTATTCCTACTTCTCATGACAAAGAAATCGAAAAGAGAATGCAGAATTAAGATAAATGAGAAAAATACCAAACAGAAACAAAATCCATTGCCTTTTCCTAACAAAGATTAAGAAACCCAAAGACTGCGTGTAAGCTTTATCAACAAGCAAAATAGTCAAAAATAAAATTCCCGAGATAAGTGTCGAAGCATCATCAACGTGAAAATAAATCTCAAGCGGGAAGTGCATCAAGCATATCCGAATATCAAATAATAGTGCTGCATAGAATACAAGTTAAGACAAACAACAATAATCTACACATCTCATGGAATGAGAATCCAAGTTCAAATGCGTTAGAAACAAATCCAAATCAAAAGGAAATGAGATAAAGGTTTTAATTGAATAATCAAGAATTAATTAATCGATTAAATGCTCTCTTGGAGCGCCTTGGGAAACTTGCACTAGTCAACAAATAAGTTAGTAATAACAAGGAGTGACAACGTAAAGTTAAGAATTCATATCATAACTCAATTCAAGCTTAGTTCATTAAGAAACAAGTTCCAAACAAGCACCATAACAACAAAAACAACTACCGGACAACACCGTTTCGGTTCATGAAAATATTCGAAAAGTCGATTTGAAATTATCAAAACTCAACACCGACATCAAGCAATTATCAAATTAAATTCAATCATGAATTAAGAAATAATTAAATCACAATTTGCATGCAAAAACAATTACAGGACATCAACATTTCGGCTCATGAAAATGCTCCAAAAGTCACTTTAAAATCACCAAAACTCAACACCAACATTGAATAATTATCGAGTTAAGTCCAAACATGAGGCAAGCAAAAATTAAGTCACAATTTACAAGAATTTGTGAATACTGGGCAGCAACGCTTCATGTTTCAGTGTTCACCAAAAATCAATCGAAAATC
The DNA here is from genome assembly GCA_948472305.1 of Vicia faba. Classification (NCBI taxonomy): domain Eukaryota; kingdom Viridiplantae; phylum Streptophyta; class Magnoliopsida; order Fabales; family Fabaceae; genus Vicia; species Vicia faba. Next base: position 845,236,088 of record OX451737.1, read on the forward strand.
AACGTTCGACTGCGTAAAATTAAAAACCGACACTTGAAACTTCACTTGGAATTCACAAATAAGATGCATCAATTAAATCTTCACTGATACCATGATTTCCAAACATTAAAACAAATATTATTCAAGTGTCAACAACAATTAATCAACTCGAAATCAAACCATTGACACATGAATTTCCAATAATTATCAACAATTATCAACTCAGAATCAAACACCAACACATGAATCTCTATAATTATCAACAATTATCCATGAGATCCAAACAAATAACTCAAGTAATCAATTGATTTCAACAATTATCTACATCATCAACATGAAGATTTACATGAATCACTTAATTTCCATAATCCGAAAATTACTTCATGTTAACTCAACACAATTTCAATTAATTCACCAATTAAAATCAACACACCAATTAATTCGAAGTGAAGATCAAGAATCTATCGAAACAAATGAAGATGAGTTGATTGAAGATGCATGGAAGGGGATGTCGCTCGAACGGATCAGAAAAGGAGGGATGTGAATGGACTTTAACGCGGAGGAGAAAGGCAGTCTGATGGTGCAGCATGGAGGGAGATCATAGCTGCGCATAACGGTCGGCGGTGGTGGTCAGAGCTTCACAGCGTTAGAGCTTCGACGCGTCAGAACATGAGAGAAAGAGCTTTTTTCACTTGAGAGCTTCTTGAATATTTGAGTTCTTTTATAAAAGTGATGGTATCCCTTTTGAAATTGAGAGAAAAAAATATATAGAGAGAGGCTTAAGTCATGTTTTGCATTAGGAATAGAAATAAATGGTTTTTTGAGTCACATTTCCCTCTCTTTTTTGGTTGTGCAACTTTTTCATCATATTTTCATGTACACTTTGAGAAGCGAGCCACAAACCGAAACGTTCAGAGCATAATTCGAACTAGACTCTTGAAGCAAATCTTTAGGTGACAAATTTTTTTAAATTTTTCCGCAAGAATCGTCAAAGAATGTTGAAAATTGAGAAAGTTATGATTTTTGCAATATCGAAAACAACATACTGGAAATCTGCTTCACCACATAATTTTCAACGTTTTTTTTTCATTTTTGGAGATCTTCCGTATATAATTTGATCCTGACCCAAACATATGAAATAGAAAGGATCTCACAAAGATTCTTGTTCTCAAAGACCCACTAAAAATGTCGATCCAAACGAAAGTTATGAGTTTTTGAACCCACATTGTGAAATGCTGATTTTTGGCCTAAACTATTTCAAATCAACTGAAATGCTTGATTTTCTTTGCAATCCAAGGCATGCTGGAACATATGAAAACTTGGCATGATAAGGACTTGATTAATCACTGAGGCCGACTCACATAATCAATGGATGTGGTACAAATATCGCTCCTAAATCTATGCCATCTAGGACCAGATCCACCAATATTATGAACAATTTGGTTAACCTCGCTCCTGATCCACGCCATCTAGGATCAGCGCCAACAACATAATTCTTGATCCCTGCTGTCTAGGACCAGAGCCAACAAAATAGGACCAAAGTCAACAACAGAAAATGCATGCGACACAACGATGCAAAAAAATAACATGCATTGATAATCAACATCTATCAATATGACATACCAATACGCCCACCATCTACTCACACATATGACATACTAATCATACAGTCCAAACGACATCACACAACATTATCATACATAAGAACATGCATATACCTTAGCAAAATAGACAAAATTACATGCAAAAAGGTATAAGTCCCTAACAAATAATCACCTCAAGGTTTTGGAAGTATTTTTGTAAGATAGAAAATAATTTTAGCTTTTCGTAGGTTCAAATGGTGCATCAAACTGACACCCGAGTCAAAAGTTATGAATCTTCAAAGTTTCAGAAAAATTTCTGCTACAGTGCTGCTTCGACTGAGGCTCACCTAGCGACTGGGTCTGTCGCCCGAGGCTCGCCCAGTGAAGCGTAGGGGCGGTCTACACTCCAATATATTTTTCAGGAGCATCCCATTCTGCCATGTCCTTCTCCAGCTCCCTTGCACAGCTAGGCTTAGGCGAATACTCTCGCCCGGTGATGCAAGAGGGTCGCCCAGCAAAGCATCCCTTCGCTTCTACCCCGCCTGACGAAGATGGGGAGAGAGACCTTTTCCCATACATTTTCCAGAAACCTTGGTTTTCCACCCAGATGCTCACCACTAAACTCGCCCGATGAAGCAGAGGTGACTAGCTCGCCTACTCGCTCGCGGTTGGCTCGCTCGGTGACACATGCGAAACAACAACCCCCTGTTGCGATTTATGCATCAGTTTCAGTCCCAATTACTTATGATTATAACATAATACAATCCTAATTTCATCAAAATTTAGGATTTAATCACACCACCACAACAACACATTATCACACAGGTTATGGGTATCAAATCATGGAATTTTATACATCATAAAACTCAATTTTCAACACAAATCACCATCTTATCAATTAATTCAGAAAAAACCCAAACAAACCTAAAATCCCTATTAATGGTGATACACAAATCAAACTCCACATAATTATCATTACACAATCCCTTAGATAGTCGGAGCCCCACCCTAGCTCTTCTCACTTCTACGCGTCAGCTTCTCTCCGAGTTTGATCGTTCCCAGTATACGATTTACTCTCCAACTTTTCTTTTAAGTACTATTTACCCCTTAGACCCCTAACATGGTATTCCCATATTATCCCTACTTACTCTACTCAAGATTACCATAATTCCCTTATCATCTCTACACCTCATATCATCTTTATTTAATTTTTAAAGTAAATCCAATTAATTATAATTATCAATAATTCTAATCATCTTATTCAACCAAACCCTACATCACAACATGTCATCGATTCATCGATTAAACCACATAAATGGCAACAATATAATTAAATAATAAATATAATATTTTGGGTGTTACAATCTTCATTACCAAAGTGAACTTGGTCAGATTAATACAAGTACTCTCAAGCAAAAGTAATTGTAGATTCTTCTTCCTGGAGGTTGTCTGAAGTTAATTTGATCATTATGTGTCCTTGAATTATCTTAAGAAAACACATCAGACAAGTCTTCGATATGTAAATCTTCTCTACTTGGAACTCCATGAAATTATCATCGTTTTGCATTTTACTTCTTGTGATTAGCTTTGCGCCGTGATTCTGATCATAAGCCATAAGCTATGGCACATTTATCATTGATATTGAGGATTTAATTTCACACTGTATGACTTAGGGTTTATGCAATTTTGGTGCGTATATGTGTTTACGTTCAATTCCAGTTTGAATTGATGATATATTTAGATTCTTCATAAAATTTCAAGCAATTTTGATGTAGACGTTTTGATGATTTGAGACTGGCAACCACCACCCACAATGGTGCAGTAGCCGGAGAGAGGAAGAAGATAACACTGTAGCAGCGCACATTTTTGATTTTTTTTAATTTGAATTTGTGCGTTGTCGAGATGCCATTGGTGCACACAATATTTTTGAATTTTTTTAGTTTTTATTAATTTTGCATATATTTTAATATATGAAAATTTTTTAAAAAAATGAAAAGAAAATGAAATAGAGAAATTGAGAGGAAATGGATCCTGAAACATTTTTCGTGTGGCCTTAGCTTCTTAACACTCCTTTAGCCCAATAAAAATTGTTTTTATATGAACTGGAGATTGATTTTTTTTTAATAACCGCGTTAGATCAAACTATCTGGGCTTTACATTTCTATTATCAGATCAAAATTTTGCATGCACCTGCCTATTCTCTTTCACTCTATTTTAATTTATTTTTCATTTTCAATTAACTTTCTTGCAATTTCTTTTATATGTTTAATTCCTAAAAAATCATAAAAAAATATTTCTACTTTTATTGTATTTTCTTCCATATTATTTTTGGTATTTAATATTTTTTCTTTAATTTCTTTACTTGATTTTAATTGCTAAAAATATGATGCCATGATGCTTGAACTTGAGTAAAATATCTTGATGTTTCTTGATGCCTTGATTGTTGGATATTTGCCTTGCTTGATTAATTGTTTGTTTGCTTGCTAACATGTTTCATTAGGATTTTTAGTTCAATTTTAATCTCTTGATTAAATTGAATTAGTTATACCTTAAGCTTTTAATCCAAGCATTATAACAATTAGGGTTTTAGTTCCCTTAATTCTAACCTTAAGTCCATGATGCATCATAATGTTAAGGTAGAACTTCCCCCTTTATTTTTCCTCTTGCATTCTCTTTTCCTTTTAAAACAAAAATCATTTCTTAAATCAAAATACAAAACACTTAATAAATAAAGATGTGAATCATATGTCATTCAGCCTTAAGTAATGGAAAAGGATGAGACGGTGTATTCTTAACCTTGTTCTTCTTTTATTCACAGACTTTAGCATGATTCAAATCATAAACCTTTTATAACATAAAGGTGAATAAATAGTTAAGTTCCCTTGCATTCGGAGTCATTTAGTACTATCCTCAACAAAACACTTTAACACGTTCAATCCTTTTTGCCTCTTGGCTTTTCTCTTCAAAACCTTTTCAAAAAGGGCATGTTACTTCCGTTCTACCACAATACAGGTATCGTGTGGGTGTTGAGAGAACAAGCAGAAATACCTAATGCTAGAGCGTGTGAAACAACAGGCCGAACCGTCATCAAGATGAAATCAATGAAGTCGCCACCGAACTTCTTTTATCCCACCGAAAGGGAAAGGTGAACATCGAGAAAACTTGAAGAGGGAGAAATCATGATCTTGCGACCGAGAGATCGGGTAAGGGAGTCGGTTACGCGAGGGGGAAGTATTAGCATCCTTCACTCCCGTAGTACTCTACGATATCCACTCTTGTTTTTCTAATCAAAGGGTGTGTAAAATCTACGTCTAAAGCTTAAAAGCTAAAAGAAAGATGCAAAGAGGGAATGCATGCAAAAGAGAAAACACGGAGAAAAGAAGGAAAGATTACAAAGTTTGCTCGGCTGAGCCCTGTGACCAGATGCCTGCGTATCCCTTTAAAGGAATCAGAGTGTCGTAGTTCGGCTCAAATGTTCTGGTTTGTTTGTGTTTTTTAGTTTAAAAGACAAAAGCAACTAATAAGATGGAAAAAGATACATTGACAAATCATCAACAACAAGGGCGAAGAGTCAACAATGACGAAAAAAAACATCAACAACTTAGATGATAAAATATCAGACCTAATAATGATATTGAAAATCAAAGTAGGATAACAAACATAAGATATGGAAAAACGTCGACACAAAGATAGCAAAATATCATGGCAAAGATGTCAAAACATTACAATTTAGATGATAAAACATCACACCTAACAATGATACTGAAAATCAAAGTAGGATAACAAACATATGTGATGGCGAAACATCAGCAAAAAGATAACAAAATATCATAGCAAGGATGGAAAAACATCAACATAAAAATATTTAAAATAAATCCAAAAGGCGCACAAACAATTAAGATTGGTTTATATTTTTTTTACCTTTAAGAAGGATTTAAGTTCATTAGAGATGTTTTGTGATTTGCCAAGAAAAAGAAAGTTTTTGTTCTAAGATGCAATATGCAAAAAAAAAGAGAACAAATAAGGGAAACTATCCTAATCTCTAGCCCTAATGTTGATTACTGACCCTAAAGTTGAGTTGAAAAGGGAAATTTCTACCGTATGTTAACATGCATGGATACCTATCCTAATGTCTAGCTCGAAAACTAGCCTAAACGAGCGATCCTAAGGGAGCATGGAAAATATCTCATAAAAGAGAGGCGAGGGAAATCATACAATCATAAGGGAAAGTACAAGAAAGGATGACAAAGAATCCAACGAGAGATGGAAAAATGTCACAGATCCTGTGACAAAAACTAAACAAACAGATGGAAAAATATCTGAACAAAAGCTCGAGCATCACTCGAATATAAAACACCTATAAGGCGCATGCCAAGTAGTAAAAGGATATGTACCTCCATAGACAAGAAACCAAGCATCAGACCAAGGGTCAAGCCATAGCCAAGGGGAGCGAATCACCTGAGTCAACACGAGGGAAAGAAAGATATGGGGGAAAAGACACAATGTGTGCATACACTAAGCATCAGTGTTGTTCATCACAAGCTAAAGAAAGCGTGGGGATCCGATTGCAGGACCCCTTTTCACTTGCCTTTAAAAGGGCTTAAACTCATTCAGATCTTGGGCACATGTTCAGAGCATCTACTTGCAAAAAGTGAGCATAGGAACGACATGGACGAAGGACTACAGGAGTTGCTTACTAACCCTCTCCACTTGCCTACTCATGAGGACTTATGAATGGTTGCCATAAAAAGACCTAAAACCATCATCCCGCTATGCAAGCAAAAAACTTTAAACAAAAAAAAGCATGGCCTCCTAGTGAGGACTTCCAGAATTGCTTGCCAAGGGGCCCGGACTCCCAATCTTAAGTAAGCAGTAAAATATGGGAAAGAGTAAATTGGATGAGAAAGTACCACACGGATATAATGCACAAATAAGAAACTAAAGAGTAATGAAACCCAAAGATCGTTGAACAAGCTAGAATCAATAAAGAAACAAGTCAGAAGTCGTGTCGTTAGACATAAGCGTCAAGGTCTAAATGTGAAAATAAATTACAAGTGGTGTGTAGCTGACACAAAAATACAAACATTCTCCAAGGTAATACAAACAGACAAATCACACAAAATGCAAGTATATATATCCCATAGATATGAGAAACTAAATAGATTGCCTAAAAAATGAAGTTGTATCCCACAAATAAAGTGGAACACAAAGTAAATAAGGGCCATGAAGTACCTTGCACAGCTCAACAAAATGGTTAGTATTAACAAGGTAAGATAAAATGTGAACATGTCATACATTTATCATGGCTAAGAATGAACTCAATTAGTCATTTTAGAACGTATTACAAACTTCATAGCAATTGAACTAATATCCGACAAAAGTGGTGTAGTGAAGTGTGCACAAGTGTGTGGTCAAGGGATCATGAAGAAACAAATCAAGAGTAGATGAGATCATAAGTAAAACCTATGAAAGCCCCAAAAAGAACCTAATAGAGTAATCCTAAACACAAGCATAAAAATAGGTAAAAAAAGAAAACCTAAACTACGCCCTAAGAGTGAAAGAAGTGCAAGGAAAGGGCATATGAAGGATGAACATGATTGGGGGAGTATCTTATCATACAAGTCAGTAGCATAACAAAATCTAGAAGTTATATTCAAATATCATAGACCATTCAATAAAAGTCGCGCAATTATCATACAAAAGGGAAGTGTTGAAAAGAGGCAAACAAACAAGTTTACATTGACCAAGTATGGATTTAAACAAAGAGTGCATTATTTGAGAATCGTGGAATGTGTGACTTATATGATAAGTTATCTCAAGATGAGACTTAAGAGTAACCACGTAGAAGTTGAGACTTTATACATAATCAAAATCACCTAATTGATGAGCAAGATCATCTAAAAGGAACTAAAGGCATTTTATCTTTGATAAAATGAAGTTGATAAATATCAAATGAAAATAATAAAGCATCTTATTTATCCTTGGGTGATGATAAAACCCTCACAAGATATTAATCATAAATCTAAAACCTTAAGAAATGTTAACAAGGTAACACACTCAAGTGTCATGATGTATTGAAGAAATATACTCCCTTAACACATATAAACAAAGTGATCTAGGTAATTTAAACTCAATGTACCATAAGATTCAAACAAATCACAAAGCATTGCAAACAAACAAAATTGAGTCAAAATAGGAAAAGGATTTCTAAAATCAACCAAATTAATCCTATAACCCTAAAGGTTCCTAAAAGTCAAAAACATAGTCAAAATTCCTTAGAGTGAGGAAGAGATATGGTTTTAAAATTCAAATGTCCAAACTAGCTATCAAAGTGTTAAAATTGGACATGTTTCACAAATTAATTTGGATAGAATATGAAACCAAACCTACAAAATTAACAAAAATGATTTAAATGATTTCAACTCATCCAAGACCTTAAGACATATTTTCTTTGACTTTTAGAAGCAAGAAAGAATAGTGTATTAAATGTTTATTTAGGCTTAAGCAAACATCTGGGGCCAAAAATGGCAATTTTCTTCCAAAATTATGAAAAGCTAGCAAACTGAATTATAAACCAATATAAAAATCAAAGACAAATAGAACAATGTCTAAGGGTCAGTAAATGTATTTTTCTGGATTTTTAAAAATGGAGGAAATTGCAATATTAAATCAAGTTTCAAGCATAAGTAATAAAATCCTAAAAAAGGACCTAATACTTCCACAATTTAAAAATCAATGCATAAACAATTATAAAATTGATTAACAATTTCCTAAAATTAATTAGGGAAGAAATGAACCCTAAGCATATTTTTGTTGATTTTTAGATATAATGGAAGGATTAAAATAAAATCACTATATTATATGAACAAAAGTTTTAAAGAAATGATACCTTGAATTAATTAATTTAATTAAGGCACCACAAAATTTTTAAAATAAAAATAAAAAATATGGTGATGAAATAGACTCATTACAGAGCATTGTGTAATTTGTTTTTATTTTTGGATCAAATAAACTATTTAAAAAAAATTAAAGAAAACCATTTGAATAAGCTAAAGTTTAAAAAGAGAAAACAATCTATTACAACTGTTTTGAACTAAAAGCGTTGTAAAAGGAAACCAATGCATAATCAATGGAAAAGCGAGACCTCATCATCCCTGACCTCATGACATTCTGAATAACACGTAAATGACCAGTTTAAGAACCAAACTTCCATATCCCACTACGTACTCAGTTTTCAACCAAATTTTGTGATTCAAAGCGCATTTTCAAGATCAAACAACAAGCTACATCGTGATAATAATAGATTCATGAATCATCCACTATAGAGTAAGAAATCAAGGCCAGAAAATCATGAAAACACATAAAAGCGCAAAAATTTAGGAGTTCATATCAAGCTTCACGATTCAAATCAATCCAAATTATACATCATGTCTAGTTCCTGGCCAGCTAACAACATGATTTCAAGCTCAAGATCAAACAAAAACAAACTATAATCGCGTGAATTCTGATCTGAAAATACCTTCACAGTTGGAAAAAAATCCAACTAATGCCTCTGAAACAATGTGCAACACTGAGAATCTTCACTCTAAGACTTCAATGAAGTAGAATTGAAGAATAAACAAGCTCCGGAATCAGAGAAATGATGAATTCGAAGCTTGCTTTTCTTGAGAGAGAGAGAGAGAGAGAGAATGCAGATCTCAATTTTTAGCAAATGAAGCCTCCCCCTTTTAATGTAAGGGTTGTTGTGGCTATATAGAGCGTGAAGAGTAAGGTACAATGGTCTTTAGAGGCTAACAAAGCCGTTGGAAGCAATTTGTAAAACGAAACAGAAAAACCAAAGGGAGAGTCAGGTCGTCGCATTTTCTTCAGCTTGGGATTTTTCTTGTGTCGTTTTAGTGAGATGAGATTGAGTGGGAATGAGAAAGAGTGATAAAGTGTCCTCTATTACACGTGAGGTGGAAGGATTTAAAAAAACATAATTGCCATTTTTGGCAAAAAATGGAAAGTGAGGTTGTGCATGGGTAATGTCACGTGGTTTTCACTTTTGGAAAGAAGAGTGTGGTACTAAGTGTGTTCTTTTGATGTGTGCAAAGGCCTGAAACAAGCTGAACACCAAGATGTGCACAAATCTAAATTATCTTGCATATGTCAAACTCCAATGACCAGTTACTTTTAAACTCAGGCCTTGCTAAAATGGCTCGTGCGTTTTCTTGTTTATAGAGGCCTATCAAGATATTTAACAATGAGCTTTACTTGCTCTTTGGATCATTGAAAATGGAGCTTAAATGAGTGAGATATGGTTATTCAAAGTTGAGAAAACACAAGGATTTCTGCCCAAGAAATATCGACGTGCATGGGTCCTGCATGGGGCATGCATTTCAGTTTTGAGATCATAATTTCCAATGATCACATCTTGATTAATCTTGGGCCAAATTGGATGACTCCATGTTCATTGGAAAGTTTTCATGGCTAAATAAAAAATGCTCCAATTAAATTCTCAAAATAATGCTTGATTAAAGAGAAATCAAGCCATGAAAATGGCACACCAACTGTTTGTCAAAATTACGCGCGTGACATGCCAATGAGAAGGCAACTTGACACTTCTTGTGGCCAGAACTTCCAATTTAATTTTCTCCCAAATGATTCACTTTTGAGCTTTCCACACACAATGACAACATTTTTTGATTTTTCAAGAGCTTTTTGAATATGTATCATTTACCTTAATCAGATTAACCAAGCTCAAGTTGTGATTGGCCAAATTGTGTACTATGGATACAAAGGTACCACTTGTCTAGAGACCCTCCTCAGTTCCTGCTACTGAAAGATGGCAACCTATGCTGAAAATGAACCATTGTGCATGCACTTCTTTCAAGACAACCTTATTAAGGAAGCGTTGAAGTGGTATATGTAGTTAGAGAGATCTCATTTCGATACTTGCAGAGAGATTGCTGACCCTTTCTTGAAACATTTCCACTATAATACTGCCATGGCTCCTATCCTTATCCAGCTTCAAAGTATGACACATAAATCTGAAAAGGCCTTCAAAGAGTACACCCAAAGGTGGCGTGAATTAGCTGCAAGGGTTCAACCTCCTATCTTGGATCATGATTTGGTTTATTTGTTCATGGGAACTCTACAAGGCCCGTACCTACAACACATGCTTGTGAGTGCTTCAAATTATTTTTATAACTTGGTTACCATTGGGGAACGTATCAAAAAATGCCTCATGAAAAGCAAAATCCAAGGCACATCTGGCATTATCAGTGTCAGTAACGAGAATGTTATTGTTACTATTGGTAAATGGAAGACCCCTACCTATCCTCAAGTTCAATATCTGTATCGATAGATACTAATTGTTCATCCCAAACGATATGCTCCTCAAGCATCTATTACAGTTTCATCTCAACAGCCTTGGGTAGCCCGACAACAGCCAGTCCATCATTAGCAGTAATACAAGCCCAGAAACTCGTACATTCAAAAGCCACAATATGCGCCTCCTCGGCATAATCAATACATGAATCAACGTCAACAACATAACTGCTCTCAATAGAAACGATAGAAGCCAAGGAAGCCTAAATGAATGAAGGACTGAACTCATATGCCTTACCATCAATTACTTCCTCACTTGCTCCATCATCAATTAGTTGAGGTAAGAGAGATTACGCCTCCTCCAACACCTCTTCCTATGGGGTACGATGCTAATGGAAAATGCAAGTTCCACTCAAGGGAACTTGGCCACTCAATTGAGAACTGTTGAGCTTTGAAGAACATTGTGCAATACCTGATTAAGTTAAAGGCAATCACATTTACTCTAAGCTGCATGCACATAAACTGATGTCCTTTTCCCAGATAGGTATCAAGAATGCAAGAGCATCCCTCAAAGAAATAAGTCAAGCCTGTGAGAGTCTCCTCAGCACTGGAAATCATTAGATCATTTCTGCATTTTCATTTGTAATTTTCCTTGCTTGTTGAATACTACTCGTGTGTAAAAACTCATTTGGTTTTTAATGATAACAATAATGCACTACATATGTTTGTTTTGAATCAATTTATTTGTTCTCACTCATTTATTTTCTTGTTTAATGATATTAAACTCTTGTTTAAGAAAAAATCAAAAGGAGAATGATGAAAATGAAAAATGCAACACTTCTGGTCGTATGCTTTTGAATAAAATCATGTTGATGATGTAAAACCTTAAAACATAACCCATGGGAGGGTAGTCTTTAGTTAATTTCACTGTGTGTTCAAATTTTAAAAGGAAAAGGAGTGTCCCATATGAGGTGGATCAACCATATCTTATCTCTCACACATCAAGAGTTATAAGAGCACAATTCTATAATAGTTACCCCTCACCAACCAAGGAATGAGGCAGTCACAACCCTTGTAAAACGCCAAAACCAACTGAGGACATATAGTTTATTTATAAAAGAAAAAGAAATCGAAATGAAAAAAATAAAGAAAGCCCGCTAAGCCAAACACTTGAAAACAAGTTACTTAAGCAAAAATTAGGGCATTCCGCTGGACTTTAAAAAAAAAAGCAAGTCGAGGCAAAAGTTAGGGAAAACAAAAGCAAGAACGAAAATGAATTGAAACGAAAATCCTTAAAGAAAAAATTCGTTTGACTACAACCAAAAGCAAAAAGTGAGTGACTACCACTCCAAAAACCTCGCTGGTTCCTCATCCATCACATGTACACTTCTAAGCCCTTTTGAAAGGTGAACACTCATGTTGGAATAACTGAATGTAGGACTGAAGAACATCAAGGAGAATGAGTGGGCTAGGTTTGACTTTGAGCCTTAAATCCTTTTTTCTCGGAACCATGTATCAGGCCATGTTACAATTCTTAAAAGTCCTAATTGAAGCATGGGTTTATTTTTGAAAGCATACTACGTAAAAATCGCGTAAAACTGACTCCTAAAAAACTGTATATAATTTGTATTGATATCGATGACAAGTAATTCGAGCACTGAATGCCACAATACCATTTCAATAACTTTTATCTCGAAGATAACATAAGCATTGCACCAGGATTATCATCCTTAAAAAAAGCATCTCTTACTTGCGAGTAAACACTTAACATCAAGGAAAATCGAACGATGAACAACTGCTGAAAAACATGATCACCGCCAAAAGCCAGTCATATCAAGAAGGGGCACCCTAAAAGGAAAATTGGGCGAAGACTCCATCAAGAAAGGGACATCCATTCAAAGTTGTTCATAATCTGGGGTAATCATGTCGATAAATCTCTTTAAGATGCCATTGATATAGGGAAATCACGTTGAGAAATCTCTTCAGAATTCAGTCAACCTGGGCCAGTCAGGTCGAGATTTAACAAATCTGTAATCAGGGGAAATTTATTTTGTGGCCCATGATACTGGGTAAGGCCACCTTATATCGTATTGTTACATATATATTCCATTATTCTATTCAAGGCTGATTCTTTTAGAGATCTTACAAACAATGGAATTCCTCATCCCTACTTGCGAAGCTGCTCAAGAAAAATTATGTCATGCAAGATAACTACAATCAGACTAAAAGTGTTGTAACGATTACCTTGACATAGTTCACCTTTTCAGAATCATCATCATCCCTAACAGGTGGTTGAGCACACAACTCCCCAACAATGAAGTAAACTTGGGGCATTTGAAGAGGTCCATTTTCTAATCCTCAAGTTATTTAGGGTGCAAATACAATTATACCGAGTCATATCTTCCCCAAAAATGAAGAAAACTTGGGGCACTCGAGGAGTTCTATGTGTGGTTCAGCACATAATCCCCACAGATGATCGTCACCTAATCTCCAATAGAGAAGCAAACTTGGGGCATTCAAAGAGATCCAAGTGATGCTTAGCACGTAATTCATCAACATGAAAGCAAACTCAAGGCATTTGGAGAGGTCCATGTCCATTTCACCATCCCTAGGTAGTCCAAGATGTAGGGAAAGTCAGATAATATCATTTCCTTCCATCAAGACTACAAATCAATCCTCGGTGAAGTTGCCAATGATCCTTGTACTGTGAGCTTTCAAGCACCAATATGTATTAATATCTCAAGATAATGAGCAACGAGCCCTAATAAGCCTATTCCATTCCCCACAAAAACTCCCATAAGTGCCTAATATTTGACACTCTGCTCATAGTAATCATCATTGCATCGCATTTCATCCTCAAATGCGTATCACATCCATTGAAATGGATCATTACACCATACAAAATTCAAACACGCATGCGAAGCATAAGCCATATTTGGTACCCTTACACGAAAATCTGAATCAATTTGCAACCAAGATGGTAATACATCCCCACACACAGAGAATGTTATCCTCATGATACCCATCACTACATAAAAAAATCTTCTCATAGCCATGGTGCCAATACCCTAAACTTCCAAGCACTCACATGTGTCGTCCTTTCAAACAATTTTCGGTGTTAAGCTTTTATTCAATCCCTATCAAAGTCAATACACTTTTTCATAACATGTCTAGTTATCATGCTACAATCAACCTTCCCCAGTTGTCTTACAACCCTCATTTTATCCTTTCCTGGGCCGTAGTCTTTCTCTTTTGCATCTATACTCAAAACAAAAACTTATTTCTTAAGAAAATGTCAAAACACTTAACAATAATGATGCGAACCATGTGTCATGAGCCTTATGCATTGGGAGGAGCATGAGGGGGTCCATTCCATAACCTTATGTTTCCTTTGAGATCATAGTTTTTAATGTGGTTCAAATCACCAAATCCTTTTTCAAGGTGAAAAACTCAAACAAATTCAAATCTTTTTGTCTTCGAACTTTTTCTTTTAAAACCTTTTCAAAAACGACATGCTTGGCTATCACTGTTCATAAAAGACACACAACAAACAAAAACACCTTTTTAGGTGAACTACGAGTACCCTGATTTCCTGTTGCACGAAAGGTGGTAGGTAGGTACAAAGGTTCGCAACCGCGGCTGGCACAACTAATAAAAACTTTCTTTTTGTATATATTTTGCATGCATTCCCTTAGCATTAAGATTTAGATTTTTTACACACCTTTAGATCACAACAAACTTGAGTAGATTATGAGGAGTACCATAGACGTGATAATTTGTAATACCTTCCCCTTGCGTGATCGCCTTCCTCACCCCCTCTCTTGGTCGCGAGAACATGTTCTTTCCTTCCTTTAGGTTTACTCAGTGTTTCCTTTCCCTCTCTTGAGATAAATAACATCGATGGCTACTCTTCTTTCCTCCTTCTTCGCGCTTAGATGAAAATTCCAGACGCGACACTTGTTCAAAAAGCCATATTCAAAATATCATCTAGTTTAACACGAATCTGATGATACTCCGACCTCAAATCAATCTCACTGAACACACAAGTACCCACTAACTGGTCCATCAAATCATTAATCCTCAAGAGTGGATACTTATTCTTAATAGTCACTTTATTTAACTATCGGTAGTCTATACACAGTCTAAAACTTCCATCTTTATTCTTAACTAATAACACAGGCGCAGCCCACGGGGAAACACTAAGTCGAAAAAACTTCTTCTCAAGCATTTCTTCCAAATATTTCTTCTAATCATTCAGCTATAAAGCTGAAATTCTGTAAGGAGTCATTGACACTAGACTCGTACCTAGAACCAACTCTAAAGAAAACTCCACTTTAAGTTCTAGAGGAAAATTACTTATACCATTTGGAAATACCTCTGGAAATTCACAAACAACAGGTAGTTTAACACTCGTAGATTCACGATAAACTTACAATGGTGCAAACATTACAAACATTAAAGCTTCATCTTCCAGGAGTTCATTCACTTGCTTTGCAGTCAACAACATCAGTTCTCCATTATCACCAAACTTAGGGAACCTCAAAGTCTTATTATAACAATTGATGTGAACATAGTTGAACTCCAATAAGTTCATTCCAAGAATAACATCAATTTGGTGTAATGGTAGTGTTGTACCCCAAAATTTTCCCTCTCATTCATCAATTATTTTCTCACAAGATCTCCTTTGGTTCAAGACTGCACAAGGGTTGATAAGCTCAAGACACCTCCCCAAGCTCTGATGACTAAAAATTAGGGTTTGAGATTGCACAAGGATAATTGAACTTTTAATGCCTCATATTAATTTCATGGATCATTATGGACCCTCAAGATTTCTCATGTCAAGTTTCAAGTCTTGGACCACATTTTTGCTCAGTCAATTGATCAGTTGACTTAAAAAACAGCTGAATTGGGGAAAAAGTCAACTGTGGTCAATTTACAGTCAAACTTCATAATTTATGATCCATATTAATATTGTGAACTCCTATATGTCATTTAATCAAGTTTGGACCATAATTTCTCAAGAAATTTGATCAGATCATCAAAAGGGAAAAATGGTCAAAATATGGGTTTTGACTGAGAAAGGGCAATTTCTGATTTTTGACCTAGCAAATGGTTATTTGGTTTGAGACATGATCTCAAGGTTTCAATGGCATAATTTTGACCTAATGGCATGACTTAAAACATCCCTCAATATCAATTGATTGATAGTTGATTTTCAGTCAGCTGATCAAAAGTCAACTGTCTACTGAAAAGTCAAACTTTGACTTTTTGGTCAAAATCAAGTGTCAAAGATCACAATTTATAAAAACATGTCAAAATATGAAAATTATTCATCAAGAAATCAAAAAGTCAAGATTTCATTTTGAAAAGTCAAAGTTTCCAAACTTAGAAATTTTTCTAAGTGTTGAAAACTTCATGTTTTTCACAACTTTGAGCCAATTTTTCACCATGATGCAAGATGATCCAAAAGAAACTTTCAACATGAAAGTTGTAGATCTCAATGAGATATAAAACATTTCTTTACACAAATTCTCCTATAAATGCATGAATTTCAATTTATAATTTTGTGAATACATGTTCATGAAACTTGGAAACTTAGTGAAATTTTGCGCTAGTTTAGGCAGGATTTTGACCTAACTTCATGGCAATTTTTCACATAGTCCCAAGGGGAATTTTCAAAAGTGATTCAAAGAGGGGTTGTATAGCACACTACACGCTTTCTAAAATATCCAAGAACTCCTTGTGATCATTTTTTAGAAAGGAGAATCAAAGGCATGAAGTTGGCATTTCATTCTTAAATTATAGGTCAATTTCATGATGAACAAGAATTCAAATCCATGTTAGGCTGTACAATCTTTGCTTTGCAGGCCTCAAACTTGTTTAGCACTCCATATTTAAATGTTTGGACAACTGTTAGAGGCTTCAACTCAAGTATTCAATGCATTGCCCATGCTTCTTTCCATTTTGGGGAGAAAGTGCACATTGCCATTTTTGAAAAGTAGCTTTAAGCAAAAAATATGGTCTTGACTTTATTTTTTATTAATTTATTTTATCTTTTATTATTAATATTATTAATATTATTAATATTATTATTATTATTATGATTATTATTATTATTATATTTATTAATATTATTTTTTATTGTTATTAATAAAAACCCAAAAAATATTTTATTTATTATTTTTACATTTATTTAGTTTATTTTGTTTTATAAAACTAAAAAGAACAAAAACATTTTCTTAATAAATTAATTTATTTCTTAATAATTAGTATTTAGGTTTAGGTTTAACCATTATATTATTTTGTTGTAATTAAAATTAATTTAGAACTTAGGTTTCTTTTAAATAATTAATATCCATATTATTTTTATTAATTTAAAACCTTTTCATAAATAAAACCATAAAAAATCTTTTTTAGTTATTTTCTTTTCTTATTTAGTTTAAGTTAATTTTGTTTAATTTTCCTTAATCATTTTTTAATTAGGTAAAGATTAAACCCCTTTCATAAAAAAACCAAACAAAAATCATTTCTTTTTTTCATTTGCATTTGTATATTGTTATTTATTCAATTCTTGTACAATATTCAATATGGTTGTAATAATTATTTAGATTTAATTTTCTGGCAATTTCCCCATTTGTAAACTTGTACACCCCTCCCCTAATGATGTAATAGCTTAGTATTGTTATTTTCTACAATTTAATGCTTTATATATAATTGCTAGTAAATTAGGGTTTGTATGGAAAGATTAAAACTAACAAATAGCAAACCCTAATCAAGACAAATCAAGCATGTAAACCAATACACTTGCACACTTACACCCCTAGGGTAAATCCACTTTGTTGCCTTACAAAAATGGCCATATTATGCATGTGAGGTGTCTTAGCAAAAACAAACAAAATACAAGATCATAGTCCCTCAATGACGCTATCAAAAGTTTCCTTTCAAAATGATCTTAGTCCCTTAAAGAAAATGCTAAGATATCTTACAACATTGCTAATCATGGTTATACAATGACCCCTGCCCGTCCCTTTTACATTCAAAGATAGGGTTACTAACCAATCCATGGTAAGATAACAATGTCAAAGGAAAGAGGAAATAAACAAGAAAGACTTTTGAGTAGGTAGAATGTTCCTAAGTGGCTTGCTCATTTTTAAACCAAAACATCCTTGCTATTTTCAAAACAAACACCAACACTTTCAAAACATCTTTCAAACTTGAAACCTTTTAAAAAAAAGACAAACACTTTGTACGCGTTCTTATAGAAACGAGAGCCATTACAAAGAGGACCCCTTTTCAAAATCACTTTCAAAAACACGAACACCTCTTTGAACTATTTTCAAAACAACACTTTGTACGCGTTCTTATAAAAACGAGAACCATTACAAAGACATTTTCAAAATACTTTCAAAACCACACAAAGCATATTTTCAAACAAAAGCAAGTGATCTAGTAAGAAACTAAGAGCCTGTAGATAACTAAGGATGAAAAGGGTGCTAATACCTTCCCTTTTCATAATCTACCCCCCGAACTCAAGAAAACATCTCTAAAGATCTTTCCTATTCTTTTCAGCCTTTCCTTTTGGATAATAGAAAAGTCGGTGGCGACTCTTGCTATCCGCAACATTTATGATCAAACGCAAAACAACCAAGTCAGTTCTCCCACCGTGTTACAGAACTGGCGACTCTACTGGGGAAAATTTTAAATGTGGGGTTACCTTAGGGCTAGACCACACTTACTTGCTTTCTTTATTTTACTTGTATGCTTTACATCATGGTTCCTTGTTTGGGTTTACTTTGATCCTACACCCGGATTTGGGGCACCTTTTAGGTAAGTAGCAATAAACTGTGAGGGAACTGTGCAGGGTATACCGACACGGTTGAAACAGTAGCTACGTTGATGCGATACTTTGGTGTGTATCAGTAGCCCTTGAGTAATCAAGGAGAATACGGGGCCGCTGCATGGTATCATAAAGCGTCAACTGACCTTAGCACCTTAATTGAACAACTTGGCTTTTAGGACGTAGTGAGATAGCTTTATTTGGTGTAAACCCAAAATCGGTTGATACTCGATGCTACACTCATTGAGGTTTGACCCTTGAGTTTTGTTTGGTGGGAAGTCAATTGTCTATCGGAACGAGATTTAGGGGAAAGATCGGTGATATTGAGATCCCTTATAACCCGGTTACTATATTTAGGACAGGTTGAGCCAACACAACTTCAATAGGGTATCACCTTAAAATCCATGCAAGCCTTAAACCTAAGGTCTCTGTGAGATTTGCTTGTGTTTGCTATATCTGCTATATCTGAGCATAATCATGACATCATACCATAGCATGTCATACTAACCATTTCAAGGATTCTTAGGGTTTATTTTTGTCTTATTTTGTAGGACATGGCTCTCGCCCGCAGATTCACTATCCAAGTCAGTCTGGTAAAAGTACCTCCTCAGCTAAAGGATTTGGTACAAGGGTTCCCGAAATCTATCCATTCACTGAAAGACATGGGCGAATTCTCAACTTGGTCACCTAAAACCCTGATGAAGAAATGTTAAAAGTGCTCTTTCAATTCTTTGACCCTCTACATCACTGCTTCACTTTTCCAGATTACCAGTTAGTGCCTACTATGAAGGAGTTTTCTCTGCTGTTGGGGGTGCCTATCCTTAATGAAGTACCTTTCAGTGGTATGGAAAGAGACCCTAAACCTGAAGATATTGCGAAAGCTCTGTCCTTACAATGGTCTGACGTAGTAGCAAATTGGGAAACCAGGAGAGGTGTCAGGGTTTTTTTGGCTAAGTTCTTGTTCGAGAAAGCTCATCATTTTTGGGATACCTTAGTCTTACAAGATTTTGAAGAGGTATTAGCCCTTCTCATCTATGGGTTGGTATTGTTTCCTAATCCGGACCAGCTCATAGACGTGAATACGATTAAGGTTTTCCTGTCACGCAATCTAGCACCTACTCTGCTTGGAGATATCCTACATTCGTTGCATACTCGCACTATAAAGAGGAGAGGAACCCTTATGTGTTGCACACCTATTTTGGCTAGGTGGTTTATTTTGCACCTACCCCGATCTGTCTTGAAGAATGAACAGGGTTTGAGATGGTCTCATAGGCTAATGACTCTTACATATTCAGGCATTCATTGGTGTCCCCGAGTCTCGGAGAATGTTACCATCATTGATCAATACAGAGAATTCCCTAATGTCCCTCTTTTAGGTATTAGGGGAGGAATCACTTAGAATCCTTGTCTGGCACTATAGCAGTTTGGATATGCAAGAAGGGATGGTCCTCATGATGCACTTATTCAAGGAATCATCTTCAACTACGAGAATAATGCCCAGGATTACCGCAAAAGGTTCATGCGAGCTTGGGGCATGGTACATAGAGTTGATAGCAAGACACTGGGGCACAAGAATTCCATCCCTCTTGAGCCTTATCTCAAATGGGTACGAGCTCGTGCTCAAAGTCTTATGATGCCTTACCCCTCTATTCTCCCAGTTATCATAGAGCCTGTTATAGAAGGAGATGTCCTATACACTATCCTTCATCCTAACATGCCCACCTCTCTCGAAGACTTGCAAAGGGATTGGATACAACTTAAGGGGGGAAAGACACTTTCGAAGCCCAATTCTACGCCAACGAGAAGAAGGTTCTGGAACTCACCAAGCAGCTTCATGAGGAGTGGAGTATGAACGCCTACATCGCACCAAAGAGGATGTGCTCAACTTTTTTGTCTTAGAATTTTGTATTTTTATTTCTTTCAGTGTAAGCCCAAAGAGGCATGATGTACTCAAACTTTGATTTATTAATATAACGTGTGTTCCTTTTTGTCTAAAGTAAATTTAAATATATAATTTCCTTGAAATCATTTGCATATGCATCTTCATTCATCATAACATAAACAAGTTTCTTACAAACAGGTCTCCTTATCTTTCTACTGTTTATTTCAGTAAGATGGATCTTGAGCAGACAATTAAAGATCTCCAAGCGCAGAATGCCCAGTTTCAACAAATGTTCTTGACTTTGGCAAAAGGACAAGAGGATTTGAAAACTTTGCTGATCAAAGAAAAGAAGAAGAAGGCAAAGAAATCAACCTGTGTTTTAAATCTGGGAAGAAGGTTCCAAGGACAAGCCAGATGGACCCTAGACTTCGCAACATCATCAGGGAAAAGGATAATCAAGAAGGGAAAAACAAGGAGGTGACTGACCATCCATAATCTAAAGAAGAAGAAGAGGATAACTACACTGAAGAGAAATATCCTCCAGCTAATGAGAAGTACAAACGTCTGGAATAACGTCTAAGTGCAATGGAGATTCAGAAAGGGCCGGGGCTGGACTTTGAAGAGCTGGGTTTGGTATATGGGATTGTTATTCCACCAAAGTTCAAGGCACCAGTGTTTGCTAAGTACGACGGGGTTTCGTGTCCCAAGATGCACCTCCAATATTATGTGATGAAGATACAGCCTCACACTGTTGACAGAGATTTATGGGTCCACTTCTTTCAGGATAGTCTATCTGGGACTCAGCTAGATTGGTTCTATTAACTGGAGAGGGCCAATATCCATAATTGGGAAGACCCGACCGCTGCTTTTTATAAATAGTATCAGTACAACACAGACCTTGCTCCCACCCGTACTCAACTCCAGAGTCTGGCTATGGGTTCAAGCGAGGGTTTCAAAGACTACGCTCATAAATGGAGGGACTTAGCAGGAAGAGTCCAGCCTCCCCTGTCAGACAGAGAGCTAGTGGACATGTTTCTGGGTACCCTGTCCGGTCTTTTCTTTAATCATCTAATTGGAAGCTCCTCAGCCGGCTTCACTGAATTAATCTTGATCGGGGAGAGAGTGGAAGCTGGGATTAAGAGTGGAAAGATCCAAAAGGACGCATCCTCCAGTGCCGTGAGAAAACCATTTATTAGGAAGAAAGAGGTTGGTGCTGTGTACCCTCAAAGGAATCAGGACAAAACTGATCACCGTCCAAAGGTAGGGGCCGTCATGATCCCTAAGCCTGCACCTACTCAACAAAGGAACAACCAGCCTAGAACAGAAAAACCAGTAAGACAGTTTACCCAGATAAATATGACGTTGTCTCAAGTCTTGCCACATTTATTGAGATCTAATCTAGTAACCTTACGGGAAGCTCCGAAGAATCCCAACACTGCCTCTCCCCGATACAACCCAAACGCCCGTTGTGCTAACCATTCAGACAGTCCAGGTCATGATACAAACGACTATTGGGTTTTGAAGAACAAGGTGAAATACCTTCTCGAAGCTAAATAAATTGAATTTGACGCTCCTGAGATCCCAAATGTTATCACCGCTCCTATTCCCAAACACGACCGTGGATATAACGCTGTTGAAGATGATGTGTTCGTTACTGTTGTTGATGAGCTTCTTACTCCTCTCATAACTGTCAAGAGGAATCTGTTGAAGGCCAGTTTATTTCCAGGCTGTGGCGAAGGCTGCCACCTCTGTTTATCCCTACCGACTGGTTATCATTTATTAAAAGTAGGTATCCATCGCCTGATGGATGACAAAGAGATTTTGTTTGAAAAAACTCCCGTTCCAACCATTTCTTACAAGGATGTTTCAATAGTAACCATTTCCTCCAATCCTTCCAGGGTCTCCACCAAAAGACCCATTAGGATTACATCTGTTCTGAAGGTGACTCCACTTATAATTACTATGCCAGGGCCAATCCCTTACTCCTCAGATAAAACTGTCCCCTGGAATTATGGGGGTGACGTCTACTACCACGGCGTCAAACAAGATTGGCTGGCTGATGAAGACTCGATTTTTGAGAAGGCTGACCCTGACATCGACAACATTGCAAGAACCAACAAAATAACCTGCAGTGGAAGAGTATTCTCCCATGATATTGCTTCTCCGAAGATTGTTACCAGTCCTGTGATCATCTATGCTTCTGTTCCTGTTGATACTACTACTACAGTTCTTGTGGTTACTCTCGCTGATACCCCTATCACCGAGTCGATTGAGACTCAGGGCAAAGGAATTTTGGTTGAACTTGTCTGGATGAAGGCACAATCATTATCTACCCCAGAGGCTTCCAAGAAGGAGATGAAAGAAATTTTGAAAATTATAAAGAGAAGCCACTACAATGTAGTCGAATAGTTAGGGAAGACCCCTTCAAAGATCTCTATGCTAGCTTTACTGTTGTGCTCTGAGGCTCATGCGAAGGCCTTGCTGAGATTTTTTAAAACTTCCCATGTGCCACAGGAAACCTCTTCTGACCAATTTGAAGATTGTGTGGCTAGTTTAACAGCTGACAACGGTTTAGGATTTTCTGATGCTGATCTGACACATAGAGGGAGGAAACACAACGAGGTGTTGCATGTCTCTGTCGAATGCAGGGGAACTACTTTGGACCATGTCCTAGTTGACACTGGTTCATCTTTGAATGTTCTGCCTAAGAAAGCTCTAGATAGACTAGACTGTGAAGGTTTAACCTTAAAACCCAACAACATAGTGGTAAGGGCCTTTGACGGTTCGAAGAGAATGGTGCGTGGAGAGGTGGACATCCCCATTAAGGTTGGAACTCAAAGCTTTGACTCCACTTTCTACGTAATGGACATTCTCCCTTCCCATTCCTGTTTATTGGGACGACCTTGGATTCATAACGCTGGTGCAGTCACCTCTACATTACATCAGATGCTCAAATACCCAACCAATGGAAAAGCATCACTGTCCATGGAGAGGAGGAATATATGGTCAGTCACTTGAACTCCTTAAGATATATGGAAATGGATGGTGAATTCATCGAAACTCCGTGTCAGTATTTCGAGGAAGTCCCACAAATAGTTGCAGCAACCAGGACCATCTCCAAAGTTCCAAAGATTACCAGACCTCCGCTAAAGATGGCTTCTCTGAAAGATGCCAAGGCAATAGTCGAAGAAGGTGGGTGTACTATTTGGGGCCAACTCCTGGATATTCCCTATAAATCTGAAAAATTCGGGTTGGGTTTCACTTCAGGAGCCCAAAAAGTTGTTCGTCGTGCTCGTGCCGGGGGACCACCTTTGCAGATCAGCATCCATGGAGTGAACACAATGGAGGATAGTGAGGACAGATGTGACCTGGAAGAATGGATTTTTCCAACTATCAATGGAGGAACCAATAACTGGGAAGCTAAAGAATTTGTCCCTATTACTTTTATCCAACAATAATTGTCTTTAAATTTTTGTCGGACTTGTCATAATCAAACAATTTAGACTTTTAAAACATTGTGTCTTACCCGAGGCACAATGGTTCATTTGTAAGGGTTGATACTTCATTCTCATATGTCATCAATGAATCATGGATGTTTTTGCATGCAAACTTTACGCTCTTTGTTCTTCTTTTTCTACATTTTATTTATTCAATAATAGCTATGCTCTTACACACATTCACATATTAAAATGCAGATCCACATCCACTCAGGATCCCATGGGTAACAATTCTGTTATGGCCTATTGTGACTTTGAAAATCCTATCTACCGAGCCGAAGATGAAGGTGAGGAAGATTGTGAAGTGCCAGGGGAACTATCCAGGTTACTACAACAGGAAGAAAAGACCATACAACCCCACAAAGAACTGGTTGACACAGTTAACTTAGGTACCAAAGAGAACAAGAAAGAAGTCAAGGTAGGAGCCAATCTGGAACCTAGTGTTAAGAAGCGCTTAATTCAATTACTACATGACTATGTTGAGGTCTTTTCCTGGTCATACGAAGACATGCCAGGACTTAACGCTGATATCGTGGTCCATCGTCTACTGACAAAAGAAGACTGCCCTCCGGTAAAACAGAAAGTCCGTCGCATGCGGCCAGACATGTCAGAGAAGATCAAGACTGAAGTCATGAAACAATTCAACGCCTGGTTCTTAGCCTTCACCTCCTGTCTATCATGGGTCGCCAATGTTGTTCCAGTGCTTAAAAAGGACGGTAA
Organism: Vicia faba; assembly: GCA_948472305.1. Taxonomy (NCBI): domain Eukaryota; kingdom Viridiplantae; phylum Streptophyta; class Magnoliopsida; order Fabales; family Fabaceae; genus Vicia; species Vicia faba. Next base: position 845,260,895 of record OX451737.1, read on the forward strand.
GGTATGTATGTGTATGAACTACAGAGACTTGAATAGGGCAAGCCCCAAGGATGACTTCCCGCTGCCCCATATCGATATTCTGGTTGACAACACCGCACATCATAAAGTATTTTCCTTCATGGATGGGTTCTCACGCTATAATCAAATCAAAATGGCACTTGAGGACATGGAAAAAATGACCTTCGTCACACAATAGGGCACGTTCTGTTACAAGGTTATACCATTTGGGTTGAAGAATGTTGGGGCAACTTATCAGCGCGCCATGGTAGCTCTATTTCACGATATGATCCATCACTAAATAAAGGTCTATATGGATGACTTGATAGCTAGATCTCAAACTGAAGAGGAGCATCTTGACCATTTGCAGAAACTGTTTGAAAGACTGAAGAAATACAAGCTAAGGTTGAACCCAAGTAAATGCACATTTGGGGTGAGGTCTGGTAAACTCCTAGACTTCATCGTCAGCGGTAAAGGTATCAAAGTGGACCCTGCAAAGGTAAAAGAAATACAATAAATGCCTGCTCCTCGCACCAAGAAGGAAGTCAGAGGATTCTTAGGACGGCTAAACTACATCGCCAGATTCATTTCTCACCTAACCGCTACTTGTGAACCAATCTTCAAATTATTGAAGAAAGATCAAGTAGTCTGATGGAATGATGAATGCCAAGCTGCCTTCGACAAGATCAAAGAGTACCTTCAAGAGCCTCCTTTTTTGATGCCTCCAGTTGAGGGTAGACCTTTAATCATGTATCTAACTGTCTTGGAAAATTCAATGGGGTGCGTGATGGGGCAGCATGACGAGTCTGGCCGAAAAGAGCATGCTATTTACTACTTGAGCAAAAAGTTTACTGACTGTGAAATAAGATATTCGCTGCTCGAGAAAACTTACTGGGCTCTGGCATGGGATGCTCGCCGGCTAAGACAGTATATGCTGACCCATACTACCTTATTAATATCCAAGATGGATCCCATTAAATACATATTTAAGAAGCCTGCGCTCTCTGGGAGAATAGCAAGATGGCAGATGATCATGACAGAATACGACATTCAATACACTACCCAAAAAGCAATAAAGGGCAATGTGCTAGCCGATCATCTTGCTCATCAGGCTGTGGATGACTATCAGTCCATGAAATTCGAGTTCCCAGATGAAGACATCATGATGGTAAACAATTGTTAAGAATTCAGACTATATGACAGACCTGAACAAGGATCCCGATGGACCTTGGTTTTTGACGGAGCATCCAACACACTCGGCAATGGTATAGGTGATGTAATCATATCCCCTGAAGGATGTCATACTCCCTTCATCGCAAGACTTTGTTTCAACTGCACCAATAATATGGCAGAATATGAAGCATGTATTATGGGTCTCAAAGTTGCCATAGATTTGGGAATCAAGTCCTTAAGTGTATTTGGAGATTCAGCCTTAGTCATCAGTCATATCAAAGGAGAGTGGGATACTAAGCACCCTAATCTCATCCCCTACAAAGAACATGTGTTGACATTAATCCCACATTTTGAGGAAATTACTTTGAGAATTTTCCACGAGAGGAAAATCAACTAGCGGACGCGCTAGCCACCATGTCATCCATATTTAAACTCAAGTAAGGTAACGAGACTCCTCATATCACAATTGAGCGAATGGATGAACCAAACTACTGTCACGAGATCGATACTGAAGAAATAGTGGACAGGCCTTGGTTCCATGAAGTCAAGAGGTATCTCGAGGCCCAAGAGTATCCAGAGGGAGCTTCAGTCAATGATAAGA